>OZ012713.1:37775718-39058218 GCA_963942605.1 Poecilus cupreus
CAACCCTTCCAGTCAAGAAAAATTTTATGTTCATACGAAAGAAAATTAAATGTCTCAAATATAAGTAGAAAATAAACAAATAAGAAGGTATGTTTCTGTATAATACTATTTTGTACCGTTTAATAGTATTGGGCGGGAGGTTATGTGCTGGCCACATCAGATTTTTTTCTTTTAAACATCATAATAGTATCTTAAAGAACGAGTTTCATAATTGTCATTTTATTTTGTAAGAAGGAAGTTTGGAACAAGACGCGTAGACTTTCGAACAAAATAAACGACAACTTTGAATCGAGTACGAATTGGTGGACGTGTAGTGCCTGCGTTAGCTTATGCGGATGATGTTGTTGTGTTATGTGAAACTGAGGAGCAATTGAGAAGAATGTTTGTGAGCATCAATGAAGTAGGGAAAGGTTTAAATTTACTGTTGAGTGTCGATAAATGTAAAGTGTTGGTGTTTGAGAAGAATGATTTGGTGACTGATTGTAATGTTTCAGTGAATGAATTTGTATATTTGTCTAGTATGTTCTCGAGGGATGGACGTATTGATCCTGAGATTAAAACGCGGGTGTCTGCAGGGTTCAAGGTAACCCTGGGTACATTTACGCGAAATGTGAATGTATCTGAGCGATAAAAAATTGAACTTCAGTGCCTTGATACATAAATAACTATTATATGTCGATATTTAGCAAATAAATCAAACTAAAGTTTTCTCGTATGTTTTTAAGTAAGCAATGTATCATTTTTGGTCATTTTGAAGGTGGTCCAATTTTTTTTGTCGATTTGGGCTGGAATGCCAATAATAATTAGTTTAATTTTTTTCAGTTACAAAATGGAACGATATATAACGAAAATTATTAATGGTTACAACCACATCATGGACAACGAGAGTGGTGAGTAATTTATATTATAACCACTAACGTGTAACAAAAAAAAATTTACCTAGCTCATAAAATGATCAAATTCTATAAAAGTAAGGAATACCTACGTAATTTGTTGTTTAAAATAAGATAAATGGTACAAAAAATTTCTTCGGCAAGTATTAAAGTTTATGCTATGAATTCATGAAATAATCTTGACATATTCCCCTCGTGCTAAAGAATTCAATCGATTAAATTTGATGTATAGCTTATTTACAAAATGTTGCTTTTAAAAAAGTGTTATCGTACATAATAAATTAAGATAAAATGTCCTCGAGCTGCGGCATGTCAAATTTAATCCATTAAATTCTTAGCACTCGTGATATAACTATTGAAAAAATTAGTTTCTATAAATAAACGAATGAAAACCAATACTTCTATTACTGTATATTGCAGATCCCCGCGTCAACAATTGGCCAATGATGTCAGGGCCAATCCCTACAGTGGCCATCGTGATCTGCTACGTAATATTCGTCACCAAGATTGGACCCAGAATAATGACAGATCGAAAACCGTTTGAAATGAACAAAATTTTGATAGTTTATAACGCTATAAACGTGGTTATTAGTGTCTGGATATTTTATGAGGTATGAATACTAATTTCTATATCACACTTGCGTTTAAAATTGACCGCAGCCATAATGGTCAAAATTGAGGGTGGTGGCGAGCGCGGTGTAGAGGGCTTTCAGATTGCATTTTAATGGTTATTGACTTGTTTAATCATGAACATATTTACTATTTAAATAGTTATTTACATTAGCGATCCTAGCAGGTCTGACCCGTATCACTGGAGAAAATTACAACTGAAAATGTAGATAAATAAATTGAGTTGTAAATAATTTCCATTTGATACCAAAAAATTGGCGAAGCAAGCTCGTCACTTCGTTCCTCGCTTCCATGTCAATAGTAGAAATTTTGAGAGGAGTTGTATGTTTCTCATTGAGGAAAGTTGTGTGTTAACCACTGACGAAAGTTGTTTGTTTTTTTACCTCCCGCCTACCTCTAGGTAAGGGAGTTATTGTTTTTGGTCAAAACATTGGGTAGTGAGTTTTCAATGAATAAGCACGTTTTAGGGTCCCTATAATACGAATTTACTATTTTCGTGATGATGTCTGTATGTATGTATGTATGTGTGTATTAGATTTCACAAATCTTGAATTCCTAGTACACCATGGAAACATTTAAAACTTTTAAATTTTTTACAAAATGTGACACATGTCATTGTGATTGTGAAGCTGTTTTCTTAGTGAAATATATGTCAAAAATTAAATAATTATACGTAAGAAAATTAAAATTCTCAAATATAAATAGGAAATAAAGAAATAAGAAGGTATGTTTCTGTATCATCAAATACTATTTTGTACCGTTTAAGAGTAGTATTGGGCGGGAGGTTATATGCTGGCCACATCAGATTTTTTATTAAGGGAAGATGTGTCTTAACCACTGACAGAAGTTGTATGTTTTCCATTGAAGGAAGTTGTTTGTCTTGTCTGAAATACTTTCATTTGATACCAACAATTGGCGAAGCAAACTCGTCACTTCGTTCCTCCGTTTCATGTCAGTACAATTTCTGAGGGAAGTTATGTATTTTCCACTCCCATAATTGTATATTTCCATTGAGCGAAATTGTTTGTTCACCACTGAAAGGAAATTTGCTCAAAATTCAGAATATTCTTTTGAAAGAAATTTCAAAATTCACCATTAAAAGAATTGTAAAACTTGTCATTAAATTTTATCCGTATATTTTCGCTATCTTTATCCCAGTAAATTATATATATATATATATATATATATATATATATACAAGGTGTTCAATTTAAGTGTGCCACCATTGCTATCTCGAGAACTATAAGAGCTACATGTTTGGTTAAATTAGCAAACAATTTCTATTTTACAAGACTATTTTAATGAGCTTAAAAAATATTTTTTTTAACCAGTAGTTCTCAAAATATGGGGTGCAACTTTCTTATTTTAAATGGCAACCTATATTTTTTATTTGCTTATTCGATTGAGTATTTTTTTCTGAATTCAATGATATTCACATGTAATGACCAAATAATACAAAATATTTGAGAAAAATGGTAAATTAGAAGTGTATCATTTTTATTTAAATATGCCCATAGAAAGCTTGCCATGGAAGAAAACCAATAAATCAAATGCAGAAATAATTGCAAAAACTGTAATTATGAGAATAATTATTCATTTTGTTGTTACAATACAGAAATACAGAGGTACACTTCAAAAAACTAATATTAAACATTGTTTGATTTATTTGTTTTCATCCATGGCAAACTTTGTATATGCATATTTAAATAAAAATGATACATTTCTAATTTTGCATTTTTCTCAAATATTTTGTATTATTTGGTCATTACATGTGAATATCATTGAATTCAGAAAAAAATACTGAATCGAATAAGCAAATAAAAAATATAGGTTGCCATTTAAAATAAGAAAGTTGCACCCCGCATTTTGAGAACCACTGGTCTAAAAAATTCTTGTTTCTCTCATTTTAATTGTCTTATAATATAGAAATTGTTTACCAATTTAACCGACCTCGTAGCTCTTATAGTTCTCGAGATAGCAATGGTGGCACACTTAAATTGATCACCCTGTATATATATATATATATATATATATATATATATATATATATATATATATATATATATATATATATATATATCAATTGCTATCAAAACTTCCTGCAATGATGTAAAATGTGTGTAAATACTTGTAAAACGTCAAAGGTGACATTTAAACTGCTATCCATTTAAAAATACATGTAAATTCAAACGTCAAACTTAACACTCAAACTCTTATTCATTTTAAAATCAACAATCTTATACGTGCGGTAAGTTTAGTTTTACAGCGGGAAGTTTTGTATTGAAGCACGACGCGCAGCGGAGTGCTTTAATAAAACTAAGCGATGTATAATAAACTAAACGCACACATAATGTATTACATTTTCTGGCCGACAAACCTTTTTACTATATTTATTTATATGTATTTTCCATAAATTTTCCTAATTGATATTTATAGTAAGCTGTGCATCAAGACGCTTTGAAAAACTGTGGAACGTGAAAATAATCAACAATTTGTATAAAGTGTCATAATCAAAAGTAGAACCACTCCCTGAAAATGTAAATTACGTTACGAGATATTTCAAGTTTTTGTGGTGTGGAGTGACGAGAAGAAAGGCAACAATTTCACTGAAAAACATCCTCTTGGCATATTTCACAGAGCTGGTATCGCAAAATAAAAAATCTTTGTGGGCAATTTATTCAATTATGATTTACAAAACACAGATATTTCACTACTTGAAAAAAAGACCCAATTATAACCTAAAAATATGACAATTTAATAATTCCCGCATTGACTACATGAGCGATTCAAATGTTACCTACCTTTCTCGATATTCTGTATTACAACAGAGACAAGACAGAGGAGACGTGTCAGCTACAGTAAAATTGAAAAGGATAGAAGTTCTGCGCCTCTACCGTCGGGATCACAAACTAATGGTGTATATAGGCGGGAAAGTATGAAATTTCAAATTTGAACAGAAATAAAAATTAATTGAAAACAATAATTATGTATTAATAAAAATGTTATATTTCAAATTAACGAAATACACATCAAATAACAGAAATTATATACATAATACATAATGGAAGATACATGTTCTACGTCCATTCTTCACACAGACGGAATCTTTGGTAAACAAAAATATGTAAATGCAAGATTCTCTTTATTGAAACTCCTGCAGCCAGGAAGAATACATTTGTAACCACGTATGAACTGAAAATAAATTAATTAATGACATTTATAATCATGTAATAAAAACAAATTTGAAGAAATAAAGATGTAAAATTAGTTTCAAACCCTTTAAACATTCAAATACAGTTTCAAATAATGGAAATATGTGAAATCGGCTTACCTTTCAAACATGATGCACTAGTCAAAATAATCACTCACACAATATCAACTAAATCAGAGTATTATCGATCCAAACGAAACGAAATCAGAGAGAAGTGAATGTTTCAAATTTCAAATGTCACATGGAAACTTCAAAATAATACGAGTGTGCTGCCACGTAGCGTGAAGACCATGGAACTAATTTCGCATTTCTATCACAAGTCGTACGTATAGCTGACAGGGCCCTGGTATTACAATTAATTTAATATAATTAAAATAAAATAAATTACCTATTTACATCTATCCAATCAATCAGTTTTATCTTTTAACATTTTATTAGTTTGACAATTACCAACTGTGAAAAATCGGTACATAGTTAGGATAAGTGTTAAGAGATGGCACTACTGGCAAATGTCATATTTTATATAAATTTTTTTGTTTTATTTATTTCTGTGTTACTTTATTTAACGATTTTGGCGGTAACTAGAGTTTTTTAATAATTCTTTATTATTACAAAATTACTTTTTATTTTAATGGCCTCAAAAAGCTAAAATATATCGCGGTGTTTTAAAAATCATGGAAACTGTAAAATCGTAGTTACAGTAAACATAAATGATGTGTGATTGTTATGCTTACAGTTCAGGAGGCCAGAAAATAATTTCTATAACATTGTTTTGGAAACTGGACATTCCACTACTAAAAATTGTTATGGAATCACTAACATTCCATACGCGGCGTATGGAATATTTTCGACGAATCAGAACCGTTTATTAGCGCGACATATGAAGTATCTTATTCAGTTACTATGGTAACGTCTGTTTGTTTTAATTTGATTTATTTGAGTTTGACGTTTTCAACAGTTTTATATTTGTATTTTTGTATAATTTCCAAAACCTTTTTAGAGAAAGTATAGTCTACAACATGTAACGGAATGGCCTATCCCACGCTCGCAAACCGTAGCCCTCGCCTTCGGCTCTGGCTACAACCTTTTTGCTCGCGTGGAATATGTGCCATTCCATTACTTGTTGTAGAATATACTATTCAACAAGAATATGGTTATTAAATCTGCCAAACTCAAACAATACGACTGTTTGTATGTTTTGTTTACCATGGCACTCTGGAAACAGCCAAAAATTATACATTTTATTTTACGTCTATCTCATGACAGAAATGAAACACATCAATAAATTTAGGTTCATTTGGTGCAGTTTTTAATTCTGAATATATTATTTATTTACACTTTTGCTCTAAAATTAATAAAACTTTTTTTTTTGTTTAGTTGTCAGTTAGTGGTTGGCTAACCTTCTACAGTTTTGGTTGTCAGCATGTTGATTATTCCAATGAACCATCAGCAGTTAGGGTAAGTTCAGATTTGAAATACCAGATGTGTCCAACACATAACTTCTCGCAAACTTAAATTTTAAAACGGTACAAAATATTAGAAATTCAAATAAAAATTTCAACTAACTCAACTATTTATTGATATTAGACATTGCCAATTTTAAATATGAAATTTAAAAATAATTAACATTAATTACACAAAAGCTTTTCATTTTTCCGGATAAGATTTTTTTGTACGAAACCTTGTTACCTAGCGACAAGAAAACTTTTTTAATCAAATCACGACACCGTATGGGGAGATTTTATTCTTTAAACATATCCCACACTCGCGAACCGTAGCCCTCGCCTTCGGCTCGGGCTGCAAACTTTTTGCTCGTGTGGAAAATGTGCCATTCCATTACTTGTTGTGGAATATACTATTATCCAACACCTCTCAATAAATGCTCTATAACTATTGCGATTTTAAACAAGGAAAGTAACAAATTACCCACTAGTGTGTATAATTTTGAGGAAAGTCACTAGTGGGTATTTTTATAATTTATAACAATAATAATAACACACAACACCTTGGTAACTATTTCGATTGGCAGTGGTGAAAAATTCAAATAATATTGTTGGATAAAACGTTATACTTCACACGTGGGCAAAGTGGAATTACCCACTCGATAAAATTATCACACTCAAATTTTTCTCGTGGGTAATTCCTTACTTTGCCCACTTGTAAAGTATAACGTTTTATCCAACAATATTATTTGAATTTTTTACCACTGCCAATCGAAATAACTATTCTTCACGGTATGCCAGGAAACGCCACATTTCTTCTCCTGAAATAGTGAGGAAAATGCTTTTCCTCACTAGAGAGGAAAATATAGAAGTGTTACCAATATGAATGCTATTTACAAATATATATTATAAAAATTACAAATATATTCCTAATTTTATTGAAAATCCTTATCTTAGAAACATACATACTTTAAATTTTCTTACAATTATGTCTTATATTTTTCTTTTTCTAGATTAAATCACAATGTGACAACTTTAATTTATTTATAAGATTGGTTCATTGGCAACACTGCTACACCGCCTAGTGTCTCATATCCTAACTTTAACATGTCAGTTGCGTAGTCAAAGTGTATTTTAGGTCCAGGAAAATCGTTTTTAGAAACATGTCGTTAAAAAAATGTTGTGTCAAACACGAGAGGAAAGCTCTTCCACTCTCGCTGCGCTCATGAGGCAAACTTCGAGTTTGAGTGAGGAAAATAAGCGCTTTCTTCTCTAGTTTGACAAATAACTATTTATTCGCTGTCAAACGTATACAATTGTTTTTTTATGACTTACTTTATATTAGAATTAAATTATTTCCATATAAAATTTTTTATTTGAAATCGGCACTAAAGTGCTCAATAATAGTGATTAAAAGCTTAGAAACCGTCAGTAAAGTAACCCATTATAGGACGATTTTGAGCAACCCAGTTTTGGCAACCGTTAAATAATTATTGTAGAATTAGGATAATTTTGGCAAATATATTGATGTACTGTAGTAAATTTGGACGTAACATGAAACAAAATTTGCAAGAAGAATTAACTAATTAATTCCGATTACGAAATTGAAGACAAAACACATAATTTTGAGTGTTATTTACGATAACTTCAATGGTTGAGGTTGGCAACACTGACTGTCAGTTTCAACTGACAACTGAAAGATGTATAAACTTAACCTATATTGTATTTTTTTTACAGTTTTTTCGAATTTTAGATTTGAAATAAAACTTAATATGTACCTCGGCACTGAAGTTCCTTTTTATCATTCACATGGTTTAATAAATTCCATATTCGTGATAAAAAATTGAACTTCAGTGCCGCGATACATAAATAACTATAGTTATCATAGAAATAATGAAATCGTATTTTAGGAAGACTTTTAGATTAAGTTCTGTAATTGTGTATTTAGTCATTCGAAACTTATTTTAATAAATATTCTGCAGAAATTAATTCAATTATTTTAAATTTATTGTGAATTCGGAAATTTTTTAACTTATTAATTTTTTTTTAGATGGCCAATGCTACCTGGTGGTACTATATTTCAAAATTTTTTGAACTGTTCGACACGGTAAGAAATGCAAATAATTTTAGCGGTTTTAAGATGTTAAATCTATGTTTACATGCAGAAAAGTAAATTGGTAAGCATGTAATATCTCTATGCTGTACAGTAATATTACCATACTGACCTGTCAAATCAGCCAAGTGAATGAAAATTAAAAACAATGATAATATAACGCTATTTATTAATACACACGGAATTAAGCTGTTCAGAGTTTCAGCGTTTCAAGTATTTTCAGGATTTCAGGCAATTCGGCATCGCCAAAATCCTTTTTTTATCTAACACGCTTGACGTTTAAGTTTCAATAGTAAATTATTCAATGAGCATGTAATGTATGCTATTACTCATGAGAATGAAGTTTACATCTCGAGCGAAGACAAATGTGTAATAGCCATTATATTATATTTTTTTTATTTCATCATCAGGCACGTATCTTTTCTGCAAAATTTTTACTTGTGGATGATAACTATTTGACTTCTGACATT
Source organism: Poecilus cupreus (assembly GCA_963942605.1). Lineage (NCBI taxonomy): Eukaryota > Metazoa > Arthropoda > Insecta > Coleoptera > Carabidae > Poecilus > Poecilus cupreus. The sequence continues at coordinate 37,784,478 of OZ012713.1, forward strand.
TGTCAACAAAAACAAAAAGCTACAGAGATTATTCCCGGGAATAAGCACTAGAGCTTTATTCTCAATATAATAATGTCAGGATTGGGTAAAACGCAGAAAAGTGACATACAATAAAGCATTTCATTGGTTTAGAGAAACGTCAAAAAATAATCTATAAAATTTATTGAAAATATTCTGCTCTAATATCACCATATGAAAAAATTAATATTTTATTTCCTTTATTGCATATATCAATTCACCAGCTTGTATGTAGGAGGTACAGTATACGCCAAGTTCGTTACTTTGACTTCTATAATCCCTGTAAGTTCGACTACAATAGCAAAAACCGGTTATAGTGAACTTATCGCTATAGCTAACCGGTTTTACTTACAAGCTCTTTCGGGTCACAATCGCTTACACAACGACTATATAGAGAATTGACCTGAGAAGTACTCATTGTGGAAATTTTCGACCACTAACAAACTGTTTCACTGGATGCTGTTACTCGCGGGCCGTATTACTCCATTTGCTGATAATTTTCCATGTGATACAATTATTTTCTATATTTAATATTAAACATAATAGAGATTTTTTGTTAAAAGTAGGTCTTCGATACTCCACTTTTGATAAATGTTCTGTTCTCATTTTGACAATTCGCGGGTCTTCCATAATGCTCTTTCTATTACCTAACATTTAATAAGTGAACCCCATCGTCTTTAAACACCTTAGTAATGAAGTCTCACTGTATGGGAATTCAATTTCATTGTTTAGTGTTTGCCAGAGTGATTCTATTGTATGAAGAATATTTGTTGAATATCCATCGTAAATGGCTCTAGTAACAACGCATTTTGTACAATCGTCCATTTTACTTGAGCCAGTATCTTTTCTTGTTGTTTTATTCGATACACTTCCTCTTTTTACTTTGGCCTGAACTGTACATTTACAATTGATGTTTTTATCACAGCTAGACCTAAGAAATACCGTAATCTATTTCATTAGAACTAAGTAATCTGGTAATAGCATTACATCTATGAACAAGGCTCTTATTGTTATGTTTTGTGTTATTGATATTGCAATATTAACAAGTTCGGATCTTGTAAATTTTCCATATATTTTGTGTTGTAAGCGATTATGAACCGAAAGAGCTTCTATTGCTATAAGTTCACCATAACCGGTTTTCGCTTTTGTAGTCGAAATTGCAGGGATTATAGAAATCAACTTGGCGTATGCTATATATACTTTTTAATTTACGTTCATTCCTTTTCAGATCTTCTTCGTACTGCGAAAGAAATTCAACCACATCAGTACATTACACGTGACCCACCATAGTATTATGCCCATATCTTCTTGGATAGGCGTCAAGTTCTTTGCAGGGGGACAAGCAACATTCTATATCTTTCTTAACACTTTCGTACATATTATCATGTACACGTACTACATGCTGGCTGCCTTGGGTCCAAAGTTACAGCCGTACCTTTGGTGGAAAAAATACCTGACGTTGTTGCAGATAGTGAGTGTCTTTTTTCTGACCTATACTTTTTTTTGCCTTCGTCCAAAAACCCTAGCTTTACACATTTAGTGGTGAAAGATTTTTTGATTGGTTAGTTTATTTGTACAAATTGACTCCTGATGATTGTAAACGTGCTGTCATTTGTCCTTTATTTAAAAAGGCAAAGGCAGTTCTAGTGAATGCACAAATTTTCGAGCGATAATTTGTTGAGTGTTGAAGAGAAATTGTATGGAAATATCTTAATTCATAAAGTGCGAGCCTTAACAATTTCTAAGTTGAGTGATATGAAAGAGGTTTTTTGCCTCATACAGGTTGTGTTTTCTCTTCGAATGATTGTTGAGAAGTAACAAAAAGAAATGGGTGTTCTGTAGCTTTCTCGATTTAATAAAGCGTATGATAGTGTTCTTCTAGACTATGTGAGATGTACTAGTAGAGTACGGTGTGGCTGGTAATTTGTTGGAAGCGATTCGAGCGTTGTATGAAGTGCGAGTTGATGGTAGATTGAGTGATTGGTTTCGCATAGATGTTGGTGTTGCACAGGGATGTGGAATGTCCCCTTGGTTGTTTAATTCGTACATGGATGTGTTGTTAGAGCATTGAATGGAACGGATGGTGTACGTATTGGTGGACGTATAGTGCCTGCGTTAGCTTATGCGGATAATGTTGTTGTGTTGGGTGAAACTGAGGAGCAATTGAGAAGAATGATTGTGAGCATAAATGAAGTAGGGAAAGGTTTAAATCTCCTATTGAATGTCGATAAATGTAAAGTGTTGGTGTTTGAGAAGAATGATTTGGTGACTGATTGTAATGTTTCAGTGAATGAATTTGTATATTTGTCTAGTATGTTCTCGAGGTATGGATGTATTGACCGGGAGATTGAAAGGCGGGTGTCTGCAGGGTGCAAACGTGAATGTATCTAGAGATGCTCGATTGAGTGTTTATATTGGTGTGTTAGTGCCTACATTGATGTATGGTTCTGAATGTTGGGTGTGGATGAAGAAGCATGAACGACGTATAAATGCTGTAGAAATGAGATATTTGAGAGGAGTGTGTGGGTATACGAGACGTGATCGTATACGGAATACATTGGTCTTTGAAGAGTGTGAGATTCAGAAGAATGTTGTTAACAAAGTGGGAGTGAGTCAGTTGAGGTGGTTTGGACATGTTGAGCGAATGTCGAATGAAAGATTGGTGAAACTAATATATTGCGTGGGCGTCCGAGGAATAACTGGTTGGGTATGATTGATGGTTTGTTGCGTGAACGAATGATGTATGAATGTGGACGAGGCGAAAGTGGTATGTATGTATGGTATGCTGGTTGACTATGTTTCTGGGTTCGTTCTACCCCACTGAGTGGGATATAGCATGATGTTATGTATGTATTTTACACATCTCAGATTTGTTGAGAAACTGCTTGGATTTATTTCAAGACCAGAAAAAACTAGGGACATTTGACATTTGTTAGGTTAGAGTTGGCATCAATTGACTGTCAATTTTGTGCATGTTTTGTTCAGTGTTAAGTGCTTGAAGGTTATTGATATCCATTAATTGTTAATAGTAAGTTTAAATGTAAGTAACTAAAATTATTTTTGCAGTACAGTGCATAACCAACATCTAAATAAATATAAACGAAATGTCATCAAATTTTTTAACGAAAATTCATTTAATAAACTTTCCCTATGTCCGAAGAACTTACGCCCAATAATCTCGAATAACGTACGCCTTTTAAGGGAACCTTTTCATTAAATTTGATTCATTTCTCTGCTAAGTCGGCCAATTTAATCGTTGCACATTTGACAAATGAACATTAAACTAGTTACAAGGGGTTAGAAATTGTATAGTACTCATTGAATTTTAATCATACGCATGCGTTCTCTTTCTAAAAGGCAACACCAGTTTCATTATCACGATTTATTTTAATTTTAAAATTCTATACCTTCACAAAAAATCTGATGTTACCAGCACATAACCTCCCGCCCAATACTACTGTTAAACGGTACAAAATAGTATTTGATGATACAAAAAAATACATTCTTATTTGTTTATTTTCCATTTATATTTGAGAAATTTAATTTTCTTTCGTATATTTATTTAATTTTTTGACGTTTCACTAAGAAAACAGCTTCACAATCACAATGACATGTGTCACATTTCGTAAAAAATTGAAATTTTTTAAGTATTTCCATGGTGTACTAAGAGTGCAAGATTTAAATATATTTTATCCAACACCTCTCAATAAATACTCTATAACTAAGGCAATTTTAAACAAGGAAAGTAACAGATTACCCACTAGTGAGTATAAATTTGAGAAAAGCCACTAGTGAGTAATTTTTTATAATAATAATAACACACCTGGGTAACTTCTTCGATTGACATTTTAATTTAGAAAATTTAAAGCATATGTCACTGTCAAATAATTTTTCTTTAATAAATGTTGCATTTATAAAGAGATGTTGGTTAAAACGTTATACTTCACACGTAGACAAAGTGTGCTAAAATTTCTCTCGTGGGTAATTCCTTACTTTGCCCACTTGTAAAGTAAATAAATATTATTAACTCTAAAATTAATGAAAACTAATAAAATACGTGTAATAAAAACACATGTAAAATAAAATATTATACAACTTTCAAAATAACATAAATTGTTGAAAAAAAATTTAACCGTGTTTTTTTTTTCACGAAAATCTTTTAGGCTTTCTGGTAAACTGCTACTATAAATCTAATCAGACGAACACACAAACACACATATACAAACACACACACACACATGCATTCATACATACATACATACATACATCCAGACATCATGGAGAAAATAGCAAAATACTATTGTAGGGACCCTAACACGTGCTTATTCAAGGAAAACTCACTACGCAATTTTGTGACCAAAAACAATACATCTTTTACCTAAAGGTAGGCGGGAGATAAAAAAACATGATATATTAATATTTAGTTTTGTAAAAAGTTTATTAGCTGTATGTTCAACCTCCTCCGTTTGTTATGATCCACCCTGTATGTGAAAATTGTAATTATTTTTAAGAATTTTACATTAAACATGATTTCCAAGTGAGTAGTTGTAGATTTAATATAAATGTGTATTTAAAAAATCACATTAATATTTAATAAACATGTTCAACTGTTTTTCTGCATATCGTATAAAATGATAATTCTATGATATTGTAATACACAGTAGTATTGTAATTAGCTTCATGCAAATGATACGATTTCAATAATTATTTATAGAATAGTCTAATTGTTTACACATAAACTTGCAACTGAATAATTTGTCTGCATCTTTTAACTCTTATTTTTCATATTTGCAATAATAAACTTATACTATTTTTGATTATGACGGAATAGAAGATTCATTAAGTTTCCTTTGAAAAATTCGGAGACTTATATTTATTGGTTGTGCTCTGCAAATAAAACTTGAATTATATCAACACTTGATATTATTACAAATAACAATTTAGCTCTAATTTTGATTGAAGCCTCTAACTTTTAAACACTCAAACACTGAAGAAAACCAACACACCTAATTGACAGGTTAGTTGTTGCCAAACCTAATCTTACAAAAGTTCTTAGTTTTTGTTGGCCTCGGCCTGAAAACAAGCAATTTTTCTGTGATTGTAAGATGTGTAAAACTAGTATTTTTTAACACAAGCACAAAAAGCTAATTGTTTGATTCGTCAGAACACCTATGAAGGTGAAGTGCATTTATTTTTTTGTTGTTATCACGTTCTAGGTTCAGTTTATTCTGATAGCAACTCATTCGTTTATCAACATTAACTGCGAACTACCTACTGCAATCATCTTCTACATTCTGGCACACGCTTTTCTCTTTTTTGGTCTCTTCAGCAATTTTTACGTCAGGTCGTACCTCGCCAAAAAGGACAAGGTTAGTTGACTCGTTTTTATGTATTGGGTATTACATTATTCTATTTGGCTTCTATAATCCTTGCAATTTCGACTACAATAGCGAAAACCGGTTATGGTGAACTTACAGCAATAGCAAACAGGTTGCTCTTTCGGGTCACAATCGCTTACACAACGACTATATAGAGAATTGACCTGAGAAGTACTCATTGTGGAAATTGTCGACCACTAACAAACTGTTTCACTGGATGCTGTTACTCGCGGGCCGTATTACTCTATTTGCTGATAATTTTCCATATGATGCAATTATTTTCTATATGTAATATTAAACATAATAGAGATTTCATTGTTAAAAGCAGGTCTTCGATACTCCACTTTTGATAAATGTTCTGTTCTCATTTTACAATTCGCGGGTCTTCCATAATGCTCTTCCTATTACCTAACATTTTATAAGTGAACCCCATCGTCTTTAAACATCTTAGTAATGGAGTCTCACTGTATGGGAATTCAATTTCATTGTTTAGTGTTTGCCAGAGTGATTCTATTGTATGAAGGATATTTGTTGAATATCCATCGTAAATGGCTCTAGTAACAACGCATTTTGTACAATCGTCCATTTTACTTGAGCCAGTATGTTTTCTTGTTGTTTTATTCGATACACTTTCTCTTTTTACTTTGGCCTGAACTGTACATTTACAATGGATGTTTTCATCACAGCTAGACCTAAGAAATACCGTAATCTATTTCATTAGGACTAAGTAATCTGGTAATAGCATTACATCTATGAACAAGGCTCTTCGTTATGTAATGTGTTATTGATATTGCAATATTAACAAGTTCGGCTCTTGTAAGTATACCTAGAATTGTAAATTTTATATGTAATCGTCTTGTAAGCGATTGTGAACCGAAAGAGCTTGTAAATTCACCATAACCGGTTTTCGCTATTTTAGTCGAAATTGCAGGGATTATACAAGTCAACTATACTATACCTAACAGAATGTTGGATAAATAATAAACATAAAATATAATTTCAGAAAATAAGGGATTCGGTATCGAAAAAGACGAATGAGCCGAATGACATCAAAATGAAACACAAAGGGTATTCAAATACGACAGCTGGTGACAGTATTCGACAACGAGAATTATCGTAATTTGTTTTATTTTATAAAGAAATAATCTAGTTTTTTCATTGATATTCACAAGTTCACATAATTTAGGGTATTATTACGATATATGTTGTAATTGTTTGAAATAAAATACAGTTTAATACTCGGCAATATTTTATTTTAATGTAGTGGACGTTATATGTATAATAATTACAAAATTTTGATGACTCATTCGGTAATTTCACTGAAACATAGTAAGGAGCTATTAAATCATAATAAAAAATCTGATGTGGCCAGCACAAAACCTCCCGCCCAATAGTACTCTTAAACGGTACAAAATAGTATTTCATGATACAGAAACATACCTTTTTATTTGTTTTTTTCTATTTATATTTGAGAATTTTAATTTTCTTTCGTATATTTATTTAAATTTTTGACATATATTTCACTAAAAAACTAGAGCTCTAGAAGAGTGTAGGTATTCTCGTTCGACATTTTGGGTCCAGATGTCATAAATAAAACAAGTTATTGGAATCCAGTTACTTAAAAAAAAAACATTTAAAATTTGTATCTGTCAAATTTGAAAACATATTTCTTGAAATTGTGTAAAGTCCACTACACAAATCATACGGTAATATATTATTAGAAAGTATTCTGTACACTTACCTGTTAGATATGAAATATAATAATTGAAGGAATGATATATCACAGTTTTTAATCAATATCAACTTCAAATTTGACAGAAAAGAATTAAAGTAACTGGATTCCAATACTTTGTTTTATTTATGACACTTGGACCCAAAATGGCGGATGAGAATACTCATATATTCTAGTACCTTATAAAAAACAGCTTCACAATCACAATGACATGTGTCACATTTCGTAAAAAGTTTCCATGGTGTACTAGTAATGAAAAATTTGTGAAATCTAATTTCTTTATATTTTATTATGTCTAAATCTAATGAAAATTAATAAAATTAGTGTAATCAAAACGCATGTAAAATTATATTCTACAACTTTCAAAATAACATAAATTGTTGAAAAAGGATATTTAACCGTATTTATCACGAAAAACTGTTAAGGGCTTCAAGTAAACTGCTACTTCCGGTTGACCAATTTTATCCAAAATCTAATCAGCTCTTCACTTAAATATAAGAAGCAATAATTCACAAAATGTATGTATTTTTTGTGGTATAGTTTTTTAGTTATGCGAGACGAAAAAATTTCCACACACACACACACACACACACACACACACACACACACACACATGCACACACACACACACACACACACACACACATATATACATACATATAGACATCCGGACTGTGGATCGTGAGATCCTCAGTTCGAATCCCACTGCCGATAGTTACAAATTTAAATTTACCCCTGTGGTTCCCCCTCCACTAACATCTCTGGGGGCTATGATTTGACGGCTGGTAACCGCACTTCATACGTAAAAATATATCACCTACCGAGATCTGTGTAAGCAGAGTGCCATACCCATTATGGGTAAAAGGCGTGATGATATATTATTATTATTATTATATTATTATATAGACATCAACGCGAAAATAGTAAAATCGAATTGTAGGGACCCTAAAACGTGCTTATTCATTGAAAACTCACAACCCAATTTTTTTACAAAAAACAAATCTCCCTTACCTAAAGGTAGGCGGGAGGTAAAAATAGTAAAAGTTAATTATAATACTTTTTGCAATTCTGGGTTTAAATACCCTAATTTATTCTTCCTTCTCGTGGACTGAAGTGTAAGTTTTAATTTCGGAAGGATTAAATTTCAAATGTTAATTCTAAGGGATTAACTTGACAAGTATACAAGTGAGACTGGAACAAGAGAATAAATTTGTATATTTGTCTAGTATGTTCTCGAGGGATGGACGTATTGACCGGGAGATTGAAAGGCGAGTGTCTGCAGGGTGCAACGTATTGGGTGCTCTGGGTAGATTTGCTCGAAACGTGAATGTATCTAGAGTCTTCTAGAGATGCTCGATTGAGTATTTATAATGGCGTGTTAGTGCCTACTGAATGTTGGGTGTGGATGAAGAAGCATGAACGACGTATAACTGCTGTAGAAATGAGATATGAGTGTGTGGGTATACGAGATGTGATCGTATACGGAATACATTGGTGTATGGTGAGTTTAAGATTGAGTAGAAAGTGGGAGTGAGTCAGTTGAGGTGGTTTGGACATGTTGAGCGAATGTCGAATGAAAGGTTGGTGAAACTAATATATGTGGGTGAACGATTGCGTGGGCGTCCGAGGAATAACTGGTTGGGTATGATTGATGGTTTGTTGCGTGAACGAATGATGTATGAATGTGGACGAGGCGAAAGTGGTGTGTCAGGATAGGAATGTTTGACTGTTGGATGACTGTGTTTCCGGGTTCGTGCTACCCCACTAAATGGAACATAGCGTAATGTTATGTATGTATGTATGTATGTATGTATGTATGGATGTATGTACAAATAACCACAGCAACAAGTAAAATATTTATTTAAAATATTTTATCCAACACCTCTCAATAAATGCTCTATAACTATGGCGATTTTAAACAAGCAAAGTAACAGATTATCCACTAGTGGGTATAATTTTGAGGAAAGTCACTAGTGAGTATTTTTTAATTTATAACAATAATATTAACACACAACACCTTGGTAACTACTTCGATTGACATTTTAATTTAAAAATTTAAAGCATATCTCACTGTCAAATAATATTTCTTTAATAAATTTTTCATTTATGAAGAAGTGTTGGATAAAACGTTATACTTCACACGTGGGCATTACCCACTCGATAAAATTATCTCACTCAGCCTTCGGCTTCGTGAGCTAAAATTTCTCCCGTGGGTAATTCCTTACTTTGCCCACTTGTAAAGTAAATAACTATTATATAACTTACATTCATTATTAATAATTTTATACACTTAACAACTACAGAGTATATTTAAACGTTTTTCATAAAATTAATTACTTTGACCATTAAAAATACCTTGTCTATTGCACCCTTTAAGAATTGATCAACGTGTGTTGTTGTAATTTTCATTTTTCAGGTAATTGGCCACCATTTCTTCTATTAAAGGAAGTAATTAATTTCAGGAAATTGCTTATATCAGTATTATTTCTAACCACTAACATTTCCTGTGACATCGAATATCGTCCAAATGATATCTTGCACAATTTTTGATCGTTCATAAAATAGTATATTGTACAACGAGCATGGAATGGTACTCATTTCCTACGAGTATGAAAGTTTGTAGCATGAGCCGAAAGCGAATGCTGCAAATCATACGAGTATGAAATGGACATTCCATGCGAGTTGTACACTATACTTTTTCTGCGACCACGATATTATTTGAAAACTAATTTAATTTTAATAATAAATTTGTCTCGCTTCCATCATTCCAATATTTGACAATTCTAAATAAGTATCCTAGCAATGGCACCTGTACTTAAATGAACTGATCTGAATTGAAATACTCACAAAACAAATTCATTTCGCACGATGCTTGCAATGTACCTCACCTCCCTAGCAACAACGAACATACAATGAGCAGATTTCTCAGTGGTCGTAGAAAAATAGACTAGCAGCACAGTCTTCGTATATTTTTTATTTTCACATCACTTGCTGAAAACTTTGAATTATTTTTATATTTTTTTCTAGATTTTATAGGCAGTATTTCCACTGTAGCTTCTTCAAATTGTCCATAATGAAAGCAGAGATGGGCAGTAATTAATTACAAGTAATTAAATTACGTAATTAATTACATTTTTTCGAAATGTAATTGGTAATTTCAATTTTCAATTATATTCGCTCTGTATTAGAACATTCAGTAATTAATTATATTATTTATATAAGTAATTAGTACTTCTAGCACTTTTTTATTGTAATTACAATTACATTTACAATTACTTTGTTTTTTTTTTCCTTGAACAATATGATCAATTCTATGGCTTTTTACCTCCCGCCTACCTCTTGGTAAGGGAGGTATTGGTTTTGGCCAAAAAATTGGATAGAATTTTTGATAAATGTTCTGTTCTCATTTTTACAATTCGCGGGTCTTCCATAATGTTCTTCCTATAACCTAACATTTTATAAGTGAACCCCATCGTCTTTAAACATCTTAGTAATGAAGTCTCACTGTATGGGAATTCAATTTCATTGTTTAGTGTTTGCCAGAGTGATTCTATTGTATGAAGGATATTTTTTGAATGTCCATCGTAAATGGCTCTAGTAACAACGCATTTTGTACAATCGACCATTTTACTTGAGCCAGTATCTTTTCTTGTTGTTTTATTCCATACACTTCCTCTTTTTACTTTGGCCTGAACTGTACATTTACAATGGATGTTTTTATCACAGCTAGACCTAAGAAATACCGTAATCTTTTTCATTAGGGCTAAGTAATCTGGTAATAGTATTACATCTATGAACAAGGCTCTTCGTTATGTAATGTGTTATTGATATTGCAATATTAACCAGTTCTGCTCTTGTAAGTATACCTAGAAAAATCAGTACGAATTATTAAATTTTTCAGGTCAATTCTCTATATAGTCGTTGTGTAAGCGATTGTGAACCGAAAGAGCTTGTAAATAAAACCTATTTTCCATTGCTGTAAGTTCACCATAACCGGTTTTCGCTATTGTAGTCGAAATTGTAGGGATTATACAAGTCAAATATATGAACTTCACCTTCACCAAGGCAAAGTCAACATTACAAGTTCATAGAATAATACTTTTTAATCCGAGATTAAGAGTAGAAAAACAGCTTTTATAATTATTATAATTGTTAAAATATGTAACGATATTATAATAAATGTTATTATTACTAAATTGTTATTGTTGTTTTGTTCATATAAATATTCATAAACGACTTGCGTCTTATAAAATCTGCTTTCTAAAACTAACCAATGAATTTTTTTGTTACAAATAATTATCAATGTATCTTCGGATGCACTAGAGCCAACATGGCATCTCTGTTGAATCGTTTCGAACAATATTGTGAATTTAAAACTCCATTAGTTTGGAAAAATGTCTTCTTGATCAATTTGTTTCAATGTCTAGCGTTATACGGATTGTCGTTAGTGCCAACCACTAAGGTTATCTCAATAGTATGGGGTAAGTAATCATTATTACCTCTTTGCTGGTGTCTGCTTTTTACCTCCCGCCTACCTCTAGGTAAGGGAGGTATTGTTTTTGGTCGAAAAATTGGGCAGTGAGTTTTCAATGAATAAGCACGTTTTAGGGTCCCTACAATACGATTTTGTTATTTTCGCGATGATGTCTGTATGTATGTATGTATGCATGTATGCATGTATGTGTGTGTGTGTGTGTGTGTATGTGTGCGTGTGTGTGTATGTGGGTGTGGGTGTGTGTGTCCGAGTCCGTATTCGTGTCCGTGTGTGTGTGTGTGTGTGTGTGTGTGTGTGTGTGTGTGTGTGTGTGTGTGTGCGTGTGTCCGTGTCCATGTGTGTGTGTGCGTGTGTGTGTATGTGTGTGTGTGTGTGTGTGTGTGTGGGTGTGTGTGTGTGTAGTCTGTTGCAATTTTTTCGTCTCGCATAACTCAAATACTATAATACCAAAAAATTTAATTTTATGAATTTTAGCTTCTTATATTTACATGAAGAGCTGATTAGATTTTGTATAAAATGGGTCGACCGGAAGTAGCAGTTTACTTGAAGCCCTTAACAGTTTTTCAAGAAAAACATGGTTAAATTTAATTTTCAACAATGTATGTTATTTTGAAAGTTGTAAAATATTTAAGTTTACATGTGATTTGATTACACAAATTTATTAATTTTTATTGGATTTAGAGATAATAAAATATAAAGAAATTAGATTTCACAAATCTTGCATTCCTAGTACACCATGGAAACATTTAAAACTTTTCAATTTTTTACGAAATGTGACACATGTCATTGTGATTGTGAAGCTGTTTTCTTAGTGAAATATGTCAACAAATTAAATATATATACGAAATAAAATTAAATTTCTCAAATATAAATAGAAAATAAACAAATAAGAAGGTATGTTTCTGTATCATCAAATAGTATTTTGTACCGTTTAAGAGTAGTATTTGGCGGGAGGTTATGTGCTGGCCACATCAGATTTTTAAAAACAAAATTATATAAATAAGCTAGACAGCAGATTTAATCGATTCAATTCTTTAGCACGGGGGATATATGTCAAGATTATTTCATGAATTCATAGCATAAACATTAATATTTGCCGAAGAAATTTTACTAAAACGTTGATTTTGACACATTTTCACATAAATAAATCGGTACACTCATAAACAAAAAGCACCATAAAATTATGTTGTTATAGTGTAAGTATAGCATATTGTTTGTTTTTCTTTTTATTTGTCAACTAAATGTCATAAATTTGTAAATAAAAATAGCTTGAATTGAATAATTCAGTATGTTTAAAGACATAGAATACCAGTAAAGGTAAAAACATGTATCTTGTTCCTGCAACTAATTATCCGGCTAAATATGCCTTCTAAATGTTTAAAATTTGCATATAAAAGCTAGCTTCAATTTAATCGCTATTAAACAGCATGGTGCTCTTTAATTTACCTAAAATGCGCAACAATGGAAAATGAGATCTTGTAATTGGTCAAATTTGTAATGAGTGCAATAATCATTAAAACTCTGCCAATTGCCACCTGTCAAAGTCAAACAATACGACTGTTTGTATGTTTTGTTTATCATGGCACTCTGGATACAGCTAAAAATTATACACTTTATTTCACGTCTATATCTCATGGCAGAAATGTGTCACATGAATAAAATTAGGTTCATTTGGTTTTTAATTATGAACATTTTATTTATTTACAGTTTTGCTCTAAAACTAAAAGGTAAAATCTTAGAGCGAAATTAATATATTAAGATTGTATTTCCTACAGCTCAAATAAAAAGTATACACACACTACAAATAAGTTATTTGTAATTTTCTCTGAAATGTTATTTGTATTTTGAAGGTTTTCTGGCTGGCCTGGCTGCGGATACTGCTGTTTCTGCCGGAGCTCATCGACTTTGGACACACAAAACCTACAAGGCCACCGTCTCTACAAGAACCATCATCATGCTATGTTACATGATGGCGGGACAGGTAAACAATCAAAATTCTATTTTAACGTAGACTTTACATTTAAAACAGTCAAAGTTTTACAATTTATTTTCATTATTTAACGTTTGTTTCAAGCCTAGCAATAATTAAAATAAGCAATAAGCTATTACAAACATAATTGACTGCCGAAAAAACGCAAAACACCTACAAATTATTTGACTAGAAAACTGTTTAAAAAATCTGTTGTGGGCAGCACAGTACCTCCCGCCATAGATGAGAAACGCTCATCCCTTCAAAAAATTATGACACATGTCCAAAAATGACATTTTCAACAGTTGTTTTGTTTTTTCAAAAAACACAGGTTAGCAGATTTAAACGAAAATTTGAAAATGTAATTTTTCTTTAACGTGTTATAATTCTCAAATGGTAACAGTAAGAAACATTTCAAACAATAATTGTAGTTAATAATATTTCAAACATTATTCTATTAACAATATTTTCTTTAAATTATAATTTACTGAGATATTTTAAAATAACTTGATAGGGCTTCAAGTAAACTACCACTTCCGGTTATTGGATTATCACCAAAAACTAATCAGCTCTTCCAAAGGGGATACAATTGATATATACAAAATATCAAAATTTTCAGTTTAACAGTTTTTGAGTTGTAACATAGAGATCCACACAGACTGACAGACAGACACAAACACAGACATCATCAACGCGAAACTATTAAAATCGTATTCTAGGGACCCTAAAATGTGCTCAACTACAGAAAACTCACTACACAATTTTTAGCATGATTCCTATACCTCCCTTACAGGATGTGGCGGGAGGTAAAAATAAAATCACTCCGCCTACGGTGTCGTGATTTTATTAAAACAGTTTTCTTGTCAAATTGCTAGGTAACAAGGTTTCGTGATAAACAGAAATTTATCTGGAAAAATAATAGCTATTTACTTTACAAGTGGGCAAAGTAAGGAATTACCCACGAGAGTAAATTTAGCACGCTCGTGTGATAATTTTATCGAGTGGGTAATTCCAATTTGTCCACGTGTGAAGTATAACGTTTTATCCAACACCTTTTAGTAAATGCAAAATTTATTAAAGAAATATTATTTGACAGTGACATATGCTTTAAATTTTTTAATTAAAATGTCAATCGAAGTAGTTACCAAGGTGTTGTGTGTTATTATAACTGTGATAAATAAAAAAATACTCACTAGTGGCTTTCCTCAAAATTATACCCACTAGTGGATAATCTGTTAGTTTGCTTGTTTAAAATCGCCATAGTTATAGAGCATTTATTGAGAGGTGTTGGATAATAGTATATTCTACAACAAGTAATGGAATGGCACATATTCCACGCGAGCAAAAAGTTTGTAGTCCGAGCCGAAGGCGAGTGTGGGATATGCCATTCCGTTACATGTTGTAAACTATACTTTCTATAACAAGATTTTGGAAATTATACAAGAAATACAAATATAAAACTGTTGAAAACGTCAAACTCAAATAAATCAAATTAAACAAACAGACGTAACCATAGTTACTGAATCAAGATACTTCATATATCGCGCTAATATGTGGCTCTGATTCGTCGAAAATATTCCATACGCAGCGTGTGGAATGTTAGTGATTCCATAACAATTTTTAGTTGTGGAATGCCTAGTTTCCAAAACAGTGTTATAGAAAATACATTTCGTTTATTTCATAGCTAACTCGGAATGTTTCGATTTGTTTCTGTAATATTTTAATTATTTTTTACTTAGAAATCTACAACGAAAAAATAGTTTATTATACATGGTTGTATACAGAACCAGAATATTAAAAAAAAACAGTATGTTCTATTTAAAATAAGGAAGTTGATGTCACTTCTGGTTAAACAGGAAGTAATAAAAATTTATGTAGTTTAATGCGCCTCTGAATATAGTTTATAAATCTATAATTTAATAGTATATTGTACAACGAGCATGGAATGGTACTCATTTCCTACGAGTATGAAATGGACATTCCGTGCGAGTTGTACACTATACTTTTTCTACGTCCACAATATTATTTCAAAATTAATTTAATTTTAATAATAAATTTGTCCCGCTTTCACCATTCCAATAATTGAAAATTCTAAATAAGTATCCTAGCAATGGCATCTGCACTTAAATGAGCTGACCTGTATTGAAATACTCACAAAACAAATTCATTTCGCACGATGCTTGCAATGTACCTCATATCCCTAGCAACAACAAATATACAATGAGCAGATTTCTCAGTGGTCGTAGAAAATAGTTATTTGTGTATTAAGCAATGCCATTTTGCACCCGTAATACACAAAATATTTTTCTTACAACTTTCTTAATATTTAAATAAAATAAATTAATAACACAAATATGTAAAATTATTATATTTTCCATACTAATATATTGATACATTTTGATGTTACTAAGCAACAAAAACTGCCACCACGTAACTGTCAACATCAACATAGAAAACCAAATTCTGATTAGCTTCAACAAATATATGATCGAGTATTAATAAATATTAACTATTACTAGTATAATAACTGCAACATTAACTTAAATATAAATAAACAATTAACTTTTAAACGGAACGTTTCCTCAAATAAGTTTTTTCTTACCAATTGTATAATTTTTCTTAGGTTAAGGTCATAAATTATTAATTTAATTCAACCTTTTGTTTATCGAATTTGTCGATCTTCCTTTAAATTCTGTTATGTCGTTTCTGTTCTTAATTAGTTGCAAGTTTGTGTTCAATAAATTAAAAGTAAAATTCAATAAGTTACAAGAAACAATTCATTTAGCACGTAGGCAGCGTTCAGTCAGTTGCAAAGATGAAACGATGCCAGCGCTATGCGTCTGCGAATGTTTCATTTACAAAAAAAAAAAAAAAATGGATTACATTTCCAAGATACGTATTTTTATTCAATATGCTTACAGTGCGGAAAAGAGTTTTCCTATTTCACGTACGCAAAGTCAAATTTGCGACACTGTTTTTCTCAAAAACAATGCTACAAAATTGAATTTTGTGCAACTGTTTTTTGGGGAATTTATTATTTGTAAAATTAACTGTCTGTCAAACTTGGGGCGGTCATTGCTCACGTAAAATTATTGAATCAGAGCCCCTGTGTCGGGGTTGCGGCCTGGGACCTGATAGGCCCCGCGGGCATAGCCTCTTGGTGACCAGCGGTATATTAAATATTCCGTACAATTTTATTTTATTTGTATTTTTATTGAATTTATGAACGTGAAATAGGAAAAGTAGTATGAATAACTCGTGTTACAATGTTTAATTGTAATACTCGTATTTTGCGTAACTCGCCTGCGGCTCGTTTACGCAAACTATACTCGTATTACAAAAAGGTTGTAGCCCATGTGCGGAAAATACTTTTCTATAACACTGTTTTGGAAACTAGGCATTCCACAATTAAAAATTGTTATGGAATCACTAACATTCCATACGCTGCGTATAGAATATTTTCGGCGAATCAGAGCCGCTTATTAGCGCGATATATGAAGTATCTTGATTTAGTTACTATGGTTACGTCTGTTTGTTTTAATTTGATTTATTTGAGTTTAACGTTTTCAACAGATTTATTTTTGTATTTTTTTATATAATTTCCAAAATCTTGTTATAGAATAGTATATTCTACAACAAGTAATGGAATGGCATATATTCCACGCGAGCAAAAAGTTTGTAGCCCGAGCCAAAGGCGAGGGCTACGGTTTGCGAGCGTGGGATAGGCCATTCCGTTACATGTTGTAGACTATACTTTCTATAAAAAGGTTTTGGAAATTATACAAAAATACAAATATAAAACTGTTGAAAACGTCAAACTCAAATAAATCAAATTAAAACAAACAGACGTAACCTTAGTAACTGAATCAAGATACTTCATATGTCGAGCTAATAAGCGGTTCTGATTCGTCGAAAATATTCCATACGCCGCGTATGGAATGTTAGTGATTCCATAAAAATTTTTAGTAGTGGAATGCCCAGTTTCCAAAACAGTGTTATAGAAAGTATAGTCTTCATTCTACAATATGTAACGAAATGGCATATCCCATACTCGCAAACCCTAGCCCTCGCCTTCGGCTTGGACTACAAACTTTTTGTTCGCGTGGAATATGTGCCATTCCATTACTTGTTGTAAAATATACTATTTTTCACGTCGACTGGAAAACACAAGTGTTGTTTAGAAATAGCATATTTTGCGTATTGAAAACAATGAAAAAAGTCAAGTTTTTTTGACAGTTGTAGGAAAATGTAATTATAGGTTTGTGCCAAGTGCTTATTTCTGACAAGTTTGTGACAATTTCACTGCGTCTGCGATAAATTTAATCAAGTTAAGTTAGAAACATAGACTGGAACGGCGAATGGAGTAAAGCGCATGTGCATACTTATTTTTTGTTTTGACAGCTAACCTTAAATATACACAAAGAAATTCATACATTTTTCGCTACAAAAAAAAGAAATGAAGCTTACGTTTCAAACTTAATCCTCTATTGCATGAGTTATTTTTGTTTTAATAAGGGCGCAAAAACATTATATTTTACAAAAGAAATATTCATATATTTAAAATAAGTGTGTTACATAATTTTTTTCAAAAATAATTTTTTAAAAGTTTTGTTCACTATTGGGAACGTTATGAACAAATTCAACTTACAATAGAACTTTGGTCCATTGGGTCGTCTTTGCGTACTACACAATAGTACATTGTACAACGAGCATGGAATGGTATTCATTTCCTACGAGTATGAAAGTAAATCATACGAGTATGAAATGGACATTCCATGCGAGTTGTGCACTATACTTTTTCTACGACGATGATATTATTTCAAAATTAATTTAATTTTAATAATAAATTTGTCCCGCTTTCACCATTCTAAATAAGTATCCTAGCAATGGCATCTGTACTTAAATGAACTGATCTGTATTGAAATACTCACAAAACAAATTCATTTCGCACGATGCTTGCAATGTACCTCATATCCCTAGCAAAAACAAACATACAATGAGCAGATTTTAAGTGGTCGTAGAAAAAATTGTTTGATAAACAACCTCTTCTAGGAAAACATCAGATAAAAAAAAATTTGGAAATTTTGTAAAGGTGTATTTAGCTGTAATATATCAGCAGGTAATAAGCTGCTTCCTTCAAATTATACATTTTCTATCTCAGTTTCTGTAATTATCCTTTTTCCACTTCAACTTTTTTTTACGTTGGTCAAATTGGGAGGAATGACCTAATTGGCAATTGACAAAGTTTATATAATGTTCCCAAATGGTTACCACATGATTGCCACGGAAGTAAACTGCATAAGAAAAGAAAAGCAGAATTTTAAATTTTATGTTCCCGATCGGGAACAGTATGCAATAGAGGGGCAGTGAAATTATCACAAACTTGTCAGAAATAACCACCTTATATTATAGCAGATTTCATATCACCGACGATTTTAACAACTATTCTTTCCTCTATGCGCTCTACTATTTACATTACGAATGCGCAGTATTCCATCGTCCAGTGGGTACGTGACCACCGCACGCACCACAAGTACACGGACACGAACGCGGACCCGCACAGCGCGGCGCGCGGCCTGTTCTTCTCACACTGTGGTTGGCTAATGATGAAGAGACATCCCGACGTCAAAGAGAAAGGCAAGGTCATCGACGTGAGCGACCTGTGGCAGGACCCCGTCATCCGCTTCCACCAGAAGTGAGTCTAATGTTTATGCCGAATTCATGCAGCCATTTTCATTTTCATTTAATTTAATTTTAAATTTTAATTTAATTTTAATTTATCTTTTTTAAATGTATCATTCATGGAACACTATAATATTTAATTAAATGAAAATGAATGCACGCACCAAAGCATGTCAAGTGTCATATATTTAAGTTTGTTAATTTTAAATATTGGAATAGCAAATACACAAATAATTACGCGATTTATTCTTTGCAAGCATGGAGTTTTTTAAATAGTGATTATGATCATATACAAGTGATTATGTGTTCTATCATATCATTTTATTATTTAAAAATGAAGAAACGAAAACCCAGTTAAGTCGTTTGTTCAACAAACAGATTCCGTAGGGAAAATATTTCTTCAATGACCTTTTGATATCTATGTTTCTTCATCATGATCATAAGAGCTTCTTTATTTTTGAATAAAATTTCTTTTTTATCGGGCAGAAAATTGTATTTCTCATTTCTGATCAGTTCTTAAGTCAAATTATCAAAATTATTCATATTTTAGCAAAGAATTTCAATTCTCAATGATTTAAAATATAGCCTTTTCAATCACAAACGTCAAAATGTCAATTTTCATTTAAAAGATAAAAGTTGGTTATCTTATATATTAAATTAAATAAAAACTAAAATGAGAACACAAATTAAATGATTGCATGAATGCTTACATTTGATAATACATATTTGTTTTTAAAATTAAAATAAATTTAAATTAAATGTAAATGAAAATGGCTGCATGAATTCGGCTTAAATGTTTTCTTATGAGAAATAGAAAATTTTCATTTTTCACGACATGGTAAGAAACCCCACCGTTCTTCTCCCGAAATAGAGAGGAAAATATAGAAGTGTTACCAATATGAATGTTATTTACAAAAAAAATTATTATAAAAATTATTAAATAATTCCTAATTTTATTGAAAATCCTTATTTTAGTGATATACATACACAGACATCATCGTCACGAAACTATTAAAATAGTATTCTAGAGACCCTAAAACGTGAGCACTGAAAACTCACTACCCAATTTTTAGCATGATTCCTTTACCTCCCTTACAGAATATGGCGGGAGGTAAAAAGTACATTCTTAACCTTAAATGGTATAAAATACACTAAATTATTAAATTGGTAATAATACATGCAAGTGTACACGAAACAAAAGCGTCGTATTGTAGATTTTTATTCAAAATCCAGCGAAAAGTTTAAATACAAATACAAGGTATGTTGGAAAAGTATTCGTCCTTAGTTGTTTGAGAAAACCTGATGAATTTAAATCAAGTATGTTTGTATGTTTCTCAGTTCCATTTACCAATCTGTTGGGATCTTAGATCTCGCTAAGCCAGTCATTCGGTACCACTGCCTCACAGCAGCTGGTGGGTTCACTACACTGATGAGCTCCAATAAGAGCGAAACGCGTCTGTATTTCCCGATTGATTGGCTTGGCCGGTCTCTGTGAATTAATAACTTAGTTATTATTCTGAGGCTGTTTTTTTATGAAACAATTGACAATTGTTATTGTTTTTATATTTTTTAATATACAGTATGTCCCATTTAAGGTACGAATGCATTGGGATCTCGAGAACCGTAAGAGATACGAGGTTGGTTCAATTAGACGAAAGTTGCTTTCGTCTAATTGAACCAACCTCGTATCTCTTACGGTTCTCGAGATTCCAATGCATTCGTACCTTACATGGGACACACTGTATATGTTTCATAGACAATTTTCAACTTTTGATATGTTTGTATGTTTTGTTTAGGTACTACATTCCTCTGTTGCTTGTAATGCACGTGATCTTTCCGTCAGCTGTTGCGTACTATGTCCTTGGAGAGACCTTGAAGAACAGTGTGTTTGTGATATTTTTCTTCAGATATATGTTGTCGTTGAATTTGGTGTGGTGCACCAATAGTTTGGCACATTTTTGGGGATATAAGCCGTACAACAAGTAAGTAAATTGTTCGTATTTAAGGATGTTCTATTCGTTTTGTCTTTGCCTAATGTTAGGTTATGTTACATTTGTCAAAAACTACGAGAATGGAGTCTTTCACCATTAAAAAAAAAAATTTTTATGAAACTTTATCTGTATTGAAGACTATCTACACTTTTAAAAAGTCTTAATTGTTATTCATTAAGCCACAATGATTTTTTTTAAATGTTGTGACGTCATAGTAGAGGTGTTGCTGGATCATAAAATTTTTTTTTTAAATGGTGAAAGACTCCATTTTTATTAAATGTACACATTGAAATACAAATTTAAACCTTAATTAATAATTATAAACAATATATCACCTACCGAGATCTGCGTGCCACACCCTTAATGGGTAAAAGGCGTGATGATATATTTATTATTTATTTTATATTAATTGTGTGGTGAAAATTATTCGATAACAATCTTTGCTAATATTTAAAAGAATGTAATTTATTCAATCGAAGCTGGTAAGAAACTTTTATTGTTAATAACAATTTAACAAATGTAATTGTAATTTTAACTTTCTTATACAAAGTATAAGGAAGTGTTGGAATCACGAAAAAAATCGTTGACGAGATTTTTGCGGAAATATTTTGACGTCCACTGAATCCGTTAAGACCAATTTCTCAATGATGTCTGTGTGTGTGTGGCTGGATGGATGGATGTCCGTGTGCGCAATATCTCATATCACATGAACGAGACAAGATATGTAAACGAAACTTGGAATTTATAAGTTTCATGAAAAAATGAAGAGCTGAGTAGATTTTGAATAAAGTTGAAAAATCGGAAGAGGAAGTTTACTGATCACACAAAACAATAAATTACATTTATTTTTAAAATAGAATCAGCTGTGAGAAAAAGTTTCAAATGAAAGATGTTAGCAAAAATATTTGGAATATAAAATGTTATTTGCACTTTTCTTGTACATGCTTCTAATTTTGAGAAAACTAAATTATATATTTAATAATATATTTCAGTAATCTTAGTTACAATGGGAACAAAAACTAAAATATTTATAAATGTGTCAAACGTGTCAAATAATTGTGAAATGTCAAAAATATGTGTCGTGTGAAATATTATAAAAGTAATATTTGTGTTTTTAATTAGAAAGTTTTGAACACTATACAGTGTGTCCCAGATTTAAACGGCCTAACTTAATCCATAGATTAAACACGTAAAAATAAGGTGACAAGTTCATTTGAGCAAATGTCCGTAAATGCTTCATTCCAGAGATATTCATGTTTTTCCTATTGGGTTGTACTCCTTAAAAAAATCAACTTCCTAACGAAATATTCAATATTATCTTATTGAGGTGTGACATAATAATTGAATTAAATTAATAATAAATTGTTTATTACCGAATTTCAATACAAAATTTAGTTTGCTTGCCCTGATGCCTGGGGAAAAATGAGAAACTATCAATGAATTTAAAGAAATTTTTTTGGGATGCCATAAAAGGAACAGTCTATGATGAATCGATAAATATTTTAGACTCACTACGAAATCATATCTCCCAAGCAATGTCACGCAGCATCCAATGCAGTAGCAGATCGTTGTCGTGCCTGTTTACATACTGTAGGCAAACATTTTGAACAAATATTATAAAAAAAAATAGTTTATGAAGTTATATTATTACTTCATTATTTTAAATCTTAAATTTCTTTAAATTCATTGATAGTTTCTCATTTTTTTCCAAGACATCAGTGCAAGCAAACTAAATTTTGTATTGAAATTAGGTAATAAACAATTTATTATTAATTTAATTTACTTAATATGGCACACTTTTATAAGATAATATTGGATATTTCGTTAAAAAGTTGATTTTTTAAAGTAGCGCTGCTCAATAAGAAAAACATGCATATCTCTGGAATGAAGCATTTACGGACATTTGCTCAAATGAACTTGTCACCTTATTTTTAGGTGTTTATTATATGGTTTAAGTTAGGCCGTTTAAATCTGGGACACCCTGTATATTAATTGATTTCTATTTTAAAATAAATTCATAGTTACAATAAGAACAACAAATTAAACAGGTTTAACATCTATATATCAAATAATTGTCAAAATAAAGTCATACGCAAGAAACAAGTCATACATGTTTAGTTGGTTTTATTTGTATAAGAAAGTAGTGTGGTGTCCACACCAGATTTTTTTTCATTGTAACTAAAATTACAAAAATATATTATTAAATATATAATTTAGTTTTTCTCAAAATTTTAAGCATGTACAAGAAAAGTGAAAATAACATTTTATATTCCAAATATTCATCTTTCATTTGAAACTTTTTCTCACAGCTGATTCTATTCTTGAAATGAATGGTATTTATTGTTTTGTGTGTCCAGTAAACTTCCTCTTCCGGTTTTTCAATTTCATTCAAAATCAACTCAGCTCTTCATATATTCATGAAACATAAATTCCAAGTTTCGTTTACATATCTTGTTATTACGCACACGGACATCCATCCATCCACACACACGGACATCATCGACTAATTGGTCTAACGGATTCAGTAAACGTCAAAATATTTCTGCAAAAATCACGTCAACGACTTTTTTATAATTGAATTACTTCCTTATACTTTGTATAGGTAGTAAAAGTTGGTACCAGTAACTCGTAAATGTTTTGGTACAAATAAAATTTGAGTATTTCTGAAAATTCACCATTACAAAGTGCCATAAGAAAGTGCAAACTAGTATTCCGTATTATGTCATATAACAAAGTAGCAACAAAATGAAATCGATAAATTTACTGTTTAACCAATATCTAGTGACCTATGCATTCAATTGTAATAGTTATTTTCGCGCCGCCGTCCGACATTGATACAATTACATATCTCTAAAGCGGTCGGAAATCATGTGTTTGTCGTACTAGTTCGACAAAAATTGCTAACTTTTTATGGTTATATGTTGGCATCACTTCACTAATTTTAGCTAACTTCTTACGCTAGAAATGTCAAAGTATTACATTGACATAAAAATATTATGGCTATATATCTACAATTAAGTATTTACATTACAAGAAAACATATATTTATGGATTTTAAACATATTTGTAAGTAATTATAGTTGTATTTGAAGTGTAAAATACAAATAAAAATATGTAGATATTGTTGGTTATGATATTGGAAAATAAACATAATTGACATTCAAATATTGTGAAGTTAGCAACATAAAAATTCCCTGTCATTAAGAAAATGAGTAATAAATTAAATTTATTTATTTTATTTACATAAATGTTGGCGCGAAAAATCTTGTGTATCACTAGGTTGGAAACTGCTATTTTGAGAGTACGAGTTTAATTTGATTACACAAGATTTTTCGCGCCAACATTTATGTAAATATAATAAATAAATTTAATTTATTACTCATTTTCTTAATGACAGGGAATTTTTATGTTGCTAACTTCACAATATTTGAATGTCAATTATGTCTATTTTCCAATATCATAACCTAAAATATCTACATATTACCTCCCGCCTACCTCTAGGTAAGGGAGGTATTGTTTTTGGTCAAAAAATTGGGTAGTGAGTTTTCAATGAATAAGCACGTTTTAGGGTCCCTACAATATGATTTTACTATTTTCGCCATGATGTATGTATGTATGTATGTATGTATGTATGTATGTGTGTGTGTGTGTAGTCTGTGGCAATTTTTTCGTCTCGCATAACTCAAATACCATAATACCAAAAAATACAATTTTGTGAATTATTGCTTCTTATATTTAAATGAAGAGCTGATTAGATTTTGGATGAAATTGGTCAACCGGAAGTAGCAGTTTACTTGAAGCCCTTAACAGTTTTTCGTGAAAAACACGGTTAAATTTCATTTTTCAACTATTTATGTTATTTTGCAAGTTGAAGAATATTTAATTTTACATGTGTTTTGATTACACTAATTTTATTAATTGTCATTAGATTTAGAGATAATAAAATATACCATGGAAACATTTAAAAATTTTAAATTTTTTACGAAATGTGACACATGCCATTGTGTTTGTGAAGCTGTTTTTTAGTGAAATATATGTCAAAAATTTAAATAAATATACCAAAGAAAATTAAAATTCTCAAATATAAATAGAAAATTAACAAATAAGAAGGTATGTTTCTGTATCAAGTACTATTTTGTATCGTTTAAGAGTAGTATTGGGCGGGAGGTTATGTGCTGGCCACATCAGATTTTTTTTGATTTGGATTTTTCACTGCAAATTCAATTGTAATTACTTACAAATATGTATAAAATCCATAAATATTCTGTTTTCTTGTATTGCAAATACTCAATTGTAGATATATTGCCATAATATTTTTATGTCAATGTAATACTTTGACATTTCTAGCGTCAGAAGTTAGCTAAAATTAGTGAAGTGATGCCAACATATAACCATAAAAAGTTAGCAATTTTTGTCGAACTAGTTCGACAATAACATGATTTCCGACCGCTTTAGAGATATGTAATTGTGTCTATGTCGTACGTCGACGCGAAAAAACAAATACATGTTCAAACTGCCCTACTAATGAGGCAACTTTCGTCTAATTTAACCAACCTCGTACCTCAACGGTTCTCGAGATCCCCATGCATTCGTACTTTAAACGGGACACACTGTATATAATTAAATCTAATATTGTATGTTTCAGGACGATAACAGCATCCCAGAATTCCTTTCTAGCCTTCATTTTAGTAGGAGAAGGTTGGCACAACTACCATCACACCTTTCCTTGGGACTATCGCATTGGGGAATTCGGTCAAGGTTGGCAATTTGCTGCTTACGTCATCGAGGTGTTTGCCAACTTTGGAATGACTTACGACTTGAAAACTGCGTCTTCAGAACTCATTGAAAAAGTTATTGCCAAACAAGATCTTCCTATAAATTACGAAGTTCCTGAACCTGGGTTTTCCAAAGAGATGGAAAATATGAATAAAGGAAATTAAATAATTGGGAATTCAGTTATTCTAATTATTGTATTCTATAGGTTTATTGTGAACTGTTATTAATTTAAATGTAATTAATAATTCTTCGTTGTTAATTTGTATGACGTATTTTTGAAAATGTACATTGTATCAATAAATTTAAAAATAATTTGTATCACTTAAATACAGGGTGTTTCATAACTTCGAGTACATACTTTAATGGTATATGTTGTTTGATATGCTGATTACGAATATAAAAGAATTTTTTTTAAACTAGAAAAATTAAGGGTTGTTTACATAAAACATTTTTTGTAGTACTGCACTGGATTCGCTTTCCTATTAAACACAAACAATGAAGTAGGTAATCAACAATTTAAATTACATAATACTAGTAAAATAAACAAACAAAATTTAATAATTTTTAATGAAACGATAATTATTAACATAATCATCCACCCAGTGGCAGTGGCAACGAAAAATTTTGGACTGGGAAACATGGAAAATAATTTTGCGATTTAAAAAATCTGATGTGGCCAGCACATAACCTCCCGCCCAATACTACTCTTAAACAATACAATATAGTATTCGATGATACAGAAACATACCTTCTTATTTGTTTATTTTCTATTTATATTTAACAATTTTAATTTTCTTTCGTATATTTTATTTTTTGACATATATTTCACTAAATAACAGCTTCACAATCATAATAATGTGTCACATTTCGTAAAAAATTGAAAATTTTTAAATGTTTCCATGGTGTACTAGGAATGCAAGATTTGTGAAATCTAATTTCTCTATATTTTATTACCTCTAAATCTAATGGAAATTATAAAAATTAGTGTAATCAAAACACATGTAGAATTAAATATTCTTCAACTTTCAAAATAACATGAATTGTTGAAAAAGGAAATTTAACCGTGTTTTTCACGAAAAACTGTTAAGGGCAGTAAACTGCTACTTCCGGTCGACCAATTTTATCCAAAATTTAATCAGCTCTTCATTTAAATATAAGAAGCAATAATTCACAAAATTGTATTTTTTGGTATTATAGTATTTGAGTTATGCGAGACGAATAAATTGTCACAGACTACACACACACACTCACACACACACACACACACACACACACACACTCACACACACACACACACACACACACACACACACACACACACACACACACGCACACACACACACACACACACACACAGGCGCGCGCGCACACACACACATTCATTAAAAACTCACTACCCTATTTTCTTACCTAGAGGTAGGCGGGAGGTAAAAAAACCTTTTTGTTTCGTAATCAGCAAATAACATATACCATTAACGTATGTACCTGAAGTTATGAAACACCCTGTATAGAGGATGGCGAATTATAGGACGGACGATGGCATTTTCAATTCTATTTCTGAAATGTTCAATGGGCTATTTCACTAGATAAAATAGAAAATAAGTCATTTATATTATGACTAGACCTAAAAACATTGCACTAGATATAACACAAGTTTTTAAAAATCTGATAATTTAAGAACGGTGGAAAATATAGAAAAAAGTTTCAAATAAAAATTGTAGCCAATGCTATTCTACATCTTTTTTATTATGACAAAATTTACTGTAGCTTAATTATTTACAGAGATATACCCAAAATACTTGACAAGTCTTCAAGTAAACTACCACTTCCGGTTCATAGATTGTTACCAAAATCTAAACAGCTCGTAACCTCAATTTTAAAATGATATATTTATTAAATTTTGAATTATCGTGGATGAAAAATCGCCACACACACACACCGTGAAAATGGTAAAATCGTAACCTGGGGACCCCAAAACGTGCTTATCCGTTGAAAACTCACTACTGAAAATTTTGACCCGTCACAATACCTCTCTTACATAATTATATGCAGGAGGTAAAAATATTATTAATTATTAAGATATTTGAGTTTTAAAGACCTCTACAATGACGTCATAGTATTATGTCGCATATCTATCATATTGTCGAAGTGTCAAAATAGTTGGCAACTATTGTTTTTGGTTAAAAATTGGCACGTTTTAGGGTCCCTACAATACGATTTTAATATTTTCGCCATGATGTATGTATGTATGTGTGTGTGTAATATTGTAATTTTTTTACAGTTTTTCGAATTTTAGATTTCAAATAAAACTTAATATGTACCTCGGCACTGAAGTTCCTTTTTATCACTCACATGGTTTAATAAATTCCATATTCGTGATAAAAAATTGAACTTCAGTGCCTTGATACATAAATAACTATAAAAAATTTGTTGTGCGTAGCACATAACCTCCCGCCCAATACAACTCTTAAACGGTACAAAATAATATTTGATGATACAGAAAAATGTCTTTTTATTTGTTTCATATATTTATTTAATTTTTTTTTTTACATTTCACTAAGAAAACAGCTTCACAATCACAATGACATGTGACACGTTTCGAAAAAAAAATTAAAAAATTTATGTGTTTCCATTTCTATCATGAGATAGACGTAAAATATAATATATAATTTTTAGCTCTTAACTTTTTTACCTCCCGCCTACCTCTAGGTAAGGGAGGTATTGTTTTTGGTCAGAAAATTGGGTAGTGAGTTTTCAATGAATAAGCACGTTTTAGGGTCCCTAAAATACGATTTTACTATTTTCGCGATGATGTCTGTATGTATGTATGTATGTGTGTGCGCGTGTGTGTGTGTGTGTAGTCTGTGGCAAATTTTTCGTCTCGCATAACTCAAATACTATAATACCAAATAATACAGTTTTGTGTTTTTTTGCTTCTTATATTTAAATGAAAAGCTGATTAGATTTTGGATGAAATTGGTCAACCGGAAGTAGCAGTTTACTTGAAGCCCTTAACAGTTTTTCGTGAAAAACACGGTTAACTATCCTTTTTCAACAGTTTATGTTATTTTGAAAGATGTAGAATATTGAACTTTACATGTGTTTTGATTACACTAATTTTATTAATTTTCATTGGATTTAGAGATAATAAAATATAAAGAAATTAGATTTCACAAATCTTGCATTCCTAGTACACCATGGAAACATTTAAAAATTTTGAATTTTTTACGAAATGTGACACATGTCATTTCGATTGTGAAGCTGTTTTCTTATTAAAATATATGTCAAAAAATTTTATAAAAATATGAAATAAAATTAAATTTCTGTAATATAAATAGAATAAATAATAGTTATTTGCTTTACAAGTGGGCAAAGTAAGGAATTACCCACGAGAGAAATTTTAGCACACTCGTGTGATAATTTTATCGAGTGGGTAATTCCACGTTGCCCACGTGTGAAATATAAAGTTTTATCCAACACCTCTTAATAAATGAAAAATTTATAAAAGAAATATTATTTGACAGTGACATATGCTTTAAATTTTTAAATTAAAATGTCAATCGAAGTAGTTACCAAGGTGTTGTGTGTAATTATTATTGTTATAAATAAAAAAATACTCACTAGTGGCTTTCCTCAAAATTATACCCACTAGTGGGTAATCTGCTACTTTGCTTGTTTAAAATCGCCATTGTTATAGAGCATTTATTGAGAGGTGTTGGATAAATAAATATATCATCCAGCTTTTATCCATTATGGGTGTGACACTCTGCTTACGCAGATCTCGGTAAGTGATATATTTTTTCGTATGAAATGCGGTTACCAGCCGTCAAGTCATAGCCCCCAAGGTTGTTAGTGGAGGGGAACCACAGGGGTAAATTTAAATTGGCAACTCTCGGTAGTGGGATTCGAACTGAGGATCTTACGATCCACAGTCCGATACGTTACCACGGAGCTATTTACTCCATTAGTGTAATCAAAACACATGTAAAATTAAATATTGTACAACTTTCAAAATAACATAAATTGTTGAAAAAGGAAATTTAACCTGGGTTTTCACGATAATTCTTGTATCTACTTTAAATTTCGATCCACTTTAACCTCATTTAGAAGTAGTATTTATACAAATAGTTATACGAAATTGAAAATTCATGGATTTTCTATTGTTCAATTGTAATAACAATTGTACATAGTCTATTTGTCTAATTTTCCCACATCTGTTTAATATATTTTTTAGGGAATGACAATACACAAAACTTCAATTAGCTTTGTATTGTTTACATAATAGTGTATTAAACATGCTTGTATTATCATAATTTAACATTGATGTCAATCGATTTTTACATCATTAATATTAATGTTAGTATGTTGCACATAAATTATTAATCAATCAATATTTTTTTTATTATTATTTTGTCTTTACATATTTATTTTAAGTCAGTGTTAATTAAACCAGTGACACATGTAGTCGTGAATGTAAGTATTTGTCTTTGCTATTTTTCCAACATAGAAAATAGAAATCATTAAAATAATGCCCAAAACTTTAAAAAATATTATTAGTTCAAGATCGGGCTGCAAAAACCTGTCCGATCGAGTGACAGAATAATAGTTATTTGTCAAACTAGAGAGGAAAGCGCTTCTT
This sequence comes from Poecilus cupreus, assembly GCA_963942605.1. Taxonomy (NCBI): domain Eukaryota; kingdom Metazoa; phylum Arthropoda; class Insecta; order Coleoptera; family Carabidae; genus Poecilus; species Poecilus cupreus. The sequence goes on from OZ012713.1 coordinate 37,815,158, forward strand.
TTTCCCCCTCGAGTTCGAAGTTTGCCTCATGAGCGCAGCGAGTGAGGCATTTCGAACGAGAGTGGAAGAAGAGCTTTCCTCTCGTGTTGGACACAACATTTTTTCACGACATGTTTCTAAAAACGTTTTGCTCGGACCTAACACACACTTTAAGAACACAACTGACAGATTGGCACGTTAAAAGTTAGGTTATCAGACACAGTGTTGCCAATGAACCAATCCTAAATATATTTAATAAGTTGTCAAATTGTGATTTAATAACGAAAAGAAATATATAAGACATAATAGTAAAATTATATAAAGTATGTATATCACTAAAATAAGGATTTTCAATAAAATTAGAAATGTATTTATAATTTGTATAATATATTTTTTATAAATAACTTTCATATTGACAGCACTTCCATATTTTCCTCTATAGAGAGGAACAACACATTTTCCTCACTATTTCGGGAGAAGAACGGTGGGGTTTCCTACCATGTCGTGAAAAATAGTTATTTACATACCAAATGCGGGAACCGAGTTCACGCAAGAGGTTTGTATAATATTTTTTTGTACAAAAAGTATAAAACTAATAACAGTCCATACAAAGAAATGAAGTTCTTCAAGGAGTTATTTTGATAATTGTCAAAGTTGCTCTATAAATATAAACACACAAATTAATTTGTCTAATATATTAGAAAACAATTAAAATATTTATAATATTTACCGTATTCACTTGTAAATTTATTACATTTCTTATTTATATTGAGATAATTAACATTACATTTGCAGGTTATGCATTTTACAGCTGTCATATTGGGCAGATTTTATTGCCAACATTGATAACCAAATGCACTAAATTTTAAATACAATTTCATTCTTATTCCATCATTGTTTATATTAATGTTATGTAAAGGAATGTTTGAAATACTATATTATTTTATTATAAATACAATTTATTAATAAACGCTTTAGAAATAGGAATGTTTGCGTCGAAATTTCCCGGTTGTCATCTGGTGGAAACCTGGGAAATGGACATTTCGGACGTTGCTTAGGTAACGCTAGCTAAACAAAACATTTCAATGTATGAGTACAAAATAGTTATTTACGATACAAGTACGTAAAGCTAGTTTTTAGTCACGAATGGATCAATTAAAACACGAGCGTAGCGAGTGACTCAAGACGCTTTACGTATGTGTATCGTACAAAATTTTATCTACAATGTAATGAAAAACCCAAAAAAATATAAAAAAAATATTTTTATCCAACATCTCTTAATAAATGCTCTATAACTATGGCGATTTTAAACAAGCAAAGTAACAGATTATCCACTAGTGGGTATAATTTTGAGGAAATTCACTAGTGAGTATTTTTTTATTTATAACAATAATAATAACACACAACACCTTGGTAACTATTTCGATTGACATTTTAATTTAAAAATTTAAATCATATGTCACTGTCAAATAATATTTCTTTAATAAATTTTTCATTTACTAAGATGTGTTGGATAAAACGTTATACTTCACACGTGGGCAAAGTGGAATTACCCACTCGATAAAATTATCTCACTCAGCCTTCGGCTTTGTGAGCTAAAATTTCTCTCGTGGGTAATTCCTTACTTTGCCCACTTGTAAAGTAAATAACTATTATTTATGAAGTAGGATCACAATATTAAATGAGAAGTTTGCCATGATAACATAATTTTTGCAAATTTGGCGTGTTTAAAAATTTTAATCATTCGTTGCTTGGCAACCCGTGACTGCCCGTGACTTATGGGATCGTGTTACTAAACAACCGTTTTACAAACTTGAAACTAACAATTAAACATCAATTTTACACACTATCGTAGATAAAATATTTTTAGTTTTTGTTTGATTTTCCATGGCTGTGTAACAATTTTCCTAATAAATATTAATTTAATTTGATTGATATATCGTGAAATACTAATATTTAGGTAACGAAATGGGCATAATTGTATGCATTTAAAAATTCTAAACAACTTTTGTTTTGACACTTTTGCTGTAAAGTGACAGCAATATCAAAAAATCTGGTGTGGGCACCACACTACTTTCTTATACCAACTGAACACGTATGACTTTATTTTGCCAGTTATTTGATATATAAATGTTAAACCTGTTTAATTTTAAACTATCAATTTATTTTAAAGTGAAATTAATTAATTAATTATAATCTAGTCTTCAAAACAAAACATATAACATTTTATATTCCAAATATTTTTGCTAACATCTTTGATTTGAAACTTTTTCTCACAGCTGATTCTATTTTTGAGAAAAATGGAATTTGTTTCAAATCGGCACTAAAGTGCTCAAAAATCGTCATTAAAAGCTCAGAAATCGTCACTAAAGTAACCCATTATACGACGATTTTGAGCAACCCAGTGTTGGCAACCGTTAAATAATTATTGTACAATTAGGATAATTTTGGCAGATATATTGAGGACAAAACACATAATTTTGAATGTTATTCACTGTTCGAGGTTGGCAACACTGACTGTTAGTTTCAATTCACAACTGACAGATGTATAAACTTAACCTATATTGTATTTTTTACAGTTTTTTCGAATTTTAGATTTCAAATAATACTTAATATGTACCTCGGTACTGAAGTTCCTTTTTATCACTCACATGGTTTATTTTCATATTCGTAATAAAAAATTGAACTTCAGTGCCTTGATACATAAATATTATTGTTTTGTTTGTCCATTAAACTTCCTCTTTCGGATTGTCAATTTCATTCAAAATCAACTCAGCTCTTCATTTTTTCATAAAACTCGTAAATTCCAAGTTTCGTTTACATATCTTGTCTCGTTCATGAGATATTGCGCACACGGACATCCATCCATCCATCCACCCATCCTCACACACAGACATCATTGAGAAATTGGTCTTAACGGATTCAGTGGACGTCAAAATATGTATTTCCGCAAAAAACAATTTTTTTCGTGATTCCAATACTTCCCTATGTGCCACATTTCAATTCTACATCCTAATAAATGTTTGTAACAATTTGTGCGCATACATCAGAAAGCTTTTGTCTAAGTATCTTGATATACAAACAACTATTTTTTAAGTAAATTGTTTTAGTTGTATACTTTTCGTACACAAAATATTGTACAAATCTCTTGTGTAAATTCAATTTGCACTCACACTCATCAAGAAACCGAGCGTTACCGCCCTTGGTATGTAAATAAGTATTTTACAATAGCTAATTTAATCCTATCGAAAATAATAGGTATATTTGTATATTTTAACATAATGTCGATTACAAAGTCAATCATGTTAATATATGCGCATATATTGTATATCAAAGAATTTTTAAACAGTTTTCAGTCTTTAGACATTTTATTTTTTTAGTTTTAGTTCAACCGCTGCCGGTGTAACATATATTTACATAATTCTACAAAATCTCATGTAAGTATTTTATAATAAATATTATTATTAATCTTTTAAAATTTCTTATATACTCTCTCAGAAAGCAAGATTGTTATGTATAAAGAAATCTAAAAGTTTAGTTTTATACCCCCCGCCTGCCTCTAGGTAAGGGAGGTATTGTTTTTGGTCAAAAAATTGTGTAGTGAGTTTGCAATGAATAAACACGTTTTAGGATCCCTACAAAACGATTTTGCTATTTTCGCAACCATGATGTCCTGTATGTATGTGTATGTGTATGTGCGTGTGTGTGTGTGTGTGTGTGTGTGTGTGTGTGTGTGTGTGAGTGTGTGTGTGTGTGTGTGTGTGTATGTATGTATGTATGTGAGTGTATGTGAGTGTATGTGTGTGTGTATGTGTGTGTGTGTGTGTGTGTGTGTGTGTGTGTGTGTGTGTGTGTGTGTGTGTGTGTGTGTGTGTGTGTGTGTAGTCTGTAGCAATTTTTCGTCTCGCACAACAATTTATGTTATTTTGAAAGTTGAAGAATATTTAATTTTGCATGTGTTTTGAACACATTGGGTGCTATTCACAGCTCGATACTAAAGTTGTGTACTAGGCTGTTTTAGTTAAAACATGTATTAGCGCTAAAACAGTAATTAATACACTACCTATTCAGAGCTCTATACTAGCGTGTTTTAGTTAGTTCAAGTGACTAGCAAAAAACATAGTTGACAACATCGCAAATATCACTGGTAGTCATAGTTACGATATATTTTATATTATGTCAAACACCAAGTGACATATTCTGACATTTATATAAAATTTTAAGAGAATTGTAATTTATGAATAAAATTTTAAAAAGGAAATGAAAGTATTTAAAAAATTGAACAAAATAGGAAAAGATCCGAAAATTGAGGAATGAAAAAGAAAAGGAGTGCGTGCGACAGAAAAAAAAATGTAATTGAAAGTATAGTGATCACAAACTGTCATTTTGACAACTAAAAAATTTTACCTTAGTCAAAATTCAAATATAAGAAAATAGTTAATACCTAGTTATCGTTTTATTTTTGGTACAAACTCTTTGTTTAAAATCTAAATACAAGAAGTACTTGTAATTCTGACGAAACATAGGGGTACTTGCTCGCCTGTCAATTCTCCTCTAGTCAAATTATTTACAAATCGGCTACTATCTTGGAACAGTCTCACAGTATGTAGCTCCTTTTAATTTGACTTTCCTTGAATTCGGTAAACGAGTCCATGTGCCGTCGATACACTTTTATCCGCCTATTTTGTAAATTTCAAACATATCGCGCGCAACTCGTATTTCAAATTGTCCGTTCAGCCAAGTTAAACACGGTACTACCTTGTTTTACATTTGGTTACTAAATACAAAACTTAGTAACGCTTAGTATTGCCTAGTATCGAGCTGTGAATAGATTTTTTAGTAATTCCTAATACAATTTCCTTAGTAACGCTTAGTACAGAGCTGTGAATAGCACCCATTAATTTTATTAATTTTCATTAGATTTAGAGATAATAAAATATACAGAAATTAGATTTCATAAGTCTTGCATTCCTTGTACACCATGGAAACACTTAAAAATTTTCAATTGTTTACGAAATGTGACACATGTCATTTTGATTATGAAGCTGTTCTCTTAGTGAAATATATGTCAAACAATTAAATAAATATACGAAAGAAAATTAAATTTCTCAAATATAAATCAAAAATAAACAAATAAGAAGGTATGTTTCTGTATCATCAAATACAATTTTGTACCGTATAATAGTAGTATTGGGTGGGAAGTTATGTGCTGAGCATTTTTTAATGTTTTAATGTCTATTTTCTATGTTTGAAGAAAAAATAGCATGTGTTATTCGGAGTAAATGTGACTTTGTATGCTTCGCATGTAATTGTCCGACTCGCTTCGCTCGTCGTTCAAACTTACATGCTCAGCACCCAAAGTATCACATTTACTCCTAATAACACAATATACTATTTTATAATATAATAAGAAGGCATTGTTTTAAGACAGTTGAACGTAGTTGAAGTCATCCAGTGTCAAATTTTTATGTGTTTTTATTTTTTAAAATATTTAAACTTGTTTTTCTTTTTCAGAAGCTTCCACCATGTTGGGTTTATATAATAATATGGTTGAATCATTCGAAAAGACGACAGGTACGAGTATTTTATCCGTTGGTTAAATATATATATATATATATATATATATATATATAAGGGGGTATTTCATTTTGTAGTACCTAAAATACAATAATTTCATTATTATACCGAGCGTTTCACTTAACTTGGAATTTTGTATTTCTCTAAAAATACGCATTGTACAAAAAAAATGGTCGAATCTTAATTTAATATCTCCGAATGGGACATCTATTAGTATAGTATACGCCCAGTTTATTACTTTGACTTGTATAATCCCTACAATTTCGACTATAATAGCAAAAACCGGTTATGGTTAACTTACAGCAATAACAAACAGGTTTCTTCCAAGCTCTTTCGGTTCACAATCGCTTACACAACGACTATATAGAGAATTGACCTGAGAAGTTCTCATTGTGGAAATTGTCGACCACTAACAAACTGTTTCACTGGATGCTGTTACTCGCGGGCCGTATTACTCTATTTGCTGATAATTTTCCATGGGATACAATTATTTTACATATATTTAATATTAAACATTGTTACGTTCTAATTTTGTTCATGTTATCCTTTGCCCTAGTTTGTTCTATTTCTCATGTTTTTCTTCCACAATAACCCAAAAATAGAATTAACTTGTTATAACTTAATTATTTTATTTTTATTTAAAAATTAGAGTTGTACTTACCTTGTTAGCTTCATCGTTTGAGTTCGTTGATTCAATTTCATTATTTTGTTTTCTAAATTTAGTTTTCTTGATCCTTTGTAGATACTCAATTTGTTGACGTTTATTAATTAAAAATAGTTTATTGTTTTGTCGTTAGCTTGTCGGTAGCGTGAATCGCTAGTAAAGCTTTGTTCACACTGCAGCATCATTTTGGTTGTTTGATTTTTGACAATAATATTTAAAATTAATTTAAATTCAAACTAAGGATATTTATTTTCCGTATTAAATACATGGTAGATTTTGCATTCCTTGTTTATTTATTTTTCGGAGTTTCCTAATCCTAATTGCACCTTTGTCACTTCCAAAAATGTATCTCCTTCTCTCTCGTCACGTTGTTTCGTCCTTTTCTTCCGGCGATAGTTTCTGGGAGGGATTTTGGTTAATTAATAAAGTTCCGTTTTTGATTCATTGATTTGGTGGTCTTGGAATAAGACAGTTGTTGTCGCGGCGTGCAATATTAATTATTTTTACACGTGGAAGTGAATACATTTTCCGATAGCTATCCTATAACCCTGAGCGGTTACGCGGTACGCGGATTATTTAGCAACGGAATAAAATTGTGACTCGCTTCGATAGTTTTGTGTGGTGTCTCGCGAATCACACGTGTTTCGTTGAGGACATTTTGATGTTAGAAGGAGTCTGTCTCTACGGAGGATCCATTTGATTTGCTTCCACAAGTCATCTTTTGGACATTGTCACCGGTGTGTTGCCGTTCGCCCGCCACGGTTCACCTTGCAAACCGGTCAACGACTACCCAAGTCCATCATCCTTGGAACCAGCCGCCACAAGATATTTGGCTAAGTTTTATAATTTTATTTATATATTTTGTAACACCTCCCGCACTGAAAACATCGATAGAAGTTTGGCATTGTTATTGTTACCAAGATTGCCTTGGAGCAAATTATTTTCGTAGTTATTTTACTATTTCTTTGTCATACAAAAATAATAATTTTCTTTTCCATTATTGTTATATTCTACATCAAAACTAATAATTTATTTAGTTCGTACCCCGACCATCTGGCTGTAACCCGCCTACGTCCATCGTTGGCCAACCGTGCGTCGTATAGTTGTCAATCGGGCTACGGATTCCCCCCGCGTCACAAACTGTTTGACTTCGTTGTATTTATTTCTTTAACATCAGTAAACGGGTCAATTTTAATTGTTGATAATTTATTTTTGAAAAACCTTCTTTTTGACGTTTTCAGGCATCTCGATATTACGGTAGGTAAGATAAATAATTAGCTATTACTACCTATTGTCGTTTTCGTAATTTTTGCGTTAAAAATTACGTGGCGCCCTATTTACCCCTTTTGTTTTTTTTTTTCTTTCCCATTATTAAGAACCACTCCCGTCTCCACTGTCAAAAGCTAGCGGCCGCAAACCAGCAGATCTCAGGGTGCGTAAGTGACAATCGCGTCTACGCCGTGGCTATTTCTTTTATTTTTTTTGCGTTGACGCAATCCACCTCACAGCTGTCAAAACATAATATGAGCATGTACATGCGCTTCACTCCATTCACCGTTCCAGTCTATGTTTCAAACTTAACTTGTTTACATTTTTCGCAGGCGCACTGAAATTTGTCACAAACATGTCACAAACTTGTCAGAAATGACCAAGGAGCACCAGGAGATTTCACTTGCATAGGAAAATTAGGTTCGCGTTGCGCGTGCCATCTGCCGGATCTGGCCGCACTTATATTTGCTTATAGAATATTAACGTAGGCTACGATTTATTTAAAACAATTATCAAAATCTGTCACATCTGTCACAATTTTTCCAAAAACACAAGTTTATATTGAAAAGTTCTTAAAATTTGAATTTTATCGTTATGTGAAGTAATATTTCATTGACGTACAATGGTACAATATTGTAAGTACTTGAATTACAAATATTGATATTTATGTAATTATCATTGACTATTAATTTTCAGTGGATTTCCATCAACTGGGAAGTACATATATACGAATGTCATTAATGTATTAAGTACGAAACGAAGATCTTATTTCCCACCAATCATTTTCCTTTAAATAATAAATTGAAAGATTCATAGAGCATTATTGCTTGATGGAATTCTGGATTTAAACTAAATTTGTCGCTATTTCCAATGCACAATCCGATAGAATATAATTATTAATTATATTTTTAATGTTTTTCAAAGATGCGGCAAGAAATATATGCCTTTCTCTGCGAAGTTATCATGGTCTGGGTGTATGATGGAAAATATCAATGTTAGATGAATAGTGGATGGAATGAGATTGTTAAATTCACTTATATAAAATATATCATGCAAATGTATCAGCGAATATACATTCGATATTTGATCGTTGTATTTATTTAATAATTCTTTCAAAATATATTTTATTTTTCACATATGTGACTTTGATTTTTATTTTCTTGAATAAAATAATTATAAATATTAAAAAAATATGTATAAATATTACATGTGGTGCCATCTAACGGTTGTGGCCGCAATTATAATTACCATGGCAACGACGGTACCATTTTTTTACATGTAAGTGGAATCTCCTGGTGCTCCTTGGAAATGACCACTTGGAACAAACCTAATATTAAAAATTGTTTGATTTATTTGTTTTCTTTCATGGCAAACTTTGTATATGCAAAAAATAAAAAGATATATTTTTAATTTTGCATTTTTATCAAATATTTTGTATTATTTGATCATTACATGTGAATATCATTGAATTCAGAAAAAAATACAGAATCGAATAATAATTTGTTTTCTTCCATGGCAAACTTTGTATATGCATATTTAAACAAAAATGATACATTTTAAATTTTGCATTTTTCTCAAATATTTTGTAATATTTGGTCATTAAATGTGAATATCATTGAATTCAGAAAAAAATACTGAATCGAATAAGCAAATAAAAAAAGTAGGTTGCCATTTAAAATAAGAAAGTTGCACCCCGCATTTTGAGAACCACTGGTCTAAAAAAATTCTTTTTTCGCTCATTTTAATTGTCTTGTAATATAGAAATTGTTTGCTAACTTAACCGACCTCGTAGCTTTTATAGTTCTCGAAATAGCAATAGTGTACCACTTAAAATGAACAGCCTGTATACTTAAATCTTGCACTCCTTGTACACCATGGAAACACTTAATTTTTTTTTACAAAATGTGACACCTGTCATTGTATTTGTGAAGCTGTTTTCTTAGTGAAATGTCATAAAATTAAATAAATAAGAAGGAATATATAATTTCTCAAATATAAATAGAAAATAAACAAATAAGAAGGTATGTTTCTGTAACATCAAATACTATTTTGTACTGTTTAAGAGGGGTATTGGGCGGGAGGTTATGTGCTGGGAACATCAGATTTTTTTACTGTGTAATAGCTCAGTCAGTAATTCTTGACTGGTAAAATTTAACATACTTATTTATGTTACACCTTGTAGAATAAGTTTAGTCGGTTAAATCTGGGTTATCTGTATACCTAAGCAAAGAAATATATTCCAGGGTCAATAGTTCATTTTAATATCCCTAGAATTCCATTTTGCAATAAACAATATAAAGAACATAATTGAAATTTGAATATTGGAGAATTTTTACTTGAATAATGTGCTGTATAAATATGTATTTAATTAATTATTTATGTATGTCACAATAAAATACTGAAATAGGTGGGAATTTGTGCAATTATAAATATCTCACGCAAATATTCATTCTGATTCTTGTTTATTGCAGTTCCAGATAGCAATAAGTGAAATAATATATACGTGCGAAGTGTAGATACCAGCTCACTAAAAACTTGACGAAAAAGCAATAATTAGTAAGTGACGAATAGTAGTAGTGGACACTACCAACTTGAACAAAAAAAAATCGAATAGAAAATTTTTCATACAAATTATTAAATTTATATAGATATTATAGTAGTTTATAAAGGGTATAGCCGGATAAGCATACAAAATCTGCTCTCAGTTATTTTTAAAAATCCATATGGCTGATCGATTTATAATTAAAAATAAAAATTTTCCTGAAAATTTCAGCTATAAATCCAAAGAGTTACGACATAATCAAAGAAATCGTTTTTTCAGTTTTTATTTTATTGGAACTATCCTACTGAATAGTGAGTTTTCAATGAATAAGCACGTTTCACATAGAGCCTATCATATGTGTGGTTGAAAAGTTATCGTGAAACCTCAGAAAACTGTTAAGGCGCATCGGATGCGATATTTGCCGAGAGATGGTACCAGTCATGACTCTGGATCCACTCTAGATGATCGGACTGCTGTGAGCATGCCCCACGCGCCGCGTTAGCGCTAAACCAGTAATCGGAATAAATTGAATCGATGGTCTTCACGTGAAGACAGAGCGCTTTGCAAAAATCCCGTAAACGGTTACCGGCTGATTCTACAACGGACACAGAGTATGACCTGCAGCGGTGCGTTCTCACCCACCCACCTACTGACTGTACTAAAGCACTCCAGCTCGTACTGCGTAGGCCGCACATACGAAATCATACTCCGCGAACGTTCACTGATTCTACACGTAGTTGCAACGGACACAACAGTATGACCTGCAGAGGTTTGTTCTCTCCACCCTATAGGAAGATGGACAGACTCACAGACTGTACAAGCCACTCCAGGCATGCACTGCGTGAGCCAAACGTACGAAATCATACTCTTGTGTAGTGAGAGAAGCCCACTCGCGAACGATACATTTTGATTGTAAGACGAACGTGTGATCAGGCACCTATCACTTCAGTTCGCGAACGCGCCCAGCCTCCATCCAAAATGCCCGACTGCTAACCGATTTCACAAATTTAATCACCCACTTAATCACCCAACGGTCAAACTTGAATTTTACACTTGAATACAGTAATTGCATGCCATATCCAACTATAAAATTCACATTTAATGTACGCGAGGAGTTGAGTTTTCACAAAATCAAATAGCACAGAGCGACGCAGCTTCTACCTACCGATTTTACTATTTTCGCGATGATGTCTGTGTGTGTGAGTGTATGTATGTATGTGTGTGTGTGTGTGTGTGTATGTGCGTGCGCGTGTGTGTGTGTGTATGTGCGTGCGCGTGTGTCTGTGTGTGTGTGTGTGTGTGCGTGTGTGTGTGTAAGTGTGTGTAAGTGTGTGTGTGTGTGTGTGCGTGTGTGTGTGTGTGTGTGTGTAAGTGTGTGTGTGTGAGTGTATGTATGTATGTATGTGTGTGAGTGTGTGTTTGTGTGCGTGTGTGTGTGTGTGTGTGTGTAAGTGTGTGTGTGTGTGTGTGTGTGTGTGTGTGTGTGTGTGTGTGTGTAGTCTGTGGCAATTTTTTCGTCTCGCATAACTCAAATACTATAATATCAACAAATACAATTTTGTGAATTTTTGCTTCATATATTTAAATGAAGAGCTGATTAGATTTTGGATAAAATTGGTCAACCGGAAGTAGCAGTTTACTTGAAGCCCTTAACAGTTTTTCGTGAAAAACACGATTCAATTTCCTGTTTCAACAGTTTATGTTATTTTGAAAGTTGTAGAATATTTGATTTTACATGTGTTTTAATTACACAAATTTTATTTATTTTCATTAGATTTAAAGATAATAAAATATAAAGAAATAAAATTTCACAAATCTTGCATTCCTAGTACACCATGGAAACATTTAAAAATTTTCAATTTTCTACGAAATGTGACACATGTCATTGTGATTGTGAAGCTGTTTTCTTAGTGAAATATATGTCAAAAAATTAAATAAATATACGAAAGAAAATTAAAATTCTCAAATATAAATAGAAAATAAACAAATAAGAAGATATGTTTCTGTATCATCAAATACTATTTTGTACTGTTTAAGAGTTATATTGGGCGGGAGGTTATGTGCTGGACACATCAGATTTTTTTTTTAATTTTTAAAGTTTTTGTCTTAATTTTTAAATATGTTTCTTTAGGGTGTCACTCACGATTTTTTCACTGAATACTCATTTCTTACTCTTCTTTACTCAATAAAATTTTCAACTTGATCCATTTGGTGCAACATAGTCAAAAAAAATAATAAAATCGATTTTACTATTACACTCCAATATATAAAAATCACACCAAATATTCTATGACTACAAGTAATTTTCAGCACATTAACTCAAAAACATACCGTTGTTTCATTGATTAATTAACCAGATAAGAATAAAAGCTCTGGCATTATCCGATATTATTGTGATTGTGGTAACGGTAGGCGCACTCTAGTGAACTGCTCTTAAATTGCAGTTACTATATATTACCTTTATTACGCTCGATATTTGGCAAAAATAATAAAACCTACCGAGATAATAAGTCGTTTGATTTACAGATAAGAATTTAACGCAGTAGTAAATGAAGATAGTAGACGAGGATAAACAGACGTTTTTTAAAACAATCTTAACATAGAATTTCTCTTATTGTAATTAGTTTATTTTATTTCATTAAAGAAAAATCGATATAATATATGTGAAATTATTTCATTCAATTTAAATAATTCATTTAATATGAACTATTGTACCATATTAATATTATTATAATATAACTTATACTAATGGATTTTTTTTTTATTATATTAACACAGAATAATTATTCCAAAAATCGATTTTTTCCATATTTTTTCGAATGGTATTCACTATTTTCTGGTAAAATATTTTTTTAAATCTCATATAATTTTTTCAATAGTTATATCACGAGTGCTAAGAATTTAATCGATTAAATTTGACATGTCTCGCTTATGCAAAAAATTTTGCTTAAAAAGTGTTTATTTTAAATTATTATGTACGATAACACTTTTTTAAACGCAATTTTTACCTCCCGCCTACCTCTAGGTAAGGGAGGTATTGTTTTTGGTCAAAAAATTGGGTAGTGAGTCTTCAATGAATAAGCACGTTTTAGGGTCCCTACAATACGATTTTACTATTTTCGCGATGATGTCTGTATGTATGTATGTATGTATGTATGTATGTATGTATGTATGTATGTATGTATGTATGTATGTATGTATGTATGTATGTGTGTGTGTGTAGTCTGTGGCAATTTTTTCGTCTCGCATAACTCAAATACTATAATACCAAAAAATACAATTTTGTGAATTATTGCTTCTTATATTTAAATGAAGAGCTGATTAGATTTTGGATAAAATTGGTCAACCGGAAGTAGCAGTTTGCTTGAAGCCCTTAACAGTTTTTCGTGAAAAACACGGTTAAATTTCCTTTTTCAACAATTTATGTTATTTTGAAAGTTGAAGAATATTTAATTTTACATGTGTTTTGATTACACTAATTTTATTAATTTTCATTAGATTTAGAGATAATAAAATATAAAGAAATTAGATTTTACAAATTTTGCATTCCTAGTACACCATGAAAACATTTAAAAATTTTCAATTTTTTACGAAATGTGACACATGTCATTATGATTGTGAAGCTGTTTTCTTAGTGAAATATATGTATATAATTAAATAAATATACAAAAGAAAATGAAAATTCTCAAATATAAAAATAATAAACAAATAAGAAGGTATGTTTCTGTAACATTAAATACCGTTTAAGAGTAGTATTGGGCGGGAGGTTATGTGCTGGCCACATCAGATTTTTTTTAAATAAGCTAGACATAAAATTTAATCGATTAAATTCTTTAGCACGAGGGTTACATGTCAAGATTATTTCATGAATTCATAGCATAAACTTTAATATTTGCCAAAGAAATTGTACAAAACGTTGATTTTGACAAATTTTCACATAAATAAATCGGTACACTCATAAACAAAAAGTACCATAAAATTATATTGTTATAGTGTAACTATAGCAAATTGATTGTTTTTCTTTTTATTTGTCAAATAAATGTCAAAAATTTGTAAATAAAAATAGCTTGAATTGAATAATTCAGCATGTTTAAAGACATAGAATACCAGTAAAGGTGAAGAACATGTAAGTATCTTGCTTCTGCAACTAATTATCCGGCTAAATATGCCTTCAAAATGTTCAAACTTTGCATATAAAAGCTAGCTTCAATTTAATCGCGATTAAACAGCATGCTGCTGTTTAATCACTTCTCTAAAATGCACAACGATGGAAAATGAGACATTCTGATTGGTCAAGTTTGTAATGAATGAAATAATCATAATTATTATTATAATTATTCAGTATTAATATGATGAGGTAGGTTTGTGATAATATATAATAGCTACAATTTGAGAGCAATTCACAATTACAGTTACCACAATCACAGCAATATCGGCTAATGCCAGATATTTTATTCTTATCTGGTTGATTAATCAATGAAACAACGGTATGTTTTTGAGTTAATGTGCTGAGATTTTACTTATAGTTTTAGAATATTTGGTGTGATTTTTATATATTGGAGTGTAATAGTAAAATCGATTTTATTATTTTTTTTGACTATGTTGCACCAAATAAATCTAGTTGAAAATTTTATTGAGTAAAGAAGAATAAGAAAGGAGTATTCAGTTAAAAAATCGTGATTGACACCCTAAAGAAACATATTTAAAAATATAGACAAAAACTTTAAAAATTACTATACGTCCACCAATACGTACTCGTTTCAAAATTGTCGTTTTGTTCGAAAGGCTACGCGTCTTGATCCAAACTTCCTTCTCACAAAATAAAATGACAATTATGAAACTCGTTCTTTAATATACAATCAAGATGTTCGAAAAAAAAACTGTAATATTTCAAAAATAATTTACCTATTTGTTCAGGAACTAAAGGGTGGTGTTCCCCGCTTTCTAATTCCGCTTTCAAAACCATTCTGCATAATATAAAATTATTGTTATGAAAAAAAATACAAAAGTATTATTTGAAATATTTTAATTGTCCGTAAAAGGTTACATATATACGTTTCACGTTATTTGTATGTACGAGTATGCTAAAAATAAATTAAATTTAATATGAATTATACAAGCAATAAACATATGCGTCAGTTAGCGTACGTACCTGTCAGCGGTAACACCTGCCAGCGATCCGTCCGCAGTTATTTTTGTAAAAAAGTGGTATTTTTCGTAAAATTATTTACGAATTCAGTGTGAGGTTGATTAAAGAAGTGCTGTGAATAAGTGCAGTGTGAATTTTTTTCAAATCAGGTCTGTTTTTCCTTATTTTTTTATCTTTGAAAAATTTTTTACTGACTGGCCACGCCCACCTGTGGTGCGTTTTTTTGTTCTCATTTTCTTTTTTAATATTTTAATTTATTTTAATAAATTAAATAAAGGCTTCTGAGCTTCATTTCATTGCTTTTCTGGCATTTAGTGCCATAATTTATTTTATTTAAATTTTTTTAAATAAAATTAAAATACATATTTTTGCTTTTCGTAACTTTGGTTTCGTCTGGGGGCTTCGGCCCACCAGACATTAAAAATGGCTTCGGACTCGGTCCCGGGGCCTAGGGAGAAACGAGCTCGCGTCAATTCTGACGATGAGGACCCAGCACCAATGTTCCTGTTGGTAAAAAGAGCCAGTGGAGACTTCAGCAAAGTAAGCCCCTTTCTTATTTCGCGTCTAGTGAAAACTATTGCCGGAGACGTTAAAGTCATCCGGAAAATTAAAGACGGTCTTCTTATTGAAGCAAAAAATGCTGATCAGTCACGAAAATTACTTGCAGCCAAGACCCTAGGTGATTATGTTGTTACTATCACGCCACATAACACCCTTAATTTTTCTAAGGGTGTTATCTACTGTAGGGATCTGCTGAACTGCACAACTGATGAAATTTTGAGTGAACTGAAAAAGGAAGGTGTGGTTGAAGTGCGAAGGATCATAAGTAGGAAAAACGGTCGTGAGGAAAATACCCCATCCCTTGTGCTAACTTTTAATTGTTGTGATGTCCCAAAATATATATATGCTGCCATGTATCGCCTCCCTGTTCGTCCGTATATCCCTAACCCTCTTCGCTGCTTCAATTGCCAACAATTTGGACACTCCTCGTCCAATTGTAAAAATAAAAAAATTTGCATCTGCGGAAAACCTCCACATGACGGAACCGAATGCGGTGATGTCAATTGTATTAATTGCCAAGGTAACCATCCTGCCAGCTCCAGAAACTGCCCGAAATTTAAAATGGAATACGCTATTTTAGAGTACAAAACCACTCATAAATGTAGCTTCCCGGAAGCAAGGCAGCATGTACAGCGTAATACGACTTTCACCACTTCTTATGCTAAGGTTGCATCAAAACCTGCTTCTCCTCCACCGTTAAACGTTGCCGACATCGCGTCTCTGCTGATGCCAGAGATCGCAAAAATCGTTAAAAATGTTTTTTCTGAATTTGTTCAATTATTTGCTTCTCAAAGTCAATTCAAAACGCCAACCGCTTCGTCTCTTGCTTCTACACCCAGTTCATCTGGTGTTAAATTTGTTAATATGCCAAGTGTACCAACAAGTAACACTCCCCAAGTCAGCCTACCTACGACGAACACTCCCGTTCTCCTTCGTTCGGAAGAGACTGACAATTCCAGCAATGACAGTACTGCTACTGTCGACGGGAATTCTTCTGCCCGCAATAAGAAGAAAAAAGATAGAAGAGGTTGGCCTAAGGGCAAGCCTCGTTCCTAGAGCTTGTATTCTACCTTTGAGCTCTTCAGCTATTTATATAGCACCATTTTTCTTTCCTTTTTTTCTTACTTCCAATGTTTAAACTCCTTCAATGGAACTGCAATGGTATTGTTACTCATCTTCCAGAGCTTAAATTGCTATTAGCTGATCAGAGCCCCAGCTGTGTTTGCATTCAAGAAACTCATCTCAAACCTCAAGATTCATTTTCTCTAAGCGGCTTAAACATCATACGTCATGATGTAAATCCCGACGGACGAGCACATGGCGGTGTTGCGATACTTTTAACTTCTCCTACTCCATATACAGTATGTAATCTTCAAACGCAACTTCAAGCAGTTGCAGTACAATTATATTCACCTAGAAAGTTTACAGTCTGTAATATTTACTTGCCAAATTTTAATTGGAATATGAATGATCTTGAGAATATTATAAATCAGCTTGAGCCACCGTTCCTTCTTGTTGGTGACTTTAATGCACACAGTTTTTTATGGGGATCCAATCAGTCTGACGGTAGAGGACGTATTATTGAGAACCTTCTTGATAACATTGATGCAGTTCTCCTGAATACAGGGGACGCCACCTATTTGAATTTGCGTTCAAATTCCTTTTCAGCCATTGATTTATCAATTTGTTCTCCTTCTTTAGCTGCGCACTTCTCCTGGAAAGTGCTTGATGATGCACATTTCAGTGATCATTTACCCATTTTGATCTCTTGTTCTCTTCCTTTTTCAGAGCCTTCTTTTCTCCAAAGATGGCGATTTGAGTCTGCTGATTGGGACAGTTTTTCCGCGGAAATAATTGTCCCATTTATGTCAGAAAATATTAATGTTTCACTTGGCGATATTAATTGCAGTATCTTACGGTCTGCAAACAATAATATCCCGTTAACATCTTCTCGTTTCATTAGAAGAAAGGTCCCGTGGTGGAACACGAATGTAGCTAATGCTATCCGTGAAAAGAAACGTGCATTAAAATGTTATCGACGTTCACCTATTCTTGATAACCAAATCATTTTTAAGAAGGCCCGATCTCATGCTCGACGTGTTATTCTACAAGCTAAGTCTACCTCCTGGCGGAATTATGTCTCTTCTGTCACACCTGAGCGTCCGTCGAATGAGCTGTGGAATAAAATTAAATACATGCACGGTTATCAAAAGTCTCACACTGTCAATCTTCTTCATATCAATAACATTTTAAGCACTAATCTTAATGACATCTCCGAATGTTTAGCTACACATTTCGAGTCTGTCAGTAGTACAGAAAACTACTCTTTAAGATTTCTTAATGTCAAAGAAATGAGTGAAGCCCCTCTTGATTTCTCTTCTGATGGCGATGAAGTATATAACCTTCCTTTTTCAATTTTTGAATTTGATTTTGCACTTAGCAAAACAAAAAATACATCTGTCGGTCCTGACAACATTTCATATTGCATGTTAAAGCATCTACCTTCTGAGATGAAAACTCATATTTTAAATTTTTTCAACCTTCTCTGGCGTAGCGGTACGTACCCGGATGCCTGGCGAGAAGCCACCATCGTTCCTATTTTGAAACCGGGCAAGGATGCCACACATTCTACTAGTTACAGGCCCATATCACTAACGTGTCATCTGGGTAAAATTTACGAACGTATGGTAAACTACAGGCTTTGCTGGTACTTAGAGCATAATCGCCTTTTAGATCCTTTTCAGTGTGGCTCTAGAAAATGTCATTCTGTCACTGATCTCCATGTTCAGTTAACGAATGACATTCATTATAATTTCCTCGAACGAAAACATTTGGTTGCTGTTTTCTTCGACCTGGAGAAGGCATTTGATATGACATGGCGTTACGGCATTCTCAAACAGCTACATGAGTGGGGACTTCGTGGTAATCTACCACTTTTTATATCTTCTTTTTTTAAAAAACGCACTTTCAAAGTACGTATAGGTGATATCTATTCATCTTCTCACTCCCTAGAAAACGGTATTCCGCAAGGTTCTACCATTAGTGTAATCCTATTTCTAATTGCTATCAATAGCATTGCACTAAATCTTCCTCCGACCGTCCGCCATTGTCTCTATGTCGATGACTTGGTCATTTACACTTCAGCATCTAGCATTCCTGAGTGCGAATCTCGACTTCAGGATGCAATTAACACCATAACCAATGCTGCTACCGCTAGGGGTTTTCGTTTTTCTGTCGAGAAAACGAAGTGTATAGATTTCTGTCGCTTACGTACTCCTCACAACAATCCTTCTCTTCATTTGTATGGTTCTCCAATTCAGTGCGTCGATAGGGTTAAATTTTTGGGTTTAACTCTTGATCCGTATCTGACCTGGAAGCCGCATATTTTAGACCTTGCTGCAGACTACCGTCGTGTTCTGAATGCTTTAAAATGCCTCGGAAGCACTAAGTGGGGTGCTGATAGAGATTGTTTGCTACGACTTTACAATTCACTTGTAACGTCAAAACTTGATTTTGGAGCAATTGTACTCAGTTCCGCTAAACAACTCCATCTCAACCGCTTAGATGCTGTCCATAATACGGGTATCCGTTTGTCAACTGGTGCCTTTCGTACTTCTCCAGTTCACAGTTTATACTGTGAGTCAGGGTTGCCTCCATTATCTATCCGTAGAACACGACAATGCATGAGATATACTGCTCGAATTATGTCCAAACCTTGGCATTTCATGTTTACCTCTCTTTTCCAAGACGAGCGTGCTCATAATCTATTCCTCAGCAGTTCCACCTCTCTCTGTCCTTTGGCTGTTCAACTGGTCAAAAAGTTTGATAAACTTCCACTAGGCAAGGAAGATATTTTACCTCAGCTTATTTCGGATACACCACCATGGTGTCTTCCTCAAATAAGTACTGAGTTAGTTCTTACTAAGTATAAAAAGGATATTACTCCGCCTTCCCTTTATGTCCAGGAATTCTGTCTCCTTAAAGAAAGGTACACAGACTCTATATTTATTTACACTGACGGATCTAAAAATAGCACCGGAACCGGATGTTCTTTCATCTTTCGAGATGAAGAACATATTATCACCTTATCGCCTTCTTCCTCTGTTTTTGGTGCTGAGTTGTATGCCATTTATTCTGCTTTGCAACGTTGTTTACACGTCATCGAACGTGAACAACATATCGTTTTATGTACGGATTCACTCAGCGCAATAACGAGTCTATGTAACCGGTTTTCAACTGACCCTCTTATTCAGCTGCTTTTTTATAGTCTTTGCCTACTTTCATCTAGACAAATCCGTGTTACTTTTCTGTGGATTCCTGGACATATCGGAATCGCTGGTAATCACAGAGCTGATCATGCTGCACGTGAAGCTGCTCTACTTGATTACGTTAGAACGCACGCTCTCAGGCCAGACGATATGCTTCAACGTATATCGTCATTTTGTTTAACTTCTTGGCAGGACGAGTGGACTCGCTCCACTGACAAACTAAGATCCATTAAACCTACCGTTGAAAAGTGGAAGCTACCTATTTCTGTTTCGAGGAAGGAGCAAGTAGCGATTACGCGTTTGAGAATAGGTCACATTAAAGCCACCCATCTTTATCTTCTTATTCGGGACTCCGTACCTATGTGCGATGTATGTGATACTCGCCTTTCTGTATTTCATTTTCTTCTGCATTGTGCTAAATATCACAACGTCAGAAACCTTCTCAACTTTGCAAATACTCTTCCGTCAGTTCTCTCCAATGAGACTGATAGTGTTGAGAAACTTTTAAAATTTATTCATTTCACCGGACTGATAAATGATATTTTATAGTTCATTTCTTTCTTTTGCTTTTCTTACCACCATTATTTATTTATTTATTATTATTATTAATTAATTTTTTTTCACAGCGGTAATGACCGTAGCAGTCGATCCGCTTAATTTCAGCAAAAAAAAAAAAAAAAAACATATGCGTAAGTAACTAGTTAGAAAGTATCCTCAAAGTCAGTGAATAAAAAATAAATTACATGGTATAGTATACGCCGAGTTCTTTACTTTGACTTGTATAATCCCTGCAATTTCGACTACAACAGCGAAAACCGATTGTGGTGAACTTACAAGTTCTTTCGGTTCACAATCGCTTACACAACGACAATGGGTACGTTCGGCATTAACATTTTTAGCGCTCAGATCGCTCAATTGCGTTCGGCATTGACATCACAGCGTTTTGTAGCGTTCGGCATTAAACTTGCTGAGCACACAGAGCGAGCTCAGTGTGCTCGCTGCAGAATCACAGAGCACAGCGAGCTCTCTAATCTGAGCATGCGTATAAGCGTTCATCAGCTGTCATTCCGTCCAAAGACTTGTTGATAATTGTTTGTTTCTGTATGGTAGACATTTAAAAAAAAACAAAGGTGTCAAAGAAAAATATGGTCAGACAGGATCGGTTTCTGTACCTTATGGAGAAACTGATAAATGAATAAGTTTATTTTTTACATGAAATTTATATTTAATTAAAAACCGTAATAGTATATTATATGTATCTCAAACATGTTTAAACTTATTTTAGAGCAATGACAAAGTTTGTACAACATTATTGATATTGTCACAATCAATATCATCTTTGAAATACTCTTCTAAAATATAATTTTCTAATATACATATGTTATGTAATATACCAAATCTATGCGTGCGGTTTTTAAATATATTAATCGTCGAAAACGTCCTTTAATAATGCAAACGCTCGCTCTATTGTATTTCCCGCCTTATCTACGAATCTGGAGCGTTCGGCATCAGCTTGAACATCTATGAAATCTGTCACGTGACCTACTAGCTCTGAGCGATCGGTAGATTTTAATGCCGAACGTACCCAATATAGAGAGTTGACCTGAGAAGTACTCATTGTGGAAATATTCGACCACTAACAAACTGTTTCACTGGATGCTGTTACTCGCGGGCCGTATTACTCTATTTGCTGATTATTTTCCATGCGATACAATTATTTTCAATATTTATTATTAAACAAAATAGTGATTTTTTTTTTAAAGCAGGTCTTCGATACTCCACTTTTGATAAATGTTCTGTTCTCATTTTTATAATTCGCGGGTCTTCCATAATGCTCTTCCTATTACCTAACATTTTATAAGTGAACCCCATCGTCTTTAAACATCTTAGTAATGAAGTCTCACTGTCTGGGAATTCAATTTCATTGTTTAGTGTTTGCCAGAGTGATTCTATTGTATGAAGGATATTTTGTGAATGTCCATCGTAAATGGCTCTAGTAACAACGCATTTTGTACAATCGTCCATTTTACTTGAGCCAGTATCTTTTCTTGTTGTTTTATTCGATACACTTCCTCTTTTACTTTGGCCTGAACTGTACATTTACAATTGATGTTTTTATCACAGCTAGACCTAAGAAATATCTTAATCTATTTCATTAGGACTAAGTAATCTGTTAATAGCTTTACAAATGTGTTATTGATATTATTATTATCTTGTAAGTATACCTACAAAAATTAGTACGAATTGTAAATTTTCCAGGTCAATTCTCTATATAGTCGTTGTGTAAGCGATTATGAACCGAACGAGCGTGTAAGTAAAACCTATTTTCTATTGCTATAAGTTCACCATAACCGGTTTTCGCTGTTGTAGTCGAAATTGTAGGGATTATAGAAGTCAAATTCATGAACTTATTCACCTTCACCTTCAAGAGTCAAAGTCAACATTACAAGTTCAATGAATAATACTTTTTAATCCGAGATTAAAAGTAGAAAAACAGCTTTTACAATTATTATAATTGTTAAAATATGTAATGATATTTCAATAAATGTTTCATTAAATAGTTATTGTTGTTTTGTTTATATAAATATTTATTCATTACTTGCGTCTTATAAAAACTGATTTCTAAAATTAACCAATGATTTTTTTTATTACAAACAATTATCAATGTATCTTCAGATGCAGTAGAGCCAACATGACATCTCTGTTGAACCGATTCGAAGAATATTGCCAATTTAAAACGCCATTGGTTTGGAAGAATGTCATCTTTATCAATTCGTTTCAATGTCTAGCGTTATACGGAATTTCCTTAGTGCCAACCGCTAAGGCTATCTCATTAGTATGGGGTAAGTAACTATTATTACATCTTTGCGGGTGTCTAATTTTTACCTCCCGACTACCTCCAGGTAACGGAGGTATTGTTTTTGGTCAATAAAATTGGTAGTGAGTTTTCATAAGCACGTTTTAGGGTCCCTACAATACGATTTTACTATTTTCTCCATGATGTATATATACATATCTACATAAATTAGAGTGTCAGTCAATTTTAGGCTAAATAAAAAGCTTTCAGATATATTTTGAATTCTTCATTAGAGCACTGTGTAACAAAAATTATAAAAATATAAAAATTTTTTACAAAATTTGTAAAGTAAACTTACATTTAGCTGAGACAATCTATACAAATTTCTCCAATGTTCAATAATAGCATAAATAATTCAATTCAAAATTATATATAATGTACTCAAAATTAATAATTGACAAATAACATAAATAATTATGCGTATATGTGTGTGTGTGTGTTTTCGTCTCGCATAACTGAAATACTATAATCACAAAAATACAATTTTGTGAATTATTGCTTCTTATATTTAAATGAAGAGCTGATTAGATTTTGGATAAAATTGGTGAACCGGAAATAGCAGTTTACTTGAAGCCCTTAAAAGTTTTTCGCGAAAAACACGGTTAAATTTCCTTTTTCAACAATTTATGTGATTTTGAAAGTTGAAGAATATTTAATTTTACATGTGTTTTGATTACACCAATTTTATTAATTTTCATTGGATTTAGAGATAATAAAATATTAAAAATTAGATTTTATAAATCTTGCATTCCTTGTACACCATGGAAACACTTAAAAATTTTAAATTTTTTACTAAATGTGACACATGCCATTTTGATTGTTAATCTGTTTTCTTAGTGAAATATATGTCAAAAAATTAAATAAATATACGAAATAAAATTAAATTTCTCAAATATAAATAGAAAATAAACAAATAAAAAGGTATGTTTCTCTATCATCAAATACTATTTTGTACCGTTTAAGAGTAGCATAGGGCGGGAGGTTATGTGCTGGCCACATCAGATTTTCAAAAGCAAAAATTTGTAAATAAACTGTACATCAAATTTAATCGATTCAATTCTTTAGCACGAGGGGGTATATATCAAGATTATTTCATGAATTCATAGCATAAACTTTATACTTGCCGAAGAAATTGTACTAGAACGTTGATTTTGACACATTTTCACATAAATAAATCGGTACACTCATAAACAAAAAGCACCATAAAATTTTGTTGTTATATTGTAACTATAGCAAATTGATTGTTTTTCTTTTTACTTGTCAAATAAATGTCAAAAATTTGTAAATAAAAATAGCTTGAATTGAACAATTCAGCATGTTTAAAGATGGCTAGCTTCAATTTAATCGCTAATAAACAGCATGCTGCTGTTTAATCACTTATCTAAATAGCAAAACAATGGAAAATTAAATATTTTGATTGGTCAAATTTGTAATGAGTGAAATAATTATTAAAACTATGGCAAATGACATCTGTCAAACTCAAACAACACGACTGTTTGTATGTTTTGTTTCCCATGGCACTTTGGAAACATCTAATAATTATACATTTTATTCTACGTCTATATCTCATGACAGAAATGTATCATATCAATAAATTTAGGTTCATTTGGTGCAGTTTTTAATTCTGAACATTTTATTTATTTACACTTTTGCTCTAAAACTAATAGGTAAAAACATAGAGCGAAATTAATGTATTAAGATTATATTTCCTATAGCTCAAATAAAAGTAGACACGCGTAATAAATATGTTATTTGTAATTTGCTCTAAATTGTTATTTTTATTTTGAAGGGTTTCTTGCTGCCTTGGCTGCGGATACTGCTGTTTCTGCCGGAGCTCACAGACTTTGGACACACAAAACTTACAAGGCCACTGTCTCGACTAGGGTCATCATCATGTTATGTTACATGATGGCGGGACAGGTAAACAATCAAACTTGTATTAAGGTCAACCATACGGGCTGAAGATAGCGCAAGATGAACATGACTTTTCTGAAACAATATATCATTATTATAATAAATAAAACATGTAATGTTTTATACCTACATTTGTAGATAAAAGTCCAAAGTTTTGTAATCAATTTAAAAAAGCTAATTTTGTTTGCAAATTATACATGAACATAATTTTCAAAGTAGTAAAATATATGTCACACATTTCCATGAACGACTGCAGTAATGCAAATAATTTGTATATTTATAAATATGATCGTCTATAACATACTAAAATTATTTTTCATTTGAATTTACAGTTTTTGAGAAACAAATAAAAATATACGAAAATATGTGTTTTTTGGTATATTTACTTTCTTATACAAAGTATAAAATAAATAATTGTTGACGAGATTTTTGCGGAAATACTTATTTTGACGTCCACTGAATCCGCTAAGACCAATTTCTCAATGATGTCTGTGTGTGAGGATGGTTGAATGGATGGATGTATGGATGGATGGATGGATGGATATCTCATAAACAAGACAAGATATGTAAACGAAACTTGGAATATATAAGTTTTATGAAAATATGAAGAGCTGAGTTGATTTTGATTTTGAATGAAATTGGAAAACCGGAAGAGGAAGTTTACTGAACACACAAAACAATAAATTCCATTTTTTACTTAAATAGAATCAGTTTTGAAAAAAAGTTTCAAATAAAAGATGTTAGCAAGAATATTTGGAACATAAAATGTTATTTGCACTTTTCTTGTAACATACTTCTAATTTTGAGAAAAACTAAATTATATATTTAATAATATATTTCAGTAATCTTAATTACACTGGGTACAAAAACTAAAATATTTTTAACATCTATGTGTCAAATGTGTCAAATAATGTGAAGTGTCAGAAATATGTGTCGTGTGAAATATTATAAAAGCAATATTTGTATTATTACATACAAAGTTTTAAAGACTAGATATTAATTAATATTTTAAATTAAAATCATAGCGGACAACACAAAATGAAACAGGTATAATATCTATGTGTCAAAAAATTGTCATAATAGTCATACGCAAGGAACAAGTCATAGATGTTCAGTTGGTTTTATTTGTATAAGAAAGTAGTGTGTTGCCCACACCAGATTTTTTTATTTGGTTCTCAAAAATTGTAAATTCAAATTGAAAATAAACTTAGTATGTTATATATGATCATATTTACAAACATACGAATTATTTTCATTGCTGTAGTCGTTCATGGGAATGAGAGACACAGTATCAAAGTTCTGAATTTTTGATCAACTTCAACTTATATTTTTTTTACAGTTTAATATTTCAGTTAGCCTTTTCATCCGCATATATAAATACTAAAATATTCAAAGACCTCACTGTAATAATTATTTTGTTTTTCGACAAGAATATTTGTAAGAAATTATTTATTCAAATTTGTATTTGCAAAACAAAATTCATGGGAGTGAACGAACCCAATGAAAATATGTACTTCATCTGACATTGCAATGTAAGAGTCACTGTAAAAAATCCATGATATTTTGACGGATGGAGGTTGTTGGACCATAAAGAACATGAAAATAAATGAAGAATACAGAATTTGCTCTTTTAAAAAAATAAAGGATTCGTTCTTTCGACGCGTATGTTTGACCTTAACGTAGACTTTACACTTAAAACTATCAAAGTTTTACAATTTTATTTCATTATTTAACGTTGAGTTCAAGCCTTGCAATAATTAAAATAAGCAATAAGCTATTTCAAACATAGTTAACTGCTGAAAAAACGAAAATGAAAAAACCTAGAATTGGGCGCATAAACCATAAACGAAATATGACAAATGTATATAAAAATCGTGTACTACTTATGCAATAATTAGTAGTAAAGTATTTATTTTCTTTTAAATATTTTGCAGTAAAGCGATATAACGAATTGAACATATTTTGACGTCACGGGTACTCGCTTTGATTCTATTGGCCAGAAATATGAAAATTGCAAATCGTGCGCCTGCCGCTGCGCCCAAAGCCTATTGTGGGCTAAAATAGAACTACGAAATGTCATTTTATTTATTTTGTTTGTTGGTATATTTGTATACTTGCTTTATAATTTCAGTGTTTTATTGAGCTGTGTTGAAAAACTATTGACTAAAATTGTGTGTTGAGGTTAGGTTACATCACTACTAGCGCCACTGTTCTCAAACTTTCGTATGTTATTTACTCGAATATCAAGTTGCCAAAGGAATTATATCTTTATTTATATTTAGTTTAATTGTTGTAAATTGAGACATAATATGTAAATATTATTTTTACTTTACAAAATATTTAATATTTGCTATCATGAAAAATCGTTGTTTTAGTGCCACTGGAGTAGTACCAGTGACGTCACACAAACTTCAAAAAATCATATCTCTGTTAATTTATGGAATTTTCACATCGGGTTTTCACTGATCATCATATAATTTACTAAAGTTTCATAAAAAAGTAAATAAAAATTTGGTTTATAGGCCCATTATAATCGATGCTACTCTTAAATAAAATAATAAAATAAACGTATCATCGCCACTGAAATAGAATTAAACTGGAACGCTAACTGACGTTGAAATTGCGAGCCTTCCTTTGAAACAACCGCGCTTTTTCAGGCGAACTAATAACTTTAGAGAAAAATGTTATTTACGAAAAATGACCAAGAAGAAAAGTTTGCTTCTGTAATAATTGAATTATTTTTTACCTAGGGCCGGTTTCTGAAAAAATATTTAATTGATCTGTTAGCTAACTGCTCGTTAAATTTATCGAAAGGTTAAAATTACATTGGGTTTCTGAAAACATGCGTCAGTTAATTTATCAGTCCTATAGGTAACTCATGGTAGTCTAGTTTTTATCCTAAACGAACACTTATTTTTAAATCAAATAAATGGCAGTAACTCGAATGTCAAACATCAATTTGTCTAAAATTATGGAAGAAAAGCGAAATCTTGGCTAAGAAAATTTACCAAGAGTGAATAGAACTTTATTTTTGAGTTGGTGTAAATACAAAAACATTATGGAAAATAAAGAAATCGAAGAAGTTGCGAATGTGAAAAATAATTCACAAAATCACCTTTACACTACCATCAACAATACAATTTACGATGCTAACGCAGACGAAACAGTCCATGTCTATACGAAACTGACACTGGCATAATATTAAATACACACATTGTCAATTACTATATTCAAATAAATAAGTAACTAGGCATTATTTCGCGAACAACAAAATGCATTGAAAACAAAAAAATATGTCCAAAATATTTTTAAATGTTCTATTGAATGACACCAAATGAGAGTTTCCTCCCTCCACCCCCTTTTATTTAAATGGGAACCCCCAGTTTTTATTCATTTGGTGTCATTCAATAGAACATTTAAAAATATTTTTCGCGCCGCCGTCCGTCATTGACACAATTACATATCCAAAAAGCGGTCGGAAATCATGTTTTTGTCGCACTAGTTCGACAAAAATTGCTAACTTTTTATGGTTATATGTTGCCATCACTTCACTAATTTTAGCTAACTTCTGACGCTAGAAATGTCAAAGTATTATATTGACATAAAAATATTATGGCAATATATCTACAATTGAGTATTTACAATACAAGAAAACAGAATATTTATGGATTTTTAAACATATTTGTAAGTAATTATAATTGAATTTGCAGTGTAAAATCCAAATAAAAATATGTAGATATTTTTGGTTATGATATTGGAAAATAAACATAATTGACATTCAAATATTGTGAAGTTAGCAACATAAAAAAATTCCCTGTCATTAAGAAAATGAGTAAAAAATTAAATTTATTTTATAATTTACTTAAATGTTGACGCGAAAAATCTTGTGTATCCCTCGGTTGGAAACTATTTTGCGAGTGCTCGTATTTGTAGGACTCGCCTACGGCTCGTCTTATCAAAATAAACTCGCACTCTCAAAATAGCAGTTTTCAACCTTGTGATACAAATAACTATTGGACGTATTTTTTGTTTCTCAATCCGTTTTGTTGTTCGCGAAATAATTGGTTGATACGGCTGGACTGAAACATCCTATATAGTATGTTCCATTCAAAATAAGAAAGTTGATGTCACTTCCGGCTAAACAAGAAGTTACAAAAATTCATTATTTATGTAGTTCAATGCGCCTTTGAATATAGTTTATAAATCTATAATATAAATGTAATTATATTATACTACATTTCATTACAACCACGATTTTAACAAACAGCCTTTCCTCTATCCGCTCTACTGTAAACATTTGGCATGCGCAGTACTCCATCGTGCAGTGGGTACGTGACCACCGCACGCATCACAAGTACACGGACACGAACGCGGACCCGCACAATTCCAAGCGTGGGCTGTTCTACTCGCACTGCGGATGGCTAATGATGAAGAGACATCCAGAGGTTAAGGATAAGGGCAGGGTCATTGACGTGAGCGACCTGTGGAAGGACCCGGTCATTCGCTTCCACCAAAAGTGAGTTTGATGTTTAATGTTTTCTATTATGAGGAATAGAAAATTTTCTTTATACCGTGTGTCTGTCTTAAAGGTGAACATAGGAGATTAACATGGGAAATCAGTTTTTTGCGTGCTGTTGCTCGGTGTTCTATCGGACAACAATGATTGTAGTACCAATCGAAAGATATCATTTTTCTGAATCAAATGATGTAAAATACATTACAATTTAGTAGTAATTTGGTTGGTAAATTAATTTTTAAATTTTGAAAATCTTCCGATTTATTCAGTTTTTATCGAAAGTAAATGTAGTTAACTATGATTGTTTTGTTTCGATTTCTTTTAAGTGATTTATTTGACGTTTCTGTCAATTTGTAAAATATGGTTATTTAAAGTAATGACAAGCGTATTGTTATAATTTTTGCGTAAAGATTTTATTAAATAAAAAATTAAAGTTTAAAAACCAGTTTTCTTTAAATTATATTAATTTGTTAAGAGTTAAGTTTTATAAATCGATGACAAAAAATTTCATTTTTATTAGCTGTTTTGTATATCTTCACAAAATATTCTTCCACTTTCTTCGTCAAATGGAAAAAGTTCTTGATTGCAGTGCATTTTGTAGGAGTAATAAGAACTTTTTTTTCAAAATATGAACGATGTACACTCAATTCATTTCCAAAAAAATCTAGTGCTATACGAAGGATCTACATGTATCATTCTTAAAACCCTTTCTTCCAATAAAGCACGTTCTTCTGCTCTTGCTAAATTGCAATTACTAAGCTCACGTGTATTTTCCATGGATACTGGCATTTGTGGTTGCATTTGGATTCGGTCGATTCATAAACTTAATAGAAAATAGATCTCGCACTCTGATCTAACTATTTCCTCCAAAAAATAGTTTTACTATAAAAATACGCTCTTCAGTAGTATAACTAGCCATATTTTTGCAAATTGCCTTTAAACAAGTCCAAAAGTCAGAAACGTCAAATACATAGCTTGACAGATATCAGAACAAAACAGTCATAGGTGACTATATTTATTTACAATAAAAATTGAATAAACCGGAGAATTCTCATAATTTAAAAATTAATTTACGGAAATAAATTACTTCTGAATAGTAGTGTATTTTACATAGTTTGATTCATAAAAGTGATATCTTTCGATTGGTACTACAATCATTGTTGTCCGGTAGAACACCGAGCAACAGCACGCAAAAAACTAATTTCCCATGTTCATCTCCTATGTACACCTTTAAGACAGACACACAGTATAAAAAGAAATGTTGTTATATTAAATATACTATTTGATGACAGCTACACAATTATTTTATAAAGTCAGGTTTATATGATATGATTATTAACTTTTATTTTTCAAATGGGAACTTAAAATTGTGCTAAAATAAAAACCGCAATTTTTTTTCTTTTCAACAATGTATTACGTGTCATAAATTAATATGAAAAAATTCGAGATAATGGGTACACCTTTTTTCATTTTATTTGTTTTCTATAAGTTTGAGTAAAATTATAAATATACAAATAATTTATAACATTAAAAGGCATTTAGTTATTAAGATACGATTTTTTAAAATTTGCAACCCATTTCAAATGTTTCGCTTGTGACGTCATCTTGTAATCTACGAAACACGCTCTAGCGGAGAGCGAGGAACTACACCAACTATCAAATTGACTGTTATCAGTCATTGTTATTTACTGAGAGGTTTTTACAACTATACCTGGGCAAAATAATATAACAAATATAATAAACATAAGTTTAATTTGAAAATCGTTAACTGCAACATATAACTTGAGATGACAGGTGTGATAATGAGACTACCGACGTTACCGACATGCGACAAAATATAGTACATCAAAGCATTTTTATTTTAACACGTCCTAAACTCTGCTTAAAAACATTAGGTTTGTTCCAAGTGGTCATTTCTGACAAGTTTGTGACATGTTTGTGACAAATTTCAGTGCGCCTGCGAAAAATGTAAACAAGTTAAGTTAGAAACATAGACTGGAACGGCGAATGGAATGAAGCGCATGTGCATGCTCATATTTTGTTTTGACAGCTAACCTCAAATATAAATATAAATAAAGAAATTCATACATTTTTCGCCACAAAAAAGAAATGTTTCAAAGTTAAGTTGTTTACATTTTTCGCAGGCGCACTGAAATTTGTCACAAACATG
This sequence comes from Poecilus cupreus, assembly GCA_963942605.1. Classification (NCBI taxonomy): domain Eukaryota; kingdom Metazoa; phylum Arthropoda; class Insecta; order Coleoptera; family Carabidae; genus Poecilus; species Poecilus cupreus. The sequence goes on from OZ012713.1 coordinate 37,846,624, forward strand.
TCACAAACTTGTCAGAAATGACCACTTGGAACAAACCTATTACAATTAACGAATACCCAATTTGATTTATTGGGGTGTTCATTTTAATAATAATAAGTAATTATTACAACCCTGAAAAGCAAATTATTATTTGTTATCAACACCTTTTTTGCTTTGCCATACTGTACATTCTATTACAAGATGACTTCAGGATTTTGCAACCGCGACAGACAGACAGACAAACTGACAGACAGACAGACTCACACAGACATCATCGTCGCGAAACTATTAAAATCATATTCTAGAGACCCTAAAACGTGAGCACTGAAAACTCACTACACAATTTTAGCATGATTCCTTTACCTCCCTTACAGGATATGGCGGGAGGTAAAATGTGAATACACTATTTTATTAAATAGGTATTAACAAATGCAAGTGAATACGAAAGAAGATCGTCATATTGTAGATTTTTAGGCAAAATCTAGCAAAAAGTTTAATTACAAATACGGGGTCTGTTGGAAAAGTCTCCGGCCTTGGTTTTTTGAGAAAACCTGATGAATTAAAATCAAGTATGTTTGTGTGTTCTGTTTAGGTACTACATTCCTCTGTTGCTTGTAATGCACGTGATCTTTCCGTCAGCTGTAGCCTACTATGTTCTTGGAGAGACCTTGAAGAATAGTGTTTTTGTGATATTTTTCTTCAGATATATGCTGTCGTTAAATTTGGTGTGGTGTACCAACAGTTTGGCACATTTTTGGGGATATAAGCCGTACAACAAGTAAGTAAACTGTTCGTATTATAGATTTAATAATATACAGGTTGGTCCATCGGTTTGTATTTTTTATTTTATGCGATTATTATAAATATTACGGAAAAAATATGCAGACAAAGTTTATTTTACATTAAAATGCTCACGTATCTGCGGTGTAAGTTTTTCTACTGGGTGCTCCATTTTCGCGCAATAGTTTGAAACTTAATATTTTTAAATGGAACACTATATATTTTTACAAAATTTTAAAGATCTTATGTTTCTTTTTAAATAAGTTCTTTTTCACTGTAGTCCTAAAATGATCAGTACAGAAACTATTCACGTTTTTATGTTTCAATAATTACACTGAAAATATGCCATAAAATTGTGTGTGAATGTTTAAACAATATTTAATAATTATTAATTACTATTTTCACTTAGTTTAACAATTTTTACCTTCCGCCTACCTCTAGGTAAGGGAGTTATTGTTTTTGGTCAAAAAATTGGGTAGTGAGTTTTCAATGAATAAGCACGTTTTAGGGTCCCTACAATACGATTTTACTATTTTCGCAACCATGATGTCTGTGTGTATGTATGTGTGTGTGTGTGTGTGTGTGTGTGTGTGTGTGTGTGTGTGTGTGTGTGTGTATGTGTGTGTGTGTGTGTGTGTGTATGTGTGTGTGTGTGTGTAGTCTGTGGCAATTTTTTCGACTCGCATAACTCAAATACTATTATACCAAAAAATATAATTTTGTGAATTATTGCTTCTTATATTAAAATGAATAGCTGATTAGATTTTGGATAAAATTAGTCAACCGGAAGTAGCAGTTTACTTGAAGCCCTTAACAGTTTTTCCTGAAAAACACGGTTAAATTTCCATTTTCAACAATTTATGTTATTTTGACAGTTGAAGAATATTTAATTTTATATGTTTTTTGATTACACTAATTTTATTAACTTTCATTGGATTTAGAGATAATAAAATGTAAAGAAATTAGATTTCACAAATCTTGCATTCCTAGTACACCATGGAAACATTTAAAAATTTTAAATTTTTTACGAAATGTGACACATGTCATTGTGATTGTGAAGCTGTTTTCTTAGTGAAATGTCAAAAAATTAAATAGATATACGAAAAAAAATGCAAATTCTCAAATATAAATTGAAAATAAACAAATAAGAAGGTATGTTTCTGTATCATCAAATACTATTTTGTACCGTTTAAGAGTAGTATTGGGCGGGAGGTTATGTGTTATATTTTGTTTAGTTTGTTGAACTAACGTTCAAATCGAACATTTTTTATAAATTTATATATTTATTTTTTAATTTCATGGCATATATTCTGGGTATGATTCTTTATTAATAAATACGTGAATAGTTTCGGTACTGATTATTTTAGGACTATAATGAATAAAAGGGAAACAAAAGGTCTGTCAAATTATGCAAAAATATATAGGCTGTTCCATTTAAAAATTTAAAGTTGCATATCTTTGCGAGAAAATGGAGCACCCGGTAGAAAAATGTATACTGCAGATACATGGGTATTTCAATGTAAAATAAATTTTGTCTGAAAAAAGTTTTAGTATTATTTATAATAATCGCATAAAATAAAAAATCTGATGTGGCCAGCACATAACCTCCCGCCCAATACTATACTCTTAAATAGTACAAAATAGTATTTGATACAAAAACATACCTTCTTATTTGTTTATTTTCTATTTATATTTGAGAATTTAAATTTTCTTTCGTATATTTATTGAATTTTTTGACATATATTTCACTAAGAAAACAGCTTCACAATCACAATGACATGTGTCACATTTCGAAGAAAAAATTGAAAATTTTTAAATTTTCCATGGTGTACTAGGAATGCAAGATTTGTGAAATCTAATTTCTTTATATTTTATTATCTCTTAAATCTAATGAAAATTAATAAAATTAGTGTAATCAAAACACATGTAAAATTAAATATTCTTCAACTTTAAAAATAACATAAATTGTTGAAAAAGGAAATTTAACCGTGTTTTTCACAAAAAAACTGTTAAGGGCTTCAAGTAAACTTCTACTTCCGGTTGACCAATTTTAACCAAAACCTAATCAGCTCTTCATTTAAATATAAGAAGCAATAATTCACAAAATTGTATTTTTTGGTATTATAGTATTTGAGTTATGCGAGACGAAAAAATTGCCACAGACTACACACACACACACACACATACATACATACATACATATATACATACATACATACATACATACATACATACATACACACAGACATCATCGCGAAAATAGTAAAATCGTATTGTAGGGACCTTAAAACGTGCTTATTCATTGAAAACTCACTACCCAATTTTTTGACCAAAAACAATACCTCCCTTACCTAGAGGTAGGCGGGAGGTAAAAATACAGACCGATGGACCAGCCTGTATGCCTAATGTTGGGTTATATTACATTTGTAAAAAAACAACGAGAATTATATATATTTTGACTGAAACCCAATTATTTAATGAGAAATCGTTTTTATTTGAGTTTTCTCTCATTTTTATATGGTTGACATGTAATTTTTGACAATCGACCTCACCTGAATCAACTATTAGAAATGAAAAAAATCTGATGTGGCCATCACATAACCTCCCGCATAATACTACTCTTAAAACGATACAAAATAGTACTTGATAATACAGAAACATACCTTCTTATTTATTTTTTTTCTATTTATATTTCAGAAATTTAATTTTATTTCGAATACTTATTTAATTTTTTGACATATATTTTAATAAGAAAACAGCTTCACAATCAAAATGACATGAGTCACATTTCGTAAAAAAATTCCATATTTCTTTATATTTTATTATCTCTAAATCCAATGTAAATTAATAAAATTAATGTAATTAGAACAGATACAAAATTAAATATTCTACAATTTTCAAAATAACATAAATTGTTGAAAAAGGAAATTTAATAGTTTTTCACGAAAAACTGCTAAGGGCTTCAAGTAAATTGCTACTTCCGGTTGACCATTTTATCCAAAATATAATCAGCTCTTCATTTAAATATAAGAAGCAAAAATTCACAAAATTGTAAAAAATAAAAATATATTATTAAATATATAATTTAGTTTTTCTCAAAATTATAAACATGTACAAGAAAAGTGCAAATAACATTTTATATTCCAAATATTTTTGATAACATCTTTCATTTGAAACTTTTTCTCACAGCTGATTCTATTTTTGAAAAAAATGTAATTTATTGTTTTGTGTGTCCAGTAAACTTCTTCTTCCAGTTTTTCAATTTCATTCAAAATCAGTTCAGCTCTTCATATTTGTATAAAACATATAAATTCGTTATAATACATATACATATAAATTTCGTTTACATATCTTGTTATTACGCACACGGATATCCATCCATCCTCACACACAGACATCATTGAGTAATTGGTCTTAACGGATTCAGTAAAGGTCAAAATATTTCCGCAAAAATCTCGTCAACGATTTTTTTATAATTCCAATACTTCTTTATACTTTGTATAAGTAGTAAAAGTTGGTACCAGTAACTCTTAAATGTTTTGGTACAAAAAAATTTGGGTATTCTGCAAATTCACCATTAAAAAGTGTCATAAGAAAGTGCGAACTATATTTTCGTATTATGTCATATAACAAAGTTATCAGCAAAAATATTAAATCGATAAATTTACATTTTAGCCAATATCTAGTGACCTTTGCATTCAATTGAAAAAACAAATACATGTTCAAACTGCCCTACTAATAAAGCAATTTTCGTCTAGTTTAATTAACCTCGTATCTCTTACGGTTCTAAAGATCCCAAAGCATTCGTACATTAAATGGGACACACTGTATATTATTAAATCTATTATTGTATATTATTGTTTCGTTTCAGGAAGATTACAGCATCCCAGAACGCCTTTCTGGCTTTCATTTTAGTAGGAGAAGGTTGGCACAACTACCATCACACCTTTCCTTGGGACTATCGCATAGGGGAATTTGGTCAAGGTTGGCAATTCGCTGCATACGTCATCGAGATATTTGCCAACTTTGGGATGACATATGACTTGAAGACAGCATCTCCAGAACTTATTGAAAAAGTCATTGCAAAACAAGATCTTCCTTTAAATTACGAAGTTCCTGAACCTGGCTTTTCCAAATAGGTGGAAAATATGGATAAAGGAAATTAAATATTTGTGAATTCAGTTATTGAAATTATTGTATTTTGTAGCTTTATTGTGAACTGTTATTCATTTAAATGTAATTAATAATTCTTCGTTGTTAATTTGTATGACTTATTTTTCAAAATGTACATTGCATCAATAAATTTAAAAATAATTTTTGTACTCATACATTGAAATGTGTTGTTTAGCGTAGCCTAAGCAACGTCCGAAATGTCCATTTCCCAGGTCTCCACCAGATAGACAAATTTCCACGAAAACATTCCTATTTCTAAAGCGTTTATTAATAAATTACATTTATAATTAAAAAATATAGTATTTCAAATATTCCTTTACATAATATTAATATAAACAATGATGGTATAAGAATGAAATTAAATTTAAAAATAACAAATTTAGTGCATTTGGTTAGCAATGTTGGCAGTAAAATCTGCCCGATATGACAGCTGTAAAATACATAACCTACAAATGTAATGTTAGTTATCTCAATACAAATAAGAAATATAATAAATTTACAAGTTAATACGGTAAATATTATAAATATTTTAATTGTTTTCTAATATATTAGACAAATTAATTTGTGTGTTTATATTTATAGAGCAACTTTGACAATTATCAAAATAACTCCTTGAAGAACTTCATTTCTTTGTATGGACTGTTATTAGTTTTATACTTTTCGTACAAAATATATTGTACGAACCTCTTGCGTGACCTTGGTTCCCGGATTCGTTCTATGGCTCATCCGGGAACCAAGCGTTCCCGCATTTGGTATGTAAATAACTATTGTATCACTTAAATATAGAGGATGTCTTTCACGAGATAAAATAGAAAATAAGTCAATTGATTAGCCTTAAAAATATGGCACTAGATATAACACAAGTTTAAAAAAATCTGATGTGGGCAGCACACAACCTCCCGCTTAAACAATTTTTAAACGGTGCAAAATAAAAAAATTCCAAATAAAAATTGTATCCTATATTATTTAATATCTTTTTTAAATTAACAAAATTTATTCTAACTCAATGTTTTACTGAGCTATGCTCAAAATACCCTAGGGCCTTCAAGTAAACTTTCGCTTGCGGTAGATGGTAAATTATCAAAATCTAACTAGTTCTTAATTTGAACATGCAAGGTCTAAATATTAAGTATTGTATTAGAATCTGATGTATCCACCACGTAACTTTCAAAAAATTTTAATTTCAAAACGGTGCATAATATAGAAAAAAATTTTAAATAAAAATTGTAGCCAATGCTATTCTATATCTTTTTTATTATAACAAAATTTATTGTAACTTAATTATTTACTGAGATATACTCAAAAAACTTGACGAGTCTTCAAGTAAACTACCACTTCCGGTTTACAGGTTGCTACCAAAATTTAATCAGCTCATAACCTCAACATTTTAGTTTTAAATATGAAATTTCAAAATGATGTCTTTATTAGATTTTGAGTTATCGTGGACGAAAATCGCCACAGACACACACACACACAAACACACACACACACACACACACACACACAAACACACACACACACACACACACACACACACACACACACACACACACAACAGACGTCACCGTGAAAATAGTAAAATCGTAATCTGGGGACCCCAAAACGTGCTTATCCGTTGAAAACTCACTACCGAAAATTTTGACCCGCCACAATACCTCCCTTACATATACAAGATGTTCATTTTAGGTGATACACTATTTCTATTTCAAGAACTATAAGAGCTACGAGGTCAGTTAAATTAGCAAACAATTTCTATATTACAAGACAATTAAAATGAGCGAAACAATATTTTTCTTAGACCAGTGGTTCTCAAAATGCGGGGTGCAACTTCTTATTTTACATGGCAACCTATATTTTTTATTTGTTTATCCGATTCAGTATTTTTTCCGAATTCAATGATATTCACATGTAATGACCAAATAATACAAAATATTTGAGAAAAATGCAAAATAAAAATGTATCATTTTTATTCAAATATGCAAAAACAAAGTTTGCCATGGAAGAAAACAAATAAACCAATCAATTTTTAATATTAGTTTTTTGAAGTGTACCTCTGCATTTCTGTATTGTAACAACTAAATTAATAATTATTCTCATAATTACAGTTTTTTCTATTATTTCTGCATTGATTTATTTTTCTTCCATGGCAAACTTTGTATATGCATATTTAAATAAAAATGATACATTTTTAATTTTGCATTTTTCTCAAATATTTTGTATTATTTGGTCATTACATGTGAATATCATTGAATTCAGAAAAAATACTGAATTGAATAAGCAAATAAAAAAAAAATAGGTTGCCATTTAAAACAAGAAAGTTACATCCGGCATTTTAAAAACCACTGGTCTAAAAAATTATTGTTTTGCTTATTTTAATTGTCTTATAATATAGAAATTGTTTGCTAATTTAACCGACCTCGTAGCTTTTGTAGTTTCCGAAATAGCAATAGTGTACCACGTTAAAATAAACAGGTTTGCGGGAGGTAATAATTGAAATTTTTAAAGTGTTTCCTTGGTGTACTAAGAATGCAAGATTTATGAAATTTTATTTCTTTGTATTTATTATCTCTAAATCTAATGAAAATTAATAAAATAAGTATAATTAAAACACATGCTAAAATTAAATATTCTACAACTTTCAAAATAACATAAATTGTCGAAAATGGAAATTTAACCGTGTTTTTCACAAAGAACTGTTAAGGGCTTCAAATAAACTGCTACTTCCGGTTGACTAATTTTATCCAAAATCTAATCAACTCTTCATTTAAATATAAGAAGCAAAAATTCACAAAATAGTATTTTTTGGTGTTATAGTATTTGAGTTATGCGAGACGAAAAATTGCCACAAACTACACACACACACACACACACACACACACACACACACACACGCACACACACACACACGCACACACACACACACACACACACACACACACACACACACACACACACACACACACACACACACACACACACACACACATGTATACATACAGACATCACGGTGAAAATAGTAAAATCGTATTGTAGGACCCTAAAATGAGCTATTCATTGAAAACTCACTACCCATTTTTTTGACCAAAAACAATACCTTTTTTACCTAGAGGTAGGCGGGAGGTAAAAAGTAATTAGAATTATTTTTGGTTAAATTTAACGTACTTATTTATGTTATTGCTCGTATATTATTTGCAATTTTCTTGTATCTACTTTAAATTTCGATTCACTTTAACATCATTAAGGGCCGGTTTCTGGAAACATATTTATTGGTCCAGTTAATTTAACACTTCGATAAACTTGCAAATGGGTTTCTGAAACATCAAATTGGCATTTAACTGCCAAGTAAAAACGGAGCAAACTGATCAGTTAAAATTATATGACACATGCGAATGCCTACTTACTTGAAAAAAATTTTAATATAATAATTGATAATGTGTGTATTTAACACATGGACTGTTTCGTATGCGTTAGTGTCGTTAATTGTATTATTGATAGTAGTGTAAAGGTTTAATACAATTCTTCTAGGAACTTCAGTTTATTGTAATTTATTCTACTTTACTTTCCGTATTTTAGGCATACTTCATACATACTTTTTCAAATTTTTAGGCTTATGTGGATTACCTACGCATTTATCGAACTCAGATGACATTGTGGGGACTGTGCAAAGAGTCTCAGTTTTTAAAGAGCGACGCATGAAGTTGCTTAGCAGTTCTATTCCCTTTTTGATTTTGTGAATTAAATTCTTTAGAAATTTGCTGTCATGCAAATTTTTTTTTTCACAATTTAACCTCTTTATTGTCCTTAGTGTTTTTGCATTTATACACACGTCACCAGCTCAAAAATGAAATTCTTTTCACTTTCGGTAATTTTTTTCCTCGATTTCGCTTTTCTTCCATAATTTTTGACAAATTGAAGTTTGACGTTGGCGTCAAAATTACCGGTAACGATATTAGTGCCATCTATTTGATTTAAAAATAAGTGTTCGTTTAGGTTAAAACCATGACTACCATGAGTTACCTATCGGACTGATAAATTAACTGACGCATGTTTTCAGAAACCCAATGCAATTTTAACCTTTTGATAAATTTAACGAGCAGTTATCTAACAGATCAGTTAAATATTTTTTCAGAAACCGGCCCTTAGTAGTATTTATACAAATACATTAACACGAAATTGAAAACTCATGGATTTTCTATTGTTCTATTGTAATAACAATTGTACAATGTCTATTTTTCTAAATTTCCCACATCTATTAAATATATTTTCAAGAGAATAACAATACACAACACTTCAATTAGCTTTGTATTGAGTACATTACCAATTTATTAAAAATGCTTGTATTATCATAATTTAACATTGATGTCAATCGATTTTTAGATCATTAATATTAATGTTAGTATGTTGCACATAAATTATTTATCAATAAATTTTTTATTATTATTATTGTGTATGCATATTTAATTTAATTCACTGTTAATTAAACCAGTTGCACGGTCACATTTAGCCGTATATGTAAGTATTTATGTTTGCAATTTTTTCAACATATAAAATTTGGCCGATCGAGTAACTGAATAATAGAACTTTACATACCAAATGCGGGAACGCTTGGTTACCGGATGAGTCATAGAACGAATCCGGGAACCGAGTTCACGCAAGAGGTTCGTACAATATTTTTTGTACGAAAAGTATAAAACTAATAACAGTCCATACAAAGAAATGAAGTTCTTCAAGGAGTTATTTTGATAATTGTCAAAGTTGCTCTATAAATATAAACACACAAATTAATTTGTGTAATATATTAGAAAACAATTAAAATATTTATAATATTTACTGTATTCACTTGTAAATTTATTATATTTCTAATTTATATTGAGATAACTAACATTACATTTGTAGGTTATGTATTTGACAGCTGTCATATCGGGCAGATTTCATTGCCAACATTGATAACCAAATGCACAAAATTTGTTATTTTTAAATTCAATTTCATTCTTATTCCATCATTGTTTAGATTAATATTATGTAAAGGAATGTTTGAAATACTATATTATTTTATTAAAAATATAATTTATTAATAAACGCTTTAGAAATATAAATGTTTTCGTCGAAATTTCCAGGTTGTCTATCTGGTGGAGACCACAGACCATCTATATTATCAGACTTGACAAGTACGTAATAAAAAAATTTCCGCAGTTGGCGGCTACTCCTAGCGACTCTTGGGCAGAACTAAAATGTAGAAAGTGGATAATGCAGGTTTCTATATATTAAAAATTATTGGTTCCAATTTCAAAAATAAAAACAAATAATATAATGTTCACAACATATTTAATTACATAATATACAGCCATATACAAAATTATTTATATACATTATTTGATTGCATAAATTAATAAAATGATTTGTTAAGAATAAATATAACAAATGTAATATTTTTTGACATTTCTGAACCATGGGAAACGCAGAAATGTTGAGGGAAATCCGAGGGGAAATCGTTGTAAGAAATCTGGGAAAGGATGTTAAAATCTTAGGGGACATCCAAAAATATTATTTCTGACATCTGTCACCAACTTTACTAAAGCTTCTGAAGAGTGCTAATTTAATTTAATAAACATTTAATACTTACAGTTCTCAAGGTAAAACGCACTATCAACAACAAAAACATAATTTATTCAATAAATGACACAAGGCTTCGAAACGTAAACAACCCTTGTAAACAATAAACATAAGGCTGACAAGAAGCGCGAATGAATTTAAAAGTCCGAGTGTATCCGAATGAGACCGAAGATTTTCCAAATGCGTTACTAGCGCCAATTAGTAATCTCCCGTCTCTTGGGCAGAACTAAAATCTAGGTAATCGGAATACGATTTATCTGTCAGCTGCCTGGTGGAGACCTGGGTAATGGGCATTTCGGACGTTGCTTAGGCTACGCTAAACAACACATTTCAATGCATCAGTACAAAAAATGTTTTTAAACTGTAAAGGCCTGTGTCCACGGTGATAGAAATAGGTCCGAGATGTAGGTTATAGTTCTATATCATAAATAGTGAACTTATATGACAACAGATGTCAGGTTAGTCGATTTTATGAAGTTAGCTTCAAGTCAATTCTACCAATACTAAAAACTAATAAAATATAACTCAAGCAATTTATCTGACATAAGTAAATTAAAATTGTTTATACGAGATATAAATAAAAAATATATTTCATGTTTTAGAAACTGTTTCAAAATCCTAATTTTCAGCTTTGATTGAAAATTTTTCAGCTTTTTAAACATTAAACGTCAAAATTTTAAATTGGTAACATCTATATGAAGTTAGCAACTAGTATGAAAAAATCGGACAGAACGCATCTTTTCATCATAGTTTTCTATTCGATTTTTTCGTCCAAGTTGCTAGTGTCCACGATCCGATTTTTTGTTTCGAGAACTATGTCCTAGATCTCGGACCGATTTCTATTACCGTGGACACAGGCCTTTAGTACTCACACCGATCATAACATAAATCACTGCGCGCTTGCGCACAAGTTGTTACAAACATTTATATGGGTGTAGAATTGAAATGTTGAACATACGAATTTCAATGCAATTTTTTAAATATTGCTGTAAATTTTTACTTATTGACTTTACAGCAAAAGTGTTAATAAAAAAGTTGTTCAGAAAATGCATGCAGTAAGGCCCATTTGGTTACCTAAATATTAGTATTTCTCGATATATCAATCAAATTAAATTAATATTTATTAAGAAAATTGTAACACAGCCTTGGAAAATCAAACAAAAACTAAAAATATTTGACATTTCAGAAAACAGATTTAGATTTATTTATTATATTGTTGCATTATTTCCTGTGGAAATTTCATAGAAGATTGTAATTTTTATCTCATTTCATTTATTTGTGATAAAGAAATCTGATGTGGCCAGCACATAACCTCCCGCCCAATACTACTCTTAAACGGTACAAAATAATATTTGATGATACAGAAACATACCTTCTTATTTGTTTATTTTCTATTTATATAACGGACTGTGAACCGTGAGATCCTCAGTTCGAATCCCGCAGCTGACAGTTGCCAATTTAAATTTACCCCTGTGGTTCCCCCTCCACTATCAACTTTGAGGGCTATGATTTGACGGTTGGTAACCGCACTTCATACGCAAAAATATATCACCTACCGAGATCTGCGTAAGCAGAGTGCCACACCCATAATGGGTAAAAGGCGTGATGATATATGAATTTTTTTTCTATATATATTTGACAAATTTAATTTTGGTTCGTATATTTAATTAATTAATTTTTGACTTATATTTCACTAAGAAAACAGCTTTACAATCAAAATGGCATGTGTCACATTTCGTAAAAAATTGAAAATATTTAAATGTTTCCATATTTCTTTATATTTTATTATCTCTAAATCCAATGAAAATTAATAAAATTAATGTAATCAAAACACATGTAAAATTAAATATTATACAACTTTCAAAAAAACATAAAATGTTGAAAAAGGAAATTTAACCGTGTTTTTCGCGATAAACTTTTAAGAGCTTCAAGTAAACTGCTACTTCCGGTTGACCAATTTTATCCAAAATCTAATCAGCTCTTCATTTAAATATAAGAAGCAATAATTCACAAAATTGTATTTTTTGGTATTATAGTATTTGAGTTATGCGAGACGAAAAAATTGCCACAGACTACACTCACACACACATTCACACACACACACATACATACACACATACATACATACATACATACATACATACATACAAACTTCATGGTTGCGAAAATAGTATAATTGTATTGTAGGGACCCTAAAACGTGCTTATTCTCTGAAAACTCACTACCAATTTTATTGACCAAAAACAATACCTCCCTTACCTAGAGGTAGGCGGGAGGTGAAAATAAATAAATCTTAACCTGATCTGGAAATGTCAAATATTTTTCGTGTATGTCTAATTTTCCATGGCGGTGTTACAATTATTTTCTAACAAATATTAATTTTAATTTGACCTAATATATCGTGAAATATTAATATTTAGGTATCAAAATGGACCTTGCAGCATGCATTTTAAAATTCTGAACAACTTTTGTTTTGACATTTTTGCTGTAAAGTGACAGCAATATTTTAAAAATTGCATTGAAATTCGTATGTTCCAAATTTCAATCCTACACCCATATAAATGTTTGTAACAATTTGTGCGCAAGCGCGCAGAAATTTGTATTATGAAAGCTTCAGTACCAACAGTTTAAAAACATTTCCTGTTTCTATTCTGAATTTATCTATTTGCATTTCTTTCAGTGATATATAGCCAGAAGTACATTTACGTAACCCCAATATACATTTTATCTATGTTTTCGATTATTCGTTTCTCTTCCTATCCGTATATCTTCGCACCATACATCAGAAAGCTTTTCTGGCCTCCTGAACTGTAAACATAACAAACACACATCATTTACGTTTACTGTAACTACGATTTTACAGTGTTCATGATTTTTGAAAAACCGCGATATTTTTTAGCTTTTGAGGCCATTAAAATAAAAAAGTAACTTTGTAATAATAAAGAATGACTAAAAAAACTCTAGTGACCGCCAAAATAATTAAATAAAGTAACACAGAAATAAATAAAACTAAAACTTTTATATAAAATATGACATTTGCCAGTAGTGCCATCTCTTAACACATCCTATGTACCTATTTTTCATAGTTGATAATTGTCAAAGAACTAATACAATGTCAAAAGATAAAACTGATTAATTATATTAAATTAATTGTAATACAGAATATCGAGAAAGGTAGGTAACATTTGAATCGCTCATGTAGTCTATGCGGGAATTATTAAATTGTCATATTTTTAAGTTATAAGTGGAAGTCTTTCTTTTCAAGTAGTTTTGAATATTACGAAATATCTGTGTTTTTGCAAATCATAATTGAATAAATTGCGCACAAAGATTTTTTATTTTGCGATACCAGCTCTGTGAAATATGCCAAGAGGACGTTTTTCAGTGAAATGGTTGCCTTTATTCTCGTCACTCCACACCACAAAAACTTGAAATATCTCGTAACGTAATTTATATTTTCAGGGAGTGGTTCTACTTTTGATTATGATACTTTAAACAAATTGTTGATTATTTTCACGTTCCACAGTTTTTCAAAGCGTCTTGATGCATAGCTTACTATAAATATCAATTAGGAAAATTTATGGAAAATACATATAAATAAATATAGTAAAAATATATGTCGGCCAGAAAATGTAATACATTATGTGTGCGTTAAGTTTATTATACATCGCTCAGTTTTATTAAAGCACTCCGCTGCGCGTCGTGCTTCAATACAAAACTTCGCGCTGTAAAACTAAACTTACCGCACGTATAATGTAAATAACTATTGTCTAAGAGTCTTGATGTACAAATAACTATTTTTTAAATAAACAGTTTTAGTTCTATACTTTTCGTACACAAAATATTGTACAAACCTTTTTCATAAATTAAGTTTGCGCTCATACTCATCAAGGAACCTTGCGTTACCGCCCTTGGTATGTAAATAACTAATTTACAATAGCTAATTTAATCCTATTGAAAATAATATGTATATTTGTATAATTTTACATAATTATGATAACAAAGTCAATCATGTAAATCAATGCGCATTAATTGTATATCAAAGAATTTTTAAACAGTTTTCAGTCTTTAGACATTTTATTTTTTTAGTTTTAGTTCAACCGCGGCCGGTGTAACATATATTTACATAATCTACAAAATCTCATGTAAGTATTTTATAAAAATTATTATTATTATAATGTTTTAAAATATCTTATATTCTATCAGGTGGCAAGATTGTTATCTATAAAGAAATCTAAAAGTTTAGTTTTTTACCTCCCGCCTACCTCTAGGTAAGGGAGGTATTGTTTTTGGTCAAAAAATTGGGTAGTGAGTTTTCAATGAATAAGCACGTTTTAGGGTCCCTACAATACGATTTTATAATTTTCGCGATGATGTCTGGATGTGTGTATGTATGTATGTTTGTGTGTATGTGTGTGTGTGTGTTGTGTGTGTGTGTTTGAGTGTTTGTGTGTGTATGTGTGTGTGTGTGTGTGTGTGTGTAATCTGTGCGATTTTTTCGTTTCGAATAACTCAAGTACTATAATTCCAAAAATTACAATCTAGTGCATTTTTGCTTCTTATATTTAAATGAAATGCTGATTAGATTTTGGATAAAATTGGTCTACCGGAAGTAGCAGTTTACTTGAAGCCTTAACAGTATTCTGTGAAAAATGCGGTTAAATTTAATTTTTCAACAATTTTTTTATTTTTAAAGTTGTAGAATATTTAATTTTACATGTGTTTTCATTACACTAATTTTATTAATTTTTATTAGATTTAGAGATAATAAAATTAAAGGAATTAGCCGGAGATACTAAAATATGTATAAAGAAATTAGATATAAATAATGCATTCCTAGTACACCATGGAAACACTTAAAAAATTTTAATTGTTTATGAAATATGACACATGTCATTTTGATTGTAAAGCTATTTTCTTAGTGAAATGTCAAACAATTAAATAAATATACGAAAGAAAATTAAATTTCTCAAATGTAAATAAAAAATAATGAATAAGAAGGCATGTTTCTATATCATCAAATACTATTTTGTACCGTTTAAGAGTTGTATTGAGCGGGAGGTTATGTGCTGGCCATATCAGATTTTTAAAATATGTTTTTGTAATATAATAAAAAGACATTGTTTTAAAACAGTTGAGCGTAGCTTAAGTCATTCAGAGTCAAGTTTTAGTGTTTTTATTTTTTTTTTTAATATTTAAACTTGTTTTACTTTTTTCAGAATCATCCACCATGTTGGGTTTATATAATGATATGGTTGAATCATTCGAGAAGACGACAGGTAAGAATATTTTATCAGTGGGTAAAAATTCTCCCGTACATATAAGTACATGTACATAGAGAGGTATTTCATTTTGTAGTTCCTAGAATATAATAATTTCACTATTATACCAAATGTTTCATTTAACTTGGAATTTTAAATATTTCTAAAAATATGCATTGTACGAAAAAAAATTTATCGAATCAAATTTTAATATCTCCGAATGAGACATCCATTAGTATAGTATACGCCCAGTTTATTACTTTGACTTGTATAATCCCTACAATTTCGACTATAATAGCGCAAACCGGTTATGGTGAACTTACAGCAATAGAAACAGGTTTACTTATAAGCTCTTTCGGTTCACAATCGCTTACACAACGACTATATAGAGAATTGACCTGAGAAGTACTCATTGTGGAAATTGTCAACCACTAACAAACTGTTTCACTGGATGCTGTTACTCGCGGGCCGTATTACTCTATTTACTAATAATTTTCCATGTGATACAATTATTTTACATATATTTAATATTAAACATAATAAAGATATAATTTGTTAAAAGCAGGTCTTCGATACTCCACTTTTGATAAATGTTCTGTTCTCATTTTGACAATTCGCGGGTCTTCCATAATGCTCTTCCTATTACCTAACATTTTATAAGTGAACCCCATCGTCTTTAAACATCTTAGTAATGAAGTCTCACTGTCTGGGAATTCAATTTCATTGTTTAGTGTTTGCCAGAGTGATTCTATTGTATGAAGGATATTTATTGAATGTCCATCGTAAATGGCTCTAGTAACAACGCATTTTGTACAATCGTCCATTTTACTTGAGCCAGTATCTTTTCTTGATGTTTTATTTGATACACTTCCTCTGTTTACTTTGGCCTGAACTGTACATTTACAATTGATGTTTTTATCACAGCTCTAGACCTAAGAAATACGGTAATCTATTTCATTAGGGCTAAGTAATCTGGTAATAGCATCACATTTATGTTATGTATTGTGTTATTGATATTGCAATATTAACAAGTTTGGATCTTGTAAGTATACCTAGAAAAACCGGTCAATTCTCAATCGCCTTTTAAGCGATTGTGACCCGAAAGAGCTTGTAAATGAAACCTGTTTGCTATTGCTATAAGTTCACTATAACCGGTTTCGCGCTATTGTAGTCGAAATTGCAGGGATTATACAAATAAAATTTATGAACTTGGAGTAATACTCGAGTAAAATAAAAAAATACTGCCTGATGGATCACCCAGCATATATGCGGGGGTAACAAACTCTACCATCTTACTCTTCGTATCTCTCAAATGTTCTAATAAATGCTAAACTCTACTTTTCAGATCAGCGTCTTTCCGGCTACTTTCTATTATCCCCAGGACATTTTTTCTTATCATTAGTAGCTTATTATTTATTGGTAACAAAATTTTTACCAATGTACATGAAGTCTAAACAACCATACAATCTTAAAAATGTTTTAGTGGTTTACAATGCCGTTCAGGTTGTCTTAAGTGCGTATTTATTTTATGCGGTAAGTTTTTATTTATCTACAAACTTTCACACATTATATAAACTCCTCGTTTAGTGTTTTATCAAGACAAGGAAAATATATTAAAGTTTTATATATTTTATCTTGTGAAAAATTTATATGCTATCTGCCATACACATGCAAATATAAATCTTATACATTTAACTCTCTATTGCATACTGTTCCCGATTGGGAACATAAAATTTAAAATTCTTCTTTTCTTTTCTTATGCAGTTTACTTTCGAGGCAATCATGTTGTAACCATTTGGGAACATTATATAAACTTTATCAATTGCCAATTAGGTCATTCCTCCTAATTTGACCAACATAAAAACAAAAAAATTTGAAGTGGAAAAGGATAATTACAAAAACTGAGATAGAAAATGTATAATTTGAAGCAAGCAGCTTATAACCTGCTGATATATTACAGCTAAATACACCTTATCAAAATTTCCAAAAAAATTTTTATTTGGTGTTTTCTTAGAAGGGGTTGTTTATCAAACAATTTTGTATAGTACGCAAACACGACCCAATAGACCAAAGTTCTATTGTAAGTTGAATTTGTTCATAATGTTCCCAAGAGTGAACAAAACTTTTTTTTCTTCAAACGTCATAAAAGTACGTTGTTATATATTTGTATTCAACAAGCATAAGTTCAATATTGTCGCCGCCGGCGTAAAAGTGTTTCCTTGGCAACACATTTACTCCGGCGGCGGACAAAGTAAAATATTATGCAAAATAGTAAGGTCGTAATTCAATAATTTGACAGTTAAGAATAAAACAAATAAACAAAAATAACAAAATAACATATTCTGTGGCAACTAGAAATACTGGATACGGAAGAATATTTGTTGTAGTTTTGAGCATTTTTTAATGTTTTAATGTCTATTTTTATGTTTGAAGAAAAAATAGCATGTGTTATTCGGAGCAAATGTGTCTTTGGGTGCTTCGCATGTAATTGTTCAACTCGCTTCGCTCGTTGTTCAAACTTACATGCTCAGCACCCAAAGTATCACATTTACTCCTAATAACACAATATACTATTTTTTATTTTAAGAAAAAAAAATTATGTAGCACACTTATTTTAAATATATGAATATTTCTTTCGTAAAAAATAATTTTTTGAGCCTTTATTTAAAAATAAAAATTCATGCAATAGAGGGTTAAGTAATAATTAATATATATTTTTTTTTTTGATAGAATACTCGATCTTGGATAAACATGGATGCCAACTTTTTCAAATGTAACCCTGTCGACAAATCTGACAGTTTAATAGCAAAACAGGTATTTATACAATACATACAACATTAAAATAATTAAATACATAAATTAATCAGCACGCCATTTACTAATACCTTAATAGGAAATGGGTTATTCCTATGTAACTGAATTTAGCATAAAATAATAACAGAGTATAGTAGTTTATGCTAAAATATGTCTGGAAAATATATAATAAATACAACTTTTCATTCATAATATAATATTATAAATCTGATTTTTTTTTTCGCGGCTTTGAAATGCGTGACGTATACTTACCTACTGCTGCTCATTTCAGACATATTAATGTATAACAAATAACCACTTTCATACAACTTAAAGGTCTGAAGATAGCGCAAGATGAACATGACTTTTTTGAAACAATATATCATTATTATAATAAATGAAACATATAATGTTTTATACCTAAGTTTGTAGATAAATTTAAAAAGCTAATTTTGTTTGCAAATTATACATGAACATAATTTTCAAAGTAGTAAACTTTATGCCACACTTTCCCATGAACGACTACAGTAATGCAAATAATTTGTATATTTATAAATATGATCGTCTATAACATACTAATATTATTTTTACTTTCTTATGCAAAGTATAAGGAAGTATTGCAATCACGAAAAAAATCGTTGTCGAGATTTTTGCGGAAATACCTATTTTGACGTCCAAATCCGTTAAGACCAATTTCTCAATGATGTCTGTGTGTGAGGATGGATGGATGGATGGACGGATGGATGGATGGATAAATTTACGTCCGTGTGCGCAATATCTCATAAACGAGACAAGATATGTAAATGAAACTTGTAATTTAAATGTTTCATGAAAAAATGAAGAGCTGAGTTGATTTTGAATGAAATTGAAAAACCGGAAGAGGAAGTTTATTGGACACACAAAACAATAAATTCCATTTTTTTCAAAAATAGAATCAGCTGTGAAAATATATTTCAAATGAAAGATATTAGCAAGGATATTTGGAATATAAAATGTTATTTGCACTTTTCTTGTACATGCTTCTAATTTTGAGAAAAACTAAATTATATCTTTAATAATATATTTCAGTAATCTTAGTTCACTGAGAACAAAAACTAAAATATTTTTAACATCTATGTGTCAAACATGTCAAATAATTGTAGTATCAAAAATATGTGTCGTTGGAAATATTATAAAAGCCATATTTGTATTTGAAAGACTAGATATTAATTAATATCTAAAATTAAAATCTTAGCTGAGAACACTAAATTAAACATGTATAATATCTATATGTCAAATAATTGTCACAATAGTTATACGCAAGGAACCTGTCATACATCATACATGTTCAGTTGGTTTTATTTGTATAAGAAAGTAGTGTGGTGCCACACCAGATTTTTTTCCCAAAAAGTGTAAATTCAAATTGAAAATAAACTTAGTATGTTATAGATGACCATATTTTTACATAGATACATATATTACATCACGCTATGTCCCACTTAGTGGGGTAGCACAAACCCAGAAACACAGTCAACCAATAATCACAAATTCCTATCCTGACACACCACTTTCGCCTCGTCCACATTCATACATCATTCGTTCACGCAACAAACCATCAATCATACTCAACCAGTTATTCCTCGGACGCCCACGCAATCGTTCACCTTCAATCTCACCCACATAAATTAGTTTCACCAACCTTTCATTCGACATTCGCTCAACATGTCCAAACCACCTCAACTGACTCACTCCTACTTTCTACTCAATCTCACACTCACCATACACCAATGTATTCCGTATACGATCACGTTTCGTATACCCCACACACTCCTCTCAAATATCTCATTTCTACAGCAGTTATACGTCGTTCATGATGCTTCATCCACACCCAACATTCAGAACCATACACTAACACACCATTATAAATACTCAATCGAGCATCTCTAGAAGACTCTAGATACATTCACGTTTCGAGCAAATGTACCCAGAGCACCCAATACCTTGCACCCTGCAGACACTCGCCTTTCAATCTCCCGGTCAATACGTCCATCCCTCGAGAACATACTACCCAAACATACAAATTCATTCACTTGTTCCAGTCTCACACCATTCACTGAAACATTACAATCAGTCACCAAATCATTCTTCTCAAACACCAACACTTTACATTTATCGACATTCAATAGCAGATTTAAACCTTTCCCTACTTCATTTATTAATTTTGTCTAAAAATAGTTATTTACATAAGAGTCCGGAAAGTGGTACATTATAGTCGAGGAGGCAATTTAAGGCTCCGAGTCAAGTACAGATATTTTACTAACAAATTATGCATTAAGTTTTTTCGGAAACCATTGCTAATAATATAAATTTTAATCTGATTTTCTATACAGGGTGTATCTGAATATACGGACCCCCTCTTTACGTTTTTATTATAAAGAATAAAAAAAATTTCTTCATAAACAAATTTTATTATACTAAATTACTATTTGATGACAGGTACAGAATTTTTTTATAAAGTCAGGTTTTCACGATACGACTATCAACTTTTATTTTTCAAATAGGTAGCTAAAATTGTTTTACTAAAATAAAAACCAGCATTTTTTTCTCTTTTCAAGAATGTATTACTTGACATAAATGAATATAAAAAAATTCGAGATAAATACGATAATTGAAAAATATTAGATATTATTTTAATTCAAATGTATAAGTGGGTGCGCGGAAAAATTTTAAGACGAAAAAACACACCTATGTCTTGCAGTACAAAAATTAATTTTTTTTACTAATATTTAAATTTTTTATTTTCAGTCAATCATCGCTCTTTACCTATATTTCTTATCAAAATATACGGAATTCATTGATACGGTAAGTTGACAATAATTTGAAACATTTATGTGACAAGAGAGAGATAGCATTTAGAGGCCAGTACATAACCTTCTGCAACTTTTAAAAAATATTTTTGCAATACCTGTACTGTAAGTTACCCATTAATAACAAAATTTAAACACAATAAGTGGAGCTTTTATTGAACAATTGGTTTCCAAGGTTACAGCATTTGCTTACCGTCCACGGTGGATGGTAAGTGAAACTTACCATTTATGGTGGATGGTAAGTAAATATATATCATTCAAATTTTATTTCTAACCTCAATCTGTCAGCTGTTAATTTTGATACCTATTTTTCCTTTTCTTATATTTACGCAGGTATTGCAAAATAGTTATTTGTCAAACTAGAGTGGAAAGCGTTTCTTTTTCCCCCTCGAGTTCGAAGTTTGCCTCATGAGCGCAGCGAGTGAGGCATATCGAGAGTGTTTTTAAAAACGATTTGCTCGGACCTAAAATACATTTTGAGAGCACACCTGACAGACTGACATGTTAAAAGTTAGGTTATCAGACCCATGGCGGTGTAGCAGTGTTGCCAATGAACCAATCTTAAATATCTTTAATAAGTTGTCAAATTTTGATTTAATAAGAAAAAGAAAAATATAAGACATATTTGTAAGATAATTGAAAGTATGTATATTAGTAAATAAGGATTTTCAATCAAATTAGGAATTTATTTATAATTTTTATAATATATTTTTTGTAAATAACATTCATATTGGTAACACTTCAATATTTTCCTCTCTAGAGAGGAACAACACATTTTCCTCACTATTTCGAGAGAAGAACGGTGGGGTTTCGTACCATGTCGTGAAAAAAATTTCTTACTAACCTCGAACTGTAAGTGATTTTTTAGGCCTCGACCAAAAAACTATCACTTACAGTTCACGGTACGTAATATACTATTACAAAACAGACATGTGTCAAATATTAATGCTACATTAAAGATTTAAGTACAGAAAAACGGGCACTTAATTTTTTGGTCTATGTGTTATACGTGTATCTGCTGCTGCTACAAATTCTATATACCAACTTACATTTCAGATCTTCTTCGTTCTGCGAAAGAAGTTCAACCAGGTTTCATTTCTCCATGTCTACCACCACATTTCAACCCCTATATTCTGCTGGTTTGGTTTGAAATACTACCCAGGAGGTTCCTTCATATTTTTAGTAATGCTCAATGCTTTCGTACACATTATTATGTACGCGTATTACATGCTAGCAGCCTTAGGACCACATATGCAGAAGTATCTATGGTGGAAAAAATATCTCACCAGCTTGCAATTGGTAAGTTCTTCATTTAAGAGTAAGAGTAATGGACGTATAGTGCCTGTGTTGGGAGCGATTCGAAGGTCGTATGAAGTGAGAGTTGATGATAGATTGAGTGATTGGTTTCGTATAGATGTTGGTGTTGCACAGGGTTGTAAAATGTCCCCTTAGTTGTTTAATTTGTATATGGATGTGTTGTTACAGCATTGAATGGAACGGATGGTGTTTGTATTGGTGGACGTATAGTGCCTGCGTTAGCTTATGCGGATGATGTTGTTGTGTTGGGTGAAACTGAGGAGCAATTGAGAAGAATGATTGTGAGCATAAATGAAGTAGGGAAAGGTTTAAATCTGCTATTGAATGTCGATGAATGTAAAGTGTTGGTGTTTGAAAATAATGATAAGGTGATTGTAATGTTTCAGTGTATGAATTTGTATATTTGTCTAGTATGTTCTCGAGGGATGGACGTATTAGCCCGTGAGCCAGCTTCAAAAACTGCAACCCATTTGACCAAAAGTTTCAGTATGTTCTAAGGAATCTACCCGTTTAGGTATATCGAAAAACGCACGTCTGCCATTTACATCTGGGTGGTATTAAAAATGGCGTCAATTAAAAAAGGAAAGTAAAAGAAGGAATATTGAATCATGTGACCACAATTTTCTTTTTTATCACATGATACTAGACGAAAATACAAATTAAAAGACACTAGACTGCCACTCGTACGTGGTCGGGTTGCCTCGTCAGACTGGTGTCTTTTGACTTGCATTTTCGTCTAGTATCGGATAAAAAGAAAATTTAAGTCATTTGAGTGAAATTTCGGGCCATAAATTTTAAATTTTGAATTTAGTCTGCCAGGATTACTCGACCATGTACGAGTGGCAGACTGGTGTCGTTTCTTCTAGTATCATGAAATAAAAAAGAAAATTTTGGTTATTTAAGTCAAATTTCGAGCAACAAATTTTAAATTTTGAAATTCGTCTGCCGAGGCAACCCGGCCACATACGAGTGGCAGACTGGTGTCTTTTGATTTGTATTTTCGTCTAGTATCATGTGATAAAAAAGAAAATTTGGGTCACATTATTCAAAATTCCATCTTTTACTTTCCTTCTTTAATGGACGCCATTTTTAATTCCACCCAGATCTAAATGGCAGACGTGCGCTTTTCGATGTATCTAAACGGGTAGATTCCATAGAACATACTGAAACTTTTGGTCAAATGGGTTGCAGTTTTTGAAGCTGGCTCACGGACTATATTGATCGGGAGATTGAAAGACGAGTGTCTGCAGGGTGCAAGGTAACTCTGGGTACATTTACGCGAAATGTGAATGTATAATGGTGTGTTAGTGTCTACTGAATGTTGGGTGTGGATGAAGAAGCATGAACGACGTATAACTACTGTGGAGTTTGTGGAAATTAGGTATTTGAGAGGATTGTGATTATGTTTGGAATACATTGGTGTATGGTCAGTGTGAGATTGAGAAGAATGTTGTTAAGAAAGTGGGAGTGAGTCAGTTGAGGTCGAATGAAAGATGTGTGAAATTAATATAAGTGGGTAAACGATAGTGTGTGCGTCCGAGGAATAACTTGTTGGGTATGATTGATGGTTTGTTTCAATGTGGACGAGGCGAAAGTGGTGTGTCAGGATAGGAAAGTTTGATTGTTGACTGTGTTTCTGGATTCGTGCTACCCACTAATTTCTATATACCACTAGATTAGGCATAGGCCATATTCTGCCCTCTGAGAGCGTTTCCAATTGAACGGATGAAATTGAAATTTTTTGACAATTTTGTAAAGTAAACTGCGCAATCTGAAGCTCTGCCTTCACTCTCTCTGCACCGCGCTCGCCACCAGCTCTCTTCAGGTCATACCGCGAAGTATGCTAATACCCATAGACAAGAGCGATAAATTTTAAAATATTAAAATGTCACAAAAAATCAATTTTGATCAATATGGCGGCGTTCAATTGGAACGCACCGTAGCGGCTTATACCCAATCTAGTGTTATATAGAAATCAGTGGTGATATAGGGTGATGTTATGTATGTATGTACTAAATTGCTTAAAAATTGTCATTAAAAGCTCAGAAATCGTCATTAAATTAACCCATTTTACGTTGATTTTGAGCAACGCAGTGTTGGCAACCCTAAAATAATTATTATACAACTAAGATAATTTTGATTGGTATATGATGTATTGTAATAAATTTATACGTTAAATGAAATAATATGTGCAAGAAGAATTAACTAATTAATTCCGATGAAGAAATTGAGGACAAAACTCATAATTCTGAGTGTTATTTACGATAACTTTAATGTTCGAGGTTGGCAACACTGACTGTCAGTTTCAATTGACAACTGACAGATGTATAAACTTAACCTATATATTTTTACAATTTTTTTTAATTTTAGATTTCAAATAAAACTTAATATGTACCTCGGCACTGAAGTTCCTTTTTATCACTCACATGGTTTATTTTCCTCGGCAAATAAATTCCATATTCGTGATAAAAAGTTAAACTTCAGTGCCTTGATACATAAATAACTATTTAAATAAGTGTATTTCACTTATGTTCGAACCATTTTTGCTACTATTTGTAAAGATTCACTGTGTTCAGTTGTAATTAATTCTTCTCGTAGTCCTGGGTTTTACAATACAAGGTGTATAAGGTGGGGTAAATAGCTCCGTGGTAACGTGTCGGACTGTGGATCGTGAGATCCTCAGTTCGAATCCCACTGCCGACAGTTACAAATTTAAATTTACCCCTGTGTTTCCCCCTCCACTAACATCCTTGGGGGCTATGATTTGACGGCTGGTAACCGCACTTCATACGAAAAAATATATCACTTACCGAGATCTGCGTAAGCAGAGTGCCACACCCGTAATGGGTAAAAGGCGTGATGATATATTTATTTATTTTATTATTTATCGTTTAAAACAACCAGCAGTTTTTTGGGCGAACTATTGAATTTAGAAAAAAATGTTGTATACAAAATATGACCAAGAAAAATATCCCTATTTAATAGAAATAACAAACAGAAAATTAAACCAGTGTTTCTCAAACGCAAGAATAAAATTATATTTTTACTTTCTTATATAAAGTGTAAGGAAGTATTGGAATCACGAAAAAAATCGCAGCCGAGATTTTTGCTGAAATATTTTGAAGTCCACTGAATCCGTCAAGACCAGTTTCTCAATGATGTCTGTGTGTGAGGATGGATGGATAGATGTCCGCATGCGCAATATCTCATGAACGAGACAAGATATGTAAACGACACTTGGAATTTGTTTCATGAAAAAATGAAGAGCTTAGTTGATTTTGAATGAAATTGAAAAACCGGAAAAGGAAGTTTATTGGACACAAAACAATAAATTTCATTTATTTCAAAAATAGAATCAGCTGTGAGAAAAAGTTTCAAATGAAAGAAATAGGGCTATTTTTCCTGGGCATTTTTGGTATATAACATTTTTTTCGCGCCGCCGTCCGACATTGACACAATTACATATCTCTAAAGCGGTCGGAAATCATGTTTTTGTCGAACTAGTTCGATAAAAATTACAAACTTTTTATGCTTATATGTTGGCATCACTTCACTAATTTTAGCTAACTTCTGACGCTAGAAATGTCAAAGTATTACATTGACTTAAAAATATTGTGGCAATATATCTACAATTGAGTATTTGCTATACAAGAAAACAGAATATTTATGGATTTTAAACATATTTGTAAGTAATTATATTTGAATTTGCAGTGTCAAATCCAAATAAAAATATGTAGATATTTTTGGTTATGATACTGGAAAATAAACATAATTGACATTCAAATATTGTGAAGTTAGCAACATAAAAAAATTCCCTGTCATTAAAAATATGAGTAATAAATTAAATTTATTTATTAAATTTACATAAATGTTGGCGCGAAAAATCTTGTGTATCCCTCGGTTGGAAACTATTTTGCGAGTGCTCGTATTTGTAGGACTCGCCTACGGCTCGTCCTATCAAAATAAACTCGCACTCTCAAAATAGCAGTTTCCAACCTTGTGATACATATAACTATATCATAGTCATTAGTTCGCCCAAAAAATCGCTGGTTGTTTTAAATGAAACACTCAGTTTTTACTGACAATAATTTGTATCCCATAAAAATGTTGTTGCTTATAGTCGTCATTTCAACTTGGATATAGCCTAGTTTTAAGGCCTGTGTCCACGGTAATAGAAATCGGTCCGAGATCTAGGATATAGTTCTATATCATAAATATTGAACTTGTATGACTACAGATGTCAGGTTAGTCAAATTTATGAAGTTAGCTTCAGTCAATTCTACCAATACAAAAAACAGTGAAACATACTACATACAATATGCCTTCTTCAAGTAATCCATGTTATTTTTTCTCATTTTGTACCCCAAAATAATTGGTTCTGAAAAATCAAATTAATTTGCAGAACGATGTTAAACATATTTTAGTTCTCTAAATAGGTATATACTAACATTTTACCTCACTTAACATATTTGATAATTTTCCACAATTCTTTAACAAGTATCATCGTACTGTAAACCTGATTATATAGAACAATTTTATTTATTTTAAGGGTTGAAAGTAGAAAATTGTAAAATGTATTAATGTGTTGGGGTCAAATGATAGTATATAACTGTTGTTGGACAAGTAAATATTGTATTTACACTACGTTCTGCAAATAGAGTTTACCTATTCTGCGGAATAGATCTATATTACAAATTATGCGGACCCATATATATCATTTATATTTCTAACATATATATTCATTAATGTTATCATATTAATTTATTCAAAAGTAATTATGTATCTTAACTTACCAGAACTGCTTAGAATTATAATTTTTAATATGTAAAATAATATCAAATTATTTAAAATCTGTAACGTCAAATGTCAAAATTTGAAATTGGTAACATCTATATGAAGTTAGCAACTAGTGTGAAAAAATCGGACAGAACGCGTCTTTTCATCATAGTTTTCTATTCGATTTTTTCGTCCAAGTTGCTAGTGTCCACGATCCGATTTTTTGTTTCGAGAACTATGTCCTAGATCTCGGACCGATTTCTATTACCGTGGACACAGGCCTTTAGTTAAATCATACCCAGCTGTTTTCAAAACAACTTGGTGGACCCAAGAATTGAAACAAATATTTTAATTTCACTATTTATTGTGTATTTCAGATACAATTCATCACTGGAATGACTCACGTCGCATTTGCAATTATAATGTCAGATTCAGAATGTAATATTCCCCGGAAAATATTGGGAACGTACCTTGCAGGTGGTGCCATTTTCTATCTGTTGTTCTCACACTTCTATAAAACCGCTTACGGAAAGAAGAAAACCGCAAAATGATGTAAGAAAACTATATGAACCAACTACCCAATTTTTAGAAAAACGCTCGCAAACTTGTACGTCTTTGAATAGCATTTCATTTATAAAACTTACATGTTTAAGTAGAGAGGAAAGCGCTTCTTTTTCCCACTTGTGCTCGAGGCAATTTAAACGAGAGTAGAAGAGCTTTCCTTTCGTGTTAGACACAACATTTTTTCACGACATGTTTCTAAAACGATTTGCTTGGACCTAAAATGCTTTGACAGATCAACTGATACGTTAAAAGTTAGGTTATCAGACGCAATTGTTGCCAATCTAAAGTTGTCAAATTGTGGTTTAATCTAGATAAAAAAATATATAAGACATAATAATTGTTAGATAATTTAAAGTATATACAGGGAGTTTCATAACTTCAGGTACATACGTTAATGGTATATGTTATTTCATATGCTGATTACGAATCAAAACGATTTTTTTTTAAATCGCAAAATAATTATTTTCCATGTTTCCCAGTCCCTGTATATCATTAAAATACAAATTTTCAATAAAATTAGGAATTTATTTTTATTTATGTTGGTAACACTTTTATATTGTCCTCACTATTTCGAGAGAAGAACATGTTTACTGACATGTCGTGAAAAAATAGTTTAATTTTTTTAAAGCATTAATTATTTGACTCCAATAGTTATTTATGATATAAGTGTTAAAAGTGACATTTTATGAATTATGTGTAAGTGGGGAGGTTTGTGAAACGAGGCGAAGCCGAGTGAAACATCCTCATAAACGAAATAAATAGCTTTTAACATGTATATCGTATAAAATTTTCTCTACGATCTTCCTAGTGTACTAGTAAATACTAAAAAATATAAAATGATTTTTTGACAGGTAAAATCAGTGTTGTAATAGATCATATAAATCTTCACATTTAATATGTTCTACATCAGATCATAGATCAATTTTTCTGATCGGATCTATTTTTCTATCATAAAAAAATCAGTAAATTTTTTCACACAATTTTTAATTCTTATTCAGAAAATGGAACATTAAATTAGAAGATCTAAAATCAGGTATAAAAAATCTGATGTGGCCAGCACATAACCTCCCGCCCAATACTACTCTTAAACGATACAAAATAGTATTTGATGATACAGAAACATACCTTCTTATTTATTTTTTTTTTTAGTTTTCTTTCGTATAATTATTTAATTTTTTGACATATATTTCACTAAGAAAACAGCTTCACAATCACAATGACGTGTGTCGCATTTCGCAAAAAATTGAAAATTTTTAAGTGTTTCCATGGTGTACTAGGAATGCAAGATTTGTGAAATCTTATTTCGTTATATTTTATTATCTCTAAATCTAATGAAAATTAATAAAATTAGTGTAATCAAAACACACGTAAAATTAAATATTCTACAACATTCAAATTAACATAAATTGTTGAAAAATGAAATTTAACCGTGTGACGAAAAACTGTTAAGGGCTTCAAGTAAACTGCTACTTCCGGTTGACCAATTTTATCCAAAATCTAATCAGCTCTTCATTTAACTATAAGAAGCTAAAATTCACAAAATTGTAATTTTTTGGTATTATAGTATTTGAGTTATGCGAGACGAAAAAATTGACACACACACACACACACACACACACACACACACATACATACATACTTACATACAGACATCATCGCGAAAATAGTAAAATCGTATTGTAGAGACCTAAAAACGTGTGTATTCATTGAAAACGCACTACCCAATTTTTTGACCAAAAACACTACCTCCCTTACCTAGAGGTAGGCGGGAGGTAAAAAAGATCAAAGTTTATACAAATTGATCTAGATCATTTGATCTACAACACTGGTTAAAAGTAACAATAAAATCATTTTTATCACGTTGCTATGTTACTTTCAACATTACTGTTAAAAAGTGTTACTTTTAACTTGCTAAGAAACCGTTAAAAGTATCACATTTATCTAAGGTCGTACATAAAATATATTTTTGCAATACCTGTACTGTAAGTTACCCATTAATAACAAAATTTAAACACAGTAAGTGGAACTTTTATTGCACAATTGGTTTCCATGGTTACATCATTTACTTACCGTCCACGGGGGATGGTAAGTGAAACTTACCGTGCAAGGTGGACGGTAAGTAAATATATGTCATTCAAATTTTATTTCTAACCTCAATCTGTCAGCTGTTAATTTTGATACCTATTTTTCCTTTTCTTATATTTACGCAGGTATTGCAAAAAATAACTTACTAACCTCGAACTGTAAGTGTTTTATTAGGTCTCGAATGTTTAGGAAATCTCGACCCTACGGGTCTCGACATCCCAAACTACATTCTCGACCGAAAAACTATCACTTACAGTTCACGGTACGTAATATACTTTTACGTTACATAACAGTTAGTTTGTTCCAACTATTATAATTTATTTCAACATATTAAACTATGTATAAGAAGATATAGAATCTAGAATTGGGTATGACAAGATTGAAGGAAATGGATCAATAATCTTACATAAATACCATATTTGTTACAAATGAAATTCTATTCAAATTGAAACGAAAGTTTAAGTACTAAATGAATTAACAACTAAATTATATTATTTAAAGCAACATTGTATATAATGTAGAATAAAATGAATCTTAATAATGTTGTATAGAAAATTTATTTTAACCTATAAATACTATAAACTTGACTTTAGTGTCTTGAAATCCTGAGGTTGTATATGCATTTGTTTTGTTCACAATCTACGACATTGACTAACATCGAGATGACTGCAGACTATAAGGTAAGCTGTTTATTTTATTCTTTGCTAGTAGGAAAATCTATAATTCGCGAAAAAATCAAAATGTCTGACATCTGGTGGCAGAATAAAAAATCTGATGTGGCAGCACATAACCTCCCGCCCAATACAACTCTTAAACGGTACAAAATAGTATTTGTTGATACAGAAACATACCTTTTATTTGTTTGTTTTCTATTTATATTTGAGAAATTTAATTTTATTTCGTATATTTATTTAGTTTCTTGATATTTGACTAAGAAAACAGCTTCACAACCAAAATGACATGTGTCACATTTCGTACAAAATTGAAGATTTATGAAATCTAATTTCTTTATATTTTATTATCTCTAAATCTAATGAAAATTAATAAAATTAGTGTAATCAAAAACATGTAATACTTTCAAATTGTTGTAAAATTTAATTTAACCATGTTTTTTCATGGAAAGGCATCTAGTGAACTGCTACTTCCGGTTGACCAATTGTATCCAAAATCTAATCAGCTCTTCATTTAAATAAAACAAGCAATAATTCTCAAAATTGAATTTTTTGGTTGTGTTATGTAAACACATAATAGTGAAAGTAGTAAAATCGTATTGTAGGGAACCTAAAACGTGCTTATTCTATGAAAACTCACTACCCAAAAACAATACTACCCTTATCTAGAGGTAGACTTGAGGTAAAGATCTGGTGTGGGCAGCACACTACTTTCTTATACATATAAAAACAAATAACATGTTTCTTGCGTATGATTTTATTTTGACAAATTTTTGTTATGTATATATTAAACCTGTTGAATATTTTGTTCTCACTATAGAAATTAATTAATATCTAGTCTTCAAAACTTTCTAAGTAATACTATAAATATTTCTTTTATATTTCTGACAGTTCACAATTATTTGACACGTTTGACACATAGATATTAAAATGTTTTAGTTTTTGATCCCAGTGCAACTAAGATTATAGAAATATATTCTTAAATATTTAATTTAGTTTTTCTCAAAATAAGAAAAGTGCAAATAACATTTTATATTCCAAATACTTTTGCTAACATCTTTCTATTGAAACTTTTTCTCACAGCTGATTCTATTTTTGAAAAAAATGGAATTTATTTGAAATCGACACTAAAGTGCTCAAAAATCGTCATTGAAAGCTCAGAAATCGTCATTATACGACGATTTTGAGCAACCCAGTGTTGGCAACCTTTAAATAATTATTGTACAATTAGGGTAATTTTGGCAGATATATTGAGGACAAAACACATAATTTTCAGTGTTATTCACTTCTCAAGGTTGGCAACACTGACTGTCAGTTTCAATTGACAACTGACAGATGTATAAACTTAACCTATATTGTAATTTTTTTTACAGTTTTTCGAATTTTAGATTTCAAATAAAACTTAATATGTACCTCGGCACTGAAGTTCATTTTTATCACTCACATGGTTTAATAAATTCCATATTCGTGATAAAAAATTGAATTTTAGTGCCTTGATACATAAATAACTATTGTTGTTTTGTATGTCCAGTAAACTTCCTCTTCCGGTTTTTCAATTTCATTGGAAATCAATTCAGCTCTTCATTTTTTCACGAAACTTATAAACTCAAAGTTTCGTTCACAAATCTTGTTTCGTTCATGAGATATTGCGCACACATCCATACATACACACAGACATCATTGAGAAATTGGTGCACATCAAAATATGTCCGCAAAAATCTCGTCAGCGATTTTTTTCATGATTCCAATACTTGCTTATACTTTGTATAAGAAAGTAAAAATTAGAATAGTTAAAATTTTTACATAATTTTATCCAAGAAATATCTTACAAGTTCACCCTCCTGATAAAAATTACGTCCCTGAGGGGAGTTAAAATAGATATTTACAGACCAAATGCGGGAACGCTTGGTTCCCGGATGAGCCATAGAACGAATCCGGGAACCGAGTTCTCGCAAGAGGTTTGTACAATATTTTTTGTACGAAAAGTATGAAACTAATAACAGTCCATACAAAGAAATGAAGTTCTTCAAGGAGTTATTTTGATAATTGTCAAAGTTGCACTATAAATATAAACACACAAATTAATTTGTCTAATATATTAGAAAACAATTACAATATTTATAATATTTATCGTATTCACTTGTAAATTTATTATATTTCTTATTTATATTGAGATAACTAACATTACATTTGTAGGTTATGTATTTTACAGCTGTCATATCGGGCAGATTTTATTGCCAACCTTGGTAACCAAATGCACTAAATTTGTTATTTTTAAATTCAATTTCATTTTTATTCCATCATTGTTTATATTATTATTATGTAAAGGAATGCTTGAAATACTATTCTTTTATTATAAATATAATTGATTAATAAACGTTTTAGAAATAGGAATGTTTTCGTCGAAATTTTTCGGTTGTCTATCAGGTGGAGACCTGGGAAATGGACATTTCGGACGTTGCTTAGGCAACGATAAACAACACATTTCAATGTATGAGTACAAAAACATAGTTTCAGTTCTCTAGGTAGTTATAGTTGAACAGCGAGTATTGACCAACTGAAAATGTAATTGAGTTTTGCGTAGAACGAATGAAACACTGATCTACGTAAATAACATTTTATTTCATTGCAATTTAACAAGCTAATGTACAACTTGCATTTGTGTAGTTTATTCTAACATTTGGGTAGATTCTCCATAATAGTGCAAGTACCATTTCCTCCCGGATTAGTTAGACAACCACTCATGTCGATTACATAAACTTGAGACGATCCTGCAAAACGAAATAAATATAGTAGTAGCGTGTTATGTTTCAAGATGAGTTACTTACCAAACTGGCCACAAGTGTTGTTGAATCTTTCAAGACACCAAGAGTTGCCAAAGCAGTAGTTGCCCATTGGTATACCTGATTTATAAACCTCTCCACAAACTGGAGCAGAGCAATTATAACATTCTGGTCCTAGAAAACATCCAGCGACATAGTATAGCGTCTGATTATATGAGTCGATGTTGTCCAAGGCTAATGCGCACATCACAATTGCCACTAGAATCAGACAGTTCATTAGGTACGTTGGCTTGTATAATTCCTGCAATTTCGACTACAATAGCGAAAAACCGGTTACGGTGAACTTACAGGAATAGAAACAGGTTTGACTTACAAGCTCTTTCGGTTCACAATCGCTTACACAACGACTATATAGAGAATTGACCTGAGAAGTACTCATTTTGGAAATTGTCGACCACTAACAAACTGTTTCACTGGATGCTGTTACTCGCGGGCCGTATTTCTCTATTAATTGCTCTTTATCTTTTTCTACGACCACTTAGAAATTTATTCATTGTATGTTTGTTGTTGCTAGGGATATGAGGAACATTGCAAGCAACGTGCGAAATGAATTTGTTTTGCGCATATATCAATACAGGTCAGCTCATTTAAATACAGGTGCCATTGCTAGGATACTTATTTAGAATTGTCAAATATTGGAATGGTGAAAGCCGGACAAATTTATTGTTAAAATTTAATAAATTTTGAAATAATATCGTACATATATTACAAGCAAGGTGCATCGTGTATATTTATTTAATTTTTTGACATATATTTTACTAAGGGCCGGTATTTCTTATCTCAGATAAACTATAGAATAAATTATCAATGGAATAAACAAAAAATATTGCATCAAAAGATGACAGCTAAAATAATAATCATCATTTAAGGTATCATTTTGATGCGATATTTTTTGTGTATTCTATAGATAAATTTATTCTCTAGGTAACTAAATTTGGAAAAATCGGTTATAAGAACACAGCTTTACAATCAAAATGACATGTGTCACATTTCGTAAAAATTATGAAATGGTGTACAAGGAATGCAAGACTTATGAAATCGAATTTCTTTATATTATATTATGTCTAAATCCAATGAAAATTAATAAAGGGTATAGCCGCATAAGCATACAAAATCTGCCCCCAGTGATTTTTAAAAATCCATATGGCTGATCGATTTCTAATTAAAAATAAAAAGTTTCCTGAAAATTGTAGGTTCCCATTTGAAAAATAAAAGTTGATAGTCAAATAGTGTAAACCTGACTTTATAAAAAAATTGTGTATGTATCATCAAATAGTATATTTATTATAATAAAACTTTTATACGAAGCAAATTTTTCTATTTTTACCTCCCGCCTACCTTTAGGTAAGGGAGATATTGTTTTTTGTAAAAAAAATTGGGTAGTGAGTTTTCAATGAATAAACACGTTTTAGGGTCCCTACAATACGATTTTACTATTTTCGCTATGATGTCTATATGTATGTATATATGTATGTATGTATGTTTGTGTGTGTGCATGTGTGTGTGTGTGTGTGTGTGTGTGTGTGTGTGTGTGTGTGTGTAGTCTATGGAAATTTTTTCGTCTCGCATAACTAAAAAACTATACCACAAAAAAATACAATTTTGTGAATTATTGCTTCTTATATTTAAGTGAAGAGCTGATTAGATTTTGGATAAAATTGGTCAACCGGAAGTAGCAGTTTACTTGAAGCCCTTAACAGTTTTTCATGAAAAACACGGTTAAATATCCTTTTTCAACAATTTGTGTTATTTTGAAAGTTGTAGAATATTTAATTTTACATGTGTTTTGATTACACTAATTTTATTAATTTTCATAGATTTAGAGATAATAAAATATAAAGAAATTATGCCGAATTCATGCAGCCATTTTCATTTTCATTTAATTTATTTTTAAATTTTAATTTAATTTTAATTTATCTTTTTTAATTGTATCATTCATGGAACACTACAATAATAAATTAAATGAAAATGAATGCAGGTCATGTGTCACATTTAAGTCTGGTAATATTGGACTAACAAATACATAAATAGTTACGCGATTTATATTTTGCAAGCATGGAGTTTTTTAAATAGTGATTATGATCATACACAAGTAATTATGTGTTCTATCATATCATTTTATTATTTAAAAATAAAGAAACGAAGACCCACTTAAGTCGTTTGTTCAACAAACACATTCCGCAGGGAAAAAGATTTCTACAATAATCTTTTCAAATCTAGGTTTACTACATAATGATTATAAGAGCTTCTTTATTTTTGAATAAAATTTCTATTTATCGGACAGAAAATTGTATTTTCTCATGTCTGTTCAGTTCTACTTGAGTCGAATCATCAAAATTATTCATATTTAAGCAAAGAATTTAAATTCTCAATGATTTAAAACATAACCTTTTCAATCACAAACGTCAAAATTTATCATTTTCATTTAAAAGATAAAAGATGGTTATCTTATAAATTAAATTAAATGGGGTAAATAGCTCCGTGGTAACGTGTCGGACTGTGGATCGTGAGATCCTCAGTTCGAATCCCACTGCCGACAGTTACAAATTTAAATTTACCCCTGTGGTTCCCCCTCCACTAACATCCTTGGGGGCTATGACTTGACGGCTGGTAACCGCACTTCATACGAAAAAATATATCACCTACCGAGATCTGCGTAAGCAGAGTGCCACACCCGAAATGGGTAAAAGGCGTGATGATATATTTATATTTATTTATTTTTAAATTAAATGAAAATGGAAATGAGAACATAAATTAAATGATTGCATGAATGCTTACATTTGATAATACGTATTTATTTTTTAAACTAAAATAAATTTAAATTAAATAAAAATGGCTGCATGAATTCGGCATTACATTTGATAATACATATTTGTTTTTTAAATTAAAGTAAATTTAAATTAAATGTAAATGAAAATGGCTGTATGAATTCGGCATTATATTTCATAAATTTTGCATTCCTAGTACACCATGGAAACACTTAAAAATTTTCAATTTTTTACGAAATGCGACACATGTCATTGTGACATGTGCTTTCTTAGTGAAATATATGTCAAAAAATTAAATAAACATACGAAAGAAAATTAAAATTCTCAAATATAAATAGAAAATAAACAAATAGGAAGGTATGTTTCTGTATCATCAAATACTATTTTGTACCGTTTAAGAGTAGTATTGAGCGGGAGGTTATGTGCTGGCCACATCAGAATTTTTCTATTGTGCACCGTTTACAAATTGTTTAAGCGAGAAGTTATGTGCTGGGTATATCAGATTATTTCCAGAAATATACGCGTTCTCCATTGAGACTGTATAAGGACTAAAAGTTCTATATCCTATTTATACTTACTGAAGATCCCGATGGCCTTCATCTTGCTTCACCTTGACTA
This sequence comes from Poecilus cupreus, assembly GCA_963942605.1. Classification (NCBI taxonomy): domain Eukaryota; kingdom Metazoa; phylum Arthropoda; class Insecta; order Coleoptera; family Carabidae; genus Poecilus; species Poecilus cupreus. Next base: position 37,883,711 of record OZ012713.1, read on the forward strand.
ACAACAATCATTTTGTTCCTAATAGTTGCACGTGACATTTTATACCGTTCACTTGTTTTCACTCAACGAATATTTGTTGGTAAACATGTCTGCAGTTTTACTTTCATTCAAAATATTTTTGTTTAATTTTTGTCTAGATAAATATACATAATAAAAAAATAATCTGATGTGGCCAAATACTACTCTTAAACGGTACAAAATAGTATTTGATGATACAGAAACATACCTTCCTATTTGTTTATTTTTTATTAATATTTGAGTAATTTAATTTTATTTCGTATATTTATTAAATTTTTTCACATTTCAAAAATTCCATTGTGTACAAGGAATGCAAGATTTGTGAAATCTAATTTCTTTACATTTTATTATCCCTACATCTAATGAAAATTAATAAAATTAGTATAATCCAAACACATGTAAAATTAAATATTCTTCAACTTTGAAAATAACACAAATTGTTGAAAAAGGAAATTTAACCGTGTTTTTAACGAAAAACTTTTATGGGCTTCAAGTAAACTGCTACTTCCGGTTGACCAATTTTATCCAAAATCTAATCAGCTCTTCATTTAAATATAAGAAGCAACACACACACATACATACATACATACATACACTCATACACACATACAGACATCATGGCGAAAATAGTAAAATCGTATTGTAGGGACCCTAAAACGTGCTTATTCATTGAAAACTCACTACTCAAAAACAATACATCCCTTACCTACAGGTAGGCGGGAGGTAAAAATCTAGTGTGGGCAACACACTACTTTCTTATACATATTAAAACAAATGGCATGTTTCTTGCATAAGACTTTATTTTGACAAATATTTGATATGCAGATGTTCAACCTGTTTAATTTATTTTAAAATAAAAATTAATTAATATCTAGTCTTCAAAACTTTCTAACTAATAATATAAATATTACTTTTATAATATTTCACACGACGTTATTAAAAATGTTTTAGTTTTTGTTCCCATTGTAACTAATATAATAAGAATATATTATTAAATATATAATTTCGTTTTTCTCAAAATTAGAAGCATGTACAAGAAAAGTGCAAATTACATTTTATATTCCAAATACTTTTGCTAACATCTTTCATTTGAAATTTTTTCTCACAGCTGATTCTATTCTTGAAATAAATGGAATTTGTTGTTTTGTGTGTCAAGTAAATTTCCTCTTCCGGTTTTTCAATTTCATTCAAAATCAACTCAGCTCTTCATTTTTGCATTAAACTTATAAATTCCAAGTTTTGTTTACATATCATGTCTCGTTCACGAGATATTACGCACACGGACATCCATCCATCCATCCATCCAAACACACAGACATCATTGAGAAATTGGTGTTAACGGATTCAGTGGACGTCAAAATATGTATTTCCGCAAAAATTTCGCAAACGATTTTTTTTCGTGATTCCAATACTTCCTTATACTTTGTATAAGAAAGTAAAAATCTTTAAATACGAATTGTCACAATATTTTAACTTTGCTTTCTTACTTTTTCCTTAAATACAACCAGTGCTTTTTTGGGCGAACTAATGACTTTACAGAAAAATGTTATATATAAAAAATGACCAGGAAAAAGGGCCCTATTTAGTAGAAATAATAAACCGACAATTACACCAGTGGTTTTCAAACGATAGAATAAATTTATATATTTAATAACCTATAAAAATTTTTAGTCCATTAGATAGTAAAATGTTTTCTGAGCTTTTAATAACGATTTTTGAGTATTTTAGTGCCGATTTCAAATAAAATAAAATTTAAAAAATATAAAATAGGAAATAAACAAATAAGAAGGTATGTTTCTGTATCATCAAATAATATTTTGTACCGTTTAAGAGTAGTATTGGGCGGGAGGTTATATGCTGGCCACATCTGATTATATTTTCTCTGTACCGAGGGAAGTTATGTGTTGCCCACATTATTATTGTACATACTTATTATATTATACAAATACATAATTATTTATTTATGTTGTGTATTTACCCAGACACACAATAAACAAAAATATTTTTAATTAAAGTATAACAACGGAAAAATTTTTAAACAAATATTCTTTGAGTGAAAAACAAGTGAACGATATAAAAAGAAAGATGCAACTCGTTGAAGAGCAGTTGATTGTTGAAGTCAAGTTGAAGCAAGATGAAACTAATCCTGATCTTTGGTAAGTACAATTTTAGTAATCGTTAATCCCAATTTGCAATGAAAATAAGTAAAAGAACTACATAATATAAACAATAATTTTTATTTAGATTACGTACATACGTACATACATACATACAGACATCATGGCGAAAATAGTAAAATCGTATTGTAGGGACCCTAAAACTAAAATATGATCGTCTATAACATACTAAGATTATTTTCCATTTGAATTTACAGTTTTTGAGAAACAAAAAAAAATATATGTTTTTTGGTATATTTTTATTTGTTTCTCGAAAACTGTAAATTCAAATTGAAAATAAACTTAGTGTGTTATAGATGATCATATTTACAAATATACGAATTATTTTCATTACTGTAGTCGTTCATGGGAATGAGAGACATAGTATCAAAGTTCTGAATTTTTGACCAACTAGACTTCAACAAATATTTTTTTATAGTTTAATATTTCAGTTATCTTTTTCATCCACATATATAAATACTGGAATGTTCAAAGACTTCACTGTAATAATTGTTTTGTTTTTCAATTATAATAATTGTAAAAAATAATTTATTCAAATTTGAATTTGCAAAACAAAATTCATGGGAACCCAACGAAAATATGTACTTCATCTGACATTGCAATGTACAAGTCACTGTAAAAAACCATGAAATTTTGACGGTTAGAGGTAGTTGGACCATAAAGAACATGAAAATAAATAAAGAATATAGAAATTGCTATTTAAAAAAAAAACTGATGTGTTCAGCACATAACCTCCCGCCCAATACTACTCTTAAACGGTACAAAATAATATTTGATGATACAGAAACATACCTTCTTATTTGTTTATTTTCTATTAATATTTTATTTGTTTATTTTCTATTAATATTTGAGAAATTTAATTTTATATATATCGATAAAATAAAATTTATAAAATTTATTCGATAATTTAAAAAAATATCGATACTTATCGATATATCGATATTTGGCACACCCCTATTCTTTACATTTTATTATTAGTAATCCAATGACAATTAATAAAATTAGGGTAATCAAAACACATGTAAAATAACATAAATTATTGAAAAAGGAAATTTAACCGTGTTTTTCACGAAAAACTGTTAAGGGCTTCCAGTAAACTGCTACTTCCGGTTGACCAATTTTATCCAAAATCTAATCAGCTCTTCATTTAAATATAAGAAACAATAATTCACAAAATTGTATTTTTTGGTATTATAGTATTTGAGTTATGCGAGACGAAAAAATTGTCTCACACACACACACACACACACACACACAAACACACACACACACACACACACACACAAACACACACACACACACACACAAACACACACACAAACACACACACACACACATACACACATTCATACATACAATCATACAGACATCATCGCGAAAATAGTAAAATCGTATTGTAGGGAGCCTAAAACGTGCTTAGGTATTCATTGAAAACTCACTACCCAATTTTTTTGCCAAAAACAATACCTCCCTCACCTAGAGGTAGGCGGGAGGTAATAAAGGATTCGTTTTTTGACGCGTATGTTTGACGTTAAGCTGTAAATCAGCGTCAAGGCTATAAGTAGAGTCTGATTGTAATACTCTGTTGATAGTGGTGTGCGCCGTCGCCATAGGGACAATCTATTCACAGACGTCACTAGACCCGATTGAATGCGCACAGGGACTTACATGCGCCAATTGTTCTGCTCCAGTGTGTGCTCATATTGTTACAAGTCCTTATACATCTGGCAACTATTGCTTTTACAACTCATGGTGTGTTGAAGAGTTCAACGCGAAGTGTGGTGCACGTAAGTAACATCTTCTTCAAATATAACGCGCTTCATGTATAGTATATTACAAAGTTTTGACTTGTATAATGCCTGCAATTTCGAGTACAATAGCGAAAACCGGTTATGGTGAACTTACAGCAATAGAAACAGGTTTTACTTACAAGCTCTTTCGGTTCACAATCGCTTACAAGACGATTATATTGAGAATTGACCAGGAAAAATTACAATGGGGTGTTTCATTATTTAAATTTTTTTTTACAATAATTTATCTAAATTCAAGGCTATTTACATTTTTAAAAAGTCTTAATTGTTTATTATTGTTATTACAATAAAATAAAACATTTATGTTACAAATATTATTTAAACCTGTACTGTTTGAGTTCCACCAACACCTCTACAATGACGTCACAACATATTTAAAAAATCATTGTGGCTTAATGAATAACAATTAAAACTTTTTAAAAGTGTACAATTTAGATAAAGTTTCAAAAAAAAAAATGGTGAACGACCCCATTCTTACAGATTTTTCTAGGTATACTTACAAGAGCCGAACTTGTTAATATTGTAATATCAGAAGAGCCTTGTTCATAGATGTAATGCTATTACCAGATTACTTAGCCCTAATGAAATAGATTACGGTATTTCTTAGGTCTAGCTGTGATAAAAACATCAATTGTAAATGTACAGTTCAGGCCAAAGTAAAAAGAGGAAGTGTATCGAATAAAACAACAAGAAAAGATACTGGCTCATGTAAAATGGACGATTGTACAAAATGCGTTGTTACTAGAGCCATTTACGATGGATATTCAACAAATATCCTTCATACAATAGAATCACTCTGGCAAACACTAAACAATGAAATTGAATTCCCATACAGAGAGACTTCATTACTAAGATGTTTAAAGACGATGGGGTTCACTTATAAAATGTTAGGTAATAGGAAAAGCATTATGGAAGACCCGCGAATTGTCAAAATGAGAACAGAACATTTATCAAAAGTGGAGTATCGAAGACCTGCTTTTAACAAATTAAATCTTTATTTTGTTTAATATTAAATATAGAAAATAATTCTATCACAAGGAAAGTTATCAGCAAATAGAGTAATACGGCCCGCGAGTAACAGCATCCAGTGAAACAGTTTGTTAGTGGTCGACAATTTCCACAATGAGAACTTCTCAGGTCAATTCTCTATATAGTCGTTGTGTAAGCGATTGTGAACCGAAAGAGCTTGTAAGTCAAACCTGTTTGCTATTCCTGTAAGTTCACCATAACCGGTTTTTGCTATTGTAGGTGAAATTTCAGGGATTACAGTAGTGTATGTATTAAACTTGTTGTACACTTTAGCAGCCACTATATATACAGTTCATTTGCAGAGGCAGTTATCATAAACTCAACTGACATGAGCGACTGTCAAACACCCCAGGCCAACATCACCTGCAAATATGAAGAGTCTATAAATCCATGTTAAAAATAGACGAATTGTACACTTGCTTGTTGAACTGCATTCAAATAAAATCTCATCCACGTAACGCGTTTTAATAGTGCATTATGATGCAAGCATAATACAAAATATATTTTTATGTTTTAAATTAGTCTATATAATTTTGTTTTTATTCATTAAATTAGTTTTAAAATATATAATTGTTATGCATGGAATTATTCTATAATATATGATATTGTATGCTTTATGTTAGTTTATAATAGCATATTAAGTAAGCACGTACGACGAGTTTAAAAGCACTCCGCTTCGCCTCATGCTTTTAAAGTCGTTAGTTTGTATGCATTAAATAAGTCTATAAAATAATTTTGTTGGGTAAATAGCACCATGGTAACGCATCGGACTGGGGATCGTGAGATCCTCAGTTCGAATCCCACTACCAACAGTTACCAATTTAAATTTACCCCTGTGGTTCCACCTCCACTAACAACTTTGAGGGCCATGATTTGACGGCTGGTAACCGCATTTCATACGCAAAAATATATCACTTACCGAGATCTGCGAAAGCAGAGTGCCACACCCATAATGGGTAAAAGGCGTGATGATATATTTTTTTTGAATTTATAATTTGTATGCATTGAATTAGTCTATAATATATGGTGATTCACAGACTTTCGATAAAAATTGCAATATTATATTATTATTATTAGAGAAATAAAATAAATAAATGTACATGATTTATTTCACTTTTTGTCTCATTTTACAAAAACATTTTGATATTCTCGAAGTTAGGTAGTTGGCGGCGCTGGTATCGTACAGTTTTGCAGTGAATGCTGCATATGGAGCAGGAAACACGCAAAGTTAAGAAAACAGCCCGAGCAGAATCCGACACGCCCGAATATGTATATTCTTAGTGAAAGTGGAGTGGGAGTACATATTTCAATCTCATTTGCTGCACATGTCTACGTCATCAAAAACAAAACATGATGTATTTAGTAATAGTATATTCTACAACAAGTAATGGAATGGCACATATTCCACGCGAGCAAAAAGTTTGTACGGTTTGCGAGCGTGGGATAGGCCATTCCGTTACATGTTGTAGACCAGGGGTGGGCAACTTCCGGCCCGCGGGCCAAATCCGGCCCGGGTAAAGTTCCAATCCGGCCCGCGAGATCTTTAGAAGAAAAAATAAATAAATATTTTCAAAAATAAAAATTTTAAATTAGGTCAGTACCCAAAAAGGGGAGATTGACAGTTTAATTTTCGATATAATTCGTCGAGTTTAAATCAAGAAATCAATGTAGTGCTTAGTTAATTTTGTTTTATTATTGTTTTTTATATTTTCAGAAAAAAATTACAGGTAACAAAAATGTGTCAATTAACAACTTCGGCCCGCGTGCGAAACGTAAATCTTATTCTGGCCCCTGTTATACAAAAGGTTGCCCACTCCTGTTGTAGACTATACTTTCTATAAAAATATTTTGGAAATTACACAAAAATACAAATATAAAACTGTTGAAAACGTCAAACTCAAATTAATCAAATTAAAACAAACAGACGTAACCATAGTAACTGAATCAAGATAGGTACTTCATATGTCACACTAATAAGCGGTTCTGATTCGTCGAAAATATTCCATACGCGTATGGAATGTTAGTGATTCCATAACAATTTTTAGTAGTGAAATGCAGTGGCGGCTCGTGACTTTATTTAAGTCAGGGCTGCAAAAAAAAAACTGACATTCCTTTAATAATATTTTACTTTGAAAGTAAAAACATAGTCATTAAAAAGTTCTTCTATTCAATGGTTTTTCCAATAATGACTGTACTGAATTCATTTTGTCTTTTTTATATAATACTTATAATCTATTTATTTATATATTAATAATTAGTCTATCTAATCCAAAATATCAAAACTTAATTATTATATTACAATTTAATAACAAAAAACCTTTGAAAAATGTGTATTTTAGTGTACAACTTTGCTTTTACTACGCTCATTCCATCTATTATGGTTACGGCGTTGCGATATTCGCAGCTCCACGCTCGAGCTAAAACTACACAGTGTTCCCTTCACTGCACGTCCCGCTTTGCCCATACTTTTGGAATATCCCGGAGCTGTTTCGAGAACAGCTCTTAGTGTGGTGGGGATAAAGGTACTGCGTATAGCAACTCTATGCACCGATGTATAACAAATAGCATATATCACAAGGGCAACATTTTCAAATTTAACAAAATAGTTTATATAAATTATACAATATTGTTATTGTTGATTATTTATTTATTATTATATGTATATAAATAAATCATTTATAACTCAGGGCTGCAGCCCCGCAGCCCTTACCCACGAGCCGCCACTGGTGGAATACCCAGTTTCCAAAACAGTGTTATAGAAAGAAATTTTCCGCATCTTTTATATTTTCATTAAACTTTCACACATTTTTGATTATAGTGGAATAGCTTATTTCGTACTTGTGCTCTACGATAGAAGAATCAGGAACAAATTATTATTCCGAGTATATATAAATACTTAAGTATAAGTGATCAACAAAAACAAATTCATTTTTGTTTGTACCATAACAGATAGTTACTAGACAACATAATATTGTACTATTATATGATTACCAAATATAGACAAATAAATTAAGTACATATATAATAAAGAAAATTTTTTCGAGTTTTTTAAAACCTATCTTGCCCTATATATTTAAAGCTATACACAAGAGTAGTTCAGTTGAACAATACAGAAGTTCCTCTAGTAAAAGTGCAAGATATTAAAAAAAAACTTGATGTGGCCAGCACATAACCTCCCGCCCAATACTACTCTTAAACGGTACAAAATAGTATTTGATGATACAGAAACATACCTTCTTATTTATTTATTTTCTATTTATATTTCAGAAATTTAATTTTATTTCGCATATTTATTTAATTTTTTGACATTTCACTAAGAAAACAGCTTCACAATCACTATGACATGTGTCACATTTCGTGAAAAATTAAAATTTTTTAAATGTTTCCATGGTGTACTAGGAATGCAAGATTTATGAAATCTAATTTTTTCTATTTTATCTAATGAAAATTAATAAAACTAGTGTAATCAAAACACATGTAAAATTAAATATTCTACAACTTTCAAAATAACATAATTTGTTGAAAAGGAAATTTAACCGTGTTTTTCACGAAAAACTGTTAAGGGCTTCAAGTAAACTGCTACTTCCGGTTGACCAATTTTATCCAAAATCTAATCAGCTCTTCATTTAAATATAAGAAGCAATAATTCGCAAAATTTTATTTTTTGGTATTATATTATTGGAGTTATGCGAGACGAAAAAATTGCCACACACACACACACACACACACACACACACACACACACACAAACACACACACACACACACACACACAAACACACACACACACACACCCACACACACACACACACACACACACACACACACACACACACACACAGAGAGAGAGAGAGAGAGAGAGAGAGAGAGAGAGAGAGAGAGAGACATCATACAGCATTAATTCAAAAAATCTGATGTGTCCAGCACATAACCTCCCGCCCAATACTACTCTTAAACGGTATAAAATAGTATTTGATGATACAGAAACATACCTTCTTATTTGTTTATTTTCTATTTATATTTGAGAATTTAAATTTTCTTTCGTATATTTATTTAATTTTTTGACATATATTTCACTAAGAAAACAGCTTCACAATCACAATGACATGTGTCACATTTCGTAAAAAATTGAAAATTATCCATGGTGTACTAGGAATGCAAGATTTGTGAAATCTAATTTCTTTATATTTTATTATCTCTAAATCTAATGGAAATTATTAAAATTAGTGTAATCAAAAAAAATGTAGAATTAAATATTCTTCAACTTTCAAAATAACATAAATTGTTGAAAAAGGAAATTTAACCGTGTTTTTCACGAAAAACTATTAAGGGCTTCAAGTAAACTGCTACTTCCGGTCGACCAATTTTATCCAAAATCTAATCAGCTCTTCATTTAAATATAAGAAGCAATAATTCAAAAAATTGTATTTTTTGGTATTATAGTATTTGAGTTATGCGAGACGAAAAAATTGCCACAGACTACACACACACATACATACATACATACATACATACATACATACATACATACATACATACATACAGACATCATCGCGAAAATAGTAAAATCGTATTGTAGGGACCCTAAAACGTGCTTATTCATTGAAAACTCACTACCCAATTTTCTGACCAAAAACAATACCTCCCTTACCTAGAGGTAGGCGGGAGGTGAAGATCTGGTGTGCGCAGCACACTACTTTCTTATACATATAAAAACAAATAACATGTTCCTTGCGTTTGATTTTATTTTGACAAATATTTGTTATATGTAGATATTAAACCTGTTTAATTTTTTTTTCATTGTAACTATGAATTTATTTAAAAATAAAAATTAATTTATATCTAGTCTTCAAAACTTTCTAACTAATAATATAAATATTTCTTATGTAATATTTCTGACACTTCACAATTATTTGACACGTTTGACACATAGATATTAACAATGCTTTAGTTTTTGTTCCCATTGTAACTAAAATTATAGAAATATATTGTTAAATAATTAATTTAGTTCTTCTCAAAATTAGAAGCATGTGCAAGATAAATGCAGAAAACAATTTATATTTCAAATATATTTGCTAACATCTTTCATTTGAAACTTTTTTTCACAGCTGATTCTATTTTTGATATAAATGGAATTTGTTGTTTTGTGTGTCCAGTAAACTTCCTCTTCCGGTTTTTCTATTTCGATAAAAATCAACTCAACTCTTAATTTTTTTAATGATACTTATAAATTCTAAGTTTCGTATATATATCCTGTCTCGCTCATGAGATATTACGCACACGGACATCCATCCATCCACACACACAGACCTCATTGCGAAATTGGTCGTATCGGATTCAGTGGACGTCAAAATATGTATTTCCGCAAAAATCTCGCCAGCGATTTTTTTCGTGATTCCAATACTTGCTTATACTTTGTATAAGAAAGTAAAAATCTTAAAATACGAATTGTGACAATATTTTAACTTTACTTTCTAATTTTTCGAAAAAGATTATACATAGGTGATATACAGGATGTTTCCTTAAGAACAATCGGCGCTTTTTTGGGCGAACTATTGGCTTTAGAGAAAAATGTAATATACAAAAAATTACCAGGAAAAAGGGCCCTATTTAATAGAAGTTACAAACTGAAAATTAAACCAGTGCTTGGTAACCTTCAACAACGTTCTTGAGTATTGAGTATTTATCAATGTCGAGGGATATTCGGTGAGAAATTTTTTTTTCTTCAAACGTCATAAAAGTACGTTGTTATGTATTTGTATTCAACAGCAGAAGTCAAATATTGTCGCCGCCGGCGTAAAAGTGTTTCCTTGGCAACACATTTACGCCGGCGGCGGACAAAGTAAAATATCATGCAAAATAGTTAGGTTGTAATTCAATAATTTGACAGTTAGAATAAAACAAATAAACAAAAATAACAAAATAACATATTCTGTGGCAACTAGAAATACTGGATACGGTAGAATATTTGTTGAAGTTTTGAGTATTTTCTAATGTTTTAATGTCTATTTTTCTATGTTTGAAGAAAAAATAGCATGTGTTATTCGGAGTAAATGTGACTTTGTATGCTTCGCATGTAATTGTCCGACTCGCTTCGCTCGTCGTTCAATCTTACAAGCTCAGCACCCAAAGTATCACATTTACTCCTAATAACACAATATACTATTGTGATAATTATTATTATTTTCATTCACATACCGTGAAAATGACATTTGGAAATAAACAAATCAAATATTAAATTAACTGTCAACCGACTGTCAACAACTGCTACTTAGCAACAAGTGATAATTTCCCGGGGAAATTATCAATAGTTATATCACGAGTGCTAAGAATTTAATCGATTAAATTTGACATGTCTAGCATATGCATAAAATTTTGATTAAAACGTGTTTGAGTACATAATAATTTGAAAAAATCCCGAGACCGCAGGTCGAGGGGTTTTATCTTAAATTATTATGTACGATAACACTTTTTTAAAAGCAAAATTTTATAAATAAGCTAGACATCAAATTTAATCGATTCAATTCTTTAGCACGAGGGGTATATGTCAAGATTATTTCATGAATTTATAGCATAAACTTTAATACTTGCCGAAGAAATTGTACTATAATGTTGATTTTGACACATTTTCACATAAATAAACCGGTACACTCACTCACAAAAAGCACCATAAAATTATGTTGTTATAGTGTAACTATAGCAAATTGATTGTTTTTCTTTTTACTTGTCAAATAAATATCAAAAATTTGTAAATAAAAATAGCTTGAATTGAATAATTTAGCAAGTTTAAAGATATAGAATACCAGTAAAGGTAAAAAACATGTAAGTATCTTGCTTCTGCAACTAATTATCCGGCTAAATATGCCTTCAAAATGTTTTAAATTTGCATATAAAAGCTAGCTTCAATTTAATCGCGATTAAACAGCATGCTGCTGTTTAATCACTTATCTAAAATGCACACCAATGGATAAATAAGACATTCTGATTGGTCAAATTTGTAATGAGTGAAATATTCAGTGTAATTATGACCTGATTGGTTATTTTTGCACACGTGATCAGAAATATAGGAAATTGATTGGATAATTTTTTAATCAAAAAAATTTCTCCGTAAAATATTCGTATTTAAAAGCATAATCATAGATTCCAATTTGTATATTTTAATCATAAATGCGTAATGCAAATATTTATTATCAAGATATCAAGATTTCTTGACAAGAATTCTTGAGTCTTGATAATAATTTCTTGCCTTGTCTTGGGAATTGGAAAATACTTCTTGTCTTGATTTTTGTGAAACACTTTTGATTACACTAATTTTATTGATTTTCATTAAATTTAGAGCAAATATAATACAAAGAAATTAAATTTCATAAATCTTGCATTCCATGTACACCATTGAAACACTTTTCATTTTTTTACAAAATATGACACATGTCATTGTGATTGTGAAACTATTTTCTTAGCAAAATATGTCAATAAATTTCAAAAGATATGCAATATAATAGTTATTTATGTTTTAAGGCACTGAAGTTAAATTTTTGAAATCTCAAATTCAAAAAAACTGTAAAAAAATTACAAAATAGATTAAGTTTATACATCTGTCAGTTGTCAATTGAAATTGACAGTCAGTGTTGCCAGCCTCGCGAAGTGAATAACACTCAAAATTATGTGTTTTGTCCTCAATTTCGTCATCGGAATTAATTAGTTAATTCTTCTTGCAAATTTTGTTTCATGTTACGTCCAAATTTACTACAGTACATCAATATATTTGCCAAAATTATCCTAATTGTACAATGATTATTTAACTGTTGAACAATGGGTTACTTTAGTGACGATTTCTGAGCTTTCAATGACGATTTTTGAGCACTGTAATGCCGATTTTAAATAAATTTAAATTTTTTATATATAAAATAGAAATAAACAAATAAGAAGGTATGTTTCTGTATCATCAAATACTATTTTGTACCGGTTAAGAGTAGTATTGGGCGGGAGGTTATGTGCTTTCCACATCAGATTATTTTACTCTATTTTGTATCGAGGGAAGTTATGTGTTGCCCACCTCAAATTATTTATTTATGTTGTGTATTTACCCAGACTGACATTAAACAAAAATATTTTTAATTAAAGTATAACAGCGGAGAAATTTTTAAACAAATATTCTTTGAGTGAAAAACAAGTGAACGAAATAAAAAGACAGATGCAACTCGTTGAAGAGCATAGTTGATTGTTGAAGCCTAGTTGAAGCAAGATGAAACCAATCCTGATGTTCGGTAAGTACAATTAAAGTAATATAAACGCTAATAGTTATTTAGATTACATACATACATACATATATACATAAATCATGGCGAAAATAGTAAAATCGTATTGTAGGAACCCTAAAACTAAAATATGATCGTCTATAACATACTAAGATTATTTTCCATTTGAATTTACAGTTTTTGAGAAACAATTAAAAATATATGTTTTTTGGTATATTTTTATTTGTTTCTCGAAAACTGTAAATTCAATTTGATAATAAACTCAGTGTGTTATAAATGGTCATATTTATAAATATACGAATTATTTTCATTACTGTAGTAAACACATTATCAAAGTTCTGAATTTTTGACCAACTAGACTTCAACGAATATTTGTTTATAGTTGAATGTTTCAGTTATCTTTTTCATCCACATATATAAATACTAGAATGTTACCTGTAATAATTGTTTTGTTTTTCAATTATAATAATTGTAAAAAGTAATTTATTCAAATTTGAATTTGCAAAACAAATTTCATGGGAACCCAACGAAAATATATACTTCGTGTCTGAGCTGGGCGTGTATTTAAATATTGTACTTATAAATCACGACTTAAATACTTTTCAAAGTGATTGTATTTGTACTTAAATACTTTTATTATGAAAATACTTTGTATTTATACTTAAGTACAAAATTTGTAAAGTGTTTGTATTTTGTATTTGAATTGAGTATTTAAATATATGTAAAAGTACTTAAGTACTTTAATATATATATTTAAATACTCAATTCAAGTACAAAAGTTGTAATTTATTTTAATTGAGTATTTAAATATATGTAAAAGTACTTAAGTACTTTTCGTGTATTTAAGTAAGATTATGCGCTACTGCGTGGTGTGTACCAACATGTTCGAACCTGCGCATTCAGTATAGGGAATATAGTCGAAACCAAAATGTTCATGGAAATAAAATAAATACAAATATAGAAAAAATGAGTGTCGATGACAATTTGCTTGACTTAATGAAGAAAAATCAATTCATTCGGAAAACGTGAATTCTAAAGTTGAATTATGGGTACTACAATATTTGGACGACTCTAGAAAACATGTAACAATGTTAAATACTTATCCCATTTTAAAACAAGAATTTTTCATTTGCTACTATCATCAATGCACCAAAAAGACACGCGTTAAGTGATGATAATTTTGAAAAATTTGTTGTTCTGAAAACTAATAAAATTGGAGAAACAGTATAGACTAGCGGTTCGACATGCTTCGCATGTCTAACCCCTACGCTCCGCGACACATAACTTGAGTTAGTCTCTTCGTTCCTCGCTTCCATGTCAGTACATTGGCGAAGAATGCTCGTCACTTCGTTCCTCGCATCTATGCCAGTACATTAGCGAAGCAAGCTCGTCACTTCGTTCCTCGCTTCCATGTTAGTACTTTTTGACCTTAGAGTGTAAATCTCCTCCATTACACCTTTAATTTGATACCAAACAGGGTAGGATTTATATAGTATTTATGAAAAACAATAGACGATCGTCCAAAATAACTTTTTGACACTTAAGATTAAATCTCCTCCGTGAAACCTTTAATTTGATACCAAACACGATAGGGTTTAAATAACTTAAAAAAAAACAATTGACGATCGTTCAAAATTACTTTTTTTTTTAATTATAGATTTAAAAGAAAATTCTGAAATTGATTATAAATATTTAAAACTATCTTGCAAATAATTTTTAACTATTTTATATTAGATAAGTAATTAAATTATTTAAATTTTACCGCCTAAACTGCTTAAAAGCAACGAAGTTGTCGAACAAGGATATCTGTTATTTTTTTTTTTTTTTGAGATGGAAAAAGAAATCATGTATGATGTGAAATGTGAAATATAATAAATACGTATATAAAAAAAAATCACATTTAAAAAATTTACAAAATACTAAACATGTTCGCTCAATTATTCTAAACACAATTAAATTTACCAAACTTATCTACCTTGTCTACAATTAAAGTAATGTATAATAAAAATTTCAAATTGAACTGTCAAAAATGACAAGTTGTTCAAGTGAACTGTCAATTCAATTGAAATCAACAAAAATTTCACAGTGGTAACTACGGGTTTGATTCAACAAAAGCTACACACCCATACTAGATTTAAAAATGCCCGCATTATTTATTTAATATCTCGCACATCATGTGTAATAAAAATGTGAATTCATAAAAAGCACGTGTTCCCAAAGGATCTTTAAGTGCTTTTGAAGGTTTCACAGGAATCCGTCAAACCGTGTAGGCTCTAGATCTGTGTACAAATGGGTCATAGGCAGATTAATCTATAGATCCGGATCCTTTTAGTATAAAGGATTTATTTTCTTTGTTTCTCTATTTCTTGCCTTAGTTATTATTCATATTATATATTATTTAAAATATGTTGTTTTTTTCCTTTCCTCTTTTCGAATAAATATTCTTTTTAATTTACAATACCGTATGTCCCCGAATTTAGTTTATAAGAGGAAAAAAAATTCTTATTATTGATTTTACGAAAAAATGCAAACAGAATAATAATTTTTTAATATTATAAAACGCATGTTTCAGTTATTAAAATTTTTAAATAATGCATGGTTCTTTTATTATAACGTTTTTTGTATTTTGTCCTATAATAATACAATTATTACATTCAACCAAACCTTATTTTAGTTGGCTTTGAAACAAATGATTAAATGTCAAAAGTAATTCGTATTATCATAAAGCAAGAAGTTATTGTTTAAAATAGTGAGAGTTTGTCAAAGAAATGTTAGCATTAGAACAAAAAATCTTTTTAGTGCAATGTTATGGGGGGTAAAAGTTACCGTTACATAATTTATTTTATCTGTAGTTAGAATTCATAATCATTTGTCAATATTTCAAAGCCAACTAAAATAAGGTTTGATTGAATGTAATAACTGTATTATTAGGACAAAATACAAAAAAAAAGTTATAATAAAAGAACCATGCATTATTTAAAAATTTTAATAACTGAAACATGCGTTTTAAGACGTCCAAAAATTTTTCTTCCATTGTCATTTTTTCGTAAAATCATTAATAAGAATTTTTTTCCTCTTGTAAACTCAATCCGGGAACATACGGTATATTATGTATACAGAATGTTAATTTTAAGTGGTACACTATAGCTATTTCGAGAAATATAAGAGCTAAGAGGTCGGTTAAATTAGCAAACTATTTCTATATTATAAGACAATTAAAATGAGCGAAACAAGAATTTTTTTAGACCAGTGGTTCTCAAAATGCGGGTTCAACTTTCTTATTTTAAATGGCAACCTATTTTTTTTATTTGCTTATTCGATTCAGAATTTTTTTCTGTATTCAATGATATTCACATGTTATAAGAATAATTATCAATTTTCTTGTTACTACAGAAATACAGAGGTACACTTAAAAAAACTAATATTAAAGATTGTTTGATTTATTTGTTTTCTTCCATGGCAAACTTTGTATATGCATATTAAAATAAAAATGATACATTTTTATTTTGCATTTTTCTCAAATATTTTGTATTATTTGGTCATTACATTTATTGTTGTAGTTTTATTTCATTTATTTTACAATGTACAGTACTTCAATATCAATATCTACCTACAAGCCTACCTTTCCTTAAATGTAATTTATTTCAATATTATTTAATAGTATTTGTACTTAAAAATGGAATAACTACAATAGTTTTTTGTGTATCAAGTGCGGATAGAGCATTGTTTGTTGCACGCGGCGAGAAATTGTTGATCGAGGCGAAGCCGAGATCAACAACTCGACAAGTGAACCGAACAAGCTCTATCCGACGAGATACACACAATATTTTTTCTACAATCGTTGAACAATGTCAAGCTGTAGAAAAAAATTAATTTTCATAATTATCTTTGGTCACGCCTATAACAATTCAGTAAAATTGTAGTTACCTATGTCACCGTAATCATGACAACGTTTATGAACAAAATAAAAATTTTCAAAGAAATCATGATTTGACACATGGAGTACATTTGACATATGGAGTACATTTGACATAAAGTCTACAGAGTGAATACGTTTATGGTGATTAAGTTGAAGTATATGTACGTATATGTCAACTGTATTTGCAATAGCAAGGTTATTACCAGAAAAATCCAATGCATCATTTACTTCTTTTACCTAATTTATTTTTGTATTGTTTTTGTCGCACTAGTGCGACAATATGTCACTTTGTCGCCCTAGAGCGACAATTTTGAACATTTCCTAACCAAAAATGGAATAACAATGTCGATATTGTGCAACGATTGTAGAAAAATGTAATTTATTTCAATATTATTTAATAGTATTTGTACTTAAAAATGGAATAAGTACAAAAATATTTGTATTTAACTTAAGTACATTTTTCAAAATTTTAATTATACTTATACTTAAGTACAAAACAAAAAATGTAATTGTACTTTGTACTTAAGTATTTTTTTTGTGTACTTATGCCCAGATCTGCTTCATGTGACATTGCAATGCACAAGTCATTGTAAAAAATCCATGAAATTTTGACGGTGTGAGGTTGTTGGATTATAAAGAACATGAAAATAAATAAAGCATATAGAAATTGCTGTTTAAAATAAATAAATAAAGGATTCGTTTTTTGACGCGTATGTCTGACGCTAAGCTATAAATCATCGTCAAGGCTATAAGTAGAGTCTGATTGTAATACTCTGTTGATAGTGATGTGCGCCGTCGCCATAGGGACAATCTACTCACAGACGCTACCATCAAACCCGATTCAACAATGCATTGAGGCACTTACATGCTACAATTGCTCTGATCCAGTGTGCGCTCAGATTGATGTAGGTGGACAATTATTGGGCAACTATTGCATGATAAACTCATGGTGCGTCGATGAGTTCAACGTGAAGTGTGGTGCAAGTAAGTAACATCTTCAAACATAACGCGCATCATGTATAGAATACGATAAATTTGTTTTGACTTGTATATAATCCCTGCAATTTTGACTATAATAGCGAAAACCGGTTTGGTCAACATAGCAATAGAAAACAGGTTTCACTTACAAGCTCTTTCGGTTCATAATCGCTTATAAGACGATTATATCGATTAATTTTTGACGTTTCTTTAAACCAATGAAATGCTTTATTGTATGTCACGTGTCTGTGTTTTAACCAATCCTGTCTTTATTATACTGAGAATAATGCTTTTGTGAATATTCTCTATAGCTTTTTTGTTTTTGTTGACAGATGTCAGATGTCAGATAGTTATCATCAACACAAGTAAAAATGAGCAAAAAAGATAGATTTAGTGGCGTGCCTGATGATGAAATAAAAAAATAATCTAATTAAATATAACTCGAGAGTTCGATAAATTAGAAAATAATTCTCCAGTATCTTTCTCAAACTTGTCGCCATTTGGCAATAGCCACTCAAGCCCTACGGGCTTTCGTGGCTATTTCCTGGCAACAAGTTTTCGAAAGATCTATTATTTTCAATTTATCCTCACTCTCTTGTAATATTATTACTGATTATTTTTTAACGTTTATTTAAACCAATCAAATGCTTTATTGTATGTCACGTGTCTGCGTTTTAACCAATCCTGTCATTATTATACTGAGAATAATGCTCTTGTGATTATTCCCGGCAATTTTCTCTGTAGCTTTTTTGTTTTTGTTGACAGATGTCAGATGTCAGATAGTTATCATCAACACAAGTAAAAATGAGCAAAAAAGATAGATTTAGTGACGTGCCTGATGATGAAATCAAAAAATAATCTAATTAAATATAACTCGAGAGTTCGATAAATTAGAAAATAATTTTCCAGTATCTTTCTCAAACTTGTCGCCATTTGGCAATAGCCACTCAAGCCCTATGGGCTTGAGTGGCTATTGCCTGGCAACATGTTTTCGAAAGACCTGTGAAATTATTTTCAATTTATTCTCACACTCTTGTTATATTATTACTGAAAATTTTTTGGTTAAAGAAATATCCAATCAAATCCCTGTATTTCTAATCACGTGGAAATTATCACCTGTTGCTAAGTAACAGTCGTTGACAGCTGGATGACAGTTAATTCAATATTTGATTTGTTTATTTCCAAATGTCAATATCACGGTTTGTGAATGAAAATAATAATAATAGAAATAATTGTATCGCATGGAAAATTATCAGCAAATAGAGTAATACGGCCCGCGAGTAACAGCATCCAGTGAAACAGTTTGTTAGTGGTCGACAATTTCTACAATGAGTACTTCTCAGGTCAATTCTCTATACAGGGTGTTAATACTAAGTCGTTACACCCGAAAATGGTAGATAGAACTCATTAAAACAAACAACTTTTTTTAGCTCAAATTTTTTATTTGGAGCCCCATTTCATAGTTATTGGCGTTCTCTTGTTTTTCGAAAAATCGCCATAACTCCCTTATTTTAAGGAATATTTAAAAAATACAAAAACTTTAAGCATTTGCTTTCGGTTCTCTAAAACACTTGTATTTACAATTATTTTCTATTTCATCAAATAACAAAATGGCGACCAATCAAAAATTTCTAAACAAGATATTTTGAAAACCACCCCATCGATTTTTGAAAATAAAACATTTTTATAATCCTTAAACTTTCAATTACAATATTTGTCTGAAACATTTTTTTCTATCTGTCCAACAAAAGTTTTTATTGAAATTGAATTGCAAGATAAATTTTAATAAACTGCAACAATCATTTAAAACAAAGTAGGCTTGCTGCCATTAAACAAGAAAAACAATAAACAAACAAGAAAAATAAAACAATAAACAATGAATCAACAAGGGTGGGACTAAATATTATTTTCAAAGTGGCCACCATTCGCAGCAACGCAAGCCCGGCAGCGTGCTTTGATGTTGGTGGAAACCTTCGCAAGGACTGCCTGCTTCTCTTTTATATCTTCTGCTGCAGCCACGATTCTAGCCACTAGTTCTAACTCTGTGTTCACCGGTGTCTCGTAAACGCAACTGGACCTCTCCTCCCAATCCACTTATTCGGGTATTTTCTATTTAACAATGCGGTGACTTCTCGCGTTGTGTGAGCCGGTGCCCCATCATGCTGAAACCAAAGTCTCCGCCTTATGTTTAGTGGCAAGTCTTCAAGTAGTTCCGGCAGCGCAGTATCCAAGAAAATAAAATAATTTTCCCCATACACGTGCGCTAAATTTGAAGTAACTTGTTTTTGAGTACTTGTCAAACCTAATCTCTTTTTTGTTTCATTGTTTTAAGCAGCTTCTTCGTTTTAAATGCTTTTTTTAGTTTGTTAATACTTATGTAAGCCAAGTAAGTGAACAAAAACTTTTTTTTTTGCCAGATAGAAAAGAATGTTTCAGACAAATATTGTAATAGAAAGTTTAAGGATTTTAAAAATGTTTTATTTTCGAAAATCGATGGGGTGGTTTTCAAAATATCTTATTTAGAAATTTTTGATTGGTCGCCATTTTGTTATTTGATGAAATAGAAAATAATTGTAAATACAAGTGTTTTAGAGAACCGAAAGCAAATGCTTAAAGTTTTTGTATTTTTTAAATATTCCTTAAAATAAGGGAGTTATGACGATTTTTCGAAAAACAAGAGAACGCCAATAACTATGAAATGGGGCTCCAAATAAAAAATTTGAGCTAAAAAAAGTTGTTTGTTTTAATGAGTTCTATCTACCATTTTCGGGTGTAACGACTTAGTATTAACACCCTGTATAGTCGTTGTGTAAGCGATTGTGAACCGAAAGAGCTTGTAAGTGAAACCTGTTTGCTATTGCTGTAAGTTCACCATAACCGGTTTTTGCTATTGTAGTCGAAATTGCAGGGATTACAGAAATGAATGGTTTATACTTTAGCAGCCACTATATATACACTTCATTTGCAGAGGCAGTTATCCTCAACCAAACTGACAAGAGCTCATGTGGATCACAGCAGTCCCAAGCAACTTGCATATTTTTAAAGTCTATAAATCCATGTTAAAAATAAACGAATTGTACACTTGCTTGTTGAACTGCATTCAAATAAAATCTCATCCACGTAACGCGTTTTAATAGTATATTATGATACAAGTGTATAAACAGAGCTGGGAAAGATACTTTTAATAAATATCTAGATACTTTTCTAAGATACTTAGATAAATTTGTTAAAGATACTTAACCCCCTATTGCATACCGTTCCCGATCGGGAATATTTAAAATTCTTCTTTTCTAAGTTTACATTAATGACAATCATGTTGTAACCATTTGGGAACATTATATAAACTTTGTCAATTGCCAATTAGGTCATTCCTCCCAATTAGACCAACATAAAAAAAAAGTTGAAGTGGAAAAAGGATAATTACAGAAACGGAGATAGAAAATGTAAAATTTGACGGAAGCAGCTTATTACCTGCTGATATATTACAGCTAACTATACCTTTACAAAATATCCAAATTTTTTTTTATCTGACGTTTTCCTAGAAAAGGTTGTTTTTCAAACAATTTTGTACAGTACGCAAAGACGACGCAATAGACCAAAGTTCTATTGTAAGTTGAATGTATTCAAAATGTTTCCAATAGTGAACAAAACTTAAAAAAAATATTTTTATTTTAAGAAAAAAATTTATGTAACGCACTTATTTTAAATATATGAATATTTCTTTTGTAAAATATAATATTTTTGAACCCTTATTAAAAAAAATAAATAATTCATGCAATAGGGGGTTAAGTATCTAGATACTTTTAATTCTAAGTATCTTAAGATACAAAAATTTCTTAAATGTACCTAATACTTAAGATACTTTTAGATACTTTTAAATATCTTAAATACTTTTAAATATCTTAGGTACTTTTAAGAAATATTTAAGTAAATTTTAACTATTTTTAATAACTGAAAGCTTAAACATTAAAAAAATGTATCAGATATTTCAAAATATTTCACAGGCAAATCTTAAATATTTGTAAATAAGATACTTTTTTAAATAAAATATACTTTTTTAGATAAAAGATACTTTCTAAGATAAAAGATATTTTTTAAGATAAAAGATACAGATACATTTAAAAAGTATTTAAATAAAAGATACATTTTACATAAAATATAATATATCTAATATAAATTATCTTAGATACTTTTAGTATCTTAGATACTATCGAATATCTTTTTATGTAAGATACTCCTAGCTCTGTGTGTAAGTAAGCTTTTAAAGCACGTACGACGAGTTTAAGAGCACGACGCGAAGCGGAGTGCTTTTAACGTCATTAGTGCTTTAAAAGCACTTATACACGTGTGTCATACGCTATTTTTTATTATACCTGCATCGTATTCTGGAAAAAACTGGAAAGCAACATTTTGATTTTGATTCATTTCATAATTTTGTTCGTGTGACGTTTGACGTGTACCGTTTACATGGAGACTGGTTAGCATTTATTGTTTACGTTTATAGTTTTGACAAATATTAATAGTAAATATTTTTGTTGTTGCTTAGCAACCTTTAAAGCACGGCGTGTTTTAATCTTGCGTTTATGAACGCTGTAGCGTGTTTTAAACACGGATTATGATGCAGGTATAAAAAAAAATATATTTTTATGTTTTAAATTAGTCTATAAAATTTTGTTTTTATTCATTAAATTAGTTTTAAAATATATAATAGTTATGCTTTGAATTAATCTATAATATATAATATTGTATGCTTTAAGTTAGTTTATAATAGTATATTAAGTAAGCACGTACGACGAGTTTAAAAGCACTCCGCTTCGCGTCATGCTTTCAATGTCGTTAGTTATTACGCATTAAATAAGTCTATAAAATATTTTTTTATTATGCCTGCATCATAATCCGTGTTTAAAACACGCTACAGCGTACATAAACGCAAGATTAAAACACGCCGTGCTTTAAAGGTTGCTAAGTAACAACAAAAATATTTACTAATAATATCTGTCAAAACTGTAAACGTAAACAATAAATGCTAACCAGTCTCCATGTAAACGATATACGTCAAACGTCACACGCGCATAATTATGAATTGAATGAAAATCAAAATGTTGCTCTTCAGTTTTTTCCAGAGTATGATGCAGGTATAATAAAAAATAGCGTATGACACACGTGTATAAGTGCTTTTAAAGCACTAACAACGTTAAAGCACTCCGCTTCGCGTCGTGCTCTTAAACTAGTCGTACGTGCTTTAAAAGCTTACTTATACACTTGTATCATAATATACTATTATGGGGTAAATAGCACCATGGTAACGCATCGAACTGTGGATCGTGAGATCCTCAGTTCGAATCCCACTACCGACAGTTGACAATTTAAATTTACCCCTGTGGTTCCCCCTCACTTAACTTCTTTGGGGGCTATGATTTGACGGCTGGTAACCGCATTTCATACGCAAAAATATATCACTTACCGAGATCTGCAAGAGCAGAGTGCCACACCCGTAATGGGTAATAGGCTGGATGATATATTTTTTTTGAATGTATAATTTTTATGCATTAAATATGGTGATTCACAGACTTTCGATTATAATTGTAATATTATATTATTATTATTAGAGAAATAAAATAAATAAATGTACATAATTTATTTCACTTTTTGTTTCATTTTACAAAAACATTTGGACATTCTCGAAGTTAGGTAGTTGGCTGCGCTAGCATCGAACAGTTTTGCATTGAGTGCTGCATATGAAACAGCAAACACGCAAGGACGAAAAAACCAAACGAGCAGACACACACACACACATAAAAACAAATGACATATGCCTTGCGTATGATTTTATTTTGACAAGTATTTATTATGTAGATATTAAACCTGTTGAATATTGAAATAGAAATTAATTAATATTTAGTCTTCAAAACTTTCTAACTAATAATACAAATATTACTTTTATAATATTTCGCACGACACATATTTTTGACACTTCACAATTATTTGACGCGTTTGACACATAGATATTAAAAATGTTTTAGTTTTTGTTCCCATTGTAACTAAAGAAATATATTATTAAATATATAATTGAGTATTTTCCAAAATTAGAAGCATGTACAAGAAAAGTGCTTATAACATTTTATATTACAAATATTTTTCTATCATCTTACATTTGAAACCTTTTCTCACAGCAGATTCTATTCTTGAAATAAATGGAATTTGTTGTTTTGTGTGTCCAGTAAACTTCATCTTCCGGTTATTAAATTTCATTCAAAATCAACTCAGCTCTTCATTTTTTCATGAAACTTATAAATTCCAAGTTTCGTTTACACATCTTGTCTCGTTCATAAGATATTAAACACACGGACATTCATCCATCCACACACACAGACATCATTGAGAAATTGGTCTTAACGGATTTTTTTCTTGATTCCAATACATCCTTATATTTTGTATAAGAAAGTAATATGCAATTAAATTTGCAGCTGCTATTATTCCAAAACTTTTTGAATACGAGCTGAACTGGGCAAATACTTAAGTATTTATATGTACTTAAGTATCAATTTTTGGCATCCTGTAGTACTTAATACTGATACTGAAGTATATTTTATTTTTTATACTTAATACTTGAAATTTTTAAGTATAAAACTTAAGACTTGTTGTTCTCGTAAAAAAACATTGAAATACTTTTTAAATAATTAAGTATTTTGATATTTCTGAAATCTGTAAAACAACTTTAGTATTTAAAAAGTTTAAGCATTTTTAATGATTTAATTTTTACCTCCCGCCTACCTCTAGGTAAGGGAGGTATTGTTTTTGGTCAAAAAATTGGGAAGTGAGTTTTCAATGAATAAGCACGTTTTAGGGTCCCTACAATACGATTTTACTATTTTCGCGATGATGTATGTATGTATGTATGTATGTATGTATGTATGTATGTATGTATGTATGTATGTATGTATATGTGTGTGTGTGTGTGTGTGTGTTTGTGTGTGTGTGTGTTTGTGTGTGTGTGTGTCTGTGTGTGTGTGTGTGTCTCGCATAACTCAAATACTATAATACCAAAAAATACAATTTTGTGAATTATTGCTTCTTATATTTAAATGAAGAGCTGATTAGATTTTGGATAAAATTGGTCAACCGGAAGTAGCAGTTTACTTGAACCCCTTAACAGTTTTTTCTGAAAAACACGGTTAAATTTCCTTTTTCAACAATTTATGTTATTTTGAAAGTTGAAGAATATTTAATTTTACATGTGGTTTGATTACACTAATTTTATTAATTTCCTTTAGATTTAGAGATAATAAAATATAAAGAAATTAGATTTCACAAATCTTGCATTCCTAGTACACCATGGAAACATTTAAAAATTTTCAATTTTTTAAAAAATGTGACACATGTCATTGTGATTGAGAAGCTGTTTTCTCAGTGAAATATATGTCAAAAAATTAAATAAATATACGAAAGAACATTAAAATTCTCAAATATAAATAGAAAATAAACAAATAAGAAGGTATGTTTCTGTATCATCAAATACTATTTTGTCGCTTAAGAGTAGTATTGGGCGGGAGGTTATGTGCTGGCCACATCAGATTTTCATTACTGCAGTTGAAAAAGGGTGCCCTGATCTATTTTCATGTTAACTAACTATGTTCTTATTATTATATACAGGGTGTTTCAGAACTAGTTTAACAAACTTTACCAACTTAATCCTGAAATCATTTTGAGCCAAAAATATCCTATAAACATAGGTCCTATTTCTTCTGGCTACCAAAATACAAGAAGTTGAAGTTTGATAAATGACACAAAATTTTCTAAATTTTTAATCAAGATACTTTCGGAAAACAAGAGTAAAAATCTTAAAATACGAATTGTCACAATATTTTAACTTTACTTTCAAATTTCTTTGAAAAAGATTTACATAGGTGTTACACAGAATGTTTTTTAAGAACAATCGGCAGTTTTTTGGGCGAACAAATGACTTTAGAAAAAAATATGATATACAAAAAATGACCAGGATAAAGGACCCTATTTAATAAAAATAACAAACTGAAAATTAAACCAGTGGTTCTCAAAGGATAGAATAAATTTTTATATTTTTAAATAGTAATCTATATAAATTTTTAGTCCATTAGATAGAGAATTTTTTTCTGATTTTAACGATATAAATATGTTATGAGGCTGTATAACAATTATTTTGAGAAAAATGGTATTGAAAATCAGAAATAATTTTACAATAATGAATGCTGTGACGGTTAAAAAATCCAATCTTGCATTCCTTGTACACCATGGAAACACTTTTCAATTTTTTACGAAATGTGACACATGTCATTGTAATTGTGAAGCTGTTTTCTTAGCGAAAAATTTCAAAAAAATTGAAAAATATGCAATATAACAGTTATTTATGTATCAAGGCACTGAAGTTTAATTTTTTTATCACGAATATGGAATTTATTTGCCAAGGAAAATAAACCATGTGAGTGATAAAAAGGAACTTCAATTCCAAGGTACAAATTTTTATTTGAAATCTAAAATTCGAAAAAATATAAAAAAATTATAATATAGGTTAAGTTTATACATCTGTCAGTTGTCAATTAAAACTGACAGTCAGTGTTGCCAACCTCGAGAAGTGAATAACACTCAAAATTATGTGTTTTGTCCTCAATTTTGTCATCGGAATTAATTAGTTAATTCTTCTTGCAAATGTTACGTCCAAATTTACTATAATACGTCAATATATCTGCCAGAATTATCCTAATTATACAATAATTATTTAACGGTTGCCAACACTGGGATACTTTAGTGACGATTTCTGAGTTTTTAATGAAGATTTTTGAGCACTGTCGATTTCAAATAAAATTAAATTTTTTAAATATAAAATAGAAAAAAAAACAAATAAGAAGATATGTTTCTGTATCATCAAATACTATTTTGTACCGTTTAAGAGTAGTATTGGGCGGGAGGTTATGTGCTTTCCACATCAGATTATTTTTTCTCTATTTTAAACCGCAGGAAGTTATGTGTTGCCCACCTCAAATTATTTATTTATGTTGTGTATTTACCCAGACTAATATTAAACAAAAATATTTTTAATTAAAGTATAACAGCGGAGAAATTTTTAAACAAATATTCTTTGAGTGAAAAACAAGTGAACGATATAAAATGACAGATGCAACTCGTTGAAGAGCAGTTGATTGTTGAAGTCAAGTTGAAGCAAGATGAAACCAATCCTGATCTTCGGTAAGTACTATTTTAGTAATCGTTAATCCCAATTTGCAATGAAAATAAGTAAAAGAACTATATAACATAAACGATAATAGTTATTTAGATTACAAGAAAAGCGAAACAGGTTTAGCTGCTAAATGGAGGAAATGACCGGCAAACCTGTTTGTCCTTGAAGCAGTAAAAACAGTTAGCTTGCGTGTATTGTACAATAATTTACTTGTTACTCATTTGTAAATCAAAATAAAAATTAGAAAATTATAACCAAATCCTATAAGTTACACACAAATGTTCTGTCAAAAATTAATTTACATTATTTCGCATAAGCCTTGTAAGCATTACTGTAGCAAAGTGCATTGTTTATTTTATTTACTAGCTTGTAAAATTTTTGCAACACAGCAGTCAATTTCTAACTTGTAATAGTTATTTACATTACAAGCAAGGTAAAACAGTTTTTATCGTTGAATGGAGGAAATGACCGGCGAGTTGATCAGGTTATCCTTTTCATCCACATATATAAACACTAGAATGTCCAAAGACCTTACTGTAATAATTGTTTTGTTTTTCGATTAGAATAATAGGGTCTTTCAACATTTTTTTAAAAAATTTTTTATGAAACTTTATCTATATTGAAGACTATCTACACTTTTAAAATGTCTTAATTGCTATTCATTAAGCCACAATGATTTTTTTTTAAATGTTGTGACGTCATAGTAGAGGTGTTACTGGATCTAAAACAGTACAGATTTAAATAATTTTTGTTATATAAATGTTCTATTTTATTGTAATAATAATAATAAAATAAGTAAAAAAATATATGACTACAATTATTTACAATCTGTACTGTTTTAGATCCAGCAACACCTCCACTATGACGTCACAACATTTAAAAAATATCATTGTGGCTTAATGAATAACAATTAATACTTTCTAAAAGTGTAGATAGTCTTCAATTTAGATAATGTTTCATAAAATAAAATAAAAGAAAAATGGTGAAAGACCCCAATGGGGTTTTTTGGTATATTTTTATTTGTTTCTCAAAAACTGTAAATTCAAATTGAAAATAAACTTAGTATGTTATAGACGATCATATTTACAAATATACGAATTATTTTCATCAGGTACTGTAGTCGTTCTTGGGAATAAGAGATACAGTATCAAAGTCCTGAATTTTTGACCAACTATACTTCAACGAATATTGTTTTATAGTTTAATGTTTTAGCTATACTTTTCATCCACATATATAAATACTAGAATGTTCAGAGACCTTACTGTAATAATTGTTTTGTTTTTCGATAAGAATAATTGTAAGAAATAATTTATTCTAATTTGAATTTGCAAAACAAAATTCATGGGAACCCAACGAAAATATGTACTTCATCTGACATTGCAATGTACAAGTCACTGTAAAAAATCCTTGAAATTTTGACGGATGGAGGTTGTTGAACCATAAAATAAAATAAATGAAGAATACAGAATTTCCTGTTTTTTAAAATAAATAAAGGATTAGTTTTTTGACGCGTATGTTTGACGTTAAGCTGTAAATGAGCGTCAAGGCTGTAAGTAGAGTCTGATTGTAATACTCTGTTGATAGTGGTGTGCGCCGTCGCCATAGGGACAATCTACTCACAGACGCCAGAAGATCCATTCACTCAATGCGCTCGGTCACTTGATTGCTACAATTGCTCTGATCCAGTGTGTGCCCAGATTGCTTCAACTGTATATCCATTTGGCAACTATTGCTTTGCAAACTCATGGTGTGTTGAAGAGTTCAACAAGTCGTGTGGTTACGGTAAGAAACTCTTCTACAAACATAACGCGCATCATGTATAGTATACGATCAATTTATTTTGACTTGTATAATCCCGGCAATTTCGACTACAATAGCGAAAACCGGTTATGGTGAACTTACAAGAATAGCAAACAGGTTTAGTTTACAAGCTCTTTCGGTTCACAATCGCTTACACAACGACTAGAGAATTGACCTGAGAAGTTCTCATTGTGGAAATTGTCGACCACTAACAAACTGTTTCACTGAATACTGTTACTCGCGGGCCGTATTACTCTATTTGCTGATAAACAAAAACAGGTTTTACTTACTTGCTTTTTCGGTTCATAATCGCTTACAAGACGATTATACCGTGTGTCCCACGTAAATGTTGGCATAGGCAGGTAACATGTAAAATCAGTTTTTTGTAAATAAAAAGTGTCCGGCAAAAAATTATGCATCCAAATTTTATATCACAATGCTGCCAATATCCGTACATCTTATTTTATGCAAATTATTTTATTTTGATACCGCAATTTAATGAAATTAATATTATTTCCTAATTTTCCGCCTACTCTTTTTATTGCTACTGACGTATAGTGCTTGCAATTTGTTTTAAATATTTTAATCTGTCACTGTCATTAAGAATATATTAAATGTCAAGAACGGTGTAAATATTATTAGAATGTATTATGGGGGCGCAGTGCAAGACAAATATCTGAATACACCACAGTAATGAACGCCAAATGTTTTCCATTGCCAGAAATTGACAGTGACAGGTTAAAATATTTAAAACAAATTGTAGGCACTATACGTCAGTAGCAATGAAAGAGTAGGCGGAAAATTAGGAATTATTATTATTAATTTCATTAAATTGTGGTATCAAAATAAATAAATCTGTATTAAATAAGATATAGGGATATTGGCAGTATTGTGATATAAAATTTGGATGCATATTTTTTTGCCGGACTCTTTTATTTACAAAAAACTGATTTTACATGTTAATTGCCTATGTCAACATTTACGTGGGACACACGGTATAGACTATAGAGAATTGACCAGGAAAATTTACAATGGAACCTGTCACCATTTAAAAAAAATTTTTTTATATATTTAAATTTTATCTAAATTGTAGACTATCTACACTTTTGAAAAGTCTTAATTGTTATTCATTAAGCCACAATGATTTTTTTTAAATGTTGTAACGTCAATGTAGAGGTGTTGCTGGATCTAAAACAGTACAGATTGTAAATAATTGTAGTCATATTTTTTTTTACTTATTTTATTATTATTATTACAATAAAATAGAACATTTATGTGACAAATATTATTTAAATCTCTACTGTTTAAGATCCACCAACACCTCAACAATGACGTCACAACATTATTTAAAAATCATTGTGGCTTAATGAATAACAATTAAGACGTTTTAAAAGTGTAAATAGTCTACAATTTAGATAAAGTTTCATAAAAAAAAAAAATAAAAAATAAAAGGTGAACGACCCCATTCCTATAGATTTTTCTAGGTATACTTACAAGAGCCGAACTTGTTAATATTGCAATATCAATAACACAATACATAACGAAGAGCCTTGTTCATAGATGTAAAGCTATTACCAGATTACTTAGTCCTAATGAAATAGATTACGGTATTTCTTAGGTCTAGCTGTGATAAAAACATCCATTGTAAATGTACAGTCCAGGCCAAAGTAAACAGAGGAAGTGTATCGAATAAAACAACAAGAAAAGATACTGGCTCAAGTAAAATGGACGATTGTACAAAATGCGTTGTTACTAGAGCCATTTACGATGGATATTCAACAAATATCCTTCATACAATAGAATCACTCTGGCAAACACTAAACAATGAAATTGAATTCCCATACAGTGAGACTTCATTACTAAGATGTTTAAAGACGATGGGGTTCACTTATAAAATGTTAGGTAATAGGAAGAGCATTATGGAAGACCCGCGAATTGTAAAAATGAGAACAGAACATTTATCAAAAGTGGAGTATCGAAGACCTGCTTTCAATAAAAAAATCTCTATTATGTTTAATATTAAATATAGAAAATAATTGTATCGCATGGAAAATTATCAGCAAATAGAGTAATACGGCCCGCGAGTAACAGCATCCAGTGAAACAGTTTGTTAGTGGTCGACAATTTCCTCAATGAGTACTTCTCAGGTCAATTCTCTATATAGTCGTTGTGTAAGCGATTGTGAACCAAAAGAGCTTGTAAGTCAAACCTGTTTTCTATTGCTATAAGTTCACCATAACCGGTTTTGGCTGTTGTAAGTGAAATTGCAGGGATTACAGAAGTGAATGTAATAAACTTGGTTTATACTTTAGCAGCCACTATATATATAGTTCATTTGCAGGGACAGTTTTCCTGTACTCATCTAACATGAGCGGATGTCAAACACCCCAGGCCCAATTCTATTGCATATCTGAAGAGCTTCTTCTTCTAAACCATTGTCCAAAATAAACTTTACGCAAGTTCGAATTGTACACTTGCTTGTTGTATTGCAGTCAAATACAATTTCATCCACATAATGGGGTTCTTTTTTTTTATGCAATAAATTAGTCTATAATAGTTATTTATGTATCAAGGCACTGAAGTTCAATTTTTTAACACGAATATGAAATTTATAAACCATGTGAGTGATAAAAAGGAACTTCAGTGCCGAGGTACATATTAAGTTTTATTTCAAATCTAAAATTAGAAAAAACTGTAAAAAAATTACAATATAGGTTAAGTTTATACATCTGTCAGTTGTCAATTGATACTGACAGGCAATGTTGCCAACCTCGAGAAGTGAATAACACTCAAAATTATGTGTTTTGTCCTTAATTTCGTCATCGGAATTAATTAGTTAATTCTTCTTGCTTTTGTTTCATGTTACGTCCAAATTTACTTTAGTACGAGTACGTTAATATTTTCCTAATTGTACAATAATTATTTTACGGTTGCCAACACTGCGTTGCTCAAAATCGTTACTTTACATTTAGTGACAATTTCAGAGCTTTTTGTGACGATTTTTAAGCACTTTAGTGCCGATAAAAAATATTTTTTTCCTTTAAATTAGTTTTATAATATATAATTAATAATGTATGCTTTAAGTAAGTTTATCCAACACCTCTCAATAAATGCTATATTACTATGGCGATTTTAAACAAGCAAAGTAACAGATTATCCACTAGTGGGTATAATTTTAAGGAAACCCACTAGTGAGTATTTTTTTATTTATAACAATAGTAATAACACACAGCACCTTGGTAACTACTTCGATTGACATTTTAATTTAAAAATTTAAAGCATATGTCACTGTCAAATAATATTTCTTTAATAAATTTTTCATTTATTAAGAAGTGTTGGATAAAACGTTATACTTTACACGTGGGCAAAGTGGAATTACCCACTCGATAAAATTATCACACTTAGCCTTCGGCTTCGTGAGCTAAGATTTCTCTCGTGGGTAATTCCTTACTTTGCCCACTTGTAAAGTAAATAACTATTATTATAATATATTATGATACAAGTGTATAAACAAGCTTTTTTATTATACCTGCATCATAATCCGTGTTTAAAACACGCTACAGCGTTCGCAAACGTAAGATTAAAACACGCCGTGCTTTAAAGTTTGCTAAACAACAACAAAAATAATTATTATTAATATGTGATAAAACTGTAAACGTAAACAACAAATGCTAACCAGTCTCCATGGAAACGATATACGTCAAACATCACACGCGCCAAATTTTGAAATGAATCAAAATCAAAATGTTGCTTTCCAGTTTTTTCCAGAGTATGATGCAGGTATAATAAAAAAATAGCGTATGACACACGTGTATAAGTGATTTTAAAGCACTAGCGACGTTAAATGCACTCCACTTTGCGTCGTGCTCTTAAACTCGTCGTACGTGCTTTAAAAACTTACTTATACACTTGTATCATAATATACTATTACAGCACGTACGACGAATTTAACAGCACTCCGCTTCGCGTCATGCTTTTAACATCGTTAGTCGTTATACATTAAATTAGTCTATAACATATAATTTTATGGGGTAATTAGCACTATGGTAACGCCTCGAACTGTGGATCGCAACAGTTAAGTAGTTGGCGGCGCTAGCATAGTACCGTTTTGCACTGAGTGCTGCATATGAAGCAGCAAACACGCAAAGACAAGAAAACAACCTGAGCAGAATCCGAACAGATCGAACACGCCCGAATTTGTATATTTTTAGTTAAAGTGGAGTGGGAGTGTGGCACACGTTCTACGTCATCAAAAACAAAACATGCCGTATTTTCAAAAATCGAAAACTGTCTATGAAACATTTATATTAAAAATTTAAAGCCAACACAAATTGTCAACTGTTTCATAAAATACAGTCTCAGAATAATATAATAATAATAATAATAATAACAAAGTTATTAATTCACAGAGATCGGCCAAGCCAATCAATCGGGCAGCGCCGGCTTTAGGGGTAAGCGACCCGGGCGGTCGCCCAGGGCGCCGGGCCCCACGGTAGGTTTTTATTTTGAAAAGTTGTCAATTAGTGAGAAAAACTTAAAATCGAAGAGCATTAATGCTTTTTCATTGATTCTTACTTTGTTTTATTTTATTTACTTCTCGAGTATGACTAATTAATAAAAACAGGGATCTTTTAAATAAATCTAAATAACAGACTTTTTTTAAATAATTTGAAGTTAATTGAATATACCTATATTATGTCGAGGTTAGATGCGTCTTTATTTTAATTTCACAGCCGGCGTGAAAATATATTTGTCGAAAGAGAACAATATCAAATGTCGTATTTTCGTATTCCATCTAGTGAGCAATGAATACAATACGATATTATGTTGTCGACAAATATGTTTTCGAGATTTGTAACATGCGTCATTTGTAATATTTGCAACATTTGACATTTGTATTTTCGATAAATGCACAAACTCTAATTTTAATTTTCGACATTTGTATATTCGAGAAATGTATTTTCGTGAAATGTTTTTTCGAGAAGTATATGTGTTCCCTGCGGAACGATTTGAGGGGAAGTCCCAACAAATATATTTTATGTAAAGTTGGTAGTTCGGAAGTAATTAACCAATTATTTAAACGAGTTCCTTTCATTACACTTCAATTCATGTTTTTTTTTTAAGTTACGTCTACAAATATTTTCGTTATTTATTATGGATGTAATATTGTGGTCGCGAAATATAGCAGTGCTTACGCAATAATTTACGAGATTATTAAATCATGGCAGAAAAGAAAGAAGTAATTAAACAAATAAAGCTTTCTGGTTTAGAAAAACAGGAATTCAAAATTAGTTTTTTCTTAACATTATACGTATTATTATATAATAAAGGGCGCCAAATGAATGACTCGCCCGGGGCGCCTGGATTGTTAAAACCGGTCCTGCAATCGGGAATTACAGACGTTTTTCACTCTTACTGGAGCTCATCAGTGAACCCACCAGCTGCTGTGAGGCAGTGGTACCGACTGACTGGCTCAGCGATATAAACCGGAAGTGCTAGTGTACCTGAAGACTTGTCAGTAAATAATTGAGTAGCAGTAAATTTGGTCATAATAAAAAATCTAATGTGGCCAGCACATAACCTACCGCCCAATACTACTCTTAAACGGTACAAAATAGTACTTGATGATACAGAAACATACCTTCTTATTTGTTTATTTTCTATTAATATTTGAGAATTTTAATTTTCTTTCGTATATTTATTTAATTTTTTTTAACATATATTTCACTAAGAAAACAGCTTCACAATCACAATGACATGTGTCACATTTCGTAAAAAATTTATAATTTTTAAATGTTTTCATGGTGTACTAGGAATGCAAGATTTATGAAATCTAATTTCTTTATATTTTATTATCTCTAAATCTAATGAAAATTAATAAAATTAGTGTAATTAAAACACACTTAAAATTAAATATTCTACAACTTTCAAAATAGGATAAATTGTTAAAAAAAGAAATTTAACCGCGTTTTTCACGAAAAACTGTTAAGGGCTTCAAGTAAGCTGCTACTTCCGGTTGACCAATTTTATCCAAAATCTAATCAACTCTTCATTTAAATATAAGAAGCAAAAATTCGCAAATATGTATTTTATGGTATTATATTAATTGAGTTATGCGAAACGAAAAAATTGCCACAGACTACACACACACACACACACACACACACACACACACACACACACACACACACACACACACACACACACACACACAAACACACACACACACACACACACACACACACACACGCACGCGCACACACACACACACACACATACATACAGACATAATCGCGAAAATAGTTAAATCGTATTGTAGGAACCCTAAAACGTGCTTATTCAATGAAAACTCACTACCCAATTTTTTGATCAAAAACAATACCTCCCTTACCTAGAGGTAGGCGGGAGGTAAAAAAATGTAGAATAGTTTTTGGGCTACAATTTTTATTTGAAACTTTTTTCTATATTTTTTAAATTAAAATTTTTGGGAAGTTACAATACCACTTTCTAACTTAATATTTAGACCTTGAATGTTCAAATTAAGAACTAGTTAGATTTTGGTGACTGACAATCAACCGGAAATGATAGTTTACATAAGGCACATCTCACTAAATAATTGAGTTCGAGTAAATTTTGTTATTATTAAAAATATATTAAATAATATTAGATACAATTTTTATTTGGAACTTTTTTCTATTTTGCACCGTTTAAAAATTGGTTAAGCGGGAGGTTACGTGTTGCCCACATCAGATTTTTTCTCTTTTCAACGATGTATTACTTGACATAAATTAATATGATTATTTCACTCATTACAAATTTGACCAATCAGAATATTTCATTTTCCATTGTTGTTCATTTTAGATAAGTGATGCTGTTTAATCGCGATTAAATTGAAGCTAGCTTTTATATGCAAATTTGGAACATTTTGAAGGCATATTTAGCCGGATAATTAGTTGCAGAAGCAAGATACTTACATGTTCTTTACCTTTACTGGAATTCTATGTCTTTAAACACGCTGAATTATTCAATTCAAGCTATTTTTATTTACAAATTTTTGACATTTATTTGACAAATAAAAAGAAAAACAATCAATTTGCTATAGTTACACTATAACAACTTAATTTTATGGTGCTTTTTGTTTATGTGTGTACCGATTTATTTATGTGAAAATGTGTCAAAATCAATGTTTTAGTACAATTTCTTTGGCAAATATTAAAGTTTATGCTATAAATTCATGAAATAATCTTGACATATGCCCCTCGTGCTAAAGAATTGAATCGATTAAATTTGATGTCTAACTTATTTACAAAATTTTGCTTTTTTTTATAAAAGTATTATCGTACATAATAATTTAAGATAAAAGCCCTCGACCTGCGGTCTCAGGATTTTTTCAAATTATTATGTACTCAAACACTTTTTAACCAAAATTTTTTGCATAAGCTAGACATGTAAAATTTAATCGATTAAATTCTTAGCACTCGTGATATAACTATTGAAAAAATTCGAGATTAATAAGATAATTGAGAAATGTCAGAAATTATTTTTATTCAAATGTTCTAGGTGGCTATACGAAATAAAATAAAAACAAGGTAGGTACAGTTTGTCCGCGATGTGGTGACTGCTACGTCATCAAATATATTCGTATAGGTTAAGATTTGAACGGTGGAGGAAAATTCATGTTCTCAAACAGTTATGATGAACAAGTTATTAGCACACTTTTGTACTTACAAATTAAGAATTATTTAAGTAATAAGTTAAATAGTTTTTTTATCATGCTACTATCATTATAAATTACTTGAACATTGAATACTTATCCTAATGAATTAATTTAATAATTTCAAATGAAGACCATTGTTTTAGAATCAACGATCCGACATTATTTGTGGCTTAATGAATAACAATTAAGATTTTTTTAAAAGTGTAGATAGTCTTCAATATAGATAAAGTTTCATAAAAAATAATTTTAAAAAATGGTGAAAGACCCCACTCTCAATTATTTTATTCATCTCGAATTTTTTCATATTAATGTATGACAAATAATACATAGTTGAATAGAAAAAAATTGTGACTTTTATTTTAGTAAAACAGTTTTAGGTTAGGTTAAAACAAAATTTGATAATTGTAGCATGTAAACCTGACTGTATAAAAAAATTAAGTACCAGTCATCAAATAATATATTTAGTATAATAAATTATTTTATCCAACACCTCTCAATAAATGCTCTATAACTATAGTATATATATATAAAGTAACAGATTACCCACTAGTGGGTATAATTTTGAGAAAATCCACTAGTGAGTATTTTTTTATTTATAACAATAATAATAACACACAACACCTTGGTAACCACTTCGATTGACATTTGAATTTAAAAATTTAAAGCATATGTCACTGTCAAATAATATTTCTTTAATAAATTTTTCATTTATTTAGAGGTCTTGGATAAAACGTTATACTTCACACGTGGGCAAAGTGGAATTACTCACTCGATAAAATTATCACACTCAGCCTTCGGCTTCGTGTGCTAAAATTTCTCTCGTGGGTAATTCCTTAGTTTGCCCATTTGTAAAGTAAATAACTATTATTCATCCCGAATTTTTTCATATTAAGCTATGACAAATAATACAAAGTTGAATAGAAAAAAAATTGCGGTTTTTATTTTAGTAAAATAATTTTAGGTTAGGTTAAAACAAAAGGTGATAATTGTAGCATGTAAACCTGACTGTATAAAAAAATTATGTACCAGTCATCAAATAGTATATTTAATATACTTAATAAATTATTTTATTCAATTCTAATTTTTTCATATTAATGTATGACAAATAATTCACCGTTGAATAGAAAAAAAATGCGGTTTTTATTTTAATAAAACAATTTTAGGTTTCTATTTAAAAGATAAAAGTTGATAGTCGTATCATGTAAACCTGACTTTATAAAAAAATTCTGTACATGTCATTGAATAGTACATTTAATATAATAAAACTCCTATATGAAGAAAATCTTTTTTTTTTCTTATAATAAAAATGTTACAGCAGGATCCGTCTTTTCTTTTACACCCTATGTATGTCCAAACTAAGTATTGAGTGCATTTGGCTAATTTAGAAGAAAGTGAAAAAATAAATAATTATTTCGATGCTTGAAATAAATTATATTTATTATCGCTATAACATTATTTACAACATTTATAACTCAACAACACAAATGAATAATTTATTTATGCTGCTTTAACGTCCTTGTCAGTTTCTACTTTATCGGCAAAGCCAGTCTCAGGCACCTCGAAGTTCTTCGGTAGGTCTTGTTTATCCAGGACCTTCTTGATGAGCTCTGGTGACGCGGTCTTCAAGTCATAAGCCATCCCGAGGCTGGCGAAAGCCTCGATGACGTAAGCGGCGAATTGCCAACCTTGCCCGTACTCGCCAATGCGGTAGTCCCACGGAAAGGTGTGGTGGAAGTTGTGCCAACCTTCGCCAACCAAAAAGAAGGCTAGAATAGCGTTCTGCGATGCTTTTATGTTCCTGACACAAAATTAAATACGATATTATTTTATTTACTCAGATGTGAGGAAGAAATTTTGTTCAACTTTAAATAAATGAAATTGCATATTCTCATACGGTAATGGAGGGATTTTGACGTCACACGCAAGAAAGAGAAAGATGAGGTAAAAGTTGAGATGGAAGTTCATAATACAAACATCCATGTTTTGACGTTTGAGATGGGTGTTTTGACAAGGTTATGTTTTAATTTTTTAAGTTTATTATTTAGAAAAGAACGCAGCACTTGAAAATGCATAAAAAATGACTAAATTTCAGAGTGACGTAACTCTGTTGCATTTTGTTGAAATTGGATGATTCTTTGAGTTTTAGAAACATTGACATGTTCTCTTCAATGTGATGCTAGTTAATATGATATCAAATCCATTACACCCCCTCCCGCCAGCATATAAAAAAAAAGTCCAACCTTGACAGCTCGTACGCAGTGCCAAAAAAATCGTAGACTCAATTGGCAAACAGGGCAATAAAGTTCAAACATTTCCCTTGAAGTTTCTCAAGTTTCGAGTACCTACTACAATTTGGCGCAGAATTGCGGATTTTTCAAAAGAATTTCAGTCACGTTTTGAAAACGAAGACGTTTTAGAGAACATTTGTAAACGTTATAAATGGACATTCAATACGCAAAAAATATTGCTCTTTCATTTAAAAGGTTATTGCACACAGATTAAACGATTTTGGTATGAAACGATTCAAGTTACTGCAAAAAATGCGCAAAATGTCCTTTTTTCAGAAAATTTCATAACTTCTGTCCAAATCATCGTAGGTCCTTGAAAATTGCATAAACTTGAAGGAAAATGATTGAAATTTAATTCTCCGTTGG
Organism: Poecilus cupreus; assembly: GCA_963942605.1. NCBI lineage: Eukaryota > Metazoa > Arthropoda > Insecta > Coleoptera > Carabidae > Poecilus > Poecilus cupreus. Next base: position 37,923,285 of record OZ012713.1, read on the forward strand.
TCAATTAAGTCAACGATTTTTTTTACTCACACTACGAATCGTTAAATTTGAACATTTTTTAGTCAAAAACATGTTTGTTTTCATTCGGGTTTAGCAGGGGGTGGAACGGGTTTGATGGCACATTAACTTAAAGCACCGCAAAGACAAATTTTTAAACTTCTCCGCATTCCAAGGTTCATCGATTTTGGCGCAAAATCGACAAAGTTATAGCCAAAAAACCGCGGTAAAAGCAGGTTTTTTTTTAATTCACAATTTCCCACCAAATTGTAGTAGGTACTCGAAACTTAAGAAACTTAAAGGGAAATGTTTGAACTTTATTGCTCTGTTTGCCAATTGAGTCTACGATTTTTTTGGTACTGCGTACGAGCTGTCAAAGTTGGGCATTTTTTTAAATCATAAATATATGGAGGTGGGAGGGGGTTGCTATCATATTGACTAGCATCACATTGAAGAGAACATTTCAAAGTGTCTAAAACTCGAAGAATCATCCAATTTCATGTAAATGCAACCGAGATATGGCACTCTGAAATTCAGACATTTTTTGTGCATTTTCAAGTGCTAGGTTTTTTCCTCAAATTTATTTACTTGTTGTACGGCTTGTCCCCCCAGTAATGCGCCAAGCTGTTAGTACACCACAACAAATTCAAAGAAAGCATGTATCTGAAGAGAAACACGACAAAAACACAGTTCTTCAAGCTTTCCCCGAAGGCGTAGTATGCAACCGCGGACGGGAAGAACACGTGGACCACCAGCAGCAGCGGCACGAAGTACCTGCGCAGAAACACAGCGGTCAGTACGGGGGCGCGCATGCGCCGCGCGACTCACTTCTGGTGGAAGCGGATGACGGGGTCCTGCCACAGGTCGCTCACGTCGATGACCTTGCCCTTCTCCTTGACGTCGGGGTGGCGCTTCATCAGCAGCCAGCCCACGTGCGAGAAGAACAGGCCGCGCGCCGCGCTGTGCGGGTCCGCGTCCGTGTCCGTGTACTTGTGGTGCGTGCGGTGGTCCCGCGTCCACTGCACGATGGAGTACTGCGCACGCCAAATGTGTTAACAAACATCTACTTTACATGTACACGATTCGTAGTCAACTGTTTTATTTATTTGTGTGGTTCAACTGAATGTGGAGTGTAAGAGTTCGCATAAATGTATTTGGCGATCGCGTTGTAATATCCGTGGATGTTATATGCAATATTTGTACAAATGTGTTGCGAGGTAGTATGATAAAAGCTAAGTACACTTTGTCCGCGATGTGGAGACTGCTACGTCATCAAAAATATTCGTATCGGTTAAGATTTGAATGGTGGAGGAAAATACATGTTCTCAAACAGTTATTCTTACAAATGCTCATGCGTAATGTATTATAATAGTATATTCTACACAAGTAAAGGAATGGCACATATTCCACTCGAGCAAAAAGTTTGTAGCCCGAACCGAAGGCGAGGGCTACGGTTTGCGAGCGTGGGATATGCCATTCCGTTACACGTTGTAGACTATACTTTCTATAACACTGTTTTGGAAACTAGGCATTCCCCAACTAAAAATTGTTATGGAATCACTAACATTCCATACGCTGCGTATGGAATATTTTCGACGAATCAGAGCCGCATATTAGCGCGATATATGAAGTATCTTGATTCAGTTACTATGGTTATGTCTGTTTGTTTTAATTTTATTTATTTGAGTTTGACGTTTACAACAGTTTTATATTTATATTTTTTGTATATTTCCAAAATCATGTTATAGAAAGTATATTCTACAACATGTAACGGAATGGCATATCCCACACTCGCAAACCGTAGCCCTCGCCTTCGGTTCGCACTACAAACTTTTTGCTCGCGTGGAATATGTGCCATCCCATTGCTTGTGGTAGAATATACTACTCTATAACAAGATTCTGGAAATTATACAAAAAAATACAAATATAAAACTGTTGAAAAGGTCAAACTTAAAAAATTAAATTAAAACAAACGGACGTAACCATAGTAACTGAATCAAGATACTTCATATACCGCGGCTCTGATTCGTCGAAAATATTCCATACGCGGCGTATGGAATGTTAGTGATTCCATAACAATTTTTAGTTGTAGAATGTGTAGTTTCCAAAGCATATTATAGAAACACTTTTCTCTTCAAACGTCATAATAGTTCGTTGTTATGTAAATTATGTGAGCGCCTCACCCCATATTGAGCAACATTTATAGAAATTAAATCATATTAAATTTATATAATCAGCAGTTTATGGTGTCAAGTAAAAAGGCACGTCTCTAAGATCATCTTTGTATAATATGTTATCACGTAGAATTATAAGATATTCCTGTTGTAACCGTCGATCTAGTCAGAACCATTTATTCTGTTTTTATTAAAATAAACTTTTTTAAAAACAATATTTTAAGTTCCTAAAATATAATTTGTATTTGTGTATAACAACCAAAATCTGTTGTGCGCAGCACAATACCTCCCGCCATAGATTTCTTATCGAACAATATAGGAACACGGACCAACACTATCAAGAAAAGCTCGTCCCTTCAAAAAATTATAACACATGTCAAAAAATGACATTTCCAACCGTTGTTTTGTTTATTCAAAAAACACAGGTTAGCAGATTTAAATGAAATTATCAAAATATATTTTTCTTTAACGTGTAATTCGTAAATGGTGACAGTAAGAGGAAAATGTTTCAGACAATAATTGTAGATAATAATATTTAAAACAGTAATAACAAAATTTTATTAAACCATAATTTACTGAGATATTTCAAAATAACTTGATAGGGCTTCAAGTAAACTGCCACTTCCGGTTATTGGATTATCACCAAAAACTAATCAGCTCTTGCAAAGGGGATACAATTGATATATACAAAATATTAAAATTTTCGGTTTAGTAGTGTCAGACTGATAGACTGACAGACACACACCCACTATTCAAATTGTATTGTAGGGACCCTAAAACGCGCTCATCCACTAAAAACTCACTACCCAATAATTAGCATGATTCCTATACCTCCCTTACAGGATGTGGCGGGAGGTTAGTTGTGACAAATTCACGGAAATATATTTTTTGGGAAATATTCCCACGAAAAAAATGGAAATTTTCCGAAAACTTTCCTTCGCGTTTTCAAAGTTATGTCAATGACCAGAGCTGGGAGAGATACTTTTAATAAATATCTAGATACTTTTCTTAGATACTTACATACTTTTGTTAAAGATACTTTAGTATCTAGATACTTTTTATTCTAAGGATCTTAAGATACAAATATTTCTTAAATGTATCTAATATAAATACTTAATAATATATTACGTACCGTGAACTGTAAGTGATAGTTTTTCGGTCGAGAATGTAGTTTGGGATGTCGAGACCCGTAGGGTCGAGATTTCCTAAACATTCGAGACCTAAAAAATCACTTACAGTTCGAGGTTAGTAAGAAATTTTTTGCAATACCTGCGTAAATATAAGAAAAAGAAAAATAGGTATCAAAATTAACAGCTGTCAGATTGAGGTTAAAAATAAAATTTGAATGATATATATTTACTTACCGTCCACCATGAACGGTAAGTTTCACTTACCATCCACCGTGGACGGTAAGTAAATGATGTAACCATGGAAACCAATTGTGCAATAAAAGTTCCACTTACTGTGTTTAAATTTTGTTATTAATGGGTAACTTACAGTACAGGTATGGAAAAACGATACTTTTAAATATTTTAGACACTTTTTAATATCTTAGATACTTTTAAATATTTTAGATACTTTTAAATATCTGAAATACTTTTAAATATCTTAGTTAGCTACTTTTACGAAATATCTGAGTAAACTTTAAATATTTTTAATAACTGAAAGCTTGAACATTAATCAGAAATCAGACATTTCAAAATATTTCACAGGCACATATCTTAAAAAATATTTTTAAAAAAGATACTTTTTAAGACAAAAGATACTTTTTTAAAGATAAAAGATACTTTTTAATATATAAGATAAGATACTTTTTACCTCCCGCCTACCTCTAGGTAAGGGAGGTATTGTTTTTGGTAAAAAAATTGGGTAGTGAGTTTTCAATGAATAAGCACGTTTTAGGGTCCCTACATTTCGATTTTACTATTTTCGCGATGATGTCTGTATGTATGTATGTCTGTATGTGTGTGCGTGTGTGCGTGTATGTGTGTGTGAGTGTGTGTGTAGTCTGTGGCAATTTTTTCGTCTCGCATAACTCAAATACTATAATACCAAAAAATACAATTTTGTGAAATATTGCTTCTTATATTTAAATGAAGAGCTGATTTTATTTTGGATAAAATTGGTCAACCGGAAGTAGCAGTTTACTTGAAGCCCTTAACAGTTTTTCGTGAAAACACGGTTAAATTTCCTTTTTCAACAATTTATGTTATTTTGAAAGTTGAAGAATATTTAATTTTACATGTTTATTGATTACACTAATTTTATTAATTTTCATTAGATTTAGAGATAATAAAATATAAAGAAATTAGATTTCACAAATCTTACTTTCATAGTACACCATGAAAACATTTAAAATTTTTAATTTTTTTATGAAATGTAACAAATGTCATTGTGATTCTGAAGCTATTTTCTTATTGAAATATATGTCAGAAAATTAAATAAATAAGCGAAAGAAAATTAAAATTCCCAAATATAAATAGAAAATATACAAATAAGAAGGTATGTTTCTGTATCATCAAATACTATTGTATCGTTTAAGAGTAGTATTGGACGGGAGGTTCTGTGCTGGCCACATCAGATTTTTAAGATATAAGATCTTTTTTAAAATATAAGATATTTTATAAGATAAAAGATACAGATACTTTTAAAAAGTATTTAAATATAAGATACATTTGACTAAAAATTTAATGTATCTAAGATAAAGTATCTTAGATACTTTTAGTATCTTAGATACTATCGAATATCTTTATCTGTAAGATACTCCAAGCTCTGTCAATGACAAAAATAATGTTTGTATTTAAAATAACAATATTGAAAACAATAACTGTCATAATTCACAGCATACTACACTATTCGTAGAAATGTCTTTAATTTCTTTTTTAAATTTGCTGATGGACAAGAATTACATTTTAAAATATGCTAAACAAAAAGTAGCAAGAAACAAAGGTTATGTTAAAAAGAAAAATTTTGAAAGTTTCTAAAAGCAAGGAAATATTCCCGGTAAATTTCCAATTCGGGAATATTTCATTTGGGAAATATTCCGATTGGCCAAAAGGTCAAAATGGTACCGTTGCTTCGTTGCCATGGTAATGAGAGCATAAACTATAAACGAAATATTACAAATTTATATAAAAATCGTGTAACACTTATGACATTATTAGTAGTAAAATATTTTTTGTTTGTTTTAAATATTTTGCAGTAAAGCGATGTAACGAATTGAACATATTTTGACGTCACGGGTACTCGCATTGATTCTATTGGCCAGAAATATGAAACGTGCAAGTCGCGCGTCTGTTGTTGCACCCAGCGCCTATTGTGGCCTAAAATAGAACTACGAAATGTCATTTCATTTATTTTGTTTGTTATATTAGTTGGGCTTCTATTACTTGTTTCATAATTTCACAGTTTTATTGTGCTGTGTTGAAAAACTATTGAATAAAATTGTGTGTTGAGGTTAGGTTACATCACTACTAGCGCCACTGTTCTCAAACTTTCTTATTTTGTTTACTCGAATATCAAGTTGCCAAAGGAATTATATCTTTATTTATATTAAGTTTAATTGTTGAAAAAAAAGACTTAAAATATGTATATATTATTTTTACATTAAAAAATATATAATATCTACTATTATGAAAAAACGTTGTTTTAGTGCCACTGGAGAAGTACCAGTGACGTCACACAAACTTTAAAAAATCATATCTTGGGTAATATATAGAATTTTCGCATTTTATAAAAAAATTTGTTTATGGGCCCGTTTTAATTACGTACCCAACTGTTAGATGCCACCACACATTTTATACATTTTTCAAAAATATTTATAATTATTTTGTTCAAGACAATAAAAATCAAAATCATATATGTCAGAGATGAAACATATTTTGAAAGAATTATTAGCAAATAAATACAACGTAAATATATGGAATGAATTCGATGATCCATTTTTATGATTTAATTTATATCAGTAAATTTGACAATCTCATTGTTGTTGAATATTTGAGTGGACTGTATATTTTTACCTCCCGCCTACCTATAGGCAAGGGAGGTATTGTTTTTGGTCAAAAAATTGGGTAGTGAGTTTTCAATTAATAAGCACGTTTTAGGGTCCCTACATTACGATTTTACTATTTTCGCGATGATGTCTGTATGTATGTATGTATGTATGTATGTATGTATGTATGTGTGTGTGTGTAGTCTGTGGCAATTTTTTCCTCTCGCATAACTCAAATTCTATATTACCAAAAATACAATTTTTTGAATTATTGCTTCTTATATTTAAATGAAGAGCTGATTAGATTTTGGATAAAATTGGTTAACCGGAAGTAGTAGTTTACTTGAAGCCCATAACAGTTTTTCGTGAAAAACACTGTTAAATTTCCTTTTTCAACAATTTATGTTAGTTTAAAGTTGAAGAATATTTAATTTTACATGTTTTTTGATTACACTAATTTTATTAATTTTCATTAGATTTAGAGATAATAAAATATAAAGAAATTAGATTTCACAAATCTTGCATTCCTAGTACTCCATGGAAACATTTAAAAATTCTCAATTTTATACGAAATGTGACACATGTCATTGTGATTGTGAAGCTGTTTTCTTAGTGAAATATATTCAAAAAATTAAATAAATGTACGAAAGAAAATTAAATTTCTCAAATATAAATAGAAAATAAACAAATAAGAAGGTATGTTTCTGTATCTTAGTATTGGGCGGGAGGTTATGTGCTGGACACATCAGATTTTTATTATTAAACACTATTTTACTGCAAAAACTTTTTAATACAATGATATAACTCCAATAGTGATATAACCAACTTACTCATCAATGTTGCCAACTGTCTAATTTGTACATTTACTTCACTTCACTTAAGGTCAAACATACGCGTCGTAAGAATGAATCCTCTAATTTTTTAAAAATCAGCGAATTATGTATTCTTCATTTATTTTCATGTTCTTTATGGTTCAACAACCTCCATCCGTCAAAATTTCATGGATTTTTTACAGTGACTTGTACATTGCAATGTCAGATGAAGTACATTTCACAGGCTAGGTTCGTTCACTCTCATGAATTTTGTTTTGTAAATTCAAATTTAAATAAATTATTTCTTACAATTATTCTTATCGAAAAACAAAACAATTATTACAGTGAGGTTTTGAACATTCTAGTATTTATATGTGGATGAAAAAGATAGCTATAACATTAAACTATAAAAAAATATTAGTTGAAGTTGGTCAAAAATTTAGAACTTTGATACTGTGTCCCTCTTTCATTCTCATGAACAACTACAGTAATGAAAATAATTCGTGTATTTATAAATATGCTCATCTATAACATGCTAAGTTTATTTTCAATTTGAATTTACAGTTTTTATTTGTTTCTCAAAAACTGTAAATTCAAATGAATAATAATTTTAGTATGTTATAGACGATCTTATTTATAAATATACAAATTATTTGCATTACTGTAGTCGTTCATGGGAATGTGTGGCATATATTTTACTACTTTGAAAATTATGTTCATGTATAATTTGTACACAAAATTAGCATTTTAATAGTTATTTGTATCACAAGGTTGGAAACTGCTATTTTGAGAGTGCGAGTTTATTTTGATAGGACGAGCCGTAGGCGAGTCCTACAAATACGAGCACTCGCAAAATAGTTTCCAACCGAGGGATACACAAGATTTTTCGCGCCAACATTTATGTAAATTTAATAAATAAATTTAATTTATTACTCATTGTCTTAATGACAGGGAATTTTTTTATGTTGCTAACTTCACAATATTTGAATGTCAATTATGTATATTTTCCAATATCATAAACATATTTTTATTTGGATTTAACACTGCAAATTCAATTATAATTACTTACAAATATTCTGTTTTTTTGTATTGAAAATACTCAATTGTAGATATATTGCCATAATATTTTTAAATCAATGTAATACTTTGACATTGCTAGCGTCAGAAGTTAGCTAAAATTAGTGAAGTGATGCCAACATATAAACATAAAAAGTTAGCAATTTTTCTCGAACTAAAACATGATTTCCGACCGCTTTAGAGATATGTAATTGTGTCAATGTCGGACGGCGGCGCGAAAAATATATTACAAAACATTGCACTTTTATCTACAAATGTAGGTATAAAACATTATATGTTTCATTTATTATAATAATGATATATTGTTTCAAAAAAGTCATGTTCATCTTGCGCTATCTTCAGCCCGTATGGGTGACCTTAGACTCATTCTATCCGCAATTCATCTAACATACAAAAAAATAATACCTGTCCTCCTAGCATATAACAGAGCATGGCGATGATCCTCATGGCTAAGGTTCCCTTGTAAGTCCTGTGTGTCCATAGTCTGTGAGCTCCGGCAGAGATGGCAGTGTCAGCAGCTAGTCCACAGAGGAACGCTGCAATAGGGAAACAATCAAAATAGCTGACATCTTGCGGTAGAAATGTGGGGGCGTGGCTTATCCAAGATGGCCTCAATTAGGGTAAAGCTTCGAATGTGACATTAGTAGGTACTGTTCGCGTATAATATATAAAAAAATGTGTGTCTCGATTAATATTTGCGAATACGCTACAATAGATCATGAAAACTAAATTTTAAACAAGCTGAACGCATTTTATGTATTAAAAAATATAAAGACAATAAAAATTGTCAACTGTTTCATAAAAGACAGCAGCAACATTGTCTTTATATTGGAGATGAACATGGGAAATCAGTTTTTTGTGTGCTGTTGCTCGGTGTTCTATCGGACAACAATGATTGTAGTACCAATCGAAAGATATCATTTTTCTGAATCAAATGATGTAATAGTATATTACATAACGAGAGAAGTAAGAAGCAATTTACGCACGAGTGAAAAAATTGACACACGAGCCGCGTAATTTCACGAAAACTGTAGCAAGAACCTACGAGTAGTGGTCACACATGAATCAGTAACGCAGTCAACTATCAACACCTGTAAAACTGTTTCAGCAACGCCACAACGCCATTCCAATAAACCAATCATGACAGTAAGTATATTATTATTATACAATATCAACAGCATAATGTTTTTGTTGAGTTTCAGGGAAAACAAACTATTACTACTGTTAATAGTGCGAGAGATATTTGCAACACACGGATTATCAAACACAATCGTTTCGGACAACGCCAGAGTTTTTACAGTCAATGACTTTTAAGAATATTCAAGAAAATCTGGAATCAGAAACATAACATCAACTCCAGGTATGCGCTCGGCGACAAATGGACAAATTGAACGCTTGGTACAAACAGTCAAGTTAAAAACAATAAATACATCTACACTCGGTAGCAACATGGGAGGTATTAGTTCAAATTTTAATTAGGAACAGTGACTACAGAACACACCAGTGATAAGAATAGGAGAAGACGTACATGTTCAATACAGAAACTACATCATGAAACCACACACACACACACACATACACACATACACACATACATACATACATACATACATACATACATACATACACACACACATATACACACACACATACATACATACATACATCCATACATACACACACACACATACATACATACATACATCCATACATACACACACACACACACACACACACACACACATATACATACACATGCACACATACTTACATAGACATCATCGCTTATTCATTGAAAACTCACTACCCAATTTTTTGACCAAAAACAATACCTCCATTACCTAGAGGTAGGCGGGAGGTAAAAAATAAAATGAAAAAAAATTATGACCCTATTGGTTACTCTATTTACTAACCATTCCTGTAACCAAGTACTAATTGGTGCCAATCTAAATCGCCTAATGTTAGTACTTACCCCAAATGACTGAAATAGGCTTGGCTTGTGGAATTTGTGTGATTCCGTACAGCCCAAGCAAATGGAACAGTCCGACTAGTATTACATTCCTCCAATTTAAAGGAGTCTTGAATTCAAAATACCGTTCGATTCTTGTGAGAACTGAAGCCATGACTGCGAACTAACAAGAAGCAAAAAAATGTGCAGTGCTTCTTATATATACGCACAAAATTCGTTTAATATTACAGGCAATTGTTATGTAGTAATAAATTATTAATTAGGCTGTTGTTTTATTTATACACTGCTTGTAAATATAAAACTTTGACACAATAAAACACATGATTCTACATATTTAAATTTATATTCAATTCAAATTTATTACATCAAATACAGTTGATGTGCAAAACGGCTTGAGAAATAGTAAATAATGTAACGATTTATGTTGAAATACGTAGCAATTCTTTACACTAACCTCCAAGTTACACGTGACAAGCTTGAATTGTATTAAACTTTTTTCGTGTAATTTCCGTTCGAGTTTCATTCGAGAAATACTTACCTATTTCTTGTATAATGTAAAACAAAAATTAAATCGATTTTTATACAAGATTCTTGTATAGAAATATACGCTTTGCTCTACTCTTATAATCGAGTTTCACACTAGATTCGTCTACGCATGCGCACTACTTACTGTCAGAAATCAGGTATTGGGCTTCCAAACTATCAAGAGATGGCGCTGATCACAAATCTCTAGCGGTACATGTCAGATTCATTTTGTATGGTCTTCTATGGCGAATGCGTGCTTTTGTTGTGGTATTTTGTGTTTTATTAGTGTATTTGATAGATTTGTTTAGATTTTCTTACTATTAATTATTGTCTATAGTTGTATTTACATTAGCTCTTAGTTGTTTTGTAGTTTTTTATTGTAGGTAAGTAGTTATTAACAGTAGCGTTATTTTGTTTAAGATAAGTTATCATTTTTCTTTGTTGATATTAGTTTGTTGTTGTATATATTTTCTAGTAGTATTTAATATTAATAGTTTTGTAGTTATTTGTTGTTGTTTTCAGTAGTTTTATTTTACTTTTAGTTTAAATAGTTAAATAGTTCGAATCCCACTGCCGACAGTTACAAATTTAAATTTACCCCTGTGGTTCCCCCTCCACTAACATCCTTGGGGGCTATGATTTGACGGCTGGTAACCGCACTTCATACGAAAAAATATATCACCTACCGAGATCTGCGTAAGCAGAGTGCCACACCCGTAATGGGTAAAAGGCGTGATGATATATTTATTTATTTATATTTATCTAAATAAATGAAAAATTTATTAAAGAAATATTATTTGACAGTGACATATGCTTTAAATTTTTAAATTAAAATGTCAATCGAAGTAGTTACCAAGGTGTTGTGTGTTATTATTATTGTTGTAAATAAAAAAATACTCACTACTGGCTTTCCTCAAAATTATACCCACTAATGGATAATCTATTACTTTGCTTGTTTAAAATCGCCATAGTTATAGAGCATTTATTGAGAGGTGTTTGATAAAATTCATAATGTATTCATTTATACTTTTTATCTAATAATTTATTATTTTTTACCTCCCGCCACATTTTGTAAGGGAGGTATAGGAATCGTGCTAAAAATTAGGTAGTGAGTTTTCAGTTTTAGGGTCCCTAGAATATGATTCTAATAGTTTCGCAATGATGATGTCTGTGTGTGTGTGTGTGTGTGTGTGTGTCTGTCTGTCTGCCTGTGTGGATCTCTGGAGTTAAGATTTCTCAAAAACTACTAAACTGAAAATTTTGATATTTTGTATTTAACAATTGTATCCCCTTTGGAAGAGCTGATTAGTTTTTGGTGATAATCCAATAACCGGAAGTGGTAGTTTACTTGAAGCCCTATCAAATAATTTATATATATGATTTAATAAAATTTTTTTATTACTGTTTCAAATATTATTACAACAATTATTTTACGAAATGTGACACATGTCATTGTAATTGTGAAGCTGTTTTCTTAGTGAAATATATGTCAAAAAATTAAATAAATATACTGAAGAAAATTAAATTTCTCAAATATAAATAGAAAATAAACACATAAAAAGGTATGTTTCTGTATCATCAAATACTGTTTTGTACCGTTTAAGAGTAGTATTGGGCGGGAGGTTATGTGCTGGCCACATCAGATTTTTTTATTACTGTTTCATATATTATCTACAATTATTGTTTGAAACATTTTTCTTTTACTGTCACCATTTACGAATTACAACACGTTAAAGAAAAATTATATTTTGATATTTTCGCTTAAATCTGCTGACCTGTTTTTTTGAAAAAACAAAATGTCATTTGTTGACATGTGTCATAATTTTTTGAAGGGATGAGCGTTTCTTAATATTGTTAGTCCATGTTCCTGCATTGTTCGATAAGAAATCTATGGAGGGAGGTACTGTGCTGCCCACAACAAATTTTTAATATGGTGTTTATTATTATTATGTTAAAACCGATGAACCTTGGATTTTTGAGAAGTTTAAAAATGAAAAGAAACATGTTCTTGACTTTAAAATGTTCAAATTTTACGATTCGAAGTGTGAGTAAAAAAAAATCGTTGAGTTAATTGACCAATACGCTATGTAAACATCTGTGTTTTTCGAGCACGGTGACATCTAGCGTTGTTCGCTATAAGTTTTTTTAATTTTTGTAATCAGCGCATTGTTGTAATCAATACATTTTCATCATGAATACACTGTTGCAATTTGTACATTACAGCATTCAATTAATATTTTCACAATTTATATATATATATATATATATATATATATATATATATATATATATATACAGGGTGTTCATTTTAAGTGGTACACTATTGCTATTTCGAGAACTATAAGAGCTACGAGGTCGGTTAAATTAGTAAGCAATTTCTATATTATAAAGCAATTAAAATGAGCGAAACAAGATTTTTTTAGACCAGTGGTTCTCAAAATGCGAGGTGCAACTTTCTTATTTTAAATGGCAACCTACTTTTTTTATTTGCTTATTCGATTCAGTATTTTTTCTGAATTCAATGATATTCACATGTAATGACCAAATAATACGAAATATTTGATAAAAATGCGAAATTAAAAATTAAGGGGGTTGTTCAACTCGATTGTCACAAAGCCCTGCCAATTTCCTTTTCAGAGCTGGAAATTTCGTCCTCATCGGTGAAGAATTGAGTGAGTGATCGCGTTTCAAAGGAACCCCTGTTTTTAGGGCTTTTTTCGAAAAATCATCGAATACGATGCGTGTATGCGTAAATGCGTGTGCATGTGTGTGTGTGAATGTGCATGCTTGTATTTGCATGTGCATGTGTGCATTTGCATGTGCATTTCTTTCTTTTGTGCGTGGGGATGAGTATGTGTGGATGTGTGTATTCCTTTGAAACGCGATCACTCACTCAATTCTTCACCGATGAGGACGAAATTTCCAGCTCTAAAAAGGAAATTGACAGGGCTTTGTGACAATCGAGTTGAACAACCCCCTTAAGAATGGATTTTTTGGAGCTGAAAGCCTTCAAACTTTGAGATTTTTCATTGCTCAGACATGACATCACATAAAGCGATTTTTCAGGGGGTCGGGGGGAGCGAATCTCTTCGGGATTTTTGGAGAACGTAGAGGAGGAATGTATCTCCAGAGGGAATTTCCAGATTTTGGTTAAAATGTCCCTGAAAGAAATGCCCCACATTTTAAAAACAGTCATTTTCTTGGTTGGGCCAAGTGGCTCGATTTTTTTTTTTTTTTGAGCATTGTATTTATACATTTTTGACATTTTACGACAAATAATTGTTTCAAATAATTTTCAGTTGAATGATGATAGATAAATAATGTAATAAACGGTATTTGCGTTTATTACGATTAAAGATTGCAAACGATATTAATGGTGCAATTCTAAGCATAACCGTAAGGCTCGTAAGGTGTTCTCGTAAGACTCGTAACAGTTTACGAATCAAAGAGCAATTCTGTGCAAAACTATTGCTTACGGTCACTCGTAAATATCTTACGATTTCTCGAAAATTTTACGTTGAGAGGGCAACTGGACGTAACATTACGGTTTTGATTTTTCTCTCTAAAGCTGCGCTCATGAGGCATTTCGAACGAGAGTGGATTATTGCTCAATTTTGTCAATAAAATGAATGAAAATTTAAATATTTGGAATATTGCTCTCCTTCTTGTTGAATATAACAGGTAATGCATAAAAAAAATATGTTAATTATACGTCAAGAAAAATTACCTTATTACATATTTTAGAAATTACTTGCGTCTCTTGCGCAGACACAGATATCAAAGATTTGGTAAACCCATTTGACATTACTATTGCAAATTTCAAACAAATGTATAGATTGGATCATCAATGGACAATCAATTTTATTTGTAATATAGAACCATTTTATAATCCATCAAATTCAAGAATTCCATTGCATATTATAGTATTCCATATATATTTAAATATATCGGGTGATTAAATAAAAATGGCATCAAATACTGCCAAGACAAATTTTTCGTATGTCATAATTGACAATGACACATGTCGCCGATTGTTCATGGATGATTGTAGACGATGGGGATGTAAATGAAGATCTTGTTTCATAATTCGCAGACAAGACTATTTTTCTTAAAAATTGTAATGAAAACTCATCACATGGTTGTATTTGATAAGTAAATAAATAAAAAAAAAAAACAACTGTCATATTCAATCTTCAGACACTGTATTAGCAATGAAGTTAGACACTGACCGTAAAATATTACGTCAATCGTAAAGCTAATCTGTAACGTTCGTCGATACAGTTTGCTGCATAGAATTGCATTTATCGTAAATCTGTAACTTGACTTGTTACGATTGTCTCGTACACTACGGTTTTACGGTTTTACGATTAAATATAAAAATTGCTTAGAATTGCACCATTAATTTTTATTCACAATTAACAAATGTACTATTCATATACATATAAATTAAGTCTAGAAACTTGATATTGTAAGATTATGACGTATTTACATAATTACAATAACAAAGTATTCAAAAAGTATCTAAAAATAAAAGTGAATCATAAGTAAAAGATATATGCAACTATATGCAACTTTTGTAAAAATATGCATAAGAATACCTAAATATGCAATATATGCAATTAGTAATTAGCATTAATTAACTCTAATCAATCTAATTCGTCCGGAAAATTGATATGCAAAAATTAAAATATATGCACTTACATGCTCAGCACACAAAGTATCACATTTACTCCGAATAACACATGCTATTTTTTCTTCAAACATAGAAAATAAAATTATAAATATTATAAAATGCTCAAAACTTCAAAAAATATTCTGTCTTATCTAGCATTTCAAGTTGCCGTAGAATATGCTGTTTTGTTATTTTTGTTTATTTATTTCATTTTTAACTGTCAAATTATTGAATTACAACCTAACTATTTTTCATAATATTTTACTTTGTCCGCCGCCGGCGTAAATGTGTTGACAAGGAAACACTTTTACGCCGGCGGCGACAATATTGAACTTCTGCTTGTTGAATACAAATACATAACAACGTACTTTTATGACGTTTGAAGAAAAAAATATTTTATTACTGCTTTATATCGTTGTAAAGCAAAAAAAAATTATATTCAAAAATGTCATGGCTTACTATGACCTCCATATGGAAAGTAAAAGTTGATACCAGTAACTCGTAAATGTTTATATATAAAAAAAAATTGAGAGATTCTGCTAATTCCGCATTAAAAACTGTCACAAGAAAGTGCAAACCAAAATCTCGATT
This sequence comes from Poecilus cupreus, assembly GCA_963942605.1. NCBI lineage: Eukaryota > Metazoa > Arthropoda > Insecta > Coleoptera > Carabidae > Poecilus > Poecilus cupreus. The sequence continues at coordinate 37,939,093 of OZ012713.1, forward strand.
ATGTCATATAACAAAGTTATCAGCAAAAAAAAAAATTGCAAATTTACATTTTAGCTAATATCTAGTGACCTATGCATTCAATTAGAAAAACAAATACATGTTCAAACTGCCCCACTAATGAGGCAACTTTCGTCTAATTTAACCAATCTCGTATCTCTTACGGTTCTGGAAATCCCAATGCATTCGTACTATAAATGGGACACACTGTATACAATAGAAATAATAAAACACAAATTACAGTTATTATAATATTATTTTTTCACGACATGGTAGGAAACCCCACCGTTTTCTCCCGAAATAGTGAGGAAAATGTGTTGTTTCTCTCTAGAGAGGAAAATATAGAAGTGTTACCAATATGAATGTTATTTACAAAAAATATATTATAAAAATTGTAAATAAATTCCTAATTTTAATGAATATCCTTATTTTAATGATATACATAATTTAAATTATCTTACTATTATGTCTTATATTTTTCTTTTTCTTATTAAATCACAATTTGACAACTTATTAAAGATATTTAAGATTGGTTCATTGGCAACACTGCTACACCGCCTTGTGTATGATAACCTAACTTTTAACGTGTCAGTCTGTCAGTTGTGTTCTCAAAGTGTATTTTAGGTCCGAGCAAATCGTTTTAAGAAACGTGTCGTAAAAAAATGTTGTGTCTAACACGAGAGGAAAGCTCTTCTTCCACTCTCGTTCGAAATGCCTCACTCGCTACGCTCATGAGGCAAACTTCGAACTCGAGGGGGAAAAAGAAGCGCTTTCCTCTCTAGTTTGACAAATAATTATTTTCGTGTCATGTGGTGACAAATGTTTCTTAAAAATGTCACCAGTTAAAACTAAACTTTTGAAGGTGTTGCAAAGTATATAACAATGTAATTTATTCAATCGTAGTTTTTATTGTTCATAACAACTGTAACAATTTTAACAATTGTAATTGTAATTTTTACTTTCTTATACAAAGTATAAGGAAGTATTGGAATCACGAAAAAAATCGTTGACGAGATACATATTTTACGGTCCACTGAATCCGTTAAGACCAATTTCCCAATGATGTGTGTGTGTGTGAGGATGGATGGATGGATGGATGGATGTCCGTGTGCGCAATATCTCATGAACGAGACAAGAAAACGAAACTTTAAATATATAAGTTTCATGAAAAAATGTAGAGCTGAGTTGATTTTGAATGAAATTGAAAAACCGGAAGAGAAAGTTTACTGGACACACAAAACAATAAATTCCATTTATTTCAAAAATAGAATCAGCTGTGAGAAAAAGTTTCAAATGAAAGATGTTGGCAAAAATATTTAGAATATAAAATTTTATTTGCACTTTTCTTGTACATGCTTCTGATTTTGAGAAAAATTAAATTATATGTTGAAGAATATATTTCTATAACGTGTCAGTTTGTCAGTTGTGTTCTCGAAGTGTATTTTAGGTCCGAGCAAATCATTTTTAGAAACATGTCGTGAAAAAATGTTGTGTCTAACACGAGAGGAAAGCTATTCTTCCACTCTCGTTCGAATTGCCTCACTCGCTGCGCTCATGAGGCAAACTTCGAACTCGAGCGGGAAAAAAGAAGCGCTTTCCTCTCTAGTTTGACAAATAACTATTAATTAATCTTATTCTATAAGACATAAGTGTACAATCATATGTAAAGAATGACTGCACTAAATATAATGTCTAATATTCCTTGTTAAACAATGTAAATATTCCAAATTTGATTATCATTTTTATGGCTCGTATTAAACCGGCCATAAAGGAATATAAGTAATGTATCAGTTTACTATTTAAAGTTCCTAGACTTGTCTTGAAATCAAGAGAAGTAAATCTTGTGTGGGCAGCACACTACTTTCTTATACAAATAAAACCAATTGAACACGTAGACTTCTACCTTGCGTATGACTTTATTTTGATAATGGGGTCTTTCACCATTTTTTTAAATTTTTTTTTATGAAACTTTATCTATATTATATCTATATCTACACTTTTAAAAAGTCTTAATTGTTATTCATTAAGCCACAATGATTTTTTTTAAATGTTGTGTGTCATTGTAGAGGTGTTGCTGGATCTAAAACAGTACAGATTGTAAAAAATTGTAGTCATATATTTTTTTACTTATTTTATTATTATTATTACAATAAAATAGAACATTTATGTAACAAAAATTATTTAAATCTCTACTGTTTTAGATCCAGCAACACCTCTACTATGACGTCACAACATTTTTAAAAAAATCATTGTGGCTTAATGGATAACAATTTAGACTTTTTAAAAGTGTAGATAGTCATCAATATAGATAAAGTTTCATAAAAAAAAATATAAAATAATAAAATGGTGAAAGACCCCATTATTTGATATATAGATGTTAAACCTGTTTCTGTTCTCATTGCAAGAATGAATTTATTTGAAAATAGAAATTAATGAATATCTAGTCTTTAAAACTTTCTAACTAATAATATAAATATTACTTTTATACTATTTCACAAGACACATCATTTGACACTTCACAAATATTTGACAAGTTTGACACATAGATATTAAAAATATTTTAGTTTTTGTTCCGATTGTAACTAAAATTATAGAAATATATTCTTAAATATAAAATTTAATTTTTCTCAAAATGAGAAGCATGTACAAGAAAAGTGCAAATAACAATTTATATTCCAAATATTTTTGCTAACATCTTTCTTTTGAACATTTTTCTCACAGCTGATTCTATTTAAAAAAAAAATGGAATTTACTGTTTTGTTTGTCCAGTAAACTTCCTCTTCCGGTTTTTCAATTTCATTCAAAATCAACTAAGCTCTTCATTTTTCCATGAAACTTATAAATTTCAAGTTTCGTTTACATATCTTGTCTCGTTCATGAGATACACACGCACATCCATCCATCCATCCATCCATCCTCACATACAGACATCATTGGGAAATTGGTCTTAACGGATTCAGTGGACCGTAAAATATGTATCTCGTCAACGATTTTTTTCGTGATTTCAATACTTCCTTATACTTTGTATAAGAAAGTAAAAAGAAATATTTTTTATTTCCCACGAGAAAATAAGAAAGTATCATCAAGAATCCAGGTTTATACAGATATCATTTTCAAATTTCATATTTATGATTTGAATGTTGAGGTTACGAGCTGATTAGATTTTGGTAGCAATCTATAAAACGGAAATGGTAGTTTACTTGAAGACTTGTCTGGTATTTTGGGTATATCTCTGTAAATAATTGAGTTACAGTAAATTTTGTCATAATAAAAAAGATGTATAGTGATATTCACCTAAGAATGGCATTCCAATGTGATGACGTCACACACTTCATTTATATGAGGTACTAATAAAAATTGAAATTTCGATTGACCGTACTGACATCTGTTGGCAATGTAGTAGAAATAAGTATTTACAAATTTATTTCCTAGCGTCGTTCAAATTTCAACATTGCACAAATCCCCTAAGACAATAATAATAATAACGAAGAATATATAAGAAAATAGATAATAATAACATTTACGTCAAATTGATAACATAACCTCACAATATAAAACTTACATCTTCTGCAGAAAAAATGGAATTAGTGGACCATCTATACGTTTTTCTTCATGAAAAAATGCCGAAGCATTCAAAATAATTTCTTTGCAACGTTTAGATAATGTTTTACCACTCATATTTATTCGTTAAATTTAACTCAAACACTGAATGCGAATATAAACACAGTAAATATTGAACTGTCACCTATACGGTGTAAGTAGCGACGTACGTCAACACACGCTTCGTGACATTAGCAACACATCAGACAAAAGCATTGCTAATAACGCATGTGGATCACTTAATTCATACCCTTCTGTGACGTCATCAGAATGGAATTCGAAGAATGCCATTCTTAGGTGAATATCACTATAGAATAGCATTGGTTACAATTTTTATTTGAAACTTTTTTCTATATTTTGCACCGTTTTGAAATTATATTTTTGGGAAGTTTTGTGGTGGCCACATCAGATTCTAATACAACACCATTTTCTAACTTAATATTTATACCTTGCATGTTCAAATTAAGAACTAGTTATATTTGATGAGCGTATTTTTAATTTTTGTAACCAATAGGTACATTGTTGTAATCAGTGTATTTTTGTAATTTATTTATACATTATTGTAATCAAAACAATTTTGTCATGAATACACGTTACTGTAATCAATTATTATTCTTACAATTAATATATATTGATTACAACAATGCATCTACAATAATCAAAAAGTATATTTATTTGCGTTTTCTTTCAAAATTATTTTAATATTTTTCAATTTTTAAGCGGGAGGTTATGTGCTGACCACATCAGATTTTTTTCTATTTTTAGATTTGAAATAAAATTTAATATGTACCGCGGCACTGAAGTTCCTTTTTAACATTCCATATTCGTGATAAAAAGTTAAACTTCAGTGCCTTGATACATAAATAACAATTATATTTTTTATCCAACACCTCTCAATAAATGCTTTATAACTATGGCGATTTTAAACAGGGAAAGTAACAGATTACCCACTAGTGGGTATAATTCTCAGGAAAGCCACTAGTGAGTATTTTTTTATTTATAACAATAATAATAACACACAACACCTTGGTAACTACTTCGATTGACATCTTAATTTAAAAATTTAAAGCATATGTCACTGTCAAATAATATTTCTTTAATAAATTTTTCAATTATTAAGAAGTGTTGGATAAAACGTTATACTTCACACGTGGGCAAAGTGGAATTACCCACTCGATAAAATTATCACACGAGTGTGCTAAAATTTCTCTCGTGGGTAATTTCTTACTTTGCCCACTTGTAAAGTAAATAACTATTATCAACTTTCTAATCAGATAATTCGTCAAAGAGCACGTTCCCGAATTACTATATTTGAGTGCCTCAAATAGTTTATGGCACAACTATATTTTGTGTTTATAATTTTGAAGTTAATTTATTTTTAATGTAAATTTAAATACGTACATTCATTTGAAATATTGAGTCAAAGTACAATATTTTAATATATAAATAAAACAATAGACTAATTAATAATTTATTACAAACGACAATTGTCGACTACATTACAAAAATGTATGGGTATATATAAGCAAGCCGCGACATTGTAGTGGGTTTCTTGTATTTCAACAGCCATGGCTTCAGTTCTCACAAGAATTGAGCGGTACTTCGAGTTTAAAACGCCTTTAAACTGGAGAAATGTGATTCTAGTCGGTATATTTCATCTGCTCGGTCTGTACGGATTCGCGCTGATTCCACAAGCCAAGTTACTGTCACTTCTTTGGGGTAAGAGCTAATATTATAAAACTGATTTTGTGCGTTGATGATAACCATAAAAATAATTGGTTTGGGTTGCGGTTAAAAATAAAATTGGTCTGGTTTCAATACAATAACCGGTTTGGGAGAACCGGTTTATTTGAAGTGTTTTGGTGTTGCAAATAAGATTAACGAGTTTGATTCACTTTTAATACTTGTCCTACTTTAAATGTACTTAAGTACTAACAGTGTTGACACCTTTGAAAAATTGCTCACTCGGACCTGTGAGCAAAAAATCTGACGTGGCCAGCACATAACCTCCAGCTTAAAACTTGAAAAATATTAAAATATTTTTGAAAGGAAACACAAATAAATATACGTTTTGATTATTGTAATCAATATATATATATATATATATATATATATATATATATATATATATATATATATATGTGATGAAATCAAGATGAAATTGCTGATTTATGCTTGCAAAAGCGTAGAAAAACGCTGTTTTGAACTATTCAAACAGTAATATTCATGTTTCTGTTCTGAGCAATGGCGAATTTTTGTGAAAATACGATAAAATTATTATTATATATATATATATATATATATATATATATATATATATATATATATATATATATATAAATATATACAGGGTGTTCATTTTAAGTGGTACACTATTGCTATTTCGAGAACTATAAGAGCTACGAGGTCGATTAAATTAGTAAACAATTTCTATATTATAAGACAATTAAAATGAGCGAAACAAGAATTTTTTTAGACCAGTGGTTCTCAAATTGCAACTTTCTTATTTTAAGTGGCAACCTATACTTTTTTTTTTTGCTTATTCGATTGGGTTTTTTTTTTTTAATTCAATTATATTTACATGTAATATCCAAATAATACAAAATATTTTAGAAAAATGCAAAATAAAAACGTATCTTTTTATTTAAATATGCATATACCAAGTTTGCCATGGAAGAAAACAAATAAATCAAATGCAGAAATAGTTGAAAAAACTGTAATTATGAGAATAATTATTAATTTAGTTGTTACAATACAGAAATACAGAGGTACACTTAAAAATACTAATATTAAAAATTGTTTGATTTATTTGTTTTCTTCCATGGCAAACTTTGTATATGCATATTTAAATAAAAATGAAACATTTTTATTTTGCATTTTTCTCTAATATTTTGTATTATTTGGTCATTACATGTAAATATTATTGAATTCAGAAAAAAATACTGAATCGAACAAGCAAATAAAAAATTGGTTGCGATTTGAAAAAATTCTTGTTTCGCTCATTTGAATAGTTTTATAATATAGAAATTGTTTGCTAATTTAACCGACCTCGTAGCTCTTCTAGTTCTCGAAATAGCAATAGTGTACCACTTAAAATGAACACCCTGTATATAAATTGTGAAATTATTAATTGAATGCTGTAATGTACAAATTGCAACAGTGTATTCATGATGAAAATGTGTTGATTACAACAATGCGCTGATTACAAAAATACACTGTTTACTTGAAGCCCTTAACAGTTTTTCGTGAAAAACACGGTTAAATTTCCTTTTTCAACAATTTATGTTATTTTGAAAGTTGAAGAATATTTAATTCTACATTTGTTTTGATTACACTAATTTTATTAATTTTCATTAGATTTAGAGATAATAAAATATAAAGAAATTATATTTCACAAATCTTGCATTCCTAGTACACCATGGAAAATTTTCAATTTTTTACGAAATGTGACACATGTTATTGTGATTGTGAAGCTGTTTTCTTAGTGAAATATATGTCAAAAAATTAAATAAATATACGAAAGAAAATTAAAATTCTCAAATATAAATAGAAAATAAACAAATAAGAAGGTATGTTTCTGTATCATCAAATACTATTTTGTACCGTTTAAGAGTAGTATTGGGCGGGAGGTTATGTGCTGGTTACATCAGATTTTTTGTTTTCTTTTGGGAAATAAAAAATATTTTTTTTTTACTTTCTTGTACAAAGTATAAGGAAGTATTGAAATCACGAAAAAAATCGTTGACGAGATACATATTTTACGGTCCATTGTTTTTTATAGCCTACTGAAAAAAAAACTTTAAAAATAAAATTTATTTAAATTTCAATCACATTTTTCTTAATATTTTTTTATGTAAGGGTATAAAACAAATAAATAGCTGAATTCAGAAAAAAATACTCTATCGAATGAGCCTGAAAAATATACAGCATCTTGTTTGAAAAAATATAACTTTGTGTTGTATCTTGAGAACCAATGGTTTAAAAAAATATTTTCTTTCTTAACTGAATGTCCCTCTTCGTCCTGTATAAGATTGTCTTATAATATTTTATTGTATCTTTAATAACATAGAAGTTATTCCAGGTAGCTCGTTTAATTGTTACACAATTTCGCGCCAAATTGTCATAGGTACTCGAAACTTGAGAAACTTGAAGGAAAATGTTTGAACTTTATTGTCCTGTTTGCCAATTGAGTCTACGATTTTTTTGGCACTGCGTACGAGCTGTCAAAGTTGTACATTTTTTGACATCAGAAATCTATGGGGTTGGGAGGGGGTTGCTATCATATTGACTAGCATCACATTAAAGAGAACATTTCTAAGTTTCTAAAACTCAAAGAATCATCCAATTTCAACTAAATGCAACCGAGTTATGGCACTCGTAAATTTAGCCATTTTTTGTGCGTTTTCAAGTGCTGCGTATTTTTTTTTCTTCGAGTTTATAATTATTAGAATCAGTATTTTTATGTATTACAATCAATCACTTTTATTAATTACATAAGTAATTACATACTAGGTATCAACAAAGAAAACAAAATATAATATCAAATGTATATACCATTTAAATAAATGTAAATAAAATTAATAATGTAAATGTTTCAATATGCAGTTAAGATTTTTAAAAATTTATAAGTTCATAATTTTTATTCAAACGGACAAATTAATTACTTACCTGGACCAAGAACCTCCAAACCGGCTTGTCTGGGTGAAAACCGGTCTGTTGGCAACACTGATGTACTAAACTTAGTTTAGTATAGGCCTGAAAATTGATGTGTTCTAAGGAATTATTGGATTGTTCATTTTCAAAATTATTTAGTTTAGTTTATTTATTACGCCGTTTTGACTCCGATCAGGGCCATTTCAAGCTCAAAAATCTGGTGTGGACACCACACTACTTTCTTATACAATTAAAACCAGCTGTTGTTACTTGCGTATGACTTTATTTTGACAATTTTTTGATATATAGATGTTAAACCTGTTTAATAGAAATTAATTCATATCTAGTCTTCACTTTCACTTCCATAATATTTCACACGAGATATATTTTTGACACTTCACAATTATTTGACACGTTTGACACATAGATATTGAAAAGGTTTTAGTTTTTGTTGCCATTGTAACTAAGATTATAGAAATATATTCTTCAACATATAATTTAGTTTTTCTCAAAATCAGAAGCATGTACAAGAAAAGTGCAAATAACATTTTATATTCCAAATATTTTTGCTAACATCTTTCAATTGAAACTTTTTTTCACAGTTGATTCTATTCTTGAAATAAATGGAATTTGTTGTTTTGTGTGTCCAGTAAACTTTCTCTTCCGATTTTTCAATTCCATTCAAAATCAACTCAGCTCTTCATTTTTTTATGAAACTTTATATATTTTAAGTTTTGGTTACATATCTTGTCTCGTTCATGAGATATTGCGCACACGGACATCCATCCTCACACTCAGACATCATTGAGAAATTGGTCCTTACGGATCAGTGGACGTCAAAATATGTATTTCCGCAAAAATCTCGTCAACGATTTTTTTCATGATTCCAATACTTCCTTATACTTTGTATAAGAAAGTAAAAATTACAATTACAATTGTTAAAATTGTTACAGTTGTTATGAACAATAAAAACTACGATTGAATAAATTACATTGTTACATATTTTGCAACACGTTCAAAAGTTTAGTTTTAACTGGTGACATTTTTAAGAAACATTTGTCACCATATGACACGAAAATCATTATTTGTCAAACTAGAGAGGAAAGCGTTTCTTTTTCCCCTCGAGTTCGAAGTTTGCCTCATGAGCGCAGCGAGTGAGGCATTTCGAACGAGAGTGGAAGAAGAGCTTTCCTCTCGTGTTAGACACAACATTTTTTTCACGACATGTCTCTAAAAACGATTTGCTCGGGCCTAAAATACACTTTGAAAACACAACTGACAGACTGACACGTTAAAAGTTAGGTTATCAGACACAAGGCGGTGTAGCAGTGTTGCCAATGAACCAATCTTAAATATCTTTAATAGGTTGTCAAATTGTGATTTAATAAGAAAAAGAAAAATATAAGACACAATTGTAAGATAATTTAAATTATGTATATCACTAAACTAAGGATTTTCAATAAAATTAGGAATTTATTTATAATTTTAGTAATATATTTTTTGTAAATAACATTCATATTGGTAACACTTCAATATTTTCCTCTCTAGAGAGGAACAACACACTTTCCTTACTATTTCGGGAGAAGAACGGTGGGGTTTCCTACCATGTGAAAAAATATAATTGTAATTTTTAGTACATAATTTTTAGAGCTTAAAAAAAGCTATGGTCGGGGTCAAAACGTCAGAATAACTAATTAAACAGTCTTAAAAATAAACAAAACCATTATTTTATATATCCTACCACACATTTAAAATATTGTTTAAAATTATTAATAATTAGCAAAAACTAACGTTTTTCATAATTCAGGAAAAAAGTTTTATTATAAATGAGTAAGACAAAATAACTTGATAGGGCTTCAAGTAAACTACCACTTCCGGTTATTGGATTATCACCAAAAACTAATCAGCTCTTCTAAAAGGGATACAATTGATATATACAAAATATCTACATTTTCAGTAATAATAAAACAAGAGTGTGAGAAAAAATTGAAAATAATTCGATAGATCTTTCAAAAACTTGTTGCCAGGCAATAGCCACGAAAGCCCATAGGGCTTGAGTGGCTATTGCCAAATGGCGACAAGTTTGAGAAAGATACTGGAGAATTATTTTCTTTTTATTCTCACCCTCTTGTTATATTTAATTAGATCATTTTTACCTCCCGCTTACATCTAGGTAAGGGAGGTATTGTTTTTTGTCAAAAAATTGGGTAGTGAGTTTTCAATGAATAAGCACGTTTTAGGGTCCCTACAATACGATTTTACTATTTTCGCGATGATGTCTGTATGTATGTATGTATGTATGTGTGTGTGTGTAGTCCGTGGCAATTTTTTCGTCTCGCATAACTCAAATACTATAATACCAAAAAATACAATTTTGTGAATTATTGCTTCTTATATTAAAATGAAGAGCTGATTAGATTTTGGATACAATTGGTCAACCGGAAGTAGCAGTTTACTTGAAGCCCTTAACAGTTTTTCGTGAAAAACACGGTTAAATTTCCTTTTTCAACAATTTATGTTATTTGAAAGTTGAAGAATATTTAATTTTACATGTGTTTTGATTACATTAATTTTATTAATTTCCTTTAAATTTAGAGATAATAAAATATAAAGGAATTAGATTTTACAAATCTTGCATTCCTAGTACACCATGAAAACATTTAAAATTTTAAATTTTTTACGAAATGTGACACATGTCATTGTGATTGTGAAGCTGTTTTCTAAGTGAAATATGTCATAAAATTAAATAAATATACTAAAGAACATTAAAATTCCCAAATATAAAGAAAATAAACAAATAAGAAAGTATGTTTCTGTATCATCAAATAATATTTTGTTCCGTTTAAGAGTAGTATTGGGCGAGAGGTTATGTGCTGGCCACATCAGATTTTTTTATTTCATCATCCGGCACGCCACTAAATCTATCTTTTTTGCTCATTTTTACTTGTGTTGATGATAAATATCTGACATCTGACATCTGTCAACAAAAACAAAAAAGCTACAGAGAATATTGCCGGGAATAATCACAAGAGCATTATTCTCAGTATAATAATGACAAGATTGGTTAAAACGCAGACACGTGACATACAATAAAGCATTTCATTGGTTTAAAGAAACGTCAAAAAATAATCAGTTTAGTTGTTTTTGAGAAACCGTAGCTCCAGACAGACAGACAGACACACACACAGATATCATCGTTGCGAAACTATTAAAATCGTATTGTAGGGACTCTAAAACGTGCTCATCCACTGAAAACTCACTACCCAATTTTTAGCATGATTCCTATACCTCCCTTACAGGATGTGGCGGAAGGTAAAAATTTTCTCAGCATTTCTAGTTGCCATAAAATATGTTGTTTTGTTATTTTGTTTCTTTGTTTCATTCTGAACTGTCAATTTTTTTTAAATTACAACCTTACTATTTTTCATAATATTTGAATAGTGTGCCGCGGGAGTACATGACGCTTTTACGCCTGCGGCGTAAAAGTTGAACATGCGAGTTGAATATAAATTCATAACAACGTACTTTTGTAACTTATGAAGAAAAAGTAAAATTCTCAGAAATCATTAACTTTGTGTTGACAAATACAAACGCCAAAGCCAACTTTCTAAAGCAGTCGTCGGAAATAATTAGTTATTATTTGCTTCCTTTACTTCGTTTCTTATCAGTTGCTTATCAGTCCAGATATTTATAAATATATGCCTAGGGCGAATACTTAGAATATACTGTTCAGAAATTAAACCAAACGAAGAGTTGAAGAAAGTAATGTAGAAATAAATAGGTAGTATAAACTACAATTAAAAGAAAAAGTTTGATGTGGCCAGCACATAACCTCCCGCCCAATACAATTTTTAAACGATACAAAATAGTATTTGATGATACAGAAACATACCTTCTTATTTGTTTATTTTCTATTTATATTTGAGAAATTTAATTTTATTTCGTATATTTATTTAATTTTTTGACATATATTTCACTAAGAAAACAGCTTCACAATCAAAATGACATGTGTCACATTTCGTAAAAAAATTTTTTTAAGTGTTTCCATAGTGTACAAGGAATGCAAGATTTATGAAATCTAATTCCTTTATATTTTATTATCTCTAAATCTAATGAAAATTATTAAAATTTGTGCAATCAAAACAAATGTAGAATTAAATATTCTTCAACTTTCAAAATAACATAAATTGTTGAAAAAGGAAATTTAACCGTGTTTTTCACGAAAAACTGTTAAGGGCTTCAAGTAAACTGCTACTTCCGGTTGACCAATTTTATCCAAAATCTAATCAGCTCTTCATTTAAATATAAGAAGCAAAAATTCACAAAATTTATTTTTTTGTATTATAGTATTTGAGTTATGCGAGACGAAAAAATTGCCATAGACTACACACACACACACAAATGCACACAGACATACATACATAAACAAATAATTTAAAAAAAGTGTTATCGTACATAATAATTTAAGATAAAATCCCTCGACCTGCGGTCTGGGAATTTTTTCAAATTATTGTGTACTCAAACACTTTTTAAGCAAAATTTTATGCATAAGCTAGACATGTCAAATTTAATCGATTAAATTCTTAGCACTTGTGATATAACTATTATTTATATGGGGTAAATAGCTCCGTGGTAACGTGTCGGACTGTGGATCGTGAGATCCTCAGTTCGAATCCCACTGCCGACAGTTACCAATTTAAATTTACTCCTGTGGTTCCCCCTCCACTAACAACTTTTGGGCTATGACTTGACGGCTGGTAACCGCATTTCATACGCAAAAATATATCATCTACCGAGATCTGCGTAAGCAGAGTGCCACACCCTTAATGGGTAATAGGCGTGATGATATATTTATATTTTATTTATTTATTTTATTATTTCACTCATTACAAATTTGACCAATCAGAATGTCTCATTTTCCATTGTTGTGCATTTTAGATAAGTGAATAAACAGCAGCATGCTGTTTATTCGCGAGTAAATTGAAGCTAGCTTTTATATGCTAATTTTGAACATTTTGAAGGCATATTTAGCCGGATAATTAGTTGCAGAAGCAAGATACTTACATGTTCTTTACCTTTACTGGTATTCTATGTCTTTAAACATGTTGAATTATTCAATTCAAGCTATTTTTATTTACAAATTTTTGACTTTTATTTGACAAGTAAAAAGAAAAACAATCAATTTGCTATAGTTACACTATAACAACAAAAATTTATGGTCCTTTTTGCTTATGAGTGTACCGATTTATTTATGTAAAAATGTGTCAAAATCAACGTTTTAGTATAATTTGTTCGGCAAGTATTAAAGTTTATGCTATGAATTCGTGAAATAATCTTGACATATACCCCTCGTGCTAAAAAATTTAATCGATTAAATTTGATGTCTAGCTTATTTATAAAATTTTGCTTTTAAAAAAGTGTTATCGTACATAATAATTTAAAATAAAATCCCTCGACCTGCGGTCTGGGAATTTTTTCAAATTATTATGTACTCAAACACTTTTTAAGCAAAATTTTATGCATAAGCTACACATGTCAAATTTATTCGATTAAATTCTTAGCACTCGTGATATAACTATTGACTATTACATATATACTGGTCATATTTTATAGTGTCCCATCTGCAACTCTAGTTCATTACCTGTGTTTTATAGTGAGGTAAATATATACTAAATAGTATTATCCTTTACTTATATTTATTAATATTTTAAGTAAGAAATGTCAAGCGACAGTGATATTTCAATTGGAAAACCACTGGAGATACAAGCTAAAGCTAAAAGGGTAACAAATAATATTTTGGCGACTAAATCTCGAGAACGATTACTAATTTGTGTACCAAAAATTCATGGATTGGAGAATACAAAATACATAATAAATTTCTTACAATTTGGAAATTGTTTTTAATTTAGAAATAGTATTGAGTGGTCGTAGAAAAAGTATAGTACATAACTCGAGATGTAAAGCAATTACGCCCTCGTGAAATTACAAACTCGCCGCTACGCGGCTCGTGTGTCAATTTTTTCACTCGTGCGTAATTTGCTGCTTACATCTCTCGTTATGTAATATACTATTACATAACAACCGCTCAACAAACGCATAGCAACCCTCAATAAATACATAGCAACCGTTCAACACACACATGGTAACAAAATTTGACAGCGATAACCTTCAATATATATATATATATATATATATATATATATATATATATATATATATATATATATATATATATATATATATATATACAGGGTGTTCATTTTAAGTGGTACACTATTGCTATTTCGAGAACTATAAGAGCTACGAGGTCGGTTAAATTAGCAAACAATTTCTATATTATAAGACAATTAAAATGAGCAAAAAAAGAATTTTTTTAGACAAGTGGTTCTCAAAATGCGGGGTGCAACTTTCTTATTTTAAATGGCAACCTACTTTTTTTATTTGCTTATTCGATTCAGTATTTTTTTCTGAATTCAATGATATTCACATGTAATGACCAAATAATACAAAATATTTGAGAAAAATGGAAAATTAGAAATGTATCATTTTTATTTAAATATGTACGTACAAAGTTTGCCATGGAAAAAAACCAATAAATCAAATGCAGAAATAATTGCAAAAACTGTAATTATGAGAATAATTATTTATTTTGTTGTTCCAATACAGAAATACAGAAGTACACTTCAAAAAACTAATATTAACATTGTTTGATTTATTTGTTTTCTTCCATGGGAAATTATTAAAAATATAAAGACAATAACAATTGTCAATTGTTTCATAAAAAACAGCCTCAGAATAATAACTAAGTTATTAATTCATTGAGACCGGCCAAGCCAATCAATCGGGAACTACAGACGCGTTTCGCTCTTATTGGAGCTCATCCGTGTAGTGTAACCCGTCAACTGCTGTGAGGCAGTGGTGCCGATGACTGACTTGGTGAGATCTAAGATCCCAACAGATTGGTAAATGGCCGGTCTCAATGAATTAATAACTTAGTTATTATTCTGAGGCTGTTTTTTATGAAACAATTGACAATTGTTATTGTCTTTATATTTTTAATATATTTGTTTCATAGACAATTTTCAACTTTTTGAAAATTCCATGGGAAACTTTGTTTGGGCATATTTAAATAAAAATGATACATTTCTAATTTTGCATTTTTCTCAAATATTTTGTATTATTTGGTTATTACATGTGAATATCATTGAATTCAGAAAAAAATACTGAATCGAATAAGCAAATAAAAAATATAGGTTGCCATTTAAAATAAGAAAGTTGCACCCCGCATTTTGAGAACCACTGGTCTAAAATAATTCTTGTTTCTCTCATTTTAATTCTCTTATAATATAGAAATTGTTTACTAATTTAACCGATCTCGTAGCTCTTATAGTTCTCGAGATAGCAATGGTGGCACACTTAAATTGAACACCATATACCGTGTGTCCCACGTAAATGTTGACATAGGCAGTTAACATGTAAAATCAGTTTTTTTGTAAATAAAAAGTGTCCGGCAAAAAATTATGCATCCAAATTTTATATCACAATACTGCCAATATCCCTACATCTTATTTAATACAGATTACTTTATTTTGATACCGCAATTTAATGAAATTAATAATAATAATTCCTAATTTTCGCCTACTCTTTTTATTGCTACTGACGTATAGTGCCTCCAATTTGTTTTAAATATTTTAATCTGTCACTGTCAATTTTTGGCGATGGAAACCATTCAGCGTTCATTCCTGTGGTGTATTCAAATATTTGTCTTGCACTGCGCCCCCATAATACATTCTAATAATATTTACACGGTTCTCGACATTTAATGTATTCTTGATGACAGTGACAGATTAAAATATTTAAAACAAATTTCTAACACTATACGTCAGTAGCAATAAAAAAAGTAGGCGGAAAATTAATAATTATTATTATTAATTTTATCAAATTACGGTATCAAAATAAAGTAATCTGTATTAAATAAGATGTAGGAATATTGGCAGTATTGTGATATAAAATTTGGATGCATAATTTTTTGCCGGACACTTTTTGTTTACAAAAAACTGATTTTACATGTTATTTGCCTATGCCAACCTTTACGTGGGACACACGGTATAAAATAATCACTAAATTAATATTAATTCCAAATCGGCAAAAAATTATATGTTCAACTCGGCATCAAACACAGATTTTTAGCTTCAGCAGTATTCACTGCCTCAATGAAACGACAGCCTCTGCTGTAAATCTGGTATTTTGTTGCCTAGTTAAACAAATAACTATTCTAATTCTAATGTTTTTGCAGCGTTCTTTTGCGCACTAACTGCTGACACTGCCATCTCTGCCGGGGCTCACAGACTATGGACACACAGGACTTACAAGGCCACGCTACCCATGAGGGTCATCGCCATGCTCTGCTACATGCTGGGAGGACAGGTATGATTCTCTTATACCGTGTGTCTGTCTTAAAGGTGTACATAGGAGATTAACATGGGAAATCAGTTTTTTGCGTGCTGTTGCTCGGTGTTCTATCGGACAACAATGATTGTAGTACCAATCGAAAGATATCATTTTTCTGAATCAAATGATGTAAAAAACATTACAATTTAGTAGTAATTTGGTTCCGTAAATTAATTTTTAAATTTTGAAAAACCTGCGATTTATTCAGTTTTTATCGAAAATAAATGTAGTTACCTATGACTGTTTTGTTTTGATTTCTGTCAAGCTATTTATTTCACATTTCTGTCAATTTGTAAAATATGGATATATTCAGTAATGACAAGCGTACTTTTATAATTTTTGCGTAAAGATTTTATTAAATAAATTAAAGTCTAAAAACCAGTTTTCTTTAAATAATATTAATTTATTAAGAGTTAAGTTTTTTTTAAATCGATGACAAAAAATTTCATTTTTATTAGCTCTGTTTTGTATATCTTCACAAAATATTCTTCCATTTTCTACGTCAAATGGAAAAAAGTTCTTGATTGCAGTGCATTTTGTAGAAATAAAAAGAACTTTTTAAAAAAAAATATGAACGATGTACACCCAATTCATTTCCAAAAAATCTAGTGCTATACGAAGGATCTACATGTATCATTCCTAAAACCCTTTCTTCCAATAAAGCACGTTCTTCTGCTCTTGCTAAATTGCAATTACTAAGCTCACGTGTATTTTTCGTGGATACTGGCATTTGTGGTTGCACTTGGATTCGGTCGATTCATAAACTTAATAGAAAATAGATCTCGCACTCTGAGCTAACTGTTTCCTCCAAAAAATAGTTTTACTATAAAAATACGCTCTTCAGTAGTATAACTAGCCATATTTTTACAAATTGTTTTAAACAAGTCCAAAAGTCAGAAACATCAAATAAATAGCTTGACATAAATCAAAACAAAACAGTCATAGGTGACTATATTTATTTACAATAAAAATTGAATAAACCGGAGAATTCTCAAAATTTAAAAATTAATTTACGGAACCAAATTACCACTAAATAGTAGTGTATTTTACATCGTTGGATTCAGAAAAATGATATCTTTCGATTGGTACCACAATCATTGTTGTCCGATAGAACACCGAGCAACAGCACGCAAAAAACTGATTTCCCATGTTCATCTCCTATGTACACCTTTAAGACAGACACCCGGTATACAGGGTGTAACATAAATAAGTACATTAAATTTAACCAGTGATAGAACTCGTCGAAAACAACAAATGTTCTTAATAACTTTTTTTTTCTATATCCCATTTTTTTAGTACTTTTACCACCCCATAAATTGACGAGTCGTTCAGGTATATTCATAATTTGGTCCAATAGCAGTATCCATGGCAATAGTAATGAAATTATTGATTACGTTGAAATCACAGTATAAGAATTCACACAGTAGCGACACTTCAAATATTTTCATGATCCCAATATTTCAGTGGTGCGCAGCCGGGAAGATGGCCGCTTAGTGTTCGCTGATAGGCTATCTTAGTAACCATAGAATTAGAATAATTAGAAAGGGTCACTCAATTTAAAGATCTTGGTGTTTTCTTTGACGAAAAACTCAATTTCACTAACCACATTTTGCAAACTGTTCAATCTGCCTACAAAAATGTGGGCTTTATTTTTAGAAATACGCAGAACTTCATTCATATTTCAACTCTAAAAAAATTATATTTTTAGTTTGTAAGAACAAAACTGGAATATTGTCAGCAAGTTTGGTGTCCTATCTATATCAAATACAAGCATTTATAGTGATATTCACCTAAGAATGGCATTCCAATGTGATGACGTCACACACTTCATTTATATGAGGTACTAATAAAAATTGAAATTTCGATTGACCGTACTGACATCTGTTGGCAATGTAGTAGAAATAAGTATTTACAAATTTATTTCCTAGCGTCGTTCAAATTTCTACATTGCACAAATCCCCTAAGACAATAATAATAATAATAATAATAATAATAACGAAGAATGTATAAAAAATAGATAATAATAACATTTACGTTAAATTGATAACATAAGCTCACAATGTAAAACTTACATCTTCTGCAGAAAAAATGGAATTAGTGGACCATCTATACGTTTTTCTTCATGAAAAAATGCCGAAGCATTCAAAATAATTTCTTTGCAACGTTTAGATAATGTTTTACCACTCATATTTATTCGTTAAATTTAACTCAATCACTGAATGCGAATATAAACACAGTAAATATTGAACTGTCACCTATACGGCGTAAGTAGCGACGTACGTCAACACACGCTTCGTGACATTAGCAACACATCAGACAAAAGCATTGCTAATAACGCATGTGGATCACTTAATTCATACCCTTCTGTGACGTCATCAGAATGGAATTTGAAGAATGCCATTCTTAGGTGAATATCCAGTGGCGTCTCGTGGATTTTATAATAAGGCAAGCAATGACAAATAGGTGATAGGTAAAAAAAAATTGTGAAAAATAATGTAAATATCTTATTGTATTTTTAACAGTAACTTCATACGAGGAACAGGTCTACCCCGTACAATGAAAGCTTTTTCTTCGTCCAACGAAGCAAGATTTTTTTATTGCGCAAATGTCGTTAATTCTATTAAAATACAAGAGTTATTATTACTTTCAAAATTTATTTATAACAAATTTAATTCAGCAATATACCATATAAATAAATTTTACCTCTATTCTGTCCTTTCTTAATTTTTACCAGTAAATTATCTTCATAGAAGCACTTTAAAAACTGCTTTCAACGGAACGTTTACGGCGCATTATTTCCAGTATAGAAAGCTGCATGTTCGACAATGTTCGGTATACTGTAAGCATGGGCGGCGAAAGCACTCGAAGTTGTGCTTGCAGGTTTTGAACAACAGGTTAAGATCCTAATAGTTCGTACGTCATTGTATGAGTATGAACTCGTATTGCATTAGCGGTGCGGTAGGCAATTTGAAACATAATTGTGTATTTCTGTTTGCTTTTAAGTTTAGAAATACTAAAATTCTAAATAAATAATTATAAACAAATATATTGTTGAAATATATTAAAAATTATAAAATATAAAGGCAAGCACTGCTTGCCTTGCTTGCATGGAGAAGACGCCACTGTGAATATCACTATAGTTGAATCTATTCAACGCAAATTTGTTAAATTGTGCTTCTTCAGACGTTTCAAACAACTCTAGTTTTGATACAGATTACAAAGATTTGTTATGCGAATTTAGTATTGTGTCTCTTGATACACGCAGAAAAATTCAATCATTATTGTTTCTTTACAAACTTTTGCATTCTATTATAAATGATCCCATAATCCTAGAAAATATACCTTTACAAGTTCCTAGATATAATTCCCGATTTAAATATACTTTCTCTTGTAACACTTCTCGATCCAACTATGAATTAAAATCACCTATTCGCATGCTTTGTTTTAATTTTAATAACTTACCTGATCATTTTGCCATATTTATCGGCTCTTTTGAGAAATTTAAAAATGCTCTATACAATTATTATGTTCATTAGATTATAATGCTTTATGTATTATTAAGTTCTGTATGCTTTTTTTGTCATTCTATATACATGCTTTACTACTTGTGTCATTAATCTTGTACATAATCAACCTGTAATTGGGGTCTTGAACCATGTTGGTCAGATTGTAAATAAATAAAAAAAAATCTGATGTGGCCAGCACATAACCTCCCGCCCAATACTACTCTTAAACGGTACAAAATAGTATTTGATGATACAGAAACATACCTTCTTATTTGTTTATTTTCTATTTATATTTGAGAATTTTAATTTTCTTTCGTATATTTATTTAATTTTTTGACATATTTCACTAAGAATACAGCTTCATAATCACAATGACATGTGTCACATTTCGTAAAAAATTGAAAGTTTTTAAATGTTTCCATGGTTTACTAGGAATGCAAGATTTGTGAAATCTAATTTCTTTATATTTTATTATCTCTAATGGTGCAATTCTAAGCAATTTTTATATTTAATCGTAAAACCGTAAAACCGTAGTGTACGAGACAATCGTAACAAGTCAAGTTACAGATTTACGATAAATGCAATTCTATGCAGAAAACTGTATCGACGAACGTTACAGATTTAGCTTTACGATTGGCGTCATATTTTACGGTCAGTGTCTAACTTCATTGCTAATACAGTGTCTGAATATTGAATATGACAGTTGTTTTTTTTTTATTTATTTACTTATCAAATACAACCATGTGATGAGTTTTCATTACAAGTTTTAAGAAAAATAGTCTTGTCTGCGAATTATGAAACAAGATCTTCATTTACATCCCCATCGTCTACAATCGGTGACATGTGTCATTGTCAATTATGACATACGAAAAATTTGTCTTGGCAGTATTTGATGCCATTTTTATTTAATCACCCGATATATTTAAATATAAATGGAATACTATCATATGCAATGGAATTCTTGAATTTGATGGATTATAAAATGGTTCTATATTACAAATAAAATTGATTGTCCATTGATGATCCAATCTAAATATTTGTTTGAAATTTGCAATAGTAATGTCAAATGGGTTTACCAAATATTTTATATCTGTGTCTGCGCAAGAGACACAACTAATTTCTAAAATATGTAATAAGGTAATTTTTCTTGACGTATAATTAACATATTTTTTTTATGCATTACCTGTTATATTCAACAAGAAGGAGAGCAATATTCCAAATATTTAAATTTTATTGACAAAATTGAGCAATGATTAGAGAGAAAAATCAAAACCGTAATGTTACGTCCAGTTACCCTTTCAACGTAAAATTTTCGAGAAATCGTAAGATATTTACGAGTGATCGTAAGCAATAGTTTTGCACAGAATTGCTCTTTGATTCGTAAACTGTTACGAGTCTTACGAGAACACCTTACGAGCCTTACGATTATGCTTAGAATTGCACCATTAATCTAATGAAAATTAATAAAATTAGTGTAATCAAAACACATGTATAATTAAATATTCTTCAACTTTCAAAATAACATA
This sequence comes from Poecilus cupreus, assembly GCA_963942605.1. Taxonomy (NCBI): domain Eukaryota; kingdom Metazoa; phylum Arthropoda; class Insecta; order Coleoptera; family Carabidae; genus Poecilus; species Poecilus cupreus. The sequence continues at coordinate 37,960,826 of OZ012713.1, forward strand.
AATTGTTGAAAAAGGAAATTTAACCGTGTTTTTCACGAAAAACTGTTAAGGGCTTCAAGTAAACTGCTACTTCCGGTTAACCAATTTTATCCAAAATCTAATCAGCTCTTCATTTAAATATAAGAAGCAAAAATTCCCAAAATTGTATTTTTTGGTATTATAGTATTTGAGTTATGCGAGACGAAAAAATTGCCACAGACTACACACACACACACACACACACACATACATACATACATACATACATACATACATACATACATACATACATACATACATACAGACATCATCGCGAAAATAGCAAAATCGTATTGTAGGAACCCTAAAACGTGCTTATTCAATGAAAACTCACTACCCAATTTTTTGACCAAAAACAATACCTCCCTTACCTAGAGGTAGGCGGGAGGTAAAAATAGAAAAGAAAACATAATATGCCAGTGTCAGCTGTATCTGTCAAATATCAAGCTACAGTATTTCTATCATGTTAAGTTCATAAAATGAGTGCAAAACAGACAGGTCAACTTATTTGTATCATGAAAAATGGTAGGAACTTTTATAGTGCTGGTGAAATAATATTTTCAGATTTTATCGCCTTTACAACTGGCAGTTATTCAAATTTACCGCCGTATGCCGCAGCTGCCAATATGGCCGCTCGGCTCAAGGTCATCGGTCGATGCGACATAAAGATCAAAGGGACCGACAGCGAGTGTCGCTACTGTGTGAATTCTTATACTGTGTTGAAATGAAAAGTAACTTTGTTCTATATCACTTGATTTATATTTTATACAATGTAGTAACTAGTTTCGACCACACAGTAATAACATAAGAAGAGACAAAACTCAATGTATTAAAATCGAAGCGTTGACAGCAGCGCACCACAACTAGGTGGAAGAACTATAATGACAGCTAGCGATTTCATTGGTATTTTGTACATTCAATATTAAATTTGTACATTCAAAATTAAAAACATTCAATGAAATAAAAGTTTAAGAAGAGATATGTATATTTTATTTAACATATATTTTACATAATAAATATATATCTGTTATGTACATAAACAAACAATAAATTAGACAATGTGAATGAATGCTATGTGCTGCTCACATACACGTGGTTCCGGGTGACGATTATTTAAATAAGATGCCTACATGTGCAGGACGTAATAACTTCGCAGATTTGGTATCAAGCTTGATGTGTAGTTTAAAAAAAATCTTTTTTGTTTGATTTTAAATTTGCTTTATAATTCCTGAAATCCATTATATTATAAAATAATTAATATTTAGAATGTCTCAAAAACTTACTTTTGTTTAATTTCAGTATATTTAAAGGTTGTCCACGGTTTGTGACTTTAAGTTGCTCATCAGCTTGTTTCATTTTATAGTTAAGGTCAAACATACGCGTCGAAAGAACGAACCCTTTATTTTTTTAAAAAACAGCAAATTCTGTATTCTTTATTTATTTTCATGTTCTTTATGGTCCAACAACCTCCATTCGTCAAAATATCATGGATTTTTTACAGTGACTTGTACATTGCAATGTCAGATGAAGAACATATTTTCGTTGGGTTCGTTCACTCCCATGAATTTTGTTTTGCAAATTCAAATTTCAATAAATTATTTCTTACAATTATTCTTATCGAAAAACAAAACAATTATTACTGTGAAGTCTTTGAACATTCTAGTATTTATATATGTGGATGAAAAGGATAACTGAAACATGCAACTATAAAAAAATATTCGTTGAAGTCTAGTTGGTCAAAAATGCAGAATTTTGATACTGAATTTCTAATTCCCATGAACGACGACAGTAATGAAAATAATTCGTATATTTATAAATATGATCGTCTATAACATACTAAAATTATTTTACATTTGAATTTACAGTTTTTGAGAAACAAATAAGAATATACCAAAAAACACACTTTTTGGTATATTTTTATTTGTTTCTCAAAAACTGTAAATTCAAATGTAAAATAATTTTAGTATGTTATAGACGATCATATTTATAAATATACACATTATTTGTATTACTGTAGTCGTTCATGGGAATGTGTGACATATATTTGACTACTTTGAAAATTATGTTCATGTATAATATGTAAACAAAATTGGCATTTTAAAATTTATTACAAAGCTTTGGACTTTTATCTACAAACGTAGGTATAAAACATTATATGTTTCATTTATTATAATAATGATATATTGTTTCAAAAAAGTCATGTTCATCTTGCGCTATCTTCAGCCCGTATGGTTCACCTTAATGTCAGTAACACACAGATTGTAATTTTTAAATGACAGATTGAAGTTTGAATTTGACAGTATAAACAAAATGCGTTTGTTTACTACCTATTACTAGATGTAAACATACAAAAAAATGTAGTTTTAGTTTTCCAGGCAGTTGTGGCGGCGCTGCTGCTAACCAACTGTAAGGCACTAGAATATATGAGTATTCTCATCCGCCATTTTGGGTCCAAGTGTCATAAATAAAACAAATTATTGGAATCCAGTTACTTTAATTCTTTTCTGTCAAATTTGAAGTTGATTTTGATTAATAATTGTGAAATATAATTCTCTTAATTATTATATTTCATATCTAACAGGTAAGTGTACAGAATACTTTCTAATATATTACCGTATGATTTGTGTAGTTGGATTTTACAGAATTTCAAGAAATATGTTTCCAAATTTGACAGATACAAATATTAAATGTTTTTTTTTTTTAAGTAACTGGATTCCAATAACTTTTTTTATTTATGACATCTGGACCCAAAATGGCGGACGAGAATACCTACATTCTTCTAGAGCTCTACCAACTGAAAATGAACATGAGTTGTACCCCCGTGGTTTCGACCATTACGGTCATCATCAGACTAGCCGAAACTAGTTACTACATTGTATAAAATATAAATAAAGTGATATAGAACAAAGTTACTTTTCATTTCAACGTAATTCTTTAAAAATCTGATGTGACCAGCACATAACCTCCCGCCCAATACTACTCTTAAACACTGAAATATAGGAATTCCTATATTTCAGTGCTCTTAAACAGTACAAAGTAGTATTTGATACAAAAACATACCTTCTTATTTATTTATTTTCTATTTATATTTGAGAATTTTAATTTTCTTTCGTATATTTATTGAATTTTTTGACATATATTTCACTAAGAAAACAGCTTCACAATCACAATGACATGTGTCACATTTCAAAGAAAAAATTGAAAATTTTTAAATGTTTCCATGGTGTACTAGGAATGCAAGATTTGTGAAATCTAATTTCTTTATATTTTACTATCTCTAAATCTAATGAAAATTAATAAAATTAGTTTAATCAAAACACATTTAAAATTAAATATTCTTCAACTTTGAAAATAACATAAATTGTTGAAAAAAGAAATTTAACCGTGTTTTTCACAAAAAACTGTTAAGGGCTTCAAGTAAACTTCTACTTCCGGTTGACCAATTTTATCCAAAATCTAATCAGCTCTTCATTTAAATATAAGAAGCAATAATTCACAAAATTTTATTTTTTGGTATTATAGTATTTGAGTTATGCGAGACGAAAAAATTGCCACAGACTACACACACACACACACACACACCTACACACACACACATACATACATACATACATACATACATCATCGCGAAAATAGTAAAATCGTATTGTAGGGACCTTAAAACGTGCTTATTCATTGAAAACTCACTACCCAATTTTTTGACCAAAAACAATACCTTCCTTACCTAGAGGTAGGCGGGAGGTAAAAATGTATCACAAAGTAAAGGCTGAAACAATTGAAATTATGAAATTATTGAACTTGTCAACTTTTTCAAATAAATATTGATAATATCAAATAAATCAACTAATAAATTATTATTATTATAAAAGTAATACTAAGATTTTCCGAATAGCCAGTTCACAAACATTGTGTTGAAGTTCAAGGTCACGCTGCTCCGTCCTGTCAAATTTATTTCTGGCGTCTTCTTACGAATGTTCGCACTGTTACACATGTTGTTTAGCTTATTCGAGATCATGAATCTTTTAAGTCGGTTCAAGATCGAGGTAAAATACGATCTGATCACAGTAAATATTAAACAGCATGATTTGGACTGTGTCGAGGGTTAGCCAGAGTCTAGTAAGTATACGCGAAGAATAACACAACACATATGAAAGTTACACATTAATTAATAGTACATAAAAAGGGCAAAAATCACGTTCTTACCTCATACAAAAAGTCCAGTGTTTGATACCAGAAGATTTACGTAATTTTTTGCGAATGGATACTGACATCTTGATTTAGTAGGTAATAAATTAACAGTAATTAATGTTGCCACTTGCGTATTTTCAAGTGGAATTCTCAGTAATAATATAACAAGAGAGTGAGAATAAATTGAAAATAATTTGACAGATCTTTCGAAAACTTGTTGCCAGGCAATAGCCACGAAAGCCCGTAGGGCTTGAGTGGCTATTGCCAAATGGCGACAAGTTTGAGAAAGGTACTGGAGAATTATTTTCTAATTTATCGAACTCTCGAGTTGTATTTAATTAAATTATTTTTTGATTTCATCATCAGGCACGTCACTAAATCTATCTTTTTTGCTCATTTTTACTTGTGTTGATGATATCTATCTGACATCTGACATCTGTCAGCGAAAACAAAAAATCTGATGTGGCCAGCACATAACCTCCCGCCCAATACTACTCTTAAACGGTACAAAATAGTATTTGATGATACAGAAACATACCTTCTTATTTGTTTATTATCTTTATATTTAAGAATTTTAATTTTCTTTTGTATATTTATTTAATTTTATGACATATATTTCACTAAAAAAACAGCTTCACAATCACAATGACATGTGTCACATTTCGTAAAAAACTGAAAATTTTTAAATGTTTTCATGGTGTACTAGGAATGCAAAATTTGTAAAATCTAATTTCTTTATATTTTATTATCTCTAAATCTAATGAAAATTAATAAATTAGTGTAATCAAAACACGTAAAATTAAATATTCTTCAACTTTCAAAATAACATAAATTGTTGAAAAAGGAAATTTAACCGTGTTTTTCACGAAAAACTGTTAAGGGCTTCAAGCAAACTGCTACTTCCGGTTGACCAATTTTATCCAAAATCTAATCAGCTCTTCATTTAAATATAAGAAGCAATAATTCACAAAATTGTATTTTTTGGTATTATAGTATTTGAGTTATGCGAGACGAAAAAATTGCCACAGACTACACACACACATACATACATACAGACATCATCGCGAAAATAGTAAAATCGTATTGTAGGGACCCTAAAACGTGCTTATTCATTGAAAACTCACTACCCAATTTTTTGACCAAAAACAATACCTCCCTTACCTAGAGGTAGGCGGGAGGTAAAAAGCTACAGAGAAAATTGCCGGGAATAATCACAAGAGCATTATTCCAGTATAATAATGATAGGATTGGTTAAAACGCAGACACGTGACTTACAATAAAGCATTTGATTGGTTTAAAGAAACGTCAAAAAATAATTATTGGAATTTGTTCTTCAGTTTCAATATCGTTTGAATACATTTTTATTGCAAAAATACAAAATTTAGGTTAGCTTTCACGACGCAAAAACAAACGTAATGCGCAGTAGCGTAATGCCTACACTAACGCCATCTATCCAGTAATATGTTCTCCATTGGCGGGACATCTAAATTCTAATAAAATTTTAAAGAATTTTAACTCTAAAACTACATGTTTTAGAAAAAAAAGTTACAAAGAAAAATTGTTCCTCTTGACGAGTTCTATAAGTGGTCAAATTAATGATACACCCTGTATAGGTATATCTGGGGAACGGACCACCCCTTAAATTTTTTATAAGGAATAGAAAAATTTTCTTCATATAGAAGTTTAATTATATTAAATATACTGCTTGATGACAGGTACATAATTTTTTTATAAAGTCAGGTTTACACGATACGGCTATCAACTTTTATTTTTCAAATAGAAACCTAAAATTTTTGTACTAAAATAAAAACCGCCATTTTATTCCCTTTTCAACGATGTATTACTTGTCATAAATTAATATAAAAAAATTCGAGATAAATAAGATAATTGGGAATTATCAGAAATTATTTTTATTCAAATGTTTTAGGTGGCTATGCGAAATAAAACAAAATGGTAAAACAACTTAAAATAATCACAATAAAGCAGATGTTTATTTTTATCTGTACGTGTTTTGTAAAGAAATTATTGAAATGTTTGCAAGAGATGATGAAGAATAATCAGTTAATAAACTGGGATTCTAAGAGCTAAGATAATGTACAGTATTATTCAGAAGTTATGCTTCATAACTCCTCCACAGGTAAAAATAAAAGTTCTAATGTCGAAAAATAACACTTTTAAACATGTTGCAATATTAAATTCTATTCATATATTACATTGTTATCAGTGTAATACAAACAGGTAAGAAAGCCACGTCATATAAATTTAAATAAAATATTTATTTATATTATGTATATTGATAAACATGTTTTGTTATAATTCATAAATATTTGATGATATTTACATTGTATTATTATTATTAGACTACAAAAAGTCCGGATGCGTCATCGAACTTGTGTAGAGCATCCAATATTGGGCTTCCAATATTAAAATACGCCAACTAGCGGCAGAATTCTGAACTACGTCTCGCGGTACATTGTGTTTTTGACGTTTATTCTGAGTTTTTATTTGTTTAAAGAATTTGAACTTATTTGTTATTTTTTCTAAATTTATATCAACAATTGTGACTATAGAAGAATTTAAATGGAAGTATTACATTTATCTGTGACGTATTATTTAAATAAGTACTACATTTAATTTGTAGATTAGAGGTTAAGATGGAGTTTTCTCCAAAAAAACCTGTTAAAAACAGAAATATTTGGCATTGTTTATGGCTGCAGTTCTTCTGCTAATAAAAGTCGAACAGTTCGATTTCATTCATTCTCAAAAAAGGTGAAAGACTAGTTTGTGTGAAAAATAAATGGGGTGTCACAATGATGTGTGACAGTGTGACAAATTAAAAGCATGGAAAAGAGCATTGAAAATTGCGATGATATTGTTGATGTACTTCCACATAATATTATGTGGCCACTATTTATTATTTGCTGGCCTTCTACCATGCTTCTAGAGGATAAAGAGCAACGTGCGAACTTACATATACCATCTAAATCTAAGCAAATAAATGAATCTATACTACTATTTAAACTAAAAGTAAAATAAAACTACTTAAAACAACAACAAATAACTACAAAAATATTAATATTAAATACTACTAGAAAATATATACAACTACAAACTAATATCAACAAAGAAAAATGATAACCTATCTTAAACAAAATAATGCTACAGTTAATAACTACTTACCTACAATAAAAAACTACAAAACAACTAATGGCTAATGTAAATATAACTATAGTCAATAATTAATAATAATAACATCTAAACAAATCTACCAAATACACTAATAAAACACAAATTACCACAACTAAAGCACGCATTCGCCATAGAAGACCATACAAAATGAATCTGACATGTACCGCTAGAGAATTGTGATCAGCGCCATCTCTTGATAGTTTGGAAGCCCAATACACTTGCATTTTGCAAAATACTGCAAGATCAGCGGTGAGAAATTTTATAATCTCTACGAGGTGTTTACCTGCCTCTGGTAAACAATGGATAACATACCTCGTATCGTTGATCTTTCTCATTCGACCAGCTGGAACGTATGTCGATTTTTCATTCGGTTCTGGTTTCTGTGGAGCATAACTTTGAATAATACTTAAAGCGTTTTTCTAGGCGTCGACAACCAAGTTTACAAACGCTCAATAAATCCTCGTCTGCTTTCAAAACCCTGTATAGGTGTGGGAGATAATTGTTTACATTGTTTTAAAAACCCGGTTCTGCTAGTCACGGTTAACCTTTTGTATATTTAATATTTGAATAGGTTGAAGCTGACCTATGAAACATGAATGAATTTAAATGAATTTTGTTTTCATTAGACTCCTATTATTACTACTTGTTACAATTGAATAAATTCATATTCATATCTGATAGAACGTAGTACATAAAATGACATTGAATGTTAACGGTATATACGCAATTGTGTAACAATTAATTAATGTATGTTAGATACATATTATTATGTGTTTTATACAGTTTCTTTTAAAACAACCAGCGGTTTTTTGGGCGAACTAATGACTTTAGAAAAAAATGTTATATACAAAAAATGACCAGGAAAAAGGGCCCTATTTAATAGAAATGACAAACAGAAAATTAAACCAGTAGTTCTCAAAGGGTAGAATAGAATTATATTTTTTTAAATAGTAACCTATATAAAGATTTAGTCCATTAGATATACATTTTTTTTATGATTTCAACGGTATAAATATGACATGAGGTTGTATAACAATTATTTTGAGAAAAATGGTATTAAAAATCAGAAATAATTTCACAATTATTATGTAGGTGTTTGTTTTAGTTCCTTATATTATTGCTCATTTCTATCCATTATTGTGTACTTTTTGAATAACATGTGAAAAAATCGGATGTGGCCAGCACATAACCTCCCGCCCAACACAATTCTAAACGGTACAATATAGTATTCGATGATACAAAAACATACCTTCTTATTTGTTTATTTTCTATTTATATTTAACAATTTTAATTTTCTTTCGTATATATATTTAATTTTTTGACATATATTTCACTTAGAAAACAGCTTCACAATCACAATGACATGTGTCACATTTCGTATAAAATTGAGAATTTTTAAATGTTTCCATGGAGTACTAGAAATGCAAGATTTGTGAAATCTAATTTCTTTATATTTTATTATCTCTTAATCTAATGAAAATTAATAAAATTAGTGTAATCAAAACACATGTAAAATTAAATATTCTTCAACTTTCAAAATAACATAAATTGTTGAAAAAGGAAATTTAACCGTGTTTTTCACGAAAAACTGTTAAGGGCTTCAAGTAAACTGCTATTTCCGGTTGACTAATTTTATCCAATATCTAATCAGCTCTTGATTTAAATATAAGAAGTAACAATTATCAAAATTGTATTATTTGGTATTATAGTATTTGAGTTATGCGAGACGAAAAAATTGCCACACACTACACACACACACACACACACACACACACACACACACACACACACGCACGCACGCACACGCACACGCACACACACACACACACACGCACACGCACACACACACACACGCACACAGGGACGGATGGGGTAACTTACACCGGCCCGGGAAATTAGGAGTGATCGGCCCCGGCATTTTTTGTTTTTAGTTTTCCTATATAGGGTGTTGAAATGAAGAACGCAGCATAGCGTTTTGAATGTTATTTTTGAAATGTTTAATTATTGGCTTCCCTAATTATTTAACGTCAAAATAGTTAACTAGTTTATATAGCGGAAGAAATTATGCATTTTTTAAACACTAATATTTAAAATTTCAACTGAAAAAATGAGGAAATGTTTACTGATAATTTTCTTAAACCAATCTTGATTACAACCTTAGTTAATATAATTTTGTTCTAAGAATGGAAAGTGAAGTTACAAGTAACAATAAATATGGAGTTAACGCTAATCCCTTTTATGAATCTGCCTGTAAATTAACATAACATTTATTTTGCTTTTCATGGCACTGGCGATATTTTATCACTAAACATTTTAGTTATTTTTCCGATTCCAGGTAGTGCAAAATTATAAATGTTAGTTAGAAAATGCATAAAGTTTTTCTCTACAATTTAACTTTTTTGATGTAAAACTGTTCATTTTTTGATAAATAATAAATAATTTTAAGTAATTTTTGATACTCAAATGATGAAATAGATACAGAAAGTAAACGATGAACATAACTATTTTTATTAAAGAGTTTGTCCATGAAGGTTTGCTATATAAGTATCTAAGTATAGAAAAATTAATTTAAAGTTAGTTTTACTCTTATCCATTTCTAAACTATTCTATTCTACATGGAAATTATCTAACCGATCGCGACACCGGCCCCAGCGGCCCTTAAACCTTGCGGCCCACCGGGCAATTGCCCGGTGTCCCGGCCGTCCCATCCGTCCCTGCACGCACACACATATATGTACATACAGATATCATCGTGAAAATAGTAAAATCGTATTGTAGGGACCCTAAAACGTGCTTATTCATTGAAAACTCACTACCAAATTTATTGACCAAAAACAATACCTCCCTTACCTAGAGGTAGGCAGGAGGTAAAAATATGTTTTCATTAAAAACAAGAAAGTTGCACCCCACATTTTGAGAACCACTGGTTTAAAAAATATTTTTTATACTCATTAAAATAGTTTTGTAAAATAGAAATTCTTTCCTAATTTAACCAACCTTGTAGCACTTACAGTTCTCGAGTTAGCAATAGTGGCACACGTAAATTGAACACCCTGTATAGGTAGATATATAACTGTATTTTATTACAGAGGTAGCAGAGTATAATATATTTTTTACAATTTTTTACAATACCTAGGTGCTTACCTAATAATAATATTTGGCAATTTCGTGCTTATACATATTGTACAAATCATTTATCACATTCTTCATCTTCTCTTTCCTTATTTTCCTGAACTATTTTGGCTCCATCTGCCCTTTTCTATTAATTATAAAAATATATTATTAGTGTTTTATACCGTTGTAAGGCAAAAAAATCTCTATTCAAAAATGTCATAGCTTACTATGACCTCAATATGAAAAATAAAAGTTGATACTAGTAACTCGTAAATGTTTAGATATAAAAATTTTTTGAGTACATCTGCAAACTCACCATTCAAAAGTGTCATAAGAAAGTGCAAACCAAAATCTCGTATCATGTTATACAACGAAGTTATCGGCAAAAAAAGAAAATCGCTAAATTTACATTTTAGCCAATATCTAGTGATCTATGCATTCAATTGGAAAAACAAATACATGTTGAAACTGCTCTACTAAAGAGGCAACTTTCGTCTAATATAACCAACCTCGTATCTCTTACGGTTCTTGAGTTCCCCGTGCATTCGTACTTTAAATGGGGCACACTGTATAGTGCAAATTTCGCAAAAAATCTGTGAATATATGTATATGCGCATATATTTCAGTTTTTTCGTGCATATAATCAGCTCTCTAATCATAAATATTCAATGTGGAAGTAATTTATAATGATACTAGCATGAAACAGTTACTATTTAACTTTTTTCTTTAATAAATAACTGTTTGAGAACATGAATTTTCCTCCACCATTCAAATCTTAACCGATACGAATATTTTTGAAGGCGTAGCAGTCTCCACATCGCGGACAAAGTGTACTTAGCTTTTATCATACTACCTCGCAACACATTTGTACAAATATTGCATATAACATCCACGGACATTACAACGCGATCGCCAAATACATTTAACCGACCTCTAACACTCCACATTCAGTTGAACCACACAAATAAATAAAACAGTTGACTACTAATCGTGTACATGTAAAGTAGATGTTTGTTAACACATTTGGCGTGCGCAGTACTCCATCGTGCAGTGGACGCGGGACCACCGCACGCACCACAAGTACACGGACACGGACGCGGACCCGCACAGCGCGGCGCGCGGCCTGTTCTTCTCGCACGTGGGCTGGCTGCTGATGAAGCGTCACCCCGACGTCAAGGAGAAGGGCAAGGTCATCGACGTGAGCGACCTGTGGCAGGACCCCGTCATCCGCTTCCACCAGAAGTGAGTCGCGCGGCGCATGCGCGCCACCGTACTGACCGCTGTGTTTCTGCGCAGGTACTTCGTGCCGCTGCTGCTGGTGGTCCACGTGTTCTTCCCGTCGGCCGTTGCGTACTACGCCTTCGGCGAAAGCTTGAAGAACTGTGTTTTCGTTGTGTTTATTGCAAGATACATGTTTTCTTTGAACATGTTGTGGTGTACTAACAGCTTGGCGCATTACTGGGGGGACAAGCCGTACAACAAGTAAGTAGGACGTTGTTTATTCATTTTACCTCCCGCCACATCCTGTAAGGGAGGTATAGGAATCATGCTAAAAATTGTGCAGTGAGTTTTCAGTGGTTGCGCACGTTTTTGGGTCCCTAGAATACGATGTTAATGATGCCAGTCTGTGTGGATCTCTGGAGTTACGGTTTCTCAAAAACTACTAAACTGAACATTTTTATATTTTGCATATATCATTTGTATCCCCTTTAATGTTTCATATATTATTATCTACAAGTTTTGTTGAAACATTTACCTCTTACTGTCCTCATTCACTAATTACAACACATTAAAGAAAAATTATAGTTTGATATATTCGTTTAAATCTCCTAACCTGTTTTTAAAAAAAAATCTGTTGTGGGCAGCACAATACCTCCCGCCATAGATTTCTTATCAAACAATGCAGGAACGTGGACCACTATCAAGAAACGCTCATCCCTTCAAAAAATTATGACAAATGTCAGAAAATGACATTTTTCAACCGTTGTTTTGTTTTTTCAAAAAACAGATTAGAAGATTTAAACGAAATTATCAAAATATAATTTTTTTTAACATGTTCTAATTCGTAAATGGTGGCAGTAAGAGGAAAATGTTTCATACAATAATTGTAGATAATAATATAATTAATAACAAAAATTACCAGCAAATAAAATAATACGGCCCACGAGTAACAGCATCCAGTGAAACAGTTTGTTAGTGGTCGTTCTTGCAAGGCCGAAAATTTCCACAATGAGAACTTCTCAGGTCAATTCTCTATATAGTCGTTGTGTAAGCGATTGTGAGCCGAAAGAGCTTGTAAATAAAACCTATTTCTAGTGCTATAAGTTTACCGTAAGCGGTTTTTGCTATTGTATACCTAAAACATTTAAATCTAAATTACTATATTTTGTATCAGGAACATAAAAGCCACACAGAACGCCTTTCTGGCCTTCTGTTTAGTGGGCGAAGGTTGGCACAACTTCCACCACACCTTTCCGTGGGACTACCGCATTGGCGAGTACGGCCAGGGCTACCAATTTTCCGCTTACGTCATCGAGGCTTTCGCCAGCCTCGGGATGGCTTATGACTTGAAGACCGCGTCACCAGAGCTCATCAAGAAGGTCCTGGATAAACAAGACCTACCGAAGAACTTCGAGGTGCCTGAGACTGGCTTTGCTGATAAAGTAGGAACTGACATGGAAATTAAAGCAGCATAATGGGATTATTAAGTTGTACTGTGTTATTAAATGTTGTAAATAATATTTTAAAGAAAATAAATTTAATTTAATTCAAGTAACGATACAATAATTTTTTAATTTGTTATCGTAAATCCCAGATGGTGGGACTTGTAAAAGAAGGTGTTATTCCTTGGACGCATGTGAGTACATTACATTTAACCAGCGATAGAACTCATCGAAAACAACAATATTTCTTAACTCTTTTTCTGAATCCAACATTATCATTTTACAACTCCGTAAATTGACGAGTCGTTCAGATGTTTTCACAATGGGGTCGTTCACTAGAATCACAAACTAGAAAATAAGCCATTTATTTTATGACTAGGCCCAAAAACATCGCACTAGATATAACAGAAGTTTACAAAATATTATTAATTATTAAGATATTTGAGTTTTAAATACCTTTACAAATTATTTGTACTTCTCTTATTATTGAGCTGTCAGATTGTCGAAGTGTCAAAATAGTTGGCAACTAATTTAAAGGTTTTTTGTTTCACTTTGAATTCGTAAGTATATTTTAAATACTTTCATTTCTAACTAATAAATATTACTGTAGGTGGACTCAACGAAATTAAAGACCTTTTCGAATGACATGGGTTAGCAAAATTTATCAGTGGTAATCAAACATTTGACTAAAATAATCTTAAAGTTTATTCATTTCCAGAAATAAACGGATTTCATGTGTATTTTAATTATTTACCATGAAAAGTTATTTAAATTCCATTTAAATAATTTTATTTCAAATCGGCACTAAAGTGCTCAAAAAACGTCATTAATATCTCAGAAATCGTCACTAAAGTACCCCACTATACGACGATTTTAAGCAACGCAGTGTTGGCAACCGTAAAATCATTATTGTACAATTAGGATAATTTTTATAGATATATTAACGTGCTATAGTAAATTTGAACGTAACATGAAACAAAATTAGCAAGAAGAATTAACTAATTAATTCCGATGACGAAATTGAGGAGAAAACACATAATTTTGAGTGTTATTCACTTCTCGAGGTTGGCACTACTGACTGTCAGTTTCAATTGACAACTGACAGATGTATAAAGTTAACATTTATTGTAATTTCTGTACAGTTTTTTCTAATTTTAGATTTCAAATAAACTTAACCCTCTATTGCATGAATTATTATTTTTTTAAATAAAGGCTCAAAAAATTATTTTTTACAAAAGAAATATTCATATATTTAAAGTAAATGTTACATAAATTTTTTTCTTAAAATAAAAAACTTTTGTTCACTATTGGGAACGTTATGAACAAATTCAACTTACAATAGAACTTTGGTCTATTGGGTCGTGTTTGCGTACTATACAAAATTGTTTAATAAACAACCTCTTCAAGGAAAACTTCAGATAAAAAAAAAATTTGGAAATTTTGTAAAGGTGTATTTAGCTGTAACACATCAGCAGTTTATAAGCTGCTTCCTTCAAATTATACATTTTCTATCTCAGTTTCTGTAATTATCCTTTTCCACTTTTTTTTTATGTTGGTCAAATTAGGAGGAATGACCTAATTGGCAATTGATAAAGTTTATATAATGTTCCCAAATGGTTACAACATGATTGCCATGAAAGTAAACTGCATAAGAAAAGAAAAGCAGAACTTTAAATTTTATGTTCCCGATCGGGAACAGTGTGCAATAGAGGGTTAATATGTGCCTCGCCACTGAAGTTCCTTTTTATCACTCACATGGTTTATTTTTCTCGGCCTTAAATTTCAGTGCCTTGATACATAAATGACTATAGCAACCTCAACAAACCACTGTAATAGAGCGAGAGCGGGCTGCAGTTCGTGTAAGAGAATAAATAGTAATTTCCATTACAAGCAAGGTTAAACGGTTTTTACTGCTGAATGGAGGAAATGACCGGCGCGCCGACCAGGCGAGCCTGTCACCTCCTTGAAGCAGTAAAACACTTACCTCGCGTGTATTGTACAACATTCTATTTGTTACTCATTTGTTAATCAAATTAAAATTATAACCAAGTGTGCCAGTTGCACACAACTGTTCTGTCAAAAATTATTTGAAATGATTTCGCATAAGCCTTGTAAGCATTACTGTGGCAACGTGCATTGTTTAGCTTGTTTACTAACTTGTTAAATTTTTACAATGTAGCTGTCAATTAGTAACTTGTAAAGATTCATTTTCAAAAGCTATAGAGGGCTTGGGTAAATAGTGTTTACAAGTGAGTAACAAGTAAAAAACATTTACTTATTACTCACTTGTAAACCCCATTTACCCAAGCCCTCTATTACCTATTATCCGTTATTTTGTCTTTGGTATAGTACATCAAAGCATATTTATTTTAACACGTCCTATTAAACTCTTTGTCTAAAAACGTTATCATTAACGAATACTTGATTCAATTTATCGGAGTGTTATTTTTAATAATACTAAGAGCCAATATATCCATCTACGAATAAACTTCCGGATAAATTATCCGTCGAATAAATAAAAAATACGCATCAAAAAATGATTTCGATGCGACATTTCATTTATTCGGTGAATAATCTATTCAGTACTTTATTCGAAGATGGAAAATCGGCCCCAAATAATTATTACAACCCTGAAAAACAAATTATTATTTGTTATCAACACCTCTTTTGCTTTGCCATACTGTACATTCTATTACAAGATGACGTCACGATTTTGCAACCGCGAAAGTTTAGTTACTCTGAGAAAAGAAATTACGAATGAAAAGAAAAAATTATAAGAAATACTGAATAATATGTGACTGAAATGATCTAAATTTTTATAATTTGTAAAAAAACAGAACTTGTTGTGAAGTATATATTTGTGAACTATTATGAAGTGATGTATTCAAGGACCGCATTTGAAATCGAATCGCATGGTCTAATAGTGTTTAGCCATGTCAATAGATGGCAGTATGGGTATTAAAATTTAATAAAGCAAGTATTTTCTCAAGACAAACTTTTATTACCTTTTCATTTATTAGATCATGGGGTGGATTTTGAATGAAAAACATGTCATTTTAATAATAAATATTTATTTTATCGTTTATTATATTACATTCATATTTATTTGTTTGAAACTTATTTAAATATACAAATACATTTATTTATTGGTACAAAGATAACGATATTCGTCCAGGGGTGAAGACGCTGGACCCACGAACAGCAGAAGATGGTTCCGGGTCCATGGAGGTCCTACATAAACATACAAATCATGTATTAATATAATTGTAATACTGTTACGATTTCGTTGTAAATAATTTACTTCCAAGCTGATGTCGAAGACACTGTTGAAGGTTGTCCACATTGTAGACAATTAAATGCTCTGCAAAAAATCTAGGAATGCTGTGGACTTGTTAGGCTTGGAGCCTAGGTTCACGCCGAACTCTGCTTTGCGGGAGGTGTTACAGCGGCTCGGGGCAGAGGCCCGGGGGGCCCTACGGCCCGAGGATGCACGAGAGATACTTGGCAAGCCGGACCAGGCGGAAGAGCGCAGTGATTTGTTTCTACAAATGTCTAATAACTTCCAATGTATTATTGTAATAAAAAATATTAAATAATACTTGTTCTTTTATATTGATTGTTGAATGACAGTTCACTTATACTTACTAATAACTTCTTTATTATAATGATTATTGAAAAAATTATTTACATACCAAATGCGGGAACGCTTGGTTCCCGGATGAGTGAACAAATCCGGGAACCGAGTTCACGCAAGAGGTTTGTACAATATTTTTTGTACGAAAAGTATAGAACTAATAACAATCTATACAAAGAAATCAAGTTCTTCAAGGAGTTCTTTTGATACTGGTCCAAGTTGAACTATAAATATAAACACACAAATTAATTTGTCTAATATATAAGAAAACAATTAAAATTTTTATAATATTTACCGTATTCACTTGTAAATTTATTATATTTCTTATTTCCGTAAAACATTCTTCTTACTCATTTAAACACAGTTTATATGATGTACTTCACGAAATATCACAAAAATTGGCATGTAATTTTATTCTACTTCTATATAAAATAAACCTTAAAAAACTCACTGGTGCAGAGCGCATCGTCATATCTCTTAAATTTTTCGAGATATGGCGGTTTTTGATGTTTTTCGAAGGGCAACTTTGAGGAACTGCAACTCAAAAATTACGCAAGATATCGAAAAATACTCTTCAGTTTTGTGTTAATCGTGCATATTATAGCAAAATACCAAATTTTTTTTAAATTGAAAATTTTGGATTTTTTTCCAAAATTTCTATCAGCAATATCTCAAATAATAAACGAGATACGAACTTGCAGACTAAACCATTGGATTCAGTTCATCGAAATACATAGACCCTAAAAATTTCAGAACATTCGGATGGTGAGTTGAAATTTTAGAGCAAAAAGTCTGAAAATGGCCTGTTTCAGGCCAAATGTCAAGGGTTTTTTGCCAAAAACGTCATTTTCACATTTTTTGCTCTACCTCTGTAACGCGTAAAACAATTTAAATGAAATTTTACATACTTATGTATTTTGACGAGCTGAATCGAGTGGTCCAGTTTGCGAGACTGTTTCTTTTATATTTATCGAGTTATCGCCTATCGAAATTTGGAGAAAAAATCGAAAAATTTCAAAATTTGCTAATTTGTAATAAAATGCATGAAACGAAAAGGAACTGAGTCTATTTTTCAATATATTTAATAGATTTTGAGTTGCAGCCACTCAAAGTAGCATTTCAAAAAACATCGAAAATTGACATATCTCTATAAATTTAAGAGTTATGACGATGCGCTCTACAGCATTGAGTTTCTTAGGGTTTATGTTATATAGAAATAAAATAAAAGTATATGCCAATTTTTAGTAATATTTCGTGAAATCTGAATTTGTGTAGTACTTTCTTAACATGTATTTGTTGTCAATGGTAAATGAACTTGTATTAAATTTTCTTATTTGTACAGATATTATAAACATTTTTCAAATTATAACCACAATCCTCGTTTAAATAATTGGGCCATATTGTGTAGTTCCAGATAATGTAACAATTTACTGATCTACAGACAAGTTATCCTCAGGAGTGAAGCATCAATATAAAATACAAAGTAATCTTTAAAATGTGATTAGTTGTCAAAAAATAATAATGAAAAGCATGTCAAAATATTTTTTGACAACTGCATGTTAAACATCATTATTTTATTTAACAGAAAGAACCGAGTTTACGCAAGAGGTTTGTACAATATTTCTTGTACGAAAAGTATAAAACTAATAACAGTCTATGTCTATACAAAGAAATGAAGTTCTTCAAGTAGTTATTTTGATAATTGTCAAAGTTGCACTACAAATATAAACACACAAATTAATTTGTCTAATATATTACAAAACAATTAAAATATTTATAATATCACTTGTAAATTTATTTTCGCGCCGCCGTCCGACATTGATACAATTACATATCTCTTAAGCGGTCGGAAATCATGTTTTTGTAGTACTAGTTCGACAAAAATTGCTAACTTTTTATGATTATATGTTGGCACCACTTCACTAATTTTAGCTAACTTCTGACGCTAGAAATGTCAAAGTATTACATTGACTTAAAAATATTATGGCAATATAACTACAATTGCGTATTTGCAATACAAGAAAACAGAATATTTATGGATTTTAAACATATTTGTAAGTAATTATAATTGAATTTGAAGTGTAAAATCCAAATAAAAATATGTAGATATTTTTGGTTATGATATTGGAAAATAAACATAATTGACATTCAAATATTGTGAAGTTAGTAACATAAAAAAATTCCCTGTCATTAAGAAAATGAGTAATAAATTAAATTTATTTATTAAATTTACATAAATGTTGGCGCGAAAAATCTTGTGTATCCCTCGGTTGGAAACTATTTTGCGAGTGCTCGTATTTGTAGGACTCGCCTACGGCTCGTCCTATCAAAATAAACTCGCACTCTCAAAATAGCAGTTTCCTACTTTGTGATACAAATAACTATATATTTCTTATTTATATTGAGGTAACTAACATTACATTTGTAGGTTATGTATTTTACAGCTGTCATACCGGGCAGATTTTATTGCCAACCTTGGTAACCAAATGCACTAAATTTGTTACTTTTAAATTCAATTTCATTCTTATTTCATCATTGTTTATATTAATATTATGTAAAGAAATGTTTGAAATACTATATTATTTTATAATAAATATAATTTATTAATAAACGCTTTAGAAATAGGAATGTTTTCGTCGAAATTTCCGGGTTGTCTATCTGGTGGAGACCTGGGAAATGGACATTTCGGACGTTGCTTAGGCAACGCGAAATAACCAATTTCAATGTATGAGTACAATAATAACTATTATATCACTGTATTCTACACTATTGTATCGACATTTCTTTAATAAATATTTCTCTATTTATATAATTAAAAAAAGGCCAAATAATGTTTTACGTACTTCAACATTACTGCATTTATTGTATAAATACATTAAAAATCACATTTAAGAATTAAAAATATTGACATCAGCGCCGCCAAAACGCTGGAACTAACCAAAATAAGGTGCATCCATAAAATCGAGATCGTGACGTCACACATATTTAAATTGAATAAAAACAATAATATGAATTAGTTTATTGTTGAAAATTTAACGTATTCTGCCATTAAAATAATATAATACGTTAAATTATCAAAAATAAATAAATATTATTGTTTTTATTAAATTTATATGTGTGTGACCACACGATCACGATTTGATGGATCACCTTGTTTTAGTTAGTTCCAGGGTTTTGGCGGCGCTGATGTCAATATTTTTAATCAAATTTTAAATATTTTTAATATGAGTTTTAATAAATTTATACAATAAATATAAAAATTTTGAGGTATGTAAAACATTATCTGGCCTTTCTTATAACTATATAAATAGAGAAATAGCACATTTTTAATGAAATAGTTTTTTTTAAACAACCTGAAAGCAAAGCTGTCAATAATTAAGTAAAATCGAGTATTTTATTTATTTATTAAAGAAATTTCGATACAAATTGGAATGAAACACCAGTACATAATAAATAAATAGTGTAGAATACAGTGATATAAATGTATTTTCAATAATCAATAATCAATTAAAATTAGTGAGTATAAGTGAACTGTCATTCAACAATCATTACTTTGTTACTTCAAAAATAAGTATTTTCAGTATATTTCTAGTCGACATAATCGAACGAATGATAAAACAAATGGATTATTGGGAAAATAAAATATGTAAATGTACCAACACGATTTACAGACGCAAGGAAACATTGGCTGGTACCACGAGCTCTGTTTTTGGGCGTTTTGGACTCGGTTTTAGCGCTGGACAATGTTCTAAAATTATTTTATAACACAAATACTGCAAATAGAAGTTAGAGAGAAATGTATTATCCACCACTTTTATTTGAAGTACTTTTTTATAAAATAGTTTCAGAACATTGAACAGCGCTAAAACCGAGCTTAAAACACTGCTCTGTACGAAGAAATAATTCATTACCTACTTTCTAAATATAAAATTAAAATATTTGTATTTCATACGTACATAGATTACATTTCTAAAGGCAAAATATCTTAAATCGTTAAAGATATCACGGAATTGCGAATACTCGTGAAGCTAAACATAAAAACTTTGTTGTCTTGAATGAAATTACGATAAACATTCACATATGTGAATGAGTTTGATTTGAAATTCTGAACTACATAATCACATTGTACCATACCTCATCAAATCCATTCCCAGGAACTGTCTGCTCGAGTCCAATGTTGCGGGCCACATTAATTCGCACTAGATTGTAGCAAGAACCATCTGTTGCTGTTTATACACAATCTCTCACTACACACACTCAATTTAACAATCAAACTTGATAATTTAATCATTGTAAAAGTTTATTTCATTTTTATTGAATTATTCACGAAATAAAACTTTGACAGCAGGAAATGGACTAGTGACAGTTGATATTTACCGCTAGTGACATCTGCGTCTAAACGCGTAAACTACGAACTGTCACTTACTCTTATTTTAATAAAACAATTATTTCTATTGTCATAAATACGTGAATTAATTGTTATTATCGAGTAATTAACGGAAATAAATAAAATGATATAAGTAAAGAAAATAAATTGTGTTAATAATGGTAACTTTATTGTACGAGTTGGCAGTATTTTTGTCCCGAAATATCTACCACTGTGTTAGTCTTACCTGTCAAAAAATTATGTCATTTTTATTTACCTGTATATTTATACAATATAATACTAATATTATACTATATTAACAAATAATTCATTTAGTAATCAATACAAATTTTAATTATAAATTAATAAATGTAACGGACGATCGATTGAGCATCGTAGTTCATGGATACTTACAGAGATGGCGCCAAAATGATCTGTCGCTGTCTAACATAAATTTACTTATTTATTTTAATGAATTACTCAATAATTATTAACTTATGGACATATGTATGTGCACAGAAGTGATTATTAAAGTTTGTACAACAATTTTGATGTATGAGACATACAATTTGAAAGTGTCAAACAGCCAGTGAAATGTAGTGATTTTTTATCAATAATTTGAATAGTTTTTTAATGAATTGTTACAAAATGAGTGGAAATTGGCGCTGGAGAACTGAACCAATGAATTTAGCGTGATGTTCACATTTTGAATTAATGTTATGCGGTAGTATTGGTGTTAGACATTTTGGCTTCTAGGTTATGTTATTTTCAAGTCGTTTTTATTAGCGAAAATAAGACAATGAAATAAACATGTTTGAATTGAAAGGTAGGTTTTATTATTTTTACAGTCGTACATAATTTATTAAGTTTACATGAAACATATTTAAACAAAAATAAATAAATACAAGAAAACCCTTGAAAGGTTTGCACATCTTAAACTATTACAAAAACTCATTGGTAAACCGGCGACTCGCAAGAAACGCGTTGTCACGGGAAGTGTCACTAGGAAATGATTGCCATTGCTTACAAAATGCTAGTGAGTTTTCAGTGAGCACGTTTTAGGGTCCCTAGAATACGCTGTTACTAGTTTCGCGATGATGTCTGTGTGCTGATTAGTTTTCAGTGATAATCCAATAGTATTTCATGGCAATGACATGTGTCACATTTCGTAAATAATTACATTTTAAAAGTGTTTCCAAGCTGTACATGGAATGCGTAATATAATTATTTACATTTTTTATTACAGAAATTAAATGGCATAAAAAGAAAATTAGAAACTTGAAAAGAAAATTGGGTAATTATTTCAATACATATTTATATACTGCATAATTATGACATTTGAGATATTTGTTCCAGATACATTACAAACAAATATGTTCAAACGCAAACGGAAACGATTGAATTGTCACATGTGAATAGTAGAGCACCTAGACCATCAAGCTCGGTGTTGATGGCGATAGGATTTAGTAAGAATTCAAATTCATGTCAAAAAACCAGGCAGCCAATCACAAGCAAACAGACGACTTGTTGTGTGTGTGTGTGTGTGTGTGTGTGTGTATATGGAATATTATTGAATTTAATGATATATTTTTTATTACAGAAGACCCGGCTCAAAAAGAAAAAGACCTAACACCCCAGATTATGAAGAAGAGACCCCCGTGCAGATCTGCCGGGGGTCTCAATCACAGGTCCCCACAACTAATCGTGCTACTTTAACTTCACCGACTTTAATATCGCGGCACACCACGATAGACTCCCCTTTTTATATTGAGAGGGGGGTACAGACTGATGAAAGTGTAAGTTAATTAAAAATAATTGAATGAAACAAGAGCACCTAGGCCAGCAAGCTCTGTGTTGGTGGCGATAGGATTTAGTAAGAATTCTGTGCAAACGGAAACCGATCTTCCAGCTCGAGGAAGAGCGCGGCGTCATTGCACGGCGGGGACAACATTATTAGGGGGCCATTTATTTTACTCAGACTTGGCTTTTGACTCTTATCAATTAGCCAGTATCATCATTGTAAACAGGGCTGGACGTCAAAGCAAAAATAAGATGTTTCCACATTTGTATGTTTTGAGCTGAGAGTAAAACACTAATTGAACGATAAACATGTACAATAATAACAGTCAGCCATGAAATGTACAAATACAAAACAAGAGAATAATTAATGATTGTACAAGTGCATTCTGTGTTCCTGTGTTTTATCGAGAGGAAAACAAGCGCTTTCCTCTCGCGTGTAAAAATGGAATTTATTGTTTCGGGTTTCTAGTAAACCATCATCCAGCTATCCACACACACAGACATCATTTCAGCGATTCCTACATTTCCCTAGACTTTGCCAGTTTACCAAAAGCAACGCACCATCCAAGATGGAAACCAGGAAGTGCCAACTCTGCACCCGATTCCAATCCACCGTGAATGGAATTACAATTCAATACAACGAGGCTGTCATCAGCAGTCGAACCAACCGAGGGAAACAACCAAGATTACACAACTTGTGAACCAAGCCAGTGGTCAAGATTGCACTTCCTGTCTCTTCTAATTGTACAGATACACACTCACACTAGTTACACTCACAGCTGTCCGCTCTGCTAGAGGCACAGTCCGCCGATCAGCTCCCGGCAAGGCAGTCTCGAGTGTTGAAGCCAGTGGCTCGCTGCTACAAGGTTCTCCGATCAGCTCCCGCCAAGGCAGTCTCGAGTGTTGAAGCCAGTGGCTCGGTGCTGCAAGGTTCTCCGATCAGTTCCCGGTAGGCAGGTCTATCGCCATCCGACATTTTCTGAAATATACAAAAAATGATCACATTCTAAATTATATATTTCCAACTAAAAACTATTAACTAAGGTTGTAATCAAGATTGGTTTGAATAAACTTTGACACATTTTGATAATACAATTAATTTAGAAACAAAGTTATAGATGATGAAAGAATAAAGTTAACCCTAATCCCCTTCATGAACCTGTCAGTTAAATGCTCTGCAATCTAGGAATACTGTGCACTTACTTGTTCTACCATCGGAAACTAGGTACACGCCGAACTCTCTGTCGGGGGCGCTGCAGGTGGAACGGGGCGCATCGCGGGTCCCTCGCTTGGCACAAGACACGTCGATTTGCAGATCATAAGCTGCGCGGTCACCAGCGTGAAATTCACATCTATTTACACAATCAAATAGAATTGAAACGAAACGATGTTTATTTGGAAAATTTAGCAAATTGAATAACAAAAATACATAACGACGTAAAACAAGTAAACTCTCAACAATTAAAAATAAAAACTAAAACATAAGAAAACCTTGACCTACTACTTGAATTTTAAAGGTAAAACACATTTTAAATGAAGAGTAGGCGAACAGCAATATATAAACAATCTATTTCTATCTCAATGTTCTACCAACTTTTCACAGATTATTTTCATCGCTTATTAAAGATTACTGATATTTTTTATCCGTCTATTTATCTCAAAATGCCGCTAGAGACATGTATCTTGTTGATGAAACTTGAATGGTTCATTTTGATGTTTCAAATACACATTTTTCACCCACGCACACTTCTGTACTCAGCAAAACACATTAACACTGCATTTTTAATAATTCCGTATTGAATTTCTTTTTAAATTACACTTTACTTCCGTCAAACTAATCAGAGAAAAAATTCAACTACTGTCGCGATATCGGTGGCAAAAGTGTGAACTATGAAGTGTCATTGTTTCTAATTTAATGAATCACACATCAAAATCAATAACCTTCTTCTACACTCACAAATGAGTTGAATATTTATTAAATATTGTGTAAATAACAAAACTGAACTGTAATTTTAGGAAGAAAAGTAACAAGAATTGGAAACATTATTCAGACGTTGGCAGTACTTTTGACGCTAGATTATTGGTTTACCATTGTGTTAAACCACTGTTCAACTTATCTGTCAAAAACATTATTTCACTTATTAGTGCTTTATTTACTTGCGGTTAATTTGTTTGGAATTATTTGAAGTGAGTATTAGAATGCAGACGATGATTTGAATGTGTGATTCCAGCAACGTGTTCATAGATGAATCAATCTCACCCGCTCATATTCGTTTCCTTCGACATTCGCTCAAACGTCCACTTCCGGTTTCAATACATGTTTACACATTTTGTTCAGGAAATCACTTGCGTTTAGTTTGTACGCGCACCGCCAGATGGAACAACAACAAATGGGCAGCACAGCACCACCCGCCCGCCATTGATTTCTTATCGAACACGGACCACCACTAACTAACGTGTTGTAACTCGTAAATGGCGACAGTGAGAGGAAAATGTTGCCAACATTAATTATAGATAATAATATTTTAAACATTAATAACAACATTTTCACTAAATGATAATTTACTGAGATATTTTAAAATAGGGCTTCAAGTAAACTAGCACTTCCGGTTATTGGATTATCACCAAAAGCTAATCAGCTGTTCCAGAGCGGATACAATTGATATATACAAAATATCACAATGTTCAGTTTAGTAGTTTTTGAGAAACCGTAACTCCAGACAGACAGACAGACAATGACGAACCACAGACAGACAGACAGACAGACAGAGAATGAAACACGGCAACGAATAGAGACAGAATGAACCGCGAAATAGAGGTTAGATGGAGGGATGAGAGAGCAAAGAAACGTGGCTGTCTCTCTCGTAACCACTGACACATAGTGTAGTGGAACGCGCACTCTTCTGTGTCAACGAGCGTTCCACTATTATTACATGTTACTTACTTACCTCTTGGTTTCAATTCTTGTCACTTGTTCCACTTCCGGTTTAATTTGATCGATTTCCTGTCGAATCTCTTGTAGTTTCTGTGTAGCATTCGTTGCTGGTTTTCAGTCTAGTTAGTAACAGGTCTCATCGCGTAGCTTTCAACGATTTAATAATGTCATCACCTGGCATCGAACCAGCAAACCTCAACAACGTCTTCTAGTTCAGCGAGTCACGGATTCCATCTGGGACTAACAAATACAACCACATAACCTCAAACAGTTCAACCCATTTCCTCGCCCAGGTCCATTTCAATTTCCGCTTTGTCGGGAACTTTTTCACAAGTACAAGTTTCTGATTTCGATCGTACGTTTGGGCTGCTTTCATTCAAATATTTATTTCAGAATTGTTTCAAGAGACAAAGGGATTAATTTTTACCTATTTGATGCAGAAGCAAGTCCAGGAACACCTTCCGAATGTCGTAAGTTTTGCAGTCGACGTTCAGCCAAATTCTTTGTAGTTGAACTAACATTGTTCTTGAGATGACGTACAGTTTGAATATTTGGTTTTTTGTTCTTTCTGTTCTGAACAGTTTGGATTGACTGAAATAAAATAAATTCATACAAAAAATGAAACGTCACATTGAAAGTAATACTTACTGCATTATTAGGAATTGAAGAATTATTGTCACGTCGAAATGGTCTTTTTGCAATTAATATTTTTCCTTCTGACTGACATTTTTTCACATCCAAGTATTTGTTGATATTCGTCAAAACTGAAATTAAGGTTATGTATGAGCAGTGTTGCCAACCGAGTCAGTCAAATAATCCCTGAACCATCGCCCAAATATCCCTGGAATTCCCTAGATTTCTGTCGTGTATATTTTAATTATTTACCATGAAAAATTATTTTAATTCCATTTAAATAATTTTATAAACTATTGTTATGTGACTAAATGTTTGAACTTTATTGTTCTGTTTGCCAATTGAGTCTACGATTTTTTTGGCACTGCGTACGAGCTGTCAAAGTTGGACTTTTTTAAAGGGGGTGGGAGGGGGTTGATATCATATTGACTAGCATCACATTAAAGAGAACATTTCAAAGTTTCTAAACTCAAAGAATCATCCAATTTCACCTAAATGCAACCGAGTTATGGCACTCGGAAATTTAAACATTTTTGGTGCATTTGCAAGTGCTGCGTTTTTTTTTTTTTTTCGAGTGTATTATAATAATTATATTTTCACTAATTGCACTTTTAAATAAACCTTTTCATAAATAATATCATTAAATTATTACATTTCTTCACATATATTTCAGTTTGACAACTCAACCTTGTCACCTGACAGCTTTGACTCGAAAACTATTTAAAAAATAAAATCACTCCACCTACGGTGTCGTGATTGTATTAAAACAGTTTTCTTGTCGCTAGGTAACAAAGTTTCGTACAAACAGAAATTTTTCCGGCAAAATACAAATAGTATATTACATACCTAGGGTTGTAAATGGCAGTTTTTTGGTCGAGAATACAGGACGGTAAGTAATTTTACAACCCTGTTGAACTCAAGACAACTAGTAAAGAAAAGGTAAGTTTCATTTACGTTTATAATGTTTTGACAATGATGATATATTTGCAATGTAAGTGCTTTAAAAAAATATTTTACATAGTAACCGCTCGAAAAATGCATAGCAACCGTCAATAAATACATAGCAACCGTTCCACAAACTCATGGCAATGTAATTTAATAGCGATAACTTTCAAAATATGTATTTAAAATTATCACTAAATTAATACGAATTTCATATCTTCAACAAAATTATGTGTTCAACTTATAGTTTCTCTGTTATAATCTGGTATTTTGGTGTCTCGTCAAACAAATAACTATTCTAGGTGGTACTTTCAATGGCCTTGAATCACTTTATCTCCCTAGGGAATACTTGTCATTTTATTTCCCTCAAAAAATATTGAAGCATATTTTGTAGATAATAATTTTGATAAGAATAAAATAAACTTTATTTATCGGTTGTATATAAAATAAAATACTATACATTAAGGCAGAGAAATGTATGATTTTTTCCCACGGAGTAAATTAAAGCACGAGGCATAGACGAGGGTTCCAATAGGACAATATAATTTCTTTCACGATCCCAATATTTATAATGGTTTTTATGTATTTCAAAATTTTTTGAATTTTAATATAATTTATAATAGTTACATTTGATTTGTTTAATTTTGTGTATTTTTCAAATAATTTGAGCACCTCACGACGGGAGAGAAAGTGCACAAATCATCCCCTTGGATATGAAATTGGCTGTTTCTGTTTGGTATCATGAAAAGCTAGTTTCTCTCCCAGTCGTGAAAAAAAAAACATTTATGACATCTTGTGATATTAAAAATAATATAAATAATATATGCAACTTGCTCACCGAGTATGTATACCGTATAGTCTACACATCTATGTGTCTAATAATGGGGTCTTTCACCATTTTTTTTTATTTTTTTTTATGAAACTTTATCTATACTGAAGACAATCTACACTTTTAAGCCACAATGATTTTTTAAAAAATGTTGTGACGTCATAGTAGAGGTGTTGCTGCATCTAAAACAGTACAGATTGTAAGTAATTGTAGTCATATATTTTTTTACTTATTTTATTATTATTATTACAATAAAATAGAACATTTATGTAACAAAAATTATTTAAATCTCTACTGTTTTAGATCCAGCAACACCTCTACTATGACGTCACAACATTTAAAAAAAATCATTGTGGATTAATGAATAACAATTAAGACTTTTTAAAAGTGTAGATAGTCTTCAATATAGATAAAGTTTCATAAAAAAATATTAAAAACAATGGTGAAAGACCCCATTGTGAAGTGTCAAAAATATGTGTCGTTTGAAATAATATACAACCAAACCAATAATTGTATTATTAGTTAGAAAGTTTTAAAGACAAAATATTTTATTAATACCTATGTAAAATAAAACAGGTTTAATATTTATATGTCAGTTTAGTAGTTTTATAGAAACCGTAACTCCAGAGATTTACAGACTGACAGGCAGACAGCAAGACAGACACACAGACAGACAGAAAGATAGACAGGCTAACAGACAGACAAAGACAGACAGACAGATACACAAACAGACAGAAAAACAGACAGCAAAACAAACAGGTAGACATACAGACAGACAGACAGACACACAAACAGATAGACAGACAGCAAGACAGCAAGGTACACAGACAGGCACACTAACAGATAGACAGACAGACAGACTGACAAACAGACATATGACAGACGGACATGCAGGCAGACAGACAGACAGACAGAGACAAACAGACATACAGATAGACAGACAGACAGACAGACCCTAAAACGTGCTCATCCACTGGAAACTCACTACCGAATTTTTATCAATAGTTATATCACGAGTGCTAAGAATGTAATCGATTGAATTTGGCATGTGTAGCTTATGAAAATAAATTTGTTTAAAAAGTGTTTGAGTACATAATAATTTGAAAAAATCCCGAGACCGCAGGTCGAGGGATTTTATCTTAAATTATTATGTGCGATAACATTTTTTAAAAGCAAAATTTTATAAATAAGCTAGACATCAAATTTAATCGATTCAATTCTTTAGCACGAGGGGTATATGTCAAGATTATTTCATGAATTCATAGCATAAACTTTAATATTTGCCGAAGAAATTGTACTAATACGTTGATTTTGACACATTTTCACATAAATAAACAGGTACACACATAAACAAAAAGCACCATAATATTGTGTTGTTATATTGTAACTATAGCAAATTAATTGTTTTTCTTCTTACTTGTCAAAAAAATGTCAAAAATTTGTAAATAAAAATAGCTTGAATTGAATAATTCAGTATGTTTAAAGACATAGAATACCAGTAAAGGTAAAAAAACATGTAAGTATCTTGCTTCTGCAACTAATTATCCGGCTAAATATGCCTTCAAAATGTTCAAAATTTGCATATAAAAGCTAGCTTCAATTTAATCGCGAATAAACAGCATGCTGCTGTTTAATCACTTATCATGCACACAATGGAAAATGAGACATTCTGATTGGTCAAATTTGTAATGAGTGAAATAATCACAATTACGTTTAAATCGTTTAATTTTGTTCATTTTTCAAATAATTTGAGCCCCTCACGACGGGAGAGAAAGTGCAATAAATGCTCACTAAAACAATATGGGATAAAAACAATAAATTGGGTCCCGATGTAGAGTAATTTCCCCTACCCAAATATACAATTTCGTGCTTACATAAATTACTAACTAATTGACATATTATACTTATTCGAATAAACGTAAGTCATGCAATATTATATTTTAATAGAGGTATTGTTTTAGAAACATGTAACAAAAGAATAGTGAAATATTCATCAAAATTACGGGTTTATATTTTCTAACGCGCAATTATTCTTAACTGCTAGTAATTGTAGAATTAATTTTTTATTTGAAAAGTTAGGTACAGATTTAACCTAAACAGTTATTATGTATTAATTTATTATAAATTGTTTTTGACGTAAGACGTTAAAATCGATTTAAAATGACATTTTATTTATAAACGGTACAAAATACAGAAAAATATTTCATATAAAAATTGTAGTGAATATCATTCTACATATTTTTGAAAATAATGAATTTTTCTCTAACTCTATTATTTACTGAAATATGACCCACCAAACTTCAGTTATGTCTGGTTTATTGTTACGGTTTAGTTCTAATTATTTTGCTTGTATTTTTGTTTCGCCTTTTGAGTGCACCACCTACTACGCGACGGTGTAGCTCTGGTCGTCGGAAGCTGTGATTTCGGCTTACTGGCAGGTGCGCATCGCTAAGGTACTTGTTGCAGTTAGTTTAATTTTTCCTTGCTTTGACCTGTAAAAAGGATTTTTCACGTTAGAAGAGTCGTTACTGAGTTTTGGAAGAGATCTGGTTGTGTTACCTTTTTTGTGTGAAGAAATTCAGTATAGAATTGTATCAGATTAGTATCTGGATTAGTGGTAATTTAAACCATTTTGGAATTGTTATATTCTGCGGCCGTTAGCCGGATTTATAGATCTCAAACTCTCATACTTTTAAGCCGTCCTACATCTCAGGTAAATATTCACGTGATAATCTAATTTTGCAGCTTCCTAATTAAAATAAAGTCAATTAGTTTAACGTAGAGTCAGTCACATAAATTAGAGTCAATAGTAATTTCATTGTTCTGTTTTTATCAAAGTATAACACATTGCCACGTAGTTGAATAAATAGTCAGTGGCGTACGTACCTTGCTATGAGTCTGATCACAAACTTCCTTTTTAGGCTTTTACTTTTTAGGTTTTACGTTTACGTTTACGTTGCACTTTAACGTTTCACGTTTTCGTTTTACGTTTTTGTTTTACCATTGGGATTGGTATTACTGGGACCAAGTTAGTCCGCTGTTCCGTTATTATTGGAAACATTTACGGGAGTATCGTACTCCGTATTTTGGGAACCTGGAATCATCTCCAAGTCTGCGTTGACTTGTGAATACGGAGCATCGTGGAACGTGGAGTACCACCGTCCATTCCCACATTGGTTTGCTGTGCGTCGCGAAACGGGAAGTCGCCGCCACTGGATTTGGCGCGATTGCGATCCAACGCGTCACGCTACGCCTGCGCCGTTCCATCTCGGACGAGAGATAGCCACATTGGACAGCAGTGAGGAAGGAACCCCGCAACCCCCCTGGGCCACAGCTAAGCCATTCATTTGTTTTATTATTTATGGTTATATTTATGTTATGCTAAAAGTTGATTTGTTATCTATATCATCAATACTTACGTGTTATCATTGTTACGCGGTCGATATTTACATCTTGTGTAAACTGCTTATTGTCGTCAGCATTTATCAACCGATTACGATTCGGTCTGATCGTCGCGAATGTAACACTTGCGTGCTGTTTAGCGCTTATTGTTCCGTGGCACGACGTACGTCTCCGGCGGTTGGGTTCACCGAGTCTACTTACGCGCGTCACGTGTATCCTTGGTCGACCAACGAAACCACCGTGATCCTGTTGAGCGCTTTAAACACCTTTTTGAGTTTGTACCCCGACTGTCACTGCGTCATCGAGCCGCGCGAAGTAATTCAACCACAACTCGATTTAGCCCACGCCGATCAGAGCAGTCCTAACTCGGACGATAATATTTTTATACGCAATTGTAAATACGTTCTTTACGCCGCAATACACTCATCATTAGCATATTTTGGAGTTGTTATTCGTTGCTACCCCCTTTACTACTGCCTTCGACAGATCGCTACGTCCCTTGGCCACTCTGGAGAATTGTTGGCCAGTCTCCAGAGGTTCGTTTTCGTCAGCTGCATGGCCAGCTGGCGCCCTATAAAAATTATTCTGATAGCTTGCTGCACACAATTGACCGCACGACCGTCTCCACTGTTCAAGCTAGCCGCGGCAGCCAAGGCGACGAAAGAAGTGTAGCATTATACTGCATTTAATTTACAATTTCGATTTAGAAATTTAGTTTTAAAAATAAAAAATATATTGAAATAACTTTATTGGTTGATGCTTACCCAAATTTTTGACCAAAAACAATACCTCCCTTACCTAAAATTAGGCTAAATTTGTCATATGTGATTGTTCTTCAATCAAAGATATTTAATTAATATCATATTTAATACTCTCAGCTTCATGTAACAAAAATATTTTATTATGATCACAAATACACAAATAGATAAATTTAAGGATTTCTACACGTTTTGTCCTTGTCTAATGTTGGGTTATGTTTCATTTGTCAAAAACAATTGCAATTAAATGTGCAAATTGAAATACATATTTTGACTTGAACCCAATTTTTTAATGTAAAATCATTTTTATTTGGATTTTTTCTCATTTTCTTGTGGTTGAGATGTAATTTTTGACAATTAATTTTACCTGAATCAATTGTTAAAAATGAAAAAATAAGTTTGAAACATGCATTTCTTTCAAGCAAAAGAACAACATAATTATAAAATTGCTATCATTTATCATTAAAATTACTCATTTTACACGAAAAATAAAAAAGTTTGAATAGTTGAAAACAGCGTTCTCTATTTTATTGCAAGCTTAAAACAGCAATTTTATTGTGATTTCCCAAAAATTCGCCGGTTCGCACGATAGAAACTTGAATATGACAGTTTGAATAGTTGAGAACAGCGTTTTCTATGATTTTACAAGCTTAAATCACCAATTTTATCATGATTTCACAAATATTCGCCATTTCACATGATAGAAACATGAATATGACAGTTTGAATGGCAGAAAACAGCGTTTTCTATGTTTTTGCAAGGTTAACCAACAATTTTATCATGATTTCACAAATATTCGCCATTTCACACGACAGAAACATAAATATGACAGTTTGAATAGTTGAAAACAGCGTTTTTTATATTTTTGCAAACTTAAAACAAAATTTTTATCTTGATTTTACAAATATTTGCTATTTCACACGATAGAAACATAAATATGACAGTTAGAATGGTAGAAAACAGCGTTTTCTATGTTTTTGCAAGCTTAAAACAGTAATTTTATCTTGATTACACAAATATTTGCCATTTTATGTGATAGAAACATGAATATGACAGTTTGATTAGTTGAAAACAGCGTTTACTATGTTTTTGCAAGCTTAAAACAGTAATTTTATCGTGATTTCACAAAAATTAATTTTCTTGTGATATCATAATTTAGCAATGCTAAACGTGGCAACGTTGTATTTTCAAACGATCACTTCGTCAAACGTCAATTGTCAAACGTCAAACCCTGGACATAAAAATATCCAATTAATTTTCGGTTGTATTGAACAATAACTTGAAAAAGTAACGATTTTGATCATTAAATGCAACAAATAAGTTAAGATTAATTTGTCACATTTGAATTTTCGCGCGCTGAATACAACGCTGCCACGCCTCCCACTGGATTTGCAGACATTCCTGTAGTATTTACTTGTTACTCAACCTCTGAAATGTAATGACACTTCGACATTATGTTCATGAATGTTCCAGCTACCGATTTATCAATATTATTTTTTATGTTATTTTGACATTTTTAGCCTCAAAATATAACTTTTCCATTAGATCACATGTTAAATCAGCAATACTTTAAACTGTCATAATTTTTTTGCTGTGAATGACTTCAAAAATTTGCTTGAATTTTTTGTGCAATACTTCTGACCTGTCAAATAAATTTCAGACAATTCTTATTATTTTAGAAATAGGGTAAAACTGACAATATTTGACACATTTTACTGCTGTCACAATTATTTTTACCTCCCGCCTACCTCTAGGTAAGGGAGGTATTGTTTTTGGTCAAAAAATTGGGTAGTGAGTTTTCAATGAATAAGCACGTTTTAGGGTCCCCACAATACGATTTTACTATTTTCGCGATGATGTCTGTATGTATGTATGTATGTATGTATGTATGTATGTATGTATGTATGTATGTATGTGCGTGTGTGTGTGTGTGTGTAGTCTGTGGCAATTTTTTCGTCTCGCATAACTCAAATACTATAATACCAAAAAATACAATTTTGTGAATTATTGCTTCTTATATTTAAATGAAGAGCTGATTAGATTTTGGATAAAATTAGTCAACCGGAAGTAGCAGTTTACTTGAAGCCCTTAACAGTTTTTCGTGAAAAACACGCTTAAATTTCCTTTCTCAACAATTTATGTTATTTTGAAAGTTGAAGAATGTTTAATTTTACATGTGTTTTGATTACATTAATTTTATTAATTTTCATTAGATTTAGAGATAATAAAATATAAAGAAATTAGATTTCACAAATCTTGCATTCCTAGTACACCATGGAAACATTTTCAATTTTTTACGAAATGTGACACATGTCATTGTGATTGTGAAGCTGTTTTCTTAGTGAAATATATGTCAAAAAATTAAATAAATATACGAAAGAAAATTAAAATTCTCAAATATAAATAGAAAATAAACAAATAAGAAGGTATGTTTCTGTATCATCAAATACTATTTTGTACCGTTTAAGAGTAGTATTGGGCGGGAGGTTATGTGCTGGGCACATCAGATTTTTTTATTTTGTTTCTCAGTTATGTTGATTAGTTGGTTGGATTTGAAAATTTTTATTTGAATATGAAATATATTTATAATAAGTTAGTAAATTTTATTTATTCATGCTTTTCGTCTTAAAATCTGTACAATTTTTAACATATTTTTTCTGTGGTAATTACATTATACAAGTTAACCTAAAAACTTATACAAGTGTTACCAACATGATTGTTATTTACAAAAAATACATTGTAAAAATTATAAATAAATGTCTAATTTTATTGAAAATACTTATTTTAGTGATATACATAATTTAAATTATCTTACAATTATGTCTTATATTTTCTTATTTCCGGATTAAATCACAGTTTGACAACTATAATTTTTATTTATAATTGGTTCATTGGCAACACTGCTACACCGCCTTGTGTCTGATAACCTAACTTTTAACGTCGTGTCAGTTGTGTTGTAAAAGTGTATTTTAGGTCCGAGCAAATCGTTTTTAGAAACATGTCGTGAAAAATGTTGTGTCTAACACGAGAGGAAAGCCCCTTTTTCCACTCTCGCTCGAATTGCCTCATTCGCTTCGCTCATGAGGCAAACTTTGAGCTTGAGTGGGGAAAAGAAGTGTTTTCCTCTCTAGTTTGACAAATAACTATTGGCATTGGCACGTTTATGGTATGTTAAGTATAAGTTCGTATGACTTTACGAAAGGTCGTACAAATTTCTTATAATAAATAATGGTTACTAAAAGTAAATACGAATAAAGAATTCTCAAGGAAACTACTAAAAATGTTATCTGAAAAGCCAAAAATAACTAATAAACAAGTTAAGTTTTTATGAAGACATGAATATTCAATTTTGAATTATTGATTTTTTGATGACTTTACAATTCATACCTACTACAAATTTACGCAGTTTTTGAGGAAATGTCAAATTAAATATTCTACTTTTTTAATTTAGTAAACTATCATTGAATTCAAAAAAAAAATACTGAATCGAATAAGCAAATAAAAAAAAATAGGTTTCTATTTAAAATAAGAAAGTTGCATCCTGCATTTTGAGAACCACTGGTCTAAAAAAATTCTTGTTTCGCTCATTTTAATTGTCTTATAATCTAGAAATTGTTTACTGATTTAACCGACCTCGTAGCTCTTATAGTTCTCGAAATAGCAATAGTGTACCACTTAAAATGAACATTCTGTATATTTCAAATATTTATTATTTTTTAAGAATTAATGCCAATTGTAAATTCAATTCAAAATAAATTAAAATATTGTCAACAAATTAAATATCTGTATTTATTATTAAATAAAAATCTATAAAATTATAAAAATTATGAAATTATATGGAATGTCATGCGATACGTATAATGGTAAACCAGTAATTCTCAAACTACCAGCATCGGGGCATTTAATCTTAGTTTCCTAAAAATATTTTTTATTGCACAGCCTACTTCAACATTATAAAACACGATTTTGATATAAATATGCCATATTTCGTTTATGGTTTATACGTCCATTCCATTTATTTCAGGAATTGAATAAACTGTAAGATTATTTTAGTGAAATGTTTAATAAATTTTTCTAACCTATAAGTCATTCAACAAGCCTTTAATTTCTTTGAGTCGGCCTTATATAATATTTTTAGTTAGACATAAATAATATAGAAGTCAAAATAAACTATTTTGATACTTCGTTAATCTGACATAATAAGAGAATTTCAAATAATTTTTCCTATTTCACGCACACAAAGTCAATTTTGTGACACTGTTTTTCTCAACAGTCTGTCAAACTTGGGGCTGCCATTGTTCACGTAAAATGATTGAATCGGAGCCCCAGCGTCGCGGTTGCGGCCTGGGGTCCGTTGGGCCCCGCGGGCAAAGCCCCTTGGTGACCAGTGGTATTTTAAACATGCCGTATAATTTTATTTTATTTTTATTTTTATTGAATTTATGAACGTGAAATAGGAAAAGTAGTATGACCAACTCGTGTTACAATACCTAATTGTAACACTCGTATTATAAAAAATCTGGTGTGGGCACCACACTACTTTCTTATACAATTAAAACACGTATGACTTGTTCCTTGCGTATGACTTTATTTTGACAATTATTTGATATATAGATGTTAAACCTGTTTAATAGAAATTAATTAATATCTAAACTTCAAAACTTTCTAACTAATAATACAAATATTAATTTTATAATATTTCACACGACTCATATTTCTGACACTTCACAATTATTTGACACGTTTGACACATAGATATTAAAAATGTTTTATTTTTTGTTCCCATTGTAACTAAAATTATAGAAATATATTCTTAAATATTTAATTTAGTTTTCCTCAAAATTTGAAAAGTGCAAATAACATTTTATATTCCAAATATTTTTGCTAACATCTTTCACTTGAAACTTTTTCTCACAGCTGATTCTATTTTTGAAATAAATTTATTGTTTTGTGTCCAGTAAACTTCCTCTTCCGGTTTTTCAATTTCATTCAAAATCAACTCAGCTCTTCATTTTTTCATGAAACTTATCAATTCCAAGTTTCGTTTACATATCTTGTCTCGTTCATGAGATATGAGATATTGCGCACACGGACATCCTCCATCCATCCATCCGCACACACAGACATCATTGAGAAATTGGTCTTAACGGATTCAGTGGACGTCAAAATATGTATTTCCGCAAAAATCTCGTCAACGATTTTTTTCTTTAAAACTCAAATATCTGAATAATTAATAATATTTTTTAGACTTCTGTTATTTTTAGGTCTAGTCATAAAATAAATTACTTATTTTCTGTTTTATGACTCTAGTGAACGCCCCAATTGCCATCAAATCCTAGTCAGCTTCTAACTTGATCTTGTAAATTCCAAATAAGAATTTTGAAAACAACTCGTCACCAAATATGTATTTAACTTTTCGTACAAGTTTGGCAACCACTGGTTCATCAGTATATACTTTAAACATGGTTTCCGTAGACCGTAGAATCAGTACATACTCTGACTAGCTGCTGTGAAGGACTGTACTTTTGGTACAGTCTACAAAAATGTTCAATGTGGTTCGTAAAAATTGGGTGCTCATTTTGGCGACGATTGTATGTAAGTGAATTGGGTTAATTAATAAGTTATTTAATAAAAGAATGCAGATAATTAAAATTTGTGGAATGGTGTGTTGTATACCCGGAAAGATAGATAACAGTGAAAATAATTTTGACACTTTTTTTATAATAGAAGTTATCAAGAATTTATAATTGTTTAATTTGTAGGTTAGTTCTACCGGGTGTTGATTTTATTATGTTACATACATTTTCGTACAGTACCTCAAAAAATGTTTCCAATTAAAAACTGAATCTAATAAACCTAATTATGCTAACAAATCAGTCTCTTTTACGAAATAGAAAAAGCAATATCGACAATTTGAGTTTACAGATTGCCATGAGAAATGAAACAAATACTTGAATATTTTTCTTGACAGATTTATCAAAATACTTTTTTTTGCGAAATCGCTACTTAAGTACATGATATTACTACGCGAAATTATCGAAAATAATAGCTAAAGTTAACCTTTACAGACTTGTCAAACTTGAATTACAAACCTAAAATATTAAACTTGTTTGCTCTATAATACTATTGGTGAATTTTTTATTATTTAGCTTTGATAATAATTTATCGGATTTAATGCAGATCACTTGCAGAACACGTCTAAGAATACATAAAAAAAAATATTGAAAATTATAATCAAGTTGACTCTTAGTATTTTTCAAGCTCACAGCCATCACTGTCTCATTAGCTAGCTGACGTTTTACAAATACATAATAATATTTATTTATGTTTTTAATTAATATTTAACGATTTCAGAAAAAATATAATATTTACTATATTAAAGTATTTTTACTTCCCGCCTACCTCTAGGTAAGGGATATATTGTTTTTAGTCAAAAAATTGGGTAGTGAGTTTTCAATGAATAAGCACGTTTTAATATGATTTTATTATTTTCGACATGATGTCTGTGTGTATGTATGTATGTATGTATGTTTGTATGTTTGTATGTATGTATGTATGTATGTATGTATATATGTATGTATGTTGATTCCAATAATGCATAAAATAAAAAATCTGATGTGGGCAGCACATAACCTCCCGCGTAATACTACTCTTAAACGGTACAAACTAGTATTTGATGATACAGCCCAGATAGCACAAACGTTCTGAGAATATTCTCACAATGTCCTAAACATGCTTTAAATATTCCGAATATTTTAGTATTATTCTAGGAATATTTGGAATATATAGGAATGTTCGTATAATATTCATAATTTAATAATCTGTGAATAATTGTCTTAATATTCCTTGAATATTTATATGATATTAAAAAATATTTTCTGTATATTTCCTGTGGAACAACCTATTCTTAATTTTATGGAATCACTGTAGAATGTACCTTGAGGCAATATTATGGTGTATAATTAATAAAATATATATTTCCCAAAAATGTTTTTTTATTGAAACATTGTTGCCTAATTATGTATTAATTTGCATGAAAACGAGAAAAAGTCTGCAAATTTAAATGGTTAGAAAAATGTATTTTGTCGCTGTCAGAAATTTTATAAAAGTACGTGTATCTCTTTAATTTTATGTCTTCAGATTTTATCATTTCTAATTGCTTTGCGTTACACATAATTTGTTGGCTATACATAATATATTCTTTAATAAATGACTCGTTGGTTTGCCACTAGATGGCAGATGCGTTCTATTATAGAAAATAATAACTTAGATTAGATGTGTAAAATTTATAGTTTTATTTATGTTCATTGGGTAAAATAATGTAATATATTGATTTGTATTAAATATTAATAATAAATATTTCTTTCAATTTTGAAATGCAATGAAGTTCGTAAAATGTTGCACACCTGCTAAATTCACTATGAACTTGAGACCTCTGTCAACCGTTAGCGTGTGTCAGCTGTCAGCATTCGGCACATCAGCTCATACACGAAGCACAAGGTTACAGATTGTTGATTTACAATAGTTTTCAGTGAAAATACATAAAAATAAGTGTACCAAGTAAAGCTAATTTCTTAAATACACGTATATTGTGAGTATATAATTACATTTAGAATATATGAGTTTATAATTTACATCTTGCAGAAAACAGCGAATGGTCTACCCAGAGGTTTAACCTCAAATTTCTGTTTTGTATGTTATATTCATGTTAATAATGTATAAAAGCAAAAGATCATTTGTATTAAATATACTTTTTAATAGATTAGTAAAAAAGAAAACAGATTACATTTGGTCTGTAATTAATTCCGAAACCGCTAAGAAAAATAAAATTGCAAATGTAACAGAAAAAGAAATTGAAGTATTAGAAGCACGATGTCTAAGTAAAGCTATAGATGGAATGAAGAAGAGATAAAGTTGTAAGTATTTCTTCTCTATATTTATCAATAATAATAACGAATTTTTTACATTATAGATGTAATAAAAGCATATTAAAGCAACCAGCAATAGACTGCAGATTGATAGCTTTAATTTAAATGTATTTGTTACTTTAGAATAATATTTTTGTTTGTTTTGTTGAAGAATTGAAATATTTTAATAAATATTTTTGTATTGCAATACATGTTGTACATATATTTATATTCTCCTATGTACATTTATTTATATTCTCCTATATAACCCCAGAATATTCTTATGAATCAATTGAGAATCTACTCGGAATATTATTAATTACTACTCAAAATAAACTAGAAATATTCTGTAGCATACTGAGGGAATCATCAGAGAATATTCTTTTTCGGGACATCGACACATCCCAGGAATATTCTTTAATTATTACAGGACATAAACAGACTATTCCTGGAATATCCAAATATCCCTAAGGAATATTCAGTGTACATGCTCATAATATCATTGTGCTATCTGGGGAAACATACAAATGTTTATTTTATATTTATATTTGTCAATTTTAATTTTATTTCGTATATTTGCTTAATTTTTTGATATTTCACTAAGAAAACAGCTTCACAATCACAATGACATGTGTCACATTTTTAAGTGTTTTCATAATGTACAAGGAATACAAGATTTATGAAATTTAATAATTATCTCTAAATCTAATGAAAATTAATAAAATTAGTGTAATCAAAACACATGTAAAATTAAATATTCTTCAATTTCAAAATAACATAAATTGTTGAAAAAGGAAATTTAACCGTGTTTTTCACGAAATACTGTTAAGGGCTTCAAGTAAACTGCTACTTCCGGTTGACCAATTTTATCCAAAATCTAATCAGCTGTTCTTTTGAATATATGAAGCAATAATTCACAAAATTGTATTTTTTGGTATTATAGTATTTGAGTTATGTGAGACGAAAAATTGCCACAGACTACACACACACACACACACACACACACACACACGCGCACACACACACACAAACACACACACATACATACATACAAACAGACATCATGGTTGCGAAAAGAGTAAAATCGTATTGTAGGGACCCTAAAACGTGCTTATTCATTGAAAACTCACTACCCAATTTTTTGACCAAAAACAATACCTCCCTTACCTAGAGGTAGGCGGGAGGTAAAAATACGGACTAATTAAGAAACACCTGTTAAAATCCAAAGAATGTTTTTGAATTGTTAACAACTAATAAAATATGAGTATCAAAATCATTCAATGTCAAATTATTGACATTATAAAACGCTTTACCTGTGATAAATAAGAGTATAAACGAATTTGCTGTTTAAACGATAAGAAACACATAAATAATTATATTAGTAACACAAGAATTTAATTAATAGTTTTGCTTTGGTATGTAAATATTAATAAAATAAATTTAGGTCGGTAAAAAACATAGATAACAATTTTATTTTAAATTTTCTAGAGCTTGGAGCATTTCAAAAATAATTAAATTTTCTCTACTTTTACTTTCTTGTACAAAGTATAAGGAAGTATTGGAATCACGACAAAAATCGCAGACGAGATTTTTGCGGAAATATTTAAACGTCCACTGAATCCGTTAAGACCAATTTCTCAATGATGTCTGTGTGTGTAGATGAATGCATGTATGTCCGTGTGCGCAATATCTCATATCTCATGAACGAGACAAGATATGTAAACGAAACTTGGAATTTATAAGTTTCATGAAAAAATGAAGAGCTGAGTTGATTTTGAATGAAATTGAAAAACCGGAAGAGGAAGTTTACTGGACACAAAACAATAAATTTATTTCAAAAATAGAATCAGCTGTGAGGAAAAGTTTCAAATGAAAGATGTTAGCAAAAGTATTTGAAATATAAAATGTTATTTGCAGTTTTATAATTTTGAGAAAAAATTAAATATTTACTTATATATTTCTATAATCTTAGTTACAATGGGAACAAAAACTAAAACATTTTTAATATCTATGTGTCAAACGTGTCAAATAATTGTGAAGTGTCAAAAATATGTGTAATAATAAGTAATATTTGTATTATTAGTTAGAAAGTTTTGAAGACAAAAATTTAAATTAAACAGGTTTAACATCTATATATCAAATAAATGTCAAAATAGTCGCACGGAACAAGTTATACGTGTTCAGTTGGTTTTATATGTATAAGAAAGTAGTGTGCTGCACTACTACACCAGATTATTTGTTGACCCAAAAGATTTTTTTTATTAACTTGTACTTTACAGGAATAATTTTTGTACTTAACATTTCTGATTATAAAATTATCAGAAACAGGTTTGATTTTTTGTTTTAATGTAATTAGCAAAGCAAACGTACATGTCGGTCTTTGAACTTGAATGTGGATTTATATACAGGGTGTCGCGAATTTATTAAAACTGTTTCATGACAAACAGACATTTATCTGGCAAAATAAAAAACTATTGTGTAATTACAGTTAATAAACATATTTTAGTGGTTTTTATAATACAATGTCACTGGTTTCGTACACGATAACTCAAAATCTAATAAACATATTATCTTGAAATTTCATATTTAAAATTTTAATGTTGATGATATGAGCTGATTAGATTTTGGTATGAATCCAATAACCGGAAGTGGTAGTTTATTTGAAGGCCTATCAAATTTTTTGGGCATTCAATAAATAATTTTTCTATTCAAATAAATATAGATTCATATTGACTACAATTCTTCTTTGAAACTTTTTACCTCCCGCCTACCTCTAGGTAAGGGAGGTAATGGTTTTGGTCAAAAAATTGGGTAGTGAGTTTTCAATGAATAAGCACGTTTTAGGGTCCCTACAATAAGATTTTACTATTTTTGCAATTGTTTTTGGAGTGTACTACAAACTCTAGCCGTTATACTCGCTTTTATTGGCATTTATTTTTGATAGTTTCTTAAACATAAATTTGTGACAGCCCTATAAGCTCTAGCCGTTATATTCCCTTTTATTATCATTTATTTTATGCTAGCTTTTCAAATAATTCCACATTTATTATAAATTCAAGCCGTTATACTTAATTTTGTGCTGTTTTTGATCTGACATACAAAACAATATA
Organism: Poecilus cupreus; assembly: GCA_963942605.1. NCBI lineage: Eukaryota > Metazoa > Arthropoda > Insecta > Coleoptera > Carabidae > Poecilus > Poecilus cupreus. The sequence goes on from OZ012713.1 coordinate 38,004,314, forward strand.
TTCCATTTTTTTTTTCAAAAATAGAATCAGCTATTTGCCATGATGTCTGCCTAACTATCTGTGTGTGTGTGTGTGTGTGTGTTTGTGTGTATGCATGGATGTATAGATAGATGAATGGATGGATATGTGTGTGTGTGTGTGTGTGTGTGTGTAGTCTGTGGCAAATTTTCGTCTTGCATAACTCATATACTATAATACCAAAAAATACAATTTTGTGAATTTTTGCTTCTTATAGTTAAATGAAGAGCTGATTAGATTTTGGATAAAATTGGTCAACCGGAAGTAGCAGTTTACTTGAAGCCCTTAACAGTTTTTCGTAAAAAAACACGATTAAATTTCCTTTTTCAACAATTTATGTTATTTTGAAAGTTGAAGAATATTTAATTTTACATGTGTTTTGATTACACTAGTTTTATTAATTTTCATTAGATTTAGAGATAATAATTAGATTTCACAAATCTTGCATTCCTAGTACACCATGGAAACACTTAAAAATGTTAATTTTTTTACGAAATGTGACACATGTCATTGTGATTGTGAAGCTGTTTTCTTAGTGAAATTAAATAAATATATAAAATAAAATTAAAGTTCTTAAATATAAATAGAAAATAAACAAATAAGAAGGTATGTTTCTGTATCATCAAATATTATTTTGTACCGTTTAAGAGTAGTATTGGGCGGGAGCTTATGTGCTGGACACATCAGATTTTTTTTTTTCATTGTACTATTTAGAAAATGTTTATGCGAGAGTTTTTGTGTTATATTACAACGTTCAATGTAACACCCTGTATATGAGACAGAACCTTGTGAAATTTAAATCTGTGTGTCCTTGATAAAGGATTTCCCCAATATTTTTGTATTATTTTGTATTTACCTGGTGTAGGCAATATAACAAAATAGCAACTGATTTCAAAATAATAAAAACAGAATTAAAAATAAAGATAATAAACTAAAAAATTTGTCATGACGCACAATACATACAAGTTTATGAATCAAAGGACATACTGTAACTATTTCAATGATATTTCTGTATTTAATGCTAATTATTGTACGTTAAAATATGTTAAGTAAGTAGTTTATTGTAAAGGAAATAACTTCTGCAGTTTTGGGCAAAAATATTTATAATTTTACTGTATCTTGAACTAGAAAAATCTGGTGTGGGCAACACACAACTTTCTTATACAAATAAAACCAACTAAACAGGTATGACTTGTTCCTTCCGTATGACTTTATTTTGACAATTATTTGAAATATAGATGTTAAACCTGTTTAATTTTTGGTTTTCATTGTAACTATAAATTTATTTTAAAATAGAAATCATTTAAGATCTATTCTTCAAAACTTTCTAACTAATAATACAAATATTACTTATTATTACACATATTTTTGACACTTCACAATTATTTGACACGTTTGACACATAGATATTAAAAATGTTTTAGTTTTTGTTTTCATTGTAACTAAGATTATTGAAATATATTCTTAAATATTCAATTTTTCTCAAAATTAGAAAAGTGCTAATAACATTTTATATTCCAAATACTTTTGCTAACATCTTTCATTTGAAACTTTTTCTCACAGCTGATAATATTTTTGAAAAAAAATGGAATTTATTGTTCTGTGTGTCCAGTAAACTTTCTCGTCATGAAAGTTCAGATATCGTCACTAAAGTAACCCATTATACGACGATTTTCAGCAACGCAATGTTGGCAACCGTAAAATAATTATTGTACAGATATATGACGTATTATAGCAAATTTATATGTAAAAAAAACATTATGTGCAAGAATATTGAGGATAAAACACATAATTTTGAGTGATATTCACTGTTCTAGGTTGGCAACACTGACTGTCAGTTTCAATTACAACTGACTGATGTATAAACATAACCAATATATTAATTTTTTACGGTTTTTTCTAATTTTAGATTTCAAATAAAATTTAATATGTTCCTCGGCACTGAAGTTCCTTTTTATCACTCACATGGTTTAATAAATTCCATATTTGTTAAAAAGTTCAACTTCAATGCCTTGATACATAAATAACTATTATTGTTTTGTGTGTCCAGTAAACTTCTCTTCCGGTTTTTCAATTTCATTCAAAATCAACTCAGTTCTTCATTTTTTCATGAAACTTATAAATTCCAAGTTTCGTTTACGAATCTTGTCTCGTTCATGTGATATGAGATATTACACACACGCACATCCATCCATCGACACACACAGACATCATTGAAAAATTGGTCGTAACGGGTTCAGTGGACGTCAAAATATTTCTGCAAAAATCTAGTCAATGATTTTTTACGTGATTCCAATACTTCCTTATACTTTGTATAGGAAAGTAAAAATATTTACCTTTACTGGAATTACCATTGAATAGTTTATTATTTTCATAACTGCTATTTGCTATATTTCCTCATAACACATATAAGGAAAATATTAAATATTCATTCAAGGTACCCCATGACATGGCAGTTAATTTTTATGTTGGCAGTACTGTTCTACAGAATCAACTATAGAGATAAAACCAGTAATTGATTTCATTGAAGTAAGCATCAAATTTAATTAAACAGTATGACATTTTTCAGAGTAACTACTTTTGCAAAAACAATGTACATACTTTCATAATAATACATATTTAAGTACATTGTGAAATTAGCAAGTAATAATATTAAATATGGCCGTGACCAAAAGAATTTCAATGTCACAGCATTACAGTGCGAGTGTAAAATTAGTCATAAACCGGAAAGTAATTTATTTTGTAACATTTATATAAACATTAGTGGAATAAACGTCACCTTCAACAAATACCGGGTGTTTCATTTTTACCTCCCGCCACATCCTGTAAGGGAGGTAAAGGAACCATGCTAAAAATTGTGTAGTGAGTTTTCAGAGGTCGCACGTTTTAGGGTCCCTAGAATACGATTTTAATAGTTTCGCGTTGATGATGTCTGTGTGTGTGTCTGACTGTCTGTCTGTCTGTCTGGAGTTACGGTTTCTCAAAAACTACTAAACTGAAAATTGTGATATTTTGTATATATCAATTGTATCCCCTTTGGAAGAGCTGATTAGCTTTTGGTGATAATCCAATAACCGGAAGTGGTATTTTACTTGAAGCCCTATGAAGTTATTTTAAAATATCTCAGTAAATTATTGTTATTAATGTTTCAAATATCATTGTTTGAAACATTTTCCTCGTACTGTCACCATTTACGAATTACAACACGTTAAAGAAAACTTATATTTTGATATTTTCGTTTAAATCTGCTAACCTGTGTTTTTGAAAAAACAAAACATCGGTTGAAAAATGTCATTTTTTGACATGTGTCATAATTTTTTGAAGAGATCAGCGTTTCTTGATGGTTTGTGTTCCTGCATTGTTCGATAATAAATCTAGGGCGGGAGGTACTGTACTGCCCACAACAGATTTTTTTTTTTCAGTAATAATATAACAAGAGAGTGAGAATAAACTAAAAATAAATTGACAGATCTTTCGAAAACTTGTTGCCAGGCAATAGCCACGAAAGCCCGTAGGGCTTGAGTGGCTATTGCCAAATGGCGACAAGTTTGAGAAAGATACTGGAGAATTATTTTCTAATTTATCGAACTCTCGAGTTATATTTAATTAGATTATTTTTTGATTTCATCATCAGGCACGTCACTAAATCTAACTTTTTTGCTTATTTTTACTTGTGTTGATGAAAACTATCTGACATCTGACATCTGTCAACAAAAACAAAAAAGCTACAGTGAATATTGCCAGGAATAATCATAAGAGCTTTATTCTCAGTATAATAATAGCAGGATTGGTTAAAACGCAGACACGTGACATACAATAAAGCATTTCATTGGTTTAAAGAAACGTCAAAAAATAATCTATAGGAAATGCATGTTAAAATTTTCATTAAGCAATAGTTAATTCCCAAAGAATTTTGGAACAAAAGTTTTATACAAAATGAGTTCAGAAACATAAACTGTATCAAACGAGCCTAAATTTATTATTATAGTTCATTTTTGTCATGAGATAGACGTAAAAAATAGTTATTTATGTATAGTATACGACAAATTCATAAATTTGACTTGAATAATCCCTGCAATTTCGACTACAATAGCGAAAACCGGTTATGGTGAACTTACAGGAATAGAAACAGGTTTATTTACAAGCTCTTTCGGTTCACAATCGCTTACACAACGACTATATAGAGAATTGACCTGAGAATTTTACAATTCGTACCGATTTTTCTAGGTATACTTACAAGAGCCGAACTGGTTAATATTACAATATCAATAACACAATACATAACACATTTGTAAAGCTATTACCAGATTACTTAGCCCTAATGAAATAGATTACGGTATTTCTTAGGTCTAGCTGTGATAAAAACATCAATTGTTAATGTACAGTTCAGGCCAAAGTAAAAAGAGGAAGTGTATCGAATAAAACAACAAGAAAAGATACTGGCTCAAGTAAAATGGACGATTGTACAAAATGCGTTGTTACTAGAGCCATTTACGATGGATATTCAACAAATATCCTTCATACAATAAAATCACTCTGGCAAACACTAAACAATGAAATTGAATTCCCAGACAGTGAGACTTCATTACTAAGATGTTTAAAGACGATGGGGTTCACTTATAAAATGTTAGGTAATAGGAAGAGCATTATGGAAGACCCGCGAATTGTAAAAATGAGAACAGAACATTTATCAAAAGTGGAGTATCGAAGACCTGCTTTTAACAAAAAATACTCTACTATACTTAGTGTTGTGATTGATCTAGATCAAAAGATCTAGATTAACTCGTATGTTCTTTAATCTAATGTAAATCGTTTTATCTTTTTTAATTTTGATCTTGATCTAGATCAAAAAGAATAAAATATATGATCTTAAAAATAGATCTAATATTTTCCTCTAACATTTAACCCGGTACTAAATTAAATTAATATAATTTAATTATTTATATTATATAAAAAAATTAAATATGTTTTTTAGGAAAAAAAATATACAATAACTAAGTGAAAAAAAATTACGAATCTTTTTTGCGATAAAAAAAGATCTTTTATTCCTGATTCGATCTAAAAAAATAAATAGATCCAATAACAAACATTGATTTATTATCTGATCTAGATCATAATAAATGTGAAGATCTAGATCATTTTTAAAATGATCTGTCACAACACTGATTATACTTAATATTAAATACAAGAAAAATAATTGTATCACATGGCAAATTATCAGCAAATAGAGTAATACGGCCCGCGAGTAACAGCATCCAGTGAAACAGTTTGTTAGTGGCCGATCAAGTGACAGAATAATAGTTATTTACAAACCAAATGCGGGAACGCTTGGTTCCCGGATGAGCCATAGAACGAATCCGGGAACCGAGTTCACGCAAGAGGTTTGTACAATATTTTTTGTACGAAAAGTGTAAAACTAATAACAGTCCATACAAAGAAATGAAGTTCTTCAAGGAGTTATTTTGATAATTGTCAAAGTTGAACTATAAATATAAACACAGAAATTAATTTGTCTAATATATTAGAAAACAATTAAAATATTTATAATATTTACTGTATTCACTTGTAAATTTATTATATTTTTTATTTATATTGAGATAACTAACATTACATTTGTAGGTTATGTATTTTACAGCTGTCATATCGGGCAGATTTTATTGCCAACATTGATAACCAAATGCACTAAATTTATTATTTTTAAATTCAATTTCATTCGTATTCCATCATTGTTTATATTGTAAAGGGATGTTTGAAATACTATATATTTTTTATTATAAATATAATTGATTAATAAACGCTTTAGAAATAGGAATGTTTTCGTCGAAATTTCCCGGTTGTCTATCTGGTGGAGACCTGGGAAATGGACATTTCGGACGTTGCTTAGGCAACGTTAAACAACACATTTCAATGTATGAGTACAAATCCATATAGTCATTGTGTAAGCGATTATGACCCGAAAGAGCTTGTAAACAAACCTGTTTGGTATTCCTGTAAGTTCACCTTAACCGGTTTTCGCTATTGTAGTCTAAATTGCAGGGATTATACAAGTCAAAGTAATAAACAATCTAATTATTTTTATTTATTTTTTTTAGCTCTCGTAAACGTCGAACAATCTGGTGTGATAATCGGCTGGTCATCTCCAGTTCTCGCCCGTCTAGAGGCCCCAGGTTCACCAATACCAACTACAAGCGACCAAGGTTCATGGATTGCTACAAGCTTAGCTTTAGTAAGCTTCTTCTGTACGCCGTTCGCAGCGCTGAGTCTCCACTACTTGGGAAGAAAACACACGATGGCGGTAGCTGTCATTCCATATTTAGTTTCTTGGATTATGATAGCTTTTGCTAAGACTGCTACTCATTTGATAATAGCAAGAGGCATCGTAGGACTTGCTACTTCGTTGACATTTACTGTTAGCCCAGTTTATCTAGCAGAAATTTCCCCGAATAACATAAGAGGCGGTATAGGTTTATGTATGTCTGTTGTTATGAATTTAGGGACTTTATGGATTTATTATATTGGTACCTTGCCGGATTTGTGGCTGTCGTCACTGCTGTCAGCTTTGCCATTGATTATATTTGTTGTATTTTATAAATGGTTACCAGAAAGTCCTTATTTTCTGTATGAGAAAGGTAAGAAAGAACAAGCGATTGCAGAGTTAAAACGAATTAGGAATTCTGATAATATTGATAGTGAGGTTAAGGTTATGGAATCAACTATTTCAGAAAAAACTGATACGAGTAGTTTTATAGAGGTTTTCAAAGAACCTCATCACAGACGAGCTTTGATAATTTGTATAGGGACTTTTACTTTTGCGCAATTTACTGGCGGTATTACATTTTTATTATACGCTCATTTGATTTTTCAAAAAGCCGGTAATGTTTCTGCTAACTTAATGTCGATGATAAAAGCAACTCTACAACTTTTATCATCGATTGGCTCTGCTTATGTTGTTGACAACGTTGGTAAACGACCTCTGCTAATAATTTCTTGTATTGGTTCAGCATTTTTCATGGCCTGTGAGGGAATTTATTTCTATTTACTCGATGCAAATTACGATGTTGAACATATTTGGTGGTTGCCATTAACCGCTATGATTTTATTCAACATTAGTCAATCGATTGGCCTAGCTCCTATTTCTTTAGTCTATCTAGGGGAATTATTCCACCCAAACGTGAAATCAGTTGCTGTGTGCATCAGTAAAGGGTATTTAGCGTTTACTGTTTTCATAGTAGGGAAATTATTTCAGGTTATGACAGATGCTTTCGGGAATTCTGTCCCATTTTTTGTGTTTTCTGCTATTGGAGTAATTGGAGTATTTTTTGTTATATTTTGTGTACCAGAAACAAAAGGCAGGTCATTTGAGGAAATACAGTATTATATGAAACATAAAACTTATGATATGGAGGAAAAAAATAATACGAGGTTATGATATTAAATTGTAGATTAATGTAAATAGTTATTTGTCAAACTAAAAACAAGATACATATTTTCGTCAAGACCAATTTCTCAATTATGTCTGTGTGTTTGGATGGATGGATGGATGTGTGTGTGCGCAATATCTCACGAGACAAGATATGTAAACGAAACTTGGTATTTGTGTTTCATGAAAAAATGAGAAGCTGAGTTGATTTTGAATGAAATTTAAAAACCGGAAGAGGAAGTTTACTGGACACAAAATAATAAATTTATTATTTCATAAATAGAATCAGCTGTGAAAAAAGTTTCAAATGAAAGATGTTAGCAAAAATATTTGGAATATAAAATGTTAATGCAATTTTCTTGTACATGCTTCTAATTTTGAGAAAAACTAAATTAAATATTTAGATGGGAACAAAAACTAAAACATTTTATAATCTATGTGTCAAACGTGTCAAATAATTGTGAACTGTCAAAAATATGTGTAATAATAAGTAATATTTGTATTATTAGGTAGAAAGTTTTGAAGACTATATTAAGAACAAAATTAGCCAGGTTTAACATCTATATATCAAATAAATGTCAAAATAGTCGCAAGGAACAGTTCATACGTGTTCAGTTGGTTTTATTTGTATAAGAAAGTTGTGTGCTGCCCACACCAGATTTTTTTCACTCGTGTCATTTTTTTCACGACATGTTTCTAAAAACGATGTGCTTCTTAAATATACTTTGACTACACAACTGACACGTTAAAAGTTAGGTTATCAGACGCAAGGCGGTGTAGCAGTGTTGCCAATGAACCAATCTAAAATTTAAATTAAAGTTGTCAAATTGTGATTTAATATACAAAAAAAAAAATATCACTAAAATAAGGATTTTCAATAAAATTAGAAAATGATTTATAATTTTTACATTATAATTTTTATAAATAACATTCATATTGGTAATACTACTATATTTCCCTCTCTAGAGAGGAAAAACATATTTTCCTCACTATTTCGGAAGAGGAGTGTTAGAGTTTCCTGGAATGTCGTAATATTTATTTACTATACAAGTGGGCAAAGTAAGGAATTACCCACGAGAGAAGTTTTAGCACACTCGTGTGATAATTTTATCGAGTGGATAATTCCACTTTGCCCACGTGTTAAGTATAACGTTTTATCCAACACCTCTTAATAAATGAAAAATTTATTAAAGAAATATTATTTGACAGTGACATAAGCTTTAAATTTTTAAATTAAAATGTCAATCGAAGTAGTTACCAAGGTGATGTGTGTTATTATTATTGTTATAAATAAAAAAATATTCACTAATGACATTCCTCAAATTTATACCCACTAGTGCGTAACCTGTTACTTTCCTTGTTTAAAATCGCAATAGTTATAGAGCATTTATTGACAGGTGTTGGATAAAAAATAAATTGTTTTATTTGAAATGTGCTCGAAAATCGTCATTAAAAGCTCAGAAATCGTCACTAAAGTAACTCATTATACGACGATTTAAGCAACGCAGTGTTGGTAACCGTAAAATAATTATTGTACAAGTAGGATAATTATGACAGATATATGACGTATTGCAATAAATTTATATGTAAAATAAAATATTATGTGCAAGAAAATTGAGGACAAAACACATAATTTTGAGTGTTATTCACATCTCGAGGTTGGCAACACTGACTGTCAGTTTCAATTGACAACTGACAGATGTATAAACATAACCTATATAATATTTTTTTTACATTTTTTCAAATTTTAGATTTGAAATAAAACTTTATATGTACCTCGACAATGAAGTTCCTTTTTATCACTCACATGGTTTATTTTCCTCTGCAAATAAATTCTATATTCGTGATAAAAAGTTAAACATAACTATTACTGTATTGTGTGCACAGTAAACTTCCTCTTCCGGTTTTTCAATTTCATTCAAAATCAACTCAGCTCTTCATTTTTTCATGAATCTTATTAATATTTAGTTTCGTTTACATATCTTGTCTCGTTCATGAGATACTGCGCACACAGACATCCATCCTCACACACACACAGACATCATTGGGAAATTGGTCGTGACGGATTTAGTGGACGTTAAAATATGTGCGCAAAAATCTCATACTTTGTATGAGAAAATGAAAATAAATAATAAATGAAAAAATAGTGGAAATTATATAAATGAAATTTTTTTCTAAATTAAAAAAAAATTTTCTAATAAACATTGTAGCCTATAGAATTGTACTTTTTTTTTGTCTTTAATTCTTAATTATTTACTGAGATATACCAAAAAAAACTAATTAATGTTTAACTAACAAATACTTATTAAATTATTGTATCTTTTTGACAATTGATTTTGACAAATCTTTATTTTTGAAAGAGGCGCTATTTTATTCTCCCTTGTTACGTTTTTAATCTCCTCCATATTTTATGATTCATTCGCTATAGTTTGTCTGGAAAATATTTACGGAAAAACCATCTAAATCGGTGTGAAATTTCAATGCAGTTTGTAGTTAACAATCAGATTTTTAAGTTAATTTATTTCTGAAATGGCTTTTCTTTTGGATTATTTATTGTATAGTAAACAACGAAAAATTATTGTAGCAGCAAATTATAAATAAATAAATTATGCTAGTAAATAAGAATGTAGATAATTTAATATTACATGTAATACTATGGAATTAATTTTAAATTATAGAAGTATGTATTCTAAATAAAATATTTATTGTTGTTAAAGATATTCGTTGTTATAAATGTTTAATTTCAGTTGAAATGTAAATATTTAATAAAATAATTAGTACGTGTACTATGTTAGAACTAATTTCTATAAAACATTTTACTAGATTTTTCAGTAGTAAATGTTATTAGATCTACAATAATCCAAATTTTACAGAATAGTTATTTCTTGAAGTTCTGTAAAATCCATCTACACAATTCATAAGGTAATAAATTACTAGAAAGTATTTTGTATTTCTATTTATTAACTATGAAATATTTTATATAATAAATGTTTTATTGTTTGGCTAGTAATTTTTAAGTACGTAAAGAAATGTTTTTCTTAGCCCAATTTACAATATTTACAAGCAATATAAAAAAATTTTTTGAAATCGGCACTAAGTGCTCAAAAATCGTCATTACAAGCTCAGAAATCGTCACTAAAGTAACCTATTATACGACGATTTAAGCAACGCAGTGTTGGCAACCGTTAAATAATTATTGTACAATTAGGATAATTTTAGTAGATATATTGATGTACTATAGTAAATTTGTACGTAACATTTGCAAGAAGAATTAACTAATTAATTCCGATGACGAAATTGAGCACAAAACATATAATTTTGAGTGTGATTCACTGTTCGAGGTTGGCAACACTGACTGTCAGTTTCAATTGACAACTGACAGATGTATAAACCTAACCTATATTGTATTTTCTTACAGTTTTTTCCAATTTTAGATTTGAAATAAAACTTAATATATACCTCGGCACTGAAATTCCTTTTTATCACTCACATGGTTTAATAAATTCCATATTCGTGATAAAAAATTGAACTTCAATGCCTTGATACATAAATAACTATTTATTATTCATCAACGCATAGGTTATGTCCAAATAATTGACGTTTGTAAAGAATAATCTGAAAAGGAGAACATTTTTATAAGATTTTATCATCCAAATGTCACACCGAATTCTATAAATCGTATTTCGACGTTTATAAATAAATAAATAACTCTCTTATTATATTATTACAGACAAATTTTTTCTCTAGTTTATTTCTAGGTTAGAAATACCAGCCCTAAATAAATTTACAGTTTACAAAATCGACATGAAAACTGTTTTCCGAGAACTCGTGATTTACAAGCTTCATTATGTTAAAAAATAGCATTCGCAAAAGTACATTTTCTAAACAAGTAATACAAATAACTTTTACAACATAAACACTTTACACTTGCTTCAAACTTATATCTGCTAATTTCTTCAATTCTCCATGCTGATCAACAAAAGAAATGTTAAATTTTCTGCCTTAAACTTGGCTGTTTTGTCCTTCATCTTCCAACACATTTTCGATTTAGTGCTCAATTATGAATCTTTAACCTGCAAAAAACATAAAAAAACGTTGTTTGTTCGTATTTATAAATTAATAAAACTTGTCCTAATCGCTCAATTTTAAGCAGTTTATGCTTAACTCTCTCTTTACAAGAATGTAAAGTACATATTGGTTGTCATTTGAATCTGAGATTGTTTATAAAAATAATGCATCAATTTTTCATATATTTTATAGCCAAAACTTTTGTGGAAATTTTACTCACATTCCACTGATTTTATCCAAAAATACAACTGGGATTATTATATTAACTAAAATAAACAATTTGTTTTGACGTTTGGAGGATCTGTCAAAATTCAGAAGTACCACCAGACTTGCTAGTACCAACCTAAATAGAAGTTCGCAAAATGAGCGCGGCATGGCGCTGCTGCACAACTATTTCGTTTTATTACCTTAAAAAAATAATGCACTATTTTATTTTAGCTATAATACTTCTAGCAATATGTGTAGCAAAAATTTCATCTCTAAATGTTGTTAATTATTTTTAAAAATTATGTAAGGTAAGGTAGATAATTTATTAGCAAATGTATTTTAAATAGTTTTGAAATGTCACATAGATGGAATTACTGTAGTGCTATTACATTGATCGTAGGCTGTTTGCCAATACTTTCAAAAGTAATGCTACTAAATTTCAATAAGTACTTCTAGCAAGTTGTGTAAAAACTAATCTTGACGTTTGACGTATTGAAGATCTGTCAAAATTCAGAAGTACCACCAGACCCAGACTGAAATAGTTCGCAAAATGGGCGCAGTGAGGCGTTGCTGCACTACTATTTCGTTTTACTACCTTTAAAAAATAATGCACTATTTTTTTAGCTATAATACTTCTAGCAATCCGTGTAACTAAAATTCCTCCTCCAAATGCTGTTAATTATTTTGAAAAACTATGTAAGACAAGGTAGTTAAATTAGAAAAACCGTAGTTGCCTCTCCGTATCAGATGCCGTTGCGGAATAAGTGACAAGGCAGGTTTCGTCGCTGGCAAAGCATACTTACCTGGCGTAGGGATTACCGTGATCAACAAGGCGGTTTCCCCAGGGTGAGGCTCTCCCATTGCACTACGGCTGGGCTGACCCCTGCGATTATCCCTAATGCGGATAACTCGGGCGCGTAATTTTTGGTAGTCGGGACTGCGTACGCGCTGTCCCGGTCCTAAATAAATACAAACATAGCAATTTTTAGTTATCCCTATAATGCAATTCAATTGTTAAATTTAAAGAGGGATCTGCGATTGGGGAGAAGCATGATAAATAGGCATAAAAAAAGAAAAAAAGATAGTAATCATTTTAACACAATATAGCGTAATTAAATGTTGGCATAGGCAGTTAACATGTAAAACCAGTTTTTTGTAAATAAAAAGTGTCCGGCAAAAAATTACACATCCAAATTTTATATCACAATACTGCCAATATCCCTACATCTTATTTATACAAATTAATTTATTTTGATACCGCAATTTAATGAATTAATAATAATATTTCCTAATGTTCCGCCTTCTCTTTTTATTGCTACTGACGCATAGTGCTTGCAATTTGTTTTAAATATTTTAATCTGTCACTGTCATCAAAAATACATTAAATGTCGAGAACCGTGTAAATATTATTAGAATGTATTATGGGGGTGCAGTGCAAGACAAATATCTGAATACTTCACAGGAATGAACGCCGAATGGTTTCCATCGCCAGAAATTGACAGTGACAGATTGAAATATTTAAACAAATTGCAAACACTACACGTCAGTAGCAATAAAAAGAGTAAGCGTAAATTAGGAATTATTATTATTAATTTCATTAAATTGCGTTATCAAAATAAATTAATCTGTATTAAATAAGATGTAGGGATATTGGCAGTATTGTGATATAAAATTTGGTTGCATAATTTTTTGCCGGACACTTTTTATTTACAAAAAACTGATTTTATATGTTAACTGCCTATGCCAACATTTACGTATGACACACAGTATAGATTTGTAAATGCAGATTATACAATAATTTATCTACATAGATTAATAAATATCTGTCAAACAAATAAAGAATGAATGAATGAACAAACAAAGAATGAAAGAAAAAGAAATCTTCATTGTTTTCCTACTAATACTCTCTCAAATGTCGTATTCAATATTTATATATTGTCGCTAACGAAATATGTATATCCATACCTTCCACTGATAATTCTAATATTATTTTATTCAAATCAATACTACTAATGGAAAGTACCAAAAAAATATCAAACATTACAGTCGGATTTGAACCCAGCACACTAATATTACTGTAAAACAATTTAACACACTCGGATATTTAATTGTTAAATGCTAATATTTATGACAAATGTTACAAGTACAGATCGATTTTTCCTTATGTTGAAGATTAAAATAAACTCCAGGAAAAAAGAAACGCAGCAGTTGAAAATGCACCAAAAATGTCTAAATTTCCGAGTGCCATAACTCGGTTGCATTTAGTAGAAATTGGATGATTCTTTGAGTCATAGAAACTTTGAAATGTTCTGTTTAATGTGATGCTAGTCAATATATCAACCCCCTCCCACCCCCATATAAAAAAAATGTTCCTGGTGTCAAAAAATGTCCAACTTTGACAGCTCGTAAACAGTGCCAAAAAAATCGTAGACTCAATTAGCAAACAGGGCAATAAAGTTCAAACATTTTCCTTTAAGTTTCTCAAGTTTCTAGTACCTACGACAATTTGGCGCGAAATTGTGAATTTTTGCTTCTTATATTTTCGTGAAAAACACGGTTAAATTTCCTTTTTCAACAATTTATGTTATTTTGATAGTTGCAGAATATTTAATTTTACATGTGTTTTGATTACACTAATTTTATTAATTTTCATTAGTTTTAGAGATAATAATTAAATTGACAAATTTTGCATTCCTTGTACACCATGAAAACACTTAAAAATTTAAATTTTTAATGAAATGTGACACATGTCATTGTGATTGTGAAGCTGTTTTCTTAGTCATGTCAAAAAATTAAATAAATATACGAAATAAAATTAAATTTTTCAAATATACATAGAAAATAAACAAATAAGAAGGTATGTTTCTGTATCATCAAATACTATTTTGTACCGTTTAAGAGTAGTATTGGGCGGGAAGTTATGTGCTGGCCACATCAGATTATTTTATTTACACCCTAATCGTAAAAATTACTGATAGCGACAAACTTACGGAAACACATTTTCTGATATCTTCTGATACTAATATTGTTAGTTATCTTATTTGTGTATTGATGACAACAATGTAACGAATAACGTTTACAACAATACACTTATTACAATAATAAAATATGTAATCTCACTTAAACAACCTAAAAATGCGATGTTTAAAATGGAATTTAACGAGTTTTGTATAAGAGCACGAAGTGAAAAAAATAAATTTTTATATCTATTTTATTCTACATATCAATTATTGTTGATTACCATTGTCTATATTTATTTTAAACATCAGAAATGACCGCTAACAAAGAAGACAGAATTAGCTACGCATCACAAATGACGTCACCTCTATTTCAATGTTTATCTTTCTCATACAGTCACGATAAAGACTATTTTGAAAGTATAGATTTTTACAAACTTGTGCTCATGCGCAAATACAACGATTACGATAGATTCTAAAACAGCTGGAAACGTTGACCGTTGAGTTAATTCGTAAGAGAAACTCTCAATTATATTTAATTTGTTTTAGTAATTTGTTATATTAACAGTTGATAAATGATGTATGTCAAATCGAAGAAAAAAAAAAACGCAACACTTGAAAATGCACCAAAAATGGCTAAATTTCAGTGGGCCATAACTCGGTTGCATTTGGTTGAAATTGGATGATTCTTTGAGTGCTAGAAACTTTGGAATGTTCTCTTTAATGTAATGCTAGTCAATATGATATCAACCCCCTCCCACCCCTATATAAATAAATATCCAACTTTGACAGCTCGTACGCAGTGCCAAAAAATCGTAGACTCAATTGGCAAACAGAGCAATAAAGTTCAAACGTTTTTCTTTAAGTTTCTCAAGTTTCAAGTACCTACGACAATTTGCCGCGAAACTGTAAATTTTTCTAAATTTTTCGAGTCACGTTTTAGAAAACTTTTGTAAACGCGATAAATGGACATTCAATACGCAAAAATGTATTGCTCTTTCATTTAAAAGGCTATTGCACACAGATTAAACGATTTTGGTACGAAACGATTCAAGTTACGGCAAAAATACGCAAATTGCCCTTTTTTCAGAAAAATTCATAACTTCTGTCCAAATCATCGTAGGTCCTTAAAAATTATATAAACTTGAAGGAAAATGATTGAAGTTTAATTCTCTGTTGGTCAATTAAGTCAACGATTTTTTTTACTCACACTACGAATCGTTTTTAAGTCAAAAACATGTTTGTTTTCATTCGGGGGTAGCAGGGGGTGGAACAGGTTTGGTGGCACATTAACTTAAAGCACCGCAAAGAGAAATTTTTAAACTTTTCAGAATTCCAAGGTTCATCGGTTTTGGTGCAAAATTGGCGAAGTTATAGCCAAAAAAGCGATTTTGTTTTGAAAAATTCACAATTTCGCGCCAAATTGTCGTAGGTACTCGAAACTTGAGAAACTTACAGTAAAATGTTTGAACTTTATTGCCCTGTTTGCCAATTGTGTCTACGATTTTTTTGGCACTGCGTACGAGCTGTCAAACTTGAACATTTTTTGACACCAAGAACAGTTTTTTTTAATGGGGGTGAGAGTGGGCGTAATGGATTTAATATCATATTGACTAGCATCACATTGAAGAGCACATTTCAAAGTTTCTAAAACTCGAAGAATCATCCAATTTCAACCAAATGCAACCGAGTTATGGCACTCGGAAATTTAGACATTTTTGGTGCATTTTCAAGTGCTGCGTTTTTTTTTTCTTAGGGTGTTTTTAGTTTAAATTTTAAAACTAGAAAAAATGTGGAACGCTTCACGATTTTGCGTGTCATCCTTGCGCAGGGGCCATGCTAATCTTCTCTGTATCGTTCCAATTTTAGTATATGTACCGCCGAAGCGAGTACAAGGAACACTACGCTCAATTGTGTATATATACGTAGCGCACCGCGCGAAACTGTATAGGGAGAAGCAACGAAAGTATTTTTGCGATTATTGTAAACGTATAAATAATTTTACATATATTTTTCTACAGATTGGCGTTAAACAATTGTTACTTTAGCTGTGATACTTCAAACAACAAATATATAGGATGATAGGGCGTATAAAATTGATTTTTATTTTGTTCTTTGTCTAAAATATTGAATAAATTCTAGTTTAATTACAGAAAACGAGGAAAATAATAATTTTAATTGCACATTTTGTCCAAAAAGCTATCAATTAATTATTCCGAAAGTTTTTGGCAATTTTATTCGCAAATCTATTTTAAATAGTTTTGAAGTTTTGAAATGTCACAGAGATGGCACTACCGTAGCGCATTTACTTTGCTCGTTGGTTGTTTGCCAATACTTTCACGAGCATTGCTACTAAATTTCAATATGTACTGCTAGCAAGTTGTGTAAAAACAATTCTTGACGTTTGACGTATTGAAGATCTGTCAAAATTCAGAAGTACCACCAGTTACCAGACTGAAATAGTTCGCAAAATGGTCGCGGCGAGGCGTTGATGCACAACTATTTCGTTTCACAACCTTAAAAAAATAATGTACTATTTTTTTTTGGCTATAATACTTCTAGCAATCCGTGTAGCTAATACTTCTCCTCTAAATGCTGTTAATTATTTTGAAAAACTATGTAAGACAAGGTAGTTAAATTAGATAAACCGTGATTGCCTCTCCGTGTCAGATGCCGTTGCGGAATCACTGACAAGGCAGGGTTCGTTGCCGGCAAAGCATACTTACCTGGCGTAGGGATTACCGTGATCAACAAGGCGGTTTCCCCAGGGTGAGGCTCTCCCATTGCACTACGGCTGGGCTGACCCCTGCGATTATCCCTAATGCGGATAACTCGGGCGCGTAATTTTTGGTAGTCGGGACTGCGTACGCGCTGTCCCGGTCCTTCGATAATACAAACATAGTCCTTTTAACAATGATTATTTATATTTTCTAGAGTGTCTACTAAAAAACCTGTCGCCACGCTATAAAAAAAGTTTGACAAAATTTTTAGTTTTATGCCTATGGCATACTGATCGATCCTCATTGATGAAACAATAGAACGAACGCGTCATCGACGAAAAATAGAGGCTCCTCTAATTTTCATCAATGAGCATCGAGGAAACAAACGGGTCTCATTTCAGACGTATCGTTGTGTCTCATTTCATATTAACATTTTCTGTCACAGAGAAATTCCCAGTATTCGTCATTAAAGACATTAAAAATCTTGAAAGGTGGGTTCGTTCAGTTATTTCATCAATGAACTCAATGATGCTCATCGACCAGTGTGCAGTGTGCCATAGGTATTAGCCACAGCAACCTAAGTAGAAGTTCGCAAAATGGCCGAGTTGAGGCGTTGCTGCAAATCTATTAAAAAATAATGCACTATTTTTTTAGCTATAATACTTCTAGCAATCAATGTAGCTAAAATTTATCCTCTAAATGCTGTTAATTATTTTGGAAAATTATGTGAAAACAAATAAATCAAACAATTTTTAATATTAGTTTTTTTAAGTGTACCTCTGTATTTCTGTATTGTAACAATATAATTAATAATTATTCTCATAATTACAGATTTTACCTCCCGCCTACCTCTAGGTAAGGGAGGTATTGTTTTTGGTCAAAAAATTGGGTAGTGAGTTTTCAATGAATAAGCACGTTTTAGGGTCCCTACAATACGATTTTACTATTTTCCCGATGATATCTGTATGTATGTGTGTGTGTGTGTGTGTGTATGTGTAGTCTGTGGCAATTTTTTCGTCTCGCATAACTCAAATACTATAAAACCAAAAAATACAATTTTGTGAATTATTACTTCTTATATTTAAATGATGAGCTGATTAGATTTTGGATAAAATTGGTCAACCGGAAGTAGCAGTTTATTTGAAGCCCTTAACAGTTTTTCGTGAAAAACACGGTTAAATTTCTTTTTTTAACAATTTATGTTATTTTGAAAGTTGAAGAATGTTTAATTTTACATGTGTTTTGATTTCACTAATTTTATTAATTTTCATTAGATTTAGAGATAATAAAATATAAAGAAATTAGATTTCACAAATTTTGCATTCCTAGTACACCATGGAAACATTTAAATATTTTCAATTTTTACGAAATGTGACACATGTCATTGTGATTGTGAAGCTGTTTTCTTAGTGAAATATATGTCAAAAAAATTAACTAAATATACGAAAGAACATTAAAATTCTCAAAGATAAATAGAAAATAAATAAATAAGGTATGTTTCTGTATCAACAAATACTATTTTGTACCATTTAATAGTATTGGGCGGGAGGTTATGTGCTGGCCACATCAGATTTTTTCAATTATTTCTGCATTTGATTTATTTGTTTTCTTCCATGGCAAACTTTGATATGCATATATAAATAAAAATGATTCATTTTTATTTTGCATTTTTCTCAAATATTTTGTATTATTTGGTCATTACATGTGAACATCATTGAATTCAGAAAAAATACTGAATCGAATAAGCAAATAAAAAAAGTAGGTTGCCATTTAAGATAAGAAAGTTGCATTCTTGTTTCGCTCATTTTAATTGTCTTATAAAATAGAAATTGTTTGCTAATTTAACCGACCTCGTAGTTCTTATAGTTCTCGAAATAGCAATAGTGTACCACTTAAAATGAACAACCTGTATATGTTTTGATGTCCACTGAAATTAATTTGGCAGTGATGTCTGTGTGTGCGGATGGATGGATGGATGGATGTCCGTGTGCGCAATATCTCATGAACGAGATAAGTTATGTGAACGAAAATTGGAATTTATTAGTTTCATGAAAAAATGAAGAGCTGAGTTGATTTTGAATGAAATTGAATAACACAAAACAATAAATTTATTTCAAAAATGGAATCAGCTGTGAGAAAAAGTTTCAAATGAAAGACGTTAGAAAAAATATTTGGTATATAAAATGTTATTTGCACTTTTCTTGCACATCCTTCTAATTCTGAAAAAAACTAAACTATATATTTAAGAATATAATTCTATAATCTTAGTTACACTCGAAACAAAACTAAAACATTTTAATATCTATGTGTCAAACGTGTCAAATAATTGTGAAGTGTCAAAAATATGTGTAATAATAAGTAATATTTGTATTATTAGTTAGAAAGTTTTGAAGACTATTTTGAAAACAAAATTAAACAGGATTAACATCTATATATCAAATAAATGTCAAAATAGTCGCAAGAAACAAGTCATACGTATACAGTTGGTTTTATTTGTATAAGAAAGTAGTGTGCTGCCCACACCAGATTTTTTATTATAAGGAATAGAAAAATTTTCTTCACATACAAATTTTATTATATTATAGTTTATTTATTATAGTATGTATGTATGTATGTATGTGTGTGTGTGTGTGTAGTCTGTGGAAATTTTTTCGTCTCGCATAACTCAAATACTATAATATCAAAAATACAATTTTTTGAATTATTGCTTCTTATATTTAAATGAAGAGCTGATTAGATTTTGAATCAAATTGGTCGACCGGAAGTAGCAGTTTACTTGAAGCCCTTAACAGTTTTTCGTGAAAAACACGGTTAAATTTCCTTTTTCAGCAATTTATGTTATTTTGAAAGTTGAAGAATATTTAATTCTGCATCTGTTTTGATTACACTAATTTTATTAATTTTCATTAGATTTAGAGATAATAAAATATAAAGAAATTAGATTTCACAAATCATGCATTTCTAGTACACCATGGAAACATTTAAAAATTTTCAATTTTTTATGAAATGTGACACATGTCATTGTGATTGTGTAGCTGTTTTCTTAGTGAACTATATGTCAAAAAATTAAATAAATATACGAAAGAATTATAATTCTTAAATTAATAGAAAATAAACAAATAAAAAGGTATGTTTCTGTATCATCAAATACTATTTTGTACCGTTTAAGAGTAGTATTGGGCGGGAGGTTATGTGTTGGCCACATCAGATTTTTCAAATAGGAACCTAACATTGTTATACTAAAATAAAATCCGCCATTTTTTTCTCTTTTCAATGATATATTACATGTCATACTTCAATATGAAAAAATTCGAATATTTTTGAACAAATTTTAGAAAATTGTCCAACGATTAGAAAAATATTTAATATTTAAATTACTGTTAAACATTAAACTTGAATGTAAAATAAACACAATTATCTATTATTATGACCTAATCTTTAAAATATCTAAATTGTTGTTTAAAATATTTTGCAATGTACATATTTAATAAAAATCTGCTATGTTTGTGACTGTGAACTTATAAAAGAATCAAAAATAAATGTTTAATTTATTTTGTAACCGACTGTTTTAAAAATGACTCGAGGAAAAAAAATACTGAAAATTGAGAATATTGTTATATTATTTATGATTCCAATTATTATTGGGGTAAGTACATGATATGGATTACACATAACTTCTTTGTATTTTATATTTTTACTTTCTTATACAAAGTATAAGGAAGTATTGGAATCATGAAAAAAATCGTTTAGCGGAAATATTTTGATGTGCACTGAATCCGTTAAGACCAATTAATCAATGATGTCTGTGTGTGTGAATGGATGGATGTGCGTGTGCACAATATCTCATGAACGAGACAAGATATGTAAACGAAACTTGCAATTTATAAGTTTCATGAAAAAATGAAGAGCTGAGTTGATTTTGAATGAAATTAACAAACCGGAAGAGGTAGTTTACTGTGCATACAAAACAATAAATTCCATTTTCAATTTTTTCTATAAATTATAGTATCCATAATTCACGACTTAATGATTCATAATTCACTCTTCTCGACCAATCATAAGCCAGAAATCCATAATACACGGTTATTTTAAAGACGTGATGTGGATCAACAAGCAACGGCCATGACAGTTGACATGTAGTCAGTTGTCATTGTGTATTTTATGTTGACGTTTTTCAACGAATTTCATCGATTTCAAAAGTGTTTTCCGAATTTATAGGAGTAGAAAAATTATAGTATTATATTCGGGTTTATGTTCATTCGCTCGGATGATTTACATCACTCGCCTACGGCTCATGACACAAACTTCATCTTCGTGAATAATGATTATCATAGTCCCTCATATAATAATATATTATTAACATACATGTGTCAATTGTTAAATAATTGTGAAGTGTCAAAAATATGTGTCGATGAAATATTATAAAAATCTGATGTGGCCAGCACATAACCTCCCGCCCAATACTTAAACGGTACAAAATAGTACTTGATGATACAGAAACATACCTTCTTATTTGTTTATTTTCTATTTATATTTGATATTTTTCAATTTTCTTTCGCATATTTATTTAATTTTTTGACATATATTTCACTAAAAAAACAGCTTCACAATCACAATGACATGTGTCACATTTCGTAAAAAAATGAAAATTTTTAAATGTTTCCATGGTGTACCAAGGACTGCAAGATTTATAAAGTCTAATTTCTTTCTTTTTTATTATCTCTAAATCTAATGAAAATTAATAAAATTAGTGTAATCAAAACACATGTAAAATTAAATATTCCTCAACTTTCAAAATAACATAAATTGTTGAAAAAGGAAATTTAACCAAGTTTTTCACGAAAAACTGTTAAGGGCTTCAAGTAAACTGCTACTTCCGGTTGACCAATTTTATCCAAAATCTAATCAGCTCTTCATTTTAATATAAGAAGCAAAAATTCACAAAACTGTATTTTTTGGTATTATAGTATTTGAGTTATCCGAGACGAAAAATTGCCACAGACTACACACATACACACATACATACATACATACATACATACACACAGACATCATCGCGAAAATAGTAAAATCGTATTGTAGGGACCCTAAAACGTGCTTATTCATTGAAAATTCACTACCCAATTTTTTGACCAAAAACAATACCTCCCTTACCTAGAGATAGGCGGGAGGTAAAAACAATATTTGTATTATTAGTTAGAAAGTTTTATAGACTAAATATTAATTAACACCTACTTTAAAATAAAATAATGGGGTAAATAGCTCCGTGGTAACGTGTCGGACTGTGGATCGTGAGATCCTCAGTTCGAATCCCACTGCCGACAGTTACAAATTTAAATTTACCCCTGTGGTTCCCCCTCCACTAACATCCTTGGGGGCTATGATTTGACGGCTGGTAACCGCACTTCATACGAAAAAAATATATCACTTACCGAGATCTGCGTAAGCAGAGTGCCACACCCGTAATGGGTAAAAGGCGTGATGATATATATATATATATATATATATATATATTTTTTTATTTTTAAAATAAAATCATAGTTAGAATGAGAACAAAACTTGTAACTCCACCTACGGTGTCGTGATTTTATTAAAACATCTCTCTTATCAAATTGCTATTATGTGCCGTATGTGTTGATATAGTTTTATTTTTTTCAGGATCAGTTACGAGTGATGACCGTCGATCGTATAGAAATGATATTTAAGGATGAGGAATATTTGGATTATAATATAACAGTCAATAAAATAAATCATACTGATTTCGCAGTTAACTTTTTTATGAATTTGTACGAAAAAATTACAGTAGCGCAAAAGAAAATATTTGTGAGTATTTGTAGTTCTTCTCAAACGATTAGCTCCTTTATTACTGAAAATTTGAAGAAATGGTTAAAAAAAGAAATTGGAGCGGCTGAAAAGTTCTACAAAATGGCTGAAACGTTTTAAGCTTATTTTGTTTTAAAATGGCGAAAGAGGTTTTTAAATTTTTTGTATAGAAAATGTATATTTGTTTTGGATATTCTACATTATTATAATCAATTAATTTCAAATAATGTTGAACGTTATTATTTAAAATGACAAAGTCTATGATAATAACAGAGTAATATCTGAAAATGCTAAAAGTAATAAAACACTTTTAGAATAATATATTTTATTTTAACTTATTTTTATATTGAAATTATTGTGTTTTTGACATTAAAATGAAATAGCATTAATTTTCCCAATAAAATTGTTCGACATTTTAAATAATATCGGGATGTGGCCAGCACATAACCTGCCGCCCAATACAACTCTTAAACAGTACAAAATAGAATTTGATGATACAGAAAAATAACTTTTTATTTGTTTATTTTCTATTTATATTTGAGAAATTAAATATCCTTTCGTATATTTATTTAATTTTTTGACATTTCCCTAAGAAAACAGCTTCAAAATCATAATGACATGTGTCTCATTTCCTAAAAAAATTTAAAATTTTTAGGTGTTTCCATGGTGTACTAGGAATGCAAGATTTATGAAATTTAATTTGTTTATATTTTATTATCTCTAAAGCCAATGAAAATTAATAAAATTTGTGAAATATTCTACTATTTTCAAAATAACATAAATTGTTGAAAAAGGAAATTAAACAGTGTCACGAAAAACTGTTAAGGGCTTCAAGTAAACTGCTACTTCCGGTTGACCATTTTTATCCAAAATATAATCAGCTCTTCATTGAAATATAAGAAGCAAAAATTCACAAAATTGTATTTTTTGGTATTGTTGACACACACACATACACACACATACATACACGTACACATACAAACACACATACACACACATATGCACACATACAAACACACACACACATATACAAACACACACACATACACACACACATACAAACACACACTTACACACAAACACACACATACACACACATACACACATACACACATATACACATACATACACACACAACACACACACATACAAACACACACATACATACACATACACATACAAACACACATACATACACATACACATACAAACACACATATAAACACACACATAAACACATATACAAACACACATATATACATACACACATACAAACACATACTAACACACACTTACACACACAGATACACACACATACAAACACACACATACACACTCATATACACATACACACATATACACACATGTACATACATACACACACATACACACATATACACATACACACATTCACACACATGTACATACATACACACACACATACACATATATCCACATACATATACATACACACACATACATACACACATACATACATACACACATACATACATACACACAGACATCATGGCGTAAATAGTAAAATCGTATTGTAGGGACCCTAAAACGTGCTTATTCCTTGTAAACTCACTACCCAATTTTTTGACAAAAACAATACCTCCCTCACCTAGAGGTAGGCGGGAGGTAAAAGTAAAATCCCTCCGCCTACGGTGTCGTGATTTTATTAAAACAGTTTTCTTGTCGCTGTGGAACAAAGTTTCGTGACAAACAGAAATTTATCCGGCAAAATAATAGTTATTTGTGTATCAACTCGACAAGTGCACCGAACAAGCTCTATCCGACGAGATACACACAATATTTTTTCTACAATCGTTGAACAATGTCAAGCTGTAGAAAAACATTAATTTTCAAAATTATCTTTGGTCCCGCCTATAACAATTCAGTAAAATTGTAGTTACCCATGTCACCGTAATCATGACAACGTTTATGAACAAAATAAAAATTTTCAAAGAAATCATAATTTGACACATGGAGTACATTTGACATATGGAGTACATTTGACATAAAGACTACAGAGTGAATACGTTTATGGTGATTAAGTTGAAGTGTATGTACGTATATGCCAACTGTATTTGCAATAGCAAGGTTATTACCAGAAAAATCCAATGCATCATTTACTTCTTTTACCTAATTTATTTTTGTTTTGTTTTTGTCGCACTAGTGCGACAATGTGTCACTTTGTCGCCCTAGAGCGACAATTTTGAACATTTCCTAACCAAAAATGGAATAATAATGTCGATATTGTGCAACGATTGTAGAAAAAATCCTCTTGTGAATTAAAGTTGATAATTTTAGTTTAAATTTTAATATATACATAATTACAGTGCCATGTTAATGTGTTCGCTCTATATAGCAATGAATATAGACCAACAGCTATAAAGCTTTCTAGACCGTTATGCTCTTTGATACAAATGGAATATCAATGGATTGCAGACAGTGTTGGCAAATCTGGAAATATGCCAAAAAATTGTCCTTTGAAACCAGTAAGTTTATATCTATACACGGGTGGTGAATTTTACATTAAAAATTCTGGTGTGGCACCACGCTACTTTCTTATACAAATAAAACCAACTGTACAAGTTTTTTTTTTAACAATTATTTGATATATAAATGTCAAACCTGTTTAATACATTGTTCTCATTTGTGTAATTATAAATTTATTTTAAAATAGGAATCAATTAATATTTATGGCCGTATTCATAGTCAGTACTTCGCCTCGACTCATACTTGAGTATGTCTTGAGTATCAAATTTTGTTTCATAGTCGCTACTTGGTGTACAAGTATTACTTCGCGCGTGCTCAGGCTCAAGTCAAGCTCTGACCAACCTTGAGTAATGCTTGATGCTTTTTTTTTTAATTTTAGATAGATTTGATTATTAAAATACTGACATTTTGACATTAGCTGTCATTGTGTCGAGTTATTTTGAAATATCTCAGTAAATTATGGTTTAATGACAATTTATGTTATTAGAATAATGTTCCAAATATTATTATCTACAACTGCTTTAAATATTTTTGTCTTACTGTCACCATTTACGAATTACAGCACGTTATCACAAATTAGAAACATAATCAGATCGCCCTCTCTATGGTTACGAGTCTTGAGCATAGGTGCTGCACCCGCAGGGGGGTGTAGTGACACTAAAATTAGACAAGGATGACAATAGAAGGATAGAAGATTGTTTTTTTAGCCTCCTTGATACTTTTTATTTTATATTTGTTGTACTTGTACAAAATTATAAGAGTAAATATTAGGAATATATTTATTCAATTAAATTCTGTTTACACATATTTAATTATTTAGACAAAAATGTTATAGATTTCTAATAATATTTAATTTATTAATTTTTAATATTAATTTTATTATGAAAAGCTCTATTTAAAATATTGAAAATGAGAATTTAATATATTTATTAGAAACCTTATAACTTTACTACAAAATAAGGGTTAAGAATACATATTAACACTTTCAATATGATTTTCCTTGTTAAGTGCAAATTTTGACAAATTGTAAATTTGTTCTTATAAAAATATTTTTAGTCTTACACAATATTTTACATTCAAATAAAATCTGTAGCTTTTAGCGACAAATTTCTAAATTTTTGTAGTTAAAGATATTACAATCACTTATAAGTTAGTTTAAACACAAAAATTCTTGTATTTAAAAAATATATTACATTGAATTTTAAATTCAAATAATATTTTGTTTCTTTAAATACAAAATGTTATTTTTGAGTTCCAAAAACTCTTAAAACATGTAAATTTTACTGCTGCAAACTGTAATGAATTTGGATGGGGGTGTGGGATTTGTAAAAGTAGAAATATAAAATCCACGTCAGCTTATTAAAAGCCGAACGACTGATTAGTGATGATTATTATTATTATGTGATTATTTGATTCAATTTGTTATTATCTAAAGTGCCACTAATAATATATTTCATTGTAAAAGTAAATTTATAAGAGAAACGAGGAATTATGCTCAAGAATAATCAAAATGTAATTAAAACAGTGCTTATACTCGCAAAAAAATCCTCTTGTGAATAAGTTAAATTAAAAATTCCATTTAATAACCAGCACGAATTACTATTCTTTTATGATTAACCGACGCCGTGTGGGTGTGACATCCAAATGCTTGTTGTGTTATATGAATACTTTTTAACCTGATGGAGAAATCCAAATACTGTTGTACAGCCTAAAACAAATATATTTAGTAAAAATGAAATTTATTACTTCTAGAATTAGCATACCGTAGATTCGCATCATCGATATTCGTCCTCACAAATCGATTAACTTCGGAGTCTATTAATCTATGAATTTATTATAAAATTTTCTTTATTTTTCGTTCTTCATAATCCCTTTCCTTCATTTACAGTTATATGTGTTGTCTTGTGCCGTAAAACGTCTAACTTTTGATTTTTTTTTTTGAGCCAATTATATTTGTGAAGAAGAAAATGCTTTGTTAAACAATTAGTTATTAAGTCTGTCCACTTGGTCTCTTCTTGTAACACTGCTAAGCCAGGTCCTTAGTTGTCGAATGGTATTGTTCCCTGTCACAATCTTGAGTCGGTTCTTTACAGTTTCTTCGTAGAATGTTCATTCCCGGTCACTCAACTGAGACACTGGTAATCGCATTTTTTTCAAAAACCTACAAGGGTTTAAATTATTAATAATGTTTATATTAAAGAAACCTTTATTACTACACCATGTTCGGATGTCTCACATTTTCTCTTAAAAGGTCTTTCACTGTTAGTTTGTAGATGGTCATGTCCGTTTGTTGATCGTTAGGAATTTATCTGACGTTACCTACGTCTAACCCAAGTATATCCATCCGAAATTGTTGCATTTCCTTACATTTAGGGAAACGAAATAGCCTTTTGTCTTTAATTAAGCATCCCTTTATTCAACATAAATTAAGCATTGTTCTAAAATAGAAAGGAGAGGAAACGGATAAAAAAAGGAATTGGAAGAAATATACATAGTGGATATTTGTTACATGGAAAATGCATGAGTGCAATACAACTTTTAACATTGCTTTATAATATATTTGTGTACATATAATAATTAATGATAATATATACAGTGATTTATTTTTAATGTATTGAAATTATATTTTAAGAGTGTATGTGATGTATAAAACAGAATATTACATTTAACACTTACCTGTTGCAATATTTATACACAATAATAAACGACAATATCGAGAACGAATTATCAACATCAATTTTGACACTAAAATTGACAGTGATTTCTTCTTCTTTTTCCAAAGTAACTCGATTTCAATAGCTTATTTTTTATAAAGTGGCGCCTCCACATTTTAAGGAGTGGAGTGACACTAATCATCATTGTACTGACATTTGTCATCAAAGTTGCCTCCCCCTGCACGTTATTATATTTTGACATATTCGTTTAAATCTGCAAACCTATGCTTTTTGAGAAAAAAGCGAACGTTTGAAAAATGTCATTTTTTGACATGTGTCATAATTTTTTGAAGTGATGAGCGTTTCTTGATAGTGGTAGTCTGTGTTCCTGCCTTGTTAGATAAAAAATCGATGGCAGGAGGTATTGTGGTGCCCAAAACAGATTTTTTAATATAAAGTTTACTGTCAAACTGTCAAATTATCAAAATTCCCAACGCAACAACAAAAAATTCTCCAAATCTCTACCTTAAGGTTAGTACTTAGCCGAGAATTCACGAAGCTTCGACTATGAAACATGTCGTGTGCTTGAGGTCGAGAACGACCGGAGTAATGCTTGGCGAAGTAATACTCAAGTACCAAAGTGAGCATCGACTATGAATATGGGCATTAGTCTTCAAAACTTTCTAACTAATAATACAAATATTACTTATTATTACACATATTTTTGGCAGTTCACAATTATTTGACACGTTTGACACATAGATATTAAAAATGTTTTAGTTTTTGTTCCCATTGTAACTAAGATTATAGAAATATATTCTTCAATATTTAATTTAGTTTTCCTCAAAATTAGAAAAGTGTGAATATCATTTTATACTCCAAATATTTTTGCTAACATCTTTCATTTGAAACTTTTTCTCACAGCTGATTCTATTTTTGAAATAAATGGAATTTATTGTTTTGTGTGTCCAGTAAACTTCCTCTTCCGGTTTTTCAATTTCATTCAAAATCAACTCAGCTCTTCATTTTTTCAAAAAACTCATAAATTCCAAGTTTCGTTTACATATCTTGCCTCGTTCATAAGATATTGCGCACACACACATCCATCCATCCATCCACACACACAGACATCATTGAGAAATTGGTCTTAACGGATCAGTGGACGTCAAAATATTTCCGCAAAAATCTGGTCAACGATTATTTTCGTGATTCCAATACTTCCTTATACTTTGTATAAAAAAGGAAAAATACAATATTATTTTCTTATTATAGCAACAGTGTCTTTCTTTTGGATTTTAGTTTAAAGGCCGTCTAACACTTATTCTGTTCACAATGGGGCCGTTTACTAGAGTCACAAAATATAAAATAAGTAATTATTTTATGACCAACCCCAAAAACATCGTTCTAGATATAACAGAAGTTTAAAAAATCTGATGTGGCCAGCACATAACCTCCCGCCCAATACTACTCTTAAATAGTACAAAATAGTATTTGCTGATACAGAAACATACCTTATTTATTTATTTTCTATTTATCTTTGAGAATTTTAATTCTCTTTCGTATATTTATTTAATAATTTCATTAAGAAAACAGCTTCACAATCACAATGACATGTGTCACATTTCGTAAAAAATTTAAAATTTTTAAATGTTTCCATGGTGTACTAGGAATGTGAAATCTAATTTCTTTATATTTTATTATCTCTAAATCTAATGAAGCTTAATAAAATTAGTGTAATCAAAACACATGTTAAATTTAATATTCTAAAACTTTCAAGATAACATAAATTGTTGAAAAAGGAAATTTAACCGTGTTTTTCACGAAAAACTGTTAAGGTCTTCAAAAACTGCTACTTCCGGTTGACCAATTTTATCCAAAATCTAATCAGCTCTTCATTTAAATATGAGAAGCAACAATTCACAAAATTGTATTTTTTGGTAATATAGAATTTGAGTTATGCGAGACGAAAAAATTGCCACAGACTACACATACACACACACATACACACATACATACATACATACATACATACATACATACACACAGACATCATCGCGAAAATAGTAAAATCGTATTGTAGGGACCCTAAAACGTGCTTATTCATTGAAAACTCACTACCCAATTTTTTGACCAAAAACAATACCTCCCTTACCTAGAGGTAGGCGGGAGGTAAAAATGTTATTAATTATTAAAATATTCGAGTTTTACAGACTTCTACAATGACGTCAAAGTATTATGGCGCATTGGGTGCTGAGCATGTAAGTTTGAACGACGAGCGAAGCAAGTCGGACAATTACATGCGTTTGTGTGTGTGTGTGTGTGTGTGTGTGTGTGTGTGTGTGTGTGTGTGTGTGTGTCGATTTTTCGTCCACTATAACTCAAAATCTAATAAAGATATCATTTTGAAAATTCATATTTAAAATTTGAATGATGAGATAAAGAGCCTTTTGGGTATATCTCAGTAAATAATCGAATTACAGTAAATTTTGTCATAATAAATAGAATGTAGAATAGCATTGACTATAATTTTTATTTGTAACTTTTTTCTATATTTTGCACCGTTTTGAAATTAAAACTTTTGGGAAGTTGTGTGGTGCCCACATCAGATTATAATACAATACCGTTTTCTAACTTAATATTTATACCTTGCATGTTCAAATTAAGAACTAGTTATGTTAATTCCAATTTGATGAGCGTATTTTTAAGTTTTGTGATAAATTTTTGTAATCAATAGGTACATTGTTGTAATCAATACATTTTTGTCATGAATACACTGTTGCAATTTGTACATTAGTGTGATTAATTATTATTTTACAATTTATATAAATATATTTGATTACAGTAATGTACAGTGTATTGATTACAACAATGCATCTACTGATTATTCAAAAAGTATATTTATTTGTATTTCTTTTCAAAATTATTTTAATATTTTTCAAGTTTTATGCGGGAGGTTATGTACTGGTCACATCAGAGTATTTTATTACATGAAGGAGACCGATTTCATGATGATTAATATAATTTAGGCCGTGTTTCATTCTAAATATTTTTGTATTTACATTTTGAGTCTAAAATTCAGATACGTCAATTTAAAAGCATTTCCAGTTTTTTCGGTATATCTCAGTTAATGTTTGAGATAGGATAAAATTTGTTATAATGAAAAAGTTGTGTAATAATATTGGCAACAATTCTTATTTGAAACATTTTTCCATATTTTGTACCGTTTGCACACTTCATTTTATTTTATGGTTTCAGGGAATGTTCTATGTGAAAAACTATATTACAGACGCTTCTAAAGTACCTCAAATTCCATGGAAGAAAATGGTTGTACAATCAGAGCTGAAACTCACTACTGGAAAATTGATTTCAAAATTAAGAGTTCATGTTACAAATAATCAAGAAAATGTAAATATTATGAGCAAAATTGGTGTTTAAAAGAAAGTAGTTAATAGTTTATAAATAATAAACAAACAAATATTGTTTTTTAATATTAATTTAATATTTGTCAATATTTCATTGAGTCATGAATTGTATTTAATATGTTTATTTCAAATAAAGTTGCAGGTATAAAAAATCTGATGTGGCCAGCACATAACCTCCCGCCCAATACTACTCTTAAACGGTACAAAATAGTATTTGATGATACAGAAACATACCTTCTTATTTGCTTATTTTCTATTTATATTTGAGAAATTTAATTTTATTTCGTATATTTATTTAATCTTTTGACATTTCACTAAGAAAACAGCTTCACAATCACAATGACATGTGTCACTTTTAGTAAAAAATTGAAAATTTTTAAGTGTTTCCATGGTGTACTAGGAATGCAAATACTACAATACCAAAAAATACAATTTTGTGTATTTTTGCTTCTTATATTTAAATGAAGAGCTGATTAAATTTTGGATAAAATTGGTCAACCGGAAGTAGCAGTTTACTTGAAGCCCTTAACAGTTTTTCGTGAAAAACACGGTTAAATTTCCTTTTTCAACAATTTATGTTATTTTGAAAGTTGAAAAATATTTAATTCTACATTTGTTTTGATTACACTAATTTTAATCATTTTCATTAGATTTAGAGATAATAAAATATAAAGAGATTAGATATCACTAATCTTGCATTCCTAGTACACCATGGAAACATTTAAAGATTTTCAATTTTTTACGAAATATAAGACGATTTTGAACAACGCAGTGTTGGCAACCGTTGAATAATTATTGTACAATTAGGATAATTTTGACAGCACTATGATGTATTGTAAATGAAACAATATGTACAAGAAGAATTAATTAATTAATTCCGATGATGAAATTGAGGACAAAACACATAATTTTAAGTTATTTGCGATAACTTCAATGTTTGAGGTTGGCAGCAATGACTGTCAGTTCTAATTGACCACTGACAGATGTAATACCTATTTTTTTGTTTTGTGTGATCAGTAAACTTCCTCTTCCGGTTTCTTAATTTCATTCAAAATCAACTCAGTTCTTCATATTATCGTGAAACTTATAAAAAAAGAAATTACTTAATTACTAATTATTTACATAAAAATGTAACAAATTACTGAACTTTCCATAACAGAGCGAAAGTAATTGAAAATTTAAATTAACAATGGGGTCTTTCATCATTTTTTAAAATATTTTTTTATGAAACTTTATCTATATTGAAGACTATCTACACTTTTAAAAAGTCTTAATTGTTATGCATTAAGCCACAATGATTTTTTATAAATGTTGTGTGTCATTGTAGAGGTGTTGCTGGATCTAAAACAGTAGAGATTGTAAATAATTGTAGTCATATATTTTTTTACTTATTTTATTATTATTATTACAATAAAATAGAACATTTATGTAACAAAAATTATTTAAATCTCTACTGTTTTAGATCCAGCAACACCTCTAACTATGACGTCACAACATTTAAAAAAAATCATTGTGGCTTAATGCATAACAATTAAGACTTTTTAAAAGTGTAGATAGTCTTTAATATAGATAAAGTTTCATAAAAAAAATAAAAAAAAATGGTGAAAAACCCCATTCTCGTTGTTTTTGACAAATGTAACATAATCCAACATTAGACAAGAACAAAACTAGTAGAAATTTCTAACAAAAATAAAAACTATTAGCTGTTTTATATTTCAGCATTTCATAGTTACAAAATACTATCTGATATATATACAGGGTGTACGTAGGAAAACAGACCTGCGCGTAACTTTTTTATTATAAGTAATAGAAAAATTTTCTTTATATAAAAGTTTTATTATATTAAATATACTATTTGATGACATGTACAGAATTTTTTTAGAAAGCCAGGTTTACATGATACTCCTATCAACTTTGATTTTTCAAATAGGAACCTGACATTCTTTTACTAAAATAAAAACCACAATTTTTTTCTCTTTTCAATGATGTATTGTCATTAATTAATATGAAAATTTCGAATTTTTTTAACGAAGTTTAGTAAATGGTCCAACGATTGAAAAATATTTGGTATCTAAATTACAGTTAAACATTAAAATTGAATGGTGCAAACGTCAATTATTTAACGTTTATTGTTTTGAATAAACCTTGAATCCGTTTTTGGTGCTTTATATTTCATATAAAATAAATATAATTATCTATTATTATGAGCTAATCTTTTAAATATCTAAATTGTTGTTATAAAACATAAAAAATAAATATTTATTTTATTTTGTAACCATTTGTTCAAATATGACTCGGGCAAAAAAAATACTGAAAATTGTCAATGTTATTATTTTATTTATAACTCCAATTATTATTGGGGTAAGTATATGATATGGATTACACATAACTTCCCTGTATATTATATATTTCTTATACAAAGTATAAGCAAGTATTGGAATCATGAAAAAAATCGTTGACGAAATTTTTGCGGAAATATTTTGATGTCCACTGAATCCGTTAAGACCAATTACTTAATGATGTCTGTGTGTGTGGATGGATGGGTGTCCCTGAGCGCAATATCTCATGAACGAGACAAGATATGTAAACGAAACTTGGAATTTATAAGTTTTAAGAAAAAATGAAGAGCTGAGTTGATTTTGAATGAAATTGAAAAACCGGAAGAGGAAGTTTACTGGACACACAAAACAATAAACTCCATTTTTTTCAAAAATAAAATGAAAGATGTATTTTTCTACTCCTGTATAATTTTACTCTTTTCGACCAATTATAAGCCAGAAATCCATATTTTACGGTTATTTTAAAGACGTGATGTGGATCACCAAGCAACGGCCATGACAGTTGACATGTAGTCAGTTGACATTGTGTATTTTTATGTTGACATTTTTCAATGAATTTCGATAATTTTCAATAGTGATTGTCGAATTCACAGAAGTAGAAAAAGTATGATTTGCATCACTCGCCTACGGCTTCATCTACGTGAATAATGACTATCATAATCTCTCATATAATAATATACTATTAACACACATGTGTCAATTGTCAAATAATTGTGAAGTGTCAAAAACATGTGTCGTTGAAATATTATGAAAGTAATATTTGTATTATTAGTTAGAAAGTTTTAAAGACTAAATATTAATTAATACCTACTTTAAAATAAAATCATTGTTAGAATGAGAACAAAAAATTTTACTCCACCTACGGTGTCGTGATTTTATTAAATCAAATTGCTATTATGTACCATATGTTGTCATATCTTTTTATTTAATTTTTTTTTTTCAGGATCGGTTACGTGTGATGTCTGTTGAACGTGCAGAAATGATATTTTGGGATAAAGAATATTTGGATTATAATATAACTGTCAGTAAAATTAATCACACTGATTTTGCAGTTACTTTTTTTATGAATTTGTACGAAAAATTTATAGTGGCACAAATGAAAATAGTAGTGAGTATTTGTAATTTTTCTCAATTGATTATCTCCTTTATTATTGAAAATTTGAAGAAATGGTAAAGAGATAAATTGTAGCGGCTGAAAAGTTCTTCAAAATTGGCTGAAACGTTTTAAGCTTATTTTGTTTTAAAATGGCGAAAAAGTGGTTTCAAAATTAAAATATTATGAAAAATAGTTAGGTTGTAATTCAATAATTTGACAGTTAAAAATGAAACAAATAAACAAAAATAACAAAACAGCATATTCTACGGCAACTTGAAATGCTAGATAAGACAGAATATTTTTTGAAGTTTTGAGCAATTTACAATATTTATAATTTTATTTTCTATGTTTGAAGAAAAAATAGCATGTGTTATTCGGAGTAAATGTGTCTTTGGGTGCTTCGCATGTAATTGTCCGACTCGCTTCGCTCGTCGTTCAAACTTACATGCTCAGCACCCAAAGTATCACATTTACTCCTAATGACACAATATACTATTAACTTATTTTCATATTTAATAATAATATTCTGTTGTGAAATTATTGTTTTTGAGATTAAAATAACACGAAGCTGTTTAATCGCGATTAAATTGAAGCTAGCTTTTATATGCAAATTTTAAACATTTTGAAGGCATATTTAGCCGGATAATTAGTTGCAGAAGCAACATACTTACATGTTCTTTACCTTCATTGGTATTCTATGTCTTTAAACATGCTGAATTATTCAATTCAAGCCATTTTTATTTATTAAATTTTGACATTTATTTCACAAGTAAAAAGAAAAACAAACAATTTGCTGTAGTTACACTATAACAACAAAATTTTATGGAGCTATTTGTTTACGAGTGTACCGATTTATTTATGTGAAAATGTGTCAAAATCATTAAAGACGTTATGCGGATCGTTTGACAGTTGACATATAGTTAGTTGTCATTGTGTATTTTTATGTTGATGTTTTTCAACGAATTGCGATAATTTTCAAAAGAGATTTCAGAATTTACAAATAAATAAAATAAATAAATATATCATCACGCCTTTTACCCATTACGGGTGTGGCACTCTGCTTACGCAGATCTCGGTAGGTGATATATTTTATTCGTATGAAGTGCGGTTACCAGCCGTCAAATCATAGCCCCCAAGGATGTTAGTGGAGGGGGAACCACAGGGGTAAATATAAATTTGTAACTGTCGGCAGTGGGATTCGAACTGAGGATCTCACGATCCACAGTCCGACACGTTACCTCGGTGCTATTTACAGAAGTATATATTCAGGATTAGGGTCATTATTTTCTCGGATGATTCATAATGACTATCATAATCCCTCATATAATGATATACTAATAGCAAATTATAGAAATCGGTTAAAAATAAAAACACACTTTAAAAACGTCAACATAAATAAATACACAATGTCAATTGACTACATGTCAACTGTCAGACTGCCGTTGCTTGGTGATCCACATCACGTCTTTAAAATAAACAAGATTATTTCACTCATTACAAATTTGACCAATCAGAATGTCTCATTTTCCATTGTTGTGCATTTTAGATAAGTGATGCTGTTTAATCGCGATTAAATTGAAGCTAGCTTTTATATGCAAATGTGGAACATTTTGAAGGCATATTTAGCCGCATAATTAGTTGCAGAAGCAAGATACTTACATGTTTTTACCTTTACTGGTATTCTATATCTTTAAACATGCTGAATTATTCAATTCAAGCTATTTTTATTGATTAATTTTTGACATTTATTTGACAAGTAAAAAGAAAAACAATCAATTTGCTATAGTTTCAATATAACAACATAATTTTATGGAGCTTTTTGCTTATGTGTGTACCGATTTATTTATGTGAAAATGTGTCAAAATCAACGTTTTACTACAATTACATCGCCAAAAATTAAAGTTTATGTTATGAATTCATGAAATAATCTTGACATATACCCCTCGTGCTAAAGAATTGAATCGATTAAATTTGATGTCTAGCTTATTTACAAAATTTTGCTTTTAAAAAAGTGTTATTGTATATAATAATTTAAGATAATTTAAGATTTTTTCAAATTATTATGTACTCAAACACTTTTTAAGCAAAATTTTTTGCATAGCTAGACATGTCAAAGTGAATCGATTAAATTCTTAGCACTCGTGATATAACTATTGATAATTTTTGTTTATATTAATAATATATACACAATTTCAGTGTCATCTTAATGTGTTTGCTCTATATAGCAATGAATATAGACCCACGCCAATAAAGTTTTCTAGACCTTTATGCTCTTTGATGCAAATGGAATATCAATGGATAGCAGACAGTGTTGCCAAAACTGGAAATATGCCAAGAAACTGTCCTTTCCAACCTGTAAGTTTATATATATACAGGATGTTCATTTTAAGTGGTACACTATTGCTATTTCGAGAACTATAAGAGCTACGAGGTCGGTTAAATTAGCAAACAATTTCTATATTATAAGACAATTAAAATGAGCGAAACAAGATTTATCTTAGACCAGTGGTTCTCAAAATGCGGGGTGCAACTTTCTTATTTTAAATGGCAACCTATTTTTTAATTTGTTTATTCGATTCAGTATTTTTTTTCTGAATTCAATGATGTTCACATGTAATGACCAAATAATACAAAATATTTGAGAAAAATGCAAAATAAAAATGTATCATTTTTATTTAAATATACCTATACAAAGTTTGCCATGGAAGAAAACATAAATCAAATAATTTTTAATATTAGTTTTTTGAAGTGTACCTCTGTATTTCTGTATTGTAACAACTAAATTGATAATTATTCTCATAATTACTTTTACCTCCCGCCTACCTCTAGGGAAGGGAGGTATTGTTTTTGGTCAAAAAATTGGGTAGTGAGTTTTCAATGAATAAGCAAGTTTTAAGGTCCCTACAATACGATTTTACTATTTTCGCATGATGTCTGTGTGTATGTATGTATGTATGTATGTATGTATGTATGTGTGTGTGTGTGTGTAGTCTGTGGCAATTTTTTCGTCTCGCATAACTCAAATACTATAATACCAAAAAATACAATTTTTTGAATTTTTGCTTCTTATATTTAAATGAAGAGTTGATTAGATTTTGGATAAAATTGGGCAACCGGAAGTAGAAGTTTACTTGAAGCCCTTAACAGTTTTTTGTGAAAAACACGGTTAAATTTCCTTTTTCAACAATTTATGTTATTTTCAAAGTTGAAGAATATTTAATTTTACATGTGTTTTGATTACACTAATTTTATTAATTTCCATTAGATTTAGAGATAATAAAATATAAAGAAATTAGATTTCATTAATCTTGCATTCCTAGTACACCATGGAAACATTTAAAAATTTTCAATATTTTCTTCGAAATGTGACACATGTCATTGTGATTGTGAAGCTGTTTTCTTAGTGAAATATATGTCAAAAAATGCAATAAATATACGAAAGAAAATTTAAATTCTCAAATATAAATAGAAAATAAACAAATAAGAAGGTATGTTTTTGTATCAAATACTATTTTGTACCGTTTAAGAGTAGTATTGGGCGGGAGGTTATGTACTGGCCACATCAGATTTTTTCAATTATTTCTGCATTTGATTTATTTGTTTTCTTCAATTATTAATTATTCAGATATATGAGTATCTATCCTATTCTAAATTATTTGTACTTCTCTTATAACTTATTATTAAGCTGTCAGATTATCGAAGTGTCAAAATAGTTGACAACAAATTTGAATGTTTTTTGTTTCACTTTGAATTCGTAAGTATATTTTAAATACATACAATAGTTATTTGTGTATCAAGTGCGGATAGAGCATTGTTTGTTGCACGCGGCGAGAAATTGTTGATCGAGGCGAAGCCGAGATCAACAACTCGACAAGTGCACCGAACAAGCTCTATCCGACGAGATACACACAATATTTTTTCTACAATCGTTGAACAATGTCAAGCTGTAAAAAAAAATTTTCAAAATTATATTTGGTCACGCCTATAACAATTCAGTAAAATTGTAGTTACCCATATCACCGTAATCATGACAACGTTTATGAACAAAATAAACATTTTCAAATAAATCATAATTTGACACATGGAGTACATTTGACATATGGAGTACATTTGACATAAAGTCTACAGAGTGAATGCGTTTATGATGATTAAGTTGAAGTGTATGTACGTATATGCCAACTGTATTTGCAATAGCAAGGTTATTACCAGAAAAATCCAATGCATCATTTACTTTTATCTAATTTATTTTTGTTTTATTTTTGTCGCACTAGTGCGACAATATGTCACTTTGTCGCCCTAGAGCGACAATTTTGAACATTTCCTAACCAAAAATGGAATAACAATGTCGATATTGTGCAACGATTGTAGAAAAAATATATTATTTATTTCTAAATAATTAATATTTAGGTTTTATTACAATATAGTTGAAAACAATTAATTTCATGTCTTTTAATTACGTATTTAATTACATATTTCAGAAATATAATTTTAATTTAAATTTTCAATTACCCTCGCTCTGTTATGGAAAGTTCAGTAATTAATTACATATTTATGTAATTTGGGAAGTTATGTGTTGGCCTCATCAGATTATAATACAATAAATTTGTTTACAGTAATGTACAGTGTATTGATTATAGCTGATTAATCAAAAAGTATATCTATTTGTATTTCCTGTCAAAATTAATTTAATATTTTTCCAGTTTTATGCGGGAGGTTATGTGCTGGGCACATCAGATTATTTTAGTACGTGAAGGACACCGATTTCATGATGATTAATATAATTTAGTTAGTTTTTCATTCTAAATATTTTTGTATTTACAATTTGAGTCTAAAATTCATGTACGTCGATTTGAAAACATATCCAGTTTTTTCAGAATATCTCAGTAAATATTTGAGTTAGGATAAAATTTCTTATAATAAAAAAGTTGTGTAATAATATTGACAACAATTCTTATTTGAAACATTTTTCCATATTTTGTACCGTTTGCACACTTCACTTCATTTTATGGTTTCAGGGATTGTTCTATGTGAAAAACTATATAGCAGACGCTTCTAAAATACCTCAAATACCTTGGAAAAAAATGATTTTACAATCAGAGATGAAACTAACTACTGGAGAATTGATTTCCAAATGTCGAGTTCATGTTACAAATAATCAAGAAGATGTAAATATTATGAGCAAAGTTGGTGTGTAAAAGAAAATTGTTGAGAATTTATAAATAATAAACGCACAAATAATATTGTGTTTTTTTAAGTTCCGTGATTTCTCAATATATCATTGAGTCATGAATTGTAATAAATATAAGATTATTTCAAATATGGTGGTAGGTATAAAATCTTCCTCTGTGGCCAGCACATAACCTCCCGCTCAATACTATTAAACGGTACAAAATAGTTATTTACATACCAAATGCGGGAACGCTTGGTTCCCGGATGAGTCATAGAACGAATCTGGGAACCGAGTTCACGCAAGAGGTTTGTACAATATTTTTTGTACGAAAAGTATAAAACTAATAACAGTCCATACAAAGAAATGAAGTTCTTCAAGGAGTTATTTTGATAATTGTCAAAGATGCACTATAAATATAAACACACAAATTAATTTGTCTAATATATTAGAAAACAATTAAAATATTTATAATATTTATCGTATTCACTTGTAAATTTATTATATTTTTTATTTATATTGAGGTAACTAACATTACATTTGTAGGTTATGTATTTTACAGCTGTCATATCGGGCAGATTTTATTGCCAACATTGCTAACCAAATGCACTAAATTTGTTATTTTTAAATTCAATTTCATTCTTATTCCATCATTGTTTATATTAATATTATGTAAAGGAATGTTTGAAATACTATATTATTTTATTATGAATATAATTGATTAATAAACGCTTTAGAAATAGGAATGTTTTCGTCGATATTTCCCGGTTGTCTATCTGGTGGAGACCTGGGAAATGGACATTTCGGACGTTGCTTAGGCAACGCTAATCAACACATTTTAATATATGAGTACAAAATAGTATTTGATGACACACAAACACACCTTCTTATTTATTAATTTTCTATTTATATTTCAGAAATTTAATTCTATTTCGTATTTTAATTTAATTTTAAACATATATTTCAATAAGAAAACAACTTCACAATCACAATATGTGTCGTGTCAAATTTCATAAAAAATTTTAAATTTTTTAAATGTTTCCATGGTGTACTAGGAATGCAAGATTTGTGAAATCTAGTTTCTTTATAATTTTATTATCTCTAAATCCAATGAAAATTAATAAAATTAGTGTAATCAAAACACATGTAAAATTAAATATTCTACAACTTTGAAAATAACATAAATTGTTGAAAAAGGCAATTTAACCGTGTTTTTCACGAAAAACTGTTAAGGGCTTCAAGTAAACTGCTACTTCCGGTTGACCAATTTTACCCAAAATCTAATCAGCTCTTCATTTAAATATAAGAAGCAATAATTCACAAAATTGTATTTTTTGGTTTTATGGTATTTGAGTTATGCGAGACGAAAAAATTGCCACAGACTACACACACACACACACACACACACATACATACATACATACAGACATTCAGACATCATCGTGAAAATAGTAAAATCATATTGTAACTACCCAATTTTTTGACCAAAAACAATACCTCCCTTACCTAGAGGTAGGCGGGAGGTAAAAACTTTTAAATAAAAAAAAGTTTGCATCAATATTCACACACTAAAAAATTTATAGTCAAAATTGACAAAATTTTTAGTCCTAGACGATCCTAAATAAATAAATAAATAATAAATAAATGTATTTCGTAACTAAATATATTTGATTATTTTTTTACGTTTATTTAAGCCAATCAAATGCTTTATTGTATGTCACGTGTCTGCGTTTTAGCCACTCCTGTCATTATTATACTGAGAATAAAGCTCTTGTGATTATTCCCGGCAATTTTCTCTGTAGCTTTTTTGTTTTTGTTGACAGATGTCAGATGTCAGATAGTTATCATCAACACAAGTAAAAATGAGCAAAAAAGATAGATTTAGTGTCGTACCTGATGATGAAATCAAAAAATAATCTAATATAACTCGAGAGTTCGATAAATTAGAAAATAATTCTCCAGTATCTTTCTCAAACTTGTCGCCATTTGGCAATAGCCACGAAAGCCCGTAGGGCTTTCGTGGCTATTGCCTGGCAACAAGTTTTCGAAAGATCTGTCAAATTATTTTCAATTTATTCTCACCCTCTTGTTATATTATTACTGAAAATATAGTCATTATTAACATTTATTTTTATGTGTTTATGACTAAATATTTTATTAATTGTTTTGAAGCAGAATAATAAATCATAGTTATTATAACTAATTAAGTTTAAAAATTTCAAATTGATAAATTAGTTAAATTTACTTGTTATTATTGACGAGTCTATATGTTAAATTTTATAAATATATAATAAATTATCTTGTTAAAAATTCATAATTGACAAAATTTTAATTGAACAAATTGTTAATATTTGTTCAAATTATTAATTTAACACAACATATTTGTCAAAATTAACTGAAAATATTTAACAACCGCAAAATGACAAATGGCAAATACATTTTTATACTGTGGCGAACAAAATACGATACTTTTCCAAAGAACACAAGTAAAAAAAAAAAAACATTACAAAATTTTCATAAAAATATTAAAACAGATTATATTAAAATTCTTAACCCGTGTAAATTCACCAAATTACCTACAACTAATTCGCCTCGCCAATGAAACGGCAGCCTCAGCTGTAAATCTGTTATTTTAGTGCCTAGTTAAACAAATAACTATTAAATTGTAATATTATGTTTTATTATTAGAGAAATAAAATAAATAATTATGCTTAATTTATTTCACGTTTTGGTCTTATTTTACAAAAACATTTTGACATTAGATTAGGTAGTTGGTGGGGCTAGTATCATAGTTTTGCTGTGAGTACTGCATATGAAATAGCAAACACGCAAAGGTAAGAAAATCACCCGAGTAGAACCGAACAGAGCCGACACGCCCGAATATGTATATTATAAGTTAAAGAGGAGTGGAAATAAATACTTGAATCCCATTGGTTCAAACAGACGCGTACATGTCCTACGTCATCAAAAACAAAAAACATGCCGTATTTATTAAAGCGGGTAATTTATAATTGAAAATATGGAATTTTCAGTAGCATTTAACTCTTATCAACCATATTTTCAATAAATTTTTACTATTTTTGATTAGGGTGAAATAGCTTATTGTATTTACAACAAAAATATTTTTTGTACAATGGGCGCATAAACCATAAACGAAATATGACCAATTTATATCAAAATCGTGTAATACTTATGCAATAATTAGTAGTAAAGTATTTTTTTTTCTTTTAACTATTTTGCAGTAAAGCGATATAACAAATTGAACATATTTTGACGTCACGAGTACTTGCATTGTGCTATTGGCCAGAAATATGAAACGTGCAGCGCGTCTGCCGCTGCGCCCAACGCCTATTGTGGGCTAAAATAGAACTACTATATGACATTACATATTTTTGTTTGTTGTTACTTAAGATTATATTTGTTGGGCTTCTATTACTTGCTTTATAATTTCACTGTTTTATTGAGCTGTGTTGAAAATCTATTGATTAAAATTGTGTGTTGAGGTTAGGTTACATCACTACTAGCGCCATTGTTCTCAAAATTTTGTTGTTATTTACTCGAATATCAAGTAAAATACTCTTAAAGTTGTCAAAGAAATTTTGTCTGACTTTATATTAAGTTTAATTGTTGTAAATTAAGACCTATAATACGAAAATATTATTTTTATATTAAAAAATATATAATATCTACTATCATGGAAAATCGTTGTTTTAGTGCCACTGGAGTAGTACCTGTGACGTCACACAAACGTCACACAAACTTTGAAATATCATATCTCGGGTAATATATGAAATTTTCACATCGGGTTTTCACTGATCATCATATATTCTAATAAAGTTTCATAAAATTTTTTTTAAAAATTGGTTTACGTTAAATTTTTTTATATTTACAAACTGTTGCCTGGGGATATATTGCATGGATTTTATTG
The DNA here is from genome assembly GCA_963942605.1 of Poecilus cupreus. NCBI lineage: Eukaryota > Metazoa > Arthropoda > Insecta > Coleoptera > Carabidae > Poecilus > Poecilus cupreus. Next base: position 38,048,638 of record OZ012713.1, read on the forward strand.
GTTTAAAATCGCCCTTTTGGTACATATAATGCATTATAATTGGCTCATAATATAATAAAGGAAATAACAATTTTAATGTTTTTATGTAATTTTAAATATAATTATCTATTATTAAAACCTAATCTTTTAAATTGTTGCACAAATAATTTTGGTAATACACAATAACAATAATATTAAAAAAAAATGTAATTTCAATGATAACAATATTAAAATATATAATTGTTGTTACTGTAAACATATATATAAAAGAATTAAAACTAATATATATTTTTAATTTACTCTTATTCTTTTTTGTTACATCTGTTTAAAAAATGATTCAGACAAAAAAAATATTTAATGTTGTGTTTGTAATTATTTTATTTATTATTCCAATTATTGTTGGGGTAAGTATTTGATGTGTCCAACACATAAATTCCCTATATTTCATATTTTTACCTCCCGCCACATCCTGTAAGGGAGGTATAGGAATCATGCTAAAAATTCGGTAGTGAGTTTTCAGATGAGCACGGTTTAACGTTTAATAGTTTCGCAACGATGATGTCTGTGTGCGTGTCTGTGTATCTGTCTGTCTGTCAGTCTGTGTGGATCTCTGAGTTACCGTTTCTCAAAAACTACTAAACAGAAAATTGTGATATTTTGTATATATCAATTGTATCCTCTTTGGAAGAGCTGATTAGTTTTTGGTGATAATCCAATAACCGGAAGTGGTAGTTTACTTGAAGCCCTATCAAATTATTTTGAAATATCTCAATAAATTATTATTAATGTTTCAAATATTATTATTGTTTGCAACATTTTTCTCTTACTGTCACCATTTACGAATCACAACACGTTGAAGAAAAATATATTTTGACATTTTAGTATAAACATGCTAACCTGTATTTTTTGAAAAAACAAAATAACGGTCAAAAATGTCATAATTTTTTGAAGGGGTGAGCGTTTCTTGATATTGGAGGTCTGTGTTGCTGAATTGTTTGATAATAAATCTAAGGCGGGAGGTACTGTGCTGCCCACAACAGATTCTTTCGTGTCGTATAACTCAAATACTATAAAACCAAAAAATACAATTTTGTGTATTTTTGCTTCTTATATTTAAATGAAGAGCTGATTAGATTTTGGATAAATTTGGTCAACCGGAAGTAGCAGTTTACTTGAAGCCCTTAACAGTTTTTCGTGAAAAACACGGTTAAATTTCCTTTTTTAGCAATTTATGTAATTTTGAAAGTTGTAGAATATTTAATTTTACATCTGTTTTGATTACACTAATTTTATTAATTTTCATTAGATTTAGAGATAATAAAATATTTCTACAACACTGTTTTGGAAACTAGACATTCCACAACTAAAAATTGTTATGGAATCACTAACATTCCATACGCGGCGTATGGAATATTTTCGACGAATCAGAGCCGCATATTAGAGCGATATATGTAGTATTTTGATTCAGTTACTATGGTTACGTATGTTTGTTTTTATTTGATTTATTTGAGTTTGACATTTACAACAGTTTTATATTTGTATTTTTTGTATAATTTCCAAAATCTTGTTATAGAAAGTATAGTTTACAACATGTAACGGAATGGCATATCCCACACTCGTAAACTGTAGCCCTCGCCTTCGGCTCGGGCTACAAACTTTTTGCTCGCGTGGAATATGTGCCATTCCATTACTTCTTGTAGAATATAATATTCTTAAATCTTGTATGTACACTATGCATGGAAACAATTGAAAAGTTTTAATTTTTTTACGAAATGTGACACATGTCAATTTGATTGTGAAGCTATTTTCTCAGTGAAATGTCAAAAAATTAAATAAATATTCGAAAGAATATTAAATTTCTCAAATATAAATAGAAAATAAACAAATAAGAAGGTGTGTTTCTGTATCATCAAATACTATTTTGTACCGTTTAAGAGTTGTATTGAGCGGGAGGTAATGTGTTGCCCACATCATATTTTTTTTTAATATTCCAGGAACGTTTACGACTTATGACAGTTGAACGTGTGGAGAGGCTATTTTTCGATGACAAATATTTGGATTTCAATGTAACTGTCAATAAAATAAATCGTACTGATTTTGCATTTAGTATGTATTTGAATTTGTATGAAAAACTCACTATTATCCAAATGAAAGCTATGGTAAGTATTTTAACTTCTTCGATCAATCACAGAATCACAAATTAATTATTCAATAGTTATATCACGAGTGCTAAGAATTTAATCGATTAAATTTGACATGTCTAGCTTATGCATAAAATTTTGCTTAAAAAGTGTTTGAGTACATAATAATTTGATAATGTGATTTTATCTTAAATTATTATGTACGATAACACTTTTTTAAAAGCAAAATTTTGTAAATAAGTTAGACATCAAATTTAATCGATTCAATTCTTTAGCACGAGGGGTACCATATGTCAAGATTATTTCATGAATTCATAGCATAAACTTTAATACTTGCCGAAGAAATTGTACTAAAACATTGATTTTGACACATTTTCACATAAATAAATCGGTACACTCATAAGCAAAAGGCACCATAAAATTTTGTTGTTATATTGTAACTATAGCAAATTGTTTGTTTTTCTTTTTATTTGTCAAATAAATGTCAAAAATTAATAAATAAAAATAGCTTGAATTGAATAATTCAGCATGTTTAAAGATATAGAATACCAGTAAAGGTAAAAAAAACATGTAAGTATCTTGCTTCTGCAACTAATTATCCGGCTAAATATGCCTTCAAAATGTTCAAAATTTGCATATAAAAGCTAGCTTCAATTTAATCGCGATTAAACAGCATGCTGCTGTTTAATCACTTATCTAAAATGTGCAACAATGGAAAATGAGACATTCTGATTGGTCATATTTGTAATGAATGAAATAATCTTGTTTATTTTAAAGACGTGATGTGGATCACCAAGCAACGGCCGTTTGACATTTGACATGTAGTCAATTGTCATTGTATATTTATTTATATTGACGTTTTTCAACGTGTGTTTTTATTTTTAAGCGATTTCTATAATTTGCTAATAGTATATCATTATATGAGGGATTATGATAGTCATTATGAATCATCCGAGAAAATAATGACCCTAATCCTGAATATATACTTCTGTAAATTCTGAAATCCCCTTTGAAAATTATCACAATTCGTAACAACAACATAAAAATACACAATGACAACTGACTATATGTCAACTGTCAGACAATCCACATTACGTCTTTAAAATAAGAGTGAATTATGGATTTTTGGCTCTGTGATTGGTTGAGAAGAGTGAATTATGAGTATTATTTCATCCAAAAAAAATTAAATATTGGGAATATAATTATGCAGAAGTAAAAAAAGAACAGTATTATATTCAGAATTATGCTCATAATTCACTTGGATGATTTGCGTCACTCGCCTACGGCTCGTGACGCAAACTCCATCTTCATAAATAATACCTATCACAATCCCTGATATAATAAGTATATTATTGTTTTCATATTTATGAGACAATTTTATTCGGGATTATGGTCATTATTCATCTTCGTAAGTAATAACTATCATAATCCCTTTTATAATAATATACAGGCAACGGCTTGGCAAGTAGTATTAAAGCCGGTTCAATCGATAACGCAAGTTAAGGTCAACCATACGGGCTGAAGATAGCGCAAGATAAACATAATTTTTTTGAAACAATATATCATTATTATAATAAATGAAACATATAATGTTTTATACCTACGTTTGTAGATAAAAGTCCAAAGTTTTGTAACAAACTTTAAAAAGCTAATTTTGTTTATAAATTATATATGAACATAATTTTCAAACTAGTAAAATGTATGTCACACATTCCCATGAACGACTACAGTAATGCAAATAATTTATATATTTATAAATATGATCGTCTATAACATACTAAAATTATTTTTCATTTGAATTTATAGTTTTTGAGAAACAAAAAAAAAATACCAATCAATTTTTAATTTTTGTTCGTCAAAAACAGTAAATCCAAATTGAAAATAAACTTAGTATGTTATAAATGAGCATATTTACAAATATACGAATTATTTTCATTACTGTAGTCGTTCATGGGAATGAAAGAGACACAGTATCAAAGTTCTGAATTTTTGACCAACTTCAACTAATATTTTTTTATAGTTTAATGTTATAGCTATCCTTTTCATCCACATATATAAATACTAGAATGTTCAAAGACCTCACAGTAATAATTATTTTGTTTTTCAATAAGAATAATTGTAAGAAATAATTTATTCTAATTTGAATTTGCAAAACAAAATTCATGGGAGTGAACGAACCCAACGAAAATATGTACTTCATCTGACATTGCAATGTGTAAGTCACTGTAAAAAATCCATGAAATTTTGACGGATGGAGGTTGTTGGACCATAAAATAAAATAAATGAAGAATACAGAATTTGCTGTTTTTTTAAAAAAATAAAGGATTCATTCTTTCGATGCGTATGTTTGACTTTAAGCAATACAGACCGCGGTTAGTTTTTGGCTGGGTAACCGACTGCGAGCCGTTTTCACACCACCAAATTCGAGGTGGCATATAATAATAATATAGTATTTTTATGACACAATTTTAGTTTAAATTGTAATGTTTATATAATTGCAGTGTTACGTAAATGTTCTTGCTCTATACAGCAATGAATATAGACCAACTGCTTTGAAATTTTCAAGGCCACTGTGCTCTATTATGCAACTAGAATATCAGTGGATCGCAGACAGTGTTGGTAAAACTGGAAACATGCCAAAAAACTGTCCTTTGAAACCTGTAAGTTTCAACTTAAATCAAAGAGCAAACTTGCCGAAAAAAAAATAAAATGAAATTGTTTATGATTCTTTTTTATGACTTTAGGGTTTTTACTATATAAAAAATTATGTAGTAGATGCATCTAAAATACCTGAAATTCCATGGAAGAAAATGATTCTTGAGGTAGAAGCGAAACTCACGACTGGAGAAATGATTTCAAAGTATCGAGTTTATGTTACAAACAATCAAGAAGATGTAAAAATTATTAGCAAAGTTAATACTTAATAGAACATTGTTGATGGTTTACAGAAATTAAATATAAATGTACAAAACTAGTTTGTCTATTTTTAGTCTCCTGATTTCTAAAGGTCATCTTGTTTTGCAATATTCTATATACAGATTTATGAATCTTCATTTGTTAGCGTCAAAAATGGAAAATGTCATTTATTTTAAACTAGACCCAAAAACATCTAAATAAATATAAAAGAATTTCACAAAATATTATTAGGGTCAAGTGGAGTAAGTATGAAACTTAATAAATTTAAGGTAAATGTAAAACACTTACGTCATTTGTTTTCTGATTACATTACAAAAATATAAAATTATTTTTAGATAGAGCGAATCTTCTATGTAACTTATTAATTAATTTTATAAGTTTAATAAAAATTATTTATTATTATTTGGTAAAATTTGCCTATACCAATTTCAATTTACTTTGAAAAGCTTTCTCTACATTTCATGTGATATTGAAAAATTTGAAATAATCAATTCAAATTTACACAGGGAATTCATGGAATTTAATTATGCAATGAAGTTTTTTGTTATTAATTATGTAGTTTTTGTTTTATTTACATTTAGTTAGCCGGTGTAAAATTGAAACGTGATTCTGGATAAAATTGAAACGTGATTCTGGATAAAATTGAAACAGGCTTTGAGGAAAAAATGCAAAATGTCTGTCTGTTACTCTGTCTGTCAGTCTGTCTGTCTGCCAGTCCGTCAGTCTGTCTTTCAGTCTGTATGTGTATCAGTCGGTCAGTTTCTCTATCAGTCTGTCTCTCAGTCTGTATGTCTGTCAGTCTGTTTGTATGTCAGTCTATCAGTCTGTTAGTCTGTTTATCAGTCTGTCATTCTGTATGTCTTTCAGTCTATCTGTCTGTCTGTCAGTCTGTATGTCTTTCAGTCTGTCTGTCTGCCTGTCAGTCTGTTTTTTAGTCTGTCTGTCAGTCTGTCTTTCAGTCTGTCTGTCAGTCTGTATGTATATCAGTCGGTCAGTCTCTCTATCAGTCTGTATGTCTGTCAGTCTGTGTGTCTGTAAGTCTGTATGTCTATTAGTCTGTCTGTCAGTCAGTCTGTCAGTCTGTTTGTCTGTCAGTCTATCAGTCTGTTAGTCTGTTTATCAGTCTGTCTCTCAGTCTGTATGTCTTTCAGTCTGTAGTCTGTCTTTCAGTCTGTCTGTCAGTCTGTGTGTATAGCAATCGGTCAGTTTCTCTATCAGTCTGTCTCTCAGTCTGTATGTCTGTCAGTCTGTTTGTATGTCAGTCTATCAGTCTGTTAGTCTGTCTGTCAGTCAGCCTGTCAGTCTATCAGTCTGTTAGTCTGTTTATCAGTCTGTCTGCCAGTCTGTATGTCTTTCAGTCTGTCTGTCTGCCTGCCAGTCTGTCAGTCTGTCAGTCTGTCTTTCATTCTGTCTTTCAGTCTGTCTTTCAGTCTGTCTTTCCGTCTGTCTGTCAGTCTGTATGTATATCAGTCGGTCAATCTCTCTATCAGTCTGTATGTCTGTCAGTCTGTGTGTTTGTCAGTCTGTATGTCTATTAGTCTATCAGCCTGTCTTTCAGTCTGTCTGTCAGTCTGTCTTTCAGTCTGTCTGTCAGTCTGTATGTATATCAGTCGGACAGTCTCTCTATCAGTATGTCTCTCAGTCTCTATGTCTGTCAGTCTGTATGTCTATTAGTCCGTCTGTCTGTCAGTCTGTCTTTCAGTCTGTCTGTCAGTCTGTCTGTCAGTCTGTATGTATATCAGTCGGACAGTCTCTCTATCAGTGTGTCTCTCAGTCTCTATGTCTGTCAGTCTGTATGTCTATTAGTCTGTCTGTCAGTCAGTCTGTCAGTCTGTTTGTCTGTCAGTCTATCAGTCTGTTAGTCTGTTTATCAGTCTGTCTCTCAGTCTGTATGTCTTTCAGTCTGTAGTCTGTCTTTCAGTCTGTCTTTCAGTCTGTCTGTCAGTCTGTGTGTATAGCAATCGGTCAGTTTCTCTATCAGTCTGTCTCTCAGTCTGTATGTCTGTCAGTCTGTTTGTATGTCAGTCTATCAGTCTGTTAGTCTGTCTGTCAGTCAGCCTGTCAGTCTATCAGTCTGTTAGTCTGTTTATCAGTCTGTCTGCCAGTCTGTATGTCTTTCAGTCTGTCTGTCTGCCTGCCAGTCTGTCAGTCTGTCAGTCTGTCTTTCATTCTGTCTTTCAGTCTGCCTTTCAGTCTGTCTTTCCGTCTGTCTGTCAGTCTGTATGTATATCAGTCGGTCAATCTCTCTATCAGTCTGTATGTCTGTCAGTCTGTGTGTTTGTCAGTCTGTATGTCTATTAGTCTATCAGCCTGTCTTTCAGTCTGTCTTTCAGTCTGTCTTTCAGTCTGTCTGTCAGTCTGTATGTATATCAGTCGGACAGTCTCTCTATCAGTGTGTCTCTCAGTCTCTATGTCTGTCAGTCTGTATGTCTATTAGTCCGTCTGTCTGTCAGTCTGTCTTTCAGTCTGTCTGTCAGTCTGTATGTATATCAGTCGGTCAATCTCTCCATCAGTCTGTATGTTTGTCAGTCTGTATGTCTATTACTCTGTCTGTCAGTTTGTTTGTCTGTCAGTCTATCAGTCTGCCAGTTTGTCTGTCAGTCTGTGTGGATCTCTGGAGTTACGGTTTCTCAAAAACTACTACACTGAAAATTTTGATATTTTGTATATATCAATTGTATAACTTTTGGAAGAGCTAATTAGTTTTTGATGATAATTCAATAACCGGAAGTGGTAGTTTACTTGAAGCCCTATCAAGTTATTTTAAAATATTTCAATAAATTATAGTTTAATAACAATTTTTGTTATTAACGTTTCAAATATTTTTATCTACAATTATTGTTTGAAACATTTTCCTCTTACTGTCACCATTTACGAATTAGAACACGTTATAGAAAATTATATTTTTACATTTTAGATTAAATCTGCTAATCTGTTTTTTTTTTTTTTTGAAAGGATGATCGTTTCTTGATAGTTTTGGTCTATGTTCCTGTATTGTTTGATAAGAAATCTTTAGCGGGAGGTATTGTGCTGTACACAGCACATTGTATTTTCCTGTATTCAATTATGAATTTATCGTGATTTTTTTCTTGCAAAAATATATTTACTATTAATAATACAATATTAGTTCTTATATGTTTCATCTTTTTAAATACTTAAATTAAAATATTAATAATACAATTAATTAATATAGAAAATACAATAAAATATTATCTATCTGTAGCTAAATAAAATAAGTTTTGGTACAGTCAAAATAAAATAATTATTTAAATAAAATTAATCAATAATGCCATCAGGATGAAAAATTGTCTTCATAATTTGTTTCCCTGTAACAAAAAAAGAAATATTATTAATAATTATTACATACAGGATGTCTCAAATATACATGAAATGAAATTAATTGTTAAAAAATATAATTAAATATATTTTGTAATTGATTATATGTTATGGTATATACTTTAATAGAATGGAGGCCTAATGAAGCCGTCATACTCGATTTAGATCAATTTTTAGGTAAAATAACAATACTTCAGCCGTTATACTCGTTTATATAGTCTATAAAATTAATTTCAGCACGTCCAAAAATATTAAATATAATTGAATCTCAGCAAGACAACGCTGAAGCCGTTATACTCGCTTAAACTCTATTCCCTATTAGCGCCCTAAAAATTCTAGCCGTTATACACAGTCATGCAATTTCATTTTTAGCTTAAATATAACACTCAAATCACATAAAATCGCTTTAAGGGAATTCTAAATCTAATAAATTCAAGCCGTTATACTCGATTCCATGTAATTTGTCCAGTAAATTAAACGTTAGCATAACAATGCTTTAGCCGTTATACTCACTTTAATGGATATTAAACCTAATCAACGCACTCAAGAACTATTCTAGCCGTCATACTCGGTTAAATTTTTACGTTTTTAGGTTAAATTAAATCTTAACATGTTGATACATAAACCGTTAAACTCATTTTAATAGACTGTTTACATAATTAAGGCACGCCTATTGTATTCAAGCCGTTATACTCGATTTCGTGTTACATTTTTGGTTTAAATAAACATTAATATAAATATATTCTAGCTGCTATACTCGCTCTATTGTACTTTAATCCTAATTAACGCATATCCAAATAATTTTAGCCGTTGTACTCAACTAAGTGATTATTTTTTAGGTTAGCATTACAACGTTCGAGCCGTTATACTCGCTTTTGAGTACTTTAGAGCTAACTAACACACTTTCCATGTATTCTAGCCTTTTTTTATAAGGTTACATAAAACGTGTAACAATAGTCTAGCCGTTATACTCGCTTTAATATACTCTAAAACTAATAAATGTACTCGTAAGCCGATATACTCGATACCATAAATAATTTAATAGGTTCAATGGAACTTCAACGTGATAATACTCAAGCCGTTATACTCGCTTCATTTTCCCCCAAAAAAAGTTATTATTAATTACTAGAACAGAATAATCAAAACATAATAGTCTAGCCATTATACTTGCTTCAATGAAATCTAACACTAATTAATGTACCCGTAATGAATTCAAGCCGTTATACTCGATACCGTGAATAATTTAACAGGTTCTATAGAACTTCAACGTCAAGCCATTATACTCGCTTTTACAAACTTTATTTTCCTCAAAAAAAGTTATAAATAATTACTAGAACATAATAATCAAAACATATCAGTCTAGCCGTTATACTCGCTTTAATGAACTCTGAAAATAATTAATGTACCCGTAATAAATTCGAGCCGATATACTCGATACCGTAAATAATTTAACAGGTTTTATACTCTTTATTTCTCTCAAAAAGTTAGTAGTAGTAATTAATTACTAAAACAAAAATCAAAACATAATTTTGTTTTGAAAACAAGTCAAACACAATAACAAATTGTAATAAATAAATGTCACTTAAATTCATAATAACAATAACAAATATATTATGTATAATTATTTAGATTTTAAATCACCTTGATAATTAATCGCATTAATCACTTTATCGCACTTGGCCTTGAATATTTTTCAATGAACTACTAACGTTTTTTGTGAGTTACAAAATGTACATAGATTAATTAATTAATTAAATTTGAAGAAATTGTTATTTTGCAATTTTTGTGTTTTTAAAAAAGTTATAAATGTATTATAAAACAATCTGCAAAATATATAGTTAAGAAGATTGATAAACACACAATTTGATACACTTTACATTTTTTTGGTAGTGGTAGCAATGCTTTCAAAACTGATAACATAAAATAATTTATTAAAATATCAAAATGGTGAGTAGTTGGAATATTATTTTGATTATAAATGATTTGTCTTTTCCCAGGTGAGAAAACAAAAAAGAAAAGAAATATATTCCAACGTCAATCATCAATTAATTTTCAGCTGTGAAGTGCTACCAACACAACCAAGAAAAAACCAAGTTCTGTTTTTGACAAGTACCAAAAGAATTATAAATTTATCTCAACAAAAATAATATGCAAATCATAAATGTTTTGGTAAATTATAAATTTGTTTTTTAATACACAATTAAAGAACTAGTTTCATAATTGTTATTCAGAAAAATGTAGAATAAATTTGACAAAAATTAATATTTAAATTATTTTTTATATTTTGTGTTGTTTACTAACGAAATTATTTACAATATATTATTGTCTTATAGCTTTATTATTTTACAAAATAAGTTGAAATTTGTATAAACGATTATTTTAAATATTATCGAAAATATAAGTTTTTCTACCGGGTGTTTCATTTCCTCGTAATCATAATATGCAAGTTTATATATTTAATGTAAAATTTTGTTTTTCAATACAAAATCTATTCATGTTTTTATTAATAAAAATCTGGTGTGGGCACCACAGTACTTTCTTATACATATAAAACCAACTGAACACGTCTATGAAATGTTACTTACGTATGAATTATTGCTTTCTAACTAATACTACAAATATTGCTTTTATAATATTTTTAATGACACATATTTTTGACACTTCACAATTATTTGACACGTTTGACACAGATATTAAAAATTTTTTAGTTTTTGTTCCCATTTTAATTAGGATTATAGAAATATATTCTTAAATATTTTATTTAGTTTTTCTCAAAATTGGAAAAGTGGAAATAACATTTTATATTCCAAATATTTTTGCTAACATCTTTTATTTAAAACTTTTTTTACAGCTGATTCTATTTTTGGAACAAGTGGAATTTATTGTTTTGTGTGTTCAGTAAACTTCCTCTTCCGGTTTTTGAATTTCATCCAAAATCAACTCAGCTCTTCACATTTTCTTAAAACTTATAAATTCCAAGTTTCGTTTACATATCTGGTTTCGCTTATGAGATATTACGCACAAGAACATCCATCCATCCACACACACAGACATCATTGAATTTCATTCAAAATCAATTCAGCGCTTCCCATTTTCATGAAACCTATAAATTCCAAGTTTCGTTTACATATCTTGTTTCGTTCATGAAATATTTCGCACAACATTCATCCATCTACACACACACAGATATCATTGAATTTCATTCAAAATCAAATCAACGCTTCCCATTTTCATGAAACATAAATTTCAAGTTTCGTTTACATATCTTGTTTCGTTCATGAAATATTTCGCACAACATTCATCCATCTACACACACAGACATCATTGAATTTCATTCAAAATCAACTCAGCGCTTCATATGTTCATAAACCTTATAAATTCCAAGTTTCTTTATTATATCTTGTTCCGTTCATGAAATATTTCGCACAACATTCATCCATCTACTCACACAGACATCATTGAATTTCATTCAAAATTAACTCAGCGCTTCACATTTTCATGAACTTTATAAATTCCAAGTTTCGTTTACATGTCTTGTTTCGTTCATGAAATATTTCGCACAAGAACATCCATCCATCTACACACACAGACATCATTAAGAAATTGGTTTAACGGATTCAGTGGACGTCAAAATGTTTCAGCAAAAATCTCGTCAACGGTTTTTTATGATTCCAATACTTTTATACTTTGTATAAGAATGTAATATGTGAAAATTTTTAATTTAATAAATTTGGTATGAAAAATTTTTTTTTGTTATATTTAATATAATCACATAAAATAATAAATACATACATTTGAAGCACTCGGTATAATTTGAGTGTGATACATTTATAATAATTATATGTACACAATTTTTGAGACACTATTACAATAAAATATTAAATTATTTATGGACAATTTATATTCATAATATTTATATTACGATTTTATAGTAATAAAAACAATTTTAAATCATGTATAAAAATATACATTTATTACCTACCATATGTAGTATAGACGATTCACTTTTCTTATCACAGTTTATTCAATATTTCTAAAGAATTAAATATAAATATTAACAAGAATAATTCAATAAATATCTAAATATTTATAAATAAATACAGTACAACAAAGAGAAAGCGATTCCAGTTGCAATCTAAATAAATAAATATATTAGCACGTCATTTACCAGCCGTCATACTCATAAATTTTACTTTTCAAAGTTTATTTTAAATTATAAATACATATTTGTCGTATCAGTTTTTCTACCGGGTGTTTCACTTTCGCGTAATGATATGCAAATAAATATTTTTTATTTCTATTTTTGAAATGATGATTTATTATTTTACATAAAAAAAAATTTATAATTTAAAAAAATATCGAAAATGTTTATTGATAATTTTCTTGAATTCATCTCTGTTTTGAAATAACAAAATAAATGTGATATTAAGAGTTTAATTTATTTGAAATCGGCACTAAAGTGCTCAACAATCGTCAGTAAAGTGTTCCATTTTAAGACGATTTAAGCAACGCAGTGTTGGCAACCGTAAAATAATTATTGTCAAATATATAAAGTATTTATATGTAAAATGAAACAATATATGCAAAAAAAATTATATGAATAAATTGAGGACAAAACACATAATTTTAAGTGTTATTTATGATAAATTCAATGTTTGAGGTTGGCAACACTGAGTGTCAGTTCCAATTGACAACTGACAACATAACCTATATAAATTTTTTTTACAGTTTTTTCCAATTTTAGATTTCAAACAAAATTTAATTTAATAATTTCCTTTTCATCATTCACATTAATTATTTTTTTATATTCGCGATAAAAAGTTAAACTTTTGTGCCTTGATACATAAATAACTATTTTTCGAACACATTTTGGTCATAAAATAATTTCAATATATTAAATTTTTCTTCCAAATTATACAATTTTAATCAAAACATATGAAATCAAATATTGATGACAGAAAATGTCAAATAAAACCAATAACTTTGAATTGGTTCAATTGTTTTGTTATTTTATGGCACTGGTGATTTTAAGAAAATTACCAATAAATATTTTCGTTAATTTTCTGATTTCAGGTAGAGTTAAATTCTAAATATTACAGTCAAAAAGTCTAGAATAAATTATTTAAATTTGTTGATGCAAAATAATAAGGGATGCAAATAATTGAACATTTCTAAAATAGCTATTGTGATTTCTTCGATTAACCACCCTATATATTTGAAAAAAAATTTGTTTTTATTTAAACAGTTCTTACTCATTTCATTCCTAAAATAATTTGTAATAAAAATTATTTATGTTTTTATCAATAAAGAATTACGTAGACAACATTTCATGAAATTAAAAACAATAAATTTATATATGAGGGATTATGATAGTCATTATTCACGAAGATGATGTACAAATCATGCGTTTGGATAATGACCATAATCCTGAATATAAAACTGTAATTTTTCTACTCTTGTTAATTCGGAAATCACTTTTGAAAATGATTGAACTTCGTTGAAAAATGTCAACACAAAAATACCATCTGTTAAACGGAACGTGACACAAATCATTCGTTTGAACAATGACCATAATCCTGAATATAATACTGTACTTTTTCCGCTCTTGTAAATTCGGAAATTACTTTTGAAAATGATCGAACTTTGTTGAAATATGTCAACATAAAAATACAAACTGTTAAACGGAACGTGACACAAATCATTCGTTTGAACAATGACCACAATCCTGAATAATACTGTACTATTTCCGCTCTTGTAAATTCGGAAATTACTTTTGAAAATAATAGAACTTCGTTGAAAAATGTCAACATAAAAATACAAACTGTTAAACGGCACGTGACACAAATAATCCGTGTGAATAATGACCATAATCCTGAATATAATACTGTAATATTTTCACTCCTGTAAATTCGGAATTCAATTTTGAAAATTTGAAATTCATTGAAAACACACGTTGAAAAACGTCAACATCAAAATACAAAATGGCAACTGACATGTCAACTGTCAGACAGCGGTTGCTAGGTGTTCCACATCACGTAAACAACAGTGAATTATGGATTTCTGGTTCTGTGATTGGTCGAGAAGAGTGAATTATGGGTATTGTAATAGGAGTAGAAAAATAAATTAAAAAAAAATTTTTGTTTTGTACATTTTGAACTATAATGAATAAGAACTGTTTTAAGCAAAAAAAAATTATAATAATATTGAGGCTGTTGGAAAAACCGGTAGAAAAACTTTGTAAGAATTTTAACTTCAAATAAAATTAATGAAAATTTTTTAGGTAATATTTAAAATAATCCAGATAAATAAATATACTAAGGAACACTTTGATTTGGTTGTACTGTATGTGCCCCCAAATTTGGGGATTAAAACACGAAACCCAAAATACTTATACATTTATTTTTATGAAAAATATAACATAATATATACTTATCTAAAATCTAAAAAAATATACAATTAAAGGATATTTATATACAATAGGAATTATAAACAATATTGTGTGAAAATTGATAAAAACAAAACATACAAAATTGGAAATTGAAAGGTACAGTTTTTTCCCCAATTTTTTTACAGGAAAATAGTTCAAATAAAATTAGTAGAGAATTTTTTTCTGCATTTTAATCTATACAAAATATTTGAAATTTTCTTTCAAACTTGTATTTATTTATTTTGAAGTTAGACAATTTTTTAACCGTTGTTTTAACTATAAATAAAATGTTAAATTGTAATATACCACTAGATACAGATGCAGAAATAAATTGACAACAAATTTTATTTGAAATTTTTTTTTGTAAAATAATCACAGAAAAAATTATGCCCCAAAAACTATTAGGCTGTACGTCTATGGCTATTATTTGAATACATGCAATATTGTTATATAAAATAACTCTTTCACTTGTAAAATTAAAGCCAAATTAAAATCGAACCCAGGACCTTAACATGATAAATAAAAATTAATTTTAATATTTATTGGGTACACTCAAGTGAAAAAGATACATACAAAAATATATTATTATATTTTAAGTAGTTTTCAGTCTTATTATAATATATTTGATATTAATGTATGGTATAGTCTTCGTCGTATAAAATGACATAAATTTGACAAAACTAACAAAGGGATCTTTCTGAAATTTCATATTTACAATTTACAGTTTCAACTTAAGACTTGATTAAATTTTGGTGTCTATCCCGCAACCGGAAGTGGTAGTTCACTTGAAGACCAAAACAGTTTTTTGGGAATATCTCAATAAATAATTGATTTATAACAAAATTTGTTATTACATAAAAGTTGTAGAATATTATTGTCTACAACTTTTATTAAAAACATTTTTCAATATTTTGTACCGTTTAATAATTATTAAATTATTTGTATGAGAAGTGGCAGTTTACTTGTAGCCCTAATAAGTTTTTTGGAATTATCTCAATAAATAATTGAAATATAACAAATTTTGTCATTACATAAAAGTTGTAGAACAATATTGCCTACAACTTTTATTAGAAACATTTTTCAATATTTTGTACCGTTTAATAATTATTAACTTATTTGTACGAGAAGTGCTACTTTACATGAAGCCCTAATAGATTTTTTAGGAATATCTCAGAAAACAATTGAATTACAGTAAATTTTGTTATTACATAAAAGTTGTAAAATAATATTGTCTACAACTTTTATTAGAAATATTTTTCAATATTTTGTACCGTTTAATAATTATTAAATTATTTGTATTGAAAGTGACAGGTTACATGAAGCCCTACTAGGTTTTTTAGGAATATCTCAATAAATAATTGAATTACAGTAAATTTTGTTATTACATAAAAGTTGTAGATCAATATTGCCTACTACTTTTATTAGAAATATTTTTCAATATTTTGTACCGTTTAATAATTATTAAATTATTTGTATTGAAAGTGACAGTTTACATGAAGCCCTACTAGGTTTTTTAGGAATATCTCAATAAATAATTGAAATACAGTAAATTTTGTTATTACATAAAAGTTGTAGAACAATATTGTCTACAATTTTATTTGAAACATTTTTCAATATTCTGTACCGTTTAATAATTATCAACTTATTTGTACGAGAAGTGCTACTTCACATGAAGCCCTAATAGGTTTTTTGAAAATATCTCAATGAATAATTGAGATACAGTAAATTTTGTTATTACATAAAAGTTGTAGAATAATATTGGCTACAACTTTTGTTTGAAACATTTTTCAAAATTTTGTACCGTTCTGTGCTGGCCACCCAAAATGTCAGTCATTTTAAGTGACGAAGACTATACCATAATTATCTATATTTAGTAAGTAGTTTAAGGTCCAACTTGATAATAGATTCATATGCTATACTTGATTTTAAGTTTACTATGTTGATTTGAATATCTAGAAAATAGGTCAGTATTAAGTATTGATACAAAATAATATTTTCCTCATTTGACATATTTAGGGTTTTTATTTGACGGAACGTCTGAAAATATATCAAAACGAGATCTGCAATTGCAGAGTGCCACACTCAAATATGAGCAAATAGCGTGAAATTTATATGAGTTAATATTTTATTGATATTTATATTTATTGAAAGGGATAAATAAATAATTATTTTGTAGGATAATAATGAAAAATGACTAAAATAATAATAAATAAAATAAAAACCAAAATATAAAAATAAAAAACCAAAAAACAAAACACGAATTATAAAAAAAATCATAACAGAAAAGAAATAATTTTAATTTTAACTTGAAAATATATATTAAAATTCCTGAATATTCTCTAAATTATTTTTAATTTTTTTTTAATTGAACATATTTGTATATTTTATTTAATATTGTAAGGTATAGAGGGTCCAAAAAAATATCATTTGGCCAAATTAAAACTTTTAGATTAACTTAAAAAAAATTGTGTTGATCTTACAAATTGAAAATTTGTTTGTATTTTAAATTGATATTTTTACGAATATTTCAAGGGAAAATAACAACTAAAATAATAATATAATCATTGGTAATACCATTATAGGTAAATATTGTTTGTAACTTTTTAGTTTTTGCATTTGCTATTCAAAAATTTGTAAAAATTATTTCTAAAAACATATACATTATTTTCATTAATTTTCTTAATGAAACCACTTCAAAATATAAATTATTACACATTTTGCAAAAAATTGACACTGACGTTTACGTGAAATTTTATTAAAATATTGTCAAGGTAACGGTATATTTTGCTGCAAAACGTATATTCGCTGCTATATTGTTTTGATTGGTCAAAATAAATGACGTGTAACATTCTGATTGGCTTATTTATTATAGCATTGAATAATTAATTGTTATTATACAAGAGCTTTTTATTTTGCCGGATAAACTGTTTAACACGAAAATTTGTTACCTAGCAAAACAAAAAAACTGTTTTAATAAAATCACGACACCGTAGGCGGAGTGATTTTATTTTTACCTCCCGCCATATTCTGTAAGGGAGGTAAAGGAATCATGCTAAAAATTGTGTAGTGAGATTTCAGTGGTCGCACGTTTTAGGGACCCTAGAATACGATTTTAATAGTTTCGCAACGATGTCTGTGTGTGTGTGTCTGTCTGTCAGTCTGGAGTTACGGTTTCTCAAAAACTAATAAACAGAAAATTTTGATATTTTGTACAAATCAATTATATCCACTTTGGAAGAGCTGATTAGTTTTTGGTGATAATCCAATAACCGCAAGTGGTAGTTTACTTGAAGCCCTATCAAGTTATTTTAAAATATCTCAGTAATTTTTTTATTATTACAGTTTTTTGAGAATATCTCAATAAATAATTGAGTTATTGCAAAATTTGTTATTACAAAAAAGTTGTAGAATAAAATTATCTACAATTAATATTTGAAACATTTTCCTCTTACTGTCACCATTTACGAAATACAACACGTTAAAGAAAAATTATATTTTGATATTTCAAATCTGCCAACGTGTTTTTTGAAAAACAAAACAACGGTTGAAAAATGTCATTTTTGACATGTGTCATAATTTTTTGAAAAGATAAGTGTTTCTTGATAGTGGTCGTGCATTGTTTGATAAGAAATCAATGGCGGGAGGTACTGTGCTGTCTACAACACATTTTTATACAGTTTTCGAGTCAAAGCTGTCAGGTGACAAAGTTGAGTTGTCAAACTGAAGTTTATCCGAAGAAAATGTAATAATTTAACGAAAATATTTATGAAAAGATTTATTTAAAAGTGCAGTTGTTGAAAATGCAATAATATTTTTGACATTTAATGCATTTGACATTAATGAAGTTAGTATTTTGATTTGGTTGCTAGGAAAAAGGTAAATAATGTTTTATCGCTTGCAAAAAGTTACCGCTGTCAAAACGATGAAATTGTTTATGTTTACATAAACATAATAATTCTCTTACATATAATATATGTACTTGGGATAAAAATGATACAATTTAAAATATAAATATGGCGAATTAAACAATTTACCTTTGTATGATTTGAACTGGAGCAAATGATATGATTGAAGACGCGTATATTGTTAGGTTATGAGCATATTGAAACCAGTCATGCGCTGTGAAGTTGAATAGAAACGTGCTAAAATATTATGGCGGGAATTTTGAATTTATTAACTGAAATTTGTAGTTTATTTGCAAGTCCATTAAGTTTTTTGGACAAACCTCAATAAATATTTGAGTTATTTTGTAACAGATGTATAAAAATATTGTCTACAATATTTATTTGTCATATTTTTATTTTTTTTTTGTGCAGTTTAAATTTTTTTTTAACCCAATTGAAATTTAAAGATAAGTCAGAAGTATTGCACAAAATATTCAAGCAAATTTTTGAAGACATTCACAGCAAAAAAAAACTTATGACAGTTTAAAATTTTGCTGATTTAACATGTGTCAAAAAAACATAAAAAGCAATATTGATTAATCGGTAACTGGAATATTAATTAACATAATGTCGAAGTGTCATTACCTTTCAGAGATTGTGTAACAAGTAAATACTACAGGAAAGTCTACAAATCCAGTGGGAGGCGTGGCAACGTCGCATTCCACGCGCGAAAATTCAAATGTGACAAATTAATCTGAACTTATTTGTTTGTATTTAATGATCAAAATCATTGCTTTTTGAAGTTATCCAATGGAAAATTAATGGATATTTTTTGTGTCTATGGTTTGACGTTTGACAGTTGACGAAGTGATCGTTTGAAAATACGACGTTGCCATGTTTAGCATCGTCGAAACACATTCATAATTGTATATCTTAAGAAAATAATGCGATTTTTGTATAAAATGTGTAATTTTAATAATAAATAATAGCAAATTTATTATTATGTTGTTCTTTTGCTTGAAAGAAATGCATGTTTCAAACTTATTTTTACATATTTAACAGCTGTTTCAGAAAAGGATTGTTAAAAATTATATCTCAGCCAAAGAAAATGAGAAAAAATCCAAGTGAAAACGATTTCACATTTAAAAATTGGGGTTCCTGTCAAAATATGTATTTCAATTTGCACATTTAATTGTTGTTTTTGAGAATTTTTACATAACCTAACTTTAGACAAAGACAAAACTTTTTATTATTATTATGAAATTTGTCCTAAAAAATTATGTACCAATTTTTGTAGCATCTAAAATAAATAGTTTTTATTGAGTGCTTTGGCAAGCAGCAAAACTTTAATTTGTTGCCTTATTTCGTAATATAATTTGTTCCATTCGCTAACTACAGTTTCATTCAAATACAAAACGATATAAAATCTATATCTTCATATTTTAAAATAATTTGTTCGCTAATTGAATCTCCCTAGAATTTATTCCTATCTCGCTATATTTTGTCGTTCGTTATAACAATATTAGTTAGCATTGGAAATGATGTCGTGCTGTTGGTAGTACTGCTTTTCGTTGTGATGTCTTTCAAGTCTTCTTCTGAATTGTTGTCGCTATTTAAAATTATAATTTATAACTATCTAATATTTTTGGGAGTTTTTGACGAATGTGTTTGCGAAAAATATTTCAAAGATCTTCTCTGAGTAGATAAAATATTTATTTAGCTAAATAAAACATATATATTGATGAACCAAGGGTTATAAATTAATTATTAATTATAGTATAGAAGTATAGTAGAGGAATAATGACCATAATCCTGAATATAATAATATATTGTTTCTACTCCTGTAAATTCGGCAATCACTTTTGAAAATGATTGAAACTTCTTTAAATACGTCAACATAAAAATACACAATGACAACTGACTACAGGTCAACTGTCAAACGGCACGTGACGCAAATCATCTGAGAGAATAATGACCATAATTCCGAATATAATATTACACTGTTTCTACTCATGTAAATTCGCAAATTAATTTTATCAATGATTGAAATTCGTTGGAAAAACGTCAACATAAAAATACACAATGACAACTGACTACATGTCAGCTGTCAACTGTCAGACGGCCGTTGCTTGGTGATCCACATCACGTCTTTAAAATAACAGTAAATTATGGATTTCTGGCTTTGTGATTGGTCGATAAGAGTGAATTATGGGTACTATATCAGGAAGGTGAAGTTTGTGTCATGAGCCGTAGGCGAGTGATGCAAA
Organism: Poecilus cupreus; assembly: GCA_963942605.1. Classification (NCBI taxonomy): domain Eukaryota; kingdom Metazoa; phylum Arthropoda; class Insecta; order Coleoptera; family Carabidae; genus Poecilus; species Poecilus cupreus. The sequence continues at coordinate 38,069,588 of OZ012713.1, forward strand.
TCATCCAAGTGAATAATGACCATAATCCCGAATATAGTTTTATATTTTTCCTATTTCTGGAAATCCGAAAATCACTTTGGAAAATGATTGAAATTAGTTGAAAACTCACGTTGAAAAACGTCAATATACACGTCATACGTCACGAGCCGTAGGCGAGTGATGCAAATCATCCAAATGAATAATGATTATAATCCTGAATATATTACTGTAATTTTTCTACTCTTGTAAATTCAGAAATTGCTTTTAAGAATTATTTAAATTCGTTGAAAAACGTCAACATAAAAATACACAATGACAACTGACTATATGTCAACTGTCATCAATAACCGTGACTTATGGATTTTCAGGCTCTGTGATTGGTCGAAAAGAGTGAATTATGAATCATAATATCGTGATTTATAGATACAATAATTCATTGAAAAATTTAAATATTTGGGATATATTTATACTGGAGTAGATAAAAATTTATTAAATAGGTTAAGTTTATACATCTGTCAGTTGTCAATTGGAACTGACACTCAGTGTTGCCAACCTCGAACATTGATGTTATCATAAATAAAATTCAAAATTATGTGTTCCTCAATTTCTTCATCGGAATTAATTAGTTTATTTTGATTGCAAATATTGTTTTACTTACAATACGGAAATTATTTTATGGTTGCCAACACTGCGTAGCTGAAAATCGTCGTATAATGAATTAATTTACGATTTATGATTTTGGAGCACTTTAGTGAAGATTTCAAATAAAATAAATTATTGTATTTCTTATTGAAACTTCTGACAATTTGTCAACATTTTTATTCGTTGTAAAGAACATTCAATATCAATAATAAAAAAATAATAATAACTTTGTTTGTTAACCTGTGTCTAGTTTGTTTAATATAATTATTAAATAATCAAATTTAGGTTTATATGGTCCTAAAAGTCCTTGGTTCATCAATATATGTATGTATTTGTTTAAATAATAATTGTTTAATAATATTTACATTTGTCGAAACAAATAAAAAAATAAATAAAACAACAAAAAATTAAAATAAACTGAAAAGCGAAAATGATGATAATATAATAAATAAAACACTTTTTTAACATAATATTGTAATTGCAGTGTAGATATTTGAACTTGTACCATAGCTAAGCTAGCTGATACAAATATATAAATATAATTTATTTAAAATACGAAAAAATCATAAATCAACCAGAAATCAAAACCTAAAAACTTTTACAATGACACAAAATTTTTAAACCACAACGAACACATATTTATATTATATTACATTCCATCCAATTTAAAAATAGTTCTGTGCTACTTCACACTTCACTTGAGCCTACACTACTTCATAAGATACTAGCGTAAAACTGAACAAAACTGAGTATAACGGCTTGAGTTTGTAAAGCATTTCTAAATGTATGTTTATTTAAAAGGCTAGCATTAAAATTAGTGATAATAAAAGTAAGTATAACGGCTAGAGTTTGAAGGACTATCCTAAATTTGTATTTGTTAAAGTTTCTAGCTAAAAACTAACAATGAAAGTGAGTGTAACTGCTAGAGTTTAGAGGGCTTTCCAAAATTAATTTTTATTTAAGAAGCAAGTCAAAAATATATGATAATAAAAAGGAGTATAACGGCTAGAGTTTGTAGAGCTGCCCTAAATTTATTTTTATTTAAGAATTTAGTCAAAAATAAATGGTAATAAAAAGGAGTATAACGGCTAAAAAATATAGGGCTATCCTAAATTTGTGTTTATTAAGGTTCCTAGTCAAAAATAAATAACAACGAAAGCGAGTATAACAGCTAGAGTTTGTAGGGCTGCCCTAAAAATATTTTTATTTAAAAAAACTAGTCAAAAATAAATGGCAATAAAAAGGAGTATAAGGGCTAAAATATATAGGACTATCCTAAATTTGTGTTCATTAAGGTTGCTAGCCTAAAATAAATAGTAATGAAAGCGAGTATAACGGCTAGAGTTCGTAAAACTGCCACAAATTTATTTTATTAAAGGACCTACAGACAAATAAATGGTAATAAAAACGAGTATAACGGCTAGAGTTTATAGGGCTGTCACGAATTTATTTTTATTTAAGAATCTACTCAAAAATAAATGGTAAAAATAACGAGTATAACGGCTAGAATTTGTAAAGCAGTCCAAAATGTATATTTATTTAAAAGTCCAGCATGAAAATAAATGGTAACAAAAACGAGTATAACGGCTAGAATTTGTAAAGTACTCCTAAATGTATATTTATTTAAAAGTCTAGCATTAAAATAACTGGTAATAAAAACGAGTATAACGGCTAGAATTTGTATGGCAGTTATAAATTATTGTTTATGCCTAGCTAAAAATAAATAGCAACGAAATCGAGTATAACAGCTAGAGTTTGAAGGACTGTCTCAAATTTAATTTTATTTAAGAAGCTAGCATAAAAATAAAAGTTAATAAAAGCGAGTATAACGGCTAGAATTTGTAAGGCAGTCCTAAATGTATATTTATTTAAAAGGCTTGTATAAAAATAACTTGTAATAGAAACGAGTATAAAGGCTAGAATTTGTAGGGCAATTATAAATTTCTGTTTATTTAAAAAGATAACCAAAAATAAATGGTAATAAATCGAGTATAACGGCTAGAATTTGTGGGACAGATCTAAATTATTGTTTATTGCTAGCTAAAATAAATAGCAACGAAAGCGAGTATAACAGCTAGAGTTTATAGAGCAATCCCAAATTTATTTTTATTTAAGTACCTAGCCCAAAATAAATTTTAATACAAACGAGTATAACGGCTAGAATTTTTAGGGCTATCTAAAATAATTTTTATTTCTGCTTTTCCCAACAGCTACATGTTCAATCTTTTCTGTACTTTATGAATCACCCTGTATATTTTAAAACGTTTCAAAATTATGAAAAAGTGTTTTATTTATTTTGAAATGCATGAAAACGAATTTGTTGATGGTACTTACCGGTACAAAACATAGTGTTGAACTATGAAGAAAATATCAAAAATGACGGAGAATAATCCCAAACCGAATTTGGTTGGATCCCCGAAAATTGACACCCAATCATCTGAAACAAACACACATGAATCGTCATTAGTTAAGTGTCAGTTTTAAACGGTACAAAATATTTTTGAAAAATCAAATAAACATTCTACATATTTTTCATTATTATTTGCAATTATTTAGTGAGATATATAATAAAAATATATAATAGGTGATCAATTAATCTATCACTTGTATTTAATAGATTGCAAACAAAATTTAATCAATAGTTATATCACGAGTGCTAAGAATTTAATCGATTAAATTTGACATGTGTAGCTTATGCAAAAAATTTTGCTTAATAAGTGTTTGAGTACATAATAATTTGATAATTTGATTTTATCTTAAATTATTATGTACGATAACACTTTTTTAAAAGCAAAATTTTATAAATAAGCTAGACATCAAATTTAATCGATTCAATTCTTTAGCACGAGGGGTATATGTCAAGATTATTTCATGAATTCATAGCATAAACTTTAATATTTGCCGAAGAAATTGAACTAAAACGTTGATTTTGACACATTTTCACATAAATAAATCGATACACACATAAACAAAAAGCACCATAAATTTATGTTGTTATATTGTAACTATAGCAAATTGATTGTTTTTCTTTTTACTTGTCAAATAAATGTCAAAAATTAATAAATAAAAATAGCTTGAAATGAATAATTCAGCATGTTTAAAGATATAGAATACCAGTAAAGGTAAAGAACATGTAAGTATCTTGCTTCTGCAACTAATTATCCGGCTAAATATGCCTTCAAAATGTTCAAAATTTGCATATAAAAGCTAGCTTCAATTTAATCGCGAATAAACAGCATGCTGCTGTTTCATCACTTATGTAAAATGCGGAACAATGGAAAATGAGACATTCTGATTGGTCAAATTGGTAATGACTGAAATAATCTAATTTTATTTTAGAATAAAGTTTATTAAACTAAATCTTTTTCAAGTAACCAAATTTAGGTAATGAGAATATGAGACAAAATTTCAATAAATTTCAGATATTTCTCAATTTATCCCGAATTTTTTCATATAAATTTATTTTAAGTAATACATTATTGAAAACAGAAAAAAAATCTGATGTGGCCAGCACATAACCTCCCGCCCAATACTACTCTTAAACGGTACAAAATAGTATTTGATGATACAGAAACATACCTTCTTATTTCTTTATTTTCTATTTATATTTGAGAAATTTAATTTAATTTCGTATATTTATTTAATTTTTTGACATTTCACTAAGAAAACAGCTTCACAATCACAATGACATGTGTCACATTTCGTAAAAAATAGAAAATTTTTAAATGTTTCCATGGTGTACTAGGAATGCAAGATTTATAAAATCTAATTTGTTTATATTTTATTATCTCTAAATCCAATGAAAATTAATGAAATTAGTGTAATCAAAACACATGTAAAATTAAATATTCTACAACTTTCAAAATAACATAAATTGTTGACCAAAAACAATACCTCCCTTACCTAGAGGTAGGCGGGAGGTAAAAACAGAAAGAAATGTCGGTTTTTTATTTTAGCAAGACAACTGTAGAATCTCATTTGAAAAATTAAAGTTGATAGTCGTATCATGTAAACCTGACTTTATAAAAAAATTCTGTACTTGTCATCGAATAGTATATTTAATATAATAAATCTTTTATATGAAGAAAATTTTTCTATTCCTTATAATAAAAAAGTTATGAGCAGGTATTTCCCAGAAATACCCTGTTTATTATTTTGATTATTTTTTGACGTTTCTTTAAACCAATGAAATGTTTTATTGTACGTCACGTGCGTTTTAACCAATCCTGTCATTATTATATTGAGAATAATGCTCTTGTGATTATTCCCGGCAATATTCTTTGTAGCTTTTTTTGTTTTTGTTGACAGATGTCAGATGTCAGATAGTTATCATCAACACAAGTAAGAATGAGCAAAAAAGATAGATTTAGTTGCGGCCCTGATGATGAAATCAAAACTCGAGAGTTCGATAAATTAGAAAATAATTCTCCAGTATCTTTGTCAAACTTGTCGCCATTTGGCAACAAGTTTTCGAAAGATCTGTCAACTTATTTTCAATTTAATTCTCACTCTCTTGTTATTACTGAAAATTTCTCAACATTTTTTTTTTTAGGTCTGTAAACCACCGTTTGTTTATTTCTGGTACATACATACATACATTACATACGTCATCAAGGTGATTTAAAATTCAGTGCTAAATAACTCTCTTATTTGCAAGAATTTTTATCAAGAATTTCAAATTTGGTCTCATATTCTCATTTTTAGAAGAAAAAAATTTAGTTTAATAAGCTCAATTCTAAAATAAAATAAGGTAAGATTCTCATTTTTTTGAAGAAAAGGTTTAGTTTAATAATCTCAATTCTAAAACAAAATAAGATTAGAGTCTCATATCTTTTAAGAAAAATGTTTAGTTTAAAAATCTCAATTCTAAAATAAAATAAAATTAGATTTTGTTTGCAATCTATTAAATGGGTTCGATTTCTCAAATAGGACAACGTTAGCCTAACGGGTCCGCTATTTATTTATATAATACATACCATAATTGTAGGATAATAGAATCATCTGTACCATACTTAAAAGACCTCCAGTGAAATCTAAGAAAATATTTCCTATACTCCATCCAACGGTGCTCTTTCGTTTATAGTTCATATACGCCTGAAAAATAAATACACATATTAGGGTATTTACAGATATGTAGAATTAACTTTGTGTGAAAAATTATGAGTAAATTATTTGACAGTTCGAATAAAAATATTATGTATAAATTTAACTTGTATTACTTTGTTTGAAAAAAAATAATTCGGGAATATTAAAATAAATTGAGTAAAATAAAAATGAAGATTAATTGAATATGAGTTATATTTATTTTAAAAGCAAAATGGCCTTACCTGAGGTACATATTTAATTAACGTAATCGCTAATTTAACATACGAGCAGTAATACAAAAAGTCAAGCCAGTGGATGACGCTACTCGCTGCTAGAATTAGACTAATTAAAAGAAATCCTGGAACAAATAAGAAAATTAAAATAGTTTTGCAACCGTAATTGATTTTCTGATTATTTTACAAAAAAATGCTTCAAATAAAACTTGTAGAGAATTGAATTCTACATCTAATACAGTTTGTCCCATTTATTTATCTTGTTTAGTTCTGGTTTAAATCAGATTTAAATTTAAAAGGGCAGCATGTTTCCTGATTGCTTCAACAGTTTTGTTGGTACCCTTGCTGCCCTGATTATTTTACAAAAAAATGCTTCAAATAAAACTTGTAGAGAATTAAATTCTCTTCAAGTTTTATTTGAAGCATTTTTTTGTAAAATATTGAGGGAAGCAATGAGGGCCCTAAAACAGTTGAAACAATCAAGAAAGTTGCTGCCTTTTTAAAATTTAAACCTGATTTAAACCAGAAACAAACAAGATAAATAAATGGGACAAACTGTGGTATATGTAGAATTCAATTATCTACAAGTTTTATTTGAAGCATTTTCTTGTAAAATAATCAGGGCAGCAGTGGTACCAATAAAACTGTTGAAGCAATCAGGAAACATGCTGCCCCTATTAAATTTAAACCTGATTTAAAGCAGAAGCAAACAAGATAAATAAATGGGACAAACTGTATTAGATGCAGAATTCAATTCTCTACAAGTTTTATTTGAAGCATTTTTTTGTAAAATATTCAAGGAAGCAATGAGTGCCCTAAAACTCTTGAAACAATCAGGAAACATGCTGCCCCTATTAAATTTCTCAAGGAACACGCTTTAATTACCAATTTTACACCTGATTTAAACCAGAATTAAAAGAGATAAATAAATGGTTCAAACTGTATTCGATGCAGATTTCAATTCTCTACAAAATTTATTTGGAGCATTTTCTTGTGAAATAATCAGGAAAGCAGTGATACCAACAAAACTGTTGACACTTTCAAGAAACGTGCTGTCATAGTCAATTTAAACCAGATTTATTCCTGAACTAAACAAGATAAATGAATGAACCAAATTGTTTTCGATGCAGAAATACAAGTTTTATTTGAAGCTTTTTCTTGTAAAATAATCTGAGTAGAAATGGTACCAACAAAACTGTTGAAGCAACCAGGAAACATGCTACCCCTTTAAATTTAAACCTGATTTAAACTAGAACCAAACAAGATAAATAAATGGGACAAACTGTATTAGATGCAGAATTTAATTCTCTACAAGTTTTATTTGAAGCATTTTTTTGTAAAATATTCAAGGAAGCAACTAGGGCCCTAAAATTGTTGAAACATTCAAGAAACTTGCTGCGCCTTTAAAATATAAACCTGATTTATACCAGAACCAAACAAGATAAATAAATGGGAAAAACTGTATTAGATGCAGAATTCAATTCTCTACAAGTTTTATTTGAAGCATTTTCTTGTAAAATATTCAAGGAAGCAATGAGAGCCCTAAAACTGTTGAAACAATCAGGAAACTTGCTGCCCTTTTAAATTTCAACCTGATTTAAACCCGAGCCAAACAAGATAAATAAATGGGACAAACTGCATTAGATGCAGAATTCAATTCTCTACAAATTTTATTTGAAGCATTTTCTTGTAAAATAATCAAGGAAGCAATGGTACCAACAAAACTGTTGAAGCAATCCGGAAACTTATTGCACTTAATGAATTTAAACCTGATTTAAACAAGAACCAAAAAAGATAAATAAATGGGATTAACTGTATTAGTTGCAGAATTTAATTCTCTACAAGTTTTATTTGAAGCAATTTTTTGTAAAATAATCAAGGAAGCAATATTACCAACAAAACTGTTGAAGCAATCCGGAAACTTATTGCACTTATTGAATTTAAACCTGATTTAAACCAGAACCAAACAAGATAAACAAATGAACCAAACAGGTTTAGATGAAGAATTCAATTCTCTACAAGTTTTATTTGAAGCATTTTTTTGTAAAACACTCAGGGTAGCCATGAATCCTCCAAAACTCAATCACCATTTTCCAAATTACCTCCAAAAGTAGACAAAATGCCTCTAGCAGTTAAAGACACCCTTTGTTCAGCACTTTCATAAATAATACACTGAATTATAGTAATTAAACAAGCGATTGATGCATGAACTGCAAAGACAATATCATTCACTTGTACCGGGTTCAAACCCCGGGGATGCCGTGCAGAATATTCAGTCTAAAAAAGAAAATGGTAATCGTTAGTTGTATTATACATGTTTGGACACTTGCGATGTTTATATGGAAGATTTTTTGTAGCTAGAGAGAGACGCTCTATTGTATTTGGGGCGAGTAAGAAAGAGATAGATATTGGAGGCCATTTTCAAATCGCTTATTTATCAAAATATTAATTTATTTCACATAACATGATTTATACTACAACATATAAGCTATTTGATAGCGGATGTACTTTCTTGATATCACTTCCGGTTTACTAGTAATTAATACCAACTTTGAAATTTCAAATGGCACATAGTATATTTTTTACAAATTTGAAAAATAGGTCAAATTTTCTTTAGAAAGCATGTAAAATACTCATATGTTTTATTATTAAAAAACAAAATGGCGAACACTTTAATTATCCTTAAATGTAAATAAATGTATTTTATTTATAAATACCTTTATTTCTGGAATTGCATATAATCCAATATTAAACAATGAATATAAAACGAAACCCACAATATTTAATCCTTGGAAATCAAAATTTAATCCTACAACACTAATAGAAAAAAACAATTAACATATTAACATATTTGAGATAAACTGTGTAATTTTTTTTACCTTTTTCGTTTCCAATTTGTGTATATTTGTGGATAAAACGATACAGACCACGCTACAAAATAAATCCAACCAACAACAGTTGATATTGTATCAATAGCTTCAACTTTATAGACAGTTATTCGTAAAAACACATCGTTAACACTAAAAAATAAAAATTGTTTTATTACATATTTTGAATTTCGCGCCAATGTAGATATTTAGTAATATACAGTTGGCAACTCTGTATTGCGCATAACCTCATTCTTGAGAAACTGTAACTCGTAACTGCATAAATCAATATATAAAGACATCATATAATTGTTGATTTAAGCTTGCAAAAACTTAGAAAACGCTGTTTTCAACTATTCAAACTGTCATATTCATGTTTCTGTCGAGTGTAATTGCGAATTTTTGTGAAATCAAGATAAAATTGCTGAATTAAGCTTGCAAAAATATATAAAACGCTGTTTTCAACTATTCAAACTGTCATATTCATGTATATGTCGAGTGTAACTGCAAATTTATTTGAAATCAAGATAAAATTGATGTTTTAAGCTTGCAAAAACATAGAAAACGCTGTTTTCAACTATTAAAACTGTCATATTCATGTTTCTGTCGTGTGTAATGGCGAATTTGTGTGAAATCAAGATAAAATTGCTGTTTTAAGCTTGCAAAAACGTAGAAAACGCTGTTTTCAACTATTCAAACTGTCATATTCATGTTTCTGTCGTGTGTAATGGCGAATTTGTGTGAAATCAAGATAAAATTGCTGTTTTAAGCTTGCAAAAACATAGAAAACGCTGTTTTCAACTATTAAAACTGTCATATTCATGTTTCTGTCGTGTGTAATGGCGAATTTGTGTGAAATCAAGATAAAATTGCTGTTTTAAGCTTGCAAAAACATATAAAACGCTGTTTTCAACTATTCAAACTGTCAAATTCATATTTCTGTCGTGTGTAATGGCGAATTTATGTGAAATCAAGTTAAAATTGATGTTTTAAGCTTGCAAAAACTTATAAAACGCTGTTTTCAACTATTCAAACTGTCATATTCATGTTTCTATCGAGTGTAATGGCGAATTTTTGTGAAATCAAGATAAAATTTCTGATTTAAGCTTGCAAAAACATAGAAAACGCTGTTTTCAACTATTCAAACTGTCATATTCATGTTTCTGTCGAGTGTAATGGCGAATTTGTGTGAACTCAAGATAAAATTGCTGTTTTAAGCTTGCAAAAACATACAAAACGCTGTTTTCAATTATTCAAACTGTCATATTCATGTTTCTGTCTTGTGTAATGGCGAATTTGTGTGAACTCAAGATAAAATTGCTGTTTTAAGCTTGCAAAAACAAACAAAACGCTGTTTTCAATTATTCAAACTGTCATATTCATGTTTCTGTCTTGTGTAATGGCGAATTTGTGTGAACTCAAGATAAAATTGCTGTTTTAAGCTTGCAAAAACAAACAAAACGCTGTTTTCAACTATTCAAACTGTCATATTCATGTTTCTGTCGAGTGTAATGGCGAATTTATGTGAAATCAAGATAAAATTGCTGATTTAAGCTTGCAAAAACATAGAAAACGCTGTTTTCAACTATTCAAACTGTCATATTCATGTTTCTGTCGTGTGTAATGGCGAATTTGTGTGAACTCAAGATAAAATTGCTGTTTTAAGCTTGCAAAAACATACAAAACGCTGTTTTCAATTATTCAAACTGTCATATTCATGTTTCTGTCTTGTGTAATGGCGAATTTGTGTGAACTCAAGATAAAATTGCTGTTTTAAGCTTGCAAAAACAAACAAAACGCTGTTTTCAACTATTCAAACTGTCATATTCATGTTTCTGTCGAGTGTAATGGCGAATTTATGTGAAATCAAGATAAAATTGCTGATTTAAGCTTGCAAAAACATAGAAAACGCTGTTTTCAACTATTCAAACTGTCATATTCATGTTTCTGTCGAGTGTAATGGCGAATTTGTGTGAACTCAAGATAAAATTGCTGTTTTAAGCTTGCAAAAACATACAAAACGCTGTTTTCAATTATTCAAACTGTCATATTCATGTTTCTGTCTTGTGTAATGGCGAATTTGTGTGAACTCAAGATAAAATTGCTGTTTTAAGCTTGCAAAAACAAACAAAACGCTGTTTTCAATTATTCAAACTGTCATATTCATGTTTCTGTCTTGTGTAATGGCGAATTTGTGTGAACTCAAGATAAAATTGCTGTTTTAAGCTTGCAAAAACAAACAAAACGCTGTTTTCAACTATTCAAACTGTCATATTCATGTTTCTGTCGAGTGTAATGGCGAATTTATGTGAAATCAAGATAAAATTGCTGATTTAAGCTTGCAAAAACATAGAAAACGCTGTTTTCAACTATTCAAACTGTCATATTCATGTTTCTGTCGAGTGTAATGGCGAATTTGTGTGAACTCAAGATAAAATTGCTGTTTTAAGCTTGCAAAAACATACAAAACGCTGTTTTCAATTATTCAAACTGTCATATTCATGTTTCTGTCTTGTGTAATGGCGAATTTGTGTGAACTCAAGATAAAATTGCTGTTTTAAGCTTGCAAAAACAAACAAAACGCTGTTTTCAACTATTCAAACTGTCATATTCATGTTTCTGTCGAGTGTAATGGCGAATTTATGTGAAATCAAGATAAAATTGCTGATTTAAGCTTGCAAAAACATAGAAAACGCTGTTTTCAACTATTCAAACTGTCATATTCATGTTTCTGTCGTGTGTAATGGCGAATTTATGTGAAATCAAGATAAAATTGATGTTTTAAGCTTGCAAAAACATAGAAAACGCTGTTTTCAACTATTCAAACTGTCATATTCATGTTTCTGTCGTGTGTAATGGCGAATTTATGTGAAATCAAGATAAAATTGCTGTTTTAAGCTTGCAAAAACATATAAAACGCTGTTTTCAACTATTCAAACTGTCATATTCATGTTTCTGTCATGTGTAATGGCGATTTTTTGTGAAATCAAGATAAAATTGTTGTTTTAAGCTTGCAAAAACATAGAAAACGCTGTTTTCAACTATTCAAACTATCATATTCATGTTTCTGTCGTGTGTAATTGATAATTTTTGTAAAATTTTAATAAAAAAATTACTTGTTTCCATTTTCAAAATATAACTTTCCCTTCGCATTTTCCCCTAATAATTTTATTTTGTCCACAATACAATGAATGGGGTCATACATTAAAAAAAAAATTAGTGTTTTTTCAAATATAAAAAGTTAGATAATAAAAGTAATTTATTATAAATAACACATTTCTCGAAAAAAATATTTCTCGAATATTAAAAAAAATACAAATTAAATTGTTGATAATGAAACATATGAAATGTTGTATTGTAAGCATTGCTCACTAGATGGAACTACGATATTTGGTTTTGTTCACATTCGACACGTTTGACACTTTATAGTCATGTGTCAAATAATTGTGAAGTGTCAAAAATATGTGCCGTTTTAAATACAGGGTGTATCAAAGAAAACTGACCCACTCTTAACTTTTTTATTATAAGGAACAGAAAAATTTTCTTTATACAAAAGTTTTATTATATGAAATATACTATTTAATGATATCTACAGATTTTCTTTATAAAGCCAGGTTTACATGATACAACTATCAACTTTTATTTTTCAAATGGGAACCTAAAATTGATTTACTAAAATAAAAACCGCCGTTTTTTTTCTGTTTTCAACAATATATTATTTGTCATAAATTAATATAAAAAAATTCGAGATAAATTGAGAAATATCATAAATTTATTCAATTGTTTTAGGTAGGTGGCTATGCAAAATTAAACAAAATGTAACAAATTAAAACAACTTAAAATAATTTCAATAAAGGAAATGTTTATTTGTTATCTGTTTTATGTGCTTTATAAAATAATTTTTATTTGATTTTTCATAGCCTTCTAGAACATTTGAATAAATTATTGATATTTCTCAATGTATCTCGAATTTTTTCATATTAAATTATGACAATTTATACATCGTTGAAAACAGAAAAAAATGGCGGATTTTATTTTAGTAAAACAATTTTAGGTTCTTATTTGAAAAATAAAAGTTGATAGTCGTATCGTGTAAATCTGGCTTTATAAAAAAAAATTTTCCTGTCATCAAATAGTACATTTAATATAATAACACTTTTATATAAAGAAAAATTTTCTATTCTTTATAATAAAAAAGTAAAATGGGTCCGTTTTCTCTGATACACTGTAGGGTATTATAAAAGCAATATTTCTATTATTAGTTAGAAAGTTTTAAAGACTGCATATTAATTAATACCTATTTTTATTTTAAAATAAAATCATAGTTAAAATGAGAAAAAAAAGTTAAACAGGTTTAACATCCGGATGTCAAATAATTGTCAAAATAAATAAATATATATATATATATATATATATATATATATATATATATATATATATATATATATATATACCGGGTGGTGCTCGGTAAGTGCGAACATAGGGATTTAACATGGGATATTAGTTTTATGCAATTTCCTGCTCTCCTGTACATTTTACGGAAAAAACTGTAGAGGGAAGATTTATTCAGAATTAAAAGTTACCCACGAAACTGTTTTTACATGTTTTATTAAGTTTTTGGTTTAGCCGTAACCTTAAAAATAAATTTCGAAATTTCTGTTACTTTGTCGCAATAGCCATGACTTTTGTTTTATTTTTATGACAAATGCGTTAAATGTCAATTTTTGATGTTATAAACGTGAATCTAATAATTCAAATTAAATAAAAAAATTCACATTTTTTATTAGAACAAAGTTTTATTTTCATATTTAATAATAAATCAGTTTCAAGTATATCAACAATTTCAATTTTTTTTTTTATTTTAAATTACAATATTTCAAAGTGAAAGAAATGTATGAAATCAATACTAATAATAATATTAGAACACGTCATAACAAAGTAAATGAAGTAATAATTGTAATAATATTACTTAATATACCTACATACAAAAAAATAAAGAAATTACAATAAATGTTCAAACAAGCCAGCATTTTCAGCAAGACAATAACCAAGTCTCTTGTAAAACGAAGCTCTAACATTGGCTAATTGCCTGTCAGTAATATTATCACATTCTTCGAATATAGCTTGGCTTAGTAAATTTTCGTAGTGTTTAGAGTAAATTTTACATTTAAGATGCCCCCACAAAAAAAAAATCGCAAGGAGCTAGGTCCGGAGATCTTGCAGGCCAATTTATTCCACCACCACGACCAATCCACCGATTAGGAAAAACCAAATCTAAATATTCCCGCAAATATCCTCATCTACTGCAGCTGCCTCATCCAATGCAGGACCTATATGATTTTGCACAAGTTCTAAATACATATCAGAATTTAAATTTCCCATAATTTCAAATGGTATAATCCTGTTCTTAAATAAATAAATAAATAAATCCCGCACCCTCCTATAACTATTTCCTCCATAATAATTTTTAATAATGAAGACACGTTCTTCGTTTGAATAAACATTCATTTTATAGCTTACACAAAGATTTAATTTAATAAGATAGATTCACGTTTATAAACATCAAAAATTGACATTTAACGCATTTGTCATAAAAATAAAACAAAAGTCATGGCTATTGCGACAAAGTAACAGAAATTTCGAAATTTATTTTTAATGTTACGGCTAAACCAAAAACTTAATAAAACATTTAAAAACAGTTTCGTGGGTAACTTTTAATTCTGAATAAATCTTCCCTCTACAGTTTTTTCCGTAAAATGTACAGGAGAGCAGGAAATTGCATAAAACTAATATCCCATGTTAAATCCCTATGTTCGCACTTACCGAGCACCACCCGGTATATATATATATATAAGACATACGTGTTCAGTTGGTTTTATATGGAGAAGAAAGTAGTGTAGTACCCACACCAGACTTTTTATTTTATTTTAAAATAAAATCATAGCTAAAATAAGAAAAAAAGTTACACAGGTTTAACATCTGGAAGTCAAATAAGTGTCAAAATAAATGCATATAATGTTCAGTTGGTATTATATGTATAAGAAAGTAGTGTGGTACCCACACCAGATTTTTCAAATTCAAATGTAAACAACTTCGATGTATACCCTATTCAATAAAAAACGATTCATCAAAATCTGATAACTCAGTACAAAGTTATGCGTGATTTAAAAAAAGTTCAACCACACATTTTTTAACCCCTAACTTATTATATAAAAATAATGACCCTAATACTCACTTAGTAGCGTTGTCACTAATATTAGCTGTCAGTTCGGAATGTCCAGCTCCAGTAGCTTCTACAGTAATAGTATAATTAATTGTTCCATTTGAAATACCAAGTCTCACTTCTGATGGATTAATTGAAATTATGTCTTCATGTTGAGGAATAAATTTTAAGGTTAAGTTATCGTTCTGAATATTCCTGAAATAAAAAAAAAAAATATCCTGACATTAGCGTCAAAGTGTGTAGGATCCAAGTGTGCCTTGGAATAATTCGCAAGCAATTGTTAATTTAATATAAATAAATATAAATTACTTTCCTAATAATTATAAAATAAATTTTTTTTCACGACATGTAAAAAAAGCTCAACTTTCCTCTCCCAAAATAGTGCGGAAAATACATATAAAAGTGTTACCAATATGAATGTTATTTATAAAACAAATATTGTAAATATTATAAATCAATGCCTAATTTTATTAAAATACTTTATTTTAACTATAAACATTGTCTTATAATTATGTTTTATATTTTTATTTTTTCTAGATTAAATCACAATGGGGTCTTTCACCATTTTTTTAAAAATTTTTTTATGAAACTTTATCTATATTGAAGACTATCTACACTTTTAAAAAGTCTTAATTGTTATTCATTAAGCCACAATGATTTTTTAAAAAATGTTGTGTGTCATTGTAGAGGTGTTGCTGGATCTAAAACAGTACAGATTGTAAATAATTGTAGTCATATATTTTTTTACTTATTTTATTATTATTATTATAATAAAATAAAACATTTATGTAACAAAAATTATTTAAATCTCTACTGTTTTAGATCTAGAAACACCTCTACAATGACGTCACAACATTTAAAAAAAATCATTGTGGATTAATGAATAACAATTAAGACTTTTTAAAAGTGTAGATAGTCTTCAATATAGATAAAGTTTCATAAAAAAAATTTAAAAAATTGGTGAAAGACCCCATTTGACAACTTTAATTCAGATAGGTTCATTGGCAACACTGTAAACAACGCCTTGCGTTTAATAACCTAAGTTTTAACGTGTCAGTTATGTGTCGTGTTGTTAAAGTGCATTTAAGCAGCTAAACATGTCGTGAAAAACATATTCCCTCTAAAAAAATTCCACTCTCGCTCAAATTGCCTCATTCACATTTCCCTCTAGTTTGACAAATAACTATATCTCCTTTATGATCGGTATTTATTATAAACTAAATAATAAATTTAGCAGTACAATAAACAAAAATTACCGCTTAAATGATTATTATTATTTTAGCTGTCATATTTTTATACAATATTTTTTGTTTATTCTACTTATAAATTATCTAAGGTTGTGGAAATACAGGGCGTTACAAATAAAAAATTCTTGGTCGGATTAAGGATCATGAACCCAAAAACTTATTTTTTTATTATTATTATTTTTTTTATGAAACCTTATTAGAATATATGACGATCAGTGAAAACCCGATATGAAAATTCCATATATTACTCGAGATATTATTTTTTAAAGTTTGTGTGACGTCACTGGTACTCCTCCAGTGGCACTAAAATAACGATTTTTCACGATAGTACACATTATATATTTTTTAATGTAAAAATAATATTTACATATTATAAGTCTTAATTTACAACAATTAAACTTAATATAAATAAAGATAAAATTAATTTGGCAACTTGATATTCGAGTAAACAAAATAAGAAAGTTTGAGAACAGTGGCGCTAGTAGTGATGTAACCTAACCTCAACACACAATTTTATTCAATAGTTTTTCAACACAGCTCAGTGAAACAGTGAAATTATAAAACAAGTAATAGAAGCCCAACTAATATAACAAACAAAACAAATGAAATGTCATTTCGTAGTTCTATTTTAGCCCACAATAGGCGCTGGGCGCAGCGGCAGACGCGCTGCACGTTTCATATTTCTGGCCAATAGAATCAATGCAAGTACCCGTGACGTCAAAATATGTTCAATTCGTTATATCGCTTTACTGCATAATATTTAAAAGATAAAAATACTTTTCTACTAATTATTCCGTAAGTGTTACACGATTTTGATATAAATATGCTATCAAATTTCAGTTCAACTTACCTTGTGACTAGTTGAAATTTCGCTTTAGTATTTACTTGTAAAAATATATCTTTATTTGGGATTAAAATAGAAGTTTCATCATCTTTTGCTTCTATTATATTAATACCTGAAAAAAATTATTACTTTCTTATACAAAATATTGAAACATATAAAAATCGCAAACGAGATTTTTGCAGAATTTTGTAGTGTATTGAATCCATTAACACCATTTCTTAATGATGTCTGTGTGTGTGGATGGATGGAAGTGTGTATATTCAATAACTCATAAACGAGACCAAGTAGAGTAATAAAACTTTGAATTTATAAGTTTTATGACTATAGAAAGAACTGAGTTGATTTTGGTAAAAATTGCTGTACATAAAAAAATAATTTAATATTTTTTTATAAATTGAGTCAGTTGTGAGAAAAAGTTTCAAATGAAAGATGTTAGCAAAATTATTTAGAAAATAAAATGTTATTTGCACTTTTCTTGTACATGCTTCTAATTTTAAGAAAAACTGAATTATATATTTAAAAAAATGTTTTAATAATTTTAGTTACATTGAGTAACAAACATTTTTAATATATCTATATGTTAAATAATTATAAAATATCCAAAATATTTGTTGTTTGAAATATTATAAAAGCAAAATTTGTATTGTTTATTAGAATATTTAAACGAATAGATATTAATTAATATTTTAAAATAAAATTATAGTTATAACGTGAACAAAAACGTTAAATCTGTATGTCAAATAATTGTAAAAATATATTCAAACAGTATGACTTGTTTGGTTGGTTTTAAATGTATAAGAAAGTACTGTGTTGCCACAGCAGATTTTTTTACCATTCAGTATTAAAATAAAAAAAACCTGTTATCAAAAATATTTAGAAAATAAAATGTTAATTGTACATTTCTTGTACATGCTTCTAATTTTGAGAAAAACTGAATAATATATTTAAAAATATATTTCAATAATTTTAGTTACATTGAGTAACTAAAACATTGTTAATATATCTATATTTTATATAATTGTAAAATGTCAAAAATATTTGTCGTTTGAAATATTATAAAAACAAATTTGTATTATTTGTTATTTTAAAATAAAATTATAGTTATAATGTGAACAAAAAATTAAAGAAATGTTAAATCTATATGTCAAATAATTGTCAAAACAAATTCATACAAGTTATACGTGTTCAGTTGGTTTCATATGTATAAGAAAGTACTGTGGTGCGCACACCAGATTTTTCTACTATTGAGTGTTAAAATAAAAAAAAAATCTTACCTATTATAACGAATAATACTGTAAAAGTAACTCTAAATAAACTTGAGTAATCCATAATATCTGTGGAAATTAATCAATCTGTAATTAAAGAAAAACAATTATTAGTAATTGCTAATTAACAGTTAATGACAAAAAACATCTTTATTAGTTTGTCTTTTATTTAATGATCATTTTTGTCACGAAAATGTTTATTTTACACAATAAAAAAATTGATTTACGATTTGTTTATTTTGAGCTGTTCAGTATTTTAGTTAATATTGACAAATATATTTTGTTGAATTCACTTCAATAAATATAACAATTTTTTAACAAGAAAAATTGTTTTTATTTATTTGCTTGATTTATAAAATTTAACAAATAGACTCGTCAATAATAACAAATAACTTTAGCTAACTTTTGAATTTGAAATTGTTAAAGAAATTTTGTATAACAACTTAATTTGTTTATTTCAATATAATTACTAAAATATTTAGTGTCAAAAACAATTATATTCACAAATATATTTAATTATAAAAAAACGAGCATGTATGAATCGCACTATGAATGTGGATGAGGCGAAAGTGGTGTGCCAGGATAGGAATGTTTGATAATTAGTTGACTGTGTTTCAGGGTTCGTGCTACCCCACTGAGTGAGATATAGCGTGATGGTGCGTACGAAAAACACAAAAAATAATTTGTTATTTCCTAACAAATTTGACACTTAAATTATCAAAAATTTATGATGGATCGTTTGACATTACAAATGTGTCAATTTTGACTATCAATAATTTTTTTTGTGTAGTTTTGAAATGATAAAAAAATTTACGAAAACAAATTTTTTTGTGCATTTTTTCATAAAAACAAAAACATTATTAAATTGCTCTATATTTAAGTCGACTTTTGCCAAATGTCTAATTGAAGCAAAGACGAAATATTGTAACACACTGTATTTATATTATAAATAAATTCATCAATAAACTAATTAAAATATTGCAGAAGGCTTGTTACCAAAATTAAAGTAAAATTTGGTTAAAAAAATGTTAAAAAGTTTATGTATAGTTTACTGAATAAACTTGTTCTTACCAATTTAAAAACCGTACTGAAATAATTTACTTTTCGTTATCACATTTTAGTTAAAAAAAAAACAAGTTTGTGATATGTATATATTTTAAAAACAAAATAAATATTTCATTTTATTGTAAATGTTATGTAGTTAAATGTGACCTTTGCAATAATTCAAAATAATTTATTTATACTTTTAATTTTTGAAATATATTTAACTATAAGGCATACCATAAGAAATATTTTTATAATTAGTTTTATAGAAATATATATCAAATTGATTTAGTATTGGTATTTAATCAAACATAATTGATTTATTAATATACCTAGACTAATAAATCTATTAATCACGAAATGTCATTTCGCAAGGTTTATAATTTTATTGTCAAAAGTGTTTGGTAAGATGTAAGTATTATATTCCACTGATGTGGCCAGCACATAACCTCCCGCCCAATACTACTCTTAAACAATATAAAATATTTGTTGAAGACACAGAAAATATTTTCTATTTATATTTGAGAAATTTAATTTTATTTCATATATTTATTTAGTTTTTTGACATTTCACTAAGAAAACAGCTTCGCAATCAAAATGACATGTGTCATATTTCGAAAATAATTTTTAAATATTTCCATGGTGTACAAGGAATGCAAGATTTATAAAATTTAATTATTATCTCTAAATTTAATGAAAATTAATAAAATTAGTGTAATGTAAAATTAAATATTCTACAACTTTCAAACTAACATAAATTGTTGAAAAAAGGGAATTTAACCGTGTTTTTCACGAAAAACTGTTAAGGGCTTCAAGTAAACTGCTACTTCCGGTTGACCAATTTCATCCAAAATCTAATCAGCTCTTCATTTAAATATAAGAATCAAAAATACACAAAATTATATTTTTTAGTATTATAGTATTTGAGTAAAAAGTCGATTCCATAATTCGAAAACTTTTGGTTAAAAAATAGTATTTATGATATAAGTGACATATTATGAATTATGAGTAGTGGGAAAGTTTGTGGAACGAGGCGAAGCCGAGTGAAACAAACGCAGGAACGAAATAAATCACTTTTAACATAAATGTCATACTAAATCATACTAAATAGTATCTACGATCTTCCTAGTCCTAGTGTATTAGTAAATACTAAAAAAATTATAATTATATTTTAACAACTAGGGTTATATTTATTAATTTGTTGATTCAAATCGTCAGCAACATGTGAAAAGTAACAATAAAATCACTTTTAACACGTTGCTATGTTACTTTTAACACTAGTGTCAGAAAGTGGCACTTTCAACCTGCTAAAACATTTTTAACAACGATCGAAAAACATAGATAATTATTATTAACTTTACAAGTGAGCAAAGTAAGGAATTACCCACGAGAGAAATTTTAGCACACTCGTGTGATAATTTTATCGAGAGGGTAATTCCACTTTGCCCAGGTGTGAAGTATAACGTTTTATCCAACACCTCTTAATAAATGAAAATGATTACACTAATTTTATTAATTTTCATTAGTTTTGGAGATAATAAATTATTTCATAAATCTTGCATTCCTAGTACACCATGGAAACACTTAAATTTTTTTTTTTACGAAATGTGATACATGTCATTTTGATTGTGAAGCTGTTTTCTTAGTGAAATATCAAAAAATTAAATAAATATAGGTAAGAAAATTAAATTTCTCAAATATAAATAGAAAATAAATAAAAATGTATGTTTCTGTATCATCAAATACTATTTTGTACCGTTTAAGAGTTGTATTGGGCGGAAAGTTATGTGCTGGACACATCAGATTAGCAGATTTAACGAAAATAACAGAATATAATTTTTCTTTATCGCGTTGTAATAATAACAATTATATTTAAATAATTATTCTAATAAAAAAAAATGTTTCAAACAAATATTGTAGATAATAATATTTGAAACATGATTCTAGTAACAAAAATTGTTATTAAACCATAATTTACTGAGATATTTCAAAATAACTTGATAGGGCTTCAAATAAACTACCACTTCCGGTTATTGGATTATCACCAAAAACTAATCAGCTCTTCCAAATGGGGCACAATTGATATATACACAATATCAAAATTTTCCGTTTAAGAGTTTTTGAGTTGTAACTCAAAGATCCACACAGACTGACATTCAGACACACACACAGACATCATCAACGAGAAACTATTATAATCGTATTGTAGGGACTCTAAACTTGAAAACTCACTACCGAATTTTTAGCATGATACGTACAAGATGTGGCGGGAGATAAAAAAATGTTTTCATACTAAATTTACAACAAATCTAAGTAAATCGTAAAATAATTTGAAATAATATGCAGTTAATGAAAGCAAATATAACTGAGAGATAAATTATTTTATAATACCGGACAACAGAGAAATATATTATCAATTATTGTTTATTTGAAGAATTTATTTATAAAACAAATTTAGATAAAACAGAGAATAAAATATTTTTACCTCCCGCCTACCTCTAGGTAAGGGAGGTATTGTTTTTGGTTAAAAAATTGGGTAGTGAGTTTTCTGTGTGTATGTATGTGTGTGTGTGTGTGTGTATGTATGTATGTATGTGTGTGTGTGTATGTGTGTGTGTGTGTGTGTGTGTGTGTGTGTGTGTCTGTGTGTGTGTGTGTGTGTGTGTGTGTGTGTGTGTGTGTGTGTGTGTGTATGTATGTATGTATGTGTGTGTGTGTATGTGTGTGTGTGTGTGTGTGTGTGTGTGTGTGTGTCTGTGTGTGTGTGTGTGTGTGTGTGTGTGTGTGTGTGTGTGTGTGTGTGTGTGTGTGTGTGTGTGTGTGTGTGTGTGTCTGTGTGTGTGTGTGTGTGTGTGTGTGTGTGTGTGTGTGTGTCTGTGTGTGTGTGTGTGTGTGTATGTGTGTGTGTGTGTGTGTGTGTGTGTGTCTGTGTGTGTGTGTGTGTGTGTGTGTGTGTGTGTGTGTGTGTGTGTGTGTGTGTCTGTGTGTGTGTGTCTGTGTGTGTGTGTGTGTGTGTGTGTGTGTGTATGTATGTATGTATGTGTGTGTGTGTGTGTATGTGTGTGTGTGTGTGTGTGTGTGTGTGTGTCTGTGTGTGTGTGTGTGTGTGTGTGTATGTATGTATGTATGTGTGTGTGTATGTGTGTGTGTGTGTGTGTGTGTGTGTGTGTGTGTGTGTCTGTGTGTGTGTGTGTGTGTCTGTGTGTGTGTGTGTGTGTGTGTGTGTGTCTGTGTGTGTGTGTGTGTGTGTGTGTGTATGTATGTGTGTGTGTGTGTGTGTGTATGTATGTATGTATGTGTGTGTGTGTATGTGTGTGTGTGTGTGTGTGTGTGTGTGTGTGTCTGTGTGTGTGTGTGTGTGTGTGTGTGTGTGTGTGTGTGTGTGTGTGTGTGTGTGTGTGTGTGTGTGTGCGTGTGTAGTCTGTGGCAATTTTTCGTCTCGCATAACTCAAATACTATAATACCAAAAAATACAATTTTGTGAATTATTGCTTCTTATATTTAAATGAAGAGCTGATTCGATTTTGGATAAAATTGGTCAACCGGAAGTAGCAGTTTACTTGAAGCCCTTAACAGTTTTTCGTGAAAAACACGGTTAAATTTCCTTTTTCAACAATTTATGTTATTTTGAAAGTTGAACAATATTTAATTTTACATGTGTTTTGATTACATTAATTTGATTAATTTTCTTTAGATTTAGAGAAAATTAAATATAAAGAAATTAGATTTCACAAATCTTGCATTCCTAGTACACCATGGAAACATTTAAATATTTTAAATTTTTTACGAAATGTGACACATGTCATTGTGATTATGAAGCTGTTTTCTTAGTAAAATATCAAAAAATTAAATAAATATACGAAAGAAAATTAAAATTCTCAAATATAAATAGAAAATAAACAAATAAGAAGGTATGTTTCTGTATCATCAAATACTATTTTGTACCGTTTAAGAGTAGTATTGGGCGGGAGGTTATGTGTTGGACACATCAGATTTTTTTTAAAACGCTCAAAAACAGAACTCTAGTATTATCAATTTTAGTTCACTTACCTATAAATAAATAAAAACTACAATAAACAAAACCAAATACAATTAATATCAAAATGAATATCACAGCACTAAAGCACGATTACTATTAGTCGTCCACTAAGTCTATTGACATTTATACTATAATCAGTGTAATTAAAACCACATTCATTATCAGCCTTTGACGTCACACCTCTTGAAATTTCGTATCATGTTAAGAGATCGTGTAATGCAGATCATTGCAGCGTCATTGTCTGTCCTACTAAAGTTGTATGTCATCGTTTATGACGTCATAGTGTCTCAAGTTGAAATGAAAATTGCATCAGATTAGAATGTTTGAGAAATAAAGTCTTTCACAATTAAAAACTCACTACTTAATGTTTTGACCAAAAACAATACCTCATCTGAGCTAGGCGGGAGGTAAAAAAATCTGATGTGGCCAGCACATAACCTCCCGCCCAATACTACTCTTAAACGGTACAAAATATTATTTGACGATACAGAAACATACCTTCTTATATGTTTATTTTCTATTTATATTTGAGAATTTTAAATTTCTTTAGTATATTTATTTAATTTTTTGACATTTCTCTAAGAAAACAGCTTCACAATCACAATACCATGTGTCACATTTCGTAAAAAAATTTTTAAATTTTTTCATGATGTACTAGGAATGCAAGATTTGTGAAATCTAATTTCTTTATATTTTATTATCTCTAAATCTAATGAAAATTAATAAAATTAGTGTAATCAAAACACATGTAAAATTAAATATTCTTCAACTTTCAAAATAAATTGTTGAAAAATGAAATTTAACCGTGTTTTTCACGAAAACCTGTTAAGGGCTTCTAGTAAACTGCTACTTCCGGTTGACCAATTTTAACCAAAATCTAATCAGCTCTTCATTTAAATATAAGAAGCTATAATTCACAAAATTGTATTTTTTGGTATTATAGTATTTGAGTCATACATACATACATACAGACATCATCGCGAAAATAGTAAAATCGTATTGTAGGGACCCTAAAGCGTGCTTATTCATTGAAAACTCACTACCCAATTTTCTGACCAAAAACAATACCTCCCTTACCTAGAGATAGGCGGGAGGTAAAAACTGTTCATAATGTCAAAAAATGTCCAACTTTGACAGCTCGTACGCAGTGCCAAAAATATCGTACACTTAATTAGCAAACAGAGCAATAAAGTTCAAACATTTTCCTTTGAGTTTCTCAAGTTTCCAGTACCTACGACAATTTGGCGCGAAATTATGAATTAAAAAAAACTTTTTGTGCTTTTTTGGCTATAACTTCGCCGATTTTGCACCAAAACTGATGAACCTTGAAATTCTGAAAAGTTTAAAAATTTATCTTTGCGGTGCTTTAAGTTAATGTGCCACTAAACCTGTTCCACCCCCTGCTACCCCCGGATGAAAACAAACATGTTTCTGACTTAAAAAACGATTCGTAGTATGAGTAAAAAAAATCGTTGACTTAATTGACCAACAGAGAATTAAACTTCAATCATTTTCCTTCAAGTTTATGCAATTTTCAAGGACCTACGATGATTTGGACAGAAGTTATGATTTTTTTTTGAAAAAAGGCAATTTGCGTATTTTTTGCTGTAACTTGAATCGTTTCGTACCAAAATCGTTTAATCTGTGTGCAATAGCCTTTTAAATGAAAGAGAAATACTTTTTGCGTATTGAATGTCCATTTATCGCGTTTACAAAAGTTTTCTAAACGCGACTGGAAAATTTTGAAGAACTCATAATTTCGCGCCAAATTGTCGTAGGTACTCGAAACTTGACAAACTCAAAGTAAAATGTTTGAAATTTGTTGACCTGTTTGCCAATTGAGTCTACGATTTTTTGGCACAGCATACGAGCTGTCAAAGTTAGACATTTTTTATAGGGGGTGGGAGGGGGTTGATATCATATTGACTAGCATCACATTAAAGAGAACATTTCAAAGTTTCTAAAACTCAAAGAATCATCCAATTTCAACTAAATGCAACCGAGTTATGGCACTCGGAAATTTAGACATTTTTGGTGCATTTTCAAGTGCTGCGTTTTTTTCCTCGAGTGAAATATAGAATTCAAAATAAAACCTACTTTGACACTTGACAATCTGACAGCTCAATAATAAGTCATATGAGAAGTACAAATAATTTAGAATAGGATAGATATACGTCATAATACTGTGACGTCATTGTAGAAGTCTTTAAAACTCAAATATTTTAATAATAATTAATATTTTTTAAACTTCTGTTATATCTAGTACGATGTTTTTGGATTTAGCTATAATATAAATGACTTATTTTTTTTTATTTTGTGACCCTAGTAAACGACCCCATTCAATGTCACATGAAAACAAAAACTTTATAGTATAAAATGCACACTTATAAATATTATAATTAAGTATTTCATTCTACAAATTTTTCGTATTTACACTTACCATGTAATACATAACTTTCAAGTTTATGTAATGTAATATTCAACATTCCATTACATTGCTCCTTATTTTGAAACATGTTCGAAGATCTGAATCGATAAAAACCAGTCAATAATCATTAAATTTAATAGGTTGGAAAAAGTAAAATGAAACTAAAAATAAATAAATAGGTATCTGTGCACAGTATAAAATTCGTGAGACGAATAATTACGCTCAGTTTAAAACAAAATTAATTGAAAAAGAAAATGTACAAAACTGGCTAATTTATAATTATACAATGCTGAATAAAAACTTGATTATAGAGTCACTCTTTTAAGTCAGCCAACAATTACACGCCATTACAGTAATTAAATAAACCCGTTAAAGATAATGATATATTTATCTTTTTGCTTTCTTATAAGGAGTATATTTTCAAATCTCTTTAATTTGCTGTACATTTATTTGTTGTCAAAAACACATACAGCAAGTTTTATCCAATACGTTGATTTGATTTGAAATATTGGACATATAAAGCAATCTGTTTAAAATAATGGACAGACAAAAAAAAATTTCAAAAAAGTTCAGAATAATAGTTGAATCAAAAATGTTATTGGCAACGAATACAAAAACCAATTTTTTTATGAAACTTTATTAGAATATATAACAGTCAGTGAAAACCCGATATGAAAATTACATATATTACCCAAAATATGATTTTTATTTCCCGCCTACCTCTAGGTAAGGGAGGTATTGTTTTTGGTCAAAAAATTGGGTAGTGAGTTTTCAATGAATAAGCACATTTTTGGGTATGTGTGCGCGCGCGCTTGTGTGTGTGTGTGTGTGTGTGTGTGTGTATGTGTGCGCGCGCGCGCGCGTGTGTATGTGTGTGTAGTCTGTGGCAATTTTTTCGTCTCGCATAACTCAAATACTATAATACCAAAAAATACAATTTTGTGAATTATTACTTCTTATATTTAAATGAAGAGCTGATTAGATTTTGGATGAAATTGGTCAACCGGAAGTAGCAGTTTACTTGAAGCCCTTAACAGTTTTTCGTGAAAAACACGGTTAAATTTCATTTTTCAACAATTTATGTTATTTTGAAAGTTGAAGAATATTTAATTTTACATGTATTTTGATTACACTAATTTTATTAATTTTCATTAGATTTAGAGATAATAAAATATAAAGAAATTAGATTTTACAAATCTTGCATTCCTAGTACACCATGGAAACATTTAAAAATTTTAAAGTTTTTACGAAATGTGACACATGTCATTGTGATTGTGAAGCTGTTTTCTTAGTGAAATGTCAAAAATTTAAATAAATATACGTAAATTAAAATTCTCTAATATAAATAGAAAATAAACAAATAAGAAGGTATGTTTCTGTATCATCAAATACTATTTTGTACCGTTTAAGAGTAGTATTGGGCGGGAGGTTATGTGCTGGCCACATCAGATTTTTTAAATTCAAGGTCAATGGTCCTTAATATTTATTTATCGTTTACCAGTACTAGAAATTCAAGATAATTTCATCGAATTTTATCTTTAAATCTGTATAACAAAATTTTAAAAGTAAATGTACACAATTATAATATTTAGTACAATCTAAGTATAAGATATGAGAGATATCGCTTTATTTATTGCAAAACTATGGAGATTATAATTTCAGCTCGACATAAAAGAGATCAGGACTGTATTCAGTAATTTTTGGAAAATCGTGCTTATTGACTAAAATGCCAACATTGAATTTTTTCACGCCCCGTTTGGCGGGAGGTAAAAATTATTATCCAACATTTCTTAATAAATGAAAAATGTATTTATGAAATATTATTTGACAGTGACATATATTTAAATTTTTGAAATTAAAATGTCAATTGAAGTAGTTACCAAGGTGTTGTGTGTTATTATTATTGTTATAAATAAAAAAATACTCACTAGTGACTTTCCTCTAAATTATACCCACAATTGGGAAATCCGTTACTTTCCTTGTTTAAAATCGCCATAGTAATAGAGCATTTATTGAGAGGTGTTGGATAAAAATTATTTATTAAAATAGCTGTATCCAATTTACTATACAGGGTGTTTCATAACGTATGGAAAAAATTTAAAGTGTAGCTAATATAGTTATTTGTATCACAAGGTTGGAAACTGCTATTTTGCGAGTGCGAGTTTATTTTGATAGGACGAGCCGTAGGCGAGTCCTACAAATACGAGCACTCGCAAAATAGTTTCCAACCGAGGGATACACAAGATTTTTCGCGCCAACATTTATGTAAATTTAATAAATTAATTTAATTTATTACTCATTTTTTTAATGACAGGGAATTTTTTTTGTTGCTAGCTTCACAATATTTGAATGTCAATTACGTTTATTTTTCAATATCATAACCAAAAAT
This sequence comes from Poecilus cupreus, assembly GCA_963942605.1. Classification (NCBI taxonomy): domain Eukaryota; kingdom Metazoa; phylum Arthropoda; class Insecta; order Coleoptera; family Carabidae; genus Poecilus; species Poecilus cupreus. The sequence goes on from OZ012713.1 coordinate 38,097,873, forward strand.
ATCTACATATTTTTATTTAGATTTTAAACTGCAAATTCAATTATAATTACTTACAAATATGTTTAAAATCCATAAATATTATGTTTTCTTGTATTGCAAATACTCAATTGTAGATATATTTCCATAATATTTTTATGTCAATGTAATACTTTGACATTTCTAGCGTCAGAAGTTAGCTAAAATTAGTGAAGTGATGCCAACATATAACCATAAAAAGTTAGCAATTTTTGTCGAACTAGTTCGACAAAAACATGATTTCCGACCGCTTTAGAGATATGTAATTGTATCAATGACGGACGGCGGCGCGAAAAAACCTTTTCCTTAATAAACTTTGACGAAAAATAATAACAAAAAAATTACAGTACATTAAAGTTGAATCAATTAATGAACAAGATCAAGACAAGACCAAGACATGACTAAGACAAGACCAAGACAAGACCAAGACAATAAAAAGTATTTCAATATCTTAATAATCAATATTTTAATTCAAGATTTATGATTAATAGTTATTTATGTATCAAGGCACTAAAGTTCAACTTTTTATCACGAATATGGAATTTATTAAACCATGTTATCCTACTAGTACAATAATTATTTTACGGTTGCCAACACTGCGTTGGTTAAATCGTCGTATAATGGGTTACTTTAGTGACGATTTTTGAGCTTTAATGACGATTTTTGAGCACTTTAGTGCCGATTTCAAATAACAGCATTTTTTTTTCCTTCAATAATTTCAGAAAATCAAAAATGGAGGGGGCAACTCCACTTTTTAACAAAAGTGATGAATTAATCATTATTATCAAAAATACATTTATATTTAAAATATCTCTAATTATGTTTCTTGTTATTATATATGTTAAAAGTAAAAATAAAAATACTGTAGAAGTATTTTTTTAATAATGGAATAAAAGTTTCAATTTTTCCGTACATTATGTATCACCCTGTATCATAAACAATCTACACAACATATCTTGAAACAATATATCATTGTTATATATAGTAAATGAAATTAAATTTGTATTGTAATTCTTTTATTAACCAAAACGAATGCAAACTTTAATATACTTTAGATTGTTAAAACAATAGATTTGTTCATTAAAAATAGTTATTTATAATATAAATGTTAAAAGTGACATTTTATTAATTATGAGTAAGTGTGGAAGTTTGTGAAACGAGGCGAAGAGGAGTGAAACAGCCGCACGAACGAAATAAAACACTTTTAAAATGAATATTATACAAAATTTTATCTACGTTCTTCCTAGTGTATTAGTAAATAATAAAAAATCTGATGTGGCCAGCACATAACCTCCCGCCCAATACTACTCTTAAACGATACAAAATAGTACTTGGTGATACAGAGACATACCTTCTTATTTGTTTATTTTCTATTTATATTTGAAAATTTTAATTTTTTTTTCGTATATTTATTTAATTTTTTGACATATATTTCACTAAGAAAACAGCTTCACAATCAAAATGACATGTGTCACATTTCGTAAAAAATTGAAAATTTTCCATGGTGTACTAGGAATGCAAGATTTGTGAAATCTAAATTCTTTATATTTTATTATCTCTAAATCTAATGAAAATTATTAAAATTAGTGTAATCAAAACACATGTAAAATTAAATATTCTTCAACTTTCAAAATAACATAAATTGTTGAAAAAGGAAATTTAACCATGTTTTTCAATAAAAACTGTTAAGGGCTTCAAGTAAACTGCTACTTCCGGTTGACCAATTTTATCCAAAATCTAATCAGCTCTTCATTTAAATATAAGAAGCAAAAATTCACAAAATTGTATTTTTTGGTATTGTAGTATTTGAGTTATGCGAGACGAAAAAATTGCCACAGACCACACACACACACACATACATACATACACACACACACACATACATACACACATACATACAGACATCATCGCGAAAATAGTAAAATCGTATTGTAGGGACCCTAAAACGTGCTTATTCATTGAAAACTCACTACCCAATTTTTTGACCAAAAACAATACCTCCCTTACCTAGAGGTAGGCGGGAGGTAAAAATGTAGAATATTTTGACAGGTTAAATTTGACAGCTGGTAACCGCACTTCATACTCAAAAATATATCAGTTACCGAGATCTGCGTAAGCAGAGTGTCACACCCATAATGAATAAAAGGCGTGATGATATATATATTTATATTTGTTGATTAATTGTTTAAAATATTTAGCAACATGTTAAAAGTAACAATGTATCACAATAAACACGTTATGTTACTGTCAACTCTAGTGTTAAATGTGACAATTTTAACTTGCTAAGCAATCGTTAAAAAGATCAATTTTAACTAAGATCGTAGATAAATTTCATTTTAAACTTTTTAGTCTAAGATAACTTAAAAGTTAATGACGGTATCATTTAAAATTTAATATTTTCAATGTACAAAATCAATTAATGAGCTGATTAGAATTTGCTGGTAATCTATAACCGGAAGTGGTAATTTATTTGAAGGTCTATTAGGTATTTTGAGCAAATTTCAGTAAATAATAGGGTCATACACCTTTTTTCGTTTTATTTTTTTTTTCTGTAAGTTTGAGTAAAATTATAAATATAGATACTAATTTTAATATTAAAATGCATTTAGTTATTAAGATACGATTGATATTCCATTTCAAATGTTTCGCTTGTGACGTCATCTTGTAATTGTACGAAACACGCTCTAACGGAGAGCGAGGAACTACACCAACTGTCAAATTCACTGTTATCTGTCATTGTTATTTGCTGAGAGGTTTTTACAAATATATTAGCTGGGCAAAATAATATAACAAATATAATAAACATAAGTTTAATTTGAAAATCGTTAACTGCAACATATGAGTTGAGATGACAGGTGTGATAATGAGACTACCGACATTACCGACAAGCGACAAAGTATAGTACATCAAAGCATTTTATTTTAACACGTCCTAAACTCTTTGTCTAAAAACATTATAATTAACGAATACCTAATTTAATTTATTGGAGTGTTCATTTTAATAATAATAAGTAATTATTACAACCCTGAAAAGCAAATTATTATTTGTTATCAACACCTCATTTGCTTTGCCATGCTGTACATTCTATTACAAGATGACGTCACGATTTTGCAACTAAATAACTTCATAAAGGAAATTGTGAATGAAAAGTTAAAAAATTATAAGAAATATTGAATAATATGTGACTGAAATTATCTAAGTTTTAATAATTTGTAAAAAAACACAATTTTTTTTTTAAAGTGTATTACCCCATTAAGTTAAATTTAATTTTGTTATAATATAAATGTTATAATATTGTCAATAGTTTATTATGTATCATTTAAAATTCAGACAATATATTTATGATAACACTTATCAAATTCATATTTCAAGTTCATAATTTTTTCACAAAAAAATATTACTCTCATTAACAATTGTTTAATATAATCACCTTGAATTAAATTTAATCATTTAATACTATAAATAAAATACTACTATTGTAATTTATAATAATTAATAGTAATATTATATGATAATATAGATTTTAATTTAATTAAAGTGTCTATAAAAATTTCTATCTGCAAATATCAGTAGTAAAGATAAAATATTTATTATGTACTATACTAGGAAACGATAAATAATATTTATTGAATAATATTGCAAATCATTCATTATCGGTCACAGGTCAAAGGTTATTTAGGAACAATTTCGCACACTTTAATTTGAAACCAAATACAGGGTGTACCAATAAATATTCCTTATAATAAAAAAGTTAAGAGGGTCTGTTTTTTCTGAACAACCTGTGTATATCACCTCGCTATTTACCTATAACTATATGTGCTACTTAGTAAAATAAGTACCTGATTAATATATTTTTATAAGTTGTTTTTGTTGAGCAATATTAATATATTATTTTTGACATACTTTTTTTTTAAACCTACGCATTTGCTTTATCAGCAAATAATTCAAATCAATATGTGCAATTTCTTAAATACGCCTTAGTCATATTAAATGATAATATAATAATATAAATTATAATTATCTTGGCATTAATATAAATATAATTGATAGTCAAAATATTTTTAGAAACAAATTAGCTATTTGACGTGCAATAAATAACATTTTAAATTATATTTTTTAAACGATACAAAATATTTAAAAAAGTTTTAAATAAAAGTTATAGCCAATACAATTTTACAACTCTTTCATAATAACAAAAAATTTTGTAACTCGATTATTTACTGAGATATCCCCAAAAAGCTTTCAATTAAATTACAACAATTTTACAAAAAAAAATAGTTATTTATATTTCAAGTTTATTTGAAATATAAAATTTGAAAAAACTGTAAAAAAATTACAATATAGGTTAAGTTTATACATCTGTCAGTTGTCAATTGAAACTGACAGTCAGTGTTGCCAACCTCGAGAAGTGAATAACACTCAAAATTATGTGTTTTGTCCTCAATTTCGTCATCGGAATTAATTAGTTAATTCTTCTTGCAAATGTTACGTCCAAATTTACTATAGTACGTCAATATTATCCTAATTGTACAATAATTATTTAATGGTTGCCAACACTGCGTTGCTCAAAATCGTCGTATAATGGGTTACTTTACTGACGAATTCTGAGTTTTTAATGACGATTTTTGAGCACTTTAGTGCCAATTTCAAATAAAGCTTTTTTCACGATTGGAGAGAAACTAGGTTTATGTGATACCAAAATCATGACATCTACCGAGAGATTTGTGTACTTTATCTCCCGCCGTGAGGGAAAGTTCTCTCTTCTTACTACTGTTTTTTAATTTATAACACTAATAATAACACACAACACCTTGCTAACTACTTCGATTGCCATTTTAATTAAAAAAAAATTAAAGCATATGCCACTGTGAAATAATATTTCTTTAATAAATTTTTCATTTATTAAGAGGTGTTGGATAAAATGTTATACTTCACACGTTGGCAACGTGGAATTACCCTCTCAATAAAATTATCACAAGAGTGTAAAAAAATTTGCCCACTTGTAAAATAAATAATTTTTTTTCTGACATTTTAAACAATAAAATATAACATTAACAAAACAAAGCAATACATCTGTCACTTGTCAAAGCTGTCCTTGTAGATGCTGCCACCAGTGGTATATGAAACAATTAACATATTATTGTACGCCGTAAAATAATATTTATAAGATTGTATTAGTAACAAAATGATTAACTTCTATATCGTATACATGTGTAGTGAAATATGAATATTATAAATACGCTTAAATAAATAGTTATTTTTATTTCTAAGCACTAAATAATTTTTTTTTATTATGAATAAACCATTGAGACATACATTATATTTTCCGAAATCGTTAAATTATTAATTAAAAACATAAATAAATAGCATTATGTATTTGTAAAACGTCAGCTAGCTGATGAGGCAGTGATGGCTGTGAGCATGAAAAATACTAGGAGTCAAGCTGTCAAATTTGTTTATAATTTTCAATATTTTTTTATATATTCTTAGACGTGTTCTGCAAGTGATCTGCATTAAATCCGATAAATTATTATCAAAGATAAATAATAAATAAATTCACCAATAATATTACAGAGCAAACATGTTTACTATTATAGGTTTGTTATTCAAGTTTGACAATAAGAGTCTGTAAAGTTTAACTTTAGCTAATATTTTGGCTAACTTCGTGTACTAATATCAAGTAGTATATATTTCGGAAAAAAAATTTACAAGTTTTTTGTATTTAATTCCAATTTTTTATAATAATTGTTACATTTATTCTGCATGTGTCAAATAGAATTTTGCGCAGTAAAATTCAAATGTACGAAGAAGAAATATATTAAATAAATAATTCTATAAATAATTTGAAGCGCATTAAAATTGATTCAACACAAATAGAATGAACAGGAAACGGAAGTAGATATATAATTCTTTTATCTCAAATATTAAAAATATAATTATATAATTTAAATTTTTTTATCATAGTAGTTGGTAACCTTGCATGGAAAAATAGCCTTCAAATAGATTAATTTCGATAATTTTACAATCAGAAAACTGATATGTTCAAACATTACACCGTCTACACATTTTTAAACGATAACTTTTTACCTCCCGCCTACCTCTAGGTAAGGGAGGTATTGTTTTTGGTCAAAAAATTGGGTAGTGAGTTTTCAATGAATAAGCACGTTTTAGGGTCCCTACAATACGATTTTACTATTTTCGCGATGATGTCTGTATGTATGTATGTATGTATGTATGTATGTATGTATGTATGTATATATGTATGTATGTATGTATGTGTGTGTGTGTGTGTGTGTGTGTGTGTGTGTGTGTGTGTGTGTGTGTGTGTGTGTGTGTAGTCTGTGGCAATTTTTTCGTCTCGCATAACTCAAATACTATAATACCAAAAAATACAATTTTGCGAATTGTTGCTTCTTATATTTAAATGAAGAGCTGATTAGATTTTGGATAAAATTGGTCAACCGGAAGTAGCAGTTTACTTGAAGCCCTTAACAGTTTTTCGTGAAAAACACGGTTAAATTTCATTTTTCAGCAATTTATGTTATTTTGAAAGTTGAAGAATATTTAATTTTACATGTGTTTTGATTACACTAATTTTATTAATTTTCATTAGATTTAGAGATAATAAAATATAAAGAAATTAGATTTCACAAAAATCTTGCATTCCTAGTACACCAAAATTTTCAATTTTTTATGAAATGTGACACATGTCATTGTGATTGTGAAGCTGTTTTTTTAGTGAAATATATATCATAAAATAAATAAATATACGAAAGAAAATTAAAATTCTCAAATATAAATAGAAAATATACAAATAAGAAGGTATGTTTCTGTATCATCAAATACTATTTTGTACCGTTTAAGAGTAGTATTGGGCGGGAGGTTATGTGCTGGACACATCAGATTTTTTTTACTGATACCTAAATAACCTTCAAGTAAAATATCACTTCCGAATAAACAATTGCACCTAAAATATAATATAATATAAATATAATATATAACTTAAACAATCAAGATATAAATATGATAATTAATTAATTATAAATTATTATTAATTACATTTTATCCGAGAAATTGAGCATAAAATCGTTGGATATAAGTAATAACATCCTTAAGATTTTCGGTTATCGGTTAATTGATTAATCAAATAATCGATTAATAAAAATAATCAATTAATCGATTAATTATATAATCAGTTATTTTTTATAAAAAATCTAGTGTTGAGTAATCAATTATTAATCGAATATTTTTCCCAGCCATATATCAAGATTCAAATGAATATTTCCCGCGAAAAATTTCAACGAATCACGTTACAGTATTTTCTGAATTTTGACCAATGACAATCGAATATAAGTTATTATTCAACACTATAATAAATAAGCCAATAACAGTCTTACACGTCATCGTCATTTTGACCAATCAAAGCAACATATCAGCGTATATACTTTTTAAATAAATAATTCTTTTAACTTAAACGTCAGTGTCAATTTTTCGCAAATTGTTTGATAAGTTTCGTTTTGGAAGTGGTCCAATATTAAAATTAATGAATATAGTTTCACCATTACACACGACAGAAACATGAATATGGCAGTTTGAATAGTTGAAAACAACGTTTTCTATGTTTTTGCAAGCTTAAATTTTTATCTTTGATCTTGATTTTGGATAGAATTGGTCAACCGGAAGTAGCAGTTTGCTTGAAGCCCTTAACAGTTTTTCGTGACACGTTTAATTTCCTTTTTCAACAATTTATGTTATTTTGAAAGTTGTAGAATATTTAATTTTTCATGTGTTTTAATTACACTAATTTTATTAATTTTTATTGGATTTAGAGATAATAAAATATAAAGAAATTAGATTTCATAAATTTTAATTTTTTTACGAAATGTGACACATGTCAATTTGAGTGTAAAGCTGTTTTCTTAGTGAAATGTCAAAAAATAAAATAAAAATACGTAATAAAATTAATTTCTGAAATATAAATAGATAATAAATAAATAAGAAGGTATGTTTCTGTATCATCAAATATTATTTTGTATCGTTTAAGAGTAGTATTGGGCGGGAGGTTATGTGCTGGACACATTATAAAGTTATAAATAAATATATTAATAATGATGTTCTTTTTTTTCCATAAAAAATAAAAATTAATTGTTAATTTGTAATAACTAAATGTAATTTATTTTTATTTTTGCTTCTAATTCATCTAATTAATTACATTTTGATCATAAAGCAATGTAATTTAATGATTGCAATTTAATTAGCATTGATACAATGTGATGTGGCCAGCACATAACCTCCCGCCCAATACTACTCTTAAACGGTACACAATAGTATTTGATGATACAGAAACATACCTTCTTATTTGTTTATTTTCTATTTATATTTGAGAATTTTAATTTTCTTTCATATATTTATTTAATTTTTTGACATATATTTCACCAAGAAAACAGCTTCACAATCACAATGACATGTGTCACATTTCGTAAAAAATTGAAAATATTTAAATGTTTCCATGGTGTACTAGGAGTGCAAGATTTGTGAAATCTAATTTCTTTATATTTTATTATCTCTAAATCCAATGAAAATTAATAAAATTAGTGTAATCAAAACACATGTAAAATTAAATATTCTTCAACTTTCAAAATAACATAAATTGTTAAAAAAGGAAATTTAACCGTGTTTTTCAAGAAAAACTGTTAAGGGCTTCAAGTAAACTGTTACTTCCGGTTGACCAATTTTATCCAAAATCTAATCAGCTCTTCATTTAAATATAAGAAGCAATAATTCACAAAATTGTATTTTCTGGTATTATAGTATTTGAGTTATGCGAGACGAAAAAATTGCCACAGATTACACACACACACGCACACATACATACATACATACACACAGACATCATCGCGAAAATAGTAAAATCGTATTGTAGGGACCCTAAAACGTGCTTATTCATTGAAAACTCACTACCCAATTTTTTGACCAAAAACAATACCTCCCTTACCTAGAGGTAGGCGGGAGGTAAAAATAATTAATTATAATTATTCAGGTAATTTATCTTTATTTCTACTATTTTTTTTATATCGGCGCTACTGTGTACTCTACCGCAAATTATAAATAATCATTTAGCGTTCGATGTCGACCCAGAAATTAACTTCTTTAACTTGTAAATTCGCAAAAACCCACAAAGCCAATGGCCTAGTGACCGACGAATCTGTTTGTTCAAGGCCGTCATTATACCATGCTCGCTAAATAGATAGTGTACATTACATAGCGTGCTAATCGCTAAATCTGCTGGATTTTAAACTAATCTATGCAGTGTGTTGCTAAAAGATAATATAATTTTATGTGAATATTTTCTGTAGAATCTAACTTACATATTTGTAAGTTTATACTTTCTTGTTTAAACACACGATTTGAAATTCTGTAAATTTTCAAGGTCTGCTATGAGGCGCCGTTTGGGCCAAAATATAACTTTCTGCAATATATATATATATATTATTGCTTAATATATATAAAATTTCGTTATATATAATATTTTCCGTTGTCAATATATACAAATTTTATTGTGATATATAAAATTTCGCAGTGATATAGAGAAAATTTTGTGATATATAGAAAATTTTGTTATATATAGAAAATTTTGTTATATATAGAAAATTTTGTTATATATAGAAAATTTTGTTATATATAGAAAATTTTGTTATATATAGAAAATTTTGTGATATATATAATTTTTAGTTCTATGAAATGCCGCGTTATAATGAGGGCGCTCACTTTTACGTACGGTCTTGCCAGTGACCTTTATATATTATGGACTGGACATACATTCTTGGAATCATTTGATGCCATTTTCTTAATCACTCGATATGTCGGTACTTACATATCTAATTGTTGACTGTTGAGGTAAAACAATAAAAAAAGATCACAATAGTGAAATTTATTTAATGCACTTTGTCATTATTTACCAAATTGTTGGTAACTGTTTAATATTTATTAAATTACACCGGGAACTAGGAAGATTGAACTAAGGTTATGGAGAAAATGGGGAATGTCAAACCTGAAACACCTGATCGAGTTCGTTCAGCGTACGGGAGTCGGTAACACAGAAATCTATACACTTTAACAGGAAATAACACGCATGTTGCCAACATAAGTTTAATTCTTTTATTATATGTTTATAATTAAATGTAATTTATTTATTTGTATACGTAAAATATATTTTAAAGATATTATTAAAACATTGGTACACAAAATTATTTTTTTCTATTTTGACCTTACTGTGACTTTGTTATATTGTAAACTTAAGTTTATATATTTCACATAATATTTACATTGATTATTCAAATACATTTCACATTTTTTTACAATTTGAAATGCACATCTTCCTCTATTTAATAGGTCACCTACAATCACTTGGTACAAAATGATTACTACATGCAAATGATCTTTTGGATTAATTCTTTTGAATTCTAGTAAGCTTAGATTAGCAACTATTATTTAATCATGGTAACATGTATTAATTATTTATTAATCCAGCTAACTGTTTGACATTTATATATAAAAAAAATGAAACTAGCCCATATTATAATAAAATAAATAAAAAGTAAATACTTACCTATCAAATTTCAGTTGTTTACTAATACTAAGTATTACTACAACCCAATACATTTTGTAACCATATTTAATATTGTGAATAATAATGTCTGTTTAAAGTTATGCTCAAAACTAACACAATATAAAATCAAAATGCTTCAACTTGTCACACACGAGGTGCAAGAAGGAGTAATTTTAATCATGGAAAATATTCCTGTCGACGCCAGAGCTAAGGGTTTAGCGAAATGCGGACCACACGCAGATTTTACGTTAGATAAAGATAGCATCTAAATATGAACGTGGACTTTCCAGTCCATAATATATAAAGGTCACTGGCAAGACCGTTCGTGAAAGTGAGCGCCCTCATTATAACGCGGCATTTCATACAACTAAAAATTCTATATATCAAAAAATTTTCTATATATCACAAAATTTTCTATATATCACAAAATTTTCTCTATATCACTGCGAAATTTTATATATCACAATAAAATTTGTATATATTGACAACGGAAAATATTATATATAACGAAATTTTATATATATTAAGCAATAATATATATATATATATATATATATATATATATATATATTGCAGAAAGTTATATTTTGGCCCAAACGGCGCCTCATAGTCTGCTATCAGGGACGTCTGAAGAAATTTCTTGGATTTTTATGTAAAAATTTTATCAAATCTAATTTTTACTTTCTTATACAAAGTGTAAGGGGTCTTTCACCATTTTTACCTCCCGCCTACCTCTAGGTAGGGGAGGTATTGTTTTTGGTCAAAAAATTGTGTAGTGAGTTTTCAATCAATAAGCACGTTTTAGGGTCCCTACAATACGATTTTACTATTTTCGCGATGATGTCTGTGTGTATGTATGTATGTATGTATGTATGTGTGTGTGTGTGTGTGTGTGTGTGTGTGTAGTCTGTGGCAATTTTTTCGTCTCGTATAACTCAAATACTATAATACCAAAAAATACAATTTTTTGAATTATTGCTTCTTATATTTAAATGAAGAGCTGATTAGATTTTGGATAAAATTGGTCAACCGGAAGTAGCAGTTTACTTGAAGCCCTTAACAGTTTTTCGTGAAAAACACGGTTAAATTTGCTTTTTCAACAATTTATGTTATTTTGAAAGTTGAAGAATATTTAATTTTACATGTGTTTTGATTACACTAATTTTATTAATTTTCATTAGATTTAGAGATAATAAAGTATAAAGAAATTAAATTTCATAAATCTTGCATTCCTTGTACACCATGGAAACACTTAAAAATTTTCAGTTTTTTACGAAATGTGACACATGTCATTTTTATGTGCTGGCTTTACAATTATTTGACATATAGATGTTAAAAACGTTTTAGTTGTAATATATTCTTCAATATATAATTTAGTTTTTCTCAAAATTAGAAGCATGTACAAGAAAAGTGCAAATAACATTATATATTCCAAATATTTTTGCTAACATCTTTCATTTGAAACTTTTTCTCACAGCTGATTCCATTTAAGAAATAAATGGAATTTATTGTATTGTGTGTCCTGTAAACTTCCTCTTTCGGTTTATCAATTTCATTCAAAATCAACTCAGCTCTTCATTTTTTCATAAAACTTATAAATTCCAAGTTTCATTTGTATATCTTGTCTCGTTCATGAGATATGAGATACTGCGCATACAGACATCTATCCATCCATCCTCACACACACAGATATCAATGAGAAATTGGTCATAACGGATTCAGTGGACCTCAAAATATTTCCGCAAAAATCTCGTCAACGATTTTTTTCATGATTCCAATACTTTCTAATACTTTGTATAAGAAAGTAAAAATATATTTTGATGGATTGTCTTTTTAATGTAAATTCACTATTTAGAAAAACCGTGTATTAAATATGTACTTGAAAGATTGTAAATATTAAAATTTAGTGTTGACAAAGAAAACGTAAATTAGAAAGTGTACAAATTTTCACTAAATAAACCTACTTAAATTTGCATTTTTAATTTCTAAACGATACAAAATATAGAAAAAAGTTTCAAATAAATATTGTACGCAAATTAATTCTACATATTTTTGATTATAACAATATTTCTTCTAACTTAAATATTTACTGAGATAAGCCCCAAAAACCTGAGGGACATTCCAAAAAATTTCTGAAATTATAAAAACAGAATTTTTATTTATTTTAAATTTTAATTGGAATAATTGTAGAATGTATTATAGTTGAGGAACAGTTTTAAAACGACTGAATTATGTAAAATACAGCCTTTGGAATTTCCCAATCTCAAATATTTATTTTATTAATTTATATTAAACAATAATCTATTATCAGCAAATTGTTTATATGTACTTGTAAAAAATTAATGTCTACTTCACAAGGAAACTCCATATTTTGTACTTTGCACTCGCACGTATAAGATACCACTTAATTGTTATCAAAAATTGTCAAATTGATTTTTTATTGAATTCCTGGTGTAATATTTTACGTGTTGTTACCAAGGACAATATTAATTATTTTATAACAAGAGTTTTAATGAAGATGAAACAATTAAATATTTGTTTATGTCTAGACTGTACTTTGAAGTACATAGGAAAAATACTGCTTATTACATACAGGGTGTCTTTGCATGTTAAATAATACTTATATGCAGTTTTGTGTTTCTCTTGTCGTTTTAAGAAAAAATGTTTGAAATCAAAATTAGCGAGTTTTAATATTTGACTTTTACCTCCCGCCTACCTCTAGGTAAGGGAGGTATTGTTTTTGGTTAAAAAATTAGGTAGTGAGTTTTCAATGAATAAGCACGTTTTAGGGTCCCTACAATACGATTTTACTATTTTCGCGATGATGTCTGTATGTATGTATGTATGTATGTATGTATGTATGTATGTGTGTATGTATGTATGTATGTTTGTAAGTATGTATGTATGTATGTATGTATGTGTGTGTGTGTGTGTGAGTGTGTAGTCTGTGGCAATTTTTTAGTATCCCATAACTTAAATATTATAATACCAAAAAATACAATTTTGTGAATTATGGCTTCTTATATTTAAATGAAGAGCTGATTAGATTTTGGATAAAAACGGTCAACCGGAAGTAGCTGTTTACTTGAAGCCCTTAACAGTTTTTCGTGAAAAACACGGTTAAATTTCCTTTTTCAACAATTTATGTTATTTTGAAAGTTGTACAATATTTAATTTTACATGTGTTTTGATTACACTAATTTTATTAATTTTCATTAGATTTAGAGATAATAAATTATAAAGAAATTAGATTTCACAAATCTTGCATTCCTTGTACACCATGGAAACATTTAAATATTTTCAATTTTTTACGAAATGTGACACATGTCATTGTGATTGTGAAGCTGTTTTTTTAGTGAAATGTCAAAAAATAAAAAAAATTTACGAGAAAATTAAAATTCTCAAATATAAATAGAAAATAAACAAATAAGAAGGTATGTTTCTGTATCATCAAATACTATTTTGTACCGTTTAAGAGTAGTATTGGGCGGCAGGTTATGTGCTGGACACATCAGATTTTTTTTCAATATAATGAAGGCTGAAAAAATGTTTAAAAATATTTTTAATAAACAGTTTTTTCATAAACGTTTAATTTTGAAGTTATTTGCTCACTTAAAAGCAGTAAGTATTTCAGTCACTAGTGAGTAAAAGGTATTTTTAACGACATGAAAGGAAACACAACCGTTCTCTCGAAATAGTGAGGAAAATGTGATTTTCCTCTTTAGAGAAGAAAATATAGAAGTGTTACCAATATTATTGTTATTTACAAAAAAATTATTGTAGTAATTATTAATAAATACCTAATTTTATTTGATTTTATTTAACAATTTGTCAACTTTAATTTTTATTTATTATTGGTTTGTTAGCAACACTGCGTCTGATAACCTAACTTTTAGAGTGTCAGTTGTGTTGTCAAAGTGTATTTTACGTCCAAGCAAATCGTTTTTAGAAAACTCTTCTACCACTCTCGCTCAAATTACTTCATTCGCTACTATGAGGCAAACTTCGAGCTCCAGTGTGAGAAATAGCGCTTTCCTCTCTAGTTTGACAAATAACTATTTAAATATTCATGAGAAAATAATATATTATTATATGAGAGATTATCATAGTCATTATTCACGAAAATGAAGTTTGTGTCACGAGCCGTAGGCGAGTGACGCAAATCATCCAAGAGAATAATGACCATAATCCTGAATATAATACTGTACTCTTTATGCTCCAGTAAATTCGGAAATCATTTTGGAAAATGATGGAAATTCGTTGAAAAACGTCAACATAAAAATACACAATGACAACCTGACTACATGTCAACTGTCATGGCCGTTGCTTGGTGACCCACATTACGTTTTTAAAATAACAGTGAATTATGGATTTCTAGATTTTGATTGGTCAAGAAGCTACAAATTTATGTACTGTTGATTTAAATAGTAATAGAAAATAAATAAATATTTTGTGTTTAATGTTTGGTATTTTGATTGTAAAAAGAACCAGATTTTACACTCGTGAGAAAACGTGCATTTAATCATTCATCCAATTGGAGCCCTCGCCTACGGCTCATGATTAAATACTCTACTTTGTTCAATAATATTAAAATAGCTATTTTATAATGAGCAACAATGGAAATTTAATTAAATTCAAACAAATATTTAATATTTCATAATCAAATAAGCAAATAAACAATATATTTATTTAACTGTAGTATCAAAATTAAAACTTATTAATAACAAAATTTAATTAAGGAAAATAAAAAATCTGTTGTGGGCAGCACAATACCTCCCGCCATAGATTTCTAATCGAACAATGCAGAAACACTCAAAAAATAACATTTTTCAACAGCTGTTTTGTTTTTTCAAAAAACACAGGTTAGCAGATTTAAACGAAAATATCAAAATATATATTTTTAACGTGTTGTAATTCGTAAATGGTGACAGCAAGAGGAAAATGTTTCAATCAATAATTGTAGATAATAATATTTGAAACATTAATAACAATAATTTACTGAGATATTTTAAAATAACTTAATAGGGCTTCAAGTAAACTACCACTTCCGGTTATTGGATTATCACCAAAAACTAATCAGCTCTTCCAAAGGGGATACAATTGATGTATACAAAATATCAAAATTTTTAGTTTAGTAGTTTTTGAGAAACCGTAACTCCAGACAGACAGACAGACAAACAGACAGACTGACAGACTGACAGACAGACAGACAGACATACTGACAGACAGAGATACTGACAGACAGACAATTCACAAAATTATATTTTTTGGTATAGTATTTGAGTTATGCGAGACGAAAAATTGCCACAGACTACACACACATACACACACACAGCCAAAATATGTATTTCAATTTGCACATTAAATTGTTGGTTTTGAGAAATGTAACATAAACTAACTTTAGACAAAAACAAAACGAATGGAACATTCTTACACGTCATTTTAGCTTTTATTAAATCAGTAAATTGAAATTTGTTTATTTAAATGCAGATATTAAATCTCTAACTTTTATTATATGAAATATTTTCCTTTAAAATGATTAGAGGAGAAAGAAATTACTTAAATATTATATGACATGTAATACGTCTATGATCTGCTGATTTAGTTCGACAATGTGAAAATCATATCAAATATTTTAAAATTGCAATTTCAGTGTGTCTAGGTTAAATCTAATTTATTCAAGGTTGTCTCATATACGAAGATAAATGTAGATCTTAATATTCTACTATCATTTACGTTACATAACTATGATCATGACCTATAACAATTATTTTTGATCTGCTGCTATTACTATAATTTATTATAAACTTATTCGATGGCAGTTGTATGTAAAACTAGCAAAAATTTGACCTTTTACTTTCTTATACAAAGTATAAGGAAGTATTGGAATCACAAAAAAAATCGTTGACGAGATTTTTGCGGAAATATTTGACGTCCACTGAATCCGTTAAGACCAATTTCTCAATGATGTCTGTGTGTGTGGCTGGATGGATGTCCGTGTGCGCTATATCTCCTGAACGAGACAAGATATGTAAACGAAACTTGGAATTTATAAGTTTTATGAAAAAATGAAGAACTGATTTGATTTTGTATGAAATTCAAAAACCGGAAGCGGAAGTTTACTGGATTGTGCATGCTACTAATTTTGAGAAAAACTAATATATTATATTTAAGAATATATTTCAATAATCTTAGTTACAATGGGAACAAAAACTAAAACATTTTTAATATCTATGTGTCAAACGTGTCAAATAATTGTGAAATGTCAAAATATGTGTCGTGTGAAATATTATAAAACTAAAATTTGTATTATTAGTTAGAAAGTTTTGAAGACTATATAGTAATTGATTTCTATTTTAAAATAAATTCATAATTACAATGAGAAGAAAAAATTAAACAGCTAAAATCTATATGTCAAATAATTGTCAAAATAATGTACACGCAAGGAACAAGTCATAAGTTTTCAGTTGGTTTTATTTGTATAAGAAAGTAGTGTGGTGCCCACACCAGATTTTTTCCTAATGGGGCCATAAACCCAAATAAACCAATTTTTTAAAGAAACTTTATTAAAATATATGACGATCAGTGAAAACCCGATGTGAAAATTCCATATATTACCCGAGATATGATTTTTTAAAGTTTGTGTGACGTCACTGGTACTCCTACAGTGGCACTAAAACAACGTTTTTTCATTATAGTAGATATTATATATTTTTTAATGTAAAAATAATATTTACATATTATAAGTCTTAATTTACAACAATTAAACTTAATATAAATAAAGAAAAAATAAATTTGGCAACTTGATATTCGAGTAAACATCAAACGAAAGTTTGAGAACAGTGGCGCTAGTAGTGATGTAACCTAACCTCAACACACAATTTTATTCAATAGATTTTCAACACAGCACAAGAAAACAGTGAAATTATAAAACAAGTAATAGAAGCCCAACTAATATAACAAATAAAATAAATGAATTGTCATTTCGTAGTTGTATTTTATCCCACAATAGGCGCTGGGCGCAGCGGCAGACGCGCTGCACGTTTCATATTTCCGGCCAATAGAATCAATGCGAGTACCAGTGACGTCAAAATATGTTCAATTCGTTATATCGCTTTACTGCAGAATATTTAATAGAAAAAACATAGTTTGCTACTAATTATTTTGTAAGTGTTACACGATTTTGATTTTATAAATTTGCCATATTTTGTTTATGGTTTATGCGCCCTGTTAAACTTTATTGTAAAATTTTTATTTGAAATACGCGCCATTTAAATTGAAGGTGTCGCCACTGATATTACCGGATACAGTGTTACACGCGAAGTCTGCCGACTTCACTCGAGTCGAGAGTTGTAGCGAAGACAAGAGACGACACGACACGCATGGCGACGATTCTGTATTCACATTTACACTTGTATCAACACATGTAATAATTTGTACAATTCTATAGAAACAATAAACATTGTAAACCAACTCAGTATCGAATTGAAAATAAAAGCTACGTAACACGCCCATTGTGAAAAAATCTGATGTTACCAGCACATAACCTCCCGCCCAATACTACTCTTAAACAATACAAAATAGTATTTGATGATACAGAAATATACCTTCTTATTTGTTTATTTTCTGTTTGTGTTTTAGAAATTTAATTTTCTTTCAGTTTCCAGCACATAACCTCCCGCCCAATACTACTCTTAAACAATACAAAATAGTATTTGATGATACAGAAATATACCTTCTTATTTGTTTATTTTCTGTTTGTGTTTTAGAAATTTAATTTTCTTTCAGTTTCCAGCACATAACCTCCCGCCCAATACTACTCTTAAACAATACAAAATAGTATTTGATGATACAGAAATATACCTTCTTGTTTGTTTATTTTCTATTTATATTTTAGAAATTTAATTTTCTTTCGTACATTTATTTAATTTAATGTTCAATCATTACGTTACTGTCATCATAAAATGCCGGGCAGTTATATACCAAATAACGACCTAGGGCATTATAAATTTTATGTTGCTTTTGGATATAGAATACACAAATACTTACTTCTATTGGCAGATATAATCAAATACTGACTTTTATTGACAGATAGAAATATTGAAATAAAGAAATTAATATTATATATAAAAAAAAAGAATATCGCGTTTCCTAGTTACCCTGTTTGAAAGCAAATAGCTTAATCTCTGAATACACAATGATAGGTTGCAAATCGATACAAATATTTTATAAATTAATATATGGGTCGGACATTAAACGTTGAACGCACTACGGGCGTTATTAGGACAATAATGAGTGAGGTGATAATTAATTACTATTTTGACATATATTTCACTAAAAAAACAGCTTCACAATCACAATGACATGTGTCACATTTTGTAAAAAAATTTAAATTTTTAAGTGTTTCCATGGTGTACTAGGAATGCAAGATTAATGAAATTTAATTATTATCTCTAAATCTAATGAAAATTATTAAAATTAGTGTAATCAAAACACATGTAAAATTAAATTTTTAGTTTGTATTCCGAATAAATAAGGCCCTTTTTACCTCCCCCCACATCCTGTAAGGGGAATATAGGAATCATGATAAAAATTCGGTAGTGAGTTTTCAGTTTTAGGGTCCCTATAATATGATTTTAATAGTTTCGCGATGATGTGTGTTTGTCTGTCTGTCTGTCTTTCTGTCAGTCTGTCTGTCTATCTCTGTTTGTCTGTCTGTCTCTCTGTCTATATGTCTGTTTGTCTGTCTTTCTGTCTGTATATCTTTTTGTCTATCTGTCTGTACGTCTGTATTTCTGTCTTTCTTATTTTCTGTCTGTCTGTCTGTCTTCATGTCTCTCTGGCTTTATGCCTGTCCGTCTGTCTGTCTGTTCGTCTGTAAGTCCGTCTGTCTGTCTGTCCGTCTGTCTGTTTTTCTGTCTGTCAGTCTGTCTTTGTCTATCTGTCTGTCTCTCTGTCTATCTGTCTGTCCGTCTGCCTATCTGTCTTTCTGTATGTCTGTATGTGTGTCTGTCTGTATGTTTGTCTTTCTGTAGTGAGTTTTCAGTGGATGAGCACGTTTTAGGATCCCTAGAATACGATTTTAATAGTTTCGCGATGATGTCTGTGTTTGTGTGTGTGTCTGTCTGTCAGTCTGAAGTTACGGTTTCTCAAAAACTACTAAACTGAAAATTGTGATATTTTGTATACATCAATTGTATACCCTTTGGAAGAGCTGATTAGTTTTTGGTGATAATCCAATAACCGGAAGTGGTAGTTTACTTGAAGCCCTGTCAAGTTATTTTAGAATATCTCAGTAAATTATTGATATTAATGTTTCAAATATTATTATTGTCTGAAACATTTTCTTCTTACTGTCACCATTTACGAATTACACACATTAAAGAAAAATTACATTTAGATATTTTCGTTTAAATCTGCTAACCTGTGTGTTTTGAAAAAACAAAACAACGGCTAAAATACGTCATTTTTAGACGTCATAATTTTTTGGAGGAATGAGCATTTCTTGATAGTGGTGGTCCATGCATTGTTCGATAAGAAATCTATGACGGGAGGTACTGTGCTGCCCACAACATATTTTTTAAAGTTATTTTTTGTGTTTTTGAAACATCTTGTACGTTTATCCTAGATAAGATCAATTGATCTTCTCCGTTCAAGGAAATGATTAAGAGACTAGTTATCAGCGTTATCTAATTTGTGACAAGTGACAATTGAAACAATTGAAATGCAACGAAGCACAATATGAGAACAAAAGGTCGATGACTATCTTCAGTTGTTATTTGAATTATTGTAAACTCGTAGGTATAATGTTATTAAAATAATATTACAGATAAATAAATGATTTAAATACACTGAAATATAGAAAATAAATAAATAAGAAAGTATTTTTCTGTATCAACAAATACTATTTTGTACCGTTTAAGAGTAGTATTGGACAGGAAGTTATGTGCTGGCCACATCAAAATTTTTTCAATTAAATTTTATTGCCAATAACAAATTTCTTAATCTTTCTGTTAATTTTAAAAATATGTTTTTACTGTTTTAAATCGTTGTAAAAAAAAATCTATTTAAAAATACCATGGCTTACGTTGACCTCCAAATGAAAACAAAAGATGATGTCAGTAAACGTAAACAGTTAGATATAAAAAAAATTTTAGTACTTTCATAAATACACTATTTAAAATTTTTCTTTCAAAATAAATATAATTAATTATTTTCAATATATGTTTCTGTTATACAATATTAATTAATATTTAATATAGAATACAAAGAAAATAAAATCGTTCTTCCGAAAACGACTTTTAGATATTTATGTCAAACTAAAATTGCAAACTCAAAATAACAAACAAATTATTCTATAATACTATTGGTGAATTTTATTATTATTTTCCTTTGATAATAATTTATCGGATTTAATGCAGATTACATACAAAGCATGTCTAAGAATACATAAAAAAATATGTTGTGGGTAGCACAGTACCTCCCGCCATAGATTTCTTATCAAACAATGCACGACCACTATCAAGAAACGCTCATCCCTTCAAAAAATTATGACACATGTCAAAAAATGACATTTTTCAACTGTAGTTTTGTTTTTTCAAAAAACACAGGTTAGCAGATTTAAACGAAAATATTAAAATATATTTTTTTTAACGTGTTGTAATTCGTAAATTGTGACAGTAACAGAAAAATGTTTCAAACAATAATAATATTTGAAACTTTAATAACAATAATTTACTGAGATATTTTAAAATAACTTGATAGGGCTTCAAGTAAACTACCACTTCCGGTTATTGGATTATCACCAAAAACTAATCAGCTCTTCCAAAGGGGATACTATTGATATATACAAAATATCACAATTTTCAGTTTAGTAGTTTTTGAGAAATCGTAACTCCAGACTGACAGACAGACACACACACAGACATCATCGTTGCGAAACTATTAAAATCGTATTGTAGGAACCCTAAAACGTACTCATCAACTGAAAACTCACTACTCAATTTTTAGCATGATTTCTTACCAGATGTGGCGAGAGGTAAAAATTATAATCAAGTTTGACAGCTTGACTCCTAATATTTTTCATGCTCACATCCATCACTGCCTCATCAGCTAGCTGACGTTTTACAAATACATAATGCTATTTATTTATGTTTGTAATTAATAATTTAATGATTTCGGAAAAAATGAATTGTTTATCAGTAATAAAAAATTGTACTTTAGTGCCTTGATATACAAATAACTATTTCTGCAAGCTTATTATAAATATTCATATTTCATTACAACATATACGATATAGATGTTAATCATTTTGTTACTAATAGTATTTAATACATATAATTGTACGGCGTACAATAATATATTATAAATATTATTTTACGGCGTACAATAATATGTTAGTTGTTTCATATACCACTGGTGGCAGCACCTACAAGGACAGCTCTAACAAATGACAGCTTGGTTTATGTAATTTTATATTTTCAGGTTTAAAATAGCAAAAAAAAATATTTTATATAGCTCAAGTTTATTTCGGAATAATAAAAAAATTTATGTCACTAAATTGAGTAGTTTATTGTGTCCTGTTTCAACTTCTAGTTACATAATATGGTATTTCGAGAATATAATAATAAATATTACAATAAATAAATGCATGAATACATATTTCTCAAATAATATTTAACAGGAAAAAAGTTAGTTATTTTTTATCTGAATTGCCAACTAAAATTTACGGGGCAATTTTAAATAAATAACCAGTATTTTCTTTGGAATTTTAAATTCATAATTAATACCTTAATTCTGTATAATAATAAATAAATAAAATTCAGAAGCTTAAATATATGCGAAAAGTGACATTTTTTATAATTAACCTAGGTCAATAATTATTTATAATAAATTCAATATTCGTAATAAAAAATTATGCTTTAGTGCATTGATATACAAAGTTGCACTGCCAATCATATTATTTCCCTAGGGAGTACTTGCCATTTTTAATAATTAACCTAGGTTAATAATTATATACATTCCATATTCGTAATAAAAAATTATACATTAGTGCCTTGATATACAAAAAAATATTCTAGGTTGCACTGCCAATCATATTATTTCCCTAGGGAGTACTTGACATTTTTAATAATTAACCTAGGGCAATAATCATTTATAAATAAAATCCATATTCGTTATAAGAAATTATATTTTAGTGTCTTGATATGCAAATAAATATTCTAGGTTGCACTGCCAATCATATTATTTCCCTAGGGAGTACTTGCCATTTTTAATCATTTACCTAGGTCAATAATCATTTATAAAAAAATTCATATTCGTAATAAGAAATTATATTTTAGTGTCTTGATATACAAATAAATATTCTAGGTTGCACTGCCAATCATATTATTTCCCTAGGGAGTTCTAGCTATTTTTAATAATTAACCTAGGTCAATAATCAATTATAAATAAATTCCATATTCGTAATAAAAAAATATACATTAGTGCCTTGATATACCAATAAATATTTTAGGTTGCACTGCCAATGGCCTTGAATCACATTATTTCCCTAGGGAGTACATGCCATTTACATTTCCCTGGATAAATAACGCAGCACATTAAATAATTATTTTGATAAGAATAAAGCTAACATTATTTATCGGTTATATATAAACATTATTTATTTCTTTTAAATTGTCCCACGTGGTACATAAAAATTAATTGTGCGAAAATCTTAGCACTCATTAGCAATCAATCAATAATATTATCGCCCGCTGGTGCCTACGATAAACTTCACTTTAATGTGAAGTTCGTGCTAACACAAAAAACAATGATTTTCTAATCTATGTTGTGTGGGTTTTAATGAAATGTTAGAGATAAGACATGTACAGATAAACAGGGAATAATAGTTATTTATGTACGAACAGTCGTTGGTTTAGTTCGGCGAAAATGAAATTTGCAAGCATTCGAAACAAAAATTGCGTCTACAAAGTAAAAGATTTATAGTCAAAATTGAAAAAATTTAACAAAATTTTTAGTCTTTCAGACGATACACCATTAATTTTTATGAATTAAAATTTCAAATTTGTTAGCAAGTAACAAATTATTTTTGTGTATTTCGTAACTAAATATATTTGTGAATACAGTAATTATTAATATTTATTTTTATGTGATTTTGACTACTAAATATTTTATTAATTATATTGAAGCAAAAGTTGTTACAAACTTTCGTCAACAATTTGAAATTGATAAATTAGTTAAATTTATTTGTTATTATTGACGAGTCTATTTTTTAAATTTTATACATCTGATGTGTCCAGCACATAACCTCCCGCCCAATACTACTCTTAAACAATACAAAATACTATTTGATGATACTGAAACATACCTTCTTATTTATTTATTTTCTATTTTATTATTTTTATTAAGAAAACAGCTTCACAATCAAAATGACATGTGTCACATTTCGTAAAAAAAATTTAAATGTTTCCATTGTGTACTAGAAATGCAAGATTTGTGAAATCTAATTTCTATATATTTTATTATCTCTAAAGCCAATCAAAATTAATACAATTAGTGAAATCAAAACACATGTAAAATTAAATATTATACAACTTTCAAAATAACATAAATTGTTGAAAAAGGAAATTTAACCGTGTTTTTCACGAAAAACTGTTAAGGGCTTCAAGTAAACTGCTACTTCCCGTTGACCAATTTTATCCAAAATCTAATCAGCTCTTCATTTAAATATAAGAAGCAATAATTCACAAAATTGTATTTTTTGGTATTGTAGTATTTGAGTTATGCGAGACGAAAAAATTGCCACAGACTACACACACACACATACATACATACATACATACACACAGACATCATGGCTGCGAAAATAGTAAGATCGTATTGTAGGGACCCTAAAACATGCATATTCATTGAAAACTCACTACCCAATTTTTTTATCAAAAGCAATACCTCCCTTACCTAGAGGTAGGCGGGAGGTAAAACCATTTTTTTGTTAAAAATTCAGAATTGGCAAAATTTTAATTTAATAAATTCTCATATTAGTTCAAATTGTTAATTTAACGCAATATTAACTAAAAGTACTTAACAACCAAAAAAATAATAAATCGCAAATCAATTTTTTTACTGTGTATATTATACCAAACAAATACAATTTTGTGTATTTTACTTTCTTATATTTAAATGAAGAGCTGATTAGATTTTGGATAAAATTGGTCAACCGGAAGTAGCAGTTTACTTGAAGCCCTTAACAGTTTTTCGTGAAAAAACACGGTTAAATTTCCTTTTTCAACAATTTATGTTATTTTGAAAGTTGTAGAATATTTAATTTTACTTGTGTTTTGATTACACTAATTTTATTAATTTTCATTAGATTTCACAAATATTGCATTCCTAGTACACCATAGAAACATTTAAAAACTTTTTGGGAAATGTGACATATTTCATTTTGATTGTGAAGCTGTTTTCTTAGTGAAATTAAATAAAAATACGAAATAAAATTAAATTACTCAAATATAAATAGAAAATAAATAAATAAGAAGGTATGTTTCTGTATCATCAAATAGTTTTTGGTACCGTTTAAGAGTAGTATTGGGCGGGAGGTTATGTGCTAGCCACATTAGATTTTTTAGATATTGTACCAGTAAACATAAAATATATTATATTTTAGGAACTTTTACTTGTAATACAACTATTGTATATAACTGTAATAACACTTAAAACAATTATATCTATTCACATTCAAATTCATAAAACAATTATTCATATTTAAATAGAATTACTCATAAAAACAACATTTAAAAACAATTGTCATGTATTACTCATAACTTGTCTGTTAAAAACAAATTTTATTTACTCTCAAATCAAAATAAACACCTGTCACTTTACTTTCAAACTCAAACAACTTTGTATTCCTAACCTATCTTTTCAAACATCAACACTTACCAAATAATCCACGCTTTTGTTGTCCACTAAACACTTGTCAAACTGTACTAAAAACCTTGTATTATGATTACCACTGGCCTGCTTTATCTATGATGGTATCTATCACGTGTCAAACGTGACTTAAGTCATAAATTCGCTGAGTTAACGAGCTGTCTGTCTTGTAGCAGTCGAGTTGTGTTACTGGCTTACAAATTAAACCGGCTTCTGTTATGTTATGCCCCACCATTGGATGAAAGGTCGATAGCGTTTGACAGTGGCGGAGGTTGTGGAGGGTAAATGGGGGCTTTTACCCGGAGTTTGAAATTGGGGGATTTTTATTTGGGTTGTCGAAATGTGATCAGTCAATTTACAATACCCTCAAAAAAAAATTATTGGAGTCGAAGTAATGGCAACAGCGCTTATAAATGTATTTTTTATTTTCTCCCGCAAATTGGATTTTTACCTCCCGCTATATACTGTATGGGAGGTATAGAAATCATGCTAAAAATTCGGTAGTGAGTTTTCAGTTTTAAGGTCTTTATAAAATGATTTTAATAGTTTTGCGATTATGTCTGTGTGTGTGTCTGTTTGTCTGACTGTCTGTCTGTTTGTTTGTCTGCCCGTCTGTCCGTCTGTATGTCTGTCCGTCTGTCCGTCTGTCCGTCTGTCCGTCTGTCCGTCTGTATGTCTGTCTGTCTGTCCGTCTGTCCGTCTGTCCGTCTGTCCGTCTGTCCGTCTGTCCGTCTGTCCGTCTGTCCGTCTGTCCGTCTGTCCGTCTGTCCGTCTGTCCGTCTGTCCGTCTGTCCGTCTGTCCGTCTGTCCTTCTGTCCGTCTGTCCGTCTGTCCGTCTGTCCGTCTGTCCGTCTGTCCGTCTGTCCGTCTGTCCGTCTGTCCGTCTGTCCGTCTGTCCGTCTGTCCGTCTGTCCGTCTGTCCGTCTGTCCGTCTGTCCATCTGTCCGTCTGTCCGTCTGTATGTCTGTCTGTCTGTCTGTCTGTCTTTCTGTCTGTATGACTATTTGTCTGTCTCTCTTTTGGCCCGTCTTTCTGTCTGTTTGTCTGTCTGTCTGTCTGTCAGTTGTTTGTATAACTGTCTGTCTTTTCGTCTGTCTGTCATTCTGTCAGTTAGTCTGTCAGTCTCTGCTGGTACGGTTCTGAAAAACAACTAAATTTTAAATGTTGATATTTTGTATATATCAATTGTGTCCACTTTGGAAGAGCTGATTAGTTTTTGGTGATAATCCATAAACCGGAAGTGGTACTTTACTTGAAGCCCTATCAAATTATTTTATAAACTTTGTATAAAACCTGCCATGTTTGGTAACAAATTAAAAGTCTCATTTTAATTCTAGTGTCAAAAATTTATTTTGGACGATTATTTATTGTTTTTACCTCCCGCCACATCCTGTAAGGGAAGTAAAGGAAAAATGTTAATAAGTCCCTAGAATACGATTTTAATAGTTTAGCAAAGATGTCTGTGTGTGTGTGTTTGTCTGTCTGTCTATCTGTCTGTCCACCTGTCTGTCTGGCTTTCTGTACATTTGTCTGTCTGTATGTTTGTCTTTCTGTCTGTCTGTTCGTCTTTCTGTCTGTCTGTCCGTCTATCTGTCTGTCTGTCTGTTTATCTGTCTGGCTATCCGTCTGTCGGTCTGACTGTCTGTCTGCCCGTCTGTCTGTCTGTCTATCAGTCTGTCTGTTTGTCTGTCTATCTGTCTATCTTTCTGTCCGTCTCTCTGTCTTTCTGTCTGTCTGTCTGTCTATCTATATGGCTATTTATCTGTCAGTCTGTCTGTTTGTCTGTCTGTCAGTCTGTCTGTTTATCAGTCTGTCTGTCTGGCAGTTCGTCCATCTGTGACAGTCTGTCTGTCTGTCAGTCTATCTGTCTGTTAGTCTTCAGTCAGTCTGTCAATAAGTCTGTTTGTCAGTCTGTCTGTGAGTCAGTCTGTCTGGCAGTCTGTCCATCTGTGTCAGTCTGTCTGTTAATCTATCTGTCTATCAGTCTTCAGTATGTCTGTCAATAAGTCTGTCTGTCTGTTTGTCAGTGTCTGTGAGTCTGTTTGTCTGTCAGTCTGTTTGTCAGTCTGTGAGGATCTCTGAAGTTACGATTTCTCAAAAACTACTAAATTATAAATTTTGATATTTTGTATATATCAATTGTATCCCCTTTGAAAGAACTGATAAGTTTTTGGTGATAATCCAATAACCGGAAGTGCTAGTTTACTTGAAGCCCAATCAAATTATTTTGAAATGTCTGATTAAATTATGGTTTAATAACAATTTTTGTTATACAAATAATATTTCAAATATCTACAATTATAGTTTGAAACATTTTCCTCTTACTATCACCATTTACGAATTACACGTTTAAGAAAATAACATTTTGACATTTTCGTTTAAATCTGTAAACCTATATTTTCTAATAAAAATCAAACAACGGTTGAAAAAAGTAAAAAATGTAATTTTTTAGCATGTCATAATTTTTTGAAGGGATGAGCATTTCTTGATAGTGGTGGTCCTTGCATTGTTCGATAAAAAATCTATGTCGGGAGGTACTGTGCTGCCCACTACAGATTTTTTATTTTGTGTCGTTTAAAAGTTGTTTAAGCGGTAGGTTATGTGTTGGACACAAATAATGTATTATAATTACTTGCTCACACTAGGAAAAAAATCATTGGATATTAAACAACTGCGCAAATGAATTTATATAAATTTTGTATAAATTTATTTCCTGTTTTTCTTAGAAATTTTGTTACGAAATGTTGGTTTCTCGTAATAATATTATTATTATTATTGTGTTGCTATCACTCGTTGAATTTCTTGTATTAACATTACCAAGTAATAACATTTTGAAGAATGAATTTGATTTAAATTATTCCTTTCCTTATTAAAAAAAAATACGCCTATCATTTTATAAGAAATTCGCTATTAAATTATTACAATTTTCCTGTAAAGGAGGTAAAGGAATCATACTAAAAATTCGTTAGTGAGTTTTCATGTTTAGAGTCCCTATAATACGATTTTAATAGTTTCGCGTTGATGATGTCTGTGTGTGTGTCTGTCTATGTGTGTGTGTGTCTGTCAGTCTGTCTGTCGGTCTGGAGTTACGGTTTCTCAAAAACTACTAAACTGAAAATTGTGATATTTTGTATATATCAATTGTATCCTCTTTGGAAAAGCTGATTAGTTTTTGGTGATAATCCAATAACCGGAAGTGATAGTTTACTTGAAGCCCTTTCAAGTTATTTTGAAATATCTCAATAAATTATTTTGTTATTAATGTTTCAAATATTATTATATACAATTATAGAATGAAACATTTTCCTCTTACTGTCACCATTTACGAATTACAACAAATTAAAAAAATCTGATGTGGCCAGCACATAACCTCCCCCCAATTAAACGATAAAAAGTAATATTAGATGATACAGAAACATACCTTCTTATTTGTTTATTTTCTATTTATATTTGAGAATTTTAATTTTCTTTCGTATATTTATTTAATTTTTTGACATATTTCACTAAGAAAACAGCTTCACAAACACAATGACATGTGTCACATTTCGTAAAAAATTGAAAATATTTAAATGTTTCCATGGTGTACAAGGAATGCAAGATTTGTGAAATCTTATTTTTTATATTTTATTATCTCTAAATCTAAAGAAAATTTATAAAATTAGTGTAATCAAAACACATGTAAAATTAAATATTCTACAACTTTCAAAATAACATAAATTGTTGAAAAAGGAAATTTAACCGTGTTTTTCACGAAAAACTGTTAAGGGCTTCAAGTAAACTGCTACTTCCGGTTGACCAATTTTATCCAAAATCTAATCAGCTCTGCATTTAAAAATAAGAAGCAATAATTCACAAAATTGTATTTTTTGGTATTATGGTATTTGAGTTATGCGAGACGAAAAAATTACCACAGACTATACACACACATACGCACACACACACACGCGCGCGCTCACACACACACACACACACGCACATACATACATACATACACATACATACATACAAACACACATACATACATGCATACATACATACATTCAAACATCATCGTGAAATTAGCAAAATCGTACTGTAGGGTCCCTAAAACGTGCTTATTCATTGAAAACTCACTACCCTATTTTTTGTCCAAAAACAATACCTCCCTTACCTAGAGGTAGGCGGGAGGTAAAAATTATATTTTGACATTTTCGTTTAAATCTGCTAACCTATAATTTCTGATAAAAACAAAACAACGGTTGAAAAATGTAAAAAATGTCATAATTTTTTGAAGGGATGAGCGTTTCTTGATAGTGGTGGTCCGTGAATTGTTTGATAAGAAATCTATGCCGGGAGGTACTGTGCTGCACACAACATATTTTCTTAATGGTTAAAAATGAGGTTTCGTTTGAATCGGTTAATTTTGAAATAAAGCCAACATACAAACATATAGAAGAAATTTGAAACTTTCGTTTCCGTTTTGTGGTCAACTATTTTTATGAAAATATTTTTTGTGGTTATATTTATATACCTTCATATATATTTCATGTGCTATATTTATGTAAATCTAAGTAGCCTAATCTACTAATTCAAAGATAGACCTAATATACCTCTCAAGAAAGAACCATAATAAATTTATTCGCAAATTTAAATCATAAAGTATGATTTCATATATGACATAATATTTGACTTCCCTCTTAAGGTTGGTAGAGAAATAAACAAATAGATTGTCAAATTGTCTTATTAAGATTTAACTTTCAAAAGACACACGTACAAACGATGCTTATGTTTTGTAAATATTAATAAAAATAAAATGAAAAACTTAAATTTAATTTAGATTTTTGGTGTTTCATATTTATCAACCTATATCCCATTTGAAAATGAAACACAGTAATAAATCAATGTATCAAAGACACTATAAACTCAATCTAAATCAGAGGAGGGCAAATTGCTGAAATAATTCAATAAATTATTTTTTATTTTTTAATACAAAGTTTAACGAAGTATCATAAAAAAAATCAATTTTTGCGAAAATATTTTGACGTCCACTGAATCCGTTACGACCAATTTCTCAATGATGTCTGTGTGTGTGGATGGATGGATGTCCATATGCGCAATATCTCATGAACGAGACAAGATATGTAAACAAAATTTGTATAAGTTTCATGAAAATATGAAGAGCTGATTTGATTTTGAATGAAATTGAACAACCGGAAGAGGAAGTTTACTGGACACAAAACAATAAATATCATTTATTTCAAAAATAGAATCAGCTGTGAGAAAATGTTTCAAATGAAAGATGTTAGCAAAAGTATTTGGAATATAAAATGTTATTTGCATTTTTCTTGTACATGCTTCTAATTTTGAGAAAAACTTAATTAAATATTTAAGAATATATTTCAATAATCTTAGTTACACTGGGAACAAAAACTAAAACATTTTTAATATCTATGTGTCAAACGTGACAAATAATTATGAAGTGTAAAAATATGTGTCGTGTGAAATATTATAAAAGTAATATTTGTATTATTAGTTTGAGCAGTTTTAAGAGTAAATATTAAATAATACTTATTTAAAAATACAATAAATTAAAAAAATTAAACTGGTTTATCATCTGTGTATGAAAAAATTATTGTCAAAATAAATGAATACGCAAGAAACAAGTAATACGTGTTCAGTTGGTTTTAAATGTATGAGAAAGTTGTGTGGTGCCCACATAAAATTTTTTTATAATTATTGTCTCAATAGTAATTAAATTACAATAGTCAAAATACATTACTTTATAATCAAAATGTAATTAATTAATTAGCTCAATTATATGCAAAAATAGTTATTTATGTATCAAGGCACTAAAGTTCAATTTTTTATCACGAATATGGAATTTAATAAACCATGTGAGTGATAAAAAGGAACTTCAATGTCGAGGTACATATTAAGTTTTATTTCAAATCTAAAATTCGAAAAAACTATAAAACAATTGCAATATAGGTTAAGTTTATACATCTGTCAGTTGTCAATTGAAACTGACAGTCAGTGTTGCCAACCTCGAACAGTGAATAACACTCAAAATTATGTGTTTTGTCCTCAATTTCGTCATCGGAATTAATTAGTTAATTCTTGCAAATGTTACGTCCAAATTTACTATAGTACGTCAATATATCCTAATTGTACAATAATTATTTAACGGTTGCCAACACTGCGTTGCTCAAAATCGTGGTATAATGGTTTACTTTAGTGACGATTTCTGAGCTTTTAAAAACGATTTTTCAGCACTTTAGTTCCGATTTCAAATAAATGTAATTAAATTATATTAAATAATTGTAATTACTTATTTTTTTTAGGAAACAAAAGAATACCGTTTTTAATATATTTATTTGTTTATTTAATTCGTTGTGGGCAGCACAGTATCTCCCGCCATAGATCGAATAATGCAGGAACACCACTATCAAGAAACGCTTATCCCTTCCACAAATTTTGACACATGTCAAAAAATGACATTTGTCAATCGTTGTTTTGTTTTAAAAAAAAAAACAAGTTAGCAGATTTAAATGAAAATATCAAAATATATTTTATCTACGCTCGTGTTTTTATTGGCCCATTCGTGACTAAAGACTAGCTTTACGTACTTGTATCGTAAATAACTATTTTTAACGTGTTGTAATTCATAAATGGTGACAGTAAGAGGAAAATGTTTCAAACAATAATTGTAGATAAAAATATTTGAAACATTATTAATAATAATTTACTGAGATATTTTAAAATAACTTGATAGGGCTTCAAGTAAACTACCACTTCCGGTTATTGGATTATCACCAAAAACTAATCAGCTCTTCCAAAGAAGATACAATTGATATATACAAAATATCAAAATTTTTTGTTTAGTAGTTTTTGAGAAACCGTAACTCAGAGATCCACACAGACTGACAGACAGACACACACTCAGACAGACACACACACAGACATCACGGCGAAACTATTAAAACAGTTTTAAAACTAAGCATTTCTGATAATATACGGTGTCAAAATGGCGTTCACTTCACAAAAATTCGTTTCATATTTGGAAAATTACGAAGAACCATCAAATTTTGATCTTTGATCAAATAAAAAAATTTATTGTGGTCAGCACACAACCTCCCGCCCAATACAACACTTAAACGGTACAAAATAGTGTTTGATGATACAGAAACATACCTTCTTATTTATTTATTTTCTATTTATTTTTGAGAATTTTAATTTTCTTTCGTATATTTATTTAATTTTTTTGACATTTCACTAAGAAAACAGCTTCAAAATCAAAATGACATGTGTCACATTTCGTAAACAATTGAAAATTGAAAATTGATAAATATAACAAATTACTATAGAATTTCAATCTGCAATTCATGGAATTGTTTCCAAACGTACGCTTTCGAGTATTTTCACGAGCAGTACTTGGTCGATTTCTCAAGTAGATAGAAAACCAAGAGTTAATATTATTTGTTGACATGTCGTTTTAACAATAGTAAATATTATAACCGTACGCCACTGGGTTCTGCGTCATGTACTTTGACATAACTTCAGTGTGAATTTGATATCTTGTCTGTATATATTTTTATATTACAGTTTCCGCAATAATATGGGTTAAATTTGGAATTATATGTTTGTGATGATAAGGAATCAATAAACTATTACGAAAACCGTTGCTTTCCTGATTATTTTACAAGAAAATGTTTGAGATAAATCTTGTAGAGAATTGAATTCTGCATTGAAAACAATTGAGCGCTTTTATTTAGTTTTGATTTAAATTAGGTTTATTATTATTATTATTAAGCTGTCTCAACTGCTGAGGTTTTATCACACTCCCATTTGTCATTAGTAACTTTGCACCTAATTTAAACTTGAACTAAACAAGATAAATAAATGAACTAAACTGTGTTAGATGTAAAATTTAATTCTCTACAAGTTTTATTTGAAGCATTTTCTTATAAAATACTCAGGGCATCAATGGCGGCCTCAAAATTGTTGAAGCTCTACCCCTTCACACTTGCAGTAACTTTAAACCTAATTTATACTAAAACTACACAAGATAAAAGAGTGAACCAAACTGCGTTAGATGCATAATTTAATTCTCTATAAGTTTTAATTGAAGTATTTTCTTGTAAAATTCTTAGGAAAGCCAAAGCGGCCAAAAAACTGTTGAAGCCTTACACTTCTATGATGAGTCACATTCCCATTTGTCACTAGTAACTTTGCACCTAATTTAAACCTGAACTAAACAAGATAAAATAGTTAGCCAAACTGTGTTAGATGCAGAATTCAATTTTCTACAAGTTTTATTTGAAGCATTTTCTTGTAAAATACTCAGGGCACCAATGGCGTCCATAAAACTGTTAAAGCCCTACCCCTTCACACTTGCAGTAACTTTGAACCTAATTTATACCAGAACTAAACAAGATAGAAGTGTGAGCCAAACTGTGTTAGATGGAGAATTTAATTTTCTACAAGTTTTATTTGAAGAATTTTCTTGTAAAATACTCAGGAAAGCAATGGCGGCTAAAAAACTGTTGAAGCCTTACATGTCTACGATAAGTCATACTCCCATTTGTCATTAGTAACTTTGTACCTAATTTAAACCTGAACTAAACAAGATAAAAGAGCGAACCAAACTGTTTTAGATGCAAAATTCAGTTTTCTACAAGTTTTATTTGAAGCATTTTCTTGTAAAATACTCAGGGTAACAATGGCGGCCTCAAAAGAGTTGAAGCTCTACCGCTTCACATTTGCAGTAAATTTAAACCTAGTTTACACCAGAAATAAACAAGATAAAAGAATAATTCAAACTGTGTTAGATGTAAAATTTAATTTTCTACAAGTTTTACTTAAAGCATTTTCTTGTAAAATACTCAGGAAAGCAATGGCGGCTAAAAAACTGTTGAAGCCTTACATGTCTACGATGAGTTACACCCCCATTTGTCATTAGTAACTTTGCACCTAATTTAAAATTGAACTAAACAAGATATATAAAAGAACCAAACTGTTTTAGATGCAGAATTCAATTCTCTACAAGTTTTATTTGAAGCATTTTTAAGTAAAATACCCAGGAAAGCAACACCAACCAAAAAATTATTGAGATCCATATTTCATTTGAAAACTATTTCTGTAAATTAATCACAAAACCTATAATTACACAATGTTTCGTTTCTTCGTAAACACCCAGTATATCTGGCGCCACATATTAAATATTATTAAATTAAAACATACTTTAGTCATAATGTTATTGACATTTATCGTATTACTAAGTGTCTTATCAAATTCGTAATCGATTACAATCATTTAAATCATTAGCATTCTTTGAGATATGGGACAATATTGAGGGCATATATCAATCAAATGTAGATTCTTAAAACAATTAGATTTAATCATAATTTATTAGCTCTATTTATTGTTTATTGATAATCATTAGAACATAATAACAGAAATCATTTTTGTCAACAAAAACACAGAAAATGTTTTGTTGTTTTGCAGTGAGCAAGACTTGAACTCTTGAATTCTCGTCCGTGAAATGAAACTTGCTAGAGTACGTACCACCAAAACTCGAAGGACTGTAATAAGACAATTAAAACACATTTTTTTTATGAAACTATCTAAAATGAAAAATTATTATATCATAAAATCTGCCTAATAAGTACATTTATTTCTATGCTTTGTCAATGAAACGGTAGCCTCTGCTGTAAATATGGTATTTTGGTGCCTAGTAAAACAAATAACAAAATTATTTTGTTTGTTCACAATTAGAGCAACAATGATACATGAAAATTACCTTGCAAAGGTAAAAATCTGGTGTGGGCAGCACACTACTTTCTTATACAAGTAAAACCAATTGAACATGACTTGTTCCTTCCGTATGACTTTATTTTGACAATTATTTGATATATAGATGTTAAAACTGTTTTATTTTGTTCTCAGTCTTCAAAACTTTCTAACTAATAATACAAATATTACTTATTATTACACATATTTGTGAAAGTTCACAATTATTTGACACGTTTGACACATAGATATTAAAAATGTTTTAGTTTTTGTTCCCATTGTAACTAAGATTATTGAAATATATTCTTAAATATTTAATTTTTCTCAAAATTAGAAAAGTGCAAATAACATTTTATATTCCAAATACTTTTGCTAACATCTTTCATTTGAAACTTTTTCTCATAGCTGATTCTATTTTTGAAATAAATGGAATTAATTGTTTTGTGTGTCCAGTAAACTTCCTCTTCCGGTTTTTCAATTTCATTCAAAATCAACTCAGCTCTTCATTTTTTCTTGAAACTTACATATTCCAAGTTTCGTTTACATATCTTGTCTCGTTCGTGAGATATTGCGCACATGGACATCCATCCATCCATCCTCACACACAGACATCATTGAGAAAGTGGTCGTAATGGATTCAGTGGACGTTAAAATATTTCCGTAAAAATCTCGTCAACGATTTTTTTCGTGATTCCAATACTTCCTTATACTTTGTATAAGAAAGTAAAAATTAACGAGGCAAGGTTTCAACCTCTCTCTCAATACAAACTATTACACTTTTAAACAAAATAAATTTAATATAATTTATACACCCAACTAAAGTGTTATAATTTTGCTTCTCACATAATTACACAAACGAAAAATGTGAAATCAATTATTGAGGCAAGTACATGGAAATTCATCCAATGGCTCAGAATTTTACTTGCAAAAATAATTTCAAAATGTCTGTTTGTTATGCTCCTTGAATAATCGAATAAATGTTGTTATAGCTATTAACATTCCTAGCAATGTTATGAGTATCGTAACAGCCGCAGATGTCAGTTTGAAATCCGAGCTCATAGAGCGAGAACTTTAAGACATCTAAGTCCTGTTATGACTCATAACATCCATGGTTTGTTCAACAGTTTGCCGGTTTCAGAATATAAAGATGTTAATGTCATTAACAAATATTTTTTTTGAAATTCTTTTTTGTAAAACGTCTGTCATAATTTTAGAAAGTGATCAATTAAGTCTGTTTTTATTTAACACCATTTTGTATCATATTTAAAATTATTTTGTTACTTAAACGTCAAATATGTTCTTCGTGGTTAAATAAAAAGTGGATTTTGGCGATGCTGAATTGCCTGAAACCCTGAAAATATTTGGAACGCAGCAGCTGAATCTGTGAAAAGCTTAATTACGTGTGTATTAATAAATAGCGTTATAATATCATTGTGTTTTATTTTTATTTTCTTGACTGTTTTGACAGGTCAGTATGGTAATATTACCGTACAGCATAGAGTTATGACATACTTACTATGCCTACTTTTGTGCATGTAAACATAAGTTTAATCTCCTGAAACCGGTAAATAAATATATGCTGTATTTCTAACGATAAAAGGAATTTCTAAGACGGTCATTTTTATGACTCACCCTGTATGTACGAGAGGAAATACACCTAGAAGAAATTCTAAGTTAAGATGTTAAAATATTGTGCACAAATTAAATCATAAAAGTTAAGTACTAACAATAATTTCTTCATTTAGACATATAAAACTCCTATATTTAGGCAACTTATTTGTAATATCTGATACGCTCAGTAATCTACTTTTCAAGTTTTTTCCTTTAAATTTATTATAAATAAAGTCGAAATTCTCAATGTCTATTTGTAAATTAAAGTTGTTGTTTTTTTGCAAGTACTAAACTACTATAATGTACAGAAAAAATGGGCGTATAAATCATAAACGAAATATGACAAATTTATAATATCAAAATCGTGTAACACTTACGAAATAATTAGTAGTAAAGTATTTTTTTATTTTAAATATTTTGCAGTAAAGCGATATAACGTATTGAACATATTTTGACGTCACTGGTACTCGCATTGATTCTATTGGCCAGAAATATGAAACGTGCAGCGCGTCTGCCGCTGCGCCTAACGTCTATTGTGGGCTAAAATAGAACTACGAAATGTCATTTTATTTATTTTGTTTGTTATATTAGTTGGGCTTCTATTACTTGTTTTATAATTTCACTGTTTTCTTGTGCTATGTTGAAAATCTATTGAATAAAATTGTGTGTTGAGGTTAGGTTACATCGCTACTAGCGCCACTGTTCTCAAACTTTCGTATGTTATTTACTCGACTATCAAGTTGCCAAATTAATTTTATCTTTATTTATATTAAGTTTAATTGTTGTAAATTAAGACTTATAATATGTAAATATTATTTTTACATTAAAAAATATGTAATATCTAATATCTAATATCATGAAAAATTGTTGTTTTAGTGCCACTGGCGGAGTACCAATGACGTCACACAAATTTTGATAAATCATAACTCTGGTAATATATGGAATTTTCATATCGTGTTTTCACTCATCGTCATATATTCTAATAAAGTTTCATAAAAAAATCTGGTGTGGGCAGCACACTACTTTTTTATACAAATTAAACCAACTGAGCACGTATGACTTGTTCCTTTCGTATGGCTTTTGACATTTTTTTGATATATAGATGATAAATCTGTATAATTTTGTGTTTTCATCGTAACTATGAATTTTTAATAGAAATCAATTAATATCTAGTTTTCAAAACTTTCTAACTAATAACACAAATTTTACTTTTATAATATTCCACACGACACAATTATTTGACACGTTTGACACATAGATATTAAAAATGTTTAAATTTTGTTCCCATTGTAACTAAAATTATTGAAATATATTCTTAAATATATAATTTATTTTCTCTCAAAATTAGAAGCATGTACAAGACATGCAAAAAACATTTTATATTCCAAATACTTTTTCTAACATCTTTCATTTGAAACTTTTTCTCACAACTGATTCTATATTTGAAATAAATGGAATTTATTGTTTTGTGTGTCCAGTAAACTTCCTCTTCCGGTTTTTCAATTTCATTTAAAATCAACTCAGCTCTTCATATTATCAACAAACTTATAAATTCCAAGTTTCGTTTACATACCTAGTTCGTGGGATGAGATATTGCGCACACGCGCATCCATCCATCCACACACACAGACATCATTGAAAAATTTAGTCTTAACGGATTCAATGGACGTCAAAATATTTCCCCAAAAATCTCGTCAACGATATTTCCATGATTCCAATACTTCCTTATACTTTGTATAAGAAAGTAAAAATCAACAAAAATTGGTTTCTTGTTCATATCTAGTGATCTCTGCAATTTTTCGTAGAAACAAAACATCTAATTTTAGATTTTAACCAAATCAAAAATAATAATAAAATAATCAAATATAGATTTATATTTTTATACTACCCTAAAATTAAAAATAATGTTTAATAAAGGGAAAACAAAATTCTGTAAATTTTGACAGGTAGGTGTCAGATAATCGATTTAATCTTGAATGTCAATTGTTTTTTACCTCCCGCCTACCTCTAGATAAGGGAGGTATTGTTTTTGATAAAAAAATTGGGTAGTGAGTTTTCAATGAATAAGCACGTTTTAGGGTCCCTACAATACGATTTTACTGTTTTCACGATGATGTCTGTATGTATGTATGTATAGATGTATGTGTGTATGTATGTGTAAGTGTGTATGTGTGTATGTATGTGTAAGTGTATGTGTGTGTGTGTGTGTGTGTGTGTGTGTGTGTGTGTGTGTGTGTGTGTGTGTGTGTGTGTGTGTGTGTGTGTGTGTGTGTGTGTGTGTGTGTGTGTGTGTGTGTAGTCTGTGGCAATTTTTTCGTCTCGCATAACTCAAATACCAAAATACCAAAAAATACAATTTTGTGAATTATTGCTTCTTATGTTTAAATGAAGAGCTGATTAGATTTTGGATAAAATTGGTCAACCGGAAGTAGCAGTTTACTTGAAGCCCTTAACAGTTTTTTGTGAAAAACACGGTGAAATTTCCTTTTTCAACAATTTATGTTATTTTGAAAATTGAAGAATATTGAATTTTACATGTGTTTTGATTACACTAATTTTATTAATTTTTATTAGATTTAGAGATAATAAAATATAAAAAATTAGATTTCACAAATCTTGCATTCCTAGTACACCATGGAAACATTTAAATTATTTCTATTTTTTACGAAATGTGACACTTGTCATTGTGATTGTGAAGCTGTTTTCTTAGTGAAATGTCAAAAAATTAAATAAATGTACGAAAGAAAATTAAATTTCTCAAATATAAATAGAAAATATACATATAAGAAGGTATGTTTCTGTATCATCAAATACTATTTTGTACCGTTTAAGAGTAGTATTGAGCGGGAGGTTATGTGTTGGTCACATCAGATTTTTTATTTTACAAATAGTACAGTTTTAAATTGACAAGAGGTGATACAGGAATAAAGGGAAAAAAATACAAATGTTATTCAATTATTTATTCAATTAATATACAGCTATACAATACAACAATTGCTGTTGTTCAAATTTTCCAACTTCCATTTTGTTGTGTTTTTAATTAATATTTGTTTAACTTAATAATCGAAGGCACCAATTTACTAATTCAACTGGTATCAAGTATGTTACAATTTATCGCAAACCGATCTTCAGCTGTCTTTAAAAATAAATAATTTATTTACAAAACGTTACAGGAGAAACAGCGATTTTATTGCTTGTCCACTGGATTGTGCACCGACGTAAGTGTGTAAGGCTTCAATAGTTTTATGGCCGCCATTGTTTCCCTAATTATTTTACAGGAAAATGCTTCAAGTAAAACTTGTAGAGAATTAAATTCTGAATCGAAAACAGTTTGGTTTATTCATTTATCTTGTTTAGTTCAGGAATAAATCTGGTTTAAATTTGATAATGACAGCACGTTTCTTGAAAATGTCAACTGTTTTTTTGGTATCACTACTTTCCTGATTGTTTTACAAAAAAAAGTTTCAAATAAAACTTGTAGAGAATTAAATTCTGCATTGAATACAGTTTGGCTTATTCATTTATCTTGTTTAGGTCAGGTTCAAATCAGGTTTAAATTGGGTACTGACAGCACGATTCTTGAATGTGTCAACAGTTTTGTTGGTATCACTGCTTTCCTGATTGTTTTACAAAAAAAAGCTTCAAATAAAACTTGTAGAAAATTTAATTCTGCATTGAATACAGTTTGGTTTATTCATTTATCTTGTTTAGTTCTGGTTTAAATCAGGCTTAAATTTGGTAATGACAGCATGTTTCTTGAAAGTGTCAACAGTTTTGTTGGTATCACTGCTTTCCTGATTATTTTACAACAAAAAGCTTCAAATAAAACTTGTAGAACATTTAATTCTGCATCGAATACAATTTGGCTTATTTATTTATCTTGTTTAGTTCTGGTTTAAATCAGGCTTAAATTTGGTAATGACAGCACGTTTCTTGAAAGTGTCAACAGTTTTGTTGGTATTACTGCTTTCTTGATTGGTTTACAAAAACAAGCTTCAAATAAATGTTGTAGAGAATTAAATTTTGCATCAAAATCTGTTTGGTTCATTCATTTATCTTGTTTAGTTCAGATATAAATCAGGTTTAAATTTAGTAATGACAACACGTTTCTTCAAGGTTTCAACAATTTTGTTGGTACCATTGCTTCCCTGATTACTTTACAAGAAAATGCTTCGAATAAATCTTGTAGAAAATTGAAATCTGCATCGATTACAGTTTGAACCGTTTATTTATCTGCTTTATTTCTGGTTTAAATCAGTTGTAAATTTGGTTATGTAAACGTGGTCTTTAGAAATTCCAACAGTTTTGTTGGCACTACTGTTTTCCTGATTACTTTAAACAAAAAAGCTTCAAATAAATCTTGTAGAGAATTAAATTCTGCACCGAAAACAGTTTTTCTATAGATTTAAACTTATTTTGTTCTTGTTTAAATCAGGCCTTAGAACAACTTGTTCCTTACAAGTTTTATCAGTTTTGTTGGTATCACTGCTTTCCTGATTGTTTTACAAGAAAACTCTTCAAATAAAACTTGTAGAGAATTAAATTCTATATCTATACCTTGTAAAACTGTTGACTTATTTCTGTCGGTAAAGCCGTGTACATTATTTAAAATCATAAAATTTACAAACACGATTTCATTATTTAAACGATATCTCAAAAACTAATCAAGATATTTTTTTTTAATTTCATATTTTGAATGTACATGATTTAGTTATTAGCAGGTTTTATTTTGGTGGTAATTCATTAACCGGAGGTGGTAGTTTACTTGAAGCCCTAAACAGTTTTTTGGGCGTATCTCAGTAAATATTTGAGATACAATAAATTTTGTTATTAGCAAAAAGATGTAAAATATTATTAGCTACATATTTTATTTGAAACTTTTTTTTATATTTTGTATCCTTCCAAAGATATTTATTAAAAAGTACCGTTATATTCAGAATTTTTTGCTGAGAAATAATTAGGGAAATTTTAATATTTCAAAATCACCATTTGGTGCATCCAGTAAATTTAGTGTTTTTAACGTACCTATACTGAAGTTGGCTTGCGATATTTTTGCTTCTTAAGTATATAATATGTATATACTTTTCTACTGTTAAATTCTATATAATATACTAACATTATTTAAAGTTTATATTGTTGGATTAAAACTTTATAATTACTGTTACATTTTTACTATCATTTATTTACTTAATGATTGCGTATATGTCTGGATAAAATGATTCATGTTTTACTTATGTTATACTTTGTCAAACCAAAATGATATCATGAACATTATAATTATTAAATTTCGAGAACAGTATTAGAAAATATCAATTATCTTTTTTGTAATTATTCCTAAAGCTGCCCAAATAAACATTACATATTTCGTGATAAAATTTTATAATAATAAAACAGAGAAAATAATAAAGCAATTTTGCAATTTTAAGACAGTTTTCAACAATTTTTTTTATTATATTTGGTTGTTAAAATATGTAAAAGTATTTAAAAATATTATTTGATACATTTTTTCATAGAATTATTCAAAAAAGTAGGTCTCAAGATCAATAAAATAAACCAAAGATCAAAAAAATATATGTGACAAAAAATGAAATTTTCAATTATTTTTTTTTTATCAGTAAGGTTAAAATAAAACAGGCCGTTAAAAATTAGCAGATACGTTACAGACTAGAGACCATATAATGTAAAATTTATTTTTATTTCGACGATTCAATTTTTGTTGTTGACATATTTACTGTCAATTGTCAAAATATTATTGATAATAATTAATGTTCTTTATTTCATATTTGTATTTCATTGCTTGCTGATAACGACTTATACAAAAGTCGAAACATCTAAATAATAGTTATTTACGTATCAAGGCACTGAAGTTCAACTTTTTATGACGAATATGGAATTTATTAAACCATGTGAGTGATAAAAAGAACTTCAGTGCCGAGGTACATATTAAGTTTTATTTCAAATCAAAAATTCGAAAAAACTGTACAAAAATTACAATATAGGTTAGGTTTATACATCTGTCAGTTGTCAATTGAAACTGACAGGCAGTGTTGCCAACCTCGAACAGTGAATAACACTCAAAATTATGTTTTGTCCTCAATTTTGTCATCGGAATTAATTAGTTAATTCTTTTTGCAAATGTTACGTACAAATTTACTATAGTACGTCAATATTATCCTAATTGTACAATAATTATTTCACGGTTGCCAACACTGCGTTGCTCAAAACCGTCGTATAATAGGTTACTTTAGTGACGATTTCTGAGCACTGCCAGTTTCAAATAAAATATATTTTACATTATATATATTTATTATATTCAATTTATAATTTAAAAAAATGAGAGTCATTATTCACGAAGTTTGCGTCACGAGTCGTAGGCGAGTGACGCAAATCATCCAAGCGAATAATGACCATAATCCTGAATATATTATATTTTTTCTAACCCTGTAAATTATTTTTGAAAATAAAATTTACAGGAAATATTCAACTGTCAAATTATGTTGCTTGGTGTTCCACATCACGTATTTAAAATAACAGTGAATTATGGATTTTTATTGATTGGTCCAAAAGAGTGAATTATAAATCATATGGACAACATAATTCATCAAAAAATTTGAAGTAATGGGGGTATATTTATACAGGAACAGAAAAAATATTTTTTAATTACTCAAAAACGTTTATGGTTTCATTTTGATTTGACTTAGTATAACTACTGCTGTACTTATTCTTACTTAAACATGATTCATATGATTGCTTTCGCGCTATTATAATAGTGTCACTTCAAAT
Organism: Poecilus cupreus; assembly: GCA_963942605.1. Classification (NCBI taxonomy): domain Eukaryota; kingdom Metazoa; phylum Arthropoda; class Insecta; order Coleoptera; family Carabidae; genus Poecilus; species Poecilus cupreus. The sequence goes on from OZ012713.1 coordinate 38,141,593, forward strand.
ATTTAATAATAATTATTTAAACATTTACACATAAACATAAATATTTTGCTGTCAAATTTCGAAATGGCATTTTGTTTATTTTGTTGCGCTCCTTTTAGAAAAACAAAGTAATAATAAAATAAATTGTCATCATGCCATTTATTTACCTCTTAATATGCATCAATTATTTATTATCACTGATATATAATAACACTGGAACATTTTTTCTAGGTTAGGTGCAACTGTCAAAAATTATTTGAGGTTAAAAATCTATAAAAATATATTTATTTATTTGAAGTAACACTATTTTAAAATGAATTCTTTCCTAATATTTAATCACTGTACTTCTGACGTATTATTGCAATTTCTCTTTATGTATATTACGTATAAAGAATTATAATATAATATCATTATTCACTATGAACAAATTAATGTAGTTCAGTCGAAAATAAATCATTTTTTTTTTACAAAACACGAAACAGTTTATGATACTTTTGTCTTGTTCATTTTAATCATACGTAATCGTACAAGAACATACTGAAAAAATATTTGTATTATTTGCAATAATATATTTAAATAATATTTGTAGTATAATTATTTTTGTTAATTAATTATTATTTGTTGGAAATAAATTGTTTATTTACACATTATAAAAAAGAAGTGTATTATTTTTTCCTGTGGAGTAAATTCAAGCACGAGACGTAGACGTACACTCCAGGAAAAAAAATGTACCAAAAAAGTCTAAATTTTCGAGTGCCATAACTCGCTTGCATTTAGTTGAAATTGGATGATTCTTCAAGTTTTAGAAACTTTGAAATGTTCTCTTTAATGTGATGCCAGTCAATATGATATCAACCCCCTCCCACCCCCTATAAAATATGACCAACTTGGACAGCTCGTACGCAGTGCCAAAAAAATCGTAGAATCAATTGGGAAACATAAAGTTCAAACATTTTCGTTTAAGTTTCACAAGTTTCAAGTACCTACAACAATTTGTGAATTTTTCAAAAATTTTCCAGACGTTTTAGAAAACTTTTGCAAACGCGATAAATGAACATTCAATACGCAAAAAGTATTGTTCTTTCATTTAATAGTTATTTGTATCACAAGTTTGGATACTGCTATTTTGAGAGTGCGAGTTTATTTTGATAGGACGAGCCGTAGGCGAGTCCTGCAAATACGAGCACTCGCAAAATAGTTTCCAACCGAGGGATACACAAGATTTTTCGCGCCAACATTTATGTAAATTTAATAAATAAATTTAATTTATTAAAAATTTTCTTAATGACAGGGATTTCTTTTATGTTGCTAACTTCACAATATTTGAATGTCAATTATATTTATTTTCCAGTATCATAACCAAAAATATCTACATATTTTTATTTGGATTTCACACTGTAAATTCAATTATAATTACTTACAAATATGTTTAAAATCCATAAATATTCTGTTTTCTTGTATTGCAAATACTCAATTGTAGATTTATTGCCATAATATTTTTATGTCAATGTAATACTTTGACATTTCTAGCGTCAGAAGTTAGCTAAAATTAGTGAAGTGATGCCAACATATAACCATTAAAAGTTAGTAATTTTTGTCGAACTAGTACGACAAAAACATGATTTCCGACCGCTTTATGAGATATGTAATTGTATCAATGTCGGACGGCGGCGCGAAAAAGGCTGATATCATATTGACTAGCATCACATTAAAGAGGACATTTCAAAGTTTCTAAAACTCAAAGAATCATCCAATTTCAACTAAATGCAACCGAGTTATGGCACTCGGAAATTTAGACATTTTTGGTGCATTTTCAAGTGCTGCGTTTTTATTTTCCTCGAGTTTAATTCTCAACTGACAGTTAATATCAAAACAGATGATCAAGGTCATGTGTTTCTGTTTTCTATTGCGTCGTGAACAGATTTAGGTTGGTACTAGTGGAACTAGTAGCGTACTGTCAACGAAGGTATAATTTTGTGTCTGTGAAATAATTAATAAAAACCAGTGAGCAGTGAATTTATTTAAAACAAATTGTGATAAATGTTTCAGTTTTGTACACAATATTGTACATATCTTGTTCTTCTGTATTTTCTGCACGTTTGGAATGAAATATTTTCGACTGAATAACATCTTTATATACTTTAAGAATTGCTTTGCATTTTCAGTAAAATAAAGCCAACATTTTAACAAAATAACTATGTCTTAAAGGTTTTATACATTATATACAATTGTTATATTATTTAATTAACCTAATTCCCTATTTGAAATTTGTCATATTTTATTGCTGTACGAAAGAAAATTCGCGTTTGCTTAGTTGACGCGACAGGCGGTAAAAGAGATTAAGATATATTTAGCTCTTTAAGTCAGAGAAAGATGAGTGATAACCTGCTTTTCTTATCTGTATAAATTTCTATTCACAATTATGATAGTTTTACACGATTATTTGTAATCCACTAATTCGCGCTCATTTTTACCCGTTAAACAATTGAATTTTAAACAAGTTTAGTTTAAAAAATACTCAGTTAAAATCATAAATATTATAGTACGCCGTTCAATAATATAATAGTATATTATAATATCAGGGATTATGATAGTTATAATTTACAAAGATGAAGTTCGCGTTATGAGCCGTAGGCGAGTGACGCAAATCATCAATAACATACTTTTTCTACTCCGGTAAATTCGGAAATCACTTTTGAAAATGATCAAAATTCGTTGAAACACACGTTGAAAAACGTCAACATAAAATATTAAAAATATATAAAGACAACTGAGTGAATAATGACCATAATCCTGAATACAATACAATACTGAATACAATTTGGAAATCACTTTTGAAATGATCAAAATTCGTTGAAACACACGTTGAAAAACGTCAACATAAAATATTAAAAATATAGAATGACAACTGAATGAATAATGACCATAATCCTGAATATAATACTGTACTGTAAATTTGGAAATCACTTTTGAAATGATCAAAATTCGTTGAAATACACGTTGAAAAACGTCAACATAAAAATATTAAAAACATAGAATGACAACTGCGTAAATAATGACCATAATCCTGAATACAATACTGTACTGTAAACTTGGAAATCACTTTTGAAAATGATCAAAATTCGTTGAAAACACATGTTGAAAAACGTCAACATAAAATATTAAAAATATAGAATGACAACTGAGTGAATAATGACCATAATCCTGAATATAATACTGTACTGTTAATTTGGAAATCACTTTTGAAATGATCAAAATTCGTTGAAACACACGTTGAAAAACGTCAACATAAAATATTAAAAATATATAAAGACAACTGAGTGAATAATGACCATAATCCTGAATACAATACAATACTGAATACAATTCGTAAATCACTTTTGAAATGATCAAAATTCGTTGAAATACACGTTGAAAAACGTCAACATAAAATATTAAAAATATATAAAGACAACTGAGTGAATAATGACCATAATCCTGAATACAATACTGTATTGTAAACTTGGAAATCACTTTTGAAAATGATCAAAATTCGTTGAAACACACGTTGAAAAACGTCAACATAAAATATTAAAAATATATAAAGACAACTGAGTGAATAATGACCATAATCCTGAATACAATACAATACTGAATACAATTTGGAAATCACTTTTGAAATGATCAAAATTCGTTGAAATACACGTTGAAAAACGTCAACATAAAATATTAAAAATATAGAATGACAACTGAGTGAATAATGACCATAATCCTGAATACAATACAATACTGAATACAATTTGGAAATCACTTTTGAAATGATCAAAATTCGTTGAAATACACGTTGAAAAACGTCAACATAAAAATATTAAAAACATAGAATGACAACTGCGTAAATAATGACCATAATCCTCAATAAAATACTGTACTATAAATTTGGAAATCACTTTTGAAAACGATCAAAATTCGTTGAAAACTCATGTTGAAAAACGTCAACATAAAATATTAAAAATATAGAATGACAACTGCGTAAATAATGACCATAATCCTCAATAAAATACTGTACTATAAATTTGGAAATCACTTTTGAAAACGATCAAAATTCGTTGAAAACACACGTTGAAAAACGTCAACATAAAATATTAAAAATATAGAATGACAACTGCGTAAATAATGACCATAATCCTCAATAAAATACTGTACTATAAATTTGGAAATCACTTTTGAAAACGATCAAAATTAGTTGAAAACACACGTTGAAAAACGTCAACATAAAAATACCCAATGACAACTGACTACATGTCAACTGTCAGACGTCTTTAAAACAATCGAGAATTATTAATTTCAGGCTTTGTGATTGGTCGAAAACAGTGAATTATGAATCATAATATCATGAATTATGGGTGCTATAATTCATCAAAAATTTATTTATACAGGAGTAGAAAATTATTTTACGGCGTACAATAATATGTTAGTTGTTGAATATACCATTGGTGGCAGCACTTACAAGGGTAATTGTCAATTGACAGTTGTGTTGCGTGGTAATGTCATATTTTTTTATTTAAAATGTCAAAAAATATATATACTTGTATTTTATGTCAAGTTCTGCAAAAAATGTTGTGTGTTAAATCTGGCTTTACCTAAAGACATTTGAAAGTGTCCGGGTTCAAAATTCTTCCAAATAAGCAAATTAAATTTTAAATTATCTTGATAACGCACAGACTTTCAAAAAAAAGTTGAGAAAATTTCAAAATAACATATATTTAAATTGTAATATATTGAATTATTAGAGAAATAAAATAAATTAATACACTTAATTTATTTCGCTTTCAAAAAAACATTTTGACATTCTTGAAATTAGGTAGTTGGTGGCGCTAGTATCGCAGTTTTGCAGTGAGTACTGCATATGACACAGCAAACACGCAAAGACAAAAAATCACTCGAGCAAGATCCGACACGCCCAAATATGTATATTGTTATTTAAAGCGGAGTAATACTTGAATCTCATTGGCTCAAACAGACGCGTACAAGTCCTACGTCATCAAAAACAAAACTATCCGTTATTTATTACAGAAGTAATTTATAATTAAAATAAATATGGAACTGTTTTCTTTCATATTTTCAATAAACTTTTGCTTTTTTTGATTATTGTTGAATAGCTATTAGTTAATATTTTTCTCGCTAGAGTATGCGACATACCGTAGCTATAATAATCGTGTAAAAATATCTAAATTAATTATCACTTATCCTATTCCAAGTTAAAGATTACGATATGATCATTTTCTCTTTCGAATAGATAAATATATAAATAGATATTTGAAATATCAAAATACAAAATCACAAAAAGCAAGTTATAAAATACATAGGGTAAACCAAAAAGTTAATTATGGGTATTTATGTAAACGTTCAAAATGACTTAAGTGTTAGTTTATGCAGGTTATAGATCTTAAAGTAAGTAAGATATACGTGTTTAGTTCAAAATGTTAAAAATCACAGTTTTAAATGTATTTTCGGTTTAAATAAAGTTTCTTTCTCAAATAAATCAATCGATAAATGTCTAGATATTAGCACAATTCGTAGTAAAATTTCAGACGTGTATATATAGCTAAAGAGGAATAAGGAAAAATTTGTGACAATTTAATATTTAAATGTCCCTAAAAAATAAATGAGTTATTCCAAACTAACCTACAAAATCAGTTTGGTAGTGTTTGGAATACAGATATGCATGTTTACATTTACTAAGTTGGCAACACTTTATGCTTGGGGTGACAGCTACAAGCAGTGGTGCCAATACATAATCCAACAAATGTAATAATTGTTACAACATTTATTTTTGTATAAAGTTGTTAATTGTCAAACTTCATTAATATCTATTGTTTTAATGTATGTTTGAAAATAGTTATTTGTGATATAAGTATTAAAAGTGACATTTTACTACAAAAAAATGTAGAATAACATTTTGACAGCTCGATTTTTTTAATATAAATCATTGCCGTGTATGTTACTTTTAACAGTAGTGTCATAAGCCGACACTTTTAACTTGCTGAGCAACGGTTAAAAGGGCCACACTTAGAAACGGTCGTAGATAAATAACTTATGGCAAAGCGATGGCAAGAAACATGCACAAAGCAAAAAACAAATTATATTAACTGTTTTAATAGTTTTGTTAGTTTATCAGAAAAAAAAACTTGCCGATCCGCTTTTATTATTTATTTATAGCATACAGGATGACTCATAACTTACGGAAAAGATTTAAAGTGTACCAATGGAATATCAAAATAATGTTTTTCCTTATTAAAGTTTTACCAAAAATAACAAAAAAGTTACAGATCGGCAAATTTCTTTATAATATTTGTCACTAAATAAAACCAACAACTAAGACATCATTTGTGAAAGTTAGTTACAAACAACCTAACACTAATTTCGATTTGTAAATGAAGCTTTAGTGGCTATATTCATGCGTGAGAATACCTAAAATCGATAGATTTGACAAGGCTCTATCGGAGAATGTGCTGCCATTTTGTAGCGACAATTAGAAAAGGACATTTTATGTGGCTATGTTCATGCGTGAGAATAGGTGATTTCTAAATTCTGATGTCGGGTATAATATATAATACATTATCGTAAATAAAGAGTTAAATGCACATAAATTGCAAATAAACTAATGAATATGTTTAAGGTATATGTTATATTATCGCGAATACGATGCTCTGTTTTTTTTTTTTTGCTCAAAATCTACCCCCATAGAGGGGCGTAAACCACCTCTAAATATAAATTTGATAGAATACCGGCGAAAAAATTAAAATTTTCTGTTTTATATTTAGCAATGTTCTGTAATATTTTTTATATTTTGCGTTGATCCTTGCAGTTGGTACCACTGACATATTTGATATTTGAAACTTCATGTGAATTAGGTACAACCTTCAATACACATTCGGGTTTCGTAATGGCTTCATTATGAACGCAGAATATAAAAAGTAAATATTTGTTTTATATGTCATTGTATATCAAATCGTAAATATAAAATAATCTGTATTATTATTTCCAAACACCTTTGAAAGTTTCCCTTATTCCTCTAATTTATATTTCTGCCGCTAGATGCCAAACACTTCGATTTATTTGCAGGGTATTTGCAAAAATAATCGAAGTTGGTAATTGTCAAAAAAATATATTTTTTTTTTTTGTTGTTGATGAGTTTTAGAGAATTTATTTTATTTTCTTTTCATTTTTAATAAAAACCATAAAATATTTTATCATAATAAATGAAACATTAAGATATTTCATACAAGGTATTATCTTACAGTAGCAGTATATAATAAACTATTTTAGTCCCTCGTAAATAATAGCAGTTTTACTCCTTATCAACATTTCTGTAGCTGCTGTTGTAATAAAAAAACTGTATTATAAAATAAATTCTCTATATTTTACATGTGTTTTTATTCCTAAAAAAAAATTATGTAACTTTGAAATTATCAACTTTAAAATAATGACAATAAATGATGAGATATTACCGAACTCTTTTGAGTATTGTAATACCTTTGACGCAAAATAAAAAAAATATATTTCTTCACAATTTTACAAATACCGTAACCAATATCAACAATTTGACCTTGACACGTCTATTCTAATGTCGCGATGTATATTCAGCTAGTATTCTCCGAACGAATGAAGCTGAAATACATTTAATTTTACATACAAATTGTGCTGCGTTCATTTCAATATCAAAAATCGTCTTTCCCTAAAATATGTTTTTACAAAACTGATAGTAAAAACGTTTATATGTATAATAGTTTAAGTTTACACAACTGGGTGTATTTGTGCAATGTTGGATCATCTCCCTGTCTGGAATATGGCGTAGTTGATTACAGTTGGTAACACTGTCAGCAGAATCATCGTTAGGGATATTTCGCGTTTGTCACTGTTGCTGGTTTCCACGCATTTCCCTGGAAAACACAGAAAGAGTGTCTTAACATCAGAGAGTAAATGTACAGTTCAGGTTAGTACAGCAGAGGTCGTGGGTTCGAATCTCACTGAGGAGCTGGTGGTTTGAGAACTTCATGTAAATTCATAAGTATTTAATCGTTAATTGGGATATAAGCAGAAATATAGTTTTCTATAATCCTTGCACTTTCGACTACAATAGCGAAAACCGGTTATGGTGAACTTACAGGAATAGCAAACAGGTTTTGGTTACAAGTTGAGAATAACCGGTTTTTCTAGGTATACTTACAAGAGCCAAACTGGTTAATATTGCAATATCAATAACACATTTGTAAAGCTATTACCAGATTACTTAGCCCTAATGAAATAGATTACGGTATTTCTTAGGTCTAGCTGTGATAAAAACATCAATTGTTAATGTACAGTTCAGGCCAAAGTAAAAAGAGGAAGTGTATCGAATAAAACAACAAGAAAAGATACTGGCTCAAGTAAAATGGACGACTGTACAAAATGCGTTGTTACTAGAGCCATTTACGATGGACATTCAAAAAATATCATACAATAGAATCACTCTGGCAAACACTAAACAATGAAATTGAATTCCCAGACAGTGAGACTTCATTATTAAGATGTTCAAAGACGATGGGGTTCACTTATAAAATGTTAGGTAATAGGAAGAGCATTATGGAAGACCCGCGAATTGTCAAAATGAGAACAGAACATTTATCAAAAGTGGAGTATCGAAGACTTGCTTTTAACAAATTAAATCTCTATTATGTTTAATATTAAATATACGTTAAATAATTGTATCACATGGAAAATTATCAGCAAATAAAGTAATACGGCCCGCGAGTAACAGCATCCAGTGAAACAGTTTGTTAGTGGTCGACATTTTCCATTTTAAGTACTTCTCAGGTCAATACTTTATACAACCAAAGTTTTTCGGGCGAATTACTGACTTTAGAAAAAAATATTGTTTACAAAAAATGATTAAGAAAAAGGGCCCTATTTAATAGAAATAACAAACAGAAAATTAAACCAGTGGTAATCAAACGATAGAATATAATTATATATTTTAAATAGTAACCTATATTAATTTTTAGTCCATTAGATAAAGAATTTTTTTCTGATTTCAACGATATAAATTTGTTATGAGGTTGTATAACAATTATTTTAAGAAAAATGGTATTAAAAATCAGAAATAATTTTACAATATTGCAATAGGCTTTGCAATAAACAATTATTAATACGAGTATTGTTTATAAATCGCAACCTTTTTGTATCTTAAATAACGTGTTTTACTACGAAATTAATAATAACAAATGAAGCACATAACGAAGAAATACCAGAAAATAATAGTAATAACATACAAAGAAAAACAAATATGATAGAAATTATTTACGATTTATTCAACCATAGATATTTTTGGTATTTTTTCACTTAAAAGTATTAATTTTTTTTATATAATTTGTATTCAAAAACACCTTCTAGATTTTGAAGACAAAAATTCAATTCTTCTTTTGAATTCAAAAGATAAAGCACATCTAATAGATTAAACATTTAAGTCTCTAATTGATTAACGAATATTATTCTTACATTCATCCTCAGTTGTTGAAAGAGCACTAAACACTTAGTTTTTAAGACAGTCCCTAAAAAAAAGTATAATGGAGTTAAATCAGGCGATCTAGTAGGCCAAAGCATTGGACCATTATTGGCTACTCACAGATCATCATTGGGATTAGCAGCAAAAAATGCTAGCACAGCACTTTCAATATCTCCGTCAATTATTCTGGGTTGACGTTCCCTTTTCAACTGAAAGGACCCAACAGTTTGGCCATTTCGAAAAATGTTCTCAATAAATCACGAATGGGTAGAACTTTTTGGGGATAAATCTTTGTATTGTTAAATTAAATTTCTTCTACACTCTCCATACATAACAATAAGATTAAATAGTGGAAATTTGTTAATGCAACTGCAAGCTATTATTTATTAATGAGTAATTAAACAATTACGAAAACAAACACTTATTAATGTAACAAAACTATCTGTCATTTGTTTAATTTGTTTGCATTTGTTTATTGCTTAGCCTACTGTAATATTGCAAAATATTTCTGATTTTTAATCGCGTTTCTCTCAATAGTTATACCACGAGTTCTAAGAATTTAATCGATTAAATTTGACATGTGTAGCTTATGCAAAAATTTTGCTTAAAAAGTGTTTGAGTACATAATAATTTGATAATTTGATTTTATCTTAAATTATTATGTACGATAACACTTTTTCAAAGCAAAATTTTGTAAATAAGCTACACATCAAATTTAATCGATTCAATTTTTTAGCACGAGTGGTATATGTCAAGATTATTTCATGAATTCATAGCATAAACTTTAATATTTGCCGAAGAAATTGTAGTAAAATGTTGATTTTGACACATTTTCACATAAATACATCGGTACACACATAAACAAAAAGCACCATAAAATTATGTTGCTATAGTGTAACTATAGCAAATTGATTGTTTTCCTTTTTATTTGTCAAATAAATGTCAAAAATTTGTAAATAAAAATAGCTTGAAATGAATAATTCAACATGTTTAAAGACATAGAATACCAGTAAAGGTAAAGAACATGTAAGTATGTTGCTTCTGCAACTAATTATCCGGCTAAATATGCCTTCAAAATGTTCAAAATTTGCATATAAAAGATAGCTTCAATTTAATCGCGAATAAATAGCATGCTGCTGTTTAATCACTTATCTAAAATGCACAACAATGAAAAATGAAACATTCTGATTGGTCAAATTTGTAATGAGTGAAATAATCAAAATAATTGTTATACAACCTCATAAAATATTTATATCGTTGAAATCAGAAAAAAATACTCTATCTAATGGACTAAAAATTTATATAGGTTGCTATTTAAAATACATAATTTTATTGTACCGGTTGAGTACCACTGGTATAATTTTCTGTTTGTTATTTCTATTAAATAGGGCCCTTTTTCTTGGTTACTTTTTGTATATAACATTTTTCTCTAAAGTCATTAGTTCGCCCAAAAAACCGCTTGTTGTTTCAAAGGAAACACCCGGCATAGTTGTGTAAAAACCGGTTTTCTTTCACTATTTATGAACTTGGAAAATACCTAAATAGTCTCTGTGTGAAATAATAAAACAACTAGAATAATTTTAAACGACCTTACCAGTACTGGTAGCATTGAAAGCTAGTGCTCCTTCGACCCCAGGTCGAATAGATCGATCACAACTATGACTCGAGCTACTAAAATGTACTAGCATTAGTCCACTAGATAGGTCACCTCCTGGTGAACTGCTGGAGCCGCTGCTGTAGTCCCGTTCCTCTCTATACACAAAAACATTGCATATACAAAACAGATGTTTTTGCAAATTTTATGTGGGTAGCACAGATCTTTCCGCTTGATTAACTTTGAAACGGTACAAAATATCAAAAAATGTTTCAAACAAAAATTGTAGCCAATACAATTATACATACTTTTTATTACATCAAAAATTTCCCAAACTCAATTATTTACTGAGATATCCTCAAAAAACTTGATGGGTCTTCAAATAAACTACCACTTCCGGTTGGTGGGTAGTCACCAAAAACTACCCAATTTATAATTTGGACCTCATAAAAGTAAATATGAAATTTGGTTTAAAAAGTATTAAAATTATAATATTTTATGTGTGTAACACAGAACTTCCCACTTGATTAACTTTGAAACGGTACAAAATATCAAAAAATGTTTCAAACAAAAATTGTAGGCAATACAATTTTACATATTTATCATTACAACAAAATATACCCTAACTCAATTATTTATTGAGATATCCTCAAAAAACTTTATGGGTCTTCAAATAAACTACCACTTCCGGTTGGTGGGTAGTCACCAAAAACTACTCAATTTATAATTTGGACCTCATAAAAGTAAATATGAAATTTGGTTTAGATATTATTAAAATTAAAATTTGGGGACACGGTTTGACAGCTGGGTGAAATGAAATGTATATTATTTACCTGTAGATAAAGCAGTATCGCCTGGCACCGTGACTGGTCCGGCTTAAGGGGGTGGTGATTAAATAATGTGTCCCGTTTTCTTCCCATCTGCCATGACAGGAATAAGCTAAAAAAAATATTATAGATAATATTAAATAGTTTAAATTTGTATACCAAGACACTAAAGTAAAATATATATTTTCCGAAACCGTTAAAGTATTAACTAAAAATATTATGTATTTGATGGGGCGGTGATGGCTGTGAACATGAAAAATACTAGGAGCCAAGCTGTCAAACATGATTATAATTTTCATTATTTTTTTTTTATATAATCTTAGACGTGTTCTGTATGTGATCTGCATTAAATCCGACAAATTATTATCAAAGATAAATAATAAATAAATTCACCAATAGTATTATAGAGGAAACATGTTTACTATTTTAAGTTTGTAATTAAGTTTGACATAATAGTCTGTAAAGTTTAACTTTATTATTTTAGCTAACTCAAATATTTTTTTCTTGTCAATTATTTAAAAAATACATAAATATTTCAATGCATTTTTTTGATATTGCTGTAAATTTTTATCTATTCATTTTAGTGCAAAAGTATAAATTAAAAAATCTGGTGTGGCACCACACTACTTTCTTATACAAATAAAACCAACTGAACACGTATGACTTGTTCCTTGCGACTATTTTGATTGGTTCATTGGCAACACTGCTACACCGTCTTGCGTCTGATAACCTAACTTTTAACTTGTCAGTTGTGTTGTCAAAGTGTATTTAAGAAGCAAATCGTTTTTAGAAACATGTGAAAAAAATTATGTGTCTAACATGAGAAAAAAAAATCTGGTGTGGGCAGCACACTATTTTCTTATACAAATAAAACCAACTGAACACGTAGGTCTTGTTCCTTGCCACTATTTTGACATTTATTTGATATATAGATGTTAAACCTATTTAATTTTGTTCTCAGTCTTCAAAACTTTCTAACTAATAATACAAATATTACTTATTATTACACATATTTTTGACACTTCATAATTATTTGACACGTTTGACACATAGATATTAAAAATGTTTTAGTTTTGTTGCCATTGTAACTAAGATTATAGAAATATATTCTTAAATATTTAATTTAGTTTTTCTCAAAATTAGAAAAGTGCAAATAACATTTTATATTCCAAATACTTTTGCTAACATCTTTCTTTTGAAACTTTTTCTCACAGCTAATCCTGAAAAAATGGGAATATATTTATACAGGATTAGAAAATAGTTATTTATGTATCAAGGCACTGAAGTTCAATTTTTTATCACGAATATGGAATTTAATAAACCATGTGAGTGATAAAAAGGAACTTCAGTGCCGAGGTACACATTAAGTTTTATTTCAAATCTAAAATTCGAAAAAACTGTAAAAAATTACAATATAGGTTAAGTTTATACATCTGACAGTTGTCAATTGAAACTGACAGTCAGTGTTGCCAACCTCGAACAGTGAATAACACTCAAAATTATGTGTTTTGTCCTCAATTTCGTCATCGGAATTAATTAGTTAATTCTTCTTGCAAATGTTACGTATAAATTTACTATAGTACGTCAATATATCCTAATTGTACAATAATTATTTCACGGTTGCCAAAACTGCTTTGCTCAAAATCGTCGTATAATAGGTTATTTTAGTGACGATTTCTGAGCTTTTACTGACGATTTTTGAGCACTTTAGTGCCGATTTCAAATAAATATTGTTTAATTTTCCGTTACCCTGTTACAAATTTTCCTGAAGCCATTTTAAAGTTATAATATTTATTTATTTAATCAGAAGATTGTAATTATATAATGGCGAATTTTAGAATTCATATCGTTTCATTTCTTTCTATAAACAAATAAATTTTAACCTACTTTTGAAATGGCAACACTTTTTAATAAATGCAAAATTTATTAAAGAAATATTATTTGACAGTGACATATGCTTTAAATTAAATCAAAATGTCAATCGAAGTAGTTACCAAAGTGTTGTGTTATTAATACTATTGTTATACTCACAAGAGACTTTTCTCAAAATTATACCCACTAGTGGGTTATCAGTTACTCTCCATTTAAAATCGCCATAGTTATAGAGCATTTATTGAGAGGTGTTGGATAAACTAAATTATATATTTAATAATATATTTCAATAATCTTAGTTACAATTGAAACAAAAACAAGACAAAGACAAACTCATATCTCTATCTTGATAAATCGTCGCGTTTAACCGTTGTTCTATGACGTCATCTTGTGATAACATTTCTCACAAGATGTGGACAAATTGTATACACGATAAGAGTTTAAAGATTTTCTTCAACAAGATGGATTGTTCAGAAACAGTGGCGTTACTGGGGTTTTTACAGGCACACGTAAAAGTGTATCATCTGCTCTAAAGTTACAATACAGGGTGTCCCATTTAAGGTAGGCATGCATTGGGATCTCGAGAAACGGAAGAGAATACGAGGTTGGTTAAATTAGATAAAAGTTTATATCCAGTGTTGTCACAATTCATTTTAAAAATATTCTAGATCAATATCAACATCTTCACATTTAATCTGATTTAGATTAGATCATAGATCAATTTTTTATCAGATCAGAAATAAAAGATATATTTTTTAGATCATGAAAACTGAAAGGTGAAAATTTTAATAACAACAAATTAATTACAAAATACTTTTTACATAATAAAATCAAAAAAGTTTTATATATACTTTTTTCCGAAAAATATATTGAATTTGTTTATATTAAATTGCATCGATTTAATATAATACCTACTGAGAACCAAATTTTAGAGGTTCTGATCTTTTTTCAGTTCATAGATCTTATTCTAGATCAATATCAAGATCAGAAAATATAAAACGATCTATATCACATAAAAGATTTTACGAGTTGATCTGGATCATTAGAACTAGATCAGTCACAACAATGTTTATATCGTTGTAAAGCAAAAAAAATTTGTATTCAAAAATGTCATGGATTACTATGACCTCCATATGAAAAATAAAAGCTGATACCAGTAACTCGTAAATATTAAAAAATAAAAAAATTTTGAGTACTTCTGCAAATTCACCATTAAAAAGTGTCATAAGAAAGTGCAAACCAGAATTTTGTATTATGTCATATAACAAAGTTATCAGCAAGAAAAAAAATTGCTAAATTTATATTTTAGCCAATATTAGTAAAATAAATAGAATAAAATATATCATCACGCCTTTTACCCATTATGGGTGTGGCACTCTGCTTTCGCAGATCTCAGTAATATATTTTTGCGTATAAAGTGCGGTTGCCAGCCGTCAAATTATAGCCCCCAAAAATGTTAGTGACCTATGATTTCAATGGGCGCATAAACCATAAACGAAATATGACAAAATTATATCAAAATCATGTAACACTTATGCAATAATTAATAGTAAAGTATTTTTTTCTTTTAAATATTCTGCAGTAAAGCGATATAACGAAATGAACATATTTTGACGTCACGGGTACTCGCATTGATTCTATTGGCCAGAAATATGAAACGA
The DNA here is from genome assembly GCA_963942605.1 of Poecilus cupreus. Lineage (NCBI taxonomy): Eukaryota > Metazoa > Arthropoda > Insecta > Coleoptera > Carabidae > Poecilus > Poecilus cupreus. The sequence continues at coordinate 38,157,049 of OZ012713.1, forward strand.
GCAGCGCGTCTGCCGCTGCGCCCAGCGCCTATTGTGGGCTAAAATAGAACTACGAAATGTCATTTCAATTATTTTGTTTGTTATATTAGTTGGGCTTCTATTACTTGTTTCATAATTTTACTGTTTTCTTGTGCTGTGTTGAAAAACTATTGAATAAAATTGTGTGTTGAGGTTAGGTTACATCACTACTAGCGCCACTGTTCACAAACTTTTGTTGTTATTTACTCGAATATCAAGTAAAATAAAAAAGTTGTCAAAGGAATTTTGTCTTAATTTATATTAAGTTTAATTGTTGTAAATTAAGACTTATAATAAAAAAAATTATTTTTATATTAAAAAATAAATAATATCTACTATCATGGAAAATAGTTGTTTTAGTGCCACTGGAGTAGTACCAGTGACGTCACACAAACTTTGAAAAATCATATCTCGAGTAATATATGGAATTTTTACATCGGGTTTTCTCTGATCGTCATATATTCTTATAAAGTTTAATAAAAAAATTTTTTTTAATTGGTTTTTGCAATACCTGTACTGTAAGTTACTCATTAATAACAAAATTTAAACACAGTAAGTGGAACTTTTATTGCACAATTGGTTTCCATGGTTACATCATTTACTTACCGTTCACGGTGGATGGTAAGTGAAACTTACCGTTCATGGTGGATGGTAAGTAAATATATATCATTCAAATTTTATTTTTAACCTCAATCTGACAGCTGTTAATTTTGATTTGTATTTACGCAGGTATTGCAAAAAATATCTTACTAACCTCGAACTGTAAGTGATTTTGCAGGTCTCGAATGCTTAGGAAATCTCGACCCTACGGGTCTCGATATCCCAAACTACATTCTCGACTTAAAAACTATCACTTACAGTTCGCGGTACGTAATATACTATTATGGGCCCATTGGAAAAACAAATACATGTTCAAACTGCCCTACTAATGAGGCAACTTTCGTCTAGCTTAACCAACCTCGTATCTCTTACGCTTTCGAGATCCCAATGCATTCGTACCTTAAATGGGACATCCTGTATATCGTATATGTAGTAAAAAAACATAAATATTATAATACGTTTAAAAAATATTAAATAAATACTTACATGAAATCAAATCTTCGTTCGGACAATCCGAATAAAACTGCATGGTATCTATCGTACTACACCCAACGACCAAAGTCTTAAAACCCTCACTAGCACAAACAAGCCCATCCACTCTCTTCCTCCGACTCAAATGTCCTTGGTTCACACCCGGCGCACCACCGTACCCCCCATAACTCGTCCCGCCAAACTGCTGACCCCACCTTGAAATTTCTTGACCACCTTGATGGGACAAACCATCTTCCAATTGAGAGAGATGGGTTCCACTTGTTGATAGAGTGTGTCGCCATCTTTTCCAGTCCCTTTTGCGGAGGCTGCGCGAACTGTGTTCATGAGGAGAGAGTGATAGAGATGTGACGGTGAATTTACCCAGATATGGGCATTGACGGGGTTCGGGTGAAGTTGCTGTAACAAAAAAGTGGATGTTGGTTTTGATGTGACCTTTGGAGAATTAAATGTGTGGAAAGAGTATTGAGAAAGATTGTAATAAACACAGCACACAGCGTAATACAGATAGAGAGATGAAAGTACATTTGGCGCGTTGCATGGATCGAGGGTTCAGGTGTGAGGATTTTACTCATACGTTGTACCTCAACTGTTTTAATAGATTTTTACTTGTTACTCATTTGTAAACACCATTTACCTAAGCCCTCAATTGCATTTGAAAATTAATCAATAGTTATATCACGAGTGCTAAGAATTTAATCGATTAAATTTGACATGTCTAGCTTATGTAAAAAATTTTGCTTAAAAAGTGTTTGAGTACATGATAATTTGAAATTATTTATCTTAAATTATTATGTACGATAACACTTTTTAAAAGCAAAATTTTATAAATAAGCTAGACATCAAATTTAATCGTTTCAATTCTTTAGCACGAGGGGTATATGTCAAGATTATTTCATGAATTCATAACATAAACTTTAATACTATGCCGAATAAATTGTACTAAAACGTTGATTTTGACACATTTTCACATAAATAAATCGGTATACTCATAAACAAAAAGCACCATAAAATTATGTTGTTATATTGTAACTATAGCAAATTGATTGTTTTTCTTTTTACTTGTCAAATAAATGTCACAAATTTGTAAATAAAAATAGCTTGAATTGAATAATTCAGCATGTTTAAAGACATAGAATACCAGTAAAGGTAAAGAACATGTAAGTATCTTGCTTCTGCAACTAATTATCCGGCTAAATATGCCTTCAAAATGTTCAAAATTTGCATATAAAAGCTAGCTTTAATTTAATCGCGAATAAACAGCATGCTGCTGTTTAATCACTTATCTAAAATGCTCAGCAATGGAAAATGAGACATTCTGATTTGTCAAATGTGTAATGAGTGAAATAATCATTTACCGTTCAAGGTGGATGGTAAGTAAATATATATCATTAAAATTTTTTTTTTAACCTAAATTTGACATATTTTTCCTTTTCTTATATTTACGCAGGTATTGCAAAAAATAACTTACTAAACTCGAATGCGCAATATCTCATGAACGAGACAAGATATGTAAACGAAACTTGGAATTTATAAGTTTCATGAAAAAATGAAGAGCTGAGTTGATTTTGAATGAAATTGAAAAACCGGAAGAGGAAGTTTACTGGACACAAAACAATAAATTCCATTTATTTCAAAAATAGAATCAGCTGTGAAAAAAAGTTTCAAATGAAAGATATTAGCAAAAGTATTTGGAATATAAAATGTTAATTGCATTTTTCTAATTTTGAGAAAAACTAAATATTTAATAATATATTTCTATAATCTTAGTTACAATGGAAACAAAAACTAAAACATTTTTAATATCTATGTGTCAAACTAGAGCTCTAGAAGAATGTAGGTATTCTCGTCAGCCATTTTGGGTCCAAATGTCAAAAATAAAACAAGTTTTTGGAATCCAGTTACTTTGAAAAAGAAAAAAATATTTAAAATTTGAAGCTGTCAAATTTGAAGTTGATATTTTAAATTTATTATTAAAACATCTATTTTAAATTTTAAAACTGAAAATTTAAAAGAAACCTTCTAAAAAGTATTCCATTCTAATACAATAATTGATGGAATGATATATCACAATTATTAAATTCAAATTTGACTGGATTCTAATAATTTGTTTTATTTATGACACTTGGACCCAAAATGGCGGATGAGAATACTCATATATTTTAGTACCTTAGTCAAACGTTTCAAATAATTGTGAAGTGTCAAAAATATGTGTAATAATAAATAATATTTGTATTATTAGTTAGAAAGTTTTGAAGACTAGCAATTAATTAATTTCAATTTAAAATATATTCATACTTACAATGAGCACAAAAAATTAAAAAAGGTATAACATTTATATATCAAATAATTGTCAAAATAAATTCATACGCAAGGCACAAGTCATACGTGTTCAGTTGATTTTATTTGTATAAGAAAGTAGTGTGGTGCCCACACCAGATTTTTTAAATGTATGACCCCATAGCATATTTCAAAACTAACATTGCAATCTCTATTGTACGTTTTCCAACGGACCACCCTGTACAACTTTATTCGTTCAGCGCCACACAAGAAGGCTCTCATCTATTTTTGTGTCCATTTTTCACCTAGAGTTACTTCCACGGCAGTTCTTAGCGCCTGTCTGTGAGTCACGTGACATGTCATTAATAAAGCTAAACGACATCGTTTGGCTGTGTCTTATATTAGAGTACTTTGGTGGTCTACAGTTTACCACGGGTCTGTGTTGCACACGAAGAAATATTTTTCGTTGTTTTTCTGGTTTACTAAACTAGAATTTATACTATAATAAATATATCATCACGATATATGGTCAATAATAATTTATTTATAAAAACGTATATATGTTTGTTCTTTATAAAAAATCAATTTTGTTTGTCATAATTCTCTAGCGGATTACAAATTAAATTTTGCATATCTTTTCTGGACGAATTACATTAATTAATGTTAATTACTAATTGCATATATTGCATATTTGGGCATTGTTATGCATATTTCTACAAAATATAATTGCATATTTCAATATTTTTACGACCTTGTCTAGTGATAAACATTCTGAAATTTCTGGTAATGCACATTGATAATTCCCAAATATTGGAGGAGGCCGCAACAAATATGCAACGGAAAAAGCAATAAACAATACAATAAGCAAATACGCAAACCAACAACTCTAATATTTCTAGGGAAATCCCTGTAACGGTAACGGTAGCTATTCATACACACGAATGCTGCTCAAAATACAATGAATATAAGACCAGGAATTCTCAGCTGGATATATCTTTTACTTATGTTTCACTTTTATTTTTAGAAAATTTTGAATAATTTGTTATTGCAATTATGTAAATATGTCATAATCTTATAATATCAAGTTTCTAGACTTAGTTTATATGTATGTTAGTAGTATATTTGTTAATTGTGAATCAGGATTAAGACTGTATTGTGGAATAAAATTCATAATGCATTCATTTATACTTTTTATCATTTAATAATTTAAGATTTTTTTGCATATTTTGCTGCATATACCGAGTGGAGCATCATACCTGTGTACATAGGCGATTAACATGAAAAAACAGTTTTTCCGTGCGCATTGCTCCCCAAATTATTTTAGGCAAAAATGCTTCAAATACATGTTGTAGAGCATAAAATTCTGCATCTAAATCAATAAACAGAATTACTTTTACTTGCTTTGTAACGACAGAAATAAAATATGAAAACATGCAAAATTACGATGAAAATATCAAATAGCCATGGAATTGAAACAAAAATAAATAAATGCTGGACATTTGACAGATGAATGATTAATTTGACGGGTAAAATATCAAATTAAAAGAAAAACGAGAAGCATTTATTATTTATTTCCCAAAATATCTATGCATATATTTGCGCATATAATTCAGTTTTTTCGTGCATATAATTCGTTCTTTAATAATCAACTAAAACTAATCTTCCAAAGGGGATACAATTGATATATACAAAATATCACAATTTTCAGTTTAGCAGTTTTTTAGAAACTCCAGAGATCCACACAGACTGACAAACTGATAAACTGACAGACAGACATTCAGACAAACAACACACAGACAGACTGACAGACAAACTGACAGACTGTCAGACTAACAAACAAACTGACAGACTGACAGACACACTGACAAACTGTCAGACAGACAGACATACTGATAAGCAGGTAGACTGACAGACAGAGTGCCAGATAGACTGACAGTCAGTCAGACAGACTGACTCCAGAAATCCACACAGACTGACAGACAAACATTATTGCGAAACTATTAGAATCCAATTGTAGGGACCCTAAAACGTGCTCATCCACTGAAAACTCACTACACAATTTTTTAGCATGATTCATATACCCCCTTACAGGATGTGGCGGGAGGTAAACATAATGAGAATTATAATAAAATTTGACAGCTTGACTCCTAGTATTTTTCATGATCACAGCCATCACTGCCTCATTAGCTAACTGACGTTTAACAAATACATAATGCTATTTATTTATGTTTTCAATTAATAATAAAATATAATGTATACCTCGGTACTAAAGTATTTTTTACTTCTCATATGATTTATTAGAATTTATTTGTAATGTAAGTAATTTTTATCAAATAATTTTAGAAAATTGCACATCGCTAAAACATCCAAAGATCTCGTGCTAGTAGCCAATAAGAATATATTCAAGAAGTTACAAAGAATTTTCTGCATACAAAATCGTCATACACATTCCTGAAGAATGTGATATATTCGTAACATTTATTTTAAGCAACAAACAAATGACAAAAACTATTGATATATGACCAAACACGTGTAAAATTCCTCTGTCTTTCTCTGGGAGGTTATTTTGTTCGTTCTGTTGGGAACAAAAATGTGTTGTATACTAAAACATATATTTTACAGTTTGGAAAGTTTGAGAAGTCATCCTGTAGAGCAAAATGATTTGTTTGTAAAGATTTAGCGACAGATTTTTGTATATTTGAATAACAGTACTGTTAAAGGGAGTTGGGAGCTGTTTTATAGAAAAGCAAGTTCATTTATTTGACTTGTATAATCCCGGCAATTTCGACTACAATAGCGAAAACCGGTTATGGTGAACTTACAAGAATAGAAACAGGTTTTGTTTACAAGATCTTTCGGGTCAAAATCGCTTACACAACGACTATATAGAGAATTAACCTGAGAAATTCTCATTGTAGAAATTGTCAACTAACAAACTGTTTCACTGGATGCTGTTACTCGCGGGCCGTATTACTTTATTTGCTGATAATTTACCATGTGATACAATTATTTTCTATATTTGATATTAAACATAATAGAGATTTATTTGTTAAAAGCAGGTCTTCGATACTCCACTTTTGATAAATGTTCTGTTCTCATTTTGACAATTCGGGGTCTTCCATAATGCTCTTCCTATTACCTAACATTTTATAAGTGAACCTCATCGTCTTTAAACATCTTAGTAATGAAGTCTCACTGTATGGGAATTCAATTTCATTGTTTAGTGTTTGCCAGAGTGATTCTATTGTATGAAGGATATTTTGTAAATGTCCATCGTAAATGGCTCTAGTAACAACGCGTTTTGTACAATCGTCCATTTTACTTGAGCTAGTATCTTTTCTTGTTGTTTTATTCGATACACTTCCTCTTTTTACTTTGGCCTGAACTGTACATTTACAATGGATGTTTTTATCACAGCTAGACCTAAGAAATACCATAATTTATTTCATTAGGACTAAGTAATCTGGTAATAGCTTTACAAATGTGTTATTGATATTGCAATATTAACCAGTACGGCTCTTGTAAGTATACCTAGAAAAACCGGTTATCTCAACTGGTAAACAAAACCTGTTTTCTATTCCTGTAAGTTCACCATAACCGGTTTTCGCTATTGTAGTCGAAATTGCAGGGATTACAGAAAACTATATTTCTGGTTATATCCCAATTAACGATTCAATGTTTATGAATTTATATGAAGATCTCAAACTACTAGTTTTACAGTAGGAATCGAACCCACTACCTCTGCTGTACTAAGCTAGTGACATATCCATACACCATCGTGACCGGCTCGATTAAATTTGATACATACATAACATCGCGCTATATCCCACTTAGTGGGGTAGCACGAACCCAGAAACACAGTCAACCAACAATCAATCTCCTCCAAACATTCCTATCCTGGCACACCACTTTCGCCTCGTCCACATTCATAGTGCGATTCATACAAGCTCGTTTATTTTTCATTAAATTTGATGTATTTTTGGTGCACAATTAAACTTAATCTTAATTGATAATTCTTTCATTCAAAAGCAGTTTTACATAAAAATGTTGTACTTACTGACAAGCGTGATGTATGGTTGACCAGTTCGATTGAAGTATGGAACTTGGCAAGCATCTTCAGGGCGTCTGGAATGTGTCCCGGACTGTACCTCGGCGACGTGCCCGTCTCGACGATGAAAAGCCATGCACATGTAACCACTTTGACTGAAAACAAATCACAATTTATTAAAATAGAAGACACACATAGATTATTTCAATATAATAGTGTGTTTGACCAAAACCTGAAGAATTTTAATAAAACAATAAAATATATTTTTTATTCCTGAAAACCCCATCGTTCTTCTCCCGAAATAGTGAAGAAAATACGTTTTCTTATTTCACGTACACAAAGTCAATTTTGTGACACTGTTTTTCTCAAAAACAATGCTACAAAATTGTATTTTGTGCAACTGTTTTTAGGGAATTTATTATTTGAAAAATTAACAGTCTGTCAAACTTGGGGCTGTATTGCTCACATAAAATGATTGAATCGGAGCCCCTGCGTCGCGGTTGCGGCCTGGGGCCCGTTGGGCCCCGCGGGCAAAGCCCCGAGGTGACCAGTGTTATATTAAACATGCCGTACAATTTTATTTTATTTTTATTGAATTTATGAACGTGAAATAGGAACAGTACCTCCCGCCATAGATTTTTTATCGAACAATGCACTATAAAGAAACGCTCATCCCTTCAAAACATTATGACACATGTCAAAAATGACATTTTTCAACCCTTGTTTTGTTTTTCTCAAAAAATACAGGTTAGCAGATTTAAACGAAAATATCAAAATATAATTTTTCTTTAACGTGTTGTAATTCGTAAATGGTGACAGTAAGAGGAAAATGTTTCAAACAATAATTGTAGATAATAATATAAATAATAACAAAAATTATCATTGAACCATAATAATAAGGCTTCAAGTAAACTTCCACTTCCGGTTATTGGATTATCACTAAAAACTAATCAGCTCTTCCAAAGGGGATACAATTGTTATATACAAAATATCACAATTTTCAGTTTAGTAGTTTTTGAGAACCGTAACTCCAGACTGACAGACAGACACACACACAGACATCATCGTTGCGAAACTTTTAACATCGTATTGTAGGGACCCTAAAACGTGCTCATCCACTGAAAACTCACTACCCAATTTTTAGCTTGATTCCTATACCTCCCTTACAGGATGTGGCGGGAGGTAAAAACTGTTTTACCTTGCTTGTAATATAAATTAATATAACAATCAACGTTTCAAGTTTCATTAGTTCATCTACAAAATCTAAATGTAGGTAATAAATAAATTTTTTGTACTCATACATTGAAATGTGTTGTTTAACGTTGCCTAAGCAACGTCCGAAATGTTCATTTCCCAGGTCTCCACCAGATAGACAATCGGGAAATATCCACGAAAACATTCCTATTTCTAAAGCGATTATTAATAAATTATATTTATAATAAAATAATATAGTATTTCAAACATTCCTTTACATAATATTAATATAAACAATGATGGAATAAATAAATAAAATAACAAATTTAGTGCATTTGGTTACCAATGTTGGCAATAAAATCTGCGCGATGTGACAGCTGTAAAATACATAACCTACAAATGTAATGTTAGTTATCTCAATATAAATAAGAAATATAATAAATTTACAAGTGAATACGGTAAATATTATAAATATTTTAATTGTTTTCTAATATATTAGACAAATTAATTTGTGTGTTTATATTTATAGTGCAACTTTGACAATTATCAAAATAACTCCTTGAAGAACTTCATTTCTTTGTATGGACTGTTATTAGTTTTATATTTTTCGTACAAAAAATATTGTACAAACCTCTTGCGTGAACTCGGTTCCTGGATTCGTTCTATGCCTCATCCGGGAACCAAGCGTTCCCGCATTTGGTATGTAAATAACTATTACAATTATTGACATATAAATAAGTTGCCAAATACCCTGAGTATACATCCAAATATTACAACAAATTTGGGAAACGATTTTCTACAAAAAAAAAATAATAATAATAATAATAATAAAAAACTAACTCACCATCCCATGGTAAAATGTGTCACTAGAATCACTGGGCTATCATCTCGTCCATCTCTTCCATTTTGACCCGTGTGTCTGATCTGCGCACAAACTACTTTCATCTCGTTGGCAGCACTGGTATTGGCAATCCTCAACGTTGAGTTTCTATGGTGAAAACTGTAGGTGGCAGCGTAGTCCAGGGTATGCCAGTGCTGTGAAGATGCCAGCCAATGAGGAAAACGACAGCGGTTGAGAGTAGGCGCTAGAAAAGAAGAGATGTGTTATAATGAGTGATAATCTATAATCCTTCTATAATCTTTGCAATTTCGACTACAATAGTGGAAACCGGTTATGGTTAACTTACAGGAATAGCAAACTGGTTTGTTTACAAGCTCTTTCGGGTCACAATCGCTTACAAGACGATTATATTGAGAATAACCGGTTTTTCTAGGTATATTTACAACTACAAGAGACATACTGCTTAATATTGCAATATCTATAACACATTTGTAATGCTATTACCAGATAACTTAGCCCTAATGAAATAGATTACGGTATTTCTTAGGTCTGTGATAAAAACATCAATTGTAAATGTACAGTTCAGGCCAAAGTAAAAAGAGGAAGTGTATCGAATAAAACAACAAGAAAAGATACTGGCTCAAGTAAAATGGACGATTGTACAAAATGCGTTGTTACTAGAGCCATTTACGATACTCAAAAAATATCCTTCATACAATAGAATCACTCTGGCAAACACTAAACAATGAAATTGAATTCCCATACAGTGAGACTTCATTACTAAGATGTTTAAAGACGATGGGGTTCACTTATCAAATGTTAGGTAATAGGAAGAGCATTATGGAAGACCCCGAATTGTAAAAATGAGAACAGAACATTTATCAAAAGTGGAGTATCGAAGACCTGCTTTTAACAAATTAAATCTCTATTATGTTTAATATTAAATATACGTAAAATAATTGTATCACATGGAAAATTATCAGCAAATAGAGTAATACGGCCCGCGAGTAACAGCATCCAGTGAAACAGTTTGTTAGTGGTCGACAATTTCTACTTTGAGTACTTCTCAGGTTAATTCTCTATATAGTCGTTGTGTAAGCGATTGTGAACCGAAAGAACTTGTAAGTTAAACCTGTTTTCTATTCCTGTAAGTTCACCATAACCGGTTTTCGCTATTGTAGTCGAAATTGAAGGGATTATACAAGCAAAATAATAATAATAATAATTTGGGGACAATTAAAAGGAAGAATATAAGTGATATAAATTTGCTAGTTGTGTTTGACGTGCTGGGACATAGCAAATAATTATTTGCAATGCAATGATTTTAATATAAATTCTGAACAGTCAAGTGATGATTCTATAATAGTTGTTGATTTATAATTATTAATGTAAAATATACATATACATGTCTTATTGTCAATAATGTTTTTTTTTTTTTTTTTGTCAGCAAGTCCTAAATTTCTTTTTACTATTTACATCCCTTTATAAAAAACTCAAGTAAACAAAATATTATAAAACACTACTCTAATAAATATGCCCTCATAACTTTCATTAATCCTCTTGGGGAGTACCTACAGACAACCAACCACCAAATAATTTCAACTAAACTCACCTCTTCTAAGCGTCATGGTCCTACTACCTTCAGTAGCACTAAACAGTCCATTACAAGTAGCATCACCACTTTGGGCCACCCTGTAATCGACGTCATCCAAAAGAGGTGTAGCGGATTGAGTACCTCCTGGTGCAGCTGTCTTCTCCCAGACGAAACACCGGAAGCGGTCTTCATTGGAAGTGGCGTGGACGTGGTGGACCTTACCGACGAGGTATCGGCTGGAACCTTCTTTCCAGGTTGCTAGGCATTCTAGTTCTTCCACTGGAAGGACAACGCAATATTTGGGTTATTCATTTAGGTCAAGGATAGGTTTAGGATTTAGTCGTGAGCTGGTTAGGTTTTCATTGGGGTTTGGGAAGATATTGAGGCATGAGAGACAGACTGACAGAAATATGATCAGAATTTCAAATTTTACTTATGCCCGATTTATCAATCGACTGTTAATCAAATGTTAACTAACAACAAGATAAATAATACATATTTCTCTATATTTAACAGGATGATTACCATAACAGTCGATTGATAAACCGGCCCTTAGTGAGGTAGAACGAACCCAGAAACACAGTCAACCAACAAACAAACATTCCTATTCTGACACACCACTTTCGCCTCGTTCACATTCAAATAAACCATCAATCATACCCAATCAGTTATTCCTCAAATACCCACACAATATATTAGTTCACCAACCTTTCATTCGACATTCGCTCAACATGTCCAAACCACCTCAACTGACTCACTCCCACTTTCTTAACAACATTCTTCTCAATCACGTCTCACAGTTATACGTCGTTCATGCTTCTTCATCCACGCCCAAAATTCAGAACCATACTCTAATATACCATTATAAACACTCAATTGAGCATCTCTAGAAGACTCTAGAAAACTCTAGATACATTCACGTTTGGAGCAAATATACCCAGAGTTACCTTGCACCTTGCAGACACCCGCCTTTCAATCTCCCGGTCAATACATCCATCCCTCGAAAACATACTAGACAAATATACAAATTCATTCACTGAAACATTACAATCAGTCATCAAATCATTCTTCTCAAACACCAACACTTTACATTTATCGACATTCAATAGCAGATTTAAACCTTTCTCTACTTCATTTATGCTCAAAATCATTCTGTTCACTTGATTTTGTCTTGAAAGACCAAGACAAGCAGTAGGCAAGACAAAAAAGTGTCATCAAGAATCAAGAATTCTTGTCAAGGAATCTTGATATCTTGATAATACATTTCTATAACACTGTTTTGGAAACTAGGCATTCCACAACTAAAAATTGTTATGGAATCACTAACATTCCATACGCTGCGTATGGAATATTTTCGACGAATCAGAGCCGCATATTAGCGCGATATATGAAGTAACTTGATTCAGTTACTATGGTCACGTCTGTTTGTTTTAATTATTTGAGTTTGACGTTTTCAACAGTTTTATATTTGTATTTTTTGTATAATTTCCAAAATCTTGTTATAGAAAGTATATTCTACAACGTGTAACGGAATGGCATATTCCACACTCGTAAACTGTAGCCCTCGCCTTCGGCTCGGACTTTTTGCTCGCGTGGAATATGTACCATTCCATTACTTGTTGTAGAATATACTATTTTGATTAAAATATAAAAATTTGAAATATCTATCCCTTTAACTAGTATATATTATTTTGTGTCTTTACATTTGAGTACATCGTTCTGTATTCTTTTCCACGCTAATTTGGAAATAGTATATTGTACAACGAGTATGGAATGGTACTCATTTCCTACGAGTATGAAATGGACGTTCCATGCGAGTTGTACACTATACTTTTTCTACAATCACGATATTGTTTCAAAATTAACTAAATTTTAATAATAAATTTGTCCCGCTTTCACCATTCCAATATTTGACAATTCTAAATAAGTATCCTAGCAATGGCACCTGTACTTAAATGAGTTGACCTGTATTGAAATACTCACAAAACAAATTCATTTCGCACGATGCTTGCAATGTACCTCATACCCCTAGCAACAACAAACATACAATGAGCAGATTTCTCAGTGGTCGTAGAAAAAATCTATTTCTTTTTTATTAGATTGAGACAGAGAGAAATATTATTATGGAATTTAGCTAGCTGGATTTTATAACAATTCAAATTTCTTTTAACACTAATTGTTTTAAACAAAAACCATCGAATATCAAAATACATTTCGACGCTACCAACCATAAACTAAAAGGAACAAACAGGCACAGACTACACACTACATTTTTGAGCGTTCATATTAAATAAACCAACAAAAAAACCCATTCTTCATTTGACCAGCTAAGACCAAATACTTCCTAGACACACACCTCCCTACACCACTCCCTTCCTCTATCCTCCTCACCTGTACTTTCCGTCCCATACACATCAGGGCACGCTTGATAACTAAGCAGCAGCCTAGAATCTTCTGTACAAACATCGATGCTAGAAACGGGCGACCGACATTCGCCGTGACCTCTGTTGTACGTGAAGGTGAACGGGCCACGGAATGGGCAGGGTACGGGGAGGGCCCCTTCTCGGAACATGCTGTAGAGAAGAGCGTCGCCTGTGATCATCCGGCAGAGAGAAGCGAGAGAGTCTCTCTCGTGGCAGAAAGCTAGAAGAAAGATGATTGTGTTAGGAGAAATCTAGAAGAATAGGTGGGATGATTTCTAGGTAGAAAATCGTGATTTATTCACAAATTTTATTGTGATTATGTCACTCATTACAAATTTGACCAATCAGAATGTCTCATTTTCCATTGTTGTGCATTTTAGATAAGTGAATAAACAGCAGCATGCTGTTTATTCGTGATTAAATTGAAGCTAGTTTTTATATGCAAATTTTGAACATTTTGAAGGCATATTTAGCCGGATAATTAGTTGCAGAAGCAAGATACTTACATGTTTTTTACCTTTACTGGTATTCTATGTCTTTAAACATGCTGAATTATTCAATTCAAGCTATTTTTATTTACAAATTTTTGACATTTATTTGACAAATAAAAATAAAAACAATCAATTTGCTATAGTTACACTATAACAACATAATTTTATAGTGCCTTTTGTTTATGTGTGTACCGATTTATTTATGTGAAAATGTGTCAAAATCAACGTTTTAGTACAATTTCTTCGACAAATATTAAAGTTTATGATATGAATTCATGAAATAATCTTGACGTATACCCCTCGTGCTAAAGAATTGAATCGATTAAATTTGATGTCTAGTTTATTTACAAAATTTTGTTTTTGCAAAAAGTGTTATCGTACATAATAATTTAAGATAAAATTATTATGTACTCAAACATTTTTTAAGCAAAATTTTATGCATAAGCTACACATGTCAAATTTAATCGATTAAATTCTTAGCACTCGTGATATAACTATTGATAATTTAACTAAAATATAAAGTAAGCCATAAAGAAATTTTAGTATATTGTACGAGCATGGAATGGTACTCATTTCCTACGAGTATGAAATGGACATTCCATGCGAGTTGTACAATATACTTTTTCTACGACCACGATATTATTTCCTAATTAATTTAATTTTAATAGTAAATTTGTCACGTTTTCACCATTCCAATATTTGACAATTCTAAATAAGTATCCTAGCAATGGCACCTGTACTTAAATGAACTGACCTGTATTGAAATACTCACAAAACAAATTCATTTCGCACGATGCTTGCAATGTACCTCATATCCCTAGCAACAACAAACATACAATGAGCAGATTTCTCAGTGGTCGTAGAAAATAGTTATTTACTTTACAAGTGGGTAAAGTAAGGAATTACCCACTCGATAAAATTATCAAACTCAGTCTTCGGCTTCGAGTCTAAAATTTCTCTCGTGTGTAATTCCACTTTGCCCACGTGTGAAGTATAACGTTTTATCCAACAACTCTTAATAAAAGCAAAATTTATTAAAGAAATATTATTTGACAGTGACATATGCTTTAAATTAAATTAAAATGTCAATCGAAGTAGTTACCAAAGTGGCGTGTGTTATTAATATTGTTATAAATTAAAAAATACTCACTAGTGACTTTTCTCAAAATTATACCCACTAGTGGATAATCTGTTACTTGTTTAAAATCGCTATAGTAATAGAGCATTTATTGAGAGGTGTTGGATAAAATATAATTTTTGTTTAACGTGTTGTAATTCGTAAATGGTGACAGTAAAAGGAAAATATTTCAAACAATAATTGTAGATAATAATATTTGAAACGTTATTCTGATAACATAATTTTTATTAAACCATAATTTACTGAAATATTTCAAAATAACTTGATAGGGCTTCAAGTAAACTACCACTTCCGGTTATTGGATTATCACCAAAAATTAATCAGCTCTTCCAAAGAGCATACAATTGATATATACAAAATATCACAATTTTCAGTTTAGTGGTTTTTGAGAAACCGTAACTCCAGACAGACAGACAGACACACACACAGACATCATCAACGCGAAACTATTAAAATCGTATTCTAGGGATTCTAAAACGTGCTCATCCACTGAAAACTCACTACCGAATTTTTAGCATGATTCCTATACTTCCCTTACAGGATGTGGCGGGAGGTAAAAATATTTAGTTTGTAAAATTAAAACTACCCTCATTTATTGAGGCCGCCATTTTGTTTTGAAGACTAGTTTACTTATACCTATTATTTATCAAGAAATATGCTTTTAATAGCTTGCAGAAATTTTCATTAGAATTGGTACAAACATTGTTGAAATAATCTTCAAGACACCACCAAAAAAACAACTAAATTAAAAACTTTAAAATTACAATTTTCCTCTAAATACTCACCCCATCAACTCACAAACCAATCAAGCCAACCATTACACCCTTACAAGAAACCACCCCTAAAAATAACCCTAAAATCATTTAACCTATTTAATTATATACTAGCTTGTATATTCATTCCTTTTATAGTGTTTAGTTGTAAACACACGGGTACTTAGTGGATACCAAATAGTATTAAGTCGTACTACAGTAGTACTAAACAAGTTAACGACCACGGTTATTACGACGTTAAAGTTAAGTACCGCTGAAACCAAATTGCCAAATTGGTACGAGTTCAACAGCACAAAAATGAGGTCATAAACTTTTTTTCATTTTATATTTTTTCTGTAAGTTTAAATAAAATTATAAATATAGATACTAATTTTAATATTAAAAGGCATTTAGTTATTAAGATACGATTGGCATTCCATTTCAAATGTTTCGCTTGTGACGTCATCTTGTAATTGTACGAAACACGCTCTAGCGGAGAGCGAGGAACTACGCCAACTGTCAAATTGACTGTTATCTGTCATTGTTATTTGCTGAGAGGTTTTTACAAATATATTAGCTGGGCAAAATAATATAACAAATATAATAAACATAAGTTTAATTTGAAAATCGTTGCAACATATGACTTGAGATGACAGGTGTGATAATGAGACTACCTACATTACCGACAAGCGACAAAATATAGTACATCAAAGCATTTTTATTTTAACACGTCCTAAACTTTTTGACTAAAAATGTTATAATTAACGAATACCTAATTTAATTTATCAGAGTGTTCATTTTAATAATAATAAGTAATTATTACAATTTTTAAAAGCAAGTTTTTATTTGTTATTAACACCTCTTTCGCCTTGCCATGCTGTACATTCTATTACAAGATGACGTCACGATTTTGCAACCGAGAAACTTCATAAAGGAAATTATGAATGAAAAGTTAAAAAATTATAAGAAATATTGAATAACATGTGACTGAAATGATCTAATTTTTTATAATTTGTAAAAAAACACAACTTTTTTAAAAGTGTATGACCCCATGAATATTTCTTAATTAAAATTTATTAAATACGAATTAATTTATTAATGAGTTTGTGTAATTCAACGACCAGTACACTGAAAGACTTGACAGTATAGTGCTTTCAAAAATTACTGATTTCAGCGCGTCTGGCGGTATTTTCGAAAACTATTCGTGCGATTTCTAACCTAGCAAAATGTTACATATCTATTCCTCAAGGTCAAACCTACATTCAAAGAATAGTAATTTATGTAACAAGTACGCAAAATAGAGTTTTAACGGATGAATCGATATATTATCATATGAGTCCGCTAAAACTCAATTTGCGTATGTGTTACATACAATATTTTTTAGTTTAAGCTGTCCAAATGAATACAGTAAGAAATGATTGCAAGTAAATACTAAAACAATTATGTACATATTTTGTAGTAGGTAGGCGATGGTGTAAGCATGGAAACCCATTTGTAAGTAATATGAATGAATAAATAAACTAAATCCGTTGCTAGGTGACCTTTAAAGGACTAGTTCGCTAAAACGGCATTTTGCGGCGTGTAAATAGTTCGCAAAGCAACTATTTTGCAGAGCGTGTACTAAAAAAAATATTTTTTCTTCAAACGTCATAAAAGTACGTTGTTATGTATTTGTATTCAACAAGCAGAAGTTCAATATTGTCGCCGCCGGCGTAAAAGTGTATCCTTGGCAACACATTTACGCCGGCGGCGGACAAAGTAAAATATCATGCAAAATAGTAAGGTTGTAATTCAATAATTTGACAGTTAATAACAAAACAAATAAACAAAAATAACAAAACAGCATATTCTACGGCAACTTGAAATGCTAGATAAGACAGAATATTTTTTGAAGTTTTGAGCATTTTATAATATTTATAATTTTATTTTCTATGTTTGAAGAAAAAATAGCATGTGTTATTCGGAGTAAATGTGTCTTTGGGTGCTTCGCATGTAATTGTTCGACTCGCTTCGCTCGTCGTTCAAACTTACATGCTCAGCACCCAAAGTATCACATTTACTCCTAATGACACAATATACTATTAGGTCGTTGAAGCTCTGAAAAAAATTGGTGTGGACAGCACAATACTTTCTTATACATATAAAACCAACTAAACATATATGACTTGTTCCTTGCTTATGACATTATTTTGACAATTATTATAGATGATAAACCAGTTTAATTTTCTGTTTAATTGTAACTATGATTTTATTTTAAAATAGGTATTAATTAATCTTTAAAACTTTCTAACTAATAATACAAATATTACTTTTATAATATTTCAAACTACACATATTTGAAAATGTTTGAACTTTATTGCCCAGTTTGCCAATTGAGTCTACGATTTTTTGGCACTGCGTACGTGCTGTCAAATTTAGACTCTTTTATATGGGGGCGGGAGGGGGTTGATATAATATTGACTAGCATCACATTGAAGAGAACATTTCAAAGTTTCTAAAACTCAAAGAATCATCCAATTCCAACTAAATGCAACCAAGTTATGGCACTCGGAAATCTAGACATTTTTGGTGCATTTTCAAGTACTGCGTTTTTTTTTTCCTTGAATATATTTGAATTAACAAAAATATGTGTAAAACCAAACATATAGACCTTGAAGTAAGTAAGCGGTAGGCGTTATGACGTCACAATTTTCAGAAGAGTTTACAATAACCCAAATATTGCATTTTTACTTTCTTATACAAAGTATAAGGAATTATTGGAATCACGAAAAAAAATCGTTGACGAAATTTTTGCGGAAATATTTTGAAGTCCACTGAATCCGTTGCGACGAATTTCTCAATGATGTCTGTGTGTGTGAGGATGGATGAATGGATGGATGGATGTTCGTGTGCGCAATATCTCATATCACATGAACGAGACAAGATATGTAAACGAAACTTAAAATTTATAAGTTTCATGAAAAAATGAAGAGCTGAGTTGATTTTGAATGAAATTGACTGGACATACAAAACAATAAATTCCATTTATTTCAAAAATAGAATCAGCTGTGAGAAAAAGTTTCAAATGAAATATGTTAGCAAAAGTATTTGGAATATAAAATGTTATTTGCACTTTTCTAATTTTCAGAAAAACTAAATAAGAATATATTTCAGTAATCTTAGTTACAATGGGAACAAACACTAAAACATTTTTAATATCTATGTGTCAAACGTGTCAAATAATTGTGAAGTGTCAAAAATATGTGTAATAATAAGTAATATTTGTATTATTAGTTAGAAAGTTTTTAAGACAAAAAATTAAATTAAACAGGTTTATAAATAAATAAATAAAATAAATATATCATCACGCCTTTTACCCATTACGGGTGTGGCACTCTGCTTACGCAGATCTCGGTAAGTGATATATTTTATCGTATGAAGTGCGGTTACCAGCCGTCAAATCATAGCCCCCAAGGATGTTAGTGGAGGGGGAACCACAGGGGTAAATTTAAATTTGTAACTGTCGGCAGTGGGATTCGAACTGAGGATCTCACGATCCACAGTCCGACACGTTACCACGGAGCTATTTATCCCATATTAAACAGGTTTAACATCTATATATCAAATAAATGTCAAAATAGTTGCAAGGAACAAGTCATACATCTTCAATTGGTTTTATTTGTATAAGAAAGTAGTGTGGTACCCAAACCAGATTTTTCTAACATAGAATCATAAAAGAAAATTTATTTTAACCATGTTTTATTGTATCATCCCATTATATTGTTATATAAACTATACAAAAAAATGCAACATTTTATTGAAAGATTTCAGAACTTCATTTCAGTCCCTTAAAAGAAATCTTCTCTTTGCCCAATCCATCTTCATCATTACAATTTTTGCAGAACTACATCGGATTCTCTGCCTTTTCCATTGTTTCCATAACTCTTAACTATATTTTGAGCGGCTCTCATAAAAGCTGTAATAGTTAGTCCTAATTTTTGTCCTGATTGTATGATTATATCAACTTTGTAGTCTCCTGGGGGAATAGTAACAGCAACTTTATTGCTGGTAAATCTATAATTTTCAACGCGATATTCCTGTGGTTTGATAGGACACTCTTTGGGCAAATTGCTGTACTCCAATAGATTCTGATACATTATTTTGTCAGTTTTGATAAATTCGCATAGACGATGTCCCATCTTTTGTCCCATCGTCAAATAATCATCTCCTGTTTTCCTTTGAAGAGTTAAAGTTACTAAAGAATCTTCTGAAACGTTGGTAGCAATGCTAGTACAGTTCAAACGAAAATCTGACGTTCCTATGTTGGTAACTGTCAACGATTTTATTACGGCCCAATTAGGATTATATTTCATGATTATTTTGTCCAGAATTGGGTAAACTCGTAAGTTCAACTGAAATATGAAACAATACTATAATATAATTCGAGTACGAGTAGTGCGAAAAAACTAAGAATTTGCTATTATAAGAACGCCGTGTGGTAAAGGAAGATGAGTAGACGAAAGTTCACTTTCGCCCACTAATTTGTCATTTTCCATTCCGTTGCCATAGGAATTAATTGAATGGGCAAAACAGAAGGTTTCAAGCTTTGTATCCAAGTAAGAAACAACAAGTTTCAACAGCAAAATTGAACAAATAGTTATTTATGATACAAGTGTTAAAACTGACTTATATGAATTATGAGTAAATAGAGAGGTTTATGAAACGAGGCGAAGTCGAGTGAAACAAACCCACGAATAAAATATATCACTGTTAACACATAAAGGTTGTTTTATTATTTCAAAAAGCACTGAAAACGAAAATATCTAAATATTTTCTTTAACGTGTTGTAATTCGTAAATGGTGACAGCAAGAGGAAAATGTTTCAAACAATAATTGTAGATAATAATATTTGAAACATTAATAACAATAATTTACCGAGATATTTTAGATAAATAACTTGATAGGGCTTCAAGTAAACTATTACTTCCGGTTATTGGATTATCACCAAAAACTAATCAGCTCTTTCAAATTGCTGTTTTAAAATTGAAAAACATAGAAAACGCTGTTTTCAACTATTCAAACTGACAAATTCATGTTTCTATCATGCAAAACTGTGAATTTTTGTGAAATCACGATAAAATTGATGTTTTATACTTGAAAAAACATAGAAAATATTGTTTTCAACTGTTCAAACTGACAAATTCATGTTTCTGTCATACAAAACTGTAAATTTTTTTGAAATCACGATAAAATTGCTGTTTTAAACTTGTAAAAACATATAAAACGCTGTTTTCAACTATACAAACTAACAAATTCATGTCTCTATAATACGAAACGACTAATTTTTGTGAAATCACGATGAAATTGCTGTTTTAATTGATATATACAAAATATCAAAATTTTCTGTTTAGTAGTTTTTGAGAAACCGTAACTCCAGACAGACAGACAGACAGACAGACACACACACAGACATCATCGTTGCGAAACTATTAAAATCGTATTATAGGGACCCTAAAACTGAAAACTCACTACCAAATTTTCATGATGACTCCTATTCCTTACAGGATGTGGCGAGAGCAAGGAGCAAGGAGAGTTCGCTTAGATAGGCGAATATGGTGCATGCATGTGGTGACACCTACCGGATCGGGCAGAGACTACTATTACTTATACTTGGGATCTAGATATCGCGAGTGTTGGAACAGTATCTTGTTTTTGTGTGGTTTTTGTCAGCTGTCAAATGTGTGAGAAGAACAACAAATATAAAATAGTGTTAAATATATGGTGATAATTTGTACTGATATTTATTTATTTGGATTCTTTTAGATAGAGGTAAGTACTTTTAACAATAACTGCAATTATTAATGTGATATTTAATAGTTACAATATACATGAAAATAGTTTACCTCACATGGCGACTTCGAGGCATTAAAATTTAAATACGGAGCATTGTTGTGGATGTGTGTGAATATATTTATTTATTTGTAAACTTTTTTTAGATGTCCGATTAGCATAACTTCATGTTGCTTGAGGTATCAAGGAGAAGCTATTGTGCGGTTTTTCAAACCAACTAAGCAACTAATACAGTTAATAGTTTAGTTAAAATTAGTGAATATTCCATCACTTCGAAGTGCCCGTTCAAAAACTGTACGCATCATACTATTTTGGATTCCATACAACGATTTGATGGTGAATGCAAGCAAAAGTCATTTAAGATCAAATAAATTGTAGGTAATTTATTATGAGTATTATTTTGTTCTATTTAGTTTAATGAAAAATTTTTTTGACAGCCTTGCAAGTTTTGTTTTGAAACTCCTGGACGTATTGAAATTATGAAGATGTGTGAATAGTTATTACTTTAGAAGATTGGCTAACTGTGGTCTACATGTTCACTTACATTAGCGAAAGCACAAGCAATACTTATGTTAGAACATATTCTAATCTTCAAGTTCACTTGCGTTACGAACAAGAAGAAGATATTTATGGAAGAAAATATTTAAATCTCCAGGTTCATTTTCATTTTGGAAAATTCATTCATAAATTCACAAATAATTTAGTTTTAATTAAAATAGGTCAGTAAAATGCTAAAATGATAAAGTAACTGACAACTAAATGGCCCAATTTGATTAAAAAGCATTATTGATAAATTAAATATAATTTTTCTTTAACCTAAAAATAATTGCAAATATGAAGATCAAAACAGATTTATTTTGTTTGACAGGTTGTGATGTAGTTACTTCGAAACTAATTTATTTAATTTGTAAAATTGTAACAAAGTTTCTTCAAAATAATTATAAAAATATATGTAAATATGAACCTCAAAATTATTTATATTGTTTGTAAAGTTGTGACCAAAGCTTCTTCAAAGCAATTATCTGAACATTTGTAAATATGAAAATCGAGACTGAATTATTTTGTACAAAAATTGTTACTGAATTGTTTCTAATAATATTTGTACTTATATTTGCATAATATAATATTTGTCATTGCATGTAACATTTGTTTTCATTTTAAAAATAATTAAAAATAAAAAAAAATATTTGGGATCTAGTAGCAGTATGAAATGACTACTAGCGCCTACATAGCGGATCGGGCAGAGACTAAAAGTCATGGACCAAAAAATTAACATTGAGTGCGTTCTCCAGTACTCCATGGGCGAGAGGAAAATAACAAAACAATGTTTGAAAAATGTTATTTTTTGAAATGTCAATATTGATAAAAATCTATAGCGGGAGGTACTGTGCTGCCCACAACAGATTTTTGTGTAATGTTTTATGAAATGTTACAATTTTTTTATTTGAAATCGGTACTAAAGTGCTCAAAAATCATCATTAAAAGCTCAGAAATCGTCAGTAAAGTAATCCATTATACGACTATTTGAGCAACGCAGTGTTGGCAACCGTTAAATAATTATTGTACAATTAGGATATATTGACGTACTATAGTAAATTTGGACGTAACATTTGCAAGAAGAATTAACTAATTAATTCCGATGACGAAATTGAGGACAAAACACATAATTTTGAGTGTTATTCACTGTTCGAGGTTGGCAACACTGACTGTCAGTTTCAACTGACAACTGACAGATGTATAAACCTAACCTATATTGTAATTGTTTTACAGTTTTTTCGAATTTTAGATTTGAAATAAAACTTAATGTACCTCGGCACTGAAGTTCCTTTTTATCAATCACATGGTTAAATAAATTCCATATTTGTGATAAAAAGTTAAACTTCAGTGCCTTGATACATAAATAACTATTACTTTAATTGATATATTGTGAAATATCAACATTTAGGTAACCGAATAGGCCTTATTACATGCATTTTTAAATTCTGAACATTTTTTGTTTTTATACTTTTGCTGTAAAATGTATAGGTAAAAATTTAGAGCAATATAAATAAATCTGACACACACACACACACACACACACACACACACACACACACACATACACACATACACACACACATACACATACATACATACATACATACACACAGACATCATGGTTGCGAAAATAGTAAAATCGTATTGTAGGGACCCTAAAACGTGCTTATTCATTGAAAACTCACTACCCAATTTTTTGACCAAAAACAATACCTCCCTTACCTAGAGGTAGGCGGGAGGTAAAAATAGCATTGAAATCCTATTTACACATTTAAATTTTACATCTAATATCAATAATTTCTTACCGCAGTTTGAATATTGGCCGAGAAAGACATCGAAAATAATATCAGAAAAATATATATTGTAGAATACATTTCATGAACTTTCTTTCAATGTTTGTTTCACGAAAATGGCAATGAAAAATATATTCATAATTATTTATATCTATTTAATTGACATCAATGCTAATACTGAAACATATATTATTATATTTATCTAATGACAATCAGAATAATTAAATATAGTTTTGATTTTATGATTCAATTATTAATGAATACCATAAAGAAAAACAGGAAACCATTTGATAGTATATTACATACAATCACTGGAATTAGGACAAATATCAGACAATCTGCAAAATAAATAACATAATTTACATTTTTGCCAACTTGACCAATGCCACAAAATCACAAATAAGTAATTTATATTATAGTTAAATCCAAAAACATCGCACTACATATAACAGAAGCGTACAAAATATTATTAATTATTAAGATATTTGAGTATGTGTGTCTCTCTCACACACCTACTCTATCCTAAATTCTTTGTATTTCTCGTATTATTGAGCTGTCAAATGGTTGTCAAATAATTTCAAGATTTGTTTTCCAAACAACACATATCATACTTGTTTGAAAATTCCTTTGAAACCAAATGTTCGGCACAACGAAATTAAAGACATGTTTCAAGGACATTTAACGGTTGTCTAAAATAATCGTACAGTTTATTTATGTTTCGGAATAAATGTATTCAAGTATATTTTAATTATTTACCACGAAAATATATTTTAATTCCATTCAAATCTTTTAAACAATGAAATAAAACATTTATGATGTGGCCAGCACGTAACCTCCCATTTAAAGGTCAAAGTAAGCCATGGCATTTTTAAATAGATTTAAACAGTAAAAATATTTTTTTATAATTAACAGAAAAAATTACTAATTCTGTTATTTGAAATAAAATTAACGTGAAAAAAATCTGATGTGTCCAGCACGTAACTTTCTGTCCAATACCACTCTTAAACGGTACAAAATAGTATTTGATGATACAGAAACATACCTTCTTATTTGTTTATTTTCTATTTATATTTGAGAAATTCAATTTTCTTTTGTATATTTATTTATTTTTTAAAACATATTTTACTGAGAAAACAGCTTCACAATCACAATGACATGTGTCACATTTTGTAAAAAACAAAAAAAAATAAGTGTGTCCATGGTGTGTAATGCAAGATTTATGAAAATTAATTTCTTTATATTTTATTATCCCAAAATAATAAAATTAGTGTAATCAAAACACATGTAAAATTAAATGTTCTACAACTTTCAAAATAACATAAATTGTTGAAAGAGGAAATTTAACCGTGTTTTTCACGAAAAACTGTTAAGGGCTTCAAGTAAACTGCTACTTCCGGTTGACCCATTTTATCCAAAATCTAATCAGCTCTTCATATAAATGTAAGAAACAAAAATGCACAAAATTGCAGTTTTTGGTATTATAGTAATTGAGTTATGCGAGACGAAAAATTGCCACAGACTACACACACTTACACACACACACACACACGCTCAAAAACACACATACACACTCAAACACACACACAAACAAACACGCTCACATACACACACATACAAGCTCTCACAGACACACAGACACACATACACACACACACACTCACACACACACACACACACAGACACACACACACTCACACACACTCACTCACATATTCACACATTCACACACACACTTTTTGTTGTTTAAAAAATAATAATTTATTGTTTTGTGTGTCAGGCCAGAAACAGTTTAAAATTGAGTATAACGGCTTGAACGGCTAGCATAAAATAAATGATAATAAAAGCGAGTATAACGGCTAGAGCCTGTAGGGTTGTCACAAATTTATTTTTATTTAAGAAACTAACCAAAATAAGTTATAATGAAGGCGAGTATAATGGCTAGAATTTGTAGGACTGCTACACATACATACATACATACATACATACATACACACATACATACATAGATACATACATACACACACACAGACATCATGGCTGAGAAAATAGTAAAATCGTATTGTAGGGACCCTAAAACGTGCTTATTCATTGAAAACTCACTACCCAATTTTTGACCAAAAACAATACCTCCCTTACCTAGAGGTAGGCGGGAGGTAAAAATGGCCAATTTTATTGTAGTACAACATTTTTAGGTTCCCATTTGAAAAAAAAAGTTGATAATTGTATCATGTAACCTGACTTTTAAAAAAAATTCTGTAGCTGTCATCAAATAGTATATTTAATATAATAAAACTTCATTTGAAGAAAATTTTTATAGGTAGGCGGGAGGTAACCAGAGCTAGGCGGGAGGTAAAAACAGCCATTACAATCTCAGCTACACAAACAAACAATAATAAACATTGTATCATTTATTAATCAAATTACAATTCTTCTATCACAACATCAGTTCCTAAAATATCTGTATCATCTTTTCTATTCCTTAATATAATAGCATTTTGTACAGCCCTTACAAAAGCTGTCAACAAATACCCTACTTCTTGTCCTGAGTGTACCACCACATCAAGTTTGTACGATCCTGGAGGAATCACGGCTGCCAAATTACCAATACTAATTTTATAATTCACCACGTGGTATTCCTTCGGTTGAATCGGACATTTTTTAGGATAATTGCTATACTTTAACAAATTTTCATAAATTATTTTATCTGTTTTTATAAAATCGCAGATGTTATGTTCAAGTTTTTGTCCGAAAACAGTGTAATCTTGTCCAACTTTACGATATAACTTTAAAGTTACAAGAGCGTCTGTGTAAATATTTGTGATTATTACACTACTGTTCAGAGTAAATTCAGTAGAGCCGATGTTTTTGACGTTAACGTAGTTGATGCTACCCCATTCTGGGTTGTATTTCATTATAATTTTGTCTAGAACTGGGTACAGAGTCATCTAAAAATACAAAATATATAATAAGTGGAAACAAAATTCAGATTTTTTTTCCTGACGAAAAATAGGCTATTCCACTACAATCAAAAATAAATAAAATAATAAAAGTTTATTGAAAATTCCATATATTTAATTATAAATTACTCCTTTTAATAAATACGCCATGTTTTGATTTTGATGACGTAGGACATGTGCGAGTCTGTTTGAGCCAATGGGATTCAAGTATTTACTCCCACTCTCACATATTCGGGCTTGTCGGATCTGTTCGGTTTATGTTCGGGTGTTTTTGTGTTTTTGCGTGTTTGCTGCTTCATATACAGAACTCACTGCAAAACTGTACGATACCTAACTTCAAGAATGTCAAAATGTTTTTAAAGTGATTTATTTTATTCAACACTCTCAATAAATGTAAATAACACATTAATAAAAATCTGGTGTGGTCACCATAGTACTTTCTTATACATATTATGCCAACTGAATAGGTATAACTTTATTCTGACATATATATGTTAAAATTAAATGTTTGTTCTCACAAAACTGTGACTTTATTTAAAAATAGGTATCAATTAATAATTCTTTAAAACTTTCTAACTAATAATACAAATATTCCTGTTGTAATATTTCAAACAACATATATTTTTGACACTTCACAATTATTTGACACGTTTGACACATAGATATTAAAAATGTTTTAGTTTTTTTTTTCAATTGTAACTAAGATTATTGAAATATATTATTAAATATATAATTTAATTTATTCAACACCTGTCAATAAATGTTCTATAACTATGGTGATTTTAAACAAGGAAAGTAACAGATTACCCACTAGTGGGTATAATTTTCAGGAAAGTCACTAGTGACTTATTTGTTATTTATAACAATAATTATAACACACAACACCTTGGTAACTACTTCGATTGACATTTTAATTTAAAAAAATTAAAGTATATGTCACTGTCAAATTATATTTCTAGAATAAATTTTGCATTTATTAAGAGGTGTTGGATAAAACGTTATACTTCACACGTGGGCAAAGTGTATTCTTTACTTTGCACACTTGTACAGTAAATAACTATTATTTCTCTAATTTTGGAATATATTATTACAATTTAAATATATATTATTTTGTAAATTTCTCAACATTTTTTTTTGAAAGTCTGTGAAACCATTTGTTTATTTTTGGTACATTACCTACGTCATCAATGCAATTTAAAATTCAAAGCTTAATATTTCACTTATTTGGAAGAATTTTTGAATTTTTTTGTAAGTAGGTACAAGAAAAAAAATCGTGGAATAGCCTAATTTTCTAGCGTATTAAAATATTCATATTTTGCTACTACATATACGACATAGAATTTATTCATTTTGTTACTAATTTAATTATTTAATTATTATTGTACGCTGTACAATAATACAAATATTATTTTACGGCGTACAATAATATGTTAATTGTTACATATACCACTAGTGGCAGCACCTACAAAAGCAGTTCTAACGAATGACAGTTATATTGAGTGATACTGTCTTATTTTATTGTTTCAAAAAAATGACAAAAAAAATACCTATTTATATTTCATATACCGTAAATTTATTTGATAATGTTTGGAGAGAAAATAAATATATGTCACAAAAGCCCTGTTTAAATTCCTAGTAACTTAATACAGGGTGTTTCATAATGAACAAAATAAATTTAAAGTGCAGCTAGAAGGGCTAAAATAATGCTGTTTTCTTAATAACCTTTTGACAAAAACTCAATAACCAAAATGTTATAATAAATTTAAAGCAGAAAATAATAATTATTTTTTTGTTTCCACAGAAATATGTTTTTCAAATCTGACAATTATCTGCTAATTTTAAATTATGTGTCCAAAATAATTTTATTTTTAATTATTAACCATAATTTTGTCTACATATTCTTTATTACTATATTAACAAATTTGCAACTACTGTATTTGATAATATACTTTGACGTTTAATGAATTGACATTTAAATGAATTTCAACGGCAACATTTCTAGTTGTGTTTTTGTTTTCAAGGAACTAAATGGACAGCAATTTTGTAACAATAAAAAAATTTAATATGTGGTACTTTTATAATACAATACAATAATTCAATACTATTAACTTTTTTTAAATTAACTTTAAAGTGTTTCCAGTTTTTTAATAGTTATTTATGTATCAAGGCACTAAAGTTCAATTTTATATCACGAATATGAAATTTATAAACCATGTGAGTGATAAAAAGGAACTTCAGTGCCGAGGTACATATTAAGTTTTATTTGAAATCAAAATTCGAAAAAACTGTAAAAAAATTACAATATAGGTTAAGTTTATACATCTGTCAGTTGTCAATTGAAACTGACAATCAGTGTTGCCAACCTCGACAAGTGAATAACACTCAAAATTATGTTTTGTCCTCAATTTCGTCATCGAAATTAATTAGTTAATTCTTCTTGTAAATGTTACGTACAAATTTACTATAGTACGTCAATATATCCTAATTGTACAATAATTATTTAACGGTTGCCAACACTGCGTTGCTTAAAATCGTCGTATAATGGGTTACTTTAGTGACGCTTTCAGTGCTTTAATGACGATTTTTGAGCACTTTAGTGCCGATTTCAAATAAAACATAATTACCTGCTGTAGTTTTTAACTAGAGTTCATTCATTTATTTAACTTTAATGTGCAGTAACTTTTTTGTTATTAAGTTTTTCCAAAACTTTATTTTCCATACGTTATTATAGTTGACTTATTAGGAAAAGTAGTTAGCCAAAAGTGTTTACACAGTGACAAAATTCGTCTTTTTAAAATCAAAAATCAAATTTTTAATTTCCTCACAAAAATAGTTAATTAGATTACATTTTTAGGTTTTCTAATACAGTGTGTGTCATAAATAAAATATATATCTTACCGGATTACCTACAGATATAGAAAAAGCAACATTTATCAAACTTAAAATATATAAACAGCTTAAATTCATTTTGATGTTCATGAAATAAAAATAAACAATAAAAATATGATACAAAAGAATTTTATATAAAGTTGTTTTTGATATTTTTGATATAAATCTAGACACATGTATATATTTATATGTTAATCTATATATACTCATCTATATTTGATGACTAACATATTCAAAAATTCTAAACAAATTTCTATATTATTTAAATATTTAAAAATATATATGTTTTATATGATATTGATATCAAAAATGGATTTATAATTGTTTATGACATAAAAATCAAACAATTATATGTATAAACTAATAATTTTGTAAATTATCTATTCCAGATTATCAAGTTATTGGAAAAGTATCCGCAGTACCATTGATATATAATAATACTGGATCGCATAGTAACGTTAAAAAATTAATAAGAAAATATAAAGAAATAAATATTCAATGATTTTAAAATAAATTGTTTAATATAAAAATTAAATAACACATTAATAAAAATCTGGTGTGGGCACCACAGTACTTTCTTATACACATAATGCCAACTGAATAGGTATATATTTATTCTGACATATATATGTTAAACTTACTTAAATTTTTGTTCTAATATAACTGTGACTTTATTTAAAAATAGGTATTAATTAATAATTCTTTAAAACTTTCTAACTAATAATACAAATAATCCTGTTGTAATATTTCAAACGACACATATTTTTGACAGTTCACAATTATTTGACACGTTTGACACATAGATATTAAAAATGTTTTAGTTTTTGTTTCAATTGTAACTAAGATTATTGAAATATATTCTAAAATATATGATTTAGTTTATCCAACACCTCTCAATAAATGCTCTATAACTATGGCGATTTTAAACAAGTAACAGATTACCCACTAGTGGGTAAATTTTTGAGGAAAGTCACTAGAGGGTATTTATTTATTTATAACAATAATAAAAACACACAACACCTTGGTAACTACTTCGATTGACATTTTAATTTAATTTAAAGCATATGTCACTGTCAAATAATATTTCATAATAAATTTTTCATTTATTTAGAGGTGTTGGATAAAACGTTATACTTCACACGTGGACAAAGTGGAATTATGCACTCAATAAAATTATCACACGAGTGTGCTAAAATTTATTTCGTAGGTAATTCCTTACTTCGACCACTTATAAAATAAATAACTGTTATACCTATATTTGTAGATAAAAGTCCAAAGTTTTGTAATAAATTTTAAAAAGCTAATTTTGTTTACATATTATACATGAACATAATTTTCAAAACAGTAAAATTTATGCCACACATTCCCATGAACGACTACAGTAAAGCAAATAATTTGTATATTTATAAATATGATCGTCTATAACATACTAAAATTATTTTTCATTTGAATTTACAGTTTTTGAGAAACAAAAATATACCAATCAATTTTTAATTTTTGTTCGTCAAAAACTGTACATTCAAATTGAAAATAAACTTAGTATGTTATACACGATCATATTTACAAATATACGAATTATTTTCATTACTGTAGTCGTTCATGGGAATGAGAGACACAGTATTTTTGATCAACTTCAACCAATATTTTTTTATAGTTAAATGTTTCAGTTATCCTTTTCATCCACATATATAAGTACTAGAATGTTCAAAGACCTCACAGTAATAATTGTTTTGTTTTTCGATACAAATAATTGTAAGAAAAATTTATTCTAATTTGAATTTGCAAAACAAAATTCATGGCAGTGAACGAACCCAACGAAAATATGTACTTCATCTGACATGCAATGTACAAGTCACTGTAAAAAATCCATGAAATTTTGACGGATGGAGGTTGTTGGACCATAAAATAAAATAAATAAAGAATATAGAATTTGCTGTTTAAAAAAAAGGATTCGTTTTTTGACGCGTATGTTTGACCTTAACAACGGTCGTAGATAAATAACTTCATGGCAAAGCGATGGCAAGAAACATGCACAAGGCAAAAAACAAATATATTAACTGTTTTAATAGTTTTGTTAGTTTAGCAGAAAAAAAACTTGCCGATCCGCTTTTATTACCATAAAGAATATGAAAATAAACGAAGAATACAGTTTATAAAAAATACAGGATTCGTTTTTTGACGCGTGTCTCATAAAGCCGTTGTCACACCACCGAAAACAAGATAACCTCAACAACTTAAACACAAAAATAATAATAATAATAATAATACATGAACTTACTTTCTTTATACTGCAGAACATTTGCGTGTTTTTCATGTATCACAACACAACGGTAGCAGATACGTTTATCATCCACTACTAAAAATTTGTCTCCTTCAGCTGCAACACATGTACCCTTATTGGACAATCGAGCACCTTCCACCACGATGGGTGAGCGTACACCACTCTGGAACCAAGTCCCCTCCCATCGGGATGGGAACAGGCAGCCTCCTGAAAGACGAAACACTGAGATTAGGACAAAATAAAATTACGTATTTGTATTTCATTTTAAAATAAAAGAATAATAAATAAATTTGTGAGATACAGTGCACACTCGAAATAGTATATTCTACAACAAGTAATGGAATGGTACATATTTCACACGAGCAAAAAGTTTGTAGTCCGAGCCGAAGGCGAGGGCTACGGTTTGCGAGCGTGGGATAGGCCATTCCGTTACATGTTGTAGACTATACTTTCTATAAAAAGGTTTTGGAAATTATACAAAAATACAAATATAAAACTGTTAAAAACATCAAACTCAAATAAATCAAATTAAAACAAACAGACGTAACCATAGTAACTGAATCAAGATACTTCATATGTCGCGCTAATAAGCGGTTCTGATTCGTCGAAAATATTCCATACAATTTTTAGTAGTGGAATGCCCAGTTTCCAAAACAGTGTTATAGAATAGTTATTTACTTACCAAATGCGGGAACGCTTGGTTCCCGGATGAGTCATAGAACGAATCCGGGAACCGAGTTCACGCAAGAGGTTTGTACAATATTTTTTGTACGAAAAGTATAAAACTAATAACAGGCCATACAAAGAAATGAAGTTCTTCAAGGAGTTATTTTGATAATTGTCAAAGTTGCACTATAAATATAAACACACAAATTAATTTGTATAATATATTAGAAAACAATTAAAATATTTATAATATTTACCGTATTCACTTGTAAATTTATAATATTTCTTATTTATATTGAGGTAACTAACATTATATTTGTAGGTTATGTATTTTACAGCTGTTTTATTAATTCAATAAATTAATTTAGTTAAAAATTGCAAAAAACTCCGAAATTATTGGTTTTAGACATAGGGTACCCTTAATAACAAATGAAGGTAATACAAAATGGCATACAACAGAATAATAAAATATAGGGTGTTCCATTTGAAAATGGCGAGTTTTAATCATTTGAAGTGGAGTAAGTTTGATTCGCTTTATTGAATACCCTGTATAATTGCATTTAAAAGAAAGTATGTCAAAACATAGAGTATAGTTACAGTTGCGCAGAAAAAAAAATTCTTAAATTCTTCTGTTAAAATAACTTCAGTACGCCTTCACAAAGCAATGCCTGTATTCGGCCTTTTTTAGAGAAAAAACGGAAAAACTTGACAACGCCGCGGAAAACTAAAACAAAATTCATATGTCCGTATAGGTGAATAAAATACAATTCAAAATATATAAAAATATATAGGGTGTTCCATTTAAAAAAAGACAAACAATTCTCGTCTAGCTGTTACGTTACATCCTGTATGTGTGAAAATAGTTTTACGTTATGCTCCTTTAGTAGTCGAATAAATTTTGTTAATAAATATATGCCGTATTTCTAACGACAAGGGAGATATCGAAGACGGGCATTTTGATGAGTCACCCTGTATAGTATATATAGATGACGTATACACTTACCGTCTTGCCTGAAAGCCGCATAGGTATCTAGGAGGCCTAGCAGCACCAATAATGCGTCAAAACGCAACATGACGTCACAACTCTGGTTATATAGGCGGAGATCGCCACGAACCTTCTGCTATTTCCATCCTGGAACAAATAAACAAAAAAACATTAATAATGTAATCATAAACCTTTTTTCATTTTATTATTTTTTTCTGTAAGTTTGAATAAAATTATAAATATAGATACTAATTTTAATATTAAAAGGCATTTAGTTATTAAGATACGATTGGCATTCCATTTCAAATGTTTCGCTTGTGACGTCATCTTGTAATCTACAAAACACGCTCTAGCGGAAAGCGAGGAACTACACCAACTGTCAAATTGACTGTTATCTGTTATTGTTATTTACTGAGAGGTTTTCACAAATATATTAGCTGGACAAAATAATATAACAGATATAATAAACGTAAGTTTAATATGAAAATCGTTGCAACATATGACTTGAGATAACAGGTGTGATAATGAGACTACCAACATTACCGACAAGCGACAAAGTATAGTACATCAAAGCATTTTATTTTGACACGTCCTAAACTCTTTGCCTAAAAACGTTATAATTAACGAATACCTAATTTAATTTATCGGAGTGTTCATTTTAATAATAATAAGTAATTATTACAACCTTGAAAAGCAAATTATTATTTGTTATCAACACCTCTTTTGCTTTGCCATGCTGTACATTCTATTACAAGATGACGTCACGATTTTGCAACCGCGAAACTTCAGAAAGGAAATTATGAATGAAAAGTTAAAAAATTATAAGAAATATTGAATAATATGTGACTGAAGTGATCTAAATTTTTATAATTTATAAAAAAACACAACTTTTATTTTTAAGTGTAAGACTTTATTGTGACGAATACATAAATGTGAAAAGGCGAAATTAATAAAATGTTTGATTAGTTCAGTTATGATTAATTACCCCTGACCACAGTTTGGGAACCGCTGTATAGACCAAAAGTTGAGGTTTGAGGGTGAAAATATCGAGGGGTGAAATAATCCCTCAGTTATTGGACACCCTACTTTGTGGTTTTTCGACTTTTCTGCCGCGCCTTTAGAAAGATTTAAAGGTTTTAACACGGATAACTGAACCAGTGGCGTACTGGATTTTTCGCGCCGCCGTCCGTCATTGATACAATTACATATCTCTTAAAGCGGTTGGAAAACATGTTT
The DNA here is from genome assembly GCA_963942605.1 of Poecilus cupreus. Lineage (NCBI taxonomy): Eukaryota > Metazoa > Arthropoda > Insecta > Coleoptera > Carabidae > Poecilus > Poecilus cupreus. The sequence goes on from OZ012713.1 coordinate 38,192,090, forward strand.
TTGTCGTACTAGTTAGACAAAAATTGCTAAATTTTTATGGTTATATGTTGGCATCACTTCACTAATTTTAGCTAACTTCGGACGCTAGAAATGTCAAAGTATTACATTGACATAAAAATAATATGGCAATATATCTACAACTGAGTATTTGCAATACAAGAAAACAGAATATTTATGGATTTTAAACATATTTGTAAGTAATTATAATTGAATTTGCAGTGTAAAATCCAAATAAAAATATGTAGATATTTTTGTTATGATATTGGAAAATAAACATAATTGACATTCAAATATTGTGAAGTTAGCAACATAACAAAATTCCCTGTCATTAAGAAAATGAGTAATAAATTAAATTTATTTATTAAATTTACATAAATGTTGGCGCGAAAAATCTTGTGTATCCCTCGGTTAGAAACTATTTTGCGAGTGCTCGTATTTGCAGGACTCGCCTACGGCTCGTCCTATCAAAATAAACTCGCACTCGCAAAATAGCAGTTTCCAACCTTGTGATACAAATAACTATTTTTCCTGAGGGGGCTTTATCTTGTAATAGAATTAATAATGTAGTAGTAGGTTAAGAACGATTCAAAAAAAGAATAAAGTATTATTATTATTATTATTATATTAATGCTAAAGTTGTACTTAAATAGAAACTCATAGCACAGTAAAAAATCTGATGTGGCCAGCACATAACCTCCCGTCCAATACTACTCTTAAACGGTGCAAAATAGTATTTGATGATACAGAAACATACCTTCTTATTTGTTTATTTTCTATTTATATTTGAGAAATTTAATTTTCTTTCGTATATTTATTTAATTATTTGACATTTCACTAAGAAAACAGCTTCACAATCAAAATGACATGTGTCACATTTCGTAAAAATATTTAAATGTTTCCATGGTGTACTAGGAATGCAAAATTTGTAAAATCTAATTTCTTTATATTTTATTATCTCTAAATCTAATGAAAATTATTAAAATTAGTGTAATCAAAACACATGTAAAATTAAATATTCTACAACTTTCAAAATAACATAAATTGTTGAAAAAGGAAATTTAACCGTGTTTTTCACGAAAAACTGTTAAGGGCTTCAAGTAAACTGCTACTTCCGGTTGACCAATTTTATATAAAATATAATCAGCTCTTCATTTAAATATAAGAAGCAATAATTCACAAAATTGTAATTTTTTGTTTTATAGTATTTGAGTTATGCGAGACGAAAAAATCTGTTGTGGGCAGCACAGTACCTCCCGCCATAGATTTCTTATCGCACAATGCACGACCACTATCAAGAAACGCTCATCCCTTCAAAACATGACACATGTCAAAAAAAAAAACATTTTTAAACCGTTGTTTTGTTTTTCTCAAAAAACAGGTTAGCAGATTTAAATGAAAATATTAAAATGTTATTTTTCTGTAACGTGTGTAATTCGTAAATGGTGACAGTAAGAGGAAAATGTTTCAAACAATGATATTTGAAACATTAATAACAATAATTTACTGAGATATTTTTAAATAACTTGATAGGGCTTCAAGTAAACTACAACTTCCGGTTATTGGATTATCACCAAAAACTTATCAGCTCTTCTAAAGGGGATACAATTGATATATACAAAATATCAACATTTTTAGTTTAGTAGTTTTTAAGAAACCGGAACTCCAGACTGACAGACAGACATTCAGATACACACACAGACATCATCATCGCGAAACTATTAAAATCGTATTATAGGGACTCTAAAACGTGCTCATCCACTGAAAACTCACTACCGAATTTTTAGCATGATTTCTATATCTCCCTTACAGGATTTGGCGGGAGGTAAAAATCGGTACAGACTACACACACAGACACACATACACATACATACATACATACATTCATACATTCATCCATCCAGACATCATGGTTGCGATAATATTAAAATCGTATTGTAGGGACTCTAAACCTTGCTTATTTATTGAAAACTCACTACCCATTTTTTTGACCAAAATAATACCTAGAGGTAGGCGGGAGGTAAAATTTGATTTTCGATTTGTTAATTTTGCGGTTAAGTATTTTTAGTTATTATTGACAAATATATTGTGTTAAATTAACATTTTTATTAAATATAACAATTTGTTAAATTAAAAGTTAGTCAATTCTGAATTTTTAACAAGAAAATTAGTTGTTTTTATTTATTTATTTTAAGACATTTTCCTCACTTTTTCGGGAAAAGAATGTTGGTGTTTTTTGGTAAGTGGTGAAAAAAATATATTTTACATTTCATAAAACAGTTTTAAATTTGTTTTTATAAAATGAAAAATGGGGTTCATCCATTAAAGAAATCAAAAACTTTCTACAAACTATCAGAAAACATCTTTATATTCGTGTATGTTAATAACATGTTATATTGCATGCAAAGACTAGTAATTACATTAGCTTTAGCCAATGTGCGTGAGCGTGATAAAGGTATATTCACGCACGCTTTACACGCAGTATGCGTGTAAGTATATTATACACGCATGAATGTGATTCACGAGAAAGAAATACTATGATGTTGAAAATATTACTTTATATAATAATGATCAAAATTCAAATCAAACTGTTTAATATTTAAATGTTATAGATCAGTGTCCTGTTTTTATAGTCATATCAATTATGATTTGATCTGATTGCAATCTAAGACGCTCATAATTTTAACTAAATTTTTACCTCCCGCCACATCCTGTAAGGGAGATAAAGGAATCATGCTAAAAATTGGGTAGTGCGTTTTCAGATGAGCACGTTTTAGGGTCCCTAGAATTCGATTTTAATAGTTTCGCGATGATGTCTGTGTGTGTGACTGTCTGTCTGTCTGTCGGCAGTCAGTTTGTCTCTCTGTATGTCAGTTTATTTGTCTGTCTGTCTGTCTCTCAGTCTGTCTGTTGTCAGTTTGTCTGTCTGTCGTCTTTCTGTTTGTCTCTCAGTCTGTCTGTCTCTCAGTCTGTCTGTTGTCAGTTTGTCTGTCTGTCGTCTTTCTGTTTGTCTCTCAGTCTGTCTGTTGTTAGTTTGTCTGTTTGTCTCTCAGTTTGTCTGTTGTCAGTTTGTCTGTCTGCCGTCTTTCTGTCTGTCTCTCAGTCTGTCTGTTGTCAGTTTGTCTGTCTGTCTCTCAGTCTGTCTGTTGTCAGTTTGTCTGTCTGTCGTCTTTCTGTTTGTCTCTCAGTCTGTCTGTTGTCAGTTTGTCTGTCTGTCGTCTTTCTGTCTGTCTCTCAGTCTGTCTGTTGTCAGTTTGTCTGTCTGTCGTCTTTCTGTCTGTCTCTGAGTCTGTCTGTTGTCAGTTTGTCTGTCTGTCGTCTTTCTGTCTGTCTCTCAGTCTGTCTGTTGTCAGTTTGTCTGTCTGTCTCTCAGTTTGTCTGTTGTCAGTTTGTCTGTCTGTCGTCTCTCTGTCTGTCTCTCAGTCTGTCTGTTGTCAGTTTGTCTCACTGTCTGTCTGTTAGTTTGTCTGTCTGTCAGTCTTCCTATCAGTCTGCCTATCAGTCTGTCTGTCGGTCTATTTGTCTGACAGTCTGTCCGTCTGTCAGTTCGTCAGTCTGTCGGTGTGTCAGTTTGTATGTAAGTCTGCCTATCAGTCTGTCTGTCAGTCTGTTTGTTTGGCAGTCTTTCAGTCTGTCAGTTCGTCAGTCTGTCGGTCTGTGTGTCTGTCTGTCATTCTTTCAATCTATCAGTAAGTCTGTCTGTCTGTATGTCAGTCTGGAGTTACGGTTTCTCAAAAACTACTAAACAGAAAATTTTGATATTTTGTATATATCAACTGTATCTCCTTTGGAAGAGCTGATTAATTTTTGGTGATAATTCAATAACCGGAAGTGGTAGTTTACTTGAAGCCCTATCAAGTTATTTTAAAATATCTCAGTAAATTATAATTTAATAACAATTTTTGTTATAAGAATAATTATTATCTACAATTATAGTTTGAAACATTTTGTAATCTTACTGTTGCCATTTACGAATACAACACTATAAAGAAAAGTTACATTTTGACATAATTATTTAAATTTGCAAATCTATGTTTTTTGAAAAAACAAAACAGTTGAAAAATATGATTTTTTTACAAATGTCATAATGTTTTGAAGGGTAGAGCGTTTCTTGATAGTGGTCCGTGCATTGTTCGATAAGAAATCTATGGCGGGAGGTACTGTGCTGCCCACAACAGATTTTTATATAATGAAAGTATAACTGCAGTTAAATACATAGGTTTCAAATTTATTTCGTTGAGGCAAAATCCTTCAAACCTGGAATTGCACAACCCAGCAACATCGGGCGTGTTCGGCTGTACTCGGCTATGTTCGTGGCACACGAGGGGGCGAGAGACACGAGACAGGGTACGTGGTGTCAAATCGATAAGCCCCAGGACTTTGCTTTTGGTCGGCTGACGATGGAAACTTGGAGTTTTGAAATAAGGGAAATATTTATTAAATATCTTTCTTTACTAAATAAAATTAAATTACATAGCCTCACAAAAAAAAATTGAAAACACTATAATCCTATGTAATTTTTATTGCTGAATCCGAATCCGAGGTCAAAAAAATTGTACACCCTTAAAATCAACCCCTAGCGCAGAAAAACCCCAACAGGGTAAAATAATTTAATGCTTAATGTACTGTCTTAAATTTCAATAAATCGAATTAAATATAAATATAAACACAGAGTTAACAATACCTTCCATTGAAAATCACCCCCATAAACGAGTAAAAACTACCCCTCATACAACTTTAAAATACTACTCTTAAACGGTACAAAATAGTACTTGATGATACAGAAACATACCTTCTTATTTATTTATTTTCTATTTATATTTGAGAAATTTAATTTTATTTCGTATTTTTATTAAATTTCAATAAGAAAACAGCTTCACAATCAAAATGACATGTGTCACATTTCGTAAAAAATTGAAAATATTTAAATGTTTCCATGGTGTACAAGGACTGCAAGATTTATAAAATCTAATTTCTTTATGTTTTATTATCTCTAAATCCAATGAAAATTAATAAAATTAGTGCAATCAAAACACATGTAAAATTAAATATTCTTCAACTTTCAAAATAACATAAATTGTTGAAAAAGGAAATTTAACCGTGTTTTTCACGAAAAACTGTTAAGGGCTTCAAGTAAACTGCTACTTCCGGTTGATCAATTTTATCCAAAATCTAATCAGCTCTTCATTTAAATATAAAAAGCAACAATTCACAAAATTGTATTTTTTGGTATTATAGTATTTGAGTTATGCGAGACGAAAAATTGCCACAGACTACACACACACACATACATACACACACACATACATACATACACACACATACACACATACATACACACACACACACATACACACATACACACATACATACATACATACATAGTTTTTGAGAAAATGTAACTCCAGAGATACACACATACTGCCACACAGACATACATGCCAGACAGACTGTCAGGCAGACAGGCTGACAGACAGACAAACTAACAGACAGACAGAGAGACCAACTGACAACAAACAGACTGAAAGGCAGACAGACAGACTGACAGACAGACAAACTAACAGACAGACAGAGAGACCAACTGACAACAAACAGACTGAAAGGCAGACAGACAGACTGACAGACAGACAAACTAACAGACAAAAAGAGATACACACACAGACATCAGCGCGAAACTATTAAAATCGTTTTCTAGGGACCCTAAAACGTGCTCATCCACTGAAAACTCACTACCGAATTTTTAGCATGATTCCTATACCTCCCTTACAGGATTTGGCGGGAGGTAAAAATCGGTACACACTACACACACAGACACACTTACAGACATACATACACACAAACACACACAGACATCATGGTTGCAAAAATAGTAAAATCGTATTGTAGGGACCCTAAAACGTGCTTATTCATTGAAAACTCACTACATAATTTTTGACCAAAAACAATACCTCCCTTACCTAGAGGTAGGCGGGAGGTAAAAATGTGATTATTTGCTTTATCACTTACCTTACAATTAAAAATTAATAAGATAATTGAATTAACTTCTCCACTGAGCAAATTTTACTATAATTACACACCACCCCAAATAAATCTATGTTCACTTTTGATCTAATAATAAACCGTCTGTCTCGATAATATAATTACGCACATTCTGTAACACCGTCTGTCTCCCTACGCATGATGTGTAACGCGTACAGTACGTACACTCGCTTTTAGCAACACGCATAGATATTCTACAGATACACTAGAGCAAAATAAAATCGGAACACAACATATAAACTCTCGAGTTAATATCTTTTAAACGGTGCGAAATAGAAAAAAAAGTTTCAAACAAAAGTTGTAGATAATATTATTCTACATCTTTTTTATTATAATGAAATTTACTCTAAAATAATTGGTTACTGAGATATAGGCTTTCAAACAAACAACAAATTCTGGTTATTTGCTCCTAAAATTTAATTTGAACATCAAAATTGTAAATATTAAATTATACAATGTAATAGAAACAAAAATATTTGACATTTCATAATTATAATTTAATTGATATATACAAACATTTATCGCCTAAAATACTATAATACCAAAAAATACAATTTTATCTATTTTTTCTTCTTATATTTATATGAAGAAATGATTAGATTTTGGATAAAATTGGTCAACCGAAAATAGCAGTTTACTTGAAGCCCTTAATAGTTATTTATGTATCAAGGCACTAAAGTTCAATTTTTTATCACGAATATGGAATTTAGTTGCGGAGGCCCGTAATAAACCATGTGAGTGATAAAAAGGAACTTCAGTGCCGAGGTACATATTAAGTTTTATTTGAAACCTAAATTCGAAAAAACTGTAAAAAAATTACAATATAGGTTAAGTTTATACATCTGTCAGTTGTCAATTGAAACTGACAGTCAGTGTTGCCAACCTCGACCATTGAAATAACACTCAAAAATATGTGTTTTGTCCTCAATTTCGTCATCGGAATTAATTAGTTAATTCTTCTTGCAAATGTTACGTACAAATTTACTATAGTACGTTAATATTATCCTAATTTTGGAATAATTATTTAACGGTTGCCAACACTGCGTTGCTTAATGTCGTATAATGGGGTATTTTAGTGACGATTTCTGAGCTTTTAATGACGATTTTTGAGCACTGCCGATTTTAAATAAAAGTTTAAACAGGTTTAATAATTTATGTTATTAGAAAATTGTATTTTGATTACATTAATTTTATTTATTTTCATTATATTACTATACTTTTTTACACACACACACACACTTTTTGGTATATTTTGTTTCTCAAAAACTGTAAATTCAAATGAAAAATAATTTTAGTATGTTATAGACGATCTTATTTATAAATATACAAATTATTTGCATTACTGTAGTCGTTCATGGGAATGTGTGGCATATATTTTACTATTTTGACAATTATATTCATGTATAATTTGTAAACAAAATTAGCTTTTTAAAATTGATTACAAAACTTTGGACTTTTATCTACAAACCTAGGTATAAAACATTACATGTTTCATTTATTATAATAATAATATATTGTTTCAAAAAAGTCATGTTCATCTTGTGTTATCTTCAGCCCGTATAGTTGACCGTAACGTAAGCCAACCGTAACTAATGAGTCTACTAAATACTAAAGCAAGTCACTAGTTGTTAGTAGACGTCTGTTTTCAAGCTATGTCTGACGGAGAATTATTTTGATGGTGAGATAGATATAAACAGCTGTGTCTGGATGTAGTTACTTTTTTTTTGTCAAGTTTTAGGTGTCAATAGACGTAGTATAACTAATGAACAAGATGGTCATCTATTAGTCTTTTAGTTGATGAGAAATTAATTAGTTTTGCTTGTCTTTTCTTTTTGATATGCAGTTGTTCTTTTCGGTAGGATAGTAGGCCATGATGTGGACAACACATGACTTTCTAGTACGTATATAAGGTTATTTATAACGTACAGATTTAAAGAGACTAAATTAATTATTTTTTCTTTAAACTACATAAAAGTACGTTGTTATGTATATGTATTCAACAAGAAAACGTTTAATATTGTCGCCGAAGGTGTAAAAGAGTCTTCTACTCCGGCGACAGACAAAGTAAAATATTATGAAAAATAGTTAATAATTTGACAGTTAAAGTGAAACAAATAAACAAAAATAACTAGAAATATTTTTTGAAGTTTTGGGAATTTTTAAATACTTTAATGTTAAGTTTCTCAGCACAGAAAGTATTACATTTACTCCTAATAACATAATATACTATTTTATTAATAAACAATAACAAAAATCGGTTGTGGGCAGCACAGTACCTCCCGCCAATCGAACAATGCACGACCACTATCAAGAAACGCTCATCCCTTCAAAACATTATGACACATGTCAAAAATGACATTTTTCAACTGTTTGGTTTTTTTCAAAAAACACGGGTTAGCAGATTTAAACGAAAATATCAAAATATAATTTTTCTTTAACGTGTTGTAATTCGTAAATGGTGACAGTAAGAGGAAAATGTTTCAAACAATAATTGTAGATAATATTTTAAACATTATTCTAATAATATAATTTACTGAGATATTTTAAAATAACTTGATAGGGCTTCAAGTAAACTAGCACTTCCGGTTATTGGATTATCACCAAAAACTAACCAGCTCTTCCAAAGGGGGTACAATTGATATATACAAAATATCAAAATTTTCTGTTTAGTAGTTTTTGAGAAAACGTAACTCCAGACTGACAGACAGACAGGCAGACTGACAGACATACAAACAGACAGACTAACAGACAGGCAAAATATAATTTTTTCACATCAGGAAATCCCTCTGTTATTTTTCCGAAATACTGAGAAAAATTTGTTTTCCTCTCTAGAGAGGAAAACAGACGTGTTACCAATATGAATGTTATTTACAACAAATATATTGTACAAATAATAAATAAATGCTTAATTTTATAAAAAAAAATCCATATTTCAGTGACTATAAATTGTCTTACAAATAAGTTTCATATATTTATTTTTCTAGATTAAATCGAAATTTGACAACTTTAATTTATATTTAATATTGGTTTATTGGCAACACTGCTACACCGCCTAGCGTCTGATAACCTAACTTTTAACGTGTCAGTTGTGTTGTCTAACTGTATTTCAGGTCCTAGCAAATCGGGGTGAAAAAAACACGAGAGGAAAGCTCTTCTTCCACTCTCGTTCGAATTGCTTCATTCGTTGAGTGTGAAAAAAGCGTTTTCCTCTCTAGGTTGACAAATGATTATTTTCATTAATTTGTTGTAATGTAATGTACGGAAAGAATAAAAATTTTCAGTTTAATAGTTTTTGAGAAAATACACACACACACACAGACATCATGGTGAAACTATTAAAATCGTATTGTAGGGACCCTAAATTGTGTTCATCCACTGAAAACTCACTACCGAGTTTTAGCATGATTCCTTTACCTCCTTTACAGAATATGGCGGGAGGAAAAATTCGATTGAAATTTAAATATATTTTGTTAATACTAGGTACAGTAAAAACTTCGTTTGTATAATTATTGCTTTCCATATTTATACAAAAAATAATTGCCATAACATATAAATCACAATTTATAACAATTATTACAACAATTAGTACAATTTAATATGGTTGAATGCAGAAAAAAAATGTACTATAGAACGATACAAATTTCAATATCCGTTGCATATAAAAAAATATAATTTTGTGTTGTAACTTGAGTACCACTGGTTCTAAAAAAAAATATCTTCTATAATAAGCTGTTTCTTTTGGTTTCTTACAACTTTGTTATTTAATATTTCGCTGTATCTTTAATAATAATAAAAATAATGCTTGCTACTTGTTTCGCTGATAAACCCTGTACACATTACTAACTTTAAACCTACTTTGAACCTGAAGCAAAAAAGATAAATCAGTGGTACCAACTGTATTGGATGAAGAATTTAATTCCCTACAAGATTTATTTGAAACATTTTTTTGTAAAATGATAAAGGTAGCAATGAAACGCACAAAACTTACGCTTTACACTTCCAACCTAACCTAACTTTTGTAACAACCTGTATCTGCCATCACATCCGTTTTTATTACCACTTAACTTGGATATCAACTAAGTATCATTGGGCATAATTGCGCGGTGGAGACTACATAGATGATTTCATTTCTGCTTATGTACTGAGTAGATATGATAAGTGATAAGATGAGTCAATGTTATTTGTTCATGAACTGATAAACTAATTCAGGACAGAAAGAAGAGGGAATAAATGAAGTTGTTGAATAATTATGAATGATTTAGGCGGAAGAATGTGTAGACAGATAAAGAATGGAGATTTTGTTGTGAATGAATTAATTATAAATGAATGGAATTGGAATTTGTATGAATTACCAACAATTAAATTGAAGATTTTTGTAGAATCATCTTGTTTTTACCTCCTTCCATATCCTGTCTGTATCTGTCTGTCTGTCTGTTTGTCTTTCTGCCTGTATGTCTATATGTCAGTCTGTTTGTATGTCTGTTTGTATGTCTGTCTGTCTGTCTGTCTATATGTCTATCTGACTGTCTGTCTGTCTGTTTGTTTATCTGTCTGTATATCTGTATGTCTGTCTGTCTGTCAGTTTGTTTGTATTTGTGTCTGTCTGTCTGTATGTTTGTCTGTCAGCCTGTCTGTCTATCTGTCTGTCTGTCTGTCTATCTGTCAGTCAGTCTGACTGTATGTCTGTCTGTTTATCCGTTTGTCTGTCTGCCTGTCTGTCTGCTTATTTATCTGTCTGTATATCTGTTTGCCTGCCTGTCAGTTTGTCTGTCTGTGTGAATGCTTGTCTATCTGTTTGTTTGTCTGTCAGTTTGTTTGTATGTCTGTCTGTCTGTCAACCTGCCTGTCTATCTGTCTATCTGTCAGTCAGTCTGACTGCATGTCTGTCTGTCTATGTGTCCATCTGTCTGTCTGTCTGTATGTCTGTCAGTCAGTCTGTTTGTCTGCCTGTCCGTATGTCTGTATTTCTATATGCCTGTCTGTCAATGTGTCTGACTGTCTGTCTTGTCTGTTTGTTTGTCTGTCAGTCCGTCTGTCTGTCTGTCTTGTTGTCTGTTTGTCTGTCTGTCTATCTGTCAGTTAGTCTGTCTGTATGTCTTTTTATCTGTCTGTCTGTCTGTCAGTCTGTCAGTCTGTCTGTTTGTCTGTTTGTCTGTTTGTCTGTTTGTCTGTCTGTCTCTATGTAGATCTCTGGAGTTACGGTTTCTCAAAAACTACTAAACAAAAAATTTTGATATTTTATATATATCAAATTTATCCCCTTTGGAAGAGCTGATTAGTTTTTTGTGATTATTCAATAACCGGAAGTGGTAGTTTATTTGAAGCCCTGTCAAGTTATTTTCAAATATTTCAATTTTATTATTTGTATAATGTTTCAAATACTATTATCTACAATTATTGTTTGAAACATTTTCCTCTTACTGTCACCATTTACGAATTACAACACGTTAAAATATATATTTTGATATTTTCGTTTAAATCAGCTAAACTGTGTTTTTTGAAAAAAAAAACAACGATTGAAATATGTCATTTTTTGACATGTGTCATAATTTTTTGAAAGGATGAGCGTTTCGTGATAGTGTTGGTCCGTGTTTTCTGTATTGTTCGATATATACACAAATATTTCATTAATTTGTACCATTCCAGATAAAGCAAAATTATGAATTAGGGCTTTATTATATGCAGAATTTTATTCTCTATAAAAAACTATTTAATTATTTTGCTTAAAAAACGTTAGGTAACCTAATATTACAATAAATCAAAATTCACGTTTCTGCGTAACACCCTGTATGTACATAGGAAATATCATACATTGAGCATAATTACAATGAAGGTTAAATATCTACTAGTTAAATATTATTTGGTACAAAAACTAATTCACAACAAGAAAAATATTTGAAGTAGCCAATACATAACTTCCCGATTAAACAACTTCTAAACGGTACAAAATATAGAAAAAAGTTTCAAATAAACATTGTAGCCAATACTATTCTACATCTTTTTTGTTATAAGAAAATTTCTTGTAACTCATTAAATTACTGAGATATCCCTAAAAAACCGAAAAGCTCTTCAAGTAAACTATCACTTCCGGTTAATGTATTATCACCAAAATTTAAGCAAGTTGTAACCAGACTATGTAGATTCTAAATATGAAATTTGAAAACTCTTTCTTAGTTAGTTTATGAGTTATTGCTGCGTATATACGCGGGAGATAAAATATATAAATAATTTATATTTCACCTGTTCGACATAAATCATAATATTGTGACATATTATTATTTTAAAATATGATTAATGGCATTTTATAAATATGTCCAAGTTTGTTTTAAAATAAAAACATACGTGTTCTATTCTCTTGTGTAATATATATCAAATAAAATTGTGAATTAAATATTATATTTGTAAAAAACCACATGTATGGTATACAGTTCGTTCAGAAATATAGCGACGATTTTTTGACAATTTTTTCAACAACTTATGTTATTTTAAAAGTTGTAGAATATTTAATTTTACATGTGTTTTGATTACACTAATTTTATTAGTTTTCATTAGATTTAGACATAATAAAATATAAAGAAATTGTACACCATGGAAACACTTAAAAAATAGTTTACAAAATGTGACACATGTCATTGTGATTGTGAAGCTGTTTTCTTAGTGAAATGACAAAAAATTATATAAATATACGAAAGAAAATTAAATTTCTAAACTACAAACAGAAAATAAATATTTTTATCATCAAATACTATTTTGTACCGTTTAAGAGTTGTATTGGGCGGGAGGTTATGTGCTGGACACATCAGATTTTTCACAAACATACAATAGTTATGTATGTATCAAGGCACTAAAGTTCAACTTTTTATCACGAATATGGAATTTATTAAACCATGTGAGTGATAAAAAGGAACTTCAGTGCCGAGGTACATATTAAGTTTTATTTCAAATCTAAAATTCGAAAAAACTGTAAAAAAATTACAATATAGGTTAAGTTTATACATCTGTCAGTTGTCAATCGAAACTGACAGTCAGTGTTGCCAACCTCGAACAGTGCATAACACTAAAAATTATGTGTTTTGTCCTCAATTTCGTCATCGGAATTAATTAGTTAATTCTTTTTGCAAATGTTACGTCCAAATTTACTATAGTACGTCAATGTATCCTAATTGTACAATAATTATTTAACGGTTGCCAACACTGCGTTGCTCAAAATCGTCGTATAATGGGTTACTTTACTGACGATTTCTGAGCTTTTTTGACGAATTTTGAGCATTTACAGCCCATTTCAAATAAAAGTTATTTTAACAGTCTGAATTTGTGAGAGGCAAAATTATTATAACCTACGAATTTTTTCAAATAATTAACTATGCACACTATAAAGAATTTCTTCCTTTTGAGGTTAGAATCAAAATATTTCAGATAAATAAATAATTTCAATTTTAAACTTACAACACACTTCAGAGCAAAAGCATTTTCTCCGCAGTTAAATTTGCAACGTAGACTGCAAATCAATAAACCTTCAGATATTTTCAGGAAAGGTCAAAGCTCACTTTACAAGTCTGTTGAGGTCAAACTTTTAAAGGATTAGTCAAATTATAAATAAGATTACTTGATGTTAACTTGTAACTTGTAAAATAATTATCAAGGTATAAATATTTTTTTTTATATTTTGCTATTTTAAGAAAGCTGTCACGACCCTCAAAAGAGTTTCGTAACAGCTCAATTGAGTGTTATAATAGAGCAGTACAATTTATATTTATTCAAGGTTGGTACCTCTACTGAAATCTCATGTCAAAAAATTTCTAATGTCACATTTAGCTAAACAAATAAATACTGTTTGTAAAAATGATATTTTTGTATAATTTTTTAGTTTAAAGAAGAAGTTAAGAATAGTAACAAAATAATCTGATGTGCCCAACACATAACCTCCCGCCCAATACTACTCTTAAACGATACAAAATAGTATTTGTTGATACAGAAACATACCTTCTTATTTGTTTATTTTCTATTTATGTTTGAGAAATTTAATTTTATTTCGTATATTTATTTAATTTTTTGACATTTCTCTAAGAAAACAGCTTCACAATCACAATGACATGTGTCACATTTCATAAAAAAAAAATTTTAAATGTTTCCATGAAAGGAATGCAAGATTTATGAAATTTAATTATTATCTCTAAATCTAATGAAAATTAATAAAATTAATGTAATTAAAACACATGTCAAATTAAATATTCTACAATTTTCAAAATAACATAAATTGTTAAAAAAGCAAATTTAACCGTGTTTTTCACGAAAAACTGTTAAGGGCTTCAAGTAAACTGCTGCTTCCGGTTGACCAATTTTATCCCAAATCTAATCAGCTCTTCATTTAAATATAAGAAGCAATAATTCACAAAATTGTCTTCTTTGGTATTATAGTATTTGAGTTATGCGAGACGAAAAATTGCCACAGACTACACACACACATACACACAGACATACATACATACAAAACATACATACATACATACATACACACAGACATCATGGTTGCGAAAATAGTAAAATCGTATTGTAGGTGCTTATTCATTGAAAACTCACTACCCAATTTTGTGACCAAAAACAATACCTCCCTTACCTAGAGGTAGGCGGGAGGTAAAAACAAATCAGAAAGAGAGAAAAATCTCACAAATATTTGCGTACAAAATTAAGGTTCAAACGTCACATCAGTGTTACCAACTAACACAAAATTTCCTGCATTTTGAAACTTGGATTTATTTAAAATATCTGTTGTGGGCAGCACATTACCTCCCGCCTTAGATATCTTAACACTTAACTGTTAAAAAAAATAGTTCTCAATTATGACACATGTCAAAAATTGACATTTTGTTTTTTTCAAAATGCAGAGGTTAGCAGATTTAAAATATCTAAATATAATTTTTCTTTAACGTGTAGTAATTCGTAAATGGTGACAGTAAAAGAAAAATGTTTCAAACAATAATTGTAGATAATAATATTTGAAACATTATTAAATAATAAAAATTGTTATTAACTTATAATTTACTGAGATATTTCAAAATAACTTGATAGGGCTTCAAGTAAACTACCACTTCCGGTTATTGGATTATCACCAAAAACTAATCAGCTCTTCCAAAGGGAATGCAATTGATATATACAAAATATCAAAATTTTTTGTTTAGTAGTTTTTGAGAAACCGTAACTCCAGACTGACAGACAGACACACACACAGACTTTATCGTCGCGAAACTATTAAAATCGCATTGTAAGGACCCTAAGACTGAAAACTTACTACCGAATTTGTAGCATGATCTGCACAGAATGTGGCGGGAGGTAAAAAGATCATAATATTTATAAAATATATAAAACAGTATTAAAAAAATTGTTTCAAAAATTGTCGTTTGTTTTGTTCGAAGGACTAGGTCACTCCGCTACGCCTCGTGCCTCAAACTTCCTTCCCACAAAATAAAAAACTGGTTTTTTAATATAGTATTTCAGAATATTTCATTACGATATTCTGATATTTAATTCCAAATAATTTATGTATATCTTCAAAGCTTAAAATTACCATTTATCATTAAAATGTTTTCTACTAACATGCCACTAATCCTCTACTAGTCCATGAGACATTCATCTGTCACTATTCATTCACTAACGCTTGTTTAGTAGCTACCACAGACTTCAAAACTAACTTAATTTTCTAAAGAATTTAACTCAATTATCTCGAAAATTAAAATGCATTCATCAACTGTAAATGTGACACCAACATAAAAAATTAGAAGCAGTAAAAAATCTTGTTATATTAAGTAGCTATTTGAGATGACTTGCGACTTAGACCATGTGGTGGTAGCACTGATATTTGACTGACTATACAGGGCGTCCCGCAACAACAGTATATTAGAATGTATTTGTTAAATTTAAATAAATATATTAGAAAATATTTTTGTTCATTTTTTTACAACTATATTTAATTTTTTACATTATCTGAGAAAAACAGAATAACAAATATAATAAACACACGTTCAACTTTAAAATATCGTTGTTAACTGCAAAATGACTTGACAGATATGATAATGAAACTACCAACATTACCGACAAGCATCACGGTATAGTACACAATAGTTATTTACGTATCAAGGCACTGAAGTTCAATTTTTTATCACGAATATGGAATTTATAAACCATGTGAGTGATAAAAAGGAACTTCAGTAAATAAGTTTTATTTCAAATCTAAAATTCGAAAAAACTGTAACAAAAATACAATATAGGTTAAGTTTATACATCTGTCAGTTGTCAATTGAAACTGACAGTCAGTGTTGCCAACCTCGACAAGTGAATAACACTCAAAATTATGTGTTTTGTCCTCAATTTCGTCATCGGAATTAATTTGTTAATTCTTCTTGCAAATGTTACGTACAAATTTACTGCAGTACGTCAATATTATCCTAATTGTACAATAATTATTTAACGGTTGCCAACACTGCGTTGCTCAAAACGTCGTATAAAGGGTTACTTTACTGACTATTTCTGAGCTTTAATGACGATTTTTGAGCACTTTAGTGCCGATTTCAAATAAAACATTTATATTTTATTAAAGATATAAAAGCGAGTATAATGGCTTGAGTTCGAACCTATTAAATAATTCACGTTATCGAGTATATCGGCTTGAATTCATTACGGATACATTAATAAATTTTAGAGTTCATTAAAGCGAGTATAACGGCTAGACTATTGTTATACTAATGTTTTATATAACCTAAAAGAGGGGCTGGATTCATTGAAAGTGTTTTAGTTAACTTTAAAGTGTTCTGAAGCGAGTATAATGGCTCGAACGTTGTATTGCAAACAAAAAAATAATCTCTTAGCTGAGTATAACGGCTTAAGTTCTATGGGTATGCGTTAATTAAGATTAAAGTCCAATAAAACGAGCTCAAAAAATACAGGTTTACAGATTTAACAAAATGTCAAAATATTTTTGTCAGGAAACTCCACCGATCTCCCGGAACATTAAAAAAAATGCGTTTTTCCTCCCTAGAGAGGAAAACATAGAAGTGTTCCCAATATGAATGTTATTTACAACAAATATATTATAAAAATGATAAATAAATACCTAATTTTATTTAAAATCCTTATTTCAGTAATATACACACTTTAAATAGTCTTACAATTATGTCTTATATTTTTCTTTTTCTAGATTAAATCACAATTTGACAATTTTAATTTATATTTAATATTGGTACATTGGCAACACTGCTACACCGCCTTGCATTTGATAACCTAACTCATAACATGTCAGTTGTGTTCACAAAGTGTATTTTAGGTCCGAGCAAATCGTCGTAAAAAAATGTTGTGTCTAACACGAGAGGAAAGTTCTTCTTTCACTCTCGCTCGAATTGTCTCACTCGTTGCGCTCATGAGGCAAACTTTGAGCTCAGTGGGAAAAAGAAGCGTTTTCCTCTCTAGTTTGACAACAATTTTATTTAACGTGTTGTAATTCGTAAATGGTACCAGTAAGAGGAAAATGTTTCAAACAATAATATTTGAAATATTAATAACAATAGTTATTTACTTTACAAGTGGGCAAAGTAAGAAATTACCCACGTGAGAAATTTTAGCACACTTGTGTCATAATTTTATCGAGTGGATAATTCCAATTTGCCGGCGTGTGAAGTATAACGTTTTATCCAACACCTCTTAATAAATTAAAAATGTATTAAAGAAATATTATTTGACAGTGACATATGCTTTAAATTAAAATGTCAATTGAAGTAGTTACCAAAGTGTTGTGTGTTATTATTATTGTTATAAATAAAAAATACTCACTAGTGACTTTCCTCAAAATTATACCCACTAGTGGGTAATCTGTTACTTGTTTAAAATCGCTATAGTTATAGAGCATTTATTGAGAGGTGTTGGATAAAATAATTTACTGAGATATTTTAAAATAACTTAATAAGGCTTCAAGTAAACTACCATTTCCGGTTATTGGATTATCACCAAAAACTAATCAGCTCTTCTAAAGTGGATACTATTGATATATACAAAATATCAAAATTTTCTGTTTAGTAGTTTTTGAGAAACCGTAACTTCAGACAGACAGACAGACAGATAGACACACATACAGACACACACACAGACATGTACATATATATATTCTTAGATTTGTTCTGCATGTGATCTGCATTAAATCCAATAAATTTTATTCGAAAATAAATAATAGTAAATTCATCAATAATATTACAGAATAATTTTTTGGTTTGTAATACAAGTTTGATGTAAGAGTCTGTAAAGTTTAACTTTAGCTACTATTTTGCATAACTTCGTGCAGTAATATCGCGTACTTTAGTAGGTACCAATTGCGGAAAAAATAAATTTAAAAAGTACTACTTATGAGGTCATGGTACCAAATATTAAAACAAAATTTGATCATTGATTTGTGTCAAAATTTCTATACATTCTTTGGTTTTTCAAAGTATATATTTCTGCTATAAAAATCAATATTACAACAAACTTACCTCGTTGGTATAAAATACTTAAAAAATGTTTTCAATCCTCATTTTTATAGTTTTAAAATACACAAAACAATTTATTAAACTGTCTGTTTCTTATAAATACTATAAAATATCACAGTATACAATAAAAAAGTCTATAAAATCCACAAAAAACAACCAAAAAAACCAAAACTCTTCACTTGAAACTTATTTAAATTAACAACACACATTTTCTAATCACCGTATTAGTGTTTCTACAATTAAAACAATTTAATCACAATTTCTATTTTTGCCAGCGCGAGGAACACTGCCTCAACGGCAGCTGGGGATCGACTGAGTATAAATTCGTTTTAACGGCTTCTTCATTACTTGCTTCTTTGTTGTATGTCTGTGAGAAAGCACGAAAGAGAAAATAGGACGTATGTTGTAGATTAAATCGTGTGTTTCATCCCCTGCATTGAGGGTTAGCCCGTCTAGGACTACTTCATTCTGAGTTGCTTTGCTTTGGGGTGGGTTGAACAGTGGCGTGCGGAATTTTATTATAGGCGGGAGGGTATAGTGTTTAAAGTTTTGGGATTTTGAGAATGTTGAAAGTTTAGGGAATTTAGAGAATTGTAAGAGATACGAAGTTGAGTAAATTAGACGAAAGTTGCCGCATTAGTAGGACAGTTTGAACATGTATTTGTTTTTCTAATTGGATGTGTAGGTCACTAGATATTGAGTAAAATGTAAATTTTGTGATTTTTTTTTTTGCTGATAACTTTGGTATATGATATAATATGAAATTTAGGTTTGCACTTTCTTATGACACTTTATAAGAGTGAATTTGCAGAAGTACTCAAAAATTTTTTGTTTCTAAATATTTACGAGTTACTGGTATCAACTTTTATTTTTCATATAGAGGACAAAGTAAGCCATGACATTTTTAAATACATTAAATTAATGTATAATATATAATTTTTATGGATAAAATTAATCTATAATATACATATATTATATTTATACATTATATTAATGTACATTATATAATTTTTTTTCGGATAAAAATAATCTATAATTATATATTTGTATGGATAAAATTAATCTATTATATATTTTTTATGCTTTACATTAATCTATAATATATAATTTTTATAGATAAAATTAATCTATAATATTTATAGATAAATTTTATCAATAGTAAATAATTTTTATAGATAAAATTATTCTATAATATACGATTTTCATGCATTACATCAATCTATAATATATCATTTTTATGGATAAAATTAATCTATAATATATTATATTTATGAATTACATTAATCTACAGGGTGTTCATTTTAAGTGGTACACTATTGCTATTTCGAGAACTATAAGAGATACGAGGTCGGTTAAATTAGCAAACAATTTCTATATTATAAGACAATTAAAATGAGCGAAACAAGAATTTTTTTAGACCAGTGGTTCTCAAAATGCGGGGTGCAACTTTCTTATGTTAAATGGCAACCTATATTTTTTATTTGCTTATTCGATTCAGTATTTTTTTCTGAATTCAGTGATATTTACATGTAATGACCAAATAACACAAAATATTTGAGAAAAATGCAAAATAAAAATGTATCATTTTTATTTTAATATGCCTATACAAAGTTTGCCATGGAAGAAAACAAATAAATCAAACAATTTTTAATATTAGTTTTTTAAGTGTACCTCTGTATTTCTGTATTGTAACAAGAAAATTAATAATTATTCTCATAACTACAGTTTTTTTCAATTATTACTGCATTTGATTTATTTGTTTTCTTCCATGGCAAACTTTGTACATGCATATTTAAATAGAAATGATACATTTTTATTTTGCATTTTTCTAAAATATTTTGTATTATTTGGTCATTACATGTGAATATCATTGAATTCAGAAAAATATACTGAATCGAATAAGCAAATAAAAAAAATAGGTTGCCATTTAAAATAAGAAAGTTGCACCCCGCATTTTGAGAACCACTGGTCTAAAAAATTCTTGTTTCGCTCATTTTAATTGTCTTATAATATAGAAATTGTTTGCTAATTTAACCGACCTCGTAGCTCTTATAGTTCTCGAAATAGCAATAGTGTACCACTTAAAATGAACACCCTGTATATTATATCAAATTTTTATGGATAAAATTAATCTATAATATATCTATTTTTTATGGATAAAATTAATATATAATATAATTTTTATGCATTATACATTAATCAATAGTTATATCACAAGTGCTAAGAATTTAATCGATTAAATTTGACATGTGTAGCTTATGCATAAAATTTTGCTTAAAAAGTGTTTGAGTACATAATAATTTGAAAAAATCCCGAGACCGCAGGTCGAGGGGTTTTATCTTAAATTATTATGTACGATAACACTTTTTTAAAAGCAAAATTTTATAAATAAGCTAGACATCAAATTTAATCGATTAAATTTTTTAGCACGAGGGGTATATGTCAAGATTATTTCATGAATTATAGCACAAACTTTAATACTTGCCGAAGAAATTATACTAAAACGTTGATTCTGACACATTTTTACATAAATAAATCGGTACACTCATAAACAAAAAGGACCATAAAATTTTGTTGTTATAGTGTAACTATAGCAAATTGATTGTTTTTCTTTTTATTTGTCAAATAAATGTCAAAAATTTGTAAATAAAAATAGCTTGAATTGAATAATTCAGCATGTTTAAAGATATAGAATACCAGTAAAGGTAAAGAACATGTAAGTATCTTGCTTCTGCAACTAATTAACCGGCTAAAAATGCCTTCAAAATGTTCAAAATTTACATATAAAAGCTAGCTTCAATTTACTCGCGAATAAACAGCATGCTGCTGTTTATTCACTTCTCTAAAATGCACAACAATGGAAAATGAGACATTCTGATTGGTCAAATTTGTAATGAGTGAAATAATCTATAATAAATAATTTTTGTGCATTAAATGAATCTATAATATATAATTTTTATGGATAAATTTAATCTATAATATATAATTTTTATAGATAAAATTAATCTATAGTATATAATATTTATAGATAAATTTAATCTATATTATATAATTTTAATGGATAAAATTATTCTATAATGTATGATTTTTATGCATTACATTAATCTATAATATATAAATTTTATGGATAAGATTAATATATAAAATATAATTTTTGTGCATTAAATGAATCTATAATATATAATTTTTATGGATAAATTTAATCTATAATATATTATATTAATGCATTACATTAATCTATATTATATAAAATTTTTATGGATAAAATTAATCTATAATATATATTATTTATGGATAAAAATAATCTATAATATTAATAGTTATTTGTCAAGTCAGGGAGGAAAGCGATTCTTTTTCCCACTCGAGCTCAAAGTCTGCTTCATGAGCGTAACAAATGAGGCAATTCGAGCGAGAGTAGAAAAAGGACATTCTTGTGTTAGACACAACATTTTTTTACATGTTGCTAAAAACAATTTGCTCCTTAAATACATTTTGACAGCACAACTGACACCTTAAAATTTAGGTTATCAGACGCAACGAACCAATCTTAAATATACATTTTTCAAATTGTGATTTAATCTAGAGGTCTGTGAAGCAGTGTGCCACACCCATAATGGGTAAAAGGCGTGATGATATATTTATTTATTGTGTATTGCAATAAAACTTAAACGGTACAAAATAAATAAAAAAGTTTCAAACAAAAATTGTAGCAAATATACCTCCACACATTTTTGATTATAACAAAATTAACCATTTTTCAATTATTTACTGAGATATCCCCAAAAAACTATTTTGCTCTTCAAATAAACTACCACTTCCGGTTAACGCATAACCCTCAAAATCCCTCTACCTCACAACACAACATTACAAATCCCAAATACAAAATTTGAAAGCAATATCTTTACAAATACAGACGCCACTGTTTTGCAAATCACACAAAAGCACATCGGATGAAATATACACATGTCTCTGTTTGAGCGAGCGTCGGGGCGCTTCTCTGTCTTGCAGTCGATAAACCAGCGTCCATGTTCGGCGCACGAGTGGACGGACTACGTGAGTCAGTGAAAGAGCAGACACACAGTCTGGGCTTGACTAGCAAACGAAAAACATGTTGGTAGTCAGGTTAGTTGAGAAAATAAACGTAATAGTTATTTACATACCAAATGCTTGAACGCTCGGTTCCCGGATGAGCCATGGAACGAATCCAGGAACCGAGTTCACGCAAGATGTTTGTACAATATTTTTTGTACGAAAAGTATAAAACTAATAACAGTCCATACAAAGAAATGAAGTTCTTCAAGGAGTTATTTTGATAATTGTCAAAGTTGCACTACAAATATAAACACACAAATTAATTTGTCTAATATATTAGAAAACAATTAAAATATTTATAATATTTACCGTCTTCACTTGTAAATTTATTATATTTCTTATTTATATTGAGGTAACTAACATTACATTTGTAGGTTATGTATTGTACAGCTGTCATATCGGGCAGATTTTATTGCCAACATTGCTAACCAAATGCACTAAATTTGTTATTTTAAAATACAATTTCATTCTTATTCCATCATTGTTTATATTAATATTATGTAAAGGGATGTTTGAAATACTATATTTTTTTATTATAAATATAATTAATTAATAAACGCTTTAGAAATAGGAATGTTTTCGTCGAAATATCCCGGTTGTCTATCTGGTGGAGACCTGGGAAATGGACATTTCGGACGTTGCTTAGGCAACGCTAAACAACACATTTCAATGTATGAGTACAAAAATTATTTTTCGCGCCGCCGTCCGTCATTGATACAATTACATATCTCTAAATCGGTCGGAAATCATGTTTTTGTCGTACTAGTTCGACAAAAATTGCTAACTTTTTATGGTTATATGTTGGCATCACTTCACTAATTTTAGCTAACTTCGGACGCTAGAAATGTCAAAGTATTACATTGCCATAAAAATATTCTGGCAATATATCTACAATTGAGTATTTACAATACAAGAAAACAGAATATTTATGGATTTTAAACATATTTGTAAGTAATTATAATTGAATTTGCAGTGTAAAATAAAAATAAAAATATATAGATATTTTTGGTTATGATACTGGAAAATAAACATAATTGACATTCAAATATTGTGAAGTTAGCAACATAAAAAAATTCCCTGTCATTAAGAAAATGAGTAATAAATTAAATTTATTTATTAAATTTACATAAATGTTGGCGCGAAAAATCTTGTGCATCCCTCGGTTAGAAACTATTTTGCGAGTGCTCGTATTTGTAGGACGAGCCGTAGGCGAGTCCTATCAAAATAAACTCGCACTCTCAAAATAGCAGTTTCCAACCTTGTGATACAAATAACTATTTCTGGCCTCCTGAAATGTAAACATAACAATTACACATCATTTACGTTTGCGGCAACTACGATTTTACAGTTTCCATGATTTTTAAACACCGCAAATTTTTTAGCTTTTTGAAGCCATTAAAATAAAAAGTAACTTTGTAATAATAAAGAATGACTAAAAAACTCTAGTTACCGCCAAAATCGTTAAATAAAGTAACATAGAAATAAATAAAACTAAAAATTTTATATAAAAATGACATTTGCCAGCAGTGCCATCTATTAACACTTATCCTAACTATGTACCGATTTTTCACAGTTGGTAATTGTCAAAGAACTAATAAAATGTCAAAAGATAAAACTGATTGATTGGATAGATGAGAATTGGTGATTTATTTTATTTTAATTATATTAAATTAATTGTAATGCAGAATATCGAGAAAGATAGGTAATATTTGAATCGCTCATGTACCTAGTCTATGTGGGAATTATTAAATTGTTATATTTTTAGGATATAATTGTGTCTTTCTTTTCAAATAGTTTTAGATATTAAGAAATATCTCTGGAGTTACGGTTTCTCAAAAACTACTAAACTGAAAATTGTGATATTTTGTATATATCAATTGTATCCCTTTGAGAAGAGCTGATTAGTTTTTGGTGATAATCCAATAACCGGAAGTGGTAGTTTACTTGAAGCCCTATCAATTTATTTTGAAATATCTCAGTAAATTATTGTTATTAATGTTTCAAATATCATTATTGTTTATAACACTTTCCTCTTACTGTCACCATTTACGAATTACAACACATTAAAAAAATATATTTTGATATTTTCGTTTAAATCTGCTAACCTGTGTTTTTTGAACAAACAAAACAATGGTTGAAAACTGTCAGTTTTTGACATGTGTCATAATTTTTTGAAGGTGTGAGCGTTTCTTGATAGTGGTGGTGCATTGTTCGATAAGAAATATATGGCGGGAGGTACTGTGCTGCCCACAACATATTTTATTAAAATATCATTGTTGTTTGTTTTGAATTTGTGTTATTTGGTTACGAATTAAAAAACATGTTTCATTTGAAACTTTTTTTCACAGTTGGTACTATTTTTGAATAAAATGAAATTTATTGTTTTGTGTGTCCAGTAAACTTCCTCTTCCGGTTTGTCAATTTCATTCAAAATCAACTCAGCTCTTCATTTTTCATGAAACTTATAAATCCAAGTTTCGTTTACATATCTTTTCTCGTTCATGTGATATGAGATATTGCGCACACGGGCATACATACATTCATCTACACACACAGACATCATTGAGAAATTTGTTTTAATAGGTTCAGTGGACGTCAAAATATTTCTGCAAAAATCTCGTCAACGATTTTTTTCATGATTCCAATACTTCCTTATACTTTGTATAAGAAAGTCAAAATGTGTCAAATAAAAATAGTAGACAATTCAATTCAGCATCTGTTCTTATAATCTTCAATTGGTTTTATTTATTTTTTATAATTAATAATTGCTACCTGAACTAGAAATACCATCACATCAATTTTGCAATGAATTCTGATCCTACCATTTCACTTTCCTTCAATTGCATTCAGCTCACATCAGTGACTGTGAACACCCCGATTGGCGAATTTGCAAAATAAACTTTCCATGCACCGAACAGAACCCTTGCCGCTATCAAGCACCCTTCACCCCCCCCCCCAACCCCCCGCCCAATTTACCACTTGCCATCTGTTTAAAATGCGCCCGCTGTTCAGTACAGTTCAACGAAGTACAATTCGGCCAAAACTTAAAGAAATTGTCAGGTATATTATACGTCAAGTTTATAGATTTGACTTGTATAATCCCTGCAATTTCGACTACAATAGCGAAAACCGGTTATGGTGAACTTACAGGAATAGAAAACAGGTTTAGCTTACAAGCTCTTTCGGGTCACAATCGCTTACAAAACGATTATATTAAGAATAACCGGTTTTTCTAGGTATACTTTCAAGAGCCGTACTGGTTAATATTGCAATATCAATAACACATTACTATTACCAGATTACTTAGCCCTAATGAAATAGATTACGGTATTTCTTAGGTCTAGCTGTGATAAAAACATCAATTGTAAATGTACAGTTCAGACCAAAGTAAAAAGAGGAAGTGTATCGAATAAAACAACAAGAAAAGATACTGGCTCAAGTAAAATGGACGATTGTACAAAATGCGTTGTTACTAGAGCCATTTACGATACTCAAAAAATATCCTACAATAGAATCACTCTGGCAAACACTAAACAATGAAATTGAATTCCCATACAGTGAGACTTCATTACTAAGATGTTTAAAGACGATGGGGTTCACTTATCAAATGTTAGGTAATAGGAAGAGCATTATGGAAGACCCGCGAATTGTCAAAATGAGAACAGAACATTTATCAAAAGAAGAGCATCGAAAACCTGCTTTTAACAAATTAAATCTTTATTATGTTTAATATTAAATATACGTAAAATAATTGTATCACATGGAGATTATCAGCAAATAGAGTAACACGGCCCGCGAGTAACAGCATCCAGTGAAACAGTTTGTTAGTGGACGACAATTTCCACAATGAGAACTTCTCAGGTTAATTCTCTATATAGTCGTTGTGTAAGCGATTGTGAACCGAAAGAGCTTGTAAACAAAACCTGTTTGCTATTCCTGTAAATTCACCATAACCGGTTTTCGCTATTGTAGTCGAAATTGCAGAGATTATACAAGTCAAAGTAATAAACTATACCGTTTTGTTTTTCCATCGTAACAACAATTTATTGGAAAGTCCAAAAATGTTTTTTAAATTTGTATAATTTGTATCTTCAAATTCTAATTTGTTGCAGACCCTCTTGGGTTAGGTTGAAACACAAAGTGAATTTTAAAATCATCCCCTTTGTAACAGGAGTGTACTTCGAGTTGTTCAAAGCCACCCCTTCTTATTAACAGTTATTTGCCAGCAGATTCGTGAAAAGAATTTTAAATTCTGTAATTTTGTTCCATTGATTTGTTCTTGTAAATGAATTTATTATTTCAGACAGAATTGTTAATCAAAACGCAGAAGAATTCTGCATATAAGTCGGATAACCAATTCATTAGGATCTGCTGATGATGTCATAAGTTTTACAGATTATATGTAGTAATATAGTAAATAATATTAGAATAAATAAAATTGTTAAATCATATATTATAAACATTGAACGAAAAACTTTTGACAAATAATTCTTACTTCGTTGTACAATATATATAATCTTTGCAATTTCGACTACAATAGCGAAAACCGGTTATGGTGAACTTACAAGAATAGAAACAGGTTATGCTTACAAGCTCTTTCGGTTCACAATCGCTTACACAATGACTATATAGAGAATTAACCTGAGAAGTTCTTATTGTGGAAATTGGCGACCACTAACAAACTGTTTCACTGGATGCTGTTACTCGCGGGCCGTATTACTCTATTTGCTGATAATTTTCCATGCGATACAATTATTTTACGTATATTTAATATTAAACATAATAAAGATTTAATTTGTTAATAGCAGGTCTTCGATACTCCACTTTTGATAAATGTTCTGTTCTCATTTTGACAATTCGGGGTCTTCCATAATGCTCTTCCTATTACCTAACATTTTATAAGTGAACCCCATCGTCTTTAAACATCTTAGTAATGATTGAATGAATTTTACTTCGTTGTAATAAACAAATAATTGTATCTACAATCGTTTAATATTTATGTTGTTTGCGCACTCAAAATAATAAACAAATTAAGCAATTTAATCACTAGTGAGTAAAGGATGTTTTAATCATAAGTGAGCGAAAGATTTTTGCTCACTCTTCTTTTAAGAATTTTCAATAGATAGAGCCAAAACTTTAGTTCCATAAATTGATTTTAAACTACTTTACAATAATAAAATAATTGCAGTTTTGATGTTTTATATTTTGATTGTATAAAAAAAATTAGATTTTACACTCGTGAGCAAACGTGTATTTAATCATTCATCTAGTTGGAGCCCTCGCCTACGGCTCATGATTAAATGTACTACTTTCCTCACTAGGATTAAAAATAGTTATTTTACCTCCCGCCACATTCTATATGAGAGCTATTGGAATATTGCTAAAAATTGGGTAGTGAGTTTTCAGTGGATAAACACGTTTTAGGGTCCCTACAATACGATTTTAATAGTTTCGTGTTGATGATGTCTGTGTGTGTGTCTGTCTGTCAGTCTGTGTGATCTCTGCAGTTACGGTTCCTCAAAAATTGCTAAACAGAAAATATTGATATTTTATATATATATCAATTGTATCCACTTTAGAAGAGCTGATTAGTTTTTGGTGATAATCCAATAACCGGAAGTGGTAGTTTACTTGAAGACCTTCAAGGTTTTTTAGAAATATCTTAGTAAATAATTGAGTTATAGTAAATTTTGTTATATTCAAAAATATGTAGAATATTATAAGCTACAATTTTTGTTTGAAACTTTTTTTTCTATTTTGTACCGTTTAAAAGTTATAGGCGGGAAGTTATGTGTTACCCACTTCAAATATTTTTATCTGTACCGTTTTTCCACTATTTATATTTATATTGTAAAGTATAATACATTAGTATTGGTTTCTAGTACACCTAATACCTAAATTCAAATACCTAATACTT
The DNA here is from genome assembly GCA_963942605.1 of Poecilus cupreus. Taxonomy (NCBI): domain Eukaryota; kingdom Metazoa; phylum Arthropoda; class Insecta; order Coleoptera; family Carabidae; genus Poecilus; species Poecilus cupreus. Next base: position 38,220,644 of record OZ012713.1, read on the forward strand.
TTGATTAAAGCACGAATACTATAAATTCAACCTAATATAATACGGTATTCAAAAAACGATTACATTAATGGATGAATGTGTTCTTGTATTTCTTGCAGGTACATTACAAACACCTTCCAGTTTTTCACCATTTCAAAATGGCTGCGTGACTCTAATTGCATCCAAGAGTAGAGTGAAAAACTAAAATTCAATATATCACTTTCATAATTTATATTTAAACTATTGTTGATCAAGTTACCATCTGGTTAAATTTTGATGCAATTCCATTAACAGGAAGTGGTAGTTTACTTGAAGACCTATTTAGATTTTTGGGTATATCTCGGTAAATATTTGAGTTAGCGTAAAATTTGTTATATTCAGAAAAATGAAGAATAGTATTGTCTACAATATTTATTTGAAACATTTTTCTCTATTTTGTACCGTTCAAAATTTATTTGGACCGGAGTTTATTTTAACTTTACGAATTGTCGAAAGTTTTGTCAAAAAAGAATGTCAAAAAATCTATACATCAAGTAAGTAATATAAAATATAAATATGTTTTTTCCGAAAGCGATACTAAAGTCCACTATATTACTATGCGCAGTTAGCCAAAATAGTAGCTAAAGTTAAACTTTACAGACTCGTCAAACTTGAATTACAAACCTAAAATTGAAAACATGTTTGCTCTGTAATACTATTGGTGAATTTATTTATTATTTATCTTTGATAATAATTTATCGGATTTAATGCAGATCACATGCAGAACACGTCTAAGAATATATGAAAAAAAATATTGAAAATTAAAATCAAATTTGACAGCTCGACTCCTAGTATTTTTCATGATCACAGCCATCACTGCCTCATTAGCTAGCTGACGTTTTACAAGTACATAATGCTATTTATTTATGTTTTTAATTAATAATTAAATGAATTTTGAAAACCGATTATGTATACCTAAACACTAAAGTATTTTTTATTGCTCATACTATTTATTTTCCTCTGCTCGTCTCAGATAAAAAATTACAAATTCGCAATAAAAAATTATACTTCAGTGCCTTGATATACAAATAATTATTATTTAAAAACAACTTTTCCAATTTATTATTAATTTTAGTGTTGAATATTAATATCTTTACAGAATTTTTTTTCATAATGGGCGCTAAACCTTAAACGAAATATGACAAATTTATAATATAAAAATCGTGTAACACTTATCAAATAATTAGTAGTAAAGTATTTTTTTATATTTTTCAGTAAAGCCATATAACGAATTGAACATATTTTGACGTCAAGGGTACTCGCATTGATTCTATTGGCCAGAAATATGAAACGTGCAGCGCGTCTGCCGCTGCGCCCAGCGCCTATTGTGGGCTAAAATACAACTACGAAATGACATTTCATTTATTTTGTTTGTTATATTAGTTGGGCTTCTATTACTTGATTTATAATTTCACTGTTTTATTGTGCTGTGTTGAAAAACTATTGAATAAAATTGTGTGTTGAGGTTAGGTTACATCACTACTAGCGCCACTGTTCTCAAACTTTCGTATGTTGTTTACTTGAATATCAAGTTGCCAAATTAATTTTATCTTTATTTATATTAAGTTTAATTGTTGTAAATAAAGACTTATAATATGTAAATATTATTTTTACATTAAAAAATATATTATATCTACTATCATGAAAACTCGTTGTTCTAGTGCCACTGGAGGAGTACCAGTGACGTCACACAAACTTTAAAAATCATATCTCGGGTAATATATGAAATTTTTACTTCGGGTTTTCACTGATCGTCATATATTCTAATAAAGTTTCATAAAAAATGGTTTATGGTACTCTTAGATTGTAGAAATTAAATTCAATTGTCTACAAACTAATGCAATTTGATAATTGCAACACACAACTTCCCAGTAACGCAACTTTTAAATGGTACAAAATAGCGAAAAAAGTTTCAAATAAAAACTGTAGCTTATATTATTCTACATCTTTTTAATTATAATAAATTTTACTCTAATTCAATTATTTACTGAGATATACCCAAAAAACCTGAAAGGCCTTCAAGTAAACTACCATTTTCGGTAAATATATTGTCGCCAAAATCTAATCAGATATCAACTAGACAATGTTAATTCAAAATACGAAATTTGAAAATAATCAAACAGCACGTTCAACTGTTAACATCAAAATCTTCTTAAAATCTACACTAACAAAAGCAATTTAGCCACGTAGCTGTTCATGTGAGTATATTATTGAAACACGCGAGCATCATAAATATTCATAGATGGAAACCCTGCTTTAAATTCATGAAAAATAGGAAAAAATTATTTCGTATCACCTTAGAACTATCAGCTGTAAAGGATATTAATTTATTAATATTTACTGTGAAGTATCCATGTTGTATATTTATGAAAAAAATAAATAAATAATATTTTCACAAAAAGAGGTATTCGTATTATTTATTTCCTAATATGTAGCTAAAGAATATCTGAAATAGAAATAGAGCATCTATTTAAAAATAATATATATATTAGAGAATAATGAAATGCATCAAAAATATATATTGCGGACCAATGAGTGAATTGTACAGACTATGCATGTATATTATGAACCAATGAATAAACTTTACAGACTATGCATATAAATTATGAACCAACCAACAAATAAACGTTACTGACTGCATATAAATTATGAACCAATGAATAAACTTTACAGACTATGCATATAAATTATGAACCGATGAATAAACTTTACAGACTATTCATATAAATTATGAACCTACGAATAAACTTTACAGGCTATGCACATAAATTATGAACCAATGAATACATTTTACAGACTATGACTTCTTAAATAGTTTATAAAAATTAAACAATTAGACATTCTTCCAAATGTGCAGATTTTGATGCTATAGCTGTTTTCTTCGAGGTTGATCGCATCGTTATCTGTATCAGCAGCACTCAACAGAATTTCGAGGAACCCAGCGTGCAATGGTAAATACATTGCATCGTGAAAAGTGGAAATTAAATGTAAATAAAGAATTCTAAAAATAAATATATTAACTAAAACAATATACAATTTAATTATTTATTAATATATATTGGAATAAATAATTTTTTATATTTTGAAGTATCATTTTGGTCATAGAAGATCTACCAGATGATTCCATTTCTTAGCAGTAATTGTATTTGTAAATTACAAAATATAGTAGAAAAATATTTGTGTTTATATCAACAAACATGTACATCGTTTATATTTGTATTTACGTACCTCCTTTTGCTATTTAGCTCAAGCAATGTTTTGACAGCTTAATTCCTCTGGATACCAGTTATGAAATCATCCTTGCATCTCATCTCGTTGACTCTAATTTGACAGTTGGTAGCTAAATATCATTCTGAAAGAGGTTGTTGGTTGAAATATTTAGTTGTAAACTTGCAACATTAACATTCGAGTAAATTATGTGATGATGTATTTATTTGACAGCTCGACTACTGTACGAAGTTGTTGGTGCTGTAGCTGTTTACCTTGAAGTTGATCGCATGGTTTTGGGTATCACCAAAACTCAACAGAATTTCGAGGAACCCAGCGTGCAATGTTATATACATTGCAACCTGAAAAGTTTAACTAAATGTAAATAAATCATTTTAAATAAATGTATTAACTAAAAGAATATACAAATTAATTACTTATTTATATACTTTGGAATAAATAAATTACAATATTTTGAAGTATGAAGAAGATTTAGAACAACCTCTGCTGAAAACTATTCCAGACTGTTCTAGAACTATAATTGTGGCAGTAAAAAATCTACCAAATGGATCCATTTAATAGGAGTAATTGTGAACTACAAAATATAATAAACAAATTAAGATTTGACATGGGGGCGTGGCCTATCCAAGATGGCGTCAATTAGGGTGAAGATTCGAATGTGACATTAATACTGCGTATAAAATATAAAAAATGAGTCTCACGATTAATAATATTTGCGAATGCGCTACAACAGACCCTGCAAACTAAATTTTAAAGAAGCTGAATGCATATTAAATACTTGACAATTAATTAAATTCGGGAAAAATTTAAATGAAAGTGACAGTGGCTGTGGGTGTAGTGGTTTATTCCCATTTGACGTAATGTATTTCAAACGGAATCTTCACTCTACTTTGTGTTCGAAAATAATCCGCTAGATGGTTTATCGCTACATGTCAGATCCCAATAGCTGCAATATTTATTTTATTATTCACCTAAGTTCTTTTGCTATTTAGCTCAAGCAATGTTTTGACAGCTTAATTCCTCTGGATACCATTTGTGAAATCATTTTTGCACCACTTCCCGTTGACTCTAATTTGACAGTTGGTAGCAAAAGATCATTCTGAAATATGTTGTTGGTTGAAATCTTTAGTTGTAAACTTGCAACATTAACATTCGAGTATATTATGTAATAATATATTTATTTGACAGCTCGACTACTATACTTAAAAGAACCTTAAAAACAAATGAATTGCCTATTTTTATAATGTTTAATGGCTTTCTGTAGCATTAACTAGAAATAAAGTGACAAAACATTTACAGTTATAAACAATACTTGTCGTATTTGAGAACATTAAGATATCTGCTCAATTTTTTTTTTGCACAACTTTAAACATATAGAAATACAACTAAAACGCTTAAAATGTCATCAAACTGTAACGAAATTAATAAACAACGGAGACATTTACAATTAAGTGTCATTGCTAATTAGGAAACAATCCAAAAGATGACGCTAGGGTATTTAAAACAATAAGATAAATCATTTGTTTTAACATATTTGAAAAATAAATACAACAAAAACTGAATTCGTCCTGAATCACACTCTGCTCTACTTTCCGCAGATTTCAACGCCTGTTTAGCTTATGAATATATTACAGCATCTTCAAAAACCTGCAGCTGTGTAATTCAGGCCTTTTTAAACTGTCATTGCTAATAATAATTTAAAAGTATTTAAATAAATTTATACATAGTTAATTCAATTCAACTTTTGACAATCTCGTATTTGCACAAGCCTTGAAAACATTTTAAAATGAGTGATGTGAAATAAATGATTTTAAATCATATCGATTCAAGTTTCAAAGTAAAACGTAATGCGCTGAATCCAAATTATTGATTTTATGAAAGATTGATCTGTAATGCGCATGATAATAAAAAACTGCTGTAGAATTTGAAACATGAGAAAATGAAGAACACAAAGTATTGTTTATAAATTTGGCAGAAGATGGCAGCAGGAATCTCGCCCTGAATTTAATAAAAAAAATTACAGACGATTTCTAGACAAATGGTTAACTTTAAAAAATGTCGAAATGAAAGAAAAAAAATCGCTAATTTTTACCTCCCGCCACATCCTGTAAGGGAGGTATAGGAATCATGCTAAAAATTAAGTAGTGAGTTTTCAGTGGATGAGCACGTTTTAGGGTCCCTACACTATGATTTTAATAGTTTCGCAACGATGATGTCTGTGTGTGTGTCTGTCTGTCAATCTGGAGTTACAGTTTCTCAAAAACTACTAAACTGAAAATTGTGATATTTTGTATATATCAATTGTATCCTATTTGGAAGAGCTGATTAGTTTTTGGTGATAATCCAATAACCGGAAGTGGTAGTTTACTTGAAGCCCAATCAAGTTATTTTAAAATATCTCAGTAAATTATGGTTAAATGAAAATTTTTGTTATTAGAATAATATGTGAAATATTATTATCTACAATTATTGTTTGAAACATTTTCCTCTTACTGTCACCATTTACGAATTACAACACGTTGAAGAAAAATTATATTTTGATGTTTTCGTTTAAATCTGCTAACCTGTTTTTTTTGAAAAAACAAAACAACGGTTGATTTTGACATCTGTCATAATTTTTTAAAAGGATGTTACAACAGATTTTTTTATCGATTTTATTTGAATATTTTTTACAAGTTAAACTTAATTCGCCCTGAATCACACTCTGTTCTACTTACTACAGATTTCAACAAAACTTTGCATGTGTACTATACCTTTCGTTGACATCTTTGGGGGTCGAGATTTGACGGCAGGTCGTGCCCAAATCCACCACAGATCTGTTACACTTCAAAAATTACGATTCAAGTTTTTGTGGAGCAAAATAAAATAATAAAACGATTCGTTCTGCTGTAAAATTGAAAAGATAAATATTTTTATGGTTCACATAAATGAGATTTTTAATTATCTTTATTTGACATCAGTTTTACAAATACATAACACAGTATACACACAAATATATGAAAAAGAGTACATTACATTGAACATGGAATAGAATAAATTGGGAATTGCATTTAATGAAGACAGAAGATTTGAATGACAGCCAGTAATCCGATGAGGACCAGGTTGGGGCCGATGGAGTGGGCGCCGGCCTTGGCGGTGGTGGAGGCGGCCCCGTCGGCGGGGGGGTCGTCGTTGCGCATGCGCATGACCTGCATGAAGTCGTCTCCGCTCTGCAGGTTCTGCTGCTCCTGGTTCGGGACCTGGGGCTCCACCCGCGCCACGGAGGTGGTGTTCGTGGCAGCTGCAGCGCTCTGCTCGACGAGGATGGCCACTAGGATCACTCCCAACAACAAACTAACACACTTCGCTGATCCAAACATTTTGATATTTTGATATTTACGCTGCACTTGACTGAACACAATTTATTTTTCACGTTTATTTATCAAACTGTATTTTGTTTATGGTCACTTGGAAACTAAGGACCAATGATATTTCGAGACACTCAAACAATACTAAATAAATTATTTGTTTTGTTTTTCATGACCACCGCTGAAAACAAACCCAAAATAATTTTCTGCTGTCAGTTTGACAACTAACCTGCAAAATGTTTCCTGAATTTTTATTTTACAAAAATAGTGAAATAAAACTGTAGAGAAACAACTAGCTAGTATTAAATACATGTAAAGTTAATCGTTTAGCTAAAAACTACACATTTTTACAAGAGATTACTTCTGCCATCTCTCGTGGATGACATTAACTATATAGGCAACATTTTTCTAGAAACTGGAGAACTTAATCGAAAAATACTTCAAATAAAACTTGTTCCCAATGATTAAATTAAGCTTTTTTATTTGAAACATTTTTTCATTTAAGCCCTAATTCCAGAGATATCCCTATTTAAATACTGTGACGTTTGCTAATGTTTTGACATTGTTTAAATGTCATTCTAGTATATTTTAAGTGTACATATTATTGAAATATATTTCATTTCATTTCATCGCTAAATATTGTCAGAAGCTATAAACTATCAAACAAAATATTTGGGTTGTAAATTAAAATTACTTTCTACAAAAAAAAAAATTGTTCAAATAAAAACTGTAGAGAAATATCTACCGAGTATTTTCTTTCATTATGAATTTTTTCTGAAATCAATCGTTTTCCTAAAAATATCAAAAAACTGTTTCATCAATTTCAAATGAGATTCCTGCTGCCATCTCTCGCGAGTAGTGTGAACTATATACAACAACGATTTTCTCGAAACTGGAGGATTTAATCGAAAAATGCTTCAAATAAAACTTGTTCCCAATGATTAAATAAAGCTTTTTTATAAGAAACTTTTTTTCATTTAAGCTCTAGTTTCAGAGCTATCGTCTTCTGAATATATTTTGTCGAATATATTTTTGCAATTTTTTGGTTTTGTTTATGCTATAATTTATAATACATTTATATACAATATATTGTCGAAAAATACTTCAAATTAAGGTCGTTCCCAACTATTAAATAAAACTGTTTTTACCTCCCGCACATATAAGGGAGGTATTGTGACAGGTCAAAATTTTCGGTAGTGAGTTTTCAACGGATAAGCACGTTTTGGGGTCCCTAGATTACGATTTTACTATTTTCAAGATGACGTCTGTCCGTCTGTTTGTGTGTATGTATGTATGTGTGTGTGTGTGTGTGTGTGCGCACGCGCGCGTGTATGTGTGTTAGCCTGTGTGGAGATGTTTCGGCCACGATAACTCAAAATCTAATAAAGATATCATTTTGAAATTACATATTTAAAATTATAATGTTGAGGTTACAAGCTGATTAGATTTTGGTAGCAATCTGTAAACCGGAAGTGGTAGTTTACATAAAGACTTTTCAAGTTTTTTGGGTATATCTCTGTAAATAATTGAGTTACAGTAAATTTTGTAATAATAAAAAATATGTAGAATAGCATTGGCTACAATTTTTATTTGAAACTTTTTTCTATATTATGCACCGTTCCGAAATTAAAAAATTGGGAAGTTATTTGGTGGCCACATCAGATTTTTTATTTAAGCTCTAGTTTGTTAAAATAACAAAATAATACTTACTGTATGCAATTGCAGTTGGCAGTACTGCGTACAGCTTCCCAGACCTAATACCTTACGATTATTTTATTTCCCAAACTAAAATCAGTGCGGGAAAGTAGGTGACATCAAAGCAAATATCTCATAGATCTTAAGGGCTGTTTCATATGGAGTTATTCGGGACAGTTTCGAGACATAGAGGAGGGGTATATCAATAATTTTTTTTAATTATTTTATTTATTTCAGTTCATAAATAATACATTTTATCACAAATATTTTACTTTATCTTATACTGCCATCTTCAGTGAAAAGAACTATAATTATTGCTTATTTTTTATTTTAAAGACTTTATTGCAAGTCTGATATATTTTATCAACTGCAGTTATTTTGAAATAATTGTTTCAGTACAGCTGATGAAATATTACGTTCAAATACAATTGAATTAAATAAATATAAATAATAATTTATTTCTACACTACTTACTAGCTAAAAATTTTGGCAAAACGAGTAAAAATGCTAATATTTAAAAATACGCTCATTTAGTCCACGGAATTTTTTGCATTTAAAATAACACAAAATCTGTAAAAATATAAAAAACCTAAAACATTATTTAGAAGTTTATTTCTATAAAAAGAACAAATACAAATACGTAATTCCAATACGATGCGATTACAGCGCCTCTATAAGTTCACTTACCTTTGTTGAAATTCCCGTAAGAGGCGCTGCTTGTTCAAACAAAATGGCCGCTTAACTTGACAGCTAACTCAATTTATTTATATTTATGACGATATCTCAAAATTTAGCCATGGTCTAGTTTCAAATTAAGTAGGATTTAGTGGAAATGTGTACGAAGGCTATTAGAGTTAGTTGACAGGCGGGTGAAAATTCACGCATTGGCAAGAAGGTTCAAGGTCGCCTCATAAAAGCGCGCGCAATTCAAATGTATCAGGTTTTCGCAAAAAAATAATGAGAATATTAGACTAAATTTTGTTGAAATTTTATATTATTTAGATTTGTGCAAGTGTAGTTATAAACTGTCTAGATTTTGGTAGCAATCTAGATTACTTGCAGACCAAAAAGGATTTTTTTTTTATAAATATCTTAGTAAATAATTGAGAAACAGTAATATTTACTTTCTTATACAAAGTATAAGGAAGTATTGGAATAAAAAAAAATCGCTTTTTGTGGAAATATTTTGACGTCCACTGAATCCGTTAAGACCAATTCCTCAATGATGTCTGTGTGTTTGGATGGATGTTCGTGTGCACAATATCTCATGAGCGAGACAAGATATGTAAACGAAACTTGGAACTTATAAGTTTCATGAAAATATGAAAAGCTGAGTTGATTTTGAAAGAAATTGACTGGACACACAAAACAATAAATTTCATTTATTTCAAAAATAGAATCAGCTGTGAGAAAAAGTTTCAAATGAAAGATGTTAGCAAAAGTATTTGGAATATAAAATGTTATTTACACTTTTCTAATTTTGAGAAAAAATAAATATTTAAGAATATATTTCTATAATCTTAGTTACACTGGGATCAAAAACTAAAACATTTTTAATATCTATGTGTCAAACGTGTCAAATAATTGTGTAAATATTATAAAAGAAATATTTGTGTTATTAGTTAGAAAGTTTTAAAGACTGATAACAAAATTAAACAAGTTTAACATCTATATATCAAATAAATGTCAAAATAGTTGCAAGAAACAAGTCATACGTGTTCAGTTGGTTTTATTTGTATAAGAAAGTAGTGTGGTGCCCACACCAGATTCTTAAAATATATTTCGTACTGTTTCACGGGAAATTATATGCAACCCAATTTAATAATGTGTGCGAAGTTTATTAGACACAATTGACAGACGTGAAAAAATTCACGCATGCGCACGAAAGTTCAAGGTCGCCTCATAAAAGCGCGCGCAATTCAAATGTTTCAGGGTTTCACAAAAAAATAATGAGAATATGAGACTAAACTTTTGAAATTTTATATTATTTAAATTTGTGCAGCTGTAGTTGTAAACTATCTAGATTTTCGAAGCAATGTAGTTTACTTGAAGAAGAAAAAGGTTTTTTTTTTTCTAGAAATTTATCAGTAAACAATTGAGAAATAGTAAATTTTTTTTTATATATTTCGTACTCTTTGACGGGAAATTATATGCAACCCAATTTAATGTGTGCGAAATTTATTAGACGTGGTTGACAGGCGCGAAAATATTAACGCATGCGCATGAAAGTTCAAGGTCGCGCGCGCGATTTAAATGTATCAGGTTTTCGCAAAAAAAAAAATAATGAGAATATGAGACAAAACTTTTGTAATTTTATATTATTTAGATTTGTGTAGGTGTAGTTGTAAATTATCTAGATTTTCGAAGCAATCTAGTTTACTTGAAGACCTACAAGATTTTTTCTGTAAAAAATATGAAAAAAAATGGACCAATGAGCTTTGGAACACAACAAAAACATATCCTAAAGATTCTGAAACTAAATATTGTTCGATTTTCTTAATTATATTTACATCTTAAAATACTGAGTATATTTTAATCTGCATAAAATATTTACGTAATTATATGCTTGGTTCTGTTTACCTTTTGAAAAATTCCGTAGATTCAATCAGCTAGTTTAGAATTGTGATATTCCCGAAATTGGGTATCCGATATTTCCTTTTCCGTAGATATTTTAGAAGAGTTCAAACTTCTCGTCAACAAGTCATGGTTTAGTCTCACGATATTCTGTTCTTCATTTTGTGAAGATGTAGTCGATTGAGTTGAAGATTCTATCAAATCAGTTCGAATATTTTCTTTGGGATTATCAAAAGTATCTTTCAAAACTTTCTTCACAACATCCCGTTTCTGCATTTTGTCGGAAACGTCGATTAGTTCAACATCTTCGGGAGTTTTATCCGGAGTTTTTTCGGTGATATCTTCAAAACCTGGTAGAATTTCAACAAGATCTGAAGTTTCTTTTGAAGATGAGTCGTTATGGATGAGTTCTACGCTAGCATCTTCATTGGAAACTGTGAAATCTTCTGTGAAATCTTCAGTGGTTGAATCACTAGGTGCGGTCATGGAAAGAAGAGATTCGGGAAGGGCTGCTTTTTCGTTTATTAGGGGAATGGTAACTTTGTAAGGATTTTTAGGGTGTTTGACAGTTTCTGTGGTAACTTCATCTTGTCCTACATTCATGATATCTTCGGGAATTGGTGGGTAGTAGGGATTTTCCTCTGGGATGTATTCCAAATCTGGTTCGACACTAGAAGAACCAGTAGACGTTTCTTCAAAAGATTCAGTGGTAGTTTCTATTTTTGTAGTGGTAGTAGGGCTAGGTACAATTAATTCTCCACTACCCAATCCAATTTGAAGACCTTCTGCACCTATTAGCGTTATTACAGGACTAGGAGTGCTAGCATCTTTCTCTGGGACTAATTGTCCTTGCTTAACAAACAACAACTGATCACCAATTCTTAAAACTGGTGGTGGATGGTCATAAACTTCAGTTTTTTCACTGGCATATGACTCTACATCAGCTAAACTGTTACTATCTTTAGTAACCAGCATAGTTACCGGGTTAACCGGTCGGACAGATACCGCGTTTTGGGGAACGAAAACTTCCTGAATGGTTATTTGAAGATCTGATACATTTTGAACGACTTTATTGTCCCGATCATCTTGTCGTTTTGAGTTACTTTTTGATTCTATTTCCTTGATGGAAAATGTAATAGGGGTTGATGATTTTCGAGGTTCATCGCCGAGGATGACGTCATCATCACCACTGCCTTCTTCGCTAAATGAAGATGAGGTGTTTTCAATTCGAGAGAAAAATTCTACGTCCAGATTTTGAACGGATGGAGATGTACCAATTATACGGTCCGAAAGGGGGTCTACAAATTACAAATTTGAGGAATGAAAAAATGTTGGTACCTAGATTTTGGGAGTAAATGGTGGTTGAGATTTTGTAGTAACTGTTTTTGGTTTTGAGAAAAGCTACTGGAAAATGTTGACTGATTCGAGAATCAAGCTGATCCATGGATTAATGTTTTAAATCAGCAAATTGATTCATTAATCAAATAATTGTGATTAACTGATCAACATATTTGTTTTGTTTTTGCAGGTCCTATAATTTTCTATCAAAAATAAAGTAATTTTTGGAAATTTATTACTGTATAATATCCATTATTTAAAAATATATATAGAATTTCTCAGTTGGAAACATAAATTTGTGTATTTAACCTGACAATAATTATTATTTAAATTAATTTGAATTATTTAATAAAGCTATTTCCTTCACTAAATTGTCTATGAAATATATATATATATATATATATATATATATATATATATATATATATATATATATATATATATATTTAAAATATAAAGATAATAAAAATTGTCATTAGTTTCATTTCGAGGCTGTTTTTTATGAAACTATTGACAATTTTTATTGTATTTATATTTTTAATATTGTATATTATGTTACATAATTTCTAAGAGTTAAAATATTTATGATCTATTACCTCCCGCCACATTAGGGAGGTAAAGTAATTATACTAAAAATTCGATAAATAAGTTTTCAGTGGATGAGGACGTTTAAACTTCCATAGAACATGAAACTTTTGACAAACTCCAGAAAAAAAAAAAAACGCAGCTGTTGAAAATGCACCAAAAATGTCTACATTTCCGAGTGCCATAACTCGCTTGCATTTAGTTGAAATTTGATGATTCTTTGAGTTTTAGAAACTTTGAAATGTTCTCTTCAATGTGATGCTAGTCAATATGATATCAACCCCCTCACCCCCATATAAAAAAAAGTCTAGCTTTGACAGCTCGTACGCAGTGCCAAAAAAATCGTAGACTCAATTGGCAAACAGGGCAATAAAGTTCAAACATTTTTCTTTAAGTCTCTTAAGTTTCAAGTACCTACGACAAATTGGCACGAAATGATGAACAAAGACTTTTATAGAAACTTTTGTAAGCGCGATAAATGGATTTTCAATACGCAAAAAGTATTGCCCTTTCATTTAAAAGGTTATTGCACACAGATTAAACGATTTTGGTACAAAACGATTCAAGTTACGGCAAAAAATACGCAAATTGCCCTTTTTACCTCCCGCCTACCTCTAGGTAAGGGAGATATTGTTTTTGGTCAGAAAATTGGGTAGTGAGTTTTCAATGAATACGCACGTTTTAGGGTCCCTACAATACGATTTTACTATTTTCGCGATGATGTCTGTATGTATGTATGTATGTATGTGTGTGTGTGTGTGTGTGTGTGTGGCAATTTTTTCGTCTCGCATAACGCAAATACTATAATACCAAAAAATACAATTTTTTGAATTATTGCTTCTTATATTTAAATGAAGAGCTGATTAGATTTTGGATAAAATTCAAAAAATTAAATAAATATACGAAAGAAAATTAAAATTCTCAAATATAAATAGAAAATAAACAAATAAGAAGGTATGTTTCTGTATCATCAAATACTATTTTGTACCGTTTAAGAGTAGTATTGGGCGGGAGGTCATGTGCTGGACACATCAGATTTTTTCAAAAAAATTCATAACTTCTGTCCAAATCATCGTAGGTCCTTGAAAATTGCATAAACTTGAAGGAAAATGATTGAAGTTTAATTCTCTGTTGGTCAATTAAGTCAACGATTTTTTTTACTCGCACTACGAATCGTTTTTTAAATCAAAAACATGTTTGTTTTCATCCGGGGGTAGCAGGGGGTGGAACGGGTTTGGTGGCACATTAACTTAAAGCACCGCAAAGAGAAATTTTTATACTTCTCAGTATTTCAAGGTTCATCGGGTTTGGAGCAAAATCGGCGAAGTTATAGCCAGAAAAGCGCAAAAAGCATTTTTTTAATTCACAATTTCGCGCCAAATTGTCGTAGGTACTCGAAACTTGTGAAACTTAAAGGAAAATGTTTGAACTTTATTGCCCTGTTTGTCAATTGAGTCTACGATTTTTTTGACACTACGTACGAGCTGTCAAAGTTGGACAGTTTTTTATATAGGGGGAGAGGGGTTGATATCATATTGACTAGCATCATATTAAAGAGAACTTTTCAAAGTTTCTAAAACTCAAAGAATCATCAAATTTCAACTAAATGCAACCGAGTTATGGCCCTTTGAAATTTAGACATTTTTGGTGCATTTTCAAGTCCTCAGTTGACCAATGAATTTGATCACTAGATTAGCTTGGGTTTCAACGATGAATTGCATTGATCCACAGATCAGCTTTGCTCAGCTTCCTTGAAGAACCCTCAGGTTTCTTTATAATATATCAATAAATAATTGGGACAATTTTTTTAACATTTAAAACACTCACCTCTCGGAGGACAATGATCATACTTCGGACAACACTCCCCTTTAACATATCTAGCCTCACAATCACTCCTTGTGTAACACCCAACTTCCGCGCATTGCACATGCCCTCCTCGACAATAACACACACTACATTCAGCTCCTGGGGTCTGAGGTAGCCGTTCCCCATTGGCATACAGTCGACCGGAATGGTTACATTCGCAAGTGTAGGAAGCGCAGCATTGACCAGGTTGATGGACGGCTCGACAACCTGGTTGTTTGGAACATTGTTCTGCTATACAGGTTACTGAGCCTGATAAGCAGACGCATTGCAGACATGGTTGGTCGGCGGGAACTGGAGAGCCGCTTGGGTACGTGATGGAGTTGATAGTGCAACCTGAAATGAAATAATGTTATGAAATAACAAAAATACAAAAATAGTTAGATTACATTTAAACAGTTATAGAACTCATCGAGAGGAACAATATTTCTTAAAAGGTTTGTTCCAAGTGGTCATTTCTGACAAGTTTGTGACATGTTTGTGACATATTTCAGTGCGCCTGCGAAAAATGTAAACAATTTAACTTTTTCTACAATCGTGGCACAATATCGACATTGTTATTCCATTCTTGGTTAGGGAATGTTCAAAATTGTCGCTCTAGGGCGACAAAGTGACATATTGTCGCACTAGCGCGACAAAAACAAAACAAAAATAAATTAGGTAAAAGAAGTAAATGATGCATTGGATTTTTCTGGTAATAACCTTGCTATTGCAAATGCAGTTGGCATATACGTACATACACTTCAACTTAATCACCATAAACGTATTCACTCAGTAGACTTTATGTCAAATGTACTCCATATGTCAAATGTACTCCATGTGTCAAATTATGATTTCTTTGAAATTTTTTATTTTGTTCATAAACGTTGTCATGATTACGGAGACATGGGTAACTACAATTTTACTGAATTGTTATAGGCGTGACCAAAGATAATTTTGAAAATTAATGTTTTTCTACAGCTTGACATTGTTCAACGATTGTAGAAAAAATATTGTGTGTATCTCGTCGGATAGAGCTTGTTCGGTGCACTTGTCGAGTTGTTGATCTCGGCTTCGCCTCGATCAACAATTTCTCGCCGCGTGCAACAAACAATGCTCTATCCACACTTGATACACAAATAACTATTGAAACATTTCTTTTTTGTGGCGAAAAATGTATGAATTTCTTTATTTATATTTATATTTAGCTGTCAAAACAAAATATGAGCTTCATTCCATTCGTCGTTCCAGTTTATGTTTCAAACTTAACTTGTTTACATTTTTCGCAGGCTCAATGAAATTTGTCACAAACATGTCACAAACTTGTCAGAAATGACCACTTGGAACAAACCTATTAACTATTTTTTTTTAAATAGCTAGTTTTCGAGTTAAAATCTTTTAAAAATGTATTAGAATTTTTTTCTATAACACTACGCATTCTTCAACTAAAAATTGTTATAGAATCACTAATATTTCATACGCCGCGTATGGAATATTTTCAGTAATAATATAAGATAATATTGACAGATCTTTCGAAAATTTGTTGGCTATTGCCAAATGGCGACAAGTTTGAGAAAGATACTGGAGAATTATTTTCTAATTTATCGAACTCTCGAGTTATATTTAATTAGATTATTTTTTGATTTCATCATCAGGCACGCCACTAAATCTATCTTTTTTGCTCATTTTTACTTGTGTAGATGACATCTGACATCTGTCAACAAAAACAATAAAGCTACAGAGAATATTGCCGGGAATAATCACAAGAGCTTTAGTCTCAGTATAATAATGACAGGATTGGTTAAAAAGCAGACACGTGACATACAATAAAGCATTTCATTGGTTTAAAGAAACGTCAAAAAATAATCGACAAAACAATGGTTACGTCTGTTTATTTTAATTTGATTTATTTGAGTTTGAAGTTTTCAACAGTTTTATATTTGTATTTTTTGTATAATTTCCAAAATCTTGTTATAGAAAGTATAGTCTACAACATGTAACGGAATAGCATATCCCACACTCGCAAACCGTAGCCCTCGCCTTCGGCTCGGGCTACAAACTTTTTGCTCGCGTGGAATATGTGCCATTCCATTACTTGTTGTAGAATATACTATTCTCTACTGTGTACCGTTTAAAAAAATTTAACCGGAAAGTGCTGTGTTTACCTTGTGCCTCACTGCTGTCTGCAATTTCTTGTTCAACTTCTGGGTAAATTTCTCGAACCATTCTACTTGGTCTAATTACTGGACCTGAAAAAACAATTGTTACGTTACTTATAGTTATATTACTTATATTTATACATACAAACTCATATATTAATAATTAATAATGTTTTGTAAACTTCTTTATATTTAATACGATGTTATTTGGTCTAATCATAATATAAATGACTTATTTGACTTTTTGAAATTGTCACAATTTTACTAAACTCTTAAATGACACAAAAACAGTTTCGTAGAAGAAAATTACACTAGATTCAAAGTAATAGACAGTATTATCTTCTTAAATACAAAATTATACCTAATTATAGTTTAAAACACATAATTTGAAACAGCTTATGAATTAATACAATTAATCCAATATTCTAACGATAATAACAACCTTTAATATGCATTTAGAAACCTTGCTTTAAAGAGAACTCTCAAAAATATAAAGTAATTAATCGATATTAAAGTACACGATATTTCTACTAAAGTTAACCAAAATAGTAGCTGAAGTTAATCTTTACAGACTCGTCAAACTTGAATTACAAACCTAAAATAGCAAACCGGTTTTCTCTTTAATACTATTGGTGATTTATTTATTATGTAGCTCTGATAATAATTTATTGGATTTAATGCAGATCACTTGCAGAACACGTCTAACAATATATAAAAAAAATAATGAAAATTATAAAATAATTTGACAGCTTGATTCCTAGTATTTTTCATGCTCACAGCCATCGCTGCCTCATTAGCAAGCAGACGTTTTACAAATACATAATGCTATTAATAATTTAACGATTTCGGAAAAAATATAATGTTTATTCGTAATAAAAAATTATACTTGTGCCTTGATATACAAATAACTAAAGAGCGGATTATATGCACGAAAAAACAGAATTATATACAAATATATGCAGCAAAATATGCAAAAAAAATCTTAAGTTATTAAATGATAAAAAGTATAAATGAATGCATTATGAATTTTATTACACAATACAGTCTTAATCCTGATTCACAATTAACAAATATACTACTAATATACATATAAACTAAGTCTAGAAACTTGATATTATAAGATTATGACATATTTACATAATTACAATAACAAATTATTCAAAATTTTCTACAAAAAAACTGAAACATAAGTAAAAGATATATCCAGCTGAGAATTCCCGGTCTTATATTCATTGTATTTTGAGCAGCATTCGTGTGTATGAATAGCTACCGTTACCGTTACAGGGATTTCCCTAGAAATATTAGAGTTGTTGGTTTGTGTATTTGCTTATTGTATTGTTTATTGCTTTTTCCGTTGCATATTTATTGCGGCCTCCTCCAATATTTGGGAATTATCAATGTGCATTACTAGAAATTTCAAATTGTTTATCACTAGACAAGGTCTTAAACTATTGAAATATGCAATTATATTTTGTAAAAATATGCATAAGAATGCCTAAATATGCAATATATGCAATTAGTAATTAGCATTAATTAACTGTAATCAATGTAAATCGTCCAGAAAATTGATTTTATTTAAAGATATGCAAAATAAACATTTATTCTGAATGTAATGTTTCAGTGAATGGTGTGAGACTGAAACAAGTGAATGAATTTAGAGATATGTACTTGATTGAGTGTTTATAATGGTGTGTTAGTGCCTATTGATGTATGGTTCTAAATGTTGGGTGTGGATGAAAAAGCATAAACGACTGCTTTAGAAATGCGGTATTTGAGAGGGGAGTGATCGAGGAATATATGGGTATATGATGAATACGAAATTGAGAAGAATGTTGATAAGAAAGTGAGATTAAGGGTGAATGATTGTGTAGGCGTTAGAGGAATAAGTGGTTAGGTATGATAGAATGTGTATATATATTAATTTGAATGAACGAAAGTGGTGTGCCAGGATAGGAATATTTGATTGTTGATTGACTGTGTTAATTTATATTAAGTTTAATTGTTGTAAATTAAGACTTATAATATGTAAATATTATTTTTATATGTAATAGCTACTATCATAAAAAATCGTTGTTTTAGTGCCACTGGAGCAGTACCAGTGACGTCACACAAACTTTAAAAAATCATATCTCGGGTAATATACGGAATTTTCATATCGGGTTTTCACTGATCGTCATATATTTTAATAAAGTTTCATAAAAAAATTTAAAATTTTTTGTTTATGTGAATTATTGGAATATCTTTGACAGACTGGTTTATTACTCTCTCTCTCACTCTCTCTCTGTCTCTCTCTCTCTCTCTGTCTCTCTCTCTCTCTCTCTGTATCTCTTTTATTTTCAAATGTAATAGTAGAGCAACACTTTAATAACTAGTACAATAAACCATTGAGCTTACAGCTAAATGGAATCAATGAGTAATGAATAAATAACAGAAAAATAAAACCATGTAATACGCTTCATCAGTCAAGCGAAAATCCGATGAACAGTTGTATTGTATATAGACTTGCGTTTACAAAAAACTGTATTGACAATATACAGTGGCGTACAAAAAACAGGGCACTTAATAGTCAACCAGTTTGCCAGATGAAATTTTAAAAATTCAGTAACATTTTTTATAAATTTCAGGAGATACTCGTAAATGAAAAAATCAGTTGATTTATAAAATATATTTTTAACTAGCATAAATTTAATTTTTATTAAAAATTTTGCGAAAATAATTATCAGACTACAATCCTATATACATATCTTTAAATCAGTAATTTTCCGATAAATTTAAATAATATTTATTGACATTTAAATACGTCAATACCGAAAATCGCGAACTATGCAACAGCAGGTCGACTGTCAAAGTCAACAATAAAAACCCTAAAAAGAAAACTGAACAAACTAAAATTAACTAGCATAAGAAAATAAAGTCGAAAACTTTACGTATGTATAGTTTAAATGACTATAATTCTTTGAAAATAAATTCAGGAAATTTAATAAAATTTCAATTGATCAGAAGCTTTAAAACAATTTCAGTAGATCTATTGATTTTTCAGGAGGTCTGGCAACACTGGATATTATCAAGGAACCAAAGTTCCTTTACCTCCCGCCTACCTCTAGGTAAGGGAGGTATTGTTTTTGGTCATAAAATTGGGTAGTGAGTTTACAATGAATAAGCACGTTTTAGGGTCCATACAATACGATTTTATTATTTTCGATATTGATTTTGGATAGTCCTACAAATTCTAGCCGTTATACTCGACTTTATTATAATTTATTTTGGCTAGTTTCTTAAATAAAAATAAATTTGTGACAGACCTACAGGCTCTAGCTGTTATACTCGATTTTATTATCATTTATTTTTGGCTAGTCTCTTAAATAAAAATAAATTTGTGACAGACCTACAAGCTCTAGCCGTTATACTCACTTTTATTACCATTTATTTTGACTAGTTTCTTAAATAAAAATAAATTTGTGACAGTCATATAAGCTCTAGCTGTTATACTCGCTTTCGTTGCTATTTATTTTTGTTTAGCATCTGAAATAAACACAAATTTATAACAGCCCTACAATTTCTAGCCGCTATACTCGATTTTATTATCATTTATTTTATGCTAGCCTTTGCAATAATTATACATTTAGCACTGCCTTATAAACTCAAGCCGTTATACTCAATTTTGTGCTGTTTTCTGGCTTGGCATACAAAACAATAAATTCCTTTTTTTTCAAAAACAGAATCAGCTGTAACAAAAAGTGTGTGTGTGTGTGTGTGTGTGTGTGTGTTTGTGTGTGTGTGTGTGTGTGTGTGTGTGTGTGTGTGTGTGTGTGTGTGTGTGTGCGTGCGCGCGCGTGTGTGCGTGTGTGTGTGTGTGTCGCAATTATTTGACATATAAATGTTAAAAATATTTTAGTTTTTGTTCCCATTGTAACTAAGATTATAGAAATATCTTATTAAATTTATAATTTAGTTTTTCTCAAAATTAGAAGTGCAAATAACATTTCATATTCCAAATAGGTACTTTTGCTAATATTTTTCATTTGAAACTTTTTCTCACAGCTGATTCTATTTTTGAAATAAATGGAATTTACTGTTTCGTGTGTCCAGTAAACTTCCTTTTCCGGTTTGTTAATTTCATTCAAAATCAACTCAGATCTTCATTTTTTCATGAAACTTATAAATTCCAAGTTTCGTTTACATATCTTGTCTCGTTCATGAGATATTGTACACACGAACATCCATCCATCCACACACACAGACATCATTGAGAAATTGATCGTAACGGATTCAGTGGACGTCAAAATATGTATCTGCGCAAAAATCAAAAACTCCAATACACTTAAATAATTGAGAAATAACAATTTTTTTCATATTTATTTATAACAAATAATAAATCATTGAAAACAGAAAAAAATGACTGTTTCTATTTTAGTACAACAATTGTAGGTTTTCATTTGAAAAATAAAAGTTAATAGGTGTATCGTGTAAACCTGACTTTATAAAAAAAATATTGTAGCTGTCATCAAATAGTATATTTAATATAATAAAACTTTTATATGTAAAAAATGTTTCTATTATTTATAATAAAAAAGTTAAGAGGTTTCTGCTTTTTAGATACACCCTGTATTTGTCAAACACTATAGTTCAATTTATTCTACACCAATATGACGTCACATCCTGATCTAGACATACAATCAACTTGACTTCAAATTTAAAACAACATAAAACAATTTAATAATATGTTTATGACCAAATACCTTAATATATTATTACCAAGAATTCGAAAATAATTACTACACAAATTAAAAACTGTTTGTCATTATTACGAATGAAATAACTGTTTTTTAATTCACAGAATTCAGAGCACATGTAACGGGACTACATTACAGAGTATAATAGGATGTTAGCGTGAATACAGCAGCATCAACAGTGCTGCCAACTTGTCCACACAAACGTTGAGTTCGAAATTTTACTGACAAAATAAAATTGTTTGTTTTTTGTACTATTTTCTGTACTGTTATGTTCAAAATTTATATTTAGATTTTAAAAGGTCTATTTGAGATTTGGTAAAATTTTGGTAACAAACCATTGACTGGAAGTGGTAGTTTATTTGAAGAGAAAATAGGGTTTTACCTCCCGCCTACCTCTAGGTAAGGGAGGTATTGTTTTTGGTCAAATATTAGGTAGTGAGTTTTCAATGAACAAACACATTTTAGGGTACCTACAATACGATTTTATTATTTATGTTATGATGTCTGTATGTCTGTGTGTGTGTGTATGGATGTAGGTATGTATGTATGTATGTATGTATGGATTTTTCGTCTTGTATAACTCAAACACTATAATACCAAAAAATACAATTTTTCGTATTTAAGCTTCTTATATTTATGTGAAGAGCTGATTAGATTTTGGATAAAATTGGTCAACCGGAAGTGGCAGTTTACTTGAAGCCCTTAACAATTTTTCGTAACACTGTTAAATTTCCTTTTTCAACAATTTATGTTATTTTGAAAGTTGTAGAATATTTAATTTTACATGTGTTTTGATTACACTAATTTCATTCATTTCCTTTAGATTTAGAGATAATAAAATATAAAGAAATTAGATTTCACAAATCTTGCATTCCTAGTACACCATGGAAACATTTAAATATTTTTAATGTTTTACGAAATGTGACACATGTCATTTTGATTGTAAAGTTGTTTTCTTAGTGAAATGTCAAAAAATTAAATAAATATACGAAAGAAAATTTAAATTCTCAAATATAAATAGAAAATAAACAAATAAGACGGTATGTTTCTGTATCATCAATTATTATTTTGTATCGTTTAAAAGTTGTATTGGGCTCGAGGTTATGTGCTGGCCACATCAGATTTTTTGTCACAAAATTGGATAGTGAGTTTTCAATGAACAAACACATTTTAGGGTACCTACTATATGATTTTATTATTTATGTTATGATGTCTGTGTGTGTGTATGGATGTATGTATGGATTTTTCGTCTTGCATAACTCAAACACTATAATACCAAAAAATACAATTTCACGTATTTAGGCTTCTTATATTTATATGAAGAACTGATTAGATTTTGGATAAAATTGGTCGACCGGAAGTAGCAGTTTACTTGAAGCCCTTAACAGTTTTTCGTAACATGGTTAAATTTTGAAAGTTGTAGAATATTTAATTTTACATGTGTTTTGATTGCACTAATTTTATTAATTTCATTGGATTTAGAAACAATATATTCATAAATCTTGCATTCCACCATAAAAACAATTGACAAATTGTTTACGAAATGTGACATATGTCATTATAATTGTCCAGTTGTTATTATTTTTAATGAAATGTCAAAAGATTTGAATAAATATATGAAATAAAATTAAGTTTTTTTTTTAATATAAATATTTGGCTGTATCATCAAATAATATTTTGTACCGTTTAAGAGTTGTATTGGGCGGGAGGTCATGTGCTGGCCACATCAGTTTTTTTTTTATTATATCTCAGTAAATAATTAAATTATTATAATAATTAAAAAAATAAAATAATTTTTATTTCAAACATTTTGTAACATTTTAAATTTTTTTACGTATTGTTTGCTTCCTAAACCACTGTGCTACAACTGCCTACTAACCTGTACCTGTACGTTAAATAAACTTAGCTATTTTTGTGCTGTAATATATTTGTGCTATCTTATCAAATCTCAGTTAATGCTTGACCCCAGCTGTAAATGTGTTTATAACATGCTATGCTGTCGTTAACGTTTTTTCTTATCTTTCTTTTGACTCTTAGCAAATTAGTTAGAATCATCAGATATTTTTAGATGTTAATTTGTACTAATTGAAACTAAAACTTGCGTTCATTTAATAAATAGTTATTTATGTATCAAGGCACTGAAGTTCAATTTTTTATCACGAATATGGAATTTATTAAACCATGTGAGTGATAAAAAGGAACTTCAGTGCCGAGGTACATATTAAGTTTTATTTCAAATCTAAAATTCAAAAAAACTGTACAAAAATTACAATATAGGTTAAGTTTATACATCTGTCAGTTGTCCATTGAAACTGACAGTCAGTGTTGTCAACCTCGACAAGTGAATAACACTCAAAATTATGTGTTTTGTCCTCAATTTCGTCATCGGAATTAATTAGTTAATTTTTCTTGAAAATGTTACGTCCAAATTTACTATAGTACGTCAATATAACCTAATTGTACAATAATTATTTAACGGTTGCCAACACTGCATTGCACATAATCGTCGTATAATGGGGTACTTTAGTGACAATTTCTGAGCTTTTAATGACGATTTTTGAACACTTTAGTGCCGATTTCAAATTAAATATTTTATTTAGAATGTTGGTCAAGAAAAGAAACATTTTTTTCTACACCAGTATAAATATATTTCATCAATGTTTTCGATTAATTATAGTAGCTATAAACTCGCTTTTCTCGACCAATCAAAGAGCCAGAAATACATAATTCAAGATTATTTTAAAATCGTCTAAAATGTAGGCAGTTGTTATTGTGTATTTTAAAAGTTTTAATGTTGACGTTTTTCAACGTGTGTTTTCAACGAATTTCCATCATTTTCAAAGGTTATTTTTAGATTTACAGTAAAGTTTTGTATTCAGGATTATGGTCATAATTCACTCAATTGTCATTGCGTATTTTAAATATTTTTATGTTGACGTTTTTCAACGTGTGTTTTCAACGAATTTCAATCATTTCCAAAAGTGATTTTCGGATTTACTGTACAGAATTGTATTCAGGATTATGGTCATTATTCACTCAATTGTATATTTTAAATATTTTTATGTTCACGTTTTTCAACGTGTGTTTTCAACAAATTTCGATCATTTTGAAAAGTGATTTTCTGATTTACTATACAGTATTTTATTCAGTATTATGGTCATTATTTACTCAGATGTCATTGCGTATTTTAAATATTTTTATGTTGACGTTTTTCAACGTGTGTTTTCAACGAATTTCCATCATTTCCAAAAGTGTTTTCTGAATTACAGTACAGTTTTGTATTCAGGATTATGGTCATTATTAACTCAGTTTTCATTGTATATTTGAAATATTTTATGTTGACGTTTTTCAATGTGTGTTTTCAACAAATTTCGATCATTTTCAAAAATGATTTCCAAATTTACAGTACAGTTTTGTATTCAGGATTATGGTCATTATTCACTGTTGTGAATAATGACTATCATAATCCCTCATATAATAATATACTATAATATTATAACAAATATAGAAAAATTTGTGGCCAACACAGAACTGTCCATCTACACAACTTTTAAACAATACAAAATAGAAAAAAATTTCAAAAAAATACTTAATTATTTATTAAGAAATCGTCAAAATACTTAATAGATACCAGTTTTGGATAATAAATTAATACAAAATGTTTTTCTCTTGAAATTTCTATTACCAAAACTACGTCACGTATTTTTATTTTTCGAATTTGTAACATTTAATTTCTCATAATCGATTTAAAATAAATACGAATATTTTATTTTCTTGTTTATTATTATTATTATTAATTGTTAATAGTACTATAATACTTACCAGCTTGCACATAACAGCAGGCGACGATGTGTAACAGAATGGGTAAAAACCCCAGATACCCCATTTTTGTGGAACCAATAATCTGGAAAAATAAATATTTTATTTAAATATTTTCTGATATTATACGAACCATATGAAAAATTTGCTATAATCAAATATAATTTTTTTAAGCTGTTATTGTCGTTATATAAAACTAAATTATGACGTCATTCATGTATTGTACTGTACTCTTATGTAAATGATTTTTTTCGAAAGATATTTACTGTCAAAATACAGAATTAAATTGTTAAATTAAAATTTTGTCAATTCTGAATTTTTAAACAAGAAAAATGATTGCTTTTATTTATTTTAGCTGGATTTACAAAATTTAATAAATAGACTCGTCAATAATAACAAATAAATTTAGCTAACTTATCAATTTGAATATTTGAAATAGTTAAACAAAGTTTGTAACAATTTAATTTGTTATAATAAATATGATTTATTACTCTGCAGCTTCAATATAATTATCAAAATATTTAGTAATCAAAATCAAATAAAAAAAAAAAACTGATGTGGCCAGCACATAACCTCCCGCCCAATACTACTCTTAAACGATACAAAATAGTATTTGATGATACAGAAACATACCTTCTTATTTGTTTATTTTCTATTTATATTTGACAAATTTAATTTTATTTCGCATATTTATTTAATTTTTTGACATTTCACTAAGAAAACAGCTTCACAAACAAAATGACATGTGTCAGATTTCTAAAACAATTGAAAATATTTAAATGTTTCCATGGTGTACTGGGAATGCAAGATTTGTGAAATCTAATTTCTTTATATTTTATTATCTGTAAATTCAATGAAAATTAATAAAATTAGTGTAATCAAAACACATGTAAAATTAAATATTCTACAACTTTCAAAATAACATAAATTGTTGAAAAAGGAAATTTAACCGTGTTTTTCACAAAAAACTGTTAAGGGCTTCAAGTAAACTGCTACTTCCGGTTGACCAATTTTATCCAAAATCTAATCAGCTCTTCATTTAAATATAAGAAGCAAAAATACATAAAATTGTATTTTTTGGTATTATAGTACTTGAGTTATGCGAGACGAAAAATACATACATACATACGTACATCCATACACACACACAGACATCATACCATAAATTGCCACAGACTACACACACACACACATACTCATACACACATATACATACACACATACATACACACATACATACACACATACATACACACACACATACATACATACATACATACATACACACAGACACCATGGTTCGAAAATAATAAAATCGTATTGTAGGTGCTTATTCATTGAAAACTCACTACCCAATTTTTTGACCAAAAACAATACCTCCCTTACCTAGAGGTAGGCGAGAGGTAAAAATGTAAATATTTATTGTATTCACAATTATATTTAGTTACGAAATACTCAAAAATAATTTGTTACTTGCTAAAAAATTTGAAACTTAAATTAAGAAAAATTCACGATAAATCGTCTGGTACTAAAAATTTTGTCAATTTTGACTATAAAATTTTGACTGTGTAGATTTTTACGTTGTCTAATAAATTATCTTGATTTCAC
This sequence comes from Poecilus cupreus, assembly GCA_963942605.1. Classification (NCBI taxonomy): domain Eukaryota; kingdom Metazoa; phylum Arthropoda; class Insecta; order Coleoptera; family Carabidae; genus Poecilus; species Poecilus cupreus. The sequence continues at coordinate 38,247,590 of OZ012713.1, forward strand.
AAAAATACGTCATTACACACGACAGAAACATAAACATGACAGTAAGTTAGTAGTAAGTAGTATTATTTATTTCTTCTATAATTATTTCGAAGTTAAAAAAATACTTTGAAATGAAAGAGCGATTGAATAAAATCGAAAATTGCATATTTCTTTTGTGTTTATTATATTGGTAGAATTTGAGACGCACTTTGAAACTAGTTGGGGAAAATCGATTTTGGTGTCAGTCTGTACTTTGTACTACATAATACGTCAGACTTGGTTTCAAAATAACCTCACCGTAAATTTTAAACGAAACAAAATAAAAAATCTGTTGCACCACCAATATCAAGAAACGCTCATCCCTTCAAAACATTATGACACATGTCAAAAATGACATTTTTCAACCGTAGTTTTGTTTTTTCAAAAAACACAGGTTGGCAGATTTAAACGAAAATATCAAAATATATTTTTCTTTAACGTGTTGTAATTCGTAAATGGTGACAGTAAGAGGAAAATGTTTCAAACAATAATTGTAGATAATAATATTATAAACATTATTTTAATAACAAAATAATTTACTGAGATATTGTAAAATAACTTGACACTTTACAATCTGACAGCTCAATAATAAGAGCAATACAAATAATTTAGAAAAGGATACTGTCTTAATACTGTGACGTCATTAAAACTGAAATATCTTAATAATTAATAATATTTTTACTTTCTTATACAAAGTATAAGGAAGTATTGGAATCACGAAAAAATCGTTGACGAGATTTTTGCGCAAATATTTTGACGTCCACTGAATCCGTTAAAACCAATTTCTCTATGATGTCTGTGTGTGTAGATGGATGGATGTCCGTGTGCGTAATATTTCATGAACGAAACAAGATATGTAAACGAAATTTGGAATTTATAAGTTTCATGAAAAATTGAAGAGCTGAGTTGATTTTGAATGAAATTGAAAAACCGGAAGAGGAAGTTTACAGGACACAAAACTATAATTTTTTTTCAAAAATAGAATCAGCTGTGAGAAAAAGTTTCAAATGAAAGATGTTAGCAAAAGTAATTGGATAAAAAATGTTATTTGCACTTTTCTAATTTTAAGAAAAATATTTAAGAATATATTTTAGTTACACTGGGAACAAAAACTAAAACATTTTTAATATCTATGTGTCAAACGTGTCAAATAATTGTGAACTGTCACAAATATGTGTAATAATAATAAGTAATATTTGTATTATTAGTTAGAAAGTTTTGAAGACTAGATATTTTAAAATAAATTTAGTTACAATGAGAACAAAAATTAAACATGTTTAACATCTATATATCAAATAATTTTCAAAATAAAGTCTTACGCAAGGAACAAGTTCTTCAGTTGGTTATATTTGTATAAGAAAGTAGTGTGGTGCCCACACCAGATTTTATACGCGAACAATATAGTCAAATTTGAATCTTCACCCTAATTAACGCCATCTTAAATAGGCCACGCCCCCATGTCAAATGCCAATAATTAATAATGTTTTTATAAACTTGTATTATACAGGGTGGGCCATTTTAAGTTGCGTTCAGGAATATCTCGGAAACGAAGCATCGGATGAAAAATACAAAAAACACGACTAAAATATTTTCGAGGGGGACATCCCATGACACCAAATTCAACCCCCCCGCCCCAACCCTGGTGGGGTGGGGCGGGGGTAAGTTTGAAATCTTAAACGGGAACCCCAAATTTTTTTGCAGTTTCGCATTCTACGTGAAAAACGGAATTCAGTGACATCAAAATTTTCGCCCCCGCCCACCCCCCCCGGGCCAGTTGGGTGGTAGGAAACTTTCAAATTGGTTACGGAAACACCCACTTTTTCTCGAAGATTCGATCCAATTCTCGAGTCCCCTCGCATCTAACAAACGGGGTGCACGGCACTGGCACGGGGGAGGGGGACAGGGGCGCAAATTTTGATGTTACTGAATTTAGTTTTTCACGCCGAATGCAAATCTGTAAAAAAATTTGGGGTTCCGATTTAAGTTTTCATACTCACCCCCACCCCACCTTCCAGGGTCGGGGTGGAGGCAGGGGTGAAAATTTTGATGGTACTGCATGTAGTTGTTAACGTAGAATGCGAATCTTTGAGAAAAAGTGGGTGTTCCCGTAACCAATTTGAAAGTTCCCACCAACCACCCAACTGGCCCGGGGGGGGGGGGGGCTGGGGCGAAAATTTTGATGTCACTGAATTCCGTTTTTCACGTAGAATGCGAATCTGCAAAAAAAAATTGGGGTTCCCATTTAAGATTTCAAAATTACCCCCTCTCCACCCCACCAGGGTTGGTGCGGGGGGGTTGAATTTGGTGTCATGGGATGTCCCCCTCGAAAATATTTTAGTCGTGTTTTTTGGATTTTTCATCCGATGCTTCGTTTCCGAGATATTCCTGAACGCAACTTAAAATGGCCCACCCTGTATATATCAAATAATTTTCAAAATAAAGTCTTACGCAAGGAACAAGTTCTTCAGTTGGTTATATTTGTATAAGAAAGTAATGTGGTGCCCACACCAGATTTTACACGCGAACATATTGTCTAATTTGAATCTTCACCCTAATTGACGCCATTTTGAATAGGCCACGCCCCCATGTCAAATGCCAATAATTAATAATGTTTTTATAAACTTTATTTTATATCTAGTGCGATGTTTTTGTTTCTAGTCATAATACAAATAACTTATTTATTATTTTGTGTCTCTAGTGAACGAGTTAATTGTTAAATATTTTACAAGACATTTCAACGATTTAAAATCTTTCAATTTTACAATAATCAAGTAGCCGTTAAACGTGTATCTCGTTTTTATTACCATTTATTTTTGCCTAGCTTTTTAAATAAAAATAAATTTTGGACAGCCCTTCAAACTCTAGCCGTTATACTCGATTGTATTATAATTTATTTTTCGCTGTATCTAAATTGAAGACTATCTACACTTTTAAAAAGTATTAATTGATTAATTGTTATTCATTAAAGCTCAATAATTATTTTAAAATTTTGTGACGTCATCTTAGAGGTGTATCTCAAACAGTAGAGATTGTAAAGAATTGTAGTCATATAACAATAGTATATAAAATTATTTAAATGAAATTAAAATAACTTCTCATTGTTAATAATTAAAATATATATGAATTTCATTAATTTCAGAAAATTAACGAACTGTAAAATTATATTAGTCAAATGTTTAATAAATTTTGCTAACCTATGTCTTCAATTTCATTGAGTCAACAAAAGCAATATTTATTAGTTAGAAATAAATAATATAGAATTCAAAGTAAATTATTTTGACACTTCGACAATTTGACAGGTCAATAATAAGTCATAAGAGAAGTATAAATAATTTCGAATGGGATAGATATGCGTCATAATACTGTAACGTCATTATAGAAGTCTTTAAAACTCAAATATCTTAATAACTAATAATTAGGCTTGCAACGAATATTCGGCAACTATTCGGTATTCGGCCTATTCGGCCACATTTTTACTATTCGGCCGAATACCGAATAGTTAAGCATTATTCGGCCGAAAACCGAATAGTTTAGAATATAGAGAAAAGTGGAAATTTAGGGTATTTCATTCGGTAATTTTTGCTTGAAATAAAATAATAAATGTAAAACACATAAGGGTATCTATTCTGTAATTTTCCTGTTAATTTTTAACGACGTGTTAAAAATTTTAACGGTACTGAATAAAAACTGAAAATTTCATTTGCTACATTTCTATTAGTTAAAATATTTATTTAATTTAAATAGGCCCCATACATAGAGGACATAGGTAATAAATAAAGATACATAGGTATACAGTAAAAAATGTATAGTCAAAATTGACAAAATTTTATGAAAATGTTTAGTCCCAGACGGTCCACCGTTAATTTATGTTAATTTAAGAGGTTTCAAATTTGTTAGCAGGTAACAAATTATTTTTGTGTATCCCTTAACAAAATATAATTGTGAATATAGTAATTATTAACATTTATTTTTATGTACTTTTGACTAAATATTTTAGTAATTATATAGAAGCTGAACAATAAATCATAGTTATTATAACAAATTAAGTTGTTACTAACAACAATTTCAATTTGATAAATTAGATAAATTTACTTTTTATTATTGACGAGTCTATTTATTAAATTTTATAAATGTAGCAAATAAATAAAAACAACAATTTTTCTTGTTAATAATTCAGAAAGGACAAAATTTTAATTTAACAAATTGTCATATTTGTTCAAATTGTTAATTTAACACAAGATATTTGTCAATAATAACTAAAAATTCTGAGTAGTAAACAGAAAAAACCAGCCGAATACTATTCGCCGAATATTCGGCTATTCGGCCAAGGAATCCGCCGAATATTCGGTATTCGGCCTATGGCCGAATACACTATTCGTTGCAAGTCTACTAATAATATTTTTACCTTCCGCCTACCTCTTGGTGAGGGAGGTTTTGGTTAAAAAATTGGGTAGTGAGTTTTCAATGAATAAGCACGTTTTAGGGTACCTACAATACGATTTTACTATTTTCGCAGCCATGATGTCTGTGTGTATGTATGTGTGTGTGTATGTAAGTATGTATGTATGTGTGTATGAGTGTGTGTGTGTAGTCTGTGGCAATTTTTCGTCTCGCATAACTTAAATACTATAATACCAAAAAATATAATTTTTTTGTATTTTTGCTTGTTATATTAAAATGAAGAGCTGATTAGATTTTGGATAAAATTGGTCAACCGGAAGTAGCAGTTTACTTGAAGCCCTTAACAGTTTTTCCTGAAAAACACGGTTAAATTTCCTTTTTCAACAGTTTATGTTATTTTGAAAGTTGTACAATATTTAATTTTACATGTGTTTTGATTACACTAATTTTATTAATTTTCATTAGATTTAGAGATAATTAAATATAAAGTACACCATGGAAACATTTAAATATTTTCAATTTTTTGCGAAATGTGACACATGTCATTTTGATTGTGAAGCTGTTTTCTTAGTGAAATGTCAAAAAATTAAATAAATATACGAAATAAAATTAAATTTATCAATAGTTATATCACGAGTGCTAAGAATTTAATCGATTAAATTTTGTGTTTTTAATCTTAATCTTAAATTATTATGTACGATTAAACTTTTTTAAAAGCAAAATTTTATAAATAAGCTAGACATCAAATTTAATCGATTCAATTCTTAGCACGAGGGGTATATGTCAAGATTATTTCATGAATTCATAGCATAAACTTTAATACTTGCCGAAGAAATTGTACTAAAACGTTGATTTTGATATATTTTCACATAAATAAATCGGTACACACATAAACAAAAAGCTCCATAAAATTATGTTGTTATATTGTAACTATAGCAAATTGATTGTTTTTCTGTTTATTTGTCAAATAAATGTCAAAAATTTGTAAATAAAAATAGCTTGAATTGAATAATTCAGCATGTTTAAAGACATAGAATACCAGTAAAGGTAAAAAACATGTAAGTATCTTGCTTCTGCAACTAATTATCCGGCTAAATATGCCTTCAAAATGTTCAAAATTTGCATATAAAAGCTAGCTTTAATTTAATCGCGAATAAACAGCATCACTTATCTAAAATGCACAACAATGGAAAATGAGACATTTTGTTTGGTCAAATTTGTAATGAGTGAAATAATCAAATATAAATAGAAAATAAACAAAATAAGAAGGTATGTTTCTGTATCATCAAATACTATTTTGTACCGTTTAAGAGTAGTATTGGGCGGGAGGTTATGTGCTGCCCACATCAGATTTTTTAAACTTCTGTTATATCTAGAACGATGTTTTTAGGTCTAGTCATCATAAAAACAACTTATTTATTATTTTGTGTCTCTAGTAAACGAGTTCATTGCTAAATATTTTACAAGACATTTCAACGATTTCAAATCTTTCATTTTTACAATAATCAAGTAGCCGTTAAACGTCTACATGGTCCAATGAATCTTGCACAGTTCAAGGTCACTCTTCGAGTTACTAGCTGCATTACAGCAAAAAGCAGAATTCCTCACTAATCGCGCTTGTCAGCTCGTCTCTTTCGTATAACATCAACAGCAGTCAACTGCATCGTCTGGATGTTTCTAACAGTATGTTGAGAAATCTGCTAGATTTTTGTGTTAAACACTGACAAACTTAACGATATTTCGTTTGAAAATAATAGAGAGACAGTAATAAATTAGTTTTTTCACGAAATGAAAGAAACCCCACCGTTCTTTTGCTGAAATAGTGAGGAAAATGTGTTGTTCCTCTCTAGAGAGAAAAATAATTTTATTTAAAATTCTTATTTTAGTGATATACGTACTTTGAATTATCTTACAATTATGTCTTATATTTTTCTTTTTCTTATTAAATCACAATTTGACAACTTATTAAAGATATTTAAGATTGGTTCATTGGCAACACTGCTACACCGCCTTGTGTCTGATAACCTAACTTTTAACGTGTCAATCTGTCAGTTGTGTTCTCAAAGTGTATTTTAGGTCCGAGCAAATCGTTTTTAGAAACATGTGAAAGAAATGTTGTGTCTAACACGAGAGGAAAGCTCTTATTTTTGGCTAGGTTCTTATACAAAAATAAATTTAAAGCAACCCTACAAACTCTAGCTGTTATACACACTTTTGCTTCTATTTATTTTTGGCTGGCATCTTAAATAAACAAAATTCTGATGTGGTCAGCACATAACCTCCCGCCCAATACTACTCTTAAACGGTACAAAATACTATTTGATGATACAGAAACATACCTTCTTATTTGTTTATTTTCTATTTATATTTGAGAATTTTAATTTCCTTTCGCATATTTATTTAATTTTTTGACATATATTACACTAAGAAAACAGCTTCACAATCACAATGACATGTGTCACATTTCGAAGAAAAAATTTAAAATTTTTAAGTGTTTCCATGGTGTACTAGGAATGCAAGATTTGTGAAATCTAATTTCTTTATATTTTATTATCTCTAAATCTAAAGGAAATTAATGAAATTAGTGTAATCAAAACACATGTAAAATTAAATATTCTACAGTTTTCAAAATAACATAAATTGTTGAAAAAGGAAATTTAACCGTGTTTTTCACGAAAAACTGTTAAGGGCTTCAAGTAAATTGCTACTTCCGGTTGACCAATTTTATCCAAAATCTAATCAGCTCTTCATTTAAATATAAGAAGCAAAAATTCAAAAAATTTTATTTTTTGGTATTATAGTATTTGAGTTATGCGAGACGAAAAAATTGCCACAGACTACACACACACACACACACACACATACATACATACATACATACATACATACATACATACAGACATCATCGCGAAAATAGTAAAATCGTATTGTAGGGACCCTAAAACTTGCTTATTCATTGAAAACTCACTACCCAATTTTTTGACCAAAAACAATACCTCCCTTACCTAGAGGTAGGCGGGAGGTAAAAATATATACAGGGTGTTGACCGCGACCCCGGAACATACGACTTTAACATGTATAATCATACTTTTGTAATTTCCTGCTTAACAAATTATATTAGACAAAAAACGTTCAAATAAAGTTGAGAGATCATAAAATTCTACATCAGAATCAATAAACAGAATTAAATTTACATGCCCTATAACGCCAGAAATTAAATATGAAAATATTAAACATAGCTCAAAAATCGGGTTAGCCTTGGCAATGAAACAAAATTGTAAAGCATTGGAAATAAAAATTGTATTTATTATTAATAATTATGATAAATTGCATAATTGACTATAAGAAAATGATCTTTTCTTTACATCACTACAAATTTTAGCCCTTATACTCGATTTTATTACTATTTATTTTTATGCCAGCCTTTTAAATAAATATACATTTATGACTGCCTTACAAATTCTAGCCGTTATACTCGTTATATTACCAATTATTTTTGGCTAGCTTCTTAAATAAATACAAATTTAAGATATCTCCCAACAAACTAGACATTTGAACATTCGAAATTTGTAACAGTCAAGAATAGTTTATTCTACAACAAGTAATGGAATGGCACATATTCCACGCAAGCAAAAAGTTTGTAGCTCTCGCCTTCGGCTCGGGCTACAAACTTTTTGCTCGCGTGGGATAATATAGTATAGTTTAATTTTTTATTACAAATAAACCATTACATTTTTCCGAAAACATTAAATTTGTAATTAAAAACATAAATAAATAGCATTATGTATTTGTAAAACGTCAGTTAGCTAATGAGGCAGTGATGGCTGTGAGCATGAAAAATACTAGGAGTCAAGCTGTCAAATTAGTTTATAATTTTCATTATTTTTTTTATATATTCTAAGACGTGTTCTGTATGTGATCTGCATTAAATCCGATAAATTATTGTCAAAGCTAAATAATAAATATATTCACCAATAGTATTATAGAGCAAACATGTTAACTATTTTTTATTTTAGGTTTGTAATTCAAATTTGACGAGTCTGTAAAGTACTATTTTTGCTAACTTGGCGTAGTAATATCATGTGCTTTAGTAGCGATTTCAAAAAAATGTTTTTTTGTGATTCACATTTTCGGGAAATATTTTGTTACTCTTTCAAATTTTGATTTACAACTTTCTCTCATTTTGAAATGGAAAATAGTCAAAACAAATTAATGTAGTTTTTATTGTAAATATTTTTAAAACCAGTTACAGATTTTTTATAATACTTAGGACCCATAACAATAAATTCCTAAATGTGTATAAGTACAACACTGTATTTGAAGCAACCAATTGGTAAAAAAAAATGAAGAACTCGGGACAATACATGACAGGAAAACAGTGTTTACCGTCTGTCGCATCGCAGACCTTGCATTGCATATGTTCTTCAAACAGAGGTCCCCAACAATGTCTGCAACATGTATAGTACACGCCAAGTTCATCACTTTGACTTGTATAATCCTTGCAATTTCGACTACAATAGCGAAAACCGGTTATGGTCAACTAACAGCAATAGAAACAGGTTTGCTTACAAGTTCTTTCGGTTCACAATCGCTTACACAACGACTATATAGAGACAATTAACCTGAGAAGTACTCATTGAGGAAATTGTCGACCACTAACAAACTGTTTCACTGGATGCTGTTACTCGCGGGCCGTATTACTCTATTTGCTGATACTTTTCCATGTGATACAATTATTTTACGTATATTTATTATTAAACATAATACAGATTTATTTTGTTAAAAGCAGGTCTTCGATACTCCACTTTTGATAAATGTTCTGTTCTCATTTTGACAATTCGGGGTCTTCCATAATGCTCTTCCTATTACCTAACATTTTATAAATGAACCCCATCGTCTTTAAACATCTTAGTAATGAAGTTTCACTGTATGGGAATTCAATTTCATTGTTTAGTGTTTGCCAGAGTGATTCTATTGTATGGAGGATATTTTTTGAATGTCCATCGTAAATGGCTCTAGTAACAACGCATTTTGTACAATCGTCCATTTTACTTGAGCCAGTATCTTTTCTTGTTGTTTTATTCGATACACTTCCTCTTTTTACTTTGGCCTGAACTGTACATTAACAATTGATGTTTTTATCACAGCTAGACCTAAGAAATACCGTAATCTATTTCATTAGGGCTAAGTAATCTGGTAATAGCATTACAAATGTGTTATTGATATTGCAATATTAACCAGTTCGGCTCTTGTAAGTATACCTAGAAAAACCGGTTATTCTATATATAATCGTCTTGTAAGCGATTGTGAACCGAAAGAACTTGTAAGTGAAACCTGTTTGCTCTTCCTGTAAGTTCACCATAACCGGTTTTCGCTATTGTAGTCGAAATTGCAAGGATTATATAGAAGTCAAAGTGATGAACTTGGCGTATACTATACTGTAAATTTTTACCCATTGACTTTACAGCAAAACTGCCAAAACAAAAGTTGTTTAGATTTGAAAAATACATGCAATAAGGTCCATTTGGTTACCTAAATATTAGTATTTCACAATATATCAATCAAATTAAAATTAATATTTATTAGAAAATTTGTAATATGCTGAAGAAAAATCAAACAAAAACGAAAATATTTGACATTTCATATAAAATAAATTAACTCAATTATTTTTTGAGACATTACCAAAAATATTACACTATTTGACAAACTCTGGTCACTATAATTCACCTAAATAAAATAATTGTAATATACATGCTACTCATAGACATCCTTATTAGTATAAGTTGTTTGAAAATTCGTTGATGCATTTAGCAGTGGCGTACTGTTACAATGCTAGACGGGGGGCCAGCAGAAAAAAATAAAAGTTTGGTGTGGTTACCACAGTATTTTCCTCTACATATAAAAACAACTGAACACGTATGACTTGTTCCTTGCGTATTGTAAGTTTATTTTGACAATTATTTGACATATTAAATCTGTTTAATTTTTTATCCAACACCTCTCAATAAATGCTCTATAACTATGGCGATTTTAAACAAGTAACAGATTACCCACTAGTGGGTACAATTTTGAGGAAAGTCACTAGTGAGTATTTTTTTATTTATAACAATAATAATAACACACAACACCTTGGTAACTACTTCGATTGACATTTTAATTTAAAAATTTAAAGCATATGTCACTGTCAAATAATATTTCTTTAATAAATTTTTCATTTATTAAGAGGTATTGGATAAAACGTTATACTTCACACGTGGGCAAATTGGAATTGCCCACTTGTAAAGTAAATAACTATTGTTCTCATTGTAACTATGATTTTATTTTAAAATATTAATTAATATCTAATCTTTAAAGCTTTCTAATTAATATTATTAATAATTAATTAATTAATTATTGTTACAAATATTTGATACATAGATGTATATTCCCTTATAAAAAATATCCCAATTATTTCAATTTTTTCAATGAATTATAGTATCCATAATTCACTCTTCTCGACCAATCAAAGAGCCAGAAATCCATAATTCTCTGTTATTTTAAAAACGTGATGTGAATCACTAAGCAACGGACGTCTGACAGTTGACATGTAGTCAGCTGTCATTGTGTATTTTTATGTTGACGTTTTTCAATGTTTTCGATAATTTTCAAAAGTGTTTTCGGAATTTACAGGAGTAGAAAAAGTATAGTATTATATTCAGGATTATGGTGATTGTTTATTGGGATGATCTTCGAGAATAATGACTATCATAATACCTCATGTAATAATATAATATATTTTTTGATTATTGAAATATATTATTAAATAAATAATTTAGTTTTTCCCAAAAATAGAAAAGTGCAAATAACATTTTTTTTCCAAATATTTTTGCTCTTTGAAACTTTTTTCACAGTTGCAAAAAATGGAATTTATGTGTCACAAAAATGAGTATAACGGCTTGAGTTTCTAAGGCAGTCTTAAAAGTACAATTATTTGAAAGGCTAGCATAAAATAAATGATAATAAAAGCGAGTATAACGGCTAGAGCCTGTACGGCTGTCTTAAATTTGTGTTTATTTCAGATGCTAGACGAAAGCGAGTATAACAGCTAGAGTTTGTAGGACTCTCCAAAATAAATTTTTATTTAAGTTAGCTAAAAATAAATGATAATAAAAGCGAGTATAACGGCTAGAGTTTATAGAGTTGTCATAAATTTATTTTTATTTAAGAAACTATTCAAAAATAAATGGCAATAAAAGTGAGTATGACGGCTAGAGTTTATAGAGTTGTCATAAATTTATTTTTATTTAAAAAGCTTGACAAAAATAAATGGTAATGAAACCGAGTATACCGGCTTGAGTTTGTTAGGCTGTGCGAAATGTATATTTATTATTAACTAGCTTGAAAAAAATATAATAAAAGCGAGTATAATGGCTAATTTATATTGCTGCACCGGATTTATCTTTAATATCTAGCCATAAATAAATACCACAAAAGCGAGTATAACGGCTAGAGTATGTGCGTAGTCTTGAATGTATAATTATTTGAAAGGTTAGCATAAAAATAAATGATAATAAAAGCGAGTATAACGGCTAGAATAAGTAGGCTTGTACTAAATTTGTGTTTATTCCAGATGCTAGACAAAAATAAATAGTAACATAAGCGAGTATAACAGCTAGAGTTTGTAGGACTATCACAAATTTATTTTTATTTAAGATATCCATGCAATTTATAGTTTTGTGTGTCGAGTAAACTTCCTCTTCCGGTTTATCAATTTCACTCAAAATCAACTCAACTCTTCAAATTTTCATGAAACTTATAAATTCCAAGTTTCATTTACATATCTTGTCTCGTTCATGAGATATTGCACACTTTGACACACATCCGTCCATCTATACACACAGACATCATTGAGGAAGCGATCGAAATGGATTCAGCAAACCTTAAAATATGTATTTTTGCAATTCAAATCTCGTCAGCGATTTCTTTTGTTTGTTTTCAAAACATTTTTATTTTATTTTATTTTATATCTTTGTATAAAAGTAAATAGAAAAGATGTACATACATAAGAGACCCCCTGTATATATCATATTTTCTATTAGTGTTCGTAGGTAGTGTATTGACGTAAAGAAATAAAATCAGTCATAATTATTTTTACAAAATAATTTTATAGGAAAAAGAAAACATCGTCATCGAAATCCCGTAATATTTGCATATGAAATATATTTTAGCATAAAAAACGACAATGCATATATTTATGGAATTCCTGGTATGACATTTCAGAGAAAGTGCAAAAAACATTTTAAAACAACTCTTCTTTTATTCAAAAGTACATTTATATAAAAATATAATTCTAGAAACTCAATGTTATGTAATCAAGTAATCAATTTATTGTATGAAGAATATTCAGAGATATAAAGGTGTTACTTTATCGCCGATATAAATAGCACAAATATAAACATAAAAACTGGTTATAAAAGCTCTGTTTTTGGGTGTTTTAAAAAGTGTTTTATTCTCAGTTTTAGAGCTGTAAAATATTCTAAAATTATTTTATGAAAAATCTGATGTGTCCAGCACATAACCTCTCGCCCAATACTACTCTTAAACGGTACAAAATAGTATTTGATGATACAGAAACATACCTTCTTATTTGTTTAATTTCTATTTATATTAAAGTAATTTAATTTTCTTTCGTATATTTATTTAATTTTCTGACATTTCACTAAGAAAACAGCTTCACAATCAAAATGACATGTGTCACATTTCGTAAAAAAAATTTTAAGTGTGAATGCAATATTTATGAAATTAAATTATTATCTCTAAATCTAATGAAAATTAATAAATTTAGTGTAAACAAAACACATGTAAAATTGAATATTCTACAACTTTCAAAATAACATAAATTTTTGAAAAAGGAAATTTAACCGTGTTTTTCACGAAAAACTGTTAAGGGCTTCAAGTAAACTGCTACTTCCGGTTGATCAATTTTATGCAAAATCTAATCTGCTTTTCATTTAAATATAAAAAGCAAAAATTAAGAAAATTTTATTTTTTGGTATTATGGTATTCATTGAAAACTCACTACACAATTTTTTAACCAAAAACAACACCTCCCTTACCTAGAGGTAGGCGGGAGGTAAAAATGCTATGAATATACAACGAATTATTGGAAAACAAATTTTTTACCTCCCGCCTACCTCTGAGCATTTGGTCAAAAAATTGGGTAGTGAGTTTTCAATGAATAAGCACGTTTTAGAGTACAATACGATTTAACTCAATTCGTGATTTTGTCTGCATGTGTATATGTGTGTATATATGTATGTACATGTGTGTGTGTGTGTGTCTGTGTGTGTGTGTGTGTGTGTCTGTGTGTGTGTATGGATGGATGTTTGTGTGTGCGTGTGTGTATGCATGGATGGATGTATGTATGTATGTGTGTGTATGTGTATGGCTGAATGTATGTACATATGTGTGTGTGTATAGCTGAATGTATGTACGTATGTGTGTGTGTATGGCTGAATGTAAGTACGTATGTGTGTGTGTGTGCATGTGTGTATGTGTGTATGTGTGTGTGTGTGTTGTGTGTGTGTATAGTCTGTGCCTTTTTTTGTTTGGAATAACTCAAATATTATAAAACCAAAAAATACTATTTTTTGTATTTTTGCTTGTTATATTTAAATGAAAAGCTGATTAAATTTTGGATAAAATTGGTCAACCGGAAGTAGCAGTTTTCTGTGAAAAAACATGTTATTTCAAAAATTGTAGAATATTTAATTTTACATCTGCTTTGATTAAACTAATTTTATTAGTTTTAAATTTTGAGATAAAAAAATTAAATGTCATAATTTTTTTTACAAAATGTGACACGTCATTTTGATTGTGAAGCTGTTTTCTTAGTGAAATGTCAAAAAATTAAATAAATATACGAAAGAAAATTAAATTACTTAAATATAAATAGAAAATATACAAATAAGACGTTATTTTTCTGTAGCATCAAATATTTTTTTGTACCGTTTAATAGTTGTATTGGGCGGAAGTTATGTGCTGGACACATCTGAAATCACACTACCTGTCTTAACATATATATGCAAGAGGAAATAGTTAAAATATTTCAGTATCTTCAACGAAGAAAACCTAGAATAGAATCTTCAATTTCTCAGAAAGAATTAAGTAAAAAATAATTATTTCTCAAAACTTGACTCATCTTTCAAACATGTTATACGACTATATAACTGTAAGGAAAATTTATATGGAATGCAATAAAAAATATATTATTTTTATCACTACAAATTGTATAATTAAGACTAAAAAATCTGGTGTGCCCAACACAGTACTTTCATAAATACAAAAGTTGTTCAAAATTTAAAAATGCATACAATAAGGCCCATTTGGTAACTTAAATATTAGTATTTCACGATATATTAGGTCAAATAAATAGCAATATTGTAAATACGGTAAAAAAAAAAAAATAAACAAAACGAAGAAAATTTGACAATTTATAGCACAGTTTTAGATTTATTTATTTATATTTTACAGAAAGAAATTCAACATTATATCATCACAATCTGCCATTAAATTTCAAATAATAGTTATTTATGTTTCGCGGCACTAAAGTTCCTCTTTTTATCACGAATAACGAATTTATTAAACCATGTGAGTGATAAAAAGGAACTTCAGTGCCGAGGTACATATTAAGTTTTATTTCAAATCTAAAATTCGAAAAAACTGTAAAAAAATTACAATATAGGTTAAGTTTATACATCTGTCAGTTGTCAATTGAAACAGACAGTCAGTGTTGCCAACCTCGAGAAGTGAATAACACTCATAAATGATTAAACTTTATTGTCTTGTTTGCCAATTGAGTCTACGATTTTTTTGGCACTGCGTACGAGCTGTCAAAGTTAGACATTTTTTTATAGGGGGTGGGAGGGGGTTGATATCATATTGACTAGCATCACATTAAAGAGGACATTTTAAAGTTTCTAAAACTCAAAGAATCATCCAATTTCAACTAAATGCAACCGAGTTATGGCACTCGGAAATCTAGACATTTTTGGTGCATTTTCAAGTGCTGCGATTTTATTTTTCTCGTGTTTATTTTAACATTTTTGTCTGTTTACTAAATGTTTTGAAGGGATGCGCGTTTCTTGAAAGTGGTCGTGCATTGTTTAATAAGATATCTATGGCGGGAGGTACTGTGTTATTGTAGAAAAAAATAATAAATTAATATGAATGTCATAGCTTATAAAATCATTGAAATTACGTGCGACTTTGATGAGCAAGTACGACCCTGTGTCTGAAATTCAGGGCCGTATTGCAACAGAATACAACTTGAATTTTAATTAATATAATCACTGAAAATATGTGCTTTTGTTATCTTGATACTATAATACCAAAAAATATGGTGTGGGCAGCACACTACTTTCTTATACAAATAAAATCAAATAAACACGTATGACTTGTTCCTTGCGTATGAATTTATTTTGACAATTATTTGATATATAGATGTTAAACCTGTTTAATTTTAATACAAATATTACTTATTATTACACATATTTTTGACACTTCACAATTATTTGACACGTTTGACACATAGATATTAAAAATATTTTAGTTTTTGTTCCCATTGTAACTAAGATTATTGAAATATATTTTTAAATATATAATTTAGTTGGTCTCAAAATTAGAAAAGTGCAAATAACATTTTATATTCCAAAAACATATTTCATTTGAAACTTTTTTTCACGGCTGATTATATTTTTGAAATAAATTTATTGTTTTGTGTCGAGTAAACTTCCTCTTCCGCTTTTTCAATTTCATTCAAAATCAACTCAGCTCTTCATTTTTTCATGAAACTTATAAATTTCAAGTTTCATTTACATATCTTGTCTCGTTCATGTGATATGAGATATTGCGCACACGGACATTCATCCATCCATCTACACACACAGACATCATTGAGAAATTGGTTTTAACGGATTCAGTGGACGTCAAAATATTTCCGCAAAAATCTCGTCAACGATTTTTTTCCTGATTCCAATACTTATACTTTGTGTAAGAAAGTAAAAATACAATTTTGTGTATTTTTGCTTCTTATATTTAAATGAAGAGCTGATTAGATTTTGGATAAAATTGGTCGACCGGAAGTAGCAGTTTACTTGAAGCCCTTAACAGTTTTTCTTGAAAAACACGGTTAAATTTCCTTTTTCAATAATTTATGATATTTTGAAAGTTGTAGAATATTTCATTTTACATGTGTTTTGATTACACTAATTTTATTAATTTTCAGTAGAGTTAGAGATAATAATTTAATTTCTTAAATCTTGCATTCACACTTACAAATTTTCAATTGTTTACGAAATGTGACACATGTCATTTTGATTGTGAAGCTGTTTTCTTAATGAAATGTCAACTAATTATATAAATATACGAAATAAAATAAAAAATAGAAAATATTTTCTGTGTCATCAAATAATATTTTGTATCGTGTAAGAGTAGTATTGGGCGGGAGGTTATGTGCTGAACACAACAGATTTTTTGGTAATTTCTCAGTAAATAATTAAATTACAATAAATATAGTTATAACAAAAAAAATGTAGAATAGCATTACAGTAAAATTAAAACTACAGACAGTCACAAATTATAATAAGTTTATTTTCAATATGAAGACAGCAACAAAAAAAAGTTTCAAATAAAACTTGTTCCCTATAAAATTTTCAACAAAAAAGGTTCTAATCAATTTTTCCATATCTACTTCCGGTTTAGAGATAACCACCGCTAATCCTCCCAACAGATCGCCTGATCCATCTCACGAGTCTATCTAAGCGTGTAACACTGCTCGCTGCTATTTTTACTGTTGGGAGCAGCGGTGCTCAAAGAGGAGAATGAGTTTTCAAGTTAACGCTTCGTTTGTTCGATGCTCCATTGTTTACTTCAATCAAATATTGCCATGGTTACAATACAGGCGGTGGCTTTGACTCAAAAAACGAGCTAATCAACTGTAATGTACTTTGAAGTTAAAAATTCTGATGTGTGCAGCACATAACCTCCCGCCCAATACTACTCTTAAACGGTACAAAATAGTATTTGATGATACAGAAACATACCTTCTTATTTGTTTATTTTCTATTTATATTTTAGAAATTTAATTTAATAATTTTTTGACATATATTTCACTAAGAAAACAGCTTCACAATCAAAATGACATGTGTCACATTTCGTACACAATTGAAAATTTTAAAGTGTAAATACAAGATTTACGAAATTAAATTATTATCTGTAAATCTAATGAAAATTAATAAAATTAGTGTAATCAAAACACATGTAAAATTAAATATTCTACAATTTTCAAAATAACATAAATTGTTGAGAAAGGAAATTTAACCGTGTTTTTCACGAAAAACTGTTAAGGGCTTCAAGTAAACTGCTACTTCCGGTTGAACAATTTTATACAAAATCTAATCAGCTCTTCATTTAAATATATGAAGCAATAATTCACAAAATTGTATTTTTTGGTATTATAGTATTTGAGTTTTGCAAGACGAAAAATTGCCACTGACTACACACACACATACATACATACACACAGACTATACACACACACATACACACACTTTGTTACAGCTGTTTTTATTTTTGAAAAAACAGTAATTTATTGTTTTCTGTGCTCAAAATTGAGTATAACGGCTCGAGTTTATAAGGCAGTTCTAAATGTATAATTATTTGAAAGGCTAGCATAAAATAAATGATAATAAAAGCGAGTATAACGGCTAGAGCCTGTCGAGCTGTCACAAATTTATTTTTATTTAAGAATCTAGCCAAAATAAATGGTAATAAAGGCGAGTATAACGGCTAGAATTTGTAGGACTGTCCAAAATCAATACTCACTACCAAAATTTTTGACCAAAAACAATACCTCCCTTACCTAGAGGTAGGCGGGAGGTAAAAACTGTTAAGGGCTTCAAGTAAACTACCACTTCCGGTTGAAAAACTACCCTCAAAATCTAATCAACTACTAATTAGACCTTAAAAATATTAAATATAAAATTTCAAACTTGTATCGTATCCACAAAAACCCTGGTATATAAATAACTATTTTGCAGTAAAATGACAAAATATTACCCCTATAAATATCATCCCCTAATACAGCTAATCGTATTGGATCGATCAAAGCAGGAACGGGTTCAATTCGAAGCGGTGACGTCATCAGAAAAACGAAGTCACTTCTACGAATATCCATTAGGATAATGTGGATATCTGCCTTTATAAACATGACCTATATCCTTAGATGCATGTATACTAGGCCCTGTTAGAGTATACCGGATGTTTCACCAGTCTGTGTTTATTTTATAACTCGATTTTCTCAAAAATATATTACAGTAAAATTATTTCAACCAACATTTATTTAATATAAAAATTTTTCTACTGGATGTTTCATATTTGCTCAATTGTATGAATTTTTTTTTAAATGGAGTGTTTTATATACAGGCTGTTACATTTAACTGTGCCAACATTGCTACCTCGAAAACTCTTAGAGATACGAAGTTAGATAAAATAGACTACAATTTATATTTAACATTTTTTTTTACGAAACTTTATTAAAATATATGACGATCAGTGAAAACCCGATGTGAAAATTCCACATATTACTCGAGATATGATTATTTAAAGTTTGTGTGACGTCACTGGTACTCCTCCAGTGGCACTAAAACAACGATATTTCATGATAGTAGCTATTACATATAAAAATAATATTTAC
Organism: Poecilus cupreus; assembly: GCA_963942605.1. NCBI lineage: Eukaryota > Metazoa > Arthropoda > Insecta > Coleoptera > Carabidae > Poecilus > Poecilus cupreus. The sequence continues at coordinate 38,266,743 of OZ012713.1, forward strand.
ATATTATAAGTCTTAATTTACAACAATTAAACTTAACATAAATAAAAATAAAATTAAGTTGGCAACTTGATATTCGAGTAAACATCATAAGAAAGTTTGAGAACAGTGGCGCTAATAGTGATGTAACCTAACCTCAACACACAATTTTATTCAATAGTTTTTCAACGCAGCTCAATAAAACAGTGAAATTATAAAACAAGTAATAGAAGCCCAACTAATATAACAAACAAAATAAATGAAATGACATTTCGTAGTTCTATTTTAGCCCACAAGAGGCGCTGGGCGCAGCGGCAGACGCGCTGCACGTTTCATATTTCTGGCCAATAGAATCAATGCGAGTACCCGTGACGTCAAAATATGTTCAATTCGTTATATCGCTTTACTGTAAAATATTTAAAAGAAAATAAATACTTTACTACTAATTATTCCGTAAGTGTTACACGATTTTGATATAAATTAAATTTGTTATATTTCGTTCATGTTTTATGCGCCCATTTAACATTTTTTTAAACAGTATTGGGAACTGTTTGATGCAAACATTAATTGAAAAGCCTGTATGTATATATACAGAAGAATTGCAGTTCTATTTGTATGTGTATTGATTTTTAAATCTCAGGTTAAACTCTTTAGCTAATAAGCTCAGGTCAAAGGTCAAACCACTAACAGCACAATTCATTTTTGTACATTAAATTGTTATTGATTTTTACCTCCCGCCTACCTCTAGGTAAGGGAGGTATTGTTTTTGGTCAAAAATTGGGTAGTGAGTTTACAATGAATAAGCACGTTTTAGGGTCCCTACAATACGATTTTACTATTTTCGCCATTGATTTTAGACAATCCTACAAATTCTAGCCGTTATACTCGCCTTTATTACCATTTATTTTGGCTAGTTTCTTAAATAAAAATAAATTTGTGACAGCCTGACAGGCTCTAGCCGGTATACTCGCTTTTATTATCATTTATTTTATGCTAGCCTTTCAAATAATTATACATTTAGGGCTGCCTTATAAACTCGAGCCGTTATACTCAATTTTAAACTGTTTTTGGCCTGACATATAAAACAATAAATTCCTGTTTTTTTTTCAAAAATAGAATCAGCTGTTACAAAGTGTGTGTGTGTGTGTGTGTGTGTGTGTGTGTGTGTGTGTGTGTGTGTGTGTGTGTAGTCTGTGTGTATGTATGTATGTGTGTGTGTAGTCTGTGGCAATTTTTCGTCTCTCATAACTCAAATACTATAATACCAAAAAATAATATTTTGTGTATTTTTGATACTTATATTTAAATGAACAGCTGATTAGATTTTGGATAAAATTGGTCAACCGGAAGTAGCAGTTTACTTGAAGCCCTCAAAAGTTTTTCGTGAAAAACACGGTTAAATTTCCTTTTTCAACAATTTATGTTATTTTGAAAGTTGAAGAATATTTAATTTTACATGTGTTTTAATTGCACTAATTTTATTAATTTTCATTAGATTTAGAGATAATAATTTAATTTCATAAATCTTGCATTCACATTTAAAATTTTTTTTTACGAAATGTGACACATGTCAGTTTGATTGTGAAGCTGTTTTCTTAGTGAAATGTCAGAAAATTTAATAATTGTATGAAATAAAATTACATTTCTCAAATATAAATAGAAAATAAATAAATAAGAAGGAATGTTTGTGTATCATCAAATAATATTTTGTATTTTTTAAGAATAGTATTGGGCGGGAGGTTATGTGTTGGAAACACCAGATTTTTTCTTGTTGTTTTTTGTTGTAAAATTAACATTTCTCTCTTTAATTTAGTTGGTATTTTTTAAACAGTTTTTATCTTTGAAATATAATAATACTCAAAAGTAAATTGTAAGTTTATGAATCTTAAAATTATGTTTAAAATAGTTGTTTTCTCTGCAGTTAGTTTAAGACCTTTTAGTTTGAAGAGTTCTAGTTTGAAGAGTTTCAAGACAGCATAGACTTTAGTAAGACCCCCAAATAAACATTTAAGTTATAATAATAAAAAAAAATATTTAATTTTATTTCTATTTATTATTTTTCCAAAGTTATAGTATAAGTTATATATAAAATATTATGTATTGTTTTCTATGAAGACAAAATTGAAAATTTCTTCATATATTGCAAAATAACAAACCTCAACCTTGGCCTGGGCACGAACCAAGCAACCTCAAGGTATAGGTCAGTATCTTAAAAAATTATTAAATCAGCTAGCATGCCATAGAGAAGGCACTACAGAAATCATGAAATGAATTCATAATGAAATTGTCAACTGTAATTACACAATAGTTATTTATGTATCGCGGCACTGAAGTTCAATTTTATATCACGAATATGGAATTTATTAAACCATGTGAGTGATAAAAAGGAACTTCAGTGCCGAGGTACATATTCAGTTTTATTTCAAATCTAAAATTCGAAAAAACTGTACAAAAATTACAATATAGGTTAAGTTTATACATCTGTCAGTTGTCAATTGAAACTGACAGTCAGTTTGCCAACCTCGACAAGTGAATAACACTCAAAATTATGTGTTTTGTCCTCAATTTCGTCATCGGAATTAATTAGTTAATTCTTCTGTCTGTCTGTCTGTCTATCTGTCTGTCAAGTCTGTCTATCTGTCAGTCTGTCTACCTGTCAGTCTGGGTATCTGTTAGTCTATCAGTCTATCAGTCTGTGTGTCTATCTGTCAGTCTGTCAATTTGTCAAATTGTCTGTCTGACAATCTGTAAGTATGTATGTTTGTCAGTTTGTCTCTCTCTCTGTCTGTCTGTCAGTTTGTCAGTCTGCCTATCAGTTTGTCAGGCTGTCCGACAATCTGTCATTCTGTCTGTTTGACAGTATGTTTGTCTGACATTATTTCAGTATGTCTGTATGTCAGTCTGTATGTCTGTCTATCAATCTGTCTTCTGACAATCTGTCAGTATGTCTATCTGCCAATCTGTAAGTATGTATGTTTGTCTCTCTCTGTCTGTCTGTCAGTTTGTCAGTCTGTCTGTCCGTATGTCAGTCTGTCTGTCCGACAATCTGTCATTCTGTCTGTTTGACATTATGTTTGTCTGACATTATTTCAGTATGTCTGTCTGTCAGTCTGTATGCCTGTCTATCAATCTGTCTTCTGACAATCTGTCAGTATGTTTGTCTGTCTGACGATTTGTCAGAATGTCTATCTGTCAATCTGTCTGTCTGTCTGTCAGTCTGTCAGTCTGTGTGGATCTCTGGAGTTACGGTTTCTCAAAAACTACTAAACTGAAATATTTGATATTTTGTATTTATCAATTGTATCCTCTTTGGAAGAGCTGATTAGTTTTTGGTGATAATCCAATAACCGGAAGTGGTAGTTTACTTGAAGCCCTATCGAGTTATTTTAAAATATCGCAGTAAATTATTGTTATTAATGTTTCAAATAATATTATTGTTTGAAACATTTTCCTCTTACTGTCACCATTTACGAATTACAACACGTTAAAGAAAAATCTATTTTGATATTTTCGTTTAAATCTGCTAACCTGTATTTTTTGAAAAACAAAACAACGGTTGAAAACTGTCATTTTTTGACATGTGTCATAATTTTTTGAAGGGATGAGCGTTTCTTGATAGTGGTGGTGCATTGTTTGATAAGAAATCTATGGCGGGAGGTACTGTGCTGCCCACGACAGATTTTTTAAACAGTTTTTGAGTCAAAGCTGTCAGGGGACTAAGTTGAGTTGTCAAACTCAAATTTATTCGAAGAAATTGTAATAATTTAACGATATTATTTATGAAAAGGTTTATTTAAAAGTGCAATTAGTGAAAATACAATAATATTTTTGACATATAATTGCAAATGACATTAATGTAGTTAGTATTTTGATTTGGTTGCTAAGAGAAAGATAAATAACGTTTTATTACTTACAAAAAGTTACCTTCCTATTTATTCGCTGTCAAAACAAAATAAAATTGTTATTTGCTAATTGACGTTAAAGGTGACACTTTACGGACTGCTATTAGTCTGTACAGTTTCAAATTTACTGCCTGGGCCGTTAAAATAATGTACATAGTAACTATACAACAAATTCAAATACGACAACATTCAAAATATGAATTAAAAGTAATTAAATATTCATTCCAAATCGGCAAAAAATAATTTGTTTAACTTGGCTTCAAACACAGATTTACAGCTTTGGCAGCAGTTATTACTTGCTGTAAATCTGGTATTTTAGTGCCTAGTTAAACAAATAATTATTTTTGCCAATTTACATTAAATATGACACTTCACGGACTGCTAACAGTCTGTAAAGTGTTACTTTTACTGTATATGCTGTAAAAAATTTTTTTTTGCGTCCCGGAGAAAAACTAGGTCAATATCTGCAGGAGATTTGTGCACTTTCTCTCCCGTCGTGAGGACAAGAGCTCAAATAATAAAAATCATAAATTATATTATAATTCAAATAATTTTGAAATTTTTTAAAGAACCAAACAATAATTGAAAAATGTAATTTTTATCTCCCGCCATATCTTATAAGGGAGGTAATCATGCTAAAAATTGAGTAGGGAGTTTTCAGTGGATGAGCACGTTTTAGGGTCCCTAGAATACGATTTTAATTGTTTTGCGACGATGATGTCTGTGTGTGTGTCTGTGTGTGTGTCTGTCTGTCTGTCAGTTTGTCAGTCTCAACAAATGCATAGCAACCGTCAATAAATACATAGCAACCGTTCAACACATGCATGGCTAAATAATTTGACAGCAATAACCTTCAAAATATCTGTTTACAATAATCTCTAAATTAATATTAATTTCAAATCAGCAAAAAAATGTGTGTTCAATTCGGAATCAAACACAGATTTATAGCTTCGGCAGCATTCATTGCCTCGACTTCGCCTCGTTCATGAAACGACAGCCTCTGCTGTAAATCTGGTATTTTGCTGCCTAGTTAAGCAAATAACTATTTTTTATTCTGTTTATAAATTGAGTCAATTTTCATTAAAGGAATACATTACTTTGCACATATCTAGCTGTACCTTTAATCTATTATGTGTGTTTATGACACACCCTGTATATACAACCTATTATATTTTTACTCTTAAACCTTTGGGGTTGCGATTTGACAGCTGGTAATTTCAACCGAAATATTGTATTGTTACAATACGAATTATTGTTTTGGTGTGTACACGGCTTTGAAAAATGTATGTATTAAACTCTGAGGTGGGTAGCACATAACTTCCCGCAAATTTCAATTCCTAAACGATACAAAAAATAAGAAAAGTTTTAAATAAAATACTAGTAAACTAGCATTTCCGCCAGATAACTTGCTACCAAAATTTAACCAGTTTATAATACATACATTTAAATTGTAAATATAAAATTTCAAAACGATATCTTTATTAGATTTTGAGCAATCACGAACGATATATCAGCATATATATATATATATATATATATATATATATATATATATATATATATATATATATATATATATATATATATATGTTATCGTAAAAGCAAAGACGTATTTTGATAGAAAAACCAATATATTACTTACCAAAGCTAAGAGGTTCCAATAAATACACAATATCTAACAAAAACAGACACTAAACAGACGAATATTACAAACAAATACAGAACATCAACTGAAAATACATCTACATAGTTATTATCAACACAATATTTTATCAAATATACATCGACTACTATTTGAGGTTATGTTTCCAAGACGAAACAGAGCACTACTTTATCGACACACAGCACGTTGTCAACTGGTCTCGTTGCTGTGAGATGGGAGAGTCGAGGAATGAACCACAGACATGCGCATAAGCACGGATCACAACGAACTTGGGCCTGAAGGTATGAGAGACGAAAGGAAAAGGTAGGTGGTTGATCGACTGCGCTGGAAGCTATATAGCGTTCCGGATGCTTTGGAAGACTCAAATTTTATATAATTTAAACTATTTATGATGGATGTAGTTATAAATTGTATAGATTTTTACCTCCCGCCTACCTCTAGGTAAGGGAGGTATTGTTTTTGGTCAAAAAATTGGGTAGTGAGTTTTCAATAGGATTTTATTATTCTCGCCATTAATTTTGGACAGTCCTATAAGCTCTAGCCGTTATACTCGCCTGTATTACCATTTATTTTGGCTAGTTTCTTACATAAAAATAAATTTGTGATAGCCCGACAGGCTCTAGCCGTTATACTCGCTTTTATTATCATTTATTTTATGCTAGGCTTTCAAATAATTATACATTTAGGACTGCCTTATAAACTCGAGCCGTTATACTCAATTGCGCGCACGCGCGCGCGTGTGTGTGTGTGTGGCAATTTTTTCGTCTCGCATAACTCAAATGCTATAATACCTAAAAATACAATTTTGTGAATTATTGCTTCTTATATTTAAATGAAGAGCTGATTAGATTTTGGATGAAATTGGTCAACCGGAAGTAGCAGTTTACTTGAAGCCCTTAACAGTTTTTCGTGAAAAATACCGTTAAATTTCCTTTTTCAACAATTTATGTTATTTTGAAAAATGAAGAATATTTAATTTTACAGGTCTTTTGATTACAATAATTTTATTAATTTTCATTAGATTTAGAGATAATAAAATATAAAGAATTAGATTTCACAAATCTTGCATTCCTAGTACACCGTGGAAACATTTAAAAATTTTAAATTTTTTGCGAAATGTGACACATGTCATTGTGATTATGAATCTGTTTTCTTAGTGAAATGTCAAAAAAGTAAATAAATATACGAAAGAAAATTAAAATTCTCAAATGTAAATAGAAAATAAACAAATAAGAAGGTATGTTTCTGTATCATCAAATACTATTTTGTATCGTTTAAGAGTAGTATTGGGCGGGAGGTTATGTGCTGGCCACATCAGATTTTTTTGTTATTATACAAAGTATATACAAAGTATATATAAGTAATCAAGAAAAAAAATTAATTTCTCAATGATGTCTGTGTGTGTGTGTGAGAGAGGATGGATGGATGTGCGTATGTGTAATATATCTCAACGTAACTTGGAATTTATGTTTCATGAAAATGTGTAGAGCTGATTAATTTTTGAATGAAATTGACAAATTGGAAAACAAAATAATAAATTCTATTATTATTTTTTTCAAAAATAGAATTAGTTGTGGAAAATAGTTACAAATGAAAAATGTTAGCAAAAATATTTGAAATATAAAATGTTATTTGCACTTTATATATTTAATAATATATTTCAATAATCTTAGTTACAATGGGAACAAAAACTAAAATATTTTTAATATCTATGTGTTAAATAATTGTCAAAATAAAGTAATTTAAAATTGAATATATTCTGAAACGACTCTATTTTATTATTTTCTTGTACAAAAAAAAGTATAAGGAAGTATTGGAATCACAAAAAAATCGCTTTTTGTGGAAATATTTAGACGTGCACTGAATCTGTTAAGACCAATTTCTCAATTATGTCTGTGTGTGTGGATGGATGTCCGTGTGCGCAATATCTCATATCACATGAACGAGACAGGATTCGTAAACGAAACTTGGAATTTATAAGTTTCATGAAAAAATGAAGAGCTGAGTTGATTTCGAATGAAATTGACAAACCGGAAGAGGAAGTTTACTGGACACACCAAACAATAAATACCATTTATTTCAAAAATAGAATCAGCTGTGAGAAAAAGTTACAAATGAAAGATGTTAGCAAATGTATTTGGAGTATAAAATGTTATTTGCATTTTTCTAATCTTGTGGAAAACTAAATTAAATATTCAAGAATATATTTCTATAATCGTAGTTACAATGGGAACAAAAACTAAAACATTTTTAATATCTATATGTCAAATAATTGTCAAAATAAAGTAATTTTAAATTGATTATTTTTTGACGTTTCTTTAAACCAATCAAGTGCTTTATTGTATGTCACGTGTCTGCGTTTTAACCAATCCTGTCATTATTATACTGAGAATAATGCTCTTGTGATTATTCCCGGCAATTTTCTCTGTAGCTTTTTTGTTTTTGTTGATGTCAGATGTCAGATAGTTATCATCTATACAAGTAAAAATGAGCAAAAAAGATAGATTTAGTGGCGTGCCTGATGATGAAATAAAAAAATAATCTAATTAAATATAACTCGAGAGTTCGATAAATTAGAAAATAATTCTCCAGTATCTTTCTCAAACTTGTCGCCATTTGGCAATAGCCACTCAAGCCCTACGGGCTTTCGTGGCTATTGCCTGGCAACAAGTTTTCGAAAGATCTGTCAAATTATTTTCAATTTATTCTCACTCTCTTGTTATATTATTACTGATTATTTCACTCATTACAAATTTGACCAATCGGAATGTCTCATTTTCCATTGTTCCGCATTTTAGATAAGTGAATAAACAGCAGCATGCTGTTTATTCGCGAGTAAATTGAAGCTAGCTGTTATATGCAAATTTTGGACATTTTGAAGGCATATTTAGCCGGATAATTAGTTGCAGAAGCAAGATACTTACATGTTTTTTACTTTTACTGGTATTCTATGTCTTTAAACATGCTGAATTATTCAATTCAAGCTATTTTTATTTAGAAATTTTTGACATTTATTTGACAAGTAAAAAGAAAAACAATCAATTTGCTATAGTTACAATATAACAACATAATTTTATGGTGCTGTTTGTGAGTGAGTGTACCGGTTTATTTATGTGCAAATATGTCAAAATTAACATTATATTTATATTACAATTTCTTCGGAAAGTATTTAAGTTTATGCTATGAATTCATGAAATAATCTTGACATGTAACCCTCGGGCCAAAGAATTGAATCGATTAAATTTGATGTCTAGCTTATTTATAAAATTTTGCTTTTAAAAAAGTGTTATCGTACATAATAATTTAAGATAAAATCTAATTATCAAATTATTATGTACTCAAACACTTTTTAAGCAAAATTTTATGCATTAGCTAGACATGTCAAATTTAACCGATTAAATTCTTAGCACTCGTGATATAACTATTGACTATATTCTAGAACGACTCTGGTTTTTTTTTTCTTACCAAAAAAAATATATATTTGAAACAAAATTTAAAATACAGTTTTAACGTAAATAAATTTAAGGTACAAAATAGATAATAATTTAATGTGGTTAGTACATAACCTCCCACCCAATTATTGTAGTGTATTAATTACAATAATAAAAATTGTAATTAAATCTAAATGTTTTTTTCTAAAATGACAACTATTTTTTGTTTTGTTTAATTTTCCATGGCTGTGTTACAATTTTCATAATCAAAATAATTTTATTTTTATTTTATTACTTTGTAATTATTTTGTAATCTGTACTTTTACTGTAAAGTAAATAGGTAACAAATTACTGTAATATAGGATGTTGCTTTAAACCAATCAGCGTTTTTTCAGGCGAACTAATGACTTTAGAGAAAAATGTTATATACAAAAAGTTACCAGGAAAAAGGGCCCTATTTAATAGAATTAACAACCAGAAAATTAAACCAGTGGTTCTCAAACGGTAGAATAAAATTATATATTTTAAATAGTAACCTATATAAATTTTTAGTCCATTAGATAGAGAATTTTTTTCTGATTTCAACGATATAAATATTATATGAGGTTGTATAACAATTATTTTGAGATAAACGGTATTAAAAATCAGAAATAATTTTACAATATTGTAGTAGGCTATGCAATAAACTATTAATACGTTTATAGCCTAGGCTGCAACCTTTTTATACCTAAAATAAAATGTTTTACCAATAAATTAATAATAACAAATGAACTAAATAACGCAGAAACCCCAGAAAATAAAAAAAAAATCTAGACTGAGTAGATCTTTTTAGGGATAAATGTATTGTTCAATTTAAATTTCTTCTACACTCTCCATATATAACAGTAAGATTAAAATAGTGGAAATTTGTTAATGCAATTGTACATCCATTATTTATTAATAAATAATTAAACAATTACGAAAACAAACACTTATTAATGTAACAAAACTATCTGTCAACTGTTTCATTTGTTTGTATTTGTTTATTGCACAGCCTACTGTAATATTGTAAAATTATTTATGATTTTTAATACCGTTTTTCTTAAAATAATTGTTATACAACCTAATATAATATTTATGTAGTTGAAATCAGAAAAAAATTCTTTATCTAATGGACTAAAAATTTATTTAGGTTACTATTTAAAATATATTATTTTGTTCTACCGTTTGAGTACCACTGGTTTAATTTTCTAGTTGTTGATTCTATTAAATAGGGACCTTTTTACTGGTCACTTTTTGTATATAACATTTTTCTCTTAAGTTGTTAGTTCTTACAAAAAAAACACTGGTTTATTTAAAGGAAAAACACTTTATATAAAAAATTTTAATATACATATTTAAACTATTTACTAACTATATTATATTATATAAAATTATTTAAAATATACAAATCACCAATTCCTCTACCGGCCAATAGCAGTACTTTGTATTAATGAGACATATTATTATAGATGGCACTGATTACAAAAGAAAACAAGAATATAATATATGTACCTAAAATTTATTTTCTCATACTGCTCGCTGTACTTTAAACATATTCAAGTTGCATAACAATCAGGTAATAAATATATTTCATACTCTAAAGCCTGTATTACACAGCGCAATAGCTCAATAAATTAACCAATTTTTTTTATCAACTTATTGTTATATGCAAAACAATTTGTATAGATTTTTTTTCACCAATTGGGTCTTACAACATTTAAAAAAATTTTTTTTTAACTGTATCTAAATTAAAAACTATTTACACTTTTTAAAAGTATTAATTGGTTAATTGTTATTTATTAAGCCTCAATTATTTTTTAAAATGTTGTGACGTCATAGTAGAGGTGTTGCTGGATCTAAAACAGTACAGATTGTAAATAATTGTAGTCATATATTTTTTTACTTATTTTATTATTATTGGTACAATAAAATAGAACATTTATATAACAAAAATTATTTAAATTTCTACTGTTTTAGATCCAGCATCACCTCTACTATGACGTCACAACATTTAAAAAAAATCATTGTGGCTTAATGAATAACAATTAAGAATTTTTAAAAGTGTAGATAGTCTTCAATATAGATAAAGTTTCATAAAAAAAATAAAAAAAAAATGGTGAAAGACCAAATTGTAGTCACAAAACAATAGTATATAAAATTATTTAAATGTAATTAAAATAACTTTTCATGGTAAATAATTAAAATATACATGAATTCCATTTATTTGAGGAATTGAATAAACTGTAAGATTATTTTAGTCAAATGTTTTATAAATTTTGCTAATCTATTTTTGTTAATTTCGTTGATTCGTTCTAAAGTAATATTCAAAGCCTTTAAATTAGTGGACAAATATTTTGACACTTCTAAAATCTGACAGCTCAATAATAAGAGCAGTGCAAATAATTTAGAATAAGATAGATATGCGTCATAATACTGTGACGTCATTGTAGAGGTCTTTTGAATTCAAATACCTGAATAATTAATAATATTTTTTAAACTTCTGTTATATCTATTATGATGTTTTTGGGACTTGTCATAAAATAAATGACTTATTTTCTATTATGTGACTTTAGAGAAAGACCCAATTATATACAGGGTACACATAAAGACGACATAATATAGGAGTTCAACATAGGATTTTAAAAATGTTTGGAAATTGGCTCCCCTGTATATTTTAGAGCAAAAGTACCTACAATAATAAAAATTTATTTAAAATTAAGTTATATGCTTTTTTACCTCCCGCCTACCTCTAGGTAAGGGAGGTATTGTTTTTGGTCAAAAAATTGGGTAGTGAGTTTACAATGAATAAGCACGTTTTAGGGTCCCTACAATACAATTTTACTAATTTCGCGATGATGTCTGTATGTATGTACGTACGTGTGTGTGTGTGTGTGTGTGTGTGTGTGTGTGTGTGTGTGTGTGTGTGTGTGTGTAACAGCTTCACAATCAAAATGACATGTGTCACATTTCGTAAAAAATTGAAATATTTTAAGTGTGAATGCAAGATTTATGAAATTAAATTATTATCTCTAAATCTAATTAAAATTAATAAAATTAGTGTAATCAAAACAGAATTTTAAATATCATAAATTGTTGAAAAATTGTATTTAATTGTGTTTTTCACGGATAGTAAATTGCTACTTCCGGTTGACCAATTTATCCAAAATCTAATCAGCTCTTCATATAAATATACAAAGAAAAAATCTAGTGTGGACACCACACTACTTTCTTATACAAATAAAACCAATTGAACACGTATGACTTGTTCTTTGCGTATGACTTTATTTTGACAATTATTTGATATATAGATGTTATACCTTTTTTAAGTTTTTGTTCTCATTGTAACTATGAATATATTTTAAATTGAAATTAATTAATATCTGGTCTTCAAAACTTTCTAACTAATAATACAAATATTACTTTTATAATATTTCACACGACACATATTTTGACATTTCACAATTATTTGACACGTTTGACACATAGATATTAAAAATGTTTTAGTTTTTGTTCCCATTGTAACTAAAATTATAGAAATATATTCTTAAACATATAATTTAATTTTCCTCAAAATTACAAGAATGTACAAGAAAAATGCAAATAACATTTTATATTCCAAATACTTTTGCTATTTTTGATATAAATGGAATTTATTGTTTTGTGTGTCCAGTAAACTTCCTCTTCCGGTTTGTCAATTTCATTCAAAATCAACTCAGCTCTTCATTTTTTCATAAAACTTATAAATTCCAAGTTTCGTTTACATATTTTGTCTCGTTCATGAGATATTGCGCACACGGACATCCATCCATCCATCCATCCATACACACAGACATCATTGAGAAATCGGTCTTAACGGATTCAGTGTATGTCAAAATATGTATACTTTGTATAAGAAAGTAAAAATACTCAAATTTATATTTTTTGGTATTATAATATTTGAGTTATGTAAACTCACTACCCAATTTTTTGACTAAAAACAATACCTCCCATACCTATATAGCCCTAGAGGTAGTCGGGAGGTAATTTATATTGTTACAACACATAACTTCCCTCCTAAACAACTTAACAAAAGGTACAAAATAGAAAAAAAGTTAAAAAATGGTATAAAATGGAAAAAAAAGTTTGAAACTAAACAAGATAAATTAATAAACAAAACAGTTTTCGATGTAGAATTTATTTCTCTATAAATTTCATTTGAAGCATTTTTTTGTAAAATACTCAGGAAAGCAATGGCGACCACAAAACTAATTTCACATCTTAAATGATTCTTCAGACATCTGGTATACCACTCAAATGTTATTGGAGTAAATAGAAAAGTAATAAAATACAATTTCTTTGCCAAAATTTGGCACTATTTTACCTGGATGATTTGCAAACTTTTCAAATAGTATTTGATTACAAAAATGGATTAATTTTCTTTTGTTTATTGCGTACATAGGCGTCTATAGAATATTTTCCGTAGGGGGCAGAAATGTTAAACAATAGTAAATTTGGCGAGATTTGAAATATAAATTGAATAATTACAAACGTGTGTGCTTAGAAACAATTATATAAAATTGTTGTGGGTAGTACATGACTTTCCGCTTAAGTAACTTCTAAACGGTACGAAATATCGAAAAATGTTTCAAACAAAAATTATAGCCAATATTATTTTACATATTTTTGAATATAACAAAATTTATTGTATCTCAATTATTTAATGAGATATGCTTAAAAAACTGTTTTAGGTTTCAAGTAAACTACCACTTCCGGTTAATGGACTACCATCAAAATCTACTCAATTTGTTGAGTAGCATTTGAAAGCCTAAATATAAAATATGAAAGGTTAAATCGTATTTATTTGGAATTGTACCGTCCGTCAAAATTCGAACCCCAAATATTTGGTTCAGATCTTTTGGAATTATTGTATTGTTTCTTATAAATAAATACCATTATCTTGTGTATCCAAAAAATTTGGGGTTGTTTTTTGACAGCTGGGTGTATACAAAAATATATAAACATATGACAATTATTTCAATTTTTTCGACCAATCACAAAGCCAGAAATCTATAATGCATTTTTATTTTAAAGCCGAGATCACCTAGCAACAACTGTTTGACAGTTGACATGTAGTCAATTGACATTGTGTATTTTGATGTTGACATTTTTTTAACCGATTTCAATTATTTTCAAAAGTGTTTTCCGAATTTACAAGAGTAGAAAAAGTATAGTATTATATTCAGGATTGTGGTCATTATTCGTTTGGATGACTTCATCTTCGTAAATAATTACTATCATAATATTACAATTTTATTTTGACATATAATAATGTTTTTATGACCGGGAGATAAAATAGGTTGTTGCAAAATCATGACACAAATAGTTAATTTTATATGTGCGGGAGATTTGTGCACTTTATTTCCCGTCGTGAGAGAAAGTGCTCAAATAATATGAAGCATAAATTATATTACAATTCAAATTATTTTGAAATACATAAATATTGGGGTCGTAAAAAATAACACTCTTCTTCGTCTCGTGCTTTAATTTACTCCGCCGGAAAAAAATCATACACTTTTCTGCCTTAATGTGTAATATACTAATACACATATATACATATATTAAACAATGTTTTTTTTATTATTTTAACACAGGCAACAACCTATCCTGACACACCATTTTCGCCTCGTCCACATTCAAATCAACCCAACCATTTATTCCTCAATTCCCTAATCTGTCAATCGACAGTCGCTCAACATATTTAAACTCACTCCCACTTTTTTAACAATATTCTTCTCAAACACACACACAGCAATGTATCACACATCACTCTCCGCTCAAATACCTCATTTATAATTACAGCAGTTATACGTTTTGTTTTTTATCCACAACCAATAATTGAGAAACATATCAGTAGGCACTAACACACCATTATAAACATTCAATCGAGCATTTGAAAGTCAAGATAAATTTTGTTCGTTTTGAGCAAATACACAAATCATTTTGTACGTTGCAAACATCTGCTTTTTAAATTATTCAAAACGTTCATCCACTGAAATCATACTAATCATTTAATCAAATATACCTACTGTCATAAAATGTCCCCCTTTGCTGTACCAGGATACGAAGCCTGTCTCTAAATGACGCAGATCTTTTACAAAACTTTACTTCTCTTAAAATTTCCCCACCAAAGTTACTGAATCTAAACTGCAATCTAACATCTCTCTTTCACTCTTTACTTTTCAATTCAGTACAACTTTACAATCTCTGGAGTTAATACCAAATAGCACTCACTTACTGGCTTCGTCTAGCTAGGTGAGTGAATACACTTACTCCAGAAGAATAACAACGAAATAAGTGAAAGAGAACGAACGAAAAAATAAGAGGATAATAGTTAAATAAGTGACAAATATAAAAATAGTGTTGTGTGAAATTTGGACTAATATAAAAATTGGTAAGTACTTTAATTTTTAAACGGAACAAAATATAAAAAAAAGTTTGAAATAAAATTTGTAGCCAATCTCAAGTATTATAACTCTGATGTGTCCAATACATAACCTCCCGAATAATACAGCTGTTAAACGGTACGAAATAGTATTTGATGTTACAGATTTTTAAATTTAATTTTAATACAGAAATTTGGTAAGTACTTTAATTTTTAAACGGTACAAAATATAAAAAAAAGTTTGGAATAAAATTTGTAGACAATCTCAAGTATTATAACTCTGATGTGGCCAATACATAACCTCCCGAATAATACAGCTGTTAAACGGTACAAAATAGTATTTGATGTTACAGATTTTTAAATTTAATTTTAATACAGAAATTTGGTAAGTACTTTAATTTTTAAACGGTACAAAATATAAAAAAAAGTTTGGAATAAAATTTGTAGACAATCTCAAGTATTATAACTCTGATGTGTCCAACACATAACCTCCCGAATAATACAGCTGTTAAACGGTACGAAATAGTATTTGATATTACAGAAAAAAATTAATTTTGTTTCATATATTTATTGTGATACATTTTGACATGTAAGAAAACAGCTTTACAATCACATTGACATGTGTCAAATTTATTGAAAATAAGTGTATATTAAATACAGGATTTATGAAATTTTATTGTTATTTTCAAAACTAATTAAAATTAATAAAATTAGTGTAATCAAAACAAATGTAAAATTAAATATTCAACAATTACTCGTATAGTTTATAATGTATAAACAATGAAAATTACCCTCATAAAAAATCTGATGTGGACAGCACATAACCTCCCGCCCAATTCAAATCTTAAACGGTGCAAAATATTATTTGATGATACAGAAAAATACCTTTTTATTTTTTTATCCAACATCTCTCAATAAATGCTCTATAATTATAGCGATTTTAAACAAGTAACAGATTACCCACTAGTGGGTATAATTTTGAGGAAAATCACTAGTGAGTATTTTTTTATTTATAACAATAATAATAACACACAACATCTTGGTAACTACTTCGATTGACATTTGAATTTAAAATTTAAAGCATATGTCACTGTCAAATAATATTTCTTTAATAAATTTTTCATTTATTAAGAGGTGTTGGATAAGACGTTATACTTCACATGTGGGCAAAGGGGAAACACCCACTCGATAAAATTATCACACGAGTGTGCTAAATTTTCTCTCGTGGGTAATTTCTTACTTTACACACTTGTAAAGTAAAAACTATTATTTTATATTTGATAAATTTAATTTTCTTTCGTATATTTATTTAATTTTTTGACATTTCACTAAGAAAACAGCTTCACAATCAAAATGACATGTGTCACATTTCATGAAAAATTAAATTTTTACCTCCCGCCTACCTCTAGGTAAGGGAGGTATTGTTTTTGGTCAAAAAATTGGGTAGTGAGTTTTCAATGAACAAGCACGTTTTAGGGTCCCTACAATACGATTTTACTATTTTTGCTATGATGTCTGTGTGTATGTATGTATGTATGTATGTATGTATGTTTGAATGTATGTGTGTGTGTGTGTGTGTGTGTGTGTGTGTGTGTGTGTGTGTGTGTGTGTGTGTGTAGTCTGTGGCAATTTTTTCGTCTCGCATAACTCAAATACTATAATACCAAAAAATACAATTTTGTGAATTTTTGCTTTTTATATTTAAATGAAGAGCTGATTAGATTTTGGATAAAATTGGTCAACCGGAAGTAGCAGTTTACTTGAAGCCCTTAACAGTTTTTCGTGAAAAACACGGTTAAATTTCCTTTTTCAACAATTTATGTTATTTTGAAAGTTGTAGAATATTTAATTTCACATGTGTTTTAATTACACTAATTTTATTAATTTTCATTAGATTTAGAGATAATAATTTGATTACATAAATATTACATTCACACTTAAAATTTTTTTTACGAAATGTGACACATGTCAATTTGATTGTGAAGCTGTTTTCTTAGTGAAATGTCAAAAAATAAATAAATATACGAAATAAAATTAAATTAAAATATAAATAGAAAATAAACAATTTAGAAGGTATGTTTCTGTATCATCAAATACTATTTTGTACCGTTTAAGAGTAGTATTGGATGGAAGGTTATGTGCTGGACACATCTAATTTTAATTGAGTGTTAAAATTTATTTAGTTGCCTCTTTAGAGATTCCAAAAAAAAAATATTTTTTGTAAAACTGTATAATTATTATTTACTTTTTCAAGTAATTTATCAATTTTTCTTTGATGTATTTGTAATTTATTTATTGATTTACATGGCACACTTTCTGTATGTGATTATTTATTAATAAAATTGCGAATAAATTCTGTATTGATCACTTTAGTATTACAATAAATAATATAATATATACAATAAAATAAATATATAAAACAAGAAATGAAAACGAATTTACAAAATTCAAGAATGCAACAGGGTATAATATAAAAATAAATATTTCGCAAAACTTATGAATAAATTTGCAGGCATTTTAGTTTGACGCTAAATAAGTGAAAGTTAAAATCATGATTTTTTGTACTTCATAAGTGGTAGTAAATAAATAGTTTTCATATTTGTTGTGGAAAAACTTTAAAACATTTTGATATACAGGATGGTGTCATAATGTTTTCAATGCTATTTTTAAATATTCAATTATTAGTTTTCCTAATTATTCAACATCAAAAAAAATATTAACATTTTTCTCACAAAAAATTTTTTTTTATTTTACTAAATAATTATTATATTAATTATAAACCTTATATATTATATATTTAGAAGCAATTTCTATGCTTTTTTATTTATAATATAATAGTATATTATAATATCTGGGAGCCGTAGGCGAGTTACACAAATCATCCGAGTGATTAATGACCATAATCCTGAATATAATACCATACATTTTCTACTCAAAAAATTCGGTAAATCACTTTTGAAAATTATCGAAATTCGTTGAAAAAACCTCAACATAAAAATATACAATGACAACTGACCACGTGTCAACTGTCATGGCTGTTGCTTGGTGATCCATAGCTTTAAAATAATCAAGATTTATTGATTTTTGGCTCTGTGATTGGTTGAGAATTATGGTAGTAAAATTTATCGAAAACGTTGATATTTATATAGTAGCAAAAAAAATATTTTTTTTGCCAATTGACGCTAAAATTGAGACTTTACAGACTGCTAGCACCTCTGTAAAGAGTTACTTTTACTGCCTATACTGTGAAAATATTTGTTTCTCGATCGGAAAAAAACTAGGTTTCTATGATATTAAATTATGACAGAAACATTTAATATCTGCGTGAGTTTTGGGCACTTTCTCTCCCGTCGTGAGGAAAAGAGCTCAAATAATAAAAGTGTACAAATTAAACAAATCATACATTATCATAAATTGTTTTACAATTCAAATAATTTTGAAATGTCATTTTTACCTCCCGCCACATCTTGTAGTCATGTCAAAAATTGGGTAGTTAGTTTTCAGTGGATGAGCACATTTTAGGGTCCCTAGAATACGATTTTAATATTTTCGCAACGATGATGTCTATTAGTGTGTCTGTCTGTCAGTCTGTTTATCTGTCTGTCAGTCTGTCAATCTGTCTGTTTATCAGTCTGTGTGTCTGGCAGTTCATCCATCTGTTACAGTCTGTCTGTCTGTCAGTCTATCTGTCTGTTAGTCTTCAGTCTGTCTGTCAATAAGTCTGTTTGTCAGTCTGTATGTGAGTTAGTCTGTCTGGCAGTTTGTCCATCTGTGTCAGTCTGTCTGGAAGTCTATCTGTCTATCAGTCTTCAGTATGTCTGTCAATAAGTCTGTCTGTCTGTTTGTCAGTGTCTGTGAGTCTGTTTGTCTGTCAGTCTTTCTGTCAGTCTGTCTGTCAGTCTGTGTGGATCTCTGGAGTTACGGTTCTCGAAAAATACTAAACTAAAAATTGTGATATTTTGTATATATCAATTGTATCTCCTTTGGAAGAGCTGATTAGTTTTTGGTGATAATCCAATAACCGGAAGTGGTAGTTTACTTGAAGCCCTATCAAATTATTTTGAAATATCTCAGTAAATTATTGTTATTAATGTTACAAATATTATTATTGTCTGAAACATTTTCCTCTTACTGTCACCATTGACGAATTACAACACGTTAAACAAAAATTATATTTTGATATTTTCGTTTAAATCTGCTAACTTGTGTTTTTTGAAAAAACAAAACAATGGTTGAAAAATGTCATAATTTTTTGACATGTTTGAAGGGAGGAGCGTTTCTTGATAGTTTACCTGCATTTTTCAATTAGAAATCTATAGCGGGAGGTACTGTGCTGTCCACAACATATTTTTTAAACATGGGACAGTTTATAAATTATTTAAAAATCAACGAAAATAATATTTTTATTTATATCTAGTGACCTATGCATTTTTTCAAAAACACATTAAATTGGTTTAATATTGAGACAACTTTTGTCTAATTCACCCAAAGAAGAAAGATTTATAGTTTTTGAAATTAAAGCATACCACAAAATTATTTTACATTTTTTTGTTCGACTAAACAAGACAATAATTTTCAAAAATCGAAAACAGTATATGAAACATTTATATTAAAAATATAAAGACAGTAAAAATTCTCAACTCTATTATAAAATATTTATTTTATGAAACAGTTGTCATTTTTTATTGTCTTTATATTTTTAAAAGACAATAATTACAATTCAAGATCATTCACCAACAAAATAAAAATGATCTCAAGAACAAGTCGACCTTCAAAGAAATGCAATGAAGGTGAAAGTTTCTGCTTTTAACATGAAATTTATCGTATAATTCTACGTCAATGTAAGCATTATACCTTTAACAGTACATGGAAGATTAAACTAGAACAATTGACATGAGATCTGTGTCAGGTTTCGTTGATGACATCAAAAGTGAGAACAATAAGAAAAAATGTCATGTGGCCAGCACATAACCTCCCGCCCAATACTACTCTTAAACGATACAAAATAGTATTTGATGATACAGAAACATACCTTCTTATTTGTTTATTTATTTTCTATTTATATTTGAGAAATTTGATTTAATAATTTTTTGACATATATTTCACTAAGAAAACAGCTTCACAATCACAATGACATGTGTCACATTTCGTAAATAATTGAAAATTTTTAAGTGTGAATACAAGATTTATGATATTTAATTATTATCTCTAAATCCAATGAAAATTAATAAAATTAGTGTAATCAAAACACATGTAAAACTAAATATTCTACAACTTTCAAAGTAACATAAATTGTTGAAAAAGGAAATTGAACCGTGTTTTTCACGAAAAACTGTTAAGGGCTTCAAGTAAACTGCTACTTCCGGTTGACCAATTTTATCCAAAATCTAATCAGCTCTTCATTTAAATATAACAAGCCAAAATTCACAAAATTGTATTTTTTGGTATTATAGTATTTGAGTTACGCGAGACGAAAAAATTGCCACAGACTATATACACACACACACACACACACACGCACACACACACACACACACACACACACACACACACACACACACACACACATACAGACAGACAGACAGACAGACAAACAGACAGATAGCCAGACTGAGAGACATACTGACATATTGCCAGACGGACAGTTTGACAAACTGACAGACCGACAGACAGACAAACAAACTGACAGACTGACAGATAGTCACACAGACTGATAAACTGACAGATAGCCAGACTGACACGTACACAAACTGACAGATAGACAGACATGACAGACGGACAGACTGACAGACTATCAGACAGACATATAAACTGACAGACAAACATACTGACAGATAGATAGACTTGACAAACAGACTGACAAACAGACATATATACAGACAAACTGACAGAAGGACAGAGAGACAAACTGACAAACATACATACATACATGCAAACTGACAAACATACATACATACAGACAAACTGACAGACAGACAGAGAGACAAACTGACAAACATACATACTTACAGATTATCAGACAGACAGTCTGACATCAGACAGACAGACTGACAGACACACACACAGACATCATCGCGAAACTATTTAGGAACCCTAAAACGTGCTCATCTGAAATCTCACTACCGAATTTTTAGCATGATTTCTTTACCTCCCTTACAGAATATGGCGGGAGGTAAAAATAGACATAATTAAATAAATCTATATCTTTTGAAGTATACTAATCTTTTTCGTACCAAAACTACGTCATGCGTATTGTATGTGTATAATTATTTAGTCATAAAAATATGAATAAATTTTATGCTAAATATTTTAGGACTATAATGAAAAATAACTATTTCAAAGACAAATTAAATATATAGGTTGTTTTATTCAATAATATAAAGTTACATATCATTGTGTGAAAATGGGACACCCTGTAGAAAAACTTATACAGCAAATACGTGGACGATTTAATTTTAAAGAAATTTTGTCTCAAAAAATTTTCGGTAATATTTAAAATAATTACATAAAGTACAAAAATACAAACCTACAAACCATCAATTCATTTATTACAAATAAAAATAAACTACTAACTATCAAAATTAAAATAACCTATGCAACAATATAACCTACATTCTAATAATAATTAAAACAAAACAATAATAAAATACAAAAAACAATACACGTTTCTATAAAATCTATGTTCTAATGTCTCGTGTTTTATTACATTTAAACGGTTAAAGCAATGACCTAAAGATGTTGCTAGCAGGTTCAGAACCGGTTTGACACAGGCAAAAATAAAATCGTGACATAAAATTTCACTATCACTAAGTATTATTTAATGTATAGGTATTATAAATTAAGACAGATGAAACTGTTAATATAGGTATATTTATTCAATTTTATATCATCATTTTTATATTTCTTTAAAATTTCATACCTTCAACTAATTAAGGTCAAACATACGCGTCGAAAGAACTAATCCTTTATTTTTTAAAAAACAGCAAATTCTGTATTCATCATTTATTTTCATGTTCTTTATGGACCAGCAACCTCCATCCGTCAAAATTTCATGGATTTTTTACAGTGACTTGTACATTGCAGTGTCAGATGAAGTACATATTTTCGTTGGGTTCGTTCACTCCCATGAATTTTGTTTTGCAAATTCAAATTTAAATAAATATTTTCTTACAATTATTCTTATCGAAAAACAAAACAATTATTACAGTAAGGTCTTTGAACATTCTAGTATTTATATATGTGGATGAAAAGGATAGCTAAAACATTGAACTATAAAAAAATATTCGTCGAAGTCTAGTTGGACAAAAATTCAGAACTTTGATACCGCATTTCTCATTCCCATGAACGACTACAGTAATGAAAATAATTCGTGTATTTGTAAATATGCACATTTATAACATACTAAGTTTATTTTCAATTTGAATTTACAGTTTTTGAGAAACAAATAAACTTTTTGGTATATTTTTATTTGTTTCTCAAAAACTGTAAATTCAAATGTAAATTAATTTTAGTATGTTATAGACGATCATATTTATAAATATACACATTAATTGCATTACTGTAGTCGTTCATGGGAATGTGTGGCATATATTTGACTACTTTGAAAATTATGTTCATGTATAATATGTAAACAAAATTTGCTTTTTAAAATTTATTACAAAACTTTGGACTTTTATCTACAAACGTAGGTATAAAACATTATATGTTTCATTTATTATAATAATGATATATTGTTTCAAAAAAGTCATGTTCATCTTGCGCTATCTTCAGCCCGTATGGTTCACCTTAATGAATAAAGTTACAAACATTTGCGAGAAAAATTTAAAAAAAATTCTTAAAATTTGTTATGTATTGTAGGTATACTACATTTGAGAATGCGCGAGAGACAGTAATAAATCAAAATTAGCAAGGCTAGTATTGGATTGGAAATATATCCACTAGAAAATATTAGAATTTTTATATTTATTATATTTCATGGTGCGCTACTTCATCCGTCACTTGAGCCTACACCAATTCATTTATATTGAGTTTGCAGTGACCGGGCGATGATCCAAGCACTGTATTACTGTAGTACGATTCGATGTCAACTATAACTTGATAAAATATTTATTTTTAAATAATTTAGCGGAGGAACTTTATCTTATTATGTCGATTATACAACAGCAAAAAAATATTGGCACGTCACTGGAATGTCTTTGACAAACTAATTTATTACTGTTTCTCAATCTTATATTGATAATTTTAAAATGAGAAAAAAAATTCATATAGATACTTATATAATCTATAATAATATAATTAATTTATTATTTAATTGATTTATGCAGTAAATGAGTCTGTAAAATATATTTTTTATGCATTAAATGAGTCTATAATATATAATTTTTTTATACATTAAATACGTTTGTAAAACATAATTTTTTATTTATTAAATAAGTCTGTAATATATAATTTTTTAATGCATTAAATAAGTCCGTAAAATTCCGAATTTACAGAAATAGAAATATTACTTATACTTTTATTTGAAAGCGGCACTAAAGTGCTCAAAAATTATCATTAAAAACTCAGAAATCGTCACTAAAGTAACCCATTATACGACGATTTCAAGCAACGCAGTGTTGGCAACCGTAAAATAATTATTGTACAATTAAGATATATTGACGTACTTATAGTAAATTTGGACGTAACATTTTCAAGAATTAACTAATTAATTCCGATAACGAAATTGTGGACAAAACATAATTTTGAGTGTTATTCACTGTTAGAGGTTGGCAACACTGAGTGTCTGTTTCAATTGACAACTGACAGATGTATAAACTTAACCTATACTGTAATGTTTTTACAGTTTTTTTGAATTTTCGATTTGAAATAAAACTTAATATGTACCTCGGCACTGAAGTTCCTTTTTATCACTCACATGGTTTAATAAATTACATATTCGTGATAAAAAATTGAGCTTCAATATCTTAATACATAAATAACTATTAATTTGTTCATCCACGGTTGATATTTGAGAATAAATTATATTATTTTTCTTTATACTATTCTAAATTAATATTATTATATTATTTCATCAACCAACATTATTTGCAACAGCAACATTAGTAGATTTACAATAAAAAATAATTAATTATTTACTCGATCTTCGCAATCTGCATAGCTAATTAATCAACAAAAGTTATTTATAGCTTTCGTTGCAATTATTCATGTGTCTGAGAAATAGTAAGTTTATTTTTTTTATGTTAATAATTACGTTTGCTACGTATTTGAAAAGAAATTGTAAGTTGTTACATTCAAATGGATCGAACGAAAAACTCGCCTATTTATCAATATATCAATTTATTGCACATAACATAATTTATACAACAATATATAAGCTAAATGATAGAGGATGTACATTCATGCTACCACTTCCGGTTTACTAGCAATTTATGTCAACTTTGAAATTTCAAATGGAACATACTATATATTTGTACAAATTTGGAAAGTACATAAAATTTACTTAATAATTATGTAAAATAATTTATATGTTATATTATTAAAAATCAAAATGGCGAACAGTTTAATTATCCTTAATGGGCCCATAAACCAATTTTTTTAAATTTTTACCTCCCGCCTACCTCTAGGTAAGGAAGGTATTGTTTTTGGTCAGAAAATTGGGTAGTGAGTTTTCAATGAATAAGCACGTTTTAGGGTCCCTACAATACGATTTTACTATTTTCGCGATGATGTCTGTATGTATGTATGTATGTATGTATGTGTGTGTGTGTGTGTGTGTGTGTGTGTGTGTGTGTGTGTGTGTGTGTGTGTGTGTGTGTGTGTGTGTGTGTGTGTGTGTATGTATGTGTGAAGTCTGTGGCAATTTTTTCGTCTCGCATAACTCAAATACTATAATACAAAAAAATACAATTTTTTGAATTATTGCTTCTTATATTTAAATGAAGAGCTGATTAGATTTTGGATAAAATTGGTCGACCGGAAGTAGCAGTTTACTTGAAGCCCTTAACAGTTTTTCGTGAAAAACACGGTTAAATTTCCTTTTTCAACAATTTATGTTATTTTGAAAGTTGAAGAATATTTAATTTTACATGTGTTTTGATTACACTAATTTTAATAATTTTCATTAGATTTAGAGATAATAAAATATAAAGAGATTAGATTTCACAAATCTTGCATTCCTAGTACACCATGGAAACATTTAAAAATTTTCAATTTTTTTACGAAATGTGACACATGTCATTGTGATTGTGAAGCTGTTTTCTTTTAGTGAAATATGTCAAAAAATTAAATATATATACGAAAGGAAATAAAAATTCTCAAATATAAATAGAAAATAAACAAATAAGAAGGTATGTTTTTGCATCATCAAATACTATTTAACTATTTTGTACCGTTTAAGAGTAGTATTGGGCGGGAGGTTATGTGCTGGCCACATCAGATTTTTAAGACTGGATTTTGCTAGTAGTGTAATAAAAAAAATATCGCATCCAAATATGACAGCTAATGACAAATAGTACCAACTTTGAAGTATACCCTATCTAATAAAAAAAGAACCATCTAAATCGGATAACACAGTACAAAGTTATGCGTGCTTGAATCTGTTAACAGGTAAAAATTTAATCATCCTCTATTTTTCTACCTTTAGGAGAACTGAGACCTACTTCGAAGTGTACTCTATCCAATAAAAAAAGACTCATCCAAATCGGATAAGCCAGTACAAAGTTATGCGTGATACAATCTCCTTTTTTTTGTCAGTTAAAACTGGAACTTAAATTATTTTATAAACATTATTGAATTGTTACATAATTTTAAAATAATTATGAAGTAATCCTCAAGGTCTTTAATGTTTTTCTAAGGTTAAGGACTCAAACAAATTTTAAAATATCAAGGTCAAACTTTTGTATTCAATTTTATATTGAGCAATATGTATTTATTTAGTTGCATATCTTAAAATAAAATCAATTTTCTGGACGAATTACATTGATTAGACTTAATTAACGCTAATTACTAACTGCATATATTGCATATTTGGACATTCTTATGCATATTTCTACAAAATATAATTAGATATTTCAATATTTTTGCGACCTTGTCTAGTGATAAATATTCTGAAATGTCTGGTAATGCACATTGATAATTCCCAAATATTGGAGGAGGCCGCAATAAATATGCAACGGAAAAAGCAATAAACAATACAATAAGCAAATACACAAACCAACAACTCTAATATTTCTAGGGAAATCCCTGTAACGGTAACGGTAGCTATGCATACACACGAATGCTGCTCAAAATACAATGAATATAAGACCGCGAATTCTCAGCTGGATATATCTTTTACTTATGTTTCATTTTTTTTGTAGAAAATTTTGAATAATTTGTTATTGTAATTATGTAGATATGTCATAATCTTATAATATCAGTTTTCTGGACTTAGTTTATATGTATATTAGTAGTATATTTGTTAATTGTGAATCAGGATTAAGACTGTATCGTGCAATAAAATTCATAATGCATTCATTTATACTTTTTATCATTTAAAAATTTAAGATTTTTTTTGCATATTTTGCTGCATATATTTGTGCATATACAGTGCATATTTCCCAAAAAATCTGTGCGTTTATATATGCGCATATAATTCAGATTTTTCGTGCTCTCTAGTAAATATACTTTATAACTTTTCAGCATATAGTTTGAAGTGTAACAATTTCTGTTTTAGCGTCAAATAAATATTAAAGATTTTACTAGTTGTTCTATAGTATAATATAGTATATTGTGTAGTATTTATTTGATAAATATTGCCCTTGAAAATAGAAAGGTTATTGCCTTGTTTAACGGAATGTGTGTGAATATTATAAACATTTTATGCAAATGAATTTTGTGTAAAATGACAATTTAAACATTAATAAGATTACTGTGATAATTCTGTATTTTAACTGTGTTTCTATTGTTGTAACAATTATTGTAAAAGAATTAAATTCAATTAAAAATTACACGTTATCCCGCCAAATACAACTCTTAAACGATATAAAATATTATTTGATGATACAGAAACATACCTTCTTATTTGTTTATTTTCTATTTATATTTGAGAAATTTAATTTTATTTCGTATATTTATTTAATTTGTTTTCACTAAGAAAACAGCTTCACAATCAAAATGACATGTGTGTCATTTCCATATGACGACGTCTGTGTGCATGGAAGGATGTGTAACTACATGTTCAATAATTCACGAACGGTACAACATAGAATAACCAAACTTTACAGTTTATAATTATATGTTTCATTGACATACAATAGTTATTTATATATTAAGGCACTAAAGTATAATTTTTTTATATTTTGCTTCTGTAAAATAGGAGTTTCGTAACAGCTCAATTGAGTGTTATAATAGAACTACTGAAATGTCATATGTCAAAAAATGAAGTTAGGAATAGATACAAATGTAAAGTTGGGTGTCACATATCAGTGTGACCAACACAAATTCCCTGAATTTTGAATCTTAAATTTTTAATGGAAAAATCTGATGTGGGCAGCACGCAATTTCCCGCCCAATACAACTCTTAAATGGTACTTGATGATACAAAATACTTTTCTATTTATATTTAAGAAATTTAGCTTTATTTCATATATTTATTTAATTTTTTGACATTTCACTAAGAAAACAGCTTCACAATCAAAATGACATGTGTCACATTTCATAAACAGTTTTTTAATTTATTCCATGGTGTGTACATAGAATGCAAGATTTGTAAAAATTTTTTTTTTATACTTTATTGTATCAAAATATAATTTATAAAATATTATAATTAATGTAATCGAAACACGATTTTCAAAATAACAATTGTTGAAAAATTAAATTTAACCGTGTTTTTCACGAAAAACTGTTAAGGGCTTCAAGTAAACTGCTACTTCCGGTTGACCAATTTTATCCAAAATCTAATCAGCTCTTCATTTAAATATAAGAAGCAATAATTCACAAAATTGTATTTTTTGGTATTATAGTATTTGAGTCAAACTCACTACCCAACAACCAAAAACAATACCTCCCTTACTCCAAAGTAGGCGGGAGATAAAAACGTGTCTCTGAAAAGTATCAAGATTTTCTCGGAAATAAACAAAAATAGAAAAAAACGTTTCAAACAAAATTTGTAGCCAATACTGTTCTACATCTTTATTTCTAAACAATTTTTTTTGTATCTCAATTATTATTTGAGATACATTCAAAAAACTGTTTTCATCTTCAAGTAAACTATTACTTCCGGTTGAGCAATTGCTACCAAAATTTGGTCAACATACAACTTGACCCTCTTAACCGTAAATATGAAATTTCAATTTGATATCTTGAAGTGTAAGGGTGTGCAACACACAACTTCCCGAATAAACTAGCTGATAACGTGTAAACGGTACAAAATATGAAAAAATGTTTCAAATAAATATTGTAGACAATAATATTCTACATCTTTTTTATTTTAACAAAATTTCTCCTAACTCAATTATTTACTGGGATATTATCAAAAATCTGTTTTGGCTCTCAAGTAAACTACCACTTCCGGTTAATGGATTACCTCAAAAATTTAATCAGCTCTTTATATAATTATAAGAAGCAAAAGTACATAAAATTGTACTTTTTGGTATTGTAGTATTTGAGTTATACGAAACGAAAAACGTGCGTATTCATTGAAAACTCACTACCCAATTTTTTAACCAAAAACAATACCTGCCTTACTTAGTGACTAGAGGGGGGCGGGAGGTAAAAGAGGGGTCCCCTCCAATTTTTAAGAAAGTAAATTTACTTCTTTTAAACATTCACAATTTGTCGTGTTCTAATTAATAATTTTATATTGTTCAAATAAGCAAAAATGAAATTGCTTTTTGCTCAAATGAAATTATAAATCAAATGTTTATCTATAATCATATACTTTCATCTAAATATGTAATACAATAATCAAACACAATTATTTATTGTTTCCAATGGTTTTACAAATATAAATTATTGTTATTGTTATATTACAAAGTAACTTTTGAAATATTCAAATACTAGTTTTTCTAATTATTTCTTAACAATATAATTAAATAGTTTTTTACCTCCCGCCTACCTCTAGGTAAGGGAGGTATTGTTTTTGGTCAAAAAATTGGGTAGTGAGTTTTCAATGAATAAGCACGTTTTAGGGTCCCTACAATACGATTTTACTATTTTCACGATGATGTCTGCATGTAT
Organism: Poecilus cupreus; assembly: GCA_963942605.1. Taxonomy (NCBI): domain Eukaryota; kingdom Metazoa; phylum Arthropoda; class Insecta; order Coleoptera; family Carabidae; genus Poecilus; species Poecilus cupreus. The sequence goes on from OZ012713.1 coordinate 38,296,374, forward strand.
GTATGTATGTCTGTTTGTCTGTATGTATGTATGTATGTATGTGTGTGTGTGTGTAGTCTGTGGCAATTTTTTCGTCTCGCATAACTCAAATACTATAATACCAAAAAATACAATTTTGTGAATTTTTGCTTTTTATATTTAAATGAAGAGCTGATTAGATTTTGGATAAAATTGGTCAACCGGAAGTAGCAGTTTACTTGAAGCCCTTAACAGTTTTTCGTAAAAAACACGGTTAAATTTCCTTTTTCAACAATTTATGTTATTTTGAAAGTTGTAGAATATTTAATTTTACATGTGTTTTGATTACATAAATTTTATTATTTTTCATTACATTTAGAGATAATAAAATATTTCATAAATCTTGTATTCCTAGTACACCATGGAAACACTTTAAAAAATTCAATTTTTTCACGAAATGTGACACATGTCATTTTGATTGCGAAGCTATTTTCTTAATGTCAAAAAATTATTAATTTAAAATTCTCAAATAAAAATAGAAAATAAACAAATAAGAAGGTATGTTTCTGTATCAGCAAATACTATTTTGTAACGTTTAAGAGTAGTATTGGGCGGTAGGTTATGTGCTGGCCACATCCAATATTTTTGTATAGGAAAAAATTATGAATTTAATAAAGTACTAATTAATAATTTACCTAAACTCTAAACAGAAAAAAGTAATAAAAAAAAATTTTTTTTTGAGTTCCTCTAAAATTATTTGGGCTACCTTCTATTCTTTTCCGTGCATTATGAGACACCCTGTATATAGTTATGAACCGGCATATAAAATCCGGCGATGGTCGTTTTACACGATATGTGAAAGGTTGCAAGTTGAGCAATTGCATTACACATTATGGAATTGCACATTGCACATTGCATTTGAAATTTTCTCCGATAATATTAAATAATTAAGATTGCAAAACTGCATCGAAAAGTTATTCCCTTTTTATAACCTGATAATTAAGATTTATTAATTAAATAGAAATAAGTGTAAAATGCACTTTATTGCAATACTATGTATGACAAAATTTTGTTGGCAAGTTATATTTTATTTATTTGTTGATTTCCTGAGACTTTTACAGGAAAATGCTTCAAATAAATCTTGTAGAACATTGAATACTGCATCCAAAACAGTTTTTTTTACTCATATATCTTGTTTAGTTCTAGTGTAAATTAGGCTTAAAGTTGGTATAGGTGTAGAAGTGTACAGCTTTACAGTTTTATGGTCGCCATTATTTTCCTAAAGTATTTTACAAAAAAATGCTCCAAATAAATCTTGTAGAACATTGAATACTGCATCTAAATCAGCTTGGATCATTCATTTATTTTGTTTAGTTCTGGTTTAAATCAGGCTTAAAGTTAGTAATAACATAACGGCCTGTGACTTAATGTAAACGTGTAAGGCTTCGACAGTTTTTGTTACACCATTTCTTTCTTGAGTATTTTACAAGAAAATACTGCAAATAAATCTTGTAGAACATTGAATTCTGCATTCAAAACAGTTTTTTTTACTCATTTGTCTTGTTTAGTTCTGGTGTAAATTAGGCTTAAAGTTGGTATAGGTGTAGAAGTGTACAGCTTTACAGTTTTATGGACGCCTTTATTTTCCTAAGTATTTTACAAAAAAATGCTCCTAATAAATCTTGTAGAGCATTGAATACTGCATCTAAATCAGTTTGGATCATTCATTTATTTTGTTTAGTTCTGGTTTAAATCAGGCTTAAAGTTAGTAATAACAGAAGGGCCTGTGATTCAATGTAAACGTGAAGGCTTCGACAGTTTTTGTTATACCATTTATTTCCTGAGTATTTTACAGGAATACGCTTCAAATAAATCTTGTAGAGCATTGAATTCTGCATGCAAAACAGTTTTTTTTACTCATTTGTCTTGTTTAGTTCTGGTGTAAATTAGGCTTAAAGTTGGTATTGGTGTAGAAGTGTACAGCTTTACAGTTTTATGGACGCCATTATTTTCCTAAGTATTTTACAAATAATGCTTTAAATGAATCTTGTAGAGCAATAAGTTCTGCATTTAAATCAGTTTGGATCATTCATTTATCTTGTTTACTTCTGGTTTAAATCAGGCTTAAAGTTAGGAATAACAGAAGAGCCTGTGACTCAATGTAAACGTATAAGGCTTTTACAGTTTTCGTTGTACCATTTATTTCCTGAGTATTTTACAGGAAAACGCTTCAAATAAATCTTGTAGTGCATTGAATTCTGCATCCAAAACAGTTTTTTTACTTATTTGTCTTGTTTAGTTCTGGTGTAAATTAGGCTTAAATTTGGTATAGGTGTAGAAGTGTACGGCTTTACAGTTTTATGGACGCCATTATTTTCCTAAGTATTTTACAAAAAAATGCTTCAAATGAATCTTGTAGAGCAATAAATTCTGCATCTAAATCAGTTTGGATCATTCATTTATCTTGTTTAGTTCTGGTTTAAATCAGGCTTAAAGTTAGTAATAACAGAAAGGCCTGTGATTCAATATAAACGTGAAGGCTTCGACAGTTTTTGTTATACCATTTCTTTCTTGAGTATTTTACAAGAAAATACTTCAAGTAAAACTTGTAGACAATTAAATTTTGCATCGATACTATCTAAGTAGAAGTATATAGCTTTACTAATAATCTCAAGAAAGTAGCCTAAAATTTTTACTTGACAATAGACAAAAAAGAAGACAGCGAACTGTGTTGATTTTTTGTAAAAATATATTTCTTTATAAAATTATATTTTATAGAATCATATAATGCATAAAAAATTATGTATTATAGATTCATGTAATGCAACAAAAAAATATATATATATATTTTGTACGATGTACACCCATCCACTCATCCACACACACAGACACAGACATTTCATGAAAATATTACAAATTAGTTGTAAGAGTAACGGTGTTTATTTTACCGGGACATAAAAATGTATTACAATTTTATTGTAAAATAATTCAGAGCGCAACCATTATTCTAATATTTAACTCTCGGTATTGTAAAATAAAATACAGTAAATAATACAATAAACAAGTTAATAAACAAAAGAAAACCTTAGTGCTGTCACTTCTACTTTTTCCGCTATTCACTTTTTATTTCCGTAACTATTAAATTGCAAATAAACGCGAAGAAATGAAAACTGCCTTTTGGAGTAAAATGTGTCAAGGTCAAAGCTAGTGGAATGTAATGTTTATCTAGTCATCTGATTCTGACTAGAAATCAAAGACAACACTGCTAATTGTCATGAGTGAGTTGTACCGTTTTCTACACATGCTTTGTGTTTTATTAGCTTTGTGTTGGTATTACTGCAAACTAGGAAAGTTGTGTGTGAAAATAGTTTTCAAACATGAATAAATAACTAAATAACTTTTAAACTACACAAAATATAAAAAAAAAACTTCAAATAAACATTGTAACCAATACTATTCTACAACTTTTTTAATATAACAAATTTTACTGTAACTTAATTATTTGCTGAGATATTCCTAAAAAACTTTATATACACAAAGTTCATTTGACTTCTATAATCTCTACAATTTTGACTATAAAAGCGAAAACCGGTTATGGTGAACTTACAAGAATAGCAAACAGGTTTTCTGGATGCTGTTACTCGAGGGCCGTATTACTCTATGAGCTGTGTTACAATTATTTTTCAAATACACTCGAGGAAAAAAAACGCAACACTTGAAAAGGTACCAAAAATGTCTAAATTTTCGAGTGCCATAACTCGGTTGCATTTCGTTGAAATTGGATGATTCTTTGAGTTTTAGAAACTTTGAAATGTTCTCTTTAATGTGATGCTAGTCAATATGATATCAACCCCCTCCCACCCGCATATAAAACAATGTCTAACTTTGACAGCTCGTACGCAGTGCCAAAAAAATCGTAGACTCAATTGGCAAACAGGGCAATAAAGTTCAAACATTTTTCTTTAAGTTTCTCAAGTTTCAAGTACCTACGACAATTGTGAATTCTTCAAAAACTTTTGTAAATGCGATAAATGGACATTCAATACGCAAAAAGTATTGCTCTTTCATTTAAAAGGTTATTGCACACAGATTAAACGATTTTGGTACGAAACGATTCGTTATTGCAAAATATATGCAAACTACCCTTTTTTCAAAAAAATTCATAACTTATGTCCAAATCATCGTAGGTCCTTGAAATTTGCATAAACTTGAAGGAAAATGATTGAAGTTTAATTCTCTGTTGGTCAATTAAGTCAACGATTTTTTTTACTCACACTACGAATCGTTTTTTAAGTCAAAAACATGTTTGTTTTCATCCGGGGGTAGCAGGGGGTGGAACGGGTTTTTTTATCTCGATTTAGTATACCTAGAAAAATCTGTACAAATTGTAAATTTTTCAAGTCAATTTTCTATAATACAATCGTCTTGTAAGCGTTTGTGAACCGAAAGAGCTTGTAAGAAACCTGTTTTCTATTCCTGTAAGTTCACCATAACCGGTTTTCGCTATTGTAGTCGAAATTGCAGGGATTATACAAGTCAAATTTAAGAACTTGGTATATGCTATACCAAACAAGATCTTATAATTCTTACGAGACAATTGATAAACTAAACAGAAATATATATTATACCTAATAAAGAATTAAATAAAATTTGCAATTTCATTGTCACCAATTGTACGTTTTATGTTATCATGATTATTTAAAAGTTATGAAAATGACTTTCAATTTGGACAATATGCTAGTAGGTTTGGTATATACCTACTTTATATTTTAGTTCAAAAGAATTATTCTTAAAATTAATTTTTTTTAGTTATATTTCTTAGTTTTTTGTTCTAGATATTTGTTAAGGCTTATTGATGAATAAAATATTAATTTTTTTAAGATTCAAATCATCTTTTGTTTTTAACACTATTCATTACGTCATGTGATAATTAGATAAGATTATAGTATAATATTATATGATGAATAATGACCATAATCCTGAATATAATACTATACATTTTCTATTGCTGTAAATTCGGAAATTACATTTGAAAATAATTGAAATATGTTGAAAAACGTCAAAATAAAAATACACAATGACAACTGACTGTATGTCAACTGTCAGACGACTCGTGATGCAAATAATCCCAGTGAACAATGACCATAATCCTGAATATAATACTATACTTTTTCTACTGCTGTAAATTCGGAAATCACTTTTGAAAATAATTGAAATTAATTGAAAAACGTCAACATAAAAATACACAATGACAACTGACTACATGTCAACTGTCATGGCCATTGGTTGGTGATTACGACTTTAAAATAACAGTGAATTATGGATTTCTGGCTTTGTGATTGGTCGAGAAGAGTGAATTATAAATAATAATTCAGGATTAGAAAAAAATTTTTGCTTTTTCGTACGATTTAAAATTTTTTTAAATAATATTAATATCAAAATTTATATTTAGACCTTGTATGATTATGTTAAGAACTGATAAGATTTTGAGAGAAATCCATTGAAAGAAAGTGGTAGTTTACTTGAAGCCCCTTCAAGTTTTTTTTAGATATCTCATTAAATAATTGAGATACAAGAAATTTTGTTATAATCAAAAACATGTAGAATTGTATTGGCAGCAACTTTTGTTTGAAACTTTTTTTTCAATTTTGTACCATAGAAAAGTTATAGTCCATAACAGTTTTTAATAAGTATAAGAAAGTTCTGTGATGCCCACAACATATTTTTAACTAGTTTAAACCAGCAATACATAATACATATATTGTAACGTAATATTTTAATTATAATAATTTTTTATTTATATATTTTTAACTATAAATATATTTTTATAAAAAAAGCAGTTTATTGATTTTCAAAAATTGATTATTTTTTAAAAGAAATAAATTAGTATATTTAAAATAGCAGACGCGGAAAATTTTTGAGTCAAGTTAATAATTACGTAAATAATAAAAAAAATCCAGAATAAATTTCATTAATTATGTAGTATGTAAATAATATTCAATTATTTTATAATTATATGTATTTCTTTCAATATTTTTGTAAGCAAAGGTTATTGAATATTAAATGTAATTTATTCAATTATTACAAACAATTTATTGTAATTAAGTATAACAAAAATACTGTCAACATATTAAATTATAGCAACTTTATACATGGAAGTTGAGATTTTTTCAAAAAGTCACAAATTACATTTATGAGTTTATTTCAAATTTGAAGGCAGTAGCAAAAAAATGTTTCAAATAAAAATTATTGCCAATAAAATGTAGGACAGAAAAGGTTATATGTAACTTTGTTGTATCTACTTCCGGTTAAGAAGAAAACGCGTCTAAATGTCAAACATGACTCAAGAATTATCGTTACAGGTAAAACTCTAATTTTAAACCTAATTTATACCTGAACTAAAAAAGATAAATTAATGAACCAAACTGTTTTAGATGCAGAATTTAATTCCCTACAAATTTTATTTGAACTATTTTCCTGTAAAATATACAGGAAAGCAATGGAGGGCCCAAAACTAAATTCCCGTAAAAATCACCTATGACCTACTTATTACTGGACGTCCAGTATAATAGGAGAACGGAATATGTTACAAGAAAGTATGTTTTACTGACATCTATTTATATTTCAGTTAGTAGAGGACAAAACAAGAGAAATTCTTTAAGTACAAGAAAGTCAATAAAATTTTATGATATGTCAAAAACCTATTATATATAGGATTATAAACATTTTACAAGAAAATGCTTTAAATAAATGTTGTAGAGAATTCAATTCTGCATCAAAAAAAGTTTGTCTGGTTCATTTACCTTGTTTAGTTCTAGTTTAAAATAGGTTTAAAGTTAGTAAAGACACGGGAGGTTGACTCATCGTTAGAGTGTAAGGCCTCAACAGTTTTGAAGCCGCCATTTTTTTCCCGAAAATTTTACAGGAAAATGCTTCAAATATAACTTGTAGAGAATTAAATTCTGCATTTAAAACAGTTTGTCTGGTTCATTTACCTTGTTTAGTTCTGGTTTAAAATAGGTTTAAAGTCAGTAAAGACACGGCTGACACATCGTTAGAGTGTAAGGCCTCAACAGTTTTGTGGCCGCCATTTTTTTCCTGAGAATTTTCAAGAAAACGCTTCAAATACAACTTGTAGAGAATTAAATTCTGCATTTAAAACAGTTTTGTTCATTCATTTATCATGTTTAGTTCTGGTTTAAAATAGGTGTAAAGTTACTGTTGACAAAAGAGTCTTACGCGTATGATAGAGGGGAGTGTGTCTCGTCGTAGACGTGTAAGGCCACATTAGTTTTGTAGCCGCCATTTTTTCTCTGAGCATTTTATTAAAAAATGCTTCAAATAAAAGTTGTAGAGAATTGAATTCTGCATCTAACACAATTTGGCCCATTTATTTATCTTGTTTAGTTATGGTTTAAAATAGGATAAAAGTTATTTATGACAGAGGGGAGTGTGTCTCGTCGTAGACGTGTAAGGCTCCATCAGTTATGTAGCCGCTATTACTTCCCTGAGTATTTTACAAAAAAATGCTTCAAATAAATTTTGTAGAGAATTGAATTCTGCATCTAACACAGTTTATCTGGTTCATTTATCTTGTTTAGTTATGGTTTAAAATAGTATTAAAATTATTTATGACAGAAGGGAGTGTCTCGTCGTAAACGTGTAAGGCCACATAAGTTTTGTAGCCGCCATTTTTTCCCTGAGCATTTTACAAAAAAATGCTTCAAATAAATTTTGTAGAGAATTAAATTCTGCATCTATATCTATCAAGAATTCATCTACAACTTATTTAATTACTGTATAAATTAAATTATTAATTAATGACCTCATGTAATTGTGTGTAAAGCCTAAACAATTTTAGTGTCACAAAAGCTATCTCTTCCGTCAAATCTTACACAAAGGTTTCTTACACTAATTTAAACTCTTCGATAAACAACAACGCAAATTCGCGATAGCTCACTAAGTGGGAATTGAGAAATTCTACATTACCAACACTAATTACAAGCAAACATACCGTGTTTACGTTCGCATTTTCTGTTTATATTTGTTCAACTTTCAGTTTTATACAACGTTGCTTAATGCGACTCGGTCACTTACTCTCGAGTCTAGTGCTAGTTAGAAGAACAGTGGTTGTAAAACTGTTACGATGGTTAGAATTGTGACACTGTTAATTTGTAGAAATATTATTGGCAATAAATTGGGTAACAACAAAAATATTGGTGTTTGTTTTATTACATTAAGTTTGCAGTCAAATTATTGTGGAAATTTCAGTGGTACCAATACGATAACAGCTGTCATCTTTGATAATATTTTTGGTTCGAATATAAGAATAAAAATCTAGGCAGCACAGTACCTCCCGCCATAGATTTCTTATCAAACAATGCATCAAGACTTTTAAGATATGTTCATCCCTTCAAAACATTATGATTTATAAAACATGTCAAACATGATATTTTTCAACTGTTTTTTACCTCCCGTCACATCCTGTAAGAGAGGTAAAGGAATCATGGTAGTGAGTTTTCAGATGAGCACGTTTTAGGGTACTTAGAATACAATATTAATAGTTTCGCGATGATGTCTGTATGTGTGTCTGTCTGTCTGTCTGTTAGTATGTGTGTTTGTCTGTCTGTCTGTGTGTCTGTATATCAGTCTGTCAGTTTGTCTCTCTGTTTGTCTGTCCATTGTCTGCCTGTCAGTCTGTTTGTCTGTTAAACTGTTTGTCTGTCAGACTGTTTGTCTGTCTGTCAGTCTTTCTGTTTGTCAGTTTGTCTGTCTGACAATCTGTCAGTATGTCTGTCTGTCTTATCAGTCTGTGTGTCTGTCTGTCAGTCTGACAGTTTATCTCTCTGTTTGTCTGTCCATTTTCTGTCTGTCTATCAGTCTTTTTGTCTATCTGTCAGTCTGTCTGTCAGTCTATCTGTCTAACAATCTGTCAGTATGTCTGTCTGTCTTATCAGTCTGCGTGTCTGACTGCCAATCTGTCAGTTTGTCTCTGTTTGTCTGTTCATTGTCTGTCTGTCTGTTTGTCTGTCTAACAATCTGTCAGTATGTCTGTTTGTATTATCAGTGTGTGTCTGTCAGTCTGTCAGTTTGTCTTTCTGTTATTCTGTCCATTGTCTGTCTGCCTATCAGTCTGTGTGTCTGTCTGTCAATTTGTCTCTCTGGCTGTCTGTCTGTTTGTCTGTTTGTTAGTCTGTCTGTCTGACAATCTATCAGTATGTCTGTCTGACAATCTGTCTATTCAATCTGTCTATTTATATGTCTGTCAGTCTGCCTCTCTGTTTGTCTGTCATTCAATCTGTCTATCAGTCTGTCTGTCAGTCTGGAGTTACGGTTTCTCAAAAACTACTAAACTGAAAATTTTGGTATTTTGTATAAGTATATCAATTGTATCTCCTTTGTAAGAACTGATAAATTTTTGGTGATAATCCAATAACCGGAAGTGGTAGTTTACTTGAAGCCCTATCAAATCATTTTGAAATAACTCAGTAAATTATTGTTATTAATGTTTCAAATATTATTATTGTTTGAAACATTTTCCTCTTACTGTCACCATTTACGAATTACAACACGTTGAAGAATATTATATTTTGACATTTTCGTTTGTATCTGCTAACCTGTGTTATTTGAAATAACAAACCATAAATTAAATAATGAATATTATTTTAGCTGTCATCTTTTGATATTTTTTGTTTATTGATAAATTTATTCTCCAGTTTATTTTAAGTTGAAATTGCGGTCTTAAAAGTTGTAAATTAATTTGTAAAATTAGGTAAATAATTTATAAAATATCAAAATGAAATTTGGTAAATTATTTTATTTAAATTAAATATTCTTATTACAATTAAGGATAATTATACATTTTTTAAATAATATAACATATAAATTATTTTACATGATTATAAAGCAAAAACGTACTTTCCAAATTTGTAAAAAAATATATAGTGTGTTCAATTTGAAATTTCAAAGTTAATATTAATTTCTAGTAAACCGGAAATGAAATCATGAATGTACATCCGCTATCAAATAGCTTATATGTTATTGTATAAATCATGTTATGTGAAATAAATTGCTAAATTGATAAATAAGTGAAAAATTTGCCGGATTTAAAATAACACCCTGTATATATGTGCAGTAAGTAATAAAATCACAAATAAAACAGTTTTGTTAAAGATCTTTTGATACACTTAAACACAGATCAATTTTCGTGTAAAATGCAACACCTAGTATATCAAAAAAATTCAACGATTTCGTTTTAAAATATTTATGGTATATTCTTGTGTATATTTACAATAGAAATGCATTATTATATTTGATATTTACAGACGATAAAATAATTAATAAGTAATTTGTTACATAAACCAACAAAAAATATTATGTAACCAGCTGTAGGAAGCGTGTCCCAAAATATTTAGCCGAAGGCAAGATTTTATTTCCGTAATAATTTTTATACTTTATTATTTTATTTATTATTTATTTTGTGGTAACGTATTGAAATATCTGAGGTCTTTAGTTCGAATCCCACTGCTAATTTTATAAACAAATATGATGTGGTTAACACATAGCCTCCTCCAGATTTTAATTTTGGTTCAAAATTTAAAAACATTATTTACTGAGATGAACTCAAAAATAATTGAAGATTCTTCAAGTAAACTACCACTTCCGGTTGCTGCATTACCACCAAAATCTAACCGTAGACTTACCACAGCTAAGTTACAAACTGTTTATGTTTTAGTGGTAATCCAATAACTGGAAGTGGTAGTTTACTTGAAGGCCTAAAAAGTTTTTTGCGGATAACTCAATAAGCAATTGAGTTACGACAAAATTTGTTATTATCAAAAAGATGTAGAATTGTATGGTCTACAATTTTTATTTGAAACATTTTTTTGTATTTTGTACTGTTTCAGAATAATCATCGTATGCAATGTTAATATATACCGGGTGTATCTAAAAAAACGAGCACTCTTAACTTTTTATTGTAAGGAATAGAAAAATTTTGTTCATATAAAAGTGTTATTATATTAAATATACTATTTAATGACATCTACAGAATTTTTTTATAAAGTCAGGTTTACACGATATTACTATCAACTTGTATTTTTCAAATGGGAATCTAACATTGTTTTGCTAAAATAAAAACCGCCATTTTTTTCTCTTTTCAATGATGTATTACATGTTGTAAATTAATATGAAAAAATTCGAGATAAATTGAGAAATATCAAAAATTTATTCAAATGTTTTAGGTAGCTATGTAATTAAACAAAATGTAAAAAAGTAACTTAAAATAATGACAATAAAGCAGATGTTTATTTATAAAATAATTTTTGTTTATTTAGCATAAGCCATCAATAACATTTGAATTAATTTTTGATATTTCTCAATTTATCTCAAATTTTTTTAAATTAATTTATGACAAATAATACATCGTTGAAAAGAGAAAAAAATGGCGGATTTTATTTTATCAAAACAAGTTTTGGTTCCCATTTGAAAAAAAAAGTTGATAGTCGTATCGTGTAAACCTGACTTTATAAAAAAATTATGTAGGTTTCATCAAATAGTATATTTAATATAATAAAACTTTTATTTGAACAAAATTTTTCTATTTTTTATAATAAAAAAGTTAATAGGGTCCGTATGTTCAGATATTTAAATACTATTTGAAGGTAGTTACATAATAAGTGAAATTTTTAGGTCACGGGCACAGGGTAGTATTCAGGTTAAGTTGAAAGTTGAACAAATATACTTAAAAATATCGCGGAAGTACGGATCAAATATTAAATATTGCCAATAGCAGTTTATTTTAGTAATATGATAATTTGAACTTATGTTGTAATCTTATGAAATTTTAGGCTGTTAAAATGAAAGCTAAGTTTTATGTTTAGTAATTTTTTGTTGATTCTTGCTGCAGATGAATCGCGTCTCGCTTTAGACAGTCCATGGGTTCAAAAGTTTTTATTCAAAATTGTTGCTGACATTTTCAAATAAATATTTTGAATTTACAACCCTGTTTGACAAATTGTTTTTGGTCAAATAATTGTGTAGTGAGTTTTCAATGAATAATCACGTTTTAGGGTACCTACAAAAGCATTTTATTATTTTCGTCATGAGTCTGTGTGTATGTATGAATGTGTGTAGATGTACCGATTTTTCGTACCGTATAACTCAAATACTATAATACCAAAAAATACAGTTTTGTGTATTTTTGCTTTTTATATTCATATGTAAAGCTGATTAGATTTTGGATAAAATTGGTCAACCGGAAGTAGCAGTTTACTTGAAGCCCTTAACAGTTTTTCGTGAAAAACACGGTTAAATTTCCTTTTTCAACAATTTATGTTATTTTGAAAGTTGTAGAATATTTAATTTTACATATGTTTTGATTACACTAATTTTATTTATTTTCATTAGATTTAGAGATAATAATTTAATTTCATAAATCTTGCATTCACACTTAAAAATTTTCAATTGTTTATGAAATGTGACACATGTCATTTTGATTGTGAAGCAGTTTTCTTAGTGAAATGTCAAAAAATTAAATAAATATACGAAATAAAATTAAATTTCTCAAATATAAATAGAAAATTAACAAATAAGAAGGTATGTTTCTGTATCATCAAATACTATTTTGTAGTATTGGGCGGGAGGTTATGTGCTGGACACACAGTAAATCTCAGTTTAACATACATACATATAGACATCATTGCTAAATTAGTAAAATCGTATTGTAGGCACCCTAAAACGTGCTTATTATTTGAAAACTCACTACCCAAATGCAGGCGGGAGGTAAACACTTAAATTTAAAAAAAAAATTTTATATTGAATAAACCTAATCGAGTTTGGTATCAAATTAAAGGTCTCGAACAGTAGAGTTCAACCCTAATATTTTTTTTCTGTTTCAGGGTCAGGTGTACCAACAAAAAAAAACTAAAATGTCAGGATCTGGATTGAAATTTTTAATGGACGAATATAATAGTTTTATGGAAACCAAAAGTGGTAACTATTATTTGTTGTAACTTCCCAATTATTATTTTTAAGTTTTAAGCTGTTTTATACATATCATGCTATTTATGAATTTTGAATGTGACAATTTTGATTTTGAAAAATTTTGGTTTCAAATATTTTTGTTTTGTTATGTAAAATCCCTCAAAACGTAGGGGGGGAATGTTAAATTAAAATGGTATCAGAAATGGGATTCGAACTAAGGAATATTTGATATATACAGGCTGGTCCATAAGTCTGTATTTTTTATTTTATGTGATTATTTGAAATATTGTCAAAAAAAAATTATATAGTTTATTTATACATTTTTGACGTACGAGCTGTCAAAGTTGGACATTTTTATTTTTATATGGGGGCGGGAGGGGGTTTATATCATATTGACTAGCATCACATTAAAGAGAACATTTCAAAGTTTCTAAAACTCTAAGAATCATCCAATTTCAACTAAATGCAACCAAGTTATGGCACTCGGAAATTTAGACATTTTTGGTGCATTTTCAAGTGCTGCGTTTTTTTTTGTCCTCGAGTTTATGTAAAATATTTTTGTCGAGCACTGTTTTGACCATAAATCCATTTCACCATATTTAATTTGTCTTCTAAATTATACATTTTTAATTAACACCATTGAATTCAAACATTGATTACTGCAGATGACAAATAAAACTAATAACTTTAATTGGAAAATTTGTTTTAAAACAATTTCAAATAAACATTTTTATTTTTCGATTTTATGTAGAGTAAAATTATAAATATTAGTGTTAAAAAATACAAAATTCTTGCTTTACAATAAACTATTTAACTATTTTGTTGTAAAATATTTAGGAAAACTAATAATTGTACATTTCAAAATTAGCGTTGAAAATATATTTGGGCGTTTTTCAATTCCTATCCTGTATGACAAATACACATAAATTAGAAAGATTTGATAATTTTGCAGGTGAAACAACACACAAAACATGAATTTTTTTTGTACCTTAGACTTTTGAATTCTGACTAATAACTTTCTAGGAATTCACAATGTTTAAAAATAACATAAAAAACAATATTCAAAGAAAGAATAAAGTTGACGTGTATTTTGTAAGCTAATGAAGAATAAATCATCAATAGTATTTATTGTATTTGTTATTAATTATTTATAGATTCCTTCGACGATCATAGCATATAAATTTAAATATAAAGTTGTTTAAAATGAATTAATTATTATAGATAACAAATAAATTTCTTTTTTTATAATAATAAATTATTGTTTTCACCAATAATACTTTAAAATAAACTTTATTAAAAAACGATACTAAAGTGCTCAAAACTCGTCATTAAAGCTCAGAAACAGTCAGTAAAGTTATATTATATGATGATTTTAAGCAACGCAGTGTTGGCAACCGTTAAATAATTATATTACAAGATAATTTTGACAGATATGTGATGTATTGTAAATGAAACAATTAACTAATTAATTCGAAAGAAGAAATTGAAGACAAAACACATAATTTTCAAGGTTGGCAACACTGAGTGTCAGTTCCAATTGACAACTGACAGATATACTTAACTTATATAATATTTTTTTTAGTTTTTTTAATTTTAGATTAAAAATAAAATAATAAATGAAGTTCTTTTTTATCACTCACATGGTTTAATAAATTCCATATTCGTGATAAAAGTTAAACTTTACTGCCTTGATACCTAAATAAATATTTCATTTTATTTTCTTCGAATAAATTTTTAACTTGTCACCTATCAGCTTTGACTTGAAAAGCTCGAAAACTGTTTAAAAAATAAAATCACTCTACCTACGGTGTCGTGATTTTACTAAAACATTTTTCTTGTTGCACAATTTTGACGTTTTTTAAAACCAATCAAATGTTTCATTGTATGTCACGTGTCAGTGTTTTAACCAATCCTGTCATTATTATACTGAGAATTAAGTTTATTTTCGGGAATAATCTCTGTAACTATTTTTTTTGTTGACAAATGTCAGATATCAGATAATTATCGTCAACACATTTAATTAAATATAACTCTAAAGTTCGATAAATTAGAAAATAATTCTTCAATATCTTTCTCAAACTTGTTGCCATTTGGCAAAAGCCGCAAAAGATCTGTCGAATTATTTTCAATTTATTCTCATTCTCGTGTAATATTAAATGCTTTATCGAATACAGTTTGTTTGAATCATTTATCTTGTCTACTTCTGGTTTAAATTTCGTTTAAAATAGTAACGACAGAAGGATGTACATGTCTGTGTAAGAGTGTAAGGCTCCACCAGTTTTTTGGCCGCCATTTTGTTTCTGAGTATTTTACAAGAAAATGCTTCAAATAAAACTTGTTAAAAATTAAATTCTGCTTCTAAACCTGTTTAGTTCATTCATTTATCTTGTTTGGTTCAGATTCAAATCAGGTTTAAAGTTATTAACGATTGTTTTACCAGTTTCTTGGCCGCCATTTTGTTCCAGAGTATTTTACAAAAAAAAGCTTCAAATAAATCTTGTAGACAATTGAAATCCGCATCTGTACAATACCTTGCATTTACTATATTTACTTACTGTTCATAAGTATGATGCAAGATCTTTTCGACCTTTGTTCAAAATTATTAGCTGCATTAAGCGCAATTGAATGTTAGGTTGTTTGAATATTAAACATGTAATAAAATGAAAAGAAAACATCAATTTGCATAAGTCAATAAATTCAGAAAACATGTTTGAAGAATATTTGAAATATATTCTATATTTGATTGAGACGTATTTGTTGAATCATTAGAATAATTTATACAAGATATTTGCAGTAGTTATTTTCAATTTATGTAGTTATTTAATTTGTTTTATTTAAGTGAAAATACGTTTTATGTGTTGTGGACGCCATTTTGTTTTTAAGACAGCTGGAAAAGATTTAACTAGCTTATAATCTAGTTAAAAATGCTTATTAATTTGTAATAGATTTTGTTTCAATCAAAACAAACAAATACATACAAAAATAAATATTTGCTTCGTTTATACAAGCCGCCAATTTGTTTTAACAATTTGGTAAAATTAGACTCATCTAGAATGATGCTTAATAATTGTTAACTGGTTTTGTTTCAATTGGTTTAGCTGTATTCGAAATAATCAAAACATACAAAATCTATTTTAGTTTGTATGGCCGCCATTTTGTTTTGAAGACAGCTGAAATTGTTTTGACTGGCTTATAGTCTAGATAAAAGCATGCTTAATCATTTGAAATATGTTTCATTTTAATTGGTCCAACCAATTTTGAAATAATCATCAATATATAAACAAACACACAGCTGGAACCTGCATTTTATCTGCATTCCTTTGGACGCCTTTTTGTTTTGAACACAGCTAGGTTAAAAACAACTATCTGGTAGTCTAGCTAAAAAGATGCTTAACAATTTGTGATAAGTTTCGTTCCAATCGGTTTATCCGTTTTTGAGATATTCGCCAACATACAAACAAACATACAAATGAAACACAAAATTTGTCGCAGTTCTTGTAGCCGCCATTTTGTTTTTAAGACAGCTGGGTCAGATTTAACTAGCCTATAGTCTAGATAAAAGCTTGCTTAATAATTTGAAATTGGTTTCATTTCAATCGGACTAACCGATTTTAAAATAATCATCAACATACAAACAAACACACAAGTGGAACCTATATTTTGTCTGCATTCCTTTGGACGCCATTTTGTTTTAAAACCACCAAACCAAAATCTGATAAGCCTATACCATAGCTGACAGATTACTTAATAACCTCCAGAAGATTCTTCGAAATAGCGTCAAAACTAACCTCCAAATTATTTATTTTTCAGATCCTCGCACAGGCAAATGGCTTCTAATGTCATCCCCAGCTCCATTACTAACTATCGTGGCCTCATACCTCTACTTCTGCATATATGCAGGTCCTCGGTACATGAAAGATCGCAAACCCTTAGACCTGAAGAACGTCATCGTGGGGTACAACTTCCTCCAGGTGGTGATGTCTGTTTTCCTGGTGTACGAAGCCGTACAAGGGGGATGGTTTAATGGGTATAGTTTTCAATGTCAACCAGTGGATTATGGAAATGGAAAAGTTGCTATGAGAGTAAGTAAAATCGTATTTTAGGGACCCTAAAACGTGCTTATTCATTGAAAACTCACTACTCAATTTTGACACCAAAAACAATACCTCCCTTACTTATAGAAGGGCGGGAGGTAAAATCGGAAGAAGATTAGAAAAAATTTCAAATAACAACTTTTATTTGAATTTTTTTTTAAATAAAATAATTTTCTGGACGAATTACATTGATTAGAATTAATTAATGCTAACTACTAATTGCATATATTGCATATTTGGGCATTCTTATGCATATTTTTACAAAATATAATTGCATATTTCAATATTTTTACGACCTTGTCTAGTGATAAACAATCTGAAATTTCTGGTAATGTACATTGATAATTCCCAAATATTGGAGAAGGCCGCAATAAATATGCAACGGAAAAAGCAATAAACAATACAATAAGCAAATGCACAAACCAAAAACTCCAATATTTCTAGGGAAATCCCTGTAACGGTAACGGTAGCTATTCATACACACGAATGCTGCTCAAAATACAATGAATATAAGACCGGGAATTCTCAGCTGGATATATCTTTTACTTATGTTTCACTTTTTTTGTAGAAAATTTTGAATAATTTATTATTGTAATTATGTAAATATGCCATAATCTTAAAATATCAAGTTTCTAGACTTAGTTTATATGTATATTAGAAGTATATTTGTTAATTGTTAATCAGGATTAAGACTGTATTGTGCAATAAAATTCATAATGCATTCATTTATACTTTTTTCATTTAATAATTTAAGATTTTTTTTGCATATTTTGCTGCATATATTTGTGCATATACAGTGCATATTTCCCAAAAAATCTGTGCATATGTTTGCGCATATAATTCAGTTTTTTTGTGCATATTAGTAATAACTATTTATAATTGCAGATGGCATCAGCAGTCTGGTGGTATTTCTTCTGCAAAATTACAGAACTATTGGACACAGTAAGAAAGAAAATAATTATTATTTAAACTGTATTATTTATGTTAACATAAGTATTTTTGTTTCAGGTTTTTTTTGTGTTGAGGAAAAAGAATAACCAAGTTTCTTTTTTACATTTATACCATCATTCTATGATGCCTGTGTGTGCTTGGATCGGAACAAAATTTTTGCCAGGTATATATTTGAATGTAACTTTTAACCGGTACAAAATATTGAAAAATGTTTCAAATAATAGTTATAGACAATACTATTTTACATATTTTTGGTCATAACAAATTTTGCTGTAACTCAATTATTTACTGAGATATTCTTAAAAAACCTAATTGGCTTCCAAGTAAACTACCACTTCCGGTTATTTGATTACCCCAAAAATTTATCCAGTTTACAATTATATCTTTTTGAGTTATGAAATTTGAAAAAACTCTGTTTGGTTTTGAGTTATTGTAAATCCAATGTAACAATAAATTAGTATTTTCGACCACTGCTGTAAGTATGTCATTACAGAACAAGCCACAATCAATTGCAGTGCATTTTTACGTATAGTGTTGCGTAATAATACTCATTACGCAATACTGTTACGTAATGAGTCTCATTACGTAATACTATTATGTAATGAGTCTCATTACGCAACACTGTTACGTAATGAGTCTCATTACGCAATACTGTTGCGTAATGAAAAAAAAATTAAAATTGCTCTACTGACTGTCACGTCCCCAAAAATAACTAAAATTTAGTACATTGGTAAAAATTCATATTTTTCTGGGTTATTATAAATTATAAACATTTTTGAGGGGCCTTGGGTATTATTTGACTGTTCGACTACCCGGTATAATTTGTGTTTTATGTTATCTAGGAGGCCATGGAACCCTTCTGGGGATGATTAATTCATTTATTCATATAATTATGTACGGTTATTATTTTGTTTCATCCCTTGGTCCGCAGTACCAAAAATATCTATGGTGGAAAAGCCATTTAACCACTATGCAAATGGTACGTATAAAATATAAAATAATGGGTACCTTTATTAGAGTCACAAAATGACAAAAAAGTTTTGACATAAAAATTTCGTACTAGATATTACAGAAATTTACAAAACATTATTAATTATTCAGATATTTGAGTTTTAAAGACTACTACAATGACGTCACAGTATTATGGCTCATATCTATCCTATTCTGAATTATTTGCACTTCGCTTTTGACTTATTATTAAGCTGTCAGATTGTCGAAGTGTCAAAATATTTGACAACAAATTTGAAAGTATTTTATTGTACTTTGAATTCTATATTATTTATTTATAACTAATAAATATTAATTGCGGTAGATTCAACGAAATTAACGAATATAAGTTAGCAAAATTTATGAAACATTTGTCTAAAAAAATTTTACAGTTTATTTATTTCCTGAAACAAATGAAATTCAAGTATTTTTTAATTATTATTTACCACAAAAAGTTATTTTAATACCATTTAAGAATGTTCTACTAGTTTTATCCTTGTCTAAATTTGGTTTATGTTACATTTCTCAAAAACAACAATTAAATGTGCAAATTGAAATACATATTTTGACTTTAACCCAATTTTGTAATGTGAAATCGTGTTTATTTAGATTTTTTTCTAATTTTCTTGATGCTGAAATGTAATTTTGACAATTTCCTTTCCTGAATCAACTATTAAAAATGTAAAAAAAGTTTGAAACATGCATTTATGCAAAAGAACAACAATAATAAAATTGCTATCATTTATCGTTAAAATTACACATTTTACACAAAAATCGAATAAATTTTTTTAAATATCACAATTTATGAATGTTTTCAACGATGCTAAACGTGGCAACGTCGTCTTTTCAAACGATCACTTCGTCAACTGTCAACTGTCAAACTCTAGACATAAGAACAACCATTAATTTTCCATTGGATAACTTCAAAAAGCAATAATTTTGATCATTAAATGTAACAAATAAGTTAAGATTAATTTGTCACATTTGAATTTTCGCGCGCTGAATACAACGTTGCCAGGCTTCCCACTGGATTTGTAGACATTCCTGTAGTATTTACTTGTTACACAATCTCTGAAAAGTAATGACATTTCGATATTATGTTAATTATTGTTCCAGCTACCGATTTATCAATATTATTTTTTATTTTTTTTTGACACATTTTAATCAGCAAAACCTTAAACTGTCATAATTTTTTTTGCTGTGAATGAATTTTTTGTTTAATACTTCTGACCTGTCTCTAAATTTCAAGCAATTTATTTTCGAAATAGGATAATAAGAACATCCTTAAATAATTTGCTAAACAACAAAATAGAACATTTATGTGACAATTATTTACAATCTTTACTATTTAAAATCCACAAAAACTACAACAATGACACATTTAAATAAATTTTTGTTGCTACAATCAATTGCAGAGCATTTTTACGAATAGTGTTGCGTAATAATACTTATTACGCTACACTGTTACGTAATTAAAACTCATTACGCAATAGTGTTACATAATGGATTCTCATTACGCAACACTGTTACGTAATGAAAAAAAATTAAAGTTGCTCTACTGACTGTCACGTCCCCAAAAATAACTAAAATTTGGTACACTGATAAAAATTCAAATTTTGCTGGGTTATAAATTAAAAATTAATACTTTTTAAAAATGTAGATAGTCTAATTTAGATAAAGTTTAATAAAAAACTACTAAATGATCCATTGTAGCAACAAATATTAAAATATTATCAACAATTTATTATATTTGCAGATCCAATTTTGTATCATTTTCGTCCATAACACCCAAGTACTTTTTCGAGAATGCAATTATCCAAAATTCATTGCATTTTTACTTGGGACACAAGCTCTATTTTTCTTGGGCCTTTTTGGCAATTTCTACTACAACAGCTATGTGAAAAATGCCAAGTCATCAAGTTCAGTCAGTGCTACCAACGGAAAACAAAATGGCGTCCATCACTTAGCAGAAATAAATACGAATCTTATTAATAATAAAGTAACAAATGGTACAATTAAAAAAAAAGAGAAATAGGAAATTATTGTTATTGCTTATTATTTATATTAGTTTATCATTGATTAATAAATATATTATGATGTCAATAAATCTTTAAAAAATAAATAACTGTTTGAAATATTGAAGAATTGTTGATATATTTTACAAAAAAATTCTTCAAAACAGGAGAGAAGTGTATGGTAAATTGAATCACTCGCCTACGGCGTTTATGCATTATTTGAAATTTATTTGAATTGTAATACAATTTATGATAGTTTGTTTAATATTTTTAATATTATTTGGGCACCTCACAACGGGAAAAAAACTTCACAAATCGCCCTGTTTCTGTCATAATTTTGGTATCACAGAAATCGAGTTTCTCTGCCGGTTGTCGTAAAATATAAACCCATATATTTTTTAATCAATGATATTATATATTATTGTTTTATTATTTATCGATTAACTAGTCGATTAATTTGTCCAAAAATTTAACACAAAAGTGAAATAGATATAATTGTTCTTCAAATTTAGGGATTTAAAATTTTTAAGTAACCAAATATATTAACAAATATTTATTATTTGTCAAAAGTGATTAATTTAATATTATTATAGTTTGATACTAATTGTATTTTTATTGGCACTATGTAACAAATTTTGCATTTGTTGTAAATATTGACAAATAAATATTATTAAAATGTTATTGTTTTAAATATATACCTTAATAACTTTTAAAGGGTAGAAAATATCGAAAAATGTTTCAAATAAAAATTGTAGTCAATATTATTCCACATATTTTTTATAATAACAAGTTTTGTTGTAACTCAATTTTTTACTGAGATATGCACAAATTAAAAACCTAACCTCAAAAAAATTAATAAAACATTCTCTAATTTGTTAACAATACAACATATCGAAAAATGTTTTAAATAAATATTGTAGACAATATTATTCTACAACTTTTTGTTTATAACAAAATTTGTTGTAGCTCAATTATTTACTTAGATATACCCAAAAAACTGTTTTGGGTTTCAAGTAAACTACCACTTCCGGTCAATGGTAGAAAATTTCGAAAAATGTTTCAAATAAAAATTGTAGACAATATTATTCGACATATTTTTTATAATAACAAGTTTTGCTGTAACTCAATTATGTACTGAGTAAAACACAAATTTAAAAACATAACCTCAAAAAAATTCTCAAATTTGTTAACGGCACAAAATATCGAAAATAGTTTCAAATAAAAATTGTAGCCAATACTATTCTACATCTTTTTTATAACAACAATTTTTTTATAACTCAATTATTTATTAAGATATTCTCATAAAACTGTTTTGGGCATCAAATAAATAACCACTTCCGGTCAATAGTAGAAAATTTCGAAAAATGTTTCAAACAAAAATTGTAACCAATACTATTCTACATATTTTTGTATATAACAATATATTTTGTATCTCAATTATTTACTGAGATATTTCAAAAAAACTGTTTTGGGTTTCAAGTAAACTACCACTTCCGGTAAATGGATTAGCACCAAAATTTAAATAACTTGCAGCCTAGCCTTGAAAATTGTATATATAAAATTTGGAAGCGATATCTTCAATAAATTTTGGGTTATCGTGATTAATATTATTAGATGTTATTTTAAATTAGCAAAAAAATTTATTTAATTTTCTATATTTTTATAAATAAATTTCTTTATTTTTCTGTGAAGTTTGAACATCATAGCGTTTATTAAATACAAAATAATAATTGTATAATATTGCTACAGTTGGCGACATTGCGCAACTTCACATCACCGTACAATTCCAACAGTTGGCAACACTCAAAAGTGACAGCTAGGTTACGTGACTAATACCAAACTTCGACTGCGCGCACCTCGCGGAGACATATCGAACTAAAGTAGTGTAAATGATCTACCAACAATAAAAACGCAAACACAGTTTTGACAGCTTTATTCACAAAAACACCAGATTTCATTTTATAACCAATTAGTGAGTATCTAATTAAAATGGTATTTATAGATGTGTTGACCCCCAGCGACTGCGTGGGCCATCAAAGTTTCTGCAGCTTGTAGTTACCGCGGTCGATCCAGTATCTAAACGGAAACAAATGTATTCGCGAATTAATTGGAGGTTAAGTTGAATTCACTCGTCATCAAACACTCAAAAAACTCAAAACACACTCACCATTAATAGCGTTTCTCATTCCAGTCATTCTTGCCACCATCCCAGCCATTTGGGTCTTGTATTTATTCTGGTCGTCCGTCACTCTTTCGTCCATTTTAGTAATTCGGCCTCTCTCGTGGCCAAAACATCGGCCAAATGGTCAACATGAGCTTGCTCTTGACACTTGAGGCGATGGCGGAGTTCTTGTCTGAACAAAATATAAATTGTTAGTTTGTTATCTTAAGATAATTAAATTATTTTTAATTAACTTACCCTTTTGACTTTCTTCGTTTGGACTCCCCTTTCCGTATGGAAAGGCGGGTCCATACGTGTGTGCCTGTCGGCAATGTATGCGACATCTGTTTGAATGCCCCGCAACTATATAATTTAGAACAACCGCCCAAATCGAAGACCGAAACTTGCAAACGTCTAAAATGTTTACAGCGAATTTTCACAATAAATTTGGTTACTATTTACAACATTCACTTATTTAACTTGACAACCAATCGGGCAGTCACGTGATTTGCTAACGTCAGAATCAGCTGATAGTGGTGCGGGTTGAACTGCGCAGACTCCATGAAATCGAAGTGGTTGTAATTTCGAGAGGGATTTAATGTTAAGATATCAGCGCCATAACCTAGAACGGAGTAAATGTCACAGAATAAAATACAGGTGTTGTAGTGTATGGAAAAGTGTGGTAAAAGTGTAGAATAAGGTCTGAAGTGTTTTAGAGTTGTTTTGACAGGCGGCGAAGCAGTCGTCTGTTAAGGTCAAACATACGCGTCGAAAGAACGAACCCTTTATTTTTTTAAAAAACAGCAATTGCTGTATTCTTTATTTATTTTCATGTTCTTTATGGTCCAACAACCTCCATTCGTCAAAATATCATGGATTTTTTACAGTGACTTGTACATTGCAATGTCAGATGAAGAACATATTTTCGTTGGGTTCGTTCACTCCCATGAATTTTGTTTTGCAAATTCAAATTTCAATAAATTATTTCTTACAATTATTCTTATCGAAAAACAAAACAATTATTACTGTGAAGTCTTTGAATATTCTAGTATTTATATATGTGGATGAAAAGGATAACTGAAACATTCAACTATAAAAAAATATTCGTTGAAGTCTAGTTGGTCAAAAATTCAGAATTTTGATACTGAATTTCTAATTCCCATGAACGACGACAGTAATGAAAATAATTCGTATATTTATAAATATAATCGTCTATAACATACTAAAATTATTTTACATTTGAATTTACAGTTTTTGAGAAACAAATAAGAATATACCAAAAAACACACTTTTTGGTATATTTTTATTTGTTTCTCAAAAACTGTAAATTCAAATGTAAAATAATTTTAGTATGTTATAGACGATCATATTTATAAATATACACATTATTTGTATTACTGTAGTCGTTCATGGGAATGTGTGACATATATTTGACTACATTGAAAATTATGTTCATGGATAATATGTAAACAAAATTGGCATTTTAAAATTTATTACAAAACTTTGGACTTTTATCTACAAACGTAGGTATAAAACATTATATGTTTCATTTATTATAATAATGATATATTATTTTAAAAAATCTGATGTGGCCAGCATATAACCTCCCGCCCAGTACTACTCTTAAACGGTATAAAATAGTATTTGATGATATAGAAACATACCTTCTTATTTGTTTATTTTCTATTTATATTTGAGAATTTTTCGTTTATTTATTTAATTTTTTGACATATATTTCATTAAAAAAACAGCTTCACAATCAAAATGACATGTGTCACATTTCGTAAAAAATTGAAAATTTTTAAATGTTTCCATGGTGTACTAGGAATGCAAGATTTGTGAAATCTAATTTCTTTATATTTTATTATCTCTAAACCTAATGAAAATTAATAAAATTAGTGTAATCAAAACACATGTAAAATTAAATATTCTTCAACTTTCAAAATAACATAAATTGTTGAAAAATGAAATTTAACTGTGTTTCTCAAGAAAAACTGTTAAGGGCTTCAAATAAACTGCTACTTCCGGTTGACCAATTTTATCCAAAATCTAATCAGCTCTTCATTTAAATATAAGAAGCAATAATTCACATAATTGTATTTTTTGGTATTATAGTATTTGAGTTATGCGAGACGAAAATATTGCCACAGACTACACACACACACACATACATACATACATACATACATACATACATACATACATACACACAGACATCATAGCATAAATAGTAAAATCGTATTGTAGGGACCCTAAAACGTGCTTATTCATTGAAAACTCACTACCCAATTTTTTGACCAAAAACAATACCTCCCTTACCTAGAGGTAGGCGGGAGGTAAAAAGTCACGTTCATCTTGCGCTATCTTCAGTCCGTATGATTCACCTTAAAAATCATGCTGTACATCCAGTGGCACCAAAACAGTGGGTTACAATAAAAATTTTAGCAACAATTTAAAAATGAAAACTGATAGTAAAGATAAATATAAATTACATTTTAGAATGGTAAATCTGTTTTTAAAACTTGTTGCATAATATACTATAATTTGATATTTAAAATAATTCTAATATCCATTTATTTACGCTTTATAAATGGACATTGTGCTGCTATCTGTTGTCACGTTGTGTTGCATGTAATTATTTTTCAATACATTTATTATTTAATTACTTTATATCAATGTCGCCATTAATTTACTATGAGGCGCCGTTTGGGCCAAAATATAACTTTCTGCAATATATATATATATATTATTGCTTAATATATATAAAATTTCGTTATATATAATATTTTCCGTTGTCAATATATACAAATTTTATTGTGATATATAAAATTTCGCTGTGATATATAGAATATTTTGTGATATATAGCAAATTTTGTGATATATAGAAAATTTTGTTATATATAGAAAATTTTGTGATATATAGAATTTTTAGTTCTATGAAATGCCGCGTTATAATGAGGGCGCTCACTTTTACGTACGGTCTTGCCAGTGACCTTTATATATTATGGACTGGAAAGTCCACGTTCATATTTAGATGCTATCTTTATCTAACGTAAAATCTGCGTATGGTCCGCATTTCGGTAAACCCTTAGCTCTGGCGTCGATAGGAATATTTTCCATGATTAAAATTACTCTTTATTGCACCTCGTGTGTGACAAGTTGAAGCATTTTGATTTTATATTGTGTTAGTTTTGAGCATAATTTTAAACAGACATTATTATTCACAATATTAAATATGGTTATAAAATGTATTGTATTGGGTTGTAGCAGAGATAAGTAAATTTATTTTTATTCTCTTTGGTTGTAGTAATACTTAGTATTAGTAAACAATTGAAATTTGATAGGTAAGTATTTACTTTTTAATTATTTTATTATAATATGGGCTGGTTTTCATTTTTTTTTATATAAATGTCAAACAGTTAACTGGATTAATAAATAATTAATACATGTTACCAGTTACCATGATTAAATAATATTTGCTAATCTAAGCTTACTAGAAATCAAAAGAATTAATCCAAAAGATCATTTGCATGTAGTAATCATTTTGTACCAAGTGATTGAAGGTGACCTATTAAATAGAGGAAGATCTGCATTTCAAATTTAAAAAAAATGTGAAATGTATTTGAATAATCGATGTAAATATTATGTGAAATATATAAACTTAAGTTTACAATGTAACAAAGTCACAGTAAGATCAAAATAGAAAAAATAGTATATTGAACAACTAGTGTTACAATGACCTTCTTTGTAATACGAGTATAGTTTGCGTAAACGAGCCGCAGGCGAGTTACGCAAAATACGAGTATTACAATTAGGCATTGTAACACGAGTTGTTCATACTACTTTTCCTATTTCACGTTCATAAATTCAATAAAAATAAAAAATAAATAAAATTGTTCGGCATGTTTAATATACCACTGGGCACCAAGGGGCTTTGCCTGCGGGGCCTATCGGGTCCCAGGCCGCAACCGCGACGCAGGGGCCCCGATTCAATAATTTTACGTGAGAAATGACAGCCCCAAGTTTGACAGACTGTTCATTTTACAAATAATAAATACCCCAAAAACAGTTGCACAAAATTCAATTTTGTAGCATTGTTTTTGAGAAAAACAGTGTCACAAAATTGACTTAGTGTACGTGAAATAGGAAAATAATTTTGTGTACCAATGTTTTAATAATATATCTTTAAAATATATTTTACGAATACAAATAAATAAATTACATTTAATTATCAACATAAAATTAAATCAATTAAACTTATGTTGGCAACATGTGTGTTATTTCCTGTTAAAGTGTATAGATTTCTGTGTTACCGACTCCCGTACGCTGAACGAACTCGATCAGGTGTTTCAGGTTTGACATTCCCCATTTTATCCATAACCTTAGTTCAATCTTCCTAATTTCCGGTGCAATTTAATAAATATTTAACAGTTACCAACTATTTGGTAAATAATGACAAAGTGCATTAAATAAATTTCACTATTGTGATCTGTTTTTATTGTTTTACCTCAACAGTCAACAATTAGATATGTAAGTACCAACATATCGAGTGATTAAGAAAATGACATCAAATCATTCCAAGAATGTATGTCCAGTCCATAATATATAAAGGTCACTGGCAAGACCGTACGTAAAAGTGAGCGCCCTCATTATAACGCGGCATTTCATAGAACTAAAAATTCTATATATCACAAAATTTTCTATATATCACGAACTTTTCTCTATATCACAGCGAAATTTTATATATCACAATAAAATTTGTATATATTGACAACGGAAAATATTATATATAACGAAATTTCATATATATTAAGCAATAATATATATATTGCAGAAAGTTATATTTTGGCCCAAACGGCGCCTCATAAATTTACCCTGTGTTTTGACATATATACTTGTTATATAATTTAGTAGTTATGTGAGCGGAGAACGTTTGTTATGGTAAAATAACGCAACACAAATTTTATTCATATTGCAAATCTAGGGAATTTTAGGGATATTTGGGCGATGGTTTAGGGATTATTTGACTGACTCGGTTGGCTAAACTGCTCATACATAACCTTAATTTCAGTTTTCACGAATATCAACAAATACTTGGATGTGAAAAAATGTCAGTCAGAAGGAAAAAAATTAATTGCAAAAAGACCATTTCGACGTGACAATAATTCTTCAATGCCTAATAATGCAGTAAGTATTACTTTCAATGTGACGTTTCATTTTTTGTATGAATTTATTTTATTTCAGTCAAGCCAAACGGTTCAGAACAGAAAGAACAAAAAACCAAATATCCAAACTGTACATCATCTCAAGAACAATGTTAGTTCAACTACAAAGAATTTGGCTGAACGTCGACTGCAAAACTTACGACATTCGGAAGGTCTTCCTGGACTTGCTTCTGCATCAAATAGGTACAAATTAATCCCTTTGTCTCTTGAAACAATTCTGAAATAAATATTTGAATGAAAGCAGCCCAAACGTACGATCGAAATCAGAAACTTGTACTTGTGAAAAAGTTCCCGACAAAGCGGAAATTGAAATTGACCTGGGCGAGGAAATGGGTTGAACTGTTTGAAAGTTGAGGTTATGTGGTTGTATTTGTTAGTCCCAGATGGAATCCGTGACTCGCTGAACTAGAAGACGTTGTTGAGGTTTGCTGGTTCGATGCCAGGTGATGACATTATTAAATCGTTGAAAGCTACGCGATGAGATCTGTTACTAACTAGACTGAAAACCAGCAACGAATGCTACACAGAAACTACAAGAGATTCGACAGGAAATCGATCAAACTAAACCGGAAGTGGAACAAGTGACAAGAATTGAAACCAAGAGGTAAGTAAGTAACATGTAATAATAGTGGAACGCTCATTGACACAGAAGAGTGCGCGTTCCACTACACTATGTGTCAGTGGTTACGAGAGAGACAGCCACATTTCTTTGCTCTCTCATCCCTCCATCTAACCTCTATTTCGCGGTTCATTCTGTCTCTATTCGTTGCCGTGTTTCATTGCTCTCATTCTCTGTCTGTCTGTCATTCTGTGGTTCGTCATTGTCTGTCTGTCTGTCTGGAGTTACGGTTTCTCAAAAACTACTAAACTGAACATTGTGATATTTTGTATATATCAATTGTATCCGCTCTGGAACAGCTGATTAGCTTTTGGTGATAATCCAATAACCGGAAGTGCTAGTTTACTTGAAGCCCTATTTTAAAATTATTTAAAAATATCTCAGTAAATTATCATTTAATGAAAATGTTGTTATTAATGTTTAAAATATTATTATCTATAATTAATGTTGGCAACATTTTCCTCTCACTGTCGCCATTTACGAGTTACAACACGTTAGTTCGTGGTGGTCCGTGTTCGATAAGAAATCAATGGCGGGCGGGTGGTGCTGTGCTGCCCATTTGTTGTTGTTCCATCTGGCGGTGCGCGTACAAACTAAACGCAAGTGATTTCCTGAACAAAATGTGTAAACATGTATTGAAACCGGAAGTGGAAGTTTGAGCGAATGTCGAAGGAAACGAATATGAGCGGGTGAGATTGATTCATCTATGAACACGTTGCTGGAATCACACATTCAAATCATCGTCTGCATTCTAATACTCACTTCAAATAATTCCAAACAAATTAACCGCAAGTAAATAAAGCACTAATAAGTGAAATAATATTTTTGACAGATAAGTTGAACAGTGGTTTAACACAATGGTAAACCAATAATCTAGTGTCAAAAGTACTGCCAACGTCTGAATAATGTTTCCAATTCTTGTTACTTTTCTTCCTAAAATTACAGTTCAGTTTTGTTATTTACACAATATTTAATAAATATTCAACTCATTTGTGAGTGTAGAAGAAGGTTATTGATTTTGATGTGTGATTCATTAAATTAAAAACAATGACACTTCATAGTTCACACTTTTGCCACCGATATCGCGACAGTAGTTGAATTTTTTCTCTGATTAGTTTGACGGAAGTAAAGTGTATTTTAAAAAGAAATTCAATACGGAATTATTAAAAATGCAGTGTTAATGTGTTTTGCTGAGTACAGAAGTGTGCGTGGGTGAAAAATGTGTATTTGAAACATCAAAATGAACCATTCAAGTTTCATCAACAAGATACATGTCTCTAGCGGCATTTTGAGATAAATAGACGGATAAAAATATCAGTAATCTTTAATAAGCGATGAAAATAATCTGTGAAAAGTTGGTAGAACATTGAGATAGAAATAGATTGTTTATATATTGCTGTTCGCCTACTCTTCATTTTAAATATGTTTTACCGTTAAAATTCAAGTAGTAGGTCAAGGTTTTCTTATGTTTTAGTTTTTATTTTTAATTGTTAAGAGTTTACTTGTTTTACGTCGTTATGTATTTTTGTTATTCAAATTGCAAAATTTTCCAAATAAACATCGTTTCGTTTCAATTCTATTTGATTGTGTAAATAGATGTGAATTTCACGCTGGTGACCGCGCAGCTTATGATCTGCAAATCGACGTGTCTTGTGCCAAGCGAGGGACCCGCGATGCGCCCCGCTCCACCTGCAGCGCCCCCGACAGAGAGTTCGGCGTGTACCTAGTTTCCGATGGTAGAACAAGTAAGTGCACAGTATTCCTAGATTGCAGAGCATTTAACTGGCAGGTTCATGAAGGGGATTAGGGTTCACTTTATTCTTTCATCATCTATAACTTTGTTTCTAAATTAATTGTATTATCAAAATGTGTCAAAGTTTATTCAAACCAATCTTGATTACAACCTAAGTGAATAGTTTTTAGTTGGAAATATATAATTTAGAATGTGATCATTTTTTGTATATTTCAGAAAATGTCGGATGGCGATAGACCTGCCTACCGGGAACTGATCGGAGAGCCTTGTAGCAGCGAGCCACTGGCTGCAACACTAGAGACTGCCTTGGCGGGAGCTGATCGGAGAACCTTGTAGCAGCGAGCCATTGGCTTCACCACTAGAGACTGCCTTGGCGGGAGCTGATCGGCGGACTGTGCCTCTAGCAGAGCGGACAGCTGTGAGTGCAACTAGTGTTGGTGTGTATCTGTACAATTAGAAGAGACAGGAAGTGCAATCTTGACCACTGGCTTGGTTCACAAGTTGTGTAATCTTGGTTGTTTCGCTCGGTTTGTTCGACTGCTGATGACAGCCTCGTTGTATTGAATTGTAATTCCATTCACGGTGGATTGGAATCGGGTGCAGAGTTGGCACTTCCTGGTTTCCATCTTGGATGGTGCGTTGCTTTTGGTAAACTGGCAAAGTCTAGGGAAATGTAGGAATCGCTGAAATGATGTCTGTGTGTGTGGATAGCTGGATGATAGTTTACTAGACACCCGAAACAATAAATTCCATTTTTACACACGAGAGGAAAGCGCTTGTTTTCCTCTCGATAAAACACAGGAACACAGAATGCACTTGTATAATCATTAATTATTCTCTTGTTTTGTATTTTTACATTTCATGGCTGACTATGTTATTATTGTACATGTTTATCGTTCAATTAGTGTTTTACTCTCAGCTCAAAACATACAAATGTGGAAACATCTTATTTTTGCTTTGATGCCCCAACCCTATTTACAATGATGATACTGGCTAATTGATAAGAGTCAAAAGCCAAGTCTGAGTAAAATAAATGGCCCCCTAATAATGTTGTCCCCGCCGTGCAATGACGCCGCGCTCTTCCTCGAGCTGGAAGATCGGTTTCCGTTTGCACAGAATTCTTACTAAATCCTATCGTCACCAACACAGAGCTTGGTGGCCTAGGTGCTCTTGTTTCATTCAATTATTTTTAATTAACTTACACTTTCAATCAGTCTGGACCCCCCTCTCAATATAAAAAGGGGGGTCTATCGCGGTATGCCGCGATATAAAAGTCGGTGTAGTATCGTCGGTTATAGTAGCTCGACTTGTTGACGCAACCTGTGATTGAGACCCCCGGCAGATCTGCACCGGGGGCTCTTCTTCATAATCTGGTGTGCGGGGTCGTTTAATTCCGCGTCTTCTGTAATAAAAAATATATCATTAAATTCAATAATATTCCATATACACACACATACACACACACCGTGAAGTTGTACTTTCTGCGTAGTCGATCCAGAATCTAAACGGAAACAAATTGTTAGTTTGTTATCTTAAGATAATTCAATTATTTTTAATTAACTTACACTTTTAATCCGTTTGGACCCCCCTCTCTTTATAAAAAGGGGGGTCCATATAAGTGTGTCGGGAAATACAAGTTGGCGAAGTATCATTAGTTATTGTTCCACGATCTGTACTTGCGACCACGGTTTGAGACCCCCGTGCAGATCTGCCGGGGGTCTCTTCTGGGGTGTGTGGTCTTTTTCTTTTTCTTTCTAATCTGTAATAAAAAATATATCATTAAATTCAATAATATTCCATATACACACACATACACACACACCGTGAAGTTGTACTTTCTGCGTAGTCGATCCAGAATCTAAACGGAAACAAATTGTTAGTTTGTTATCTTAAGATAATTCAATTATTTTTAATTAACTTACACTTTCATCAGTCTGTACCCCCCTCTCAATAAAAAAAGGGGAGTCTATAATAGTGTGACGGGATACACATGTCGGGGAAATATCAACAGTCATTGTTCCTCGACTTGTCGATTCTACCATCGCCTGAGACCACCGGTTTACAGGCGCCGGGGGCTCCTCTATTTCTGGATCTAATTTTTTTGGAAGAAATTACTAAAATGTAGTAATTATACATAATATGTATTTAAATATTTACCAATTTGAAACTAATTACTAAATCCTATCGCCATCAACACCGAGCTTGATGGTCTAGGTGCTCTACTATTCACATGTCATTCAATACATACATGTGACAATTCAATCGTTTCCGTTTGCGAAGCCAAATCGGCTACCGTTTGTGTCGAAATACTTTTAATGCATGAGAAAATAAAATACAATGTGCAAGAATAAATAATTAAATACTAACCTTGCGAATAAATAAACTTACTCTTTAAAATACACGTAAATACAAAACATAACCTAAAAACCTTCAAAATGTTATTTTCAACAATCATCAGTTGTTTTTTATTTCTAATCCTGCCGTGTTTGTGAAAACTAATCAGCACACAGACATCATCGCGAAACTAGTAAAAGCGTATTCTAGGGACCCTAAAACGTGCTCACTGAAAACTCACTAGCATTTTGTAAGCAATGGCAATCATTTCCTAGTAATACTTCCCGGAGTCGCCGGTTTACCAATGAGTTTTTGTAATAGTTTAAGATGTACAAACCTTTCAAGGGTTTTCTTGTATTTATTTATTTTTGTTTAAATATGTTTCATGTAAACTTAATAAATTATGTACGACTGTAAAAATAATAAAACCTACCTTTCAATTCAAACATGTTTATTTCATTGTCTTATTTTCGCTAATAAAAACGACTTGAAAATAACATAACCTAGAAGCCAAAATGTCTAACACCAATACTACCGCATAACATTAATTCAAAATGTGAACAGACATCAGAACATCACGCTAAATTCATTGGTTCAGTTCTCCAGCCCCAATTTCCACTCATTTTGTAACAATTCATTAAAAAACTATTCAAATTATTGATAAAAAATCACTACATTTCACTGGCTGTTTCACACTTTCAAATTGTATGTCTCATACATCAAAATTGTTGTACAAACTTTAATAATCACTTCTGTGCACATAAATATGTCCATAAGTTAATAATTATTGAGTAATTCATTAAAATAAATAAGTAAATTTATGTGAGACAGTGACAGATCATTTTGGCGCCATCTCTGTAAGTATCCATGAACTACGATGCTCAATCGATCGTCCGTTACATTTATTAATTTATAATTAAAATTTGTATTGATTACTAAATGAATTATTTGTTAATATAGTATAATATTAGTATTATATTGTATAAATATACAGGTAAATAAAGATGACATAATTTTTTGACAGGCAAGACTAACACAGTGGTAGATATTTCGGGACAAAAATACTGCCAACTTGTACAATAAAGTTACCATTATTAACACAATTTATTTTCTTTACTTATATCATTTTATTTATTTCCGTTAATTACTCGATAATAACAATTAATTCACGTATTTATGACAATAGAAATAATTGTTATATTAAAATAAGAGTAAGTGACAGTTCGTAGTTTACGCGTTTAGACGCAGATGTCACTAGCGGTAAATATCAACTGTCACTAGTCCATTTCCTGCTGTCAAAGTTTTATTTCGTGAATAATTCAATAAAAATACAAATAAACAACTTTTACAATGATTAAATTATCAAGTTTGATTGTTAAATGGAGTGTGTGTAGTGAGAGATTGTGTATAAACAGCAACAGATGGTTCTTGCTACAATCTAGTCCGAATTAATGTGGCCCGCAGCATTGGACTCGAGCAGACAGTTCCTGGGAATGGATTTGATGAGGTATGTTACAATGTGATTATGTAGTTCAGAATTTCAAATCAAACTTATTCACATATGTGAATGTTTATCGTAATTTCATTCAAGACAACAAAGTTTTTAAGTTTAGCTTCACGAGTATTCGCAATTCCGTGATATCTTTAACGATTTAAGATATTTTCCCTTTAGAAATCTAATCCATGTACGTATTTCCATATGAAATACAAATATTTTAATTTTATTTTGAGCAAGTAGGTAATGAATTATTTCTTCGTACAGAGCAGTGTTTTAAGCTCGGTTTTAGCGCTGTTCAATGTTCTGAAACTATTTTATAAAAAAGTACTTCAAATAAAAGTGGTGGATAATACATTTCTGTGTATCTTCTATTTGAAGTATTTGTGTTATAAAATAATTTTAGAACATTGTCCAGCGCTAAAACCGAGCCTAAAACACCCAAAAACAGAGCTCGTGGTACCAGCCAATGTTTCCTTGCGTCTGTAAATCGTATTGGTACATTTACATATTTTATTTTCCCAATAATCCATTTGTTTTATCATTCGTTCGATTATGTCGACTAGAAATATACTGAAAATACTTATTTTTGAAGTAACAAAGTAATGATTGTTGAATGACAGTTCACTTATACTCACTAATTTTAATTGATTATTGATTATTGAAAATACATTTATATCACTGTATTCCACACTATTTATTTATTATGTACTAGTATTTCATTCCAATTTGTATCGAAATTTCTTTAAAAAATAAATAAAATACTCGATTTTACTTAATTATTGACAGCTTTGCTTTCAGGTTGTTTAAAAAAAACTATTTCATTAAAAATGTGCTATTTCTCTATTTATATAGTTAAAAGAAAGGCCAACTAATGTTTTACATACCTCAAAATTACTATATTTATTGTATAAATTTATTAAAAGTCATATTAAAAATATTTAAAAATTGAATTAAAAATATTGACATCAGCGCCACCAAAACCCTTGGATTAACCAAAAGAAGGTAAATCCAGAAAATCGTGATCGTGCCGTCACAAACATTAAAATTTAATAAAAACAATAATATTAATTAACTTATTGTTGATAATTAGACGTTTTATATTATTTTATTGGTAGAATTTTCAACAGTGAACTAATTAATATTATTGTTTTAATTCAATTTAAATTTGTGTAACGTCACGATCTCGATTTTATGGATGTACCTTATTTTCGTTAGTTCCAGCGTTTTGGCGGCGCTGATGTCAATATTTTTAATTCTTAAATGTGATTTTTAATGTATTTATACAATAAATGCAGTAATGTCGAAGTACGTAAAACATTATTTGGCCTTTTTTTAATTATATAAATAGAGAAATATTTATTAAAGAAATGTCGATACAATAGTGTAGAATACAGTGATATAATAGTTATTTTTGTACTCATACATTGAAATTTGTTATTTCGCGTTGCCTAAGCAACGTCCGAAATGTCAGATTTCCCAGGTCTCCACCAGATAGACAACCCGGAATTTTCGACGAAAACATTCCTATTTCTAAAGCGTTTATTAATAAATTATATTTATTATAAAATAATATAGTATTTCAAACATTTCTTTACATAATATTAATATAAACAATGATGAAATAAGAATGAAATTGAATTTAAAAGGAACAAATTTAGTGCATTTGGTTACCAAGGTTGGCAATAAAATCTGCCCGATATGACAGCTGTAAAATACATAACCTACAAATGTAATGTTAGTTACCTCAATATAAATAAGAAATATACCGTGTGTCCCCCCACGTAAAGGTTGGCATAGGCAGTTAACATGTAAAATCAGTTTTTTGTAAATAAAAAGTGTCCGGCAAAAAATTATGCATCCAAATTTTATATCACAATACTGCCAATATCACTACATCTTATTTAATACAGATTACTTTATTTTGATACCGCAATTTAATGAAATTAATAATAATAATTCCTAATTTTCCGCCTACTCTTTTTATTGCTACTGACGTATAGTACCTGCAATTTGTTTTAAATATTTTAATCTGTCACTGTCAATTTCTGGCGATGGAAATTATTCAGCGTTCATTCCTGTGGTGTATTCGGATATTTTTCTTGCACTGCGCCCACATAATACATTCTAAAAATATTTACACGGTTCTCGACATTTAATGTATTCTTGATGACAGTGACAGATTAAAATATTTAAAACAAATTGCAAACACTACACGTCAGTAGCAATAAAAAGAGTAGGCGGAAAATTAGGAATTATTATTATTAATTTCATTAAATTGTGGTATCAAAATAAAGTAATCTGTATTAAATAAGATGTAAGGATATTGGCAGTATTTTGATATAAAATTTGGATGCATAGTTTTTTGCCGGACACTTTTTATTTACAAAAAACTGATTTTACATATTATTTGCCTATGCCAACCTTTACGTGGGACACACGGTATAGTTATTTGTATCACAAAGTAGGAAACTGCTATTTTGAGAGTGCGAGTTTATTTTGATAGGACGAGCCGTAGGCGAGTCCTGCAAATACGAGCACTCGCAAAATAGTTTCCAACCGAGGGATACACAAGATTTTTCGCGCCAACATTTATGTAAATTTAATAAATAAATTTAATTTATTACTCATTTTCTTAATGACAGGGAATTTTTTTATCCTGCTAACTTCACAATATTTGAATGTCAATTATATTTATTTTCCAATATCATAACCAAAAATATCTACATATTTTTATTTGGATTTTACACTTCAAATTCAATTATAATTACTTACAAATATGTTTAAAATCCATAAATATTCTGTTTTCTTGTATTGCAAATACGCAATTGTAGTTATATTGCCATAATATTTTTAAGTCAATGTAATACTTTGACATTTCTAGCGTCAGAAGTTAGCTAAAATTAGTGAAGTGGTGCCAACATATAATCATAAAAAGTTAGCAATTTTTGTCGAACTAGTACGACAAAAACATGATTTCCGACCGCTTAAGAGATATGTAATTGTATCAATGTCGGACGGCGGCGCGAAAATAAATTTACAAGTGATATTATAAATATTTAAATTTTTTCTAATATATTAGACAAATTAATTTGTGTGTTTATATTTGTAGTGCAACTTTGACAATTATCAAAATAACTCAGGGTTGGCAAATATCATGATATTTATATAAATATCAAAATATCATAATATCCGATATATATCCGATATATATCAGGAATTTCGTTCTTAGGCTATATGCAACAAAAAAACATGAAACGTAAAATACCTTTATTTTGGTAAACAACAAAAATCAAAGTAGTTTAAAATAACAAAAAACAAGACAAAAATTATTATTATTTAAGTAACAAGAAATAACATTTTTCCTAAATATATTATATAAATAGTAAATACCTAAATGAGTAAATACTATTGTAGTTTGACATATGATATAAAATATTCATATTTTTATTTAAGTAACAAAAAATAACATTTTCCTAAATATTTATATTACATAAATATCAAAATAACTTGTCGTTTGACATGTTTTTAAGTTTCGCACAACCGGGCCAAAGGAATATCATCATCATCATCATTATCTTCACGTAACACGACTTCATCACTTTTTGAGAAGACCCAGTCCAAGCTTTTGGCTTTTTTATCGGTATTTTCATTTAAACATTTAAAAACAAATATTAGTTTACTCGCTTTTTCACTCTGGGTATTTATTTTGTAAAAAATTAATGAGTGATATATATCATGATATATATCAATTAATAAATATCGGATATATATCAAGATATATATCATGATATATATCACTTGATATACAGGGTGTAAATCAAAAAGCGGGCCATAGGCGTTTAACATGGGAAATCAGTTTTTCCGTGAACAGAAGTTCCCAAATGGATTTAGACGAAAATGATTCAAATAAAAATTGTAGAGAATTTAATTCTGCATCTAAATCACTAATCAGATTTTATTTTGCACGTCTTGTAATCTGTATAACCAATTTTAAAGTTTTATAAATATTGCTCATTTGTAGTGATAGCCATGGAATTCAAACAAAATTACAAACAATCACATATCACTAGCATTATTTATAAAACTTTAAAATTGGTTTTACAGATTACAAGACGTGTAAAATAAAATCTGATTAGTGATTTAGATGCAGAATTAAATTCTCTACAATTTTTATTTGAACCATTTTCATCTAAAACCATTCGGTAACTTTTGCGCACGGAAAAACTTATTTCCCATGTTAAACGCCTATGGCCCGCTTTTTGATTTACACCCTGTATATCTGCCAACCCTGAAATAACTACTTGAAGAACTTCATTTCTTTGTATAGACATAGACTGTTATTAGTTTTATACTTTTCGTACAAGAAATATTGTACAAACCTCTTGCGTAAACTCGGTTCTTTCTGTTAAATAAAATAATGATGTTTAACATGCAGTTGTCAACAAATATTTTGACATGTTTTGCATTATTATTTTTTGACAACTAATAACATTTTAAAGATTACTTTGTATTTTATATTGATGCTTCACTCCTGAGGATTACTTATCTGTAGATCAGTAAATTGTTACATTATCTGGAACTACGCAATATGGCCCAATTATTTAAACGAGGATTGTGGTAATAATTTGAAAAATGTTTATAATATCTGTACAAATAAGAAAATTTAATACAAGTTCATTTACCATTGACAACAAATACGTGTTAAGAAAGTACTACTCAAATTCAGATTTCACGAAATATCACTAAAAATTGGCATATACTTTTATTTTATTTCTATATAACATAAACCCTAAGAAACTCGATGCTGTAGAGCGCATCGTCATAACTCTTAAATTTATAGAGATATGTCAATTTTCGATGTTTTTTGAAATGCTACTTTGAGTGGCTGCAACTCAAAATCTATTAAATATATTGAAAAATAGACTCAGTTCCTTTTCGTTTCATGCATTTTATTACAAATTAGCAAATTTTGAAATTTTTCGATTTCCCTTCCCCAAATTTCGATAGGCGATAACTCGATAAATATAAAAGAAACAGTCTCGCAAACTGGACCACTCGATTCAGCTCGTCAAAATACATAAGTGTGTAAAATTTCATTTAAATTGTTTTACGCGTTACAGAGGTAGAGCAAAAAATGTGAAAATGACGTTTTTGGCAAAAAAAAACCCTGACATTTGGCCTGAAACAGGTCATTTTCAGACTTTTTGCTCAAAAATTTCAACTCACCATCCGAATGTTCTGAAATTTTTAGGGTCTATGTATTTCGATGAACTGAATCCAATGGTTTAGTCTGCAAGTTCGTATCTCGTTTATTATTTGAGATATTGCTGATAGAAATTTTGGAAAAAAAATCCAAAATTTTCAATTTAAAAAAAATTTGGTATTTTGCTATAATATGCACGATTAACACAAAACTGAAGAGTATTTTTCGATTTCTTGCGTAATTTTTGAGTTGCAGTTCCTCAAAGTTGCCCTTCGAAAAACATCAAAAACCGCCATATCTCGAAAAATTTAAGAGATATGACGATGCGCTCTGCACCAGTGAGTTTTTTAAGGTTTATTTTATATAGAAATACAATAAAAGTATATGCCAATTTTTGTGATATTTCGTGAAGTACATCATATGAACTGTGTTTAAATGAGTAAGAAGAATGTTTTACGGAAATAAGAAATATAATAAATTTACAAGTGAAATCGGTAAATATTATAAAAATTTTAATTGTTTTCTAATATATTAGACAAATTAATTTGTGTTTATATTTATAGTTCAACTTTGACCAGTATCAAAAGAACTCCTTGAAGAACTTGATTTCTTTGTATAGATTGTTATTAGTTCTATACTTTTCGTACAAAAAATATTGTACAAACCTCTTGCGTGAACTCGATTCCCGGATTTGTTCACTCATCCGGGAACCAAGCGTTCCCGCATTTGGTATGTAAATAATTATTTCAATAATCAGTATAATAAAGAAGTTATTAGTGAGTATAAGTGAACTGTAGCACGGCGGGCTGAGACTGAAACTTAGGGTTGACAAATAAAACACAACACTTTAAAAATGATAAAAAATTATATTAATTTAAATGGTGAAATGATGAATTTAACAATTTTAGAAACAAATACAAATATTACAACGGCAACAACGTATGAATATGATCTTAGTTACAGTTACGAAAACATGTTTATTAGAAATTTTATTTGAAGTTCTACATTTTTTGTAGAGCACTACAGACGTCAGAAGACGTCTGCTCTGTTCAAAATCTAACAACTAACTCCCGTCTTGTGCTAGCCAAACTACCCATGTATCCCACATGTGGTGGAGAGGAAGGGAAAATCTTTCTCACAGAACTAGCACAAGAATTACCTAAAACTAAAACCTTAATCTAGGGTTGGACCAGGATCTGTAAATCTGTCAACCCCAGATGGCATTTCAAGCCGATATTTCAGAATATTTGCCGCGATAAACTCAAATGACTATTTCTGATAACTGAAAACTCTAACACACATGTGTGGTAATAAATTAAACTCAAGAACCCCTGTCAAAGCGATTTTCGATGCATTCATGTCCAAGCACAGTTTGAAACTTGATTCTTTAAAATCGCTTTGACTGTAAAAACAATAAATTCAACAATCAATATAAAAGAACAAGTAATATTTAATATTTTTTATTACAATAATACATTGGAAGCTATTAGACATTTGTAGAAACAAATCACTGCGCTCTTCCGCCTGGTCCGGCTTGCCAATAATCTCTCGTGCATCCTCGGGCCGTAGGGCCCCCCGGGCCTCTGCCCCGAGCCGCTGTAACACCTCCCGCAAAGCAGAGATCGGCGTAAACCTGGGCTCCAAGCCTAACAAGTCCACAGCATTCCTAGATTTTTTGCAGAGCATTTAATTGTCTACAATGTGGACAACCTTCAACAGTGGATTTACCCTTGGATGGATTTACCCTTGGACGTCGGTA
The DNA here is from genome assembly GCA_963942605.1 of Poecilus cupreus. NCBI lineage: Eukaryota > Metazoa > Arthropoda > Insecta > Coleoptera > Carabidae > Poecilus > Poecilus cupreus. Next base: position 38,337,915 of record OZ012713.1, read on the forward strand.
ACGTGGTTCTCTTGAAGGAACCAACTCCTCCCTTGACCTGGAGAATCGGACGGATCCTGCAGAGCAATAAAAACTATATGTGTGTTGCCCATTAACTAGTGTGCCCCCTTTGCAGTGAGTGCCCTCCAAGACAGAGAGTGTTCTCCGTATAGTGTATTGAAACATGTTCAATGGGGGCCGGGATGTTGGCGCGCTTCTGCACCTCATTTCCTACCCCCAACCCTCTACATTGTGGAGGGGGTGTATGTAAAAGTCACGTATTATATTGATGAGTTAGCTCATCTGGTCCTTCGAGTTCCTAGAAATACAAAACCATTCCTCGATCCTCAAGACGGATCGAATAGACATACAATTGTCACACAAAGCCAATCTCGTGATAAATGTTTATTTTATGTTCAAAAATCAAATGCTGTTTGTAAAGACATTTAAAATTCTATGTTTTATAAGAAATGTATTTTACAAAACATTGACATGCCTTGCAATCATTTTGTTTTGATTATCATTTGAAAATTAGAATGTAAATCTATAAATGTTTAATAATAATTACTGTATTTCAATAAACAATTATTTACTTTTTTGAAGACATGGAATACAGCAAATATATGTTTAACATTTTATTCTATTTTTATTTTCGATTTCATTATTCAGGTCAAATCAATTAGGCTCAATTAGTATTTAATAAGATTGCATCGTCGCTTCAACAGGAATCATTAGTGGCCAGCTAAAATATAAATAAGCTGTTGTTACAGTAGACGGATGTTTTCTATCGTCTCATCTCTTTCTAACACAATGAAGGAATACAAGTGAACGTAGAGTGGAGTACCACAGCAGCGCGATACAAGTAGCTAATTGAAATTCCTTTACAATTTGTTCGTTCACTCGCCACTCGTTCGTCTCAGAGGAAAGTCGCGTCGCGTATTCTGTCTTCTTAGAAGGCCATCATATCTAATTCAGGCCGCGAAACTTGATCCGCTGGGTGGAGGGATCGCGAAAGGGGCGCAAAGCATCTCAGAGAATTGCCTCTACGTGGGGTTCAACCTAGATCTTCGAACAAAAAAATAAAAAGGCGAGTTTTGTCGAAATTCTCTGTAGATGTTGTCGGTCCGGGATGTGCCGGTGCACCGCGACGTGTGTGTTATCGTAGGGGTGTAAGGCTTCATACCATTGTTCAATAGGCGTAGAGTAGTCCTTTGTTCCCATTGCGAGGCTTCAAGAGGTGCGTGAGTCACGCCGTGATGAAAACTATTGTGCAATAGTATAGTCGCCAAGCCCCGTAATGCACCCGCGTAACTAGGCGTATTTCCTCCATGGGAGGGGCGTACACCGGCAAAGTGTAACGTTTTGCTAATTGACAACACGCTCCGGTTGTTGTCGTAGAGTCACTTGCGCCCTAGATTGTAAGTTAGCTACAGTTCGGAAACTGTTAGGTAGGGCTAGACAGGCAAGAAATGAAACCATCATTGAAACCATCATTGAAGCCAACATTGAAGCTGGGGGTGTGCTGTGGGATGAGTGGTGTGCTGTGGGATGAATGGTGTGCTGTGGAATGAATGGTGTGTGCTGAAAGAATGATGACCATAACTTGTTCTCTTGTACAATTTACTGCCTTGTATTTTGAGTTTATGTTTCAGATATCATCAAACTTCAACAAATATTTTCCTAATCACAACATGTACGTTTTTTTCAGGTTAATAATTAATCTTTTATCTAATACATTGTTTTTATGTTTATAGGAACAGGTGGACAACATCAACAAATATTTTCTCCTAACTAAAGTATGTTTTATTTCAGGTTCACAGTTATTCTTTTATCTAATACATTGTGTTTATGTTTATAGGGACTCGTGGACAACATCACCGCAGCCGTCATCACCTCACCCCGACCATCTGGGCTGTCGTCCGCGCCTAGCTTTAAGCAGGTCAAAGTTACCCAGTTTTTACTGAGGTAGTGCGTTTTAAAGCTCATTTTTTAATCATCGTCATCGGAGCCTACATCATCAACATCAACATCTACACCTGGAGGGCTCAAAAACCCTCCGGCAACAGAATCATCAGGACCGACGCCCGCTGTCAGTAACTATGATGTAAGAAAATTTATTTTATTCATAAAAAAATAATCACAATTTTTATTTCATGTTTAAGTTCTGATTATTTTTTAAGAAAAATATAATTTAATTTATTGATATATATATATTTTGATTGCTTCTAATTTAGTTTTGTGTGTTTACAGAAACAGTTGCAGCAGCGATGAAGCCGCACCCCTACTTCAGGTTTTGCCGGGAGTTTTCCTGGAGGGCTAAGGGAGGAATTTCCGGGGGTGAGGTCAGCCTTCTCTCTCTTGTCAATGCAGGGGACTGATCCAGGCTTTACATTTCCAATTAAAATGTTGTATATACAAACATTAAAAATGTATCAACGTCTTCAACAATAAAATGAACTACTTACCAATAAATATGTATTTTAATTTTATAGTATCCCATACACCAATTATATTTTCAGATTACAAAATAAAGAAATCTATGAACTAAATATGTATACCTACTTATTCAGATTGAAAAATAAAGGAATATGTTATATATTTAAAAATTATTTACAAAATATATTTTAATCCATAAGCATTTATAAACTAAATTTAATAATTATATTTTGTATATCTACATAAATATCACAAGTTTACAAATCATTTATTTAAATGTCAAACATATGAATTGTTTCTCTTATTGGAAGTTCTAATATATTATACAAAATAAACAAATTAATCCTGCTAATACTTTGAATTCAATTTAAACTATGTTAGCACTACACTAAAATTGTGATTTTTACTGATATGATTCAAGTAAATGCGTAATTATATGCGTTAAAAAATAGTTGCTGTTGTTAGCTGAACTTTTGCGGTGATTTTTTCTCGTCTAATCGTAAAATGGTTCAAATAAAATCTGCTAAAACTAAATATGTTGTTAGTTTATATTTCATCAACGCATAAATAAATAAAAAAGTATTTCTGATAAAATATCTGGAGGGTTAATGATCACGCTCCAAATTATGGAATTTCCGATATGTAGTTCTTGATGTCGCCTATAAAAATTTCGCAGATGGCGCCAGCTACCACGCTGAAGATCGAACAAAATAGTTATGCATAAGGCAGACTACACACTTGTCATTTATCACCAAGAAGTCACTTCCTTTGGACTAGTGTTAAAGCGGCTGCACTTCTACCGCTAATAAATGGCGGCGCTTTTACCGCTAAATGTGTAAACACGTCAAAATCTTTACGCGGCGGTCAATTTACAGCAGTTGAGAAAAACTTTCAAGTGTGTAACAGGCTTTAAAGGAAGATCTATTCTTGACTCGGATCGATCAATATTTTAGATTCTGCGCAGTTGACAGTTTGTTGAAACATTTGAATAGAATACTTGCAATAAAATATTTTTCCAATAAATCATATGAATTTGTGCTTAATGCATTTATGACTTTTGTAAGCTCAAGATTGTCAAAAGTTATATTGAATTTACTATGTATAAACATACTCAAATACTTTTTAAATTATTAATAGCAATGACAATGTTAAACAAAGCCTAAATACACAGCTGGAGGTTTGTGAAGATGCTGAAATATATTCGTGCGCTGACCAGGCGTTGAAATTCCTGTAAAGTAGAGCAGAGTGGGATTCAGGCCGAATTCAGTTACAAAATAATATTTTTATCATGTTTATTTATCATATATGTTGAAATAAGTTATTTATCTTACAAGTGCGCGACTAACTTGCCTCTAAAGTTAGTAGAGTCCTTCAAAATGGAATATCTAGTTATTATTAGTGACTAGGGGGTATGCTATTTGACGGATAGTGATGACATTTGTTGGATTTGTTAACTAAACTATTGGGAACAACATGTTTTACACCGCGTTTAAATATCTTTACTAGCGCGCGACTTACAGGCCACTATATTTAGTAGAGTCCTACAAATCGCAATATCTGGTTATTATTATCTATTTGGGGGTATTCTATTTGACGGATAGTGATGACATTTAGTAGATTCATTAAAAAAACCATGGGGAATAACATGGTTTACACCGCGTTCAAATATCTTTACTAGCGCGCGACTTACAGGCTACTAAAGTTAGTAGAGTCCTACAAAAAGCAATATCTGGTTATTATTAGTTGTTTGGGGGTATTCTATTTGACGGATAGTGATGACATTTAGTAGATTTATTAAAAAAACTATGGGGAATAACATGGTTTACACCGCGTTCAAATATCTTTACTAGCGCGCGACTTACAGGCTACTAAATTTAGTAGAGTCCGTCAAAAAGCAATATCTGGTTATTATTAGTTGTTTTGGGGGTATTCTATTTGACGGATAGTGATGAAATCTATTAAATTTGTTAATTAAACTATGGGGAACAACATGTTTTACACCGCGTTTAAATATCTTTACTAGCACGCGACTTACAGGCCACTATATTTAGTAGAGTCCTACAAATCGCAATATCTGGTTATTATTATCTATTTGGGGGTATTCTATTTGACGGATAGTGATGACATTTAGTAGATTCATTAAAAAAACCATGGGGAATAACATGGTTTACACCGCGTTCAAATATCTTTACTAGCGCGCGACTTACAGGCTACTAAAGTTAGTAGAGTCCTACAAAAAGCAATATCTGGTTATTATTAGTTGTTTGGGGGTATTCTATTTGACGGATAGTGATGACATTTAGTAGATTTATTAAAAAAACTATGGGGAATAACATGGTTTACACCGCGTTCAAATATCTTTACTAGCGCGCGACTTACAGGCTACTAAATTTAGTAGAGTCCGTCAAAAAGCAATATCTGGTTATTATTAGTTGTTTTGGGGGTATTCTATTTGACGGATAGTGATGAAATCTATTAAATTTGTTAATTAAACTATGGGGAACAACATGTTTTACACCGCGTTTAAATATCTTTACTAGCACGCGACTTACAGGCCACTATATTTAGTAGAGTCCTACAAATCGCAATATCTGGTTATTATTATCTATTTGGGGGTATTCTATTTGACGGATAGTGATGACATTTAGTAGATTCATTAAAAAAACCATGGGGAATAACATGGTTTACACCGCGTTCAAATATCTTTACTAGCGCGCGACTTACAGGCTACTAAAGTTAGTAGAGTCCTACAAAAAGCAATATCTGGTTATTATTAGTTGTTTGGGGGTATTCTATTTGACGGATAGTGATGACATTTAGTAGATTTATTAAAAAAACTATGGGGAATAACATGGTTTACACCGCGTTCAAATATCTTTACTAGCGCGCGACTTACAGGCTACTAAATTTAGTAGAGTCCGTCAAAAAGCAATATCTGGTTATTATTAGTTGTTTTGGGGGTATTCTATTTGACGGATAGTGATGAAATCTATTAAATTTGTTAATTAAACTATGGGGAACAACATGTTTTACACCGCGTTTAAATATCTTTACTAGCACGCGACTTACAGACCACTAAGCATTGAAAACCATTTGAAATTGTGTTAATTCAATAAACATTTAAAAACCAATTCGAATTTTCCCGCCTTATGATAAAAAGAATTTATTCATTTTTGCTATCGTTGGCAACACTATATTGCAATCAATGTTCCCACACATAGCAAAAATTAATAAATTCTCTTTCTTATCCTAAGGAAAATTCGAATTGGTTTTAAATTGTTTATTGATATACATCGACATTTTAACAAAATTTAAAATGGTTTTTAGTAGCACGTAAGTCGCGCGCTAGTAGAGCTATTATGTTGTGGGTAGCACGTTTTGACAGCTGGTTAACAAATAACTAGCAGTAACTTTTTACTGGTGCATTTTAGAGAAAAATTGATCAAGCAAAAAAGATGCGCAGTATACCACTGACTTCAGATATGTTGTGGGTAACACGTTTTGACGGCTAGTTAACGAGAAATTAGCAGTAACTTTTTATTGGTGCGTTTTAGAGAAAAATTGTTCAAGCAAAAAAGATGCGCAGTATACCACTGACTTCAGATATGTTGTGGGTAACACGCTTTGACAGCTGGTTAACGAGTAATTAGCAGTAACTTTTTACTTGTGCATTTTAGAGAAAAATTGATCAAGCAAAAAAGATGCGCAGTATACCACTGACTTCAGATATGTTGTGGGTAACACGTTTTGACAACTGGTTAACGAGAAATTAGCAGTAACTTTTTATTGGTGCGTTTTAGAGAAAAATTGATCAAGCAAAAAAGATGCGCAGTATACCACTGACTTCAGATATGTTGTGGGTAACACGTTTTGACGGCTGGTTAACGAGAAATTAGCAGTAACTTTTTATTGGTGCGTTTTAGAGAAAAATTGATCAAGCAAAAAAGATGCGCAGTATACCACTGACTTCAGATATGTTGTGGGTAACACGTTTTGACGGCTGGTTAACGAGAAATTAGCAGTAACTTTTTATTGGTGCGTTTTAGAGAAAAATTATTCAAGCAAAAAAGATGCGCAGTTTACCACTGACTTCAGATATGTTGTGGGTAACACGCTTTGACAACTGGTTAACGAGAAATTAGCAGTAACTTTTTATTGGTGCGTTTTAGAGAAAAATTGATCAAGCAAAAAAGATGCGCAGTATACCACTGACTTCAGATATGTTGTGGGTAACACGTTTTGACGGCTGGTTAACGAGAAATTAGCAGTAACTTTTTATTGGTGCGTTTTAGAGAAAAATTGATCAAGCAAAAAAGATGCGCAGTATACCACTGACTTCAGATATGTTGTGGGTAACACGTTTTGACGGCTGGTTAACGAGAAATTAGCAGTAACTTTTTATTGGTGCGTTTTAGAGAAAAATTGTTCAAGCAAAAAAGATGCGCATTATACCACTGACTTCAGATATGTTGTGGGTAACACGCTTTGACGGCTGGTTAACGAGTAATTAGCAGTAACTTTTTACTGGTGCATTTTAGAGAAAAATTGATCAAGCAAAAAAGATGCGCAGTATACCACTGACTTTAGATATGTTGTGGGTAACACGCTTTGACGGCTGGTTAACGAGTAATTAGCAGTAACTTTTTACTGGTGCATTTTAGAGAAAAATTGTTCAATCAAAAAAGATGCGCAGTATACCACTGACTTCAGATATGTTGTGGGTAACACGTTTTGACGGCTGGTTAACGAGAAATTAGCAGTAACTTTTTATTGGTGCGTTTTAGAGAAAAATTATTCAAGCAAAAAAGATGCGCAGTATACCACTGACTTCAGATATGTTGTGGGTAACACGCTTTGACGGCTGGTTAACGAGTAATTAGCAGTAACTTTTTACTGGTGCATTTTAGAGAAAAATTGATCAAGCAAAAAAGATGCGCAGTATACCACTGACTTCAGATATGTTGTGGGTAACACGTTTTGACGGCTGGTTAACGAGAAATTAGCAGTAACTTTTTATTGGTGCGTTTTAGAGAAAAATTGATCAAGCAAAAAAGATGCGCAGTATACCACTGACTTCAGATATGTTGTGGGTAACACGCTTTGACGGCTGGTTAACGAAGTTGAAAATAGGGTAGTATTTTACGGGTTGTTTGTTGTTTCAAATGCGATTACGCAAGAAATACTAACCCTAGGCTATTTTAAATCGCAGATTCGAAATCTAAGGACCTTAATGAAGGGTGTCGCGCTCTTATCTCAATTTTTTTTACCCCAAAATTTAATAGTAAAAACACCAAGACTAGTCCAACTTTTTTTTGGAAAAAACCCAAAAAAATCGAGCTAAGGGTGGATTCCTATAGATTCAGCCCTAAAAACTCCAATGGCGGTCTTGAAAATTGGCGCTCACCCTTAAATCTTATGTTATTAAATAAAACAAAGTAAATACTGCTCTAATTATGTAACTACACATCCTATCGCAAAATGGTTGGTGAAATCGTATTCAGCACATTCTAAAAGGGGTACACAATAATTTCTAGCCCTTTACAGTTAATTTGAAAGTAAATAAAACATTTTATTTCTGTAACAATATCTTTATTATCTCAATGCATAAGTACAAGTTATCATTTATTTATTATTATAACTTAAATAAAACACAAGAGTACAAGTATATAATTTTTATTATATTATTTATTTGGAATGAATACAAAGTTCAGATCTCCTGGATTGACATTGGAAGAAAGAGACTGAAACTCCTCTGGCATTCGCCTGACATCCTGGGGAAACTTCCGGAAAACCCAGGACAGAAGAGCAGCGTCGCCGGCCACTAAACAAACAGAAATACATCAGTAAGTAAATCAATTCACTAATGAGTTAATTTAATGAACTTACATTGGTGTTGGAAACGGCGAACTATGTTGAAGAATTCCTTGAAGGCTGCATCTGCCAGCCGCAAACTCTTGGCTGAAACAACAAAATAAATAAGAAACTGCAAATGAAAATGAAACAATGTATAATTACATGTGTGGAGTAGAAAGTAAACACGTAGAAATCCAGCGAAGACGACCAAGTTCCCTGTGTCATCTTCATTCCTATTTTAAGAAACAGAACAAAAACAATCCACAAAAATAAAACAAACAGTAAACACCTACACTAAAAGGAAGAGAAAAAGCACAAAGATATATAAATAAAGAGAAATTCAGGACGAGAAGTTCTGTCCCACGGCGGACGATTCATTTCCATCGGCGGTAGAATCTGCAACTTCATCCCTCGATGGTAGACACAGGAACATTGCCCATCTCTCACGGTGGCTGACTCTGCAATGATTCTAGAAAAATAAAAACAATAAATTAGAAATAAATAAACAACAGAAATGTTAAAAATATAAAAATAAATCTTACTTCTAGTACTTCTATTTCTTGTCTTCATTATTCTTGATCTCTGTAAACAAATAAAAACAGAAAAAATTTAAAACATTGAAACAATTTAAATCTGCAAATGAAAACTTACGTATTAAAAATAGAAATCTGAAAGAGAAATGCTGTAAAGGAATACAAGTACATGGGTTAGTAGACTTAAGCCTAACTTAAATTAAAGCTGAAATAAAATGGATTAACTTAAAATTAGCTTAAAAGTACCCAAAACCATTAAAGCTAAATTAAAACTAAGATTCACACCACCCCACAGACATTCCAGTGCCTCTTTGACTCTAATAACAGCAACCGGTGTGTTGTGTTTTTCAAAAAGAAACGTGGGTCGTCTAGCCGAACCCCGCATGGTCTCTTACTTCGCGATCCCGCAGGGGCCCGAGCTCATGTCACAGAATCACGTTAGCCGATCAACTACTTTCTCTGCCATCCGGAATTCACATTGAAAACCTAACCATTCACAAAGAGCCTATCATTTGTGTGGTTGAAAAGTTATCGTGAAACCTCAGAAAACTGTTAAGGCGCATCGGATGCGATATTTGCCGAGAGATGGTACCAGTCATGACTCTGGATCCACTCTAGATGATCGGACTGCTGTGAGCATGCCCCACGCGCCGCGTTAGCGCTAAACCAGTAATCGGAATAAATTGAATCGATGGTCTTCACGTGAAGACAGAGCGCTTTGCAAAAATCCCGTAAACGGTTCCCGGCTGATTCTACAACGGACACAGAGTATGACCTGCAGCGGTGCGTTCTCACCCACCCACCTACTGACTGTACTAAAGCACTCCAGCTCGTACTGCGTAGGCCGCACATACGAAATCATACTCCGCGAACGTTCACTGATTCTACACGTAGTTGCAACGGACACAACAGTATGACCTGCAGAGGTTTGTTCTCTCCACCCTATAGGAAGATGGAGAGACTCACAGACTGTACGAGCCACTCCAGGCATGCACTGCGTGAGCCAAACGTACGAAATCATACTCTTGTGTAGTGAGAGAAGCCCACTCGCGAACGATAAATTTTGATTGTAAGACGAACGTGTGATCAGGCACCTATCACTTCAGTTCGCGAACGCGCCCAGCCTCCATCCAAAATGCCCGACTGCTAACCGATTTCACAAATTTAATCACCCACTTAATCACCCAACGGTCAAACTTGAATTTTATACTTAAATACAGTAATTGCATACCATATTCAACTATAAAATTCACATTTAATGTACGCGAGGAGTTGAGTTTTCACAAAATCAAATAGCACAGAGCGACGCAGCTTCTACCTTCGCGAACAAAACTCAACTGAACGAAATCGAACATGGCAGATAGATACCTCTAGCCATACCCCGCTACCGCACAATCATTCAAAAGTCACGTAGGCCAGCGCAGATTCAATGCTTTCGATGCTAAATGGAATGCGACAAGTTTCGACCAACACTAGCCACGCGTTTCCTTGATCAAAACAAGCTTCATTGCAATAAAAATACATTTTTACTTTGAAACATTACAAATAAAATATGTAACAATAATAATATTGTTTAATATTACCGATGCTTTCACAGGAGAAGAAAATAAACAAATAATTCACACAATGTAATATACATTCATGTCATCCGTATACAACTACCTATTTATTAACAAATTTCTTATTGAAAGTAGAAACTAGAAAGTCCATTTTACTAGTATTTGAATTTAAAAAACCATAAAAATGTCACGCCAATCTTTCACAGAAATAACCAACATCTCCTCAGATTTCGACAATTAAATTAAGCCACGCTGTCAATGCTACACAAATACACCATTCGGATTTCAATATACTCCTTTTATATTTATAATAAAATGAAGCACATTAAAATCAGGTTGTTAATTTATTTTTAAAACTAAAATATGTACTATAAATCTTATAACTATATCTAATCGTTACTGATTATGACACTTTGCAAAACGTTTTTCATGTTCTAAATTGATTGGCAGACATTCTAATTAAAATGTACACATTCAAAATTCATATTAATGGCTTATTTTTATTCGTCAAATATGAGACTACATGGACAAAAATGATTTATAGATTCATGGAAATCTTTAGGACAGTAGGTGTATAAAGGAAAACATACAGAATAAGTAATAAACATCAAAGTCACTTACGATGTTGGTGGTTTCAAATGATGTTAGATAAATAAACCCCTGGGGAGTTATTTCTGCACATAAAATACAAGTGTCAGTAATTTCTGTAATGTATTATTTATATATGTATGAAAACCTATCAGAAACTTTAAAGTTTTGTGGTGTTTATATGAAGTCCATGTCTGTATCAGTTACTTGGATTTCCAGATCTGTCAAAATATAGCTCAGAACAATCAATTATAACAGCAACTTTTCGACCAAAGGTGTCCAGAAAATCCGGTCGCACATCGTTAATTTCCCTGTATCTTTCCGTTCTCTTGGTCCGGCTTCTGAAAATAATTTGAGGATCTTCTTCCAGCGTCTGGAAGTCAGTCGGATCATCTTGTTTCCCTTTTTTTTACAGGTGTAGAGGAAACTTCAAACTCCGGTGGTAGTTTGTTTAGAGAAGTTCCATCCACTAGTTTTGATGGCGCACAAAGATTTTCTCCAACCTCTTGGAGTTTAGCCTACATATTTATATTTTAACTCAGTATTAATGTTTCATTCATGTCAATTTCTTTTCTGTCAAAAGTGAGCGCATGTAGCACTCTCACACGGCGATTGCTTGAACTAGATGTAACAGCGGCGTAGATTTCTTTTAAACTATGGTGGGCTATCAATTTTTAATTTATATTTTTTAGATAAAAATATAATTATAACTATTTTTGCCATGTAGTCCATGTAATTTTGAGCATGTTTGGCTTTTTTTTCTTACTATTTAATGAAGCATTATTAATTTATCAATAAAAGTACATTTGTAATATTCAAAACAACTTGAACGCCACTGCTAGAGGTGCAAGTAATCTGATTGGTCGAATGTATGTAGGCGGGTACAATTACAATTTTAAATAATATTTAATGCGTAATTTATAATTTTTATACAACGAAATTATGCTTTGTAAGTCCATATTGTATGAAACATCAGCGGCACAAGATACTATTATCAGTATTGAATTAGTTTATTAGCCAATTTTATTAAAAATCACAAGAGTAAAGTACCTTTTGCAGCCGCCGAAAATTGTCTGAAACGAAATTAAAAATCGAAAACAGCGAACGCAAATGTTACATGGAGCAAGGAGGACGCAGCGCAGCAGGCAGAGGAATGTTAAAAAAACGTAAATTTATCTTGCTCCAAATAACAATTATACGCGATTAAAAAACATGTATTGTACATCAAAATGACCGCTGAACTCTCCTCTTTCTACCAGTATATAAATTGTATATGTTAATATGTCTGAAACGAAATTAAAAATCGAAAACAGCGAACGCAAATGTTACATGGAGCAAGGAGGACGCAGCGCAGCAGGCAGAGGAATGTTAAAAAAACGTAAATTTATCTTGCTCCAAATAACAATTATACGCGATTAAAAAACATGTATTGTACATCAAAATGACCGCTGAACTCTCCTCTTTCTACCAGTATATAAATTGTATATGTTAATATGTCTGAAACGAAATTAAAAATCGAAAACAGCGAACGCAAATGTTACATGGTGCAGGGAGGACGCAGCGCGGCAGGCAGAGGAATGTTAAAAACACGTAAATTTATCTTGCTCCAAATAACAATTATACGCGATTAAAAAACATGTATTATACATCAAAATGACCGCTGAACTCTCCTCTTTCTACCAGTATATAAATTGTATATGTTAATATGTCTGAAACGAAATTAAAAATCGAAAACAGCGAACGCAAATGTTACATGGTGCAGGGAGGACGCAGCGCGGCAGGCAGAGGAATGTTAAAAAAACGTAAATTTATCTTGCTCCAAATAACAATTATACGCGATTAAAAAACATGTATTGTACATCAAAATGACCGCTGAACTCTCCTCTTTCTACCAGTATATAAATTGTATATGTTAATATGTCTGAAACGAAATTAAAAATCGAAAACAGCGAACGCAAATGTTACATGGTGCCAGGAGGACGCAGCGCGGCAGGCAGAGGAATGTTAAAAACACGTAAATTTATCTTGCTCCAAATAACAATTATACGCGATTAAAAAACATGTATTATACATCAAAATGACCGCTGAACTCTCCTCTTTCTACCAGTATATAAATTGTATATGTTAATATGTCTGAAACGAAATTAAAAATCGAAAACAGCGAACGCAAATCTTACATGGTGCAGGGAGGACGCAGCGCAGCAGGCAGAGGAATGTTAAAAAAACGTAAATTTATCTTGCTCCAAATAACAATTATACGCGATTAAAAAACATGTATTATACATCAAAATGACCGCTGAACTCTCCTCTTTCTACCAGTATATAAATTGTATATGTTAATATGTCTGAAACGAAATTAAAAATCGAAAACAGCGAACGCAAATGTTACATGGTGCAGGGAGGACGCAGCGCGGCAGGCAGAGGAATGTTAAAAACACGTAAATTTATCTTGCTCCAAATAACAATTATACGCGATTAAAAAACATGTATTATACATCAAAATGACCGCTGAACTCTCCTCTTTCTACCAGTATATAAATTGTATATGTTAATATGTCTGAAACGAAATTAAAAATCGAAAACAGCGAACGCAAATGTTACATGGTGCTGGGAGGACGCAGCGCGGCAGGCAGAGGAATGTTAAAAACACGTAAATTTATCTTGCTCCAAATAACAATTATACGCGATTAAAAAACATGTGTTATACATCAAAATGACCGCTGAACTCTCCTCTTTCTACCAGTATATAAATTGTATATGTTAATATGTCTGAAACGAAATTAAAAATCGAAAACAGCGAACGCAAATGTTACATGGTGCCAGGAGGACGCAGCGCGGCAGGCAGTGGAATGTTAAAAACACGTAAATTTATCTTGCTCCAAATAACAATTATACGCGATTAAAAAACATGTATTATACATCAAAATGACCGCTGAACTCTCCTCTTTCTACCAGTATATAAATTGTATATGTTAATATGTCTGAAACGAAATTAAAAATCTAAAACAGCGAACGCAAATGTTACATGGTGCAGGGAGGACGCAGCGCAGCAGGCAGAGGAATGTTAAAAAAACGTAAATTTATCTTGCTCCAAATAACAATTATACGCGATTAAAAAACATGTATTATACATCAAAATGACCGCTGATCTCTCCTCTTTCTACCAGTATATAAATTGTATATGTTAATATGTCTGAAACGAAATTAAAAATCGAAAACAGCGAACGCAAATGTTACATGGTGCCAGGAGGACGCAGCGCGGCAGGCAGAGGAATGTTAAAAACACGTAAATTTATCTTGCTCCAAATAACAATTATACGCGATTAAAAAACATGTATTATACATCAAAATGACCGCTGAACTCTCCTCTTTCTACCAGTATATAAATTGTATATGTTAATATGTCTGAAACGAAATTAAAAATCGAAAACAGCGAACGCAAATGTTACATGGTGCAGGGAGGACGCAGCGCAGCAGGCAGAGGAATGTTAAAAAAACGTAAATTTATCTTGCTCCAAATAACAATTATACGCGATTAAAAAACATGTATTATACATCAAAATGACCGCTGAACTCTCCTCTTTCTACCAGTATATAAATTGTATATGTTAATATGTCTGAAACGAAATTAAAAATCGAAAACAGCGAACGCAAATGTTACATGGTGCAGGGAGGACGCAGCGCAGCAGGCAGAGGAATGTTAAAAAAACGTAAATTTATCTTGCTCCAAATAACAATTATACGCGATTAAAAAACATGTATTATATATCAAAATGACCGCTGAACTCTCCTCTTTCTACCAGTATATAAATTGTATATGTTAATATGTCTGAAACGAAATTAAAAATCGAAAACAGGGAACGCAAATGTTACATGGTGCACGGAGGACGCAGCGCGGCAGGCAGAGGAATGTTAAAAAAACGTAAATTTATCTTGCTCCAAATAACAATTATACGCGATTAAAAAACATGTATTATACACCAAAATGACCGCTGAACTCTCCTCTTTCTACCAGTATATAAATTGTATATGTTAATATGTCTGAAACGAAATTAAAAATCGAAAACAGCGAGTGCAAATTTGACCTGCTGAAAGGAGGAGGAAGAGCAGCAGGCACAGGTAGTTTAAAAACACGTAAATTTATCTTGCTCCAAATAACAATTATACGCGATTAAAAAACATGTATTATACATCAAAATGACCGCTGAACTCTCCTCTTTCTACCAGTATATAAATTGTATATGTTAATATGTCTGAAACGAAATTAAAAATCGAAAACAGCGAACGCAAATGTTACATGGTGCAGGGAGGACGCAGCGCAGCAGGCAGAGGAATGTTAGAAAAATGTAAATTTATCTTGCTCCAAATAACAATTATACGCGATTAAAAAACATGTATTATATATCAAAATGACCGCTGAACTCTCCTCTTTATACCAGTATATAAATTGTATATGTTAATATGTCTGAAACGAAATTAAAAATCGAAAACAGCGAACGCAAATGTTACATGGTGCAAGGAGGACGCAGCGCGGCAGGCAGAGGAATGTTAAAAAAACGTAAATTTATCTTGCTCCAAATAACAATTATACGCGATTAAAAAACATGTATTATACATCAAAATGACCGCTGAACTCTCCTCTTTCTACCAGTATATAAATTGTATATGTTAATATGTCTGAAACGAAATTAAAAATCGAAAACAGCGAGTGCAAATTTGACCTGCTGAAAGGAGGAGGAAGAGCAGCAGGCACAGGAAGTTTAAAAACACGTAAATTTATCTTGCTCCAAATAACAATTATACACGATTAAAAAACATGTATTATACATCAAAATGACCGCTGAACTCTCCTCTTTCTACCAGTATATTAATTGTATATGTTAATATGTCTGAAACGAAATTAAAAATCGAAAACAGCGAACGCAAATGTTACATGGTGCAGGGAGGACGCAGCGCGGCAGGCAGAGGAATGTTAAAAAAACGTAAATTTATCTTGCTCCAAATAACAATTATACGCGATTAAAAAACATGTATTATACATCAAAATGACCGCTGAACTCTCCTCTTTCTACCAGTATATAAATTGTATATGTTTGAAACGAAATTAAAAATCGAAAACTGCGAACGCAAATGTTACACGGTGCAAGATTGAACTGTAGGTAGTGGCGCGAAGCACGAATCAACTTTAAATTCTAAATTTTCTTGAGAAATTGTTTTTAATTCATATGATGTTTCTAATATTTTATAATTTTGCTTAGGAAGCTGCTCTAAATCACGAAAATTAATTTAAAAATTATTTTGCGCGGGACGGTGGACTATTTGTTGTAAATTTGATTTTGTTCAAATTTAAAAGGAAAATTAATTCTCAAAAAAAAATTTGCGTGGGACGCTGGGCGATTTTTCGACATTTTGATTTTGTTCATGCATTTTAAGTGAAAATTGAAGTTAAAAAATGTTTGCGTGAGGCGCAAAGTTAATTCCGAAAAAATATTTGACTTCATGCGTATTTGCTCACAGGCAAATTAATAAAACACAAATCCCAACGCCCCCCAGCATATTTTTCTTTTTTTTTTTTAGAATTATCGAATATCGGACCCGATCTGTTCTTTGGATCGGTCCGTCAACAAATAAATTGTACAATACAATAATTTTTACAAACAAATATAAGATAATATAATAATACATTTTATTGTGCAAATCTGCTTCTTCGTTCTGGCTGCTGAAGACGTTCATGTTCGAGGGCCAAGTTCTACTCCGGGTGGTGGACGCGGATCACCGGCAGTTCTTGCGCAGTTTGTGTTTGACGGCTGGTTGTGTTTCGAGTTGAAAAACACTGAACAAAATGTTTCAAAAGTTTTAAATAATTAAATCGACTATATTTATCGAATTTCGAAATGTAATTGTTATTAATTTTCAATTAAACATTGATTTTATCATCCTTTTATCAGCTAAATACATATAAAATAAATGTAACGAATACATAAAATTAATAATAAAATGACTGAAAAAGCAACAACGTGTTGTTATAAAATATTCTTTATGTAACAAAACACATAAAAAAATAAATTGGCTGTATTTGTTGAACCACTGTTCACATTATACCACCTCTTTATTTGACTCACCAGGAAAACTGTAGGTGACCAAAACAACATAAAAGAAGCTGAAACAAGCACTTTGTAACACTGAATAAATATATTAAATATTGTTAAAGTGACAAAATGAATAAATAAACAGTCTTAAAGACAGAAATATAATTTTATTGTGATGGGAAGAATACAATAAGTGAGACAAAATAAAACGAAATACTGTAATATAAAAATCAGGAGCGAAGTGACAAGAAAATAAAAGCTGCGACACATCCGGTAAAAACATCTGCTGCGTGTGAGCGCTCCACTAACACAAAGAGGACAAGTCCTTGAAAAGCTCTGGTTATGTGAATTCAACGATAAATATTAAAAAAAAAAATGTATTAGAACAAAATTATAATAAAATAAACAAAAAATAAAAATTATTATTTTAATTTTACTCTATCTTGGAAATGTCCACACAGACATCGAACACGACGTTCCACGAGGGAAAGTTGTCTTTGTTCAGATCAATGTGCCAGTCATGATAGTTATCGTACTCAAGGTCAGGTGTGAAGGTGCGCGAGTGTCCAGTGGCGGCGTCAGTGACCCGCGCCGAGCAACGGAACATGTGCAGCTGTTCACCCGGCACCGGGATGTACACGTCGAGGTCGAACTGTGAGTCGGATAGCGAGTACCAGCACACAGCGGTGCCGGCGGCACTAGTTAAGAGACAGCGCTGGCATTTGGTGTTCTGTTTCGCCCGCCACGTGGAGCCGGCCCTGTACGTGACGTCCTGGTGCGCAGAGCCGTAGTGCGCGGTCCGTGTGCCTCGCGACACATCCACATCGCATATGTAACACTGGGTGCGCTGCTGGCAGAAGAAATACTCGTGTTTACTGCACTTGTTAGAGTAGTCAATGTACGTGCAGCCCTGGGTTCGGTACCTGCAGGCTTGCTTGTCGGGGGCGCAGCGCTCGCACTACAAACCCAGGCACGTCAACACTGCTCTGCATTTGCGGCACTTCCCCACCGCCCGCGCCAGCTGCTCGGTCGCGGCGCTCACCCTCCGCTTCAGAGTCACGGTGAACGTGGTGCCGTCAAACCCGCCCAGCACGGCGAGGAGGGCGTTGGTGTCCAATACTAGCGACGAGTCCTCCTGGATCGCCAGGCAGCCTTCCGGCGCCACTTGTCCTTTCTTCGTCACCTGCTCGTCTTCACGTTTGATGTCGACGGTGTAGCTGTAGTCCGGGGCTTGGTTCGAACCGCCCACCAAGCGCACCGCGTGGAAGATCTTCCCCGTGGCCACGCACACCTTGGTGTGCAGCAGGAACAGCAGCTGGAACGCCGAGATGACATAGTTGCGCAGACTGGCCGCGGCGATGTCGTGGGTGAGGCGGCAGGGGTTGTCGAGCACGCGGTCCGGGTGCTCCCCGCGGCAGTGCGCCAACATGGCCGCGCGGGGGCCCACCCAGCACCGGGCACACGTAGCGGCGGTACTCGTGCGCGATCTCTTCTGCCTCCGCTGCGAACGGCACCGTCTCGCGGCACCCGAGCTCCCAGTTCTTACATGGAAATTTTAGGAGCTTTGCTACGGCCTGGTATTGCATGTTGAGGGTGGCTGGGTGCTTGGGGGCGTAGCACTGGCCGCACACCCCCGTCCCGTCGTGCTGCAGGTACACGGGGCTCCTCGAGAGGTACCCCTCGCAGCTGCTGCACTTCAGGTCTTCCAGGACGTCCGCTGGAATGTCCATGCTCTTCTCGTGCTGACTTATTTACAACCTAGCACAGAAAAGCAACTATTAGTTCATTTATAATTAAATAAGCAACACAAATTCAGCAAAAAAATCAAGATGATAAAAAACAAATTACATCGTATCTCACCTCATCGAACAAAAGAAAGCGCAATAATTTCGGGAATACCCTATTTCACAAGTACTTTGAAAAACTGTCTCTGTATTGAAAAAGTTTTGCAATTCTTCCTGAAAATTTCCGGCAAATTCACAATTGATTGACGTAAAATAATTTATTCGTATTATTTATATTTCTAATTTTATTCAGACATGAACAAAATAACTGGGCTTTATCGAGGGGTCAAAATAGTTTGTGAACATATATTTTGACAGTGAACACTTGGAAATCAATCAATAGGTTTATTTTTAAAAATACAACCTCTACTAGTTTCGACATCTTCATCAGTTGCTGAATATTCTTAATAACAATTAACGTATTTTTTAGCTGTTAACCTGATGATGACCAAATAAATAAGTCGAAATCGATTGTCAATATGAATAGTAATTTAGTAGAGGTTGTTGGTTAAATTTTAAAGTTTACATTATCATAATATGATATGTTCACGAAATTTTTGTATTTTGTAAGCGAAGTTATTTTGTTCAACTTCGACTGTGAATAAAATTATAAATATAACTAATACTAATAATTTATTATACGTCATCCAAAGGTATATGTATTTACTATATATTTGATTAATGTAATTTCGTTAAAAAAAAAAAAACTTTTAATATTTTGTTATAACTTGGGGTAGAAACAAAATTACTTGAAAGCAAATCGTCTACTCTTACAGAAATAAATTTACCATACTTGTCTAACTTGTCTAGAATTAAAATAATTTATTTTTAAAATTTCAAAGTGAACTGTCAATACACTTTATCTTTAATTTTTTGAAAAAAAGAATGACAACTTGCCATTTTTGACAGTTCAGTTCGAAATTTTAATTATACATTACTTTTATTTTAGACAAGTTAGATAAATTTGGCAAATTTATTTGTGTTTAGAATAAATGTACGTACATTGTTTACTATTTTTTAATTTATTTACATATGATTTTTTTTTCATATTTTTTCTAATTCAAAATAATTATGACAGATGTCTTTGTTCGTCAACATCGATTCTTTTAAGGAATTTAGGCGGTAAAATTCAAATGAGTTAATTTCTTACTTAACATAAAAAAAGTTGAAAATTATTTTGCACTTCATATATGGGTTCTTTTCCTTCTCAAAAAGTACACAGATGTCTCCGCTTGACAACCTTGATGCCATTGTTAATTGTTTTTTATAAATATCATTTAAATTCTACCGTGTTTGGTATCAAATTAAAAATCTTGCGGAAGAGATTTGAACTCAAGTGTCTAAAAGTTGTTTTGGACGATTATCAATTGTTTTTTATAAATATTATTTAAATTCTATCGTGTTTGATATCAAATTAAAAGTCTCATGAAGGACATTAAAACTCAAGTGTCAAAAAGTTATTTTGGACGATCGTCTATTGTTTTCCATAAATACTGTTTAAATCCTACCGTGTTTGGTATCAAATTAAATGTCTCGCGGAGGAGATTTGAACTCAAATGTTAAAACGTTAGTTTAGACGATTGTCAATTGCTTTTTATAAATATTATTCAAAACATATCGTGTTTAGTATTAAATTAAAGGTCTAAGGCATGAGATTTAAACTCAAGTGTTAAAAAGTTGTTTCGGAAGATCGTCAGTTGTTTTTTATAAATGATATTTAAATTCTATCAAATTAAAGGTCTCATGGTGGAGATTTAAAGTCAAGTGTCAAAAAGTACTAACATGGAAGCGAGGAACGAAGTGACGAGCTTGCTTTGCTGATGCACTGACATGGATGCGAGGAACGAAGTGACGAGCATTCTTCGCCAATGTACTGACATGGAAGCGAGGAATGAAGAGACTAATTCGAGTTATTTTTCTATATTTTTAGTTGTGATCTTCTTCAGTGTCGCAGAACCTAGGGGTCAGACCTGCGAAGCAGGTCGGACCGCTAGTGTAGATACTAATTTTAATATTAAAAGGCATGTAGTTATAAAGATATGATTTTTTGAAATGGGCACCTTATTTCAAATTTTTCGCTCGTGACGTCAGCATGTTATACTACTACAAAACACGCTCTAGCGGTGAAAGAGGAACTACACCTACTGTCAAATTGACTGTTATCAGTCATTGTTATTTACTGAGAGGTTTTTACAAATGTAGTTTATTCACATTACCTGGGCAAATTAATATAATAAATATACTAAACATAAGTTTAATTTGAAAATCGTTGTTAACTGCAACATATGACTTGAGATGACAGATGTGATAATGAGACTACCGACATTACCGACAAGCGACAAGATATAATACAACAAAGCATTTTGTTTTAACACGTCCTAAAATCTTTGACTAAAAATGTTATAATTAACGAAAATCATATTTAATTTATCGGAGTATTCATTTTAATAATAAGTAATTATTGCAACACTGAAAAGCAAGTTTTTATTTGTTATCAACACCTCTTTCGCCTTGCCATGCTTTAAATTCTCTTACAGAATGACGTCAGGATTTTGCAACCGCGAAACTTCAGAAAGGAAATTATGAATGAAAAGTTGAAAAATTATAAGAAATATTGAATAATATGTGACTGAAATGATCTAAATTTTTATGATTTGTAAAAAAACAACTTTTTTTTAAAAGTGTATGACCCCATTTTGAGCAACGCAGTGTTGGCAACCGTTAAATAATTATTGTACAAGTAGGATAATTTTGGCAGATATATTGACGTACTATAGTAAATTTAGACGTAACATGAAACAAAATTTGCAAGAAGAATTAACTAATTAATTCCGATGACGAAATTGAGGACAAAACACATAATTTTGAGTGTTATTTACGATAACTTCACTTCTCGAGGTTGGCAACACTGACTGTCAGTTTCAATTGACAACTGACAGATGTATAAACTTAACCTATATTGTAATTTTTTTACAGTTTTTTCGAGTTTTAGATTTCAAATAAAACTTAATATGTACCTCGGCATTGAACTCACATGGTTTATTCGTGATAAAAAATTGAACTTCACTGCCTTGATATATAAATAACTATATTATTTTGTGCTTCATCAAGTAGTGCATTATGTATTTAATAGCAAGTATTTGTTTTTGATAATTCCCTGGCACTAGTATTTGATTAAAAATAGCATTTATTTAATTAATTTTTATATACCCAAATGAAGGAAATTACGATTAGAATAACATTTATTAGATACAGAATTTTTTCTCTACAAAAAACCAGTATTTGAAAAATTCAAATTTAACATTAAATCACTATGATAAAAACTATGTAAAGTTTTGAATCATTCTCAATCAATCTTTTGTAAACTGAACAAAAAATGAGCATGCAAATAGAAGAAATTTGTTTCATTCGAACATCATGCACATAACCTATAAACAAAGTCCATGCACAAAAAAGTAACCAATCAATGATTACGTGTTTTATTTTAGTGTTAATTCGAAGTAGACAACACAAACCGTATCTACCTGGTTGGCCTGGTTGGCCATGCGGCACCGCTCCCATTTGCTCATGACATCGGCCACCTTCTCCTCAGCCATGACGTGCCCAGCACCTCGTAGATAGCGTAGCCCAGCGCGTTTTCCTACAGGCCGATCTTCGTGCGGATGATCTCCATGACGTCCTTCGCAGTGGCTGATGGATGAAATGGACACGGGGCGGCGATTGATGGTGCAGATGATGTCTTCGCGAGATGGAGGCCATTGGCGACGGCGGGTACCTTGCGTTTTCTATAGACACTGGAACGTCACGCTATGTCCCACTTAGTGGGGTAGCACGCACCCGGAAACACAGTCAAACCAACAATCAAACATTCCTATCCTGACACACCACTTTCGCCTCGTCCACATTCACACATGCTCGTTTATTCTTCACACTCGGAATCATTCGTTCACGCAACTTACCATCAATCACACCCAACCAGTTATTCCTCGGACGCCCACACAATATATTAGTTTCACCAACCTTTCATTCGACATTCGCTCAACATGTCCAAACCACCTCAACTGACTCACTCCCACTTTCTTAACAACATTCTTCTCAATCTTACATTCACCGTACACCAATGTATTCCGTATACGATCACGTCTCGTATACCCACACACCCCTCTCAAATATCTCATTTCTACAGCAGTTATACGTCGTTCATGCTTCTTCATCCACACCCAACATTCAGTAGGCACTAACACACCATTATACACACTCAGATACATTCACGTTTCGAGCAAATGTACCCAGAGCACCCAATACCTTGCACCCTGCAGACACTCGCCTTTCAATCTCCCGGTCGATACGTCCATCCCTCGAGAACATACTACCCTGATATACAAATTGATTCACTTGTTCCAGTCTCACACCATTCACTGAAACATTACAATCACTCACCAAATCATTCTTCTCAAACACCAACACTTTACATTTATCGACATTCAATAGCAGATTTAAACCTTTCTCTATTTCTTTTATACTCCCAATTATTCTTCTCAATTGCTCTTCAGTTTCACCCAACACAACAACATCATCCGCATAAGCTAACGCAGGCACTACACGTCCACCAGTACGTACACCATCCGTTCCATTCAATGCCTTTCGTAACAACACATCCAGATACAAATCAAACAACCAAGGAGACATTCCACAAGCCTGCTTCACATACGAAACCAATCACTCCATCTACCATCAACTCTCACTTCGAACAACGCTCGAATCGCTCCCAACAAATTACCATCCCACATAGTCGCTCAAAGAACACTGTTATACGCTTTCTTTAAATCGAGAAAGCCACAGAACACCTGTTTGTTCTTATCAAGTGACTCCTCAACAATCATTCGAAGAGAAAACAATTGATCTACACAACGATTATCTAAAGAGTTTATGTAACGAGTGACATTATATTTATTCTGCGACCTCAAATGAAAAGAAGATTCGTAAAAAATGTTTAATGCCATTTTGTAAACTTACTTACATATTTCCCCTCTTCGGTAACATAATCACTAGCGCACCGTTTGAGATGCGCAATGAACTATTTTGTGCGGCGGAAGGATAACAGAGCGACAGCAGCGCCCAGTGGCGTAGATTCACCCGGGAGTTAGGATCCGGGTGATCTGTTGTCTGTTTCCTTTCGCGTACAACGTTCCATTATACTCTGGATGAGATTGACGTGTTCGTCTTCTGCTCTTCTCACTGTATCACCTGGAATGGGGGTTACTGAATTGGATACAAATACAGAAACATGCATTCAATTAATAAACGATGAAATAAGTTATTTATGCAATGGGGACATTTAAAAAGACGACATTTGGCTCATTCTATGAACATTCCAACATAGAAAATAACAAATTAAAAATTTAATTCTTTTTATTCCTAAATTTGATAAACTCTCATTAATCATTTATTTCTACACATAAAATTATTTTCCTATTTCACGTTCACAAAGTCGATTTTGTGACACTGTTTTTTTCAAAAACAATGCCACACAAAATTGAATTTTGTATAACTGTTTTTGGGGAACTTATTATTTGTAAAATTGTCAGTCTGTCAAACTTGAAGCTGTCATTGCTCACGTAAAATAATTGTTATTACTTTTTTATTGATAATTTAACTCCAAAATAAAGTCAGTTATAAAGAAAAATAGTAATTTACTTTACAAGTGGGCAAAGTAAGGAATTACCCATGAGAGAAATTTAACCGAGTGGGTAATTCCACTTTGTCCACGTGTGAAGTATAACGTTTTATCCAACATCTCTTAATTAAAGAAATATTATTTGACAGTGACATAAGCTTTAAACTTTATAAATTAAAATGTCAATCGAAGTAGTTACCATGGTGTTGTGTGTTATTATTATTATAAATAAAAAATACTCACTAGTGACTTTCTTCACTAGTGGGTAATCTGTTACATTCCTTGTTAAAAATCGCCTTAGTTATAGAGCATTTTTTGAGAGGTGTTGGATAAACAATTTTATCACTGTCAAATATTATTTCTTTAATAAATGTTGCCTATATTAAGAGGTATAAGTGGTATAGGGTAAAGGTAACATGTTGCTGTCTAAAAAGGAGAAGCCAGCTGACGAAATGTAGTTTGAAATTTGCTCACTAGAGTGACATTGCTGTTATTGGTCGTGAATAAATGACGTAGCTCTGATATACATCAAAGAAGATTATACCTCGAAAACTAAACATTTGTTAGACATTAACTACAGAAAACATGCGTATGTTGTTACCGTTTTGTCCAAGCCCCGCATAGGTCTGCATGACCTGCTCCTCGACCTCTGGGAGTTTGGTCATGCTCAGAAGGCGAGGGGAACCCCTTGTACGTCTCGCCATGGTCAGACGAGTTTCTCCAACCGGTGTTTCGCAGAAAACCGCCCGATAGGTCTTGTGGCTTCCGCAGCGCGTCGCTGTCGACTAGTGTTCTTCGGCAGTTCACTAGATTGTGGTAGAGACGCACGCGGTCCTCGTTCGTTATACCTGAAGAATTCATTAATTAATTCAAGTTTGTAAGCAAAAATATCTAATGTACTCAGTGAATATAGTAAAACCGGAACGATGACTTGTAGGCTTTTATGAAAGCGAGAAACGAGCCTCAGACACATAGATGTTGGTTTAACAGTTGTTTGTAGACCAGTATCTATGGCTGGTACCACGAGCTCTGTTTTTGGGTGTTTTGACAGTTAACCTTAAATTAACTTGTTTACATTTTTCGCAGGCGCAGTGAAATTGTCACAAACTTGTCAGAAATGACTATTTGGATCAAACCTGTAACTTCTGGGAACTCACTCACCTTGACAACACTATGTACAGCTTGAGCATAGAGCAAATTAACCTCAACCGGATCCTGGCTAAGCTCTCGATTGGAACGAAACAGTCGTCGCTTGAAGATAAATCTATTCTCCCCGCTGCTGAGGGTGGCACTAGGTCCACGGCGACCGATGGTAGGAAACGATGAGCCCGTGGTACCCAGCTTGCTCTGTTTCTGTTCCCCAGCGGCGATGATGTCGTACGTGTTCCTCGGCGTCGGGTCGACTCTGGTCTAGCGTGCGGAGACTCAACCGCTCGGCTAGTTTGCGAGCTGCATCACCGGCTGTGTCTGTTGGGTCCAGGAAGAAGAAACGGCATACGATTGTGCCGAGACGTCGCATCACATGATTTCATTTCATTTATAATTAACCTGACACTTTCAGCAACATCAATTATTATATTGTTGGGGAAGATAATGGGGTCATACACTTAAAAAAAAAGTTGTTTTTTTTTACAAATTATAAAAATTTAGATCATTTCAGTCACATATTATTCAATATTTCTTATAATTTTTCAACTTTTCAATCATAATTTCCTTTCTGAAGTTTCGCGGTTGCAAAATCGTGACGTCATTTTGTAATAAAATGTACAGCATGGCAAAGCAACAGAGGTGTTGATAACAAATAATAACTTGCTTTTCAGGTTTGTAATAATTACTTATTATTATTAAAATGAACACTCTGATAAATTAAATTAGGTATTCGTTAATTATAACGTTTTTAGACAAAGAGTTTAGGACGTGTTAAAATAAATTTTTCAGTTGGTGTAGTTCCTCGCTCTGTGTTTCGTAGAATTACAAGATGACGTAGGTGCCGACGTCACAAGCGAACAATTTTAAATGGGAAGCCAATTTTAAAAAATCGTATGAAAATTAGTATCTATATTTATAATTTTACTAAAACTTACAGAAAAAAAGGTTTATGACCCCATTCTGGCAATATAAAAAATGTATTCTATCTACAACTAAAGATAATTGACATCAAATATGACAATGAATGCATGAGCAATATAGGTTTGCATGCGTCTGCCCTCACCAGATTACATTCCCCTTGCCATTAATATAAGCTTATGCTCTCTTCTCTATCGTCTTTCTTCCAAGTATCATACAGTATTATATTATTAGTAAGTTGGTCACACTTGCCCAAGCTATTCCACACATCTGTGCGAAATATACAATTTTCATGCATTGTTTATTGTGGAGAAAGTGTAATTTTCAGTAGTGATAGCATGAAAATTCAACTTGACGACTCAAAATGAACTCGATAAAAGCATGTTGCTAAGCTAGTAGTGAACAACATATGAGTTATCATGGTGTAAGTTTTAACATTACTAACTTTTTTGATTAACTGTCACTCACCGCAACTTCAACTGAGGACGGCGGAAACTCCCTGCAGGTCACAGTTATCTAAACACCACTGCACGGACTGCTTCAGAGACAGAGCAGCAGCCAGATGCGCTCGCTCCACTCTACGTTGCTCCTCGCGTTCGATGCCGCAGCCGATGATGCTCTGGATCACTGAGGGTTCGCGGTCGGAGTTTAGTTCGCCGCGGGTGTATTTGCAGAAATCCTGGAATTTAAATGAAATCAATATAACGGGTGTCTACTTTTTCTAAAAGTATCAATTTTAGAACAAAAGTGTAATACAACCATAATAACACTGTTTAATGAAACAGGAAGTGTTATTCCTCTTTATAAGAAATGCAGAGTAATAAACGAAAATGATGAAGAAAAGAATAAACGATCATAAACTAAATGTACTATTTCGAGCGACAAAAAATCCAAGTAATAGTGTACGTTAAATTGCTACTGAAATAAATGTACATAAATGTTGATAGTATTAATAAAATTACATATTACTATAGCTAAATATGAAGTTGTATGTTGTTGTATAAAATGGTGATTGTGTCACGTGATATATTATAATATTGGAACGTCAACTGACGCTGAAAATGCGAGCCGAGAGAAACAGTCAATCGTTTGGGAACCTGTCTTTGTTTTACAAAAAAAAAATAATTAAAACTCAATGATTTTAAAATAAAATGTTTATATAAAAATCATATAATCAATTTATACAAATAAGTTCAACTGATTACGATGTATGTGAATTTAATGGAACTTTCAAATAATTGAACAATATACTGTTAGATATTATCACAGACTTATGTTACTATATAATGATTTCGGTCTATGGTACCACGAGCTCTGTTTTTGGCAGTGATCTGAACCACAAGATGGATTGGCAACTTGAGTATATATCTTGTCTCCAAAAAATTTTATGCAACCCGCTCGTTGGTGGACTGTCTGTCTCTTTCTATCCAGTGGCTACAAAAATGTTATTTTTATTACGATAAGCTTCAAAAATGTTTTATTTGAAAATTATTTCTGTTATCATAATTCGACACAAATACCGTAGGAATAAATCTTTAATTTTGATCCGGTCGTATAATCACTATCAACAAAATGATCACTACATATTCTAGAATGTGATTTTGGTTCCCAATCACAACTATTGATGCATTCGACCCAAAGAAAACGCGTTTCGGCATTCTTTGGAAATCTGCAAAATAAATAGTCTTTGAATATATTGAACTAAATAATCTAAATATTTCAGTCCTTACCGTTGAAAACATAAATTAGGTTTCATACCAATCGAATTATTACATCCGGGCACTGCACATGTCATAACTATTGTAAAATCAAAAGTACAATATAGCAGCAACAAGAAAAACTAAGCGATACTGCTTCTGTGACGCACTGACAAGAAAGCAATGACAACTAAATAACTACAACCACACTAAAACGTTCTTACTATATATTTTCACATTGTCACCAATGGTAGGTTTAACTGTATATTTGTAACGCATGCGCAATGGTATTTATTAGAAAGAGATAGACAGTCCACCAGCAGCGATTTTGACATTTCTATGGAGACAGCCCCTTACGTTGTATTGGTATAGGAGTAGCCGATCCATCTTGTGGTTCAGATCACTGGTTTTTGGGTGTTTTGACAGTTAACCTTAAATATGACCACTTGGATCAAACCTGTAACTTCTGGGAACTCAGTCACCTTGACAACACTATGTACAGCTTGAGCATAGAGCAAATTAACCTCAACCGGATCCTGGCTAAGCTCTCGATTGGAACGAAACAGTCGTCGCTTGCAGATAAATCTATTCTCCCCGCTGCTGAGCCCGTGGTACCCAGCTTGCTCTGTTTCTGTTCCCAAGCGGCGATGATGTCGTACGTGTTCCTCGGCGTCGGGTCGACTCTGGTCTAGCGTGCGGACACTCAACCGCTCGGCTAGTTTGCGAGCTGCATCACCGGCTGTGTCTACAATAATCCAAATAATTCGTATATTTGTAAATATGATCGTCTATAACATACTAAGTTTATTTCCCATTTGAATTCACAGTTTTTGACAAACAAAAATTAAAAATTGATTGGTTTATTTTATTTGTTTCTCAAAAACTGTAAATTCAATTTGAAAATAATCTTAATATATTATAGACGATCATATTTATAAATATACACATTATTTGCATTACTGTAGTCGTTCATGGGAATGTGTGGCATATATTTTACTACTTTGAAAATTATGTTCATGTATAATTTCCAAACAAAACTAGCATTTTAAAATTTATTTCAAAACTTTACTTTTATCTACAAACGTAGGTATAAAACATTAGATGTTTCATTTATTATATTATTGATATATTGTTGCAGAAAAGTCATGTTCATGTTGCGCTATCTTCAGCCCGTATGGTTGACCTTAAGTCATAAGTTGCAACTAACGATTTCCAAGTTAAACGTGTGTTTATTATATTTGTTATTTTATTTTCCCGGTTACTATGTTTGTAAAAACCTCTCAGCAAATAACAATGACAGATGACAGTTAATCTGACAGCAGGTGTAGTTCCTCGCTCTCCGCTAGAGCGTGTTTTGTAGAATTACAAGATGACGTAGGTGCTGACGTCACAAGCGAAACATTTGAGATGAGATACCAATTTGTAGGGGTGGTTGAGGCAGGGGGAGAGGTATGGGGGCGCGATTCCAGTTTGGGCTGAGTTGAAGTTTGTTGGGTAAGTTTGCGGGTGGCTTTACCGCACTGTACATAAAAAATATTTTATCCACGACCATTAAATAACATAAGTGAGACGATTTCTTGACTGGAAGATGTATAAAGGAGACAAATAACGGAGAAGCAGTCAATTTATTAAAAAAATTTACAACACCAACGTTTCAACTCCAATTGAGTCTTCTTCAGGGTGCTAGTTACAAACATATAAAAAACACAATAAATACAAGAAAGTACAAATCAGGTACACGACTTACATAAAATTACATTAGGATGAATAAAAATGAGTAAATGTTAAATACGTGTCAAAATAATTGTACGTCAAAAAATAATAAACATAAAACAAGCAAAGCCAACCACCTACAAATCTCATAGTTGATCCAAAACTAACAAGAAATGTCAAGTAAACTAAATAAAAAATAAAAATAAATAAAAAGTTAAAAAATAAATATAACAAACAGCATATCTCAGCAAACACAAATAATGGTTACAATAAAAATATACAAATAGAAAACAACAAAACAATAAATCAGCAATGTAATAAAGATGCATAATGCTTAATTAAGACACCACTGTAGAACTAAGATTTTGAATGTCAGTTTGCCCGCTTATGTTATTTTTATTTTTATGAATACAAAGCATCTCTAACGTCAACCTCTTGTTTAGATTTTTTTCGGTTTTTAGGATGTTCGTGTTGTCAAAGTCGAAGTGGTGAGACTCAGATTGAGCATGGTGAACCAGAGCACAATTACCGGCATTGTTAGATTTGACAGAATTACGTTGATGTTCTTTAATTCTTGTGTTCAGATATCTTTTTGTTTGACCTATGTAAACCTTATTACAATCTTTACACGGTACTTCATATATAACTTCAGATCTTTGTAGCTTGTTAATCGGGTATTTAGTGTTGCTAAAAAGTTGCCCAACATTTTTTTGTTGATAGAATGTAATATTAACATTCAAATTCCGAGAAATAGTACGTTTTATTTTATGAGACAGATTTTCAATAAACGGAATGGTATAGTATGGAGAAACTTGTTTATTTTGATTGGAGTTTACTGGATGAGGTGATATTTTGTTACCATAGAAACTAACATTGTTTATATAAATGTCGTAATGTCGTTTTTAATCATTGACAATAATATGTGTAATTTTCTTGTTCAATAAAACCTTAATATTGAAAAGGTATATGAGTTTTATCCTAAATTCAGAACAATTTATTGAACAAGATATATATTAATAAAATAAAGGTAAAACTATAATGGACAAGTACCTCCGCCCGGAACGTTTCGACACAGAACCAACTGCGGTGGCTGCGGACAAAAAATGGTTACATTGGAAAAGGACCTTTAACAATTTTTTAGCGCACATGCTCGACGCGACAGACTCTTGTAAGTTGCAGCTGTTAACTAATTATGTTGCACCTAATGTTTTCGAGTACATTAGTGAAATTACGACCTACACAACCGCTATGGATGCCCTTGAAGCACTATACATTAAACCGAAAAATGAGATTTATGCTAGACATTGTTTGGTCACCAGAAATCAACAATCTGGAGAATCAGTTGACCAATACCTTCAAGTTTTGAAACAAATGAGTAAAGACTGTAATTTCCAAGCTGTTACTGCAGACCAACATAAAAATGCTTATATAAGAGATGCTTTCATCACCGGTTTAACCAATACCCGCATTAGACAAAGACTTTTAGAAAATACTTCACTTACTTTAGACGCTGCTTACGATCAAGCTAGAGCCTTAGAGTTAGCTGAACAGCAATCCGCAACTTATTCAAGTTTTCCTACCCAAAGTGCTGCTACCAACGTTGAACGTGACTCAGAAATTCAAGACACTATAGCTGTGTCGTCAAAGCTATGTTATTTCTGTGGATATGATTGGCATCAAAGATCATCATGTCCAGCTAAGGGTGATGAATGTAAGAAATGTGGAAAAACGGGACATTGGAAACGTGCCTGTCGATCACAATCTGGTCTAGGTAACCGAAAAACAAATCTAAATATTAATAGGAATCAAAAATCAAATACATCAGCCGCAGCTAATCTACTAGCAACCACTACCGCAGCAACACCAAATAGTCTTTTGAGATCAACGGTTGACATAACAATAAATGGAGTCAAATTAAGAGCATTAGTTGACACTGGCAGTTCTTTGAGTTTCATCAACTCAGCATTAGTTGAAAAATGTAAGACTAATACTTTGCCTTATAATGGAAAAATCGCCATGGCCAATTCGTCCTTATACTCAGATATACTAGGACAGTGTAAAGTAAATCTAAAACTTGCTGACCATTTGTACAAGGATGTAGTAATCTTAATCATGAAAAATCTCTGTGCCGATGTAATAATTGGGCATGACATACTTAAAAACCACTCTGCTATAGAAATAGTTTTTCATGGCTCCAGACCTCTTTTGAAGATTTGTAACTTAGCTGTAGCATGTGTTCAACCCGTTTCTTTATTTAGTAACTTGACAAGAAATTGTACCCCTATTCTAACTAAATCTCGCAAACAATCAAAAGAGGATAGTCTATTCGTAAATAGTGAAATAAACAGACTACTAGAGGAAGGTGTGATCGAACCTAGTAACTCTCCCTGGCGCGCTCAAGCATTTGTAGTAAGAGAAGGAAAACGAAAACCCCGAATGGTAATTGATTATTCAAGAACAATAAATAGATTTACCTTATTGGACGCATACCCGCTTCCAAAAATAGAAGAAATAATATCAAAAGTTTCAGAAAATTATATTTTCAGCATTATAGATTTGAAAAGCGCCTACCACCAAATCCCTATTTTGGATTCTGAGAAACAATATACTGCTTTTGAAGCAGCTGGCAAGTTATACCAATTTCTTCGGATTCCTTTTGGGGTAACAAATGGTGTCGCCTGCTTTCAGAGAGTCATAGATCGCGTTGTGCAGGATGAAAATCTTAAAGGTACCTTCCCTTATTTAGACGATGTGACGATATGTGGGAAAACCCAAGAAGAACATGATAGAAATCTGAACAAATTTTTAGCAGCTGCAGAAAAATATAATTTAACTTTGAATAGAGAAAAATGTCAATTTTCTGTCAAAACTGTATACTTGCTTGGGTATGTTATTACCAATCACGCAATCAAACCAGATCCTAATCGTCTTCAGCCACTTCTAAGCTTACCTATACCTAAAGATACAGCTTCCCTTCAGAGAGCTATGGGTATGTTTTCATATTACAGTAAGTGGATACCACGCTTTTCAGAAAAGATACGCCCTCTGTTGAAAACAACATTACCCTTTTCTGATGAGGCGGTTTCAACGTTCAACAAGATGAAAAACGACATTGCTAATGCAGCAACCTCAGCAATTCAAGATGATAAACCTTTTCAAGTCGAGACAGATGCATCAAACTTTGCTATAGCAGCAACTTTGAGTCAGATGGGAAGACCAGTTGCTTTCTTTTCTAGGACACTAAACAAGTCAGAATTAAAACATTCCTCAATTGAAAAAGAAGCTTACGCCATTGTCGAATCATTACGGCACTGGCGTCATTATCTCATCGGCAGACCATTCATAGTCTTAACAGATCAACGTTCAGTATCGTTTATGTTTGACCAACATCATGCAAGTAAAATAAAAAATGAGAAAATTATGAGGTGGCGTTTAGAACTTTCGTGCTTCAAATTCGACATTGTCTACCGTCCGGGAAACAAAAATTCGTCCGCTGACACTCTGTCAAGGGTAAGTGCTGCCGCCAACTCTGTAACAAATCTTCAAACACTACACAACACTCTTTGTCATCCTGGAATAACCAGAATGACACATTGGGTTAGAGCGAAGAATCTCCCCTATTCTGTGGAAGAAGTGAGAAAAATTACGAATAATTGTAGAGTGTGTGCAGAATTGAAACCAAGATACTTTTCACATGAAGGACACTTAATTAAAGCTACATCACCTTTTGAACGCCTAAATCTAGACTTCAAAGGCCCACTTCCCTCAAAATCAAAAAACCAATACATGTTGACAATAGTGGATGAATTTTCGAGATTTCCTTTCGCCTTCCCTTGTCCTGACGTCTCAGCTAAAACTGTAATTCAACACTTAACTACTCTTTTTGCTCTGTTCGGCACCCCAGCTTATATTCACTCGGATAGAGGAACGGCTTTCATGTCGATGGAACTAAAATTTTTTTTGACTTCACATGACGTAGCTTCAAGTCGAACCACGCCATACAACCCAAAGGGGAACGGTCAAGTGGAAAAATATAACGGTATAATCTGGAAGAGTATAATACTTGCTTTAAAGACACAAAACATGAAGACTGAGCACTGGGAAGATGTACTTGAGATGGCACTTCACTCTATCCGATCCCTTCTCTGCACGTCAACAAACGCCACACCTCACGAACGTATGTTCAACCATCCACGTAGATCGTTCAATGGGAGTTCCACGCCTACATGGTTGATCAAACCTGGACCAGTCTTCATGAAAAAACACATCAGAGCCAGTAAATACGACCCTCTTGTGGAGGAGGTTGAGTTGTTAGAATCAAACTCCGAATATGCCCATATCAGATTTCCTGATGGTCGAGAGTCAACTGTTTCAACTCGCTACCTCGCACCTCCTGGAGATTCTATAATAAGATCAGAGAATAGGTCTATGAATGAAACTCATGAAAACCACCCACCAGAAAATTCAGAAACAGAAGGCAAATTAGAAGACAAATCAAACCAAAGTTATGGCGGACTCTCTACGAGTCCATCAATTACAAACTGTCCAGTCCCAAGAGACGAGCTAAACCAGAGTCATGATAGACCCTCAGAGAACTCTCCAACTACAAATAGTCCAACTACAAATAGTCCAGCTCGTCCAACCCGTGAAAGACGTTTGCCTACTCGTCTCAAAGACTTTATTATTGATCTTTAGAGACGGGTGATTGAGGTGATATTTTGTTACCATAGAAACTAACATTGTTTATATAAATGTCGTAATGTCGTTTTTAATCATTGACAATAATATGTGTAATTTTCTTGTTCAATAAAACCTTAATATTGAAAAGGTATATGAGTTTTATCCTAAATTCAGAACACTGGACTATTGTTATTTAAAATTCTATTCACCAGTGTTTTGGGATAGTTGTTGATCAGGAGTAATTGTTTTACTTCTTCGTGAAAACATTCGGATGTTAGTTTAAGTGCACGGTTTTTTAAATTTGTTGCTAAATTAACTAGTTGATGTCGCGGATGATGCGATCGATAATTTAGGTACCGGGTGGTGGCTGTTGATTTCTTGTGCCATTTAGTTAGAATGGTTCCATCAAATGTCCGTATGAGTAAGATGTCAAGGACTGGGATCTGTCCGTTTTCTTCAACTTCGATCGTGAATTGCAAGTGTTCATTATATCCATTAAAAATCTCCAAAATATCATTGACTCTGTGTTTTGGAACTGCAGTAATAAGATCATCAACATATTTTTTAATGAAAGGAATTCTGAAGGGTAACAAAGACATACAGTGTTCGAGTAACATATCCATAACTAGATTAGCAATAACAGGGCTTAGATTAGATCCCATTGCTGTTCCAAAAAGTTGTTGGTAGAATTTACCTTGAAAACAGAAATAACTGCTTGTATAGCAAAAGTCAATGATGTTCATGACCTCATGTAAAGGTATGTTCGTTTTATTTTTCTTCCATGACTTTGGACAATAGTTAATTTATAGTATACAGGTGAGTTTAAACATTTTTACAAAACAACTGTCTTTACCTTTTCACATTGTAGGTTAGGTCAACAAGATAAATGACATATTGAAGATTTAACAAAGATAAGAGTTGAAGCACTGAGCAAAATGTGATGACGTCAAACAAACTAACTAAGAAATCGGGACGGTTCATCACATCCTCCCCTTACTTCCATAACATAACACTAAATCAACAATTAACATAACATAAACACAACACAGTTAACATTTGTTCACCAGGTCTTCCGTTTCCGGTGACGTGGTCGCGGTGGTGCCTGTGGGTTATCCACCGTGTGGTACCGTCTGGTTGCGGCACCCGGAACCGCATACGCCGGTATACAGGGCGGACGGAGGACGGCCCCTGGAACTCTTCGATGCAGGACGTGGCCGGAGGCGGCTGCTCTTGCCGGGATGCCACCGTTGTGACCCG
This sequence comes from Poecilus cupreus, assembly GCA_963942605.1. NCBI lineage: Eukaryota > Metazoa > Arthropoda > Insecta > Coleoptera > Carabidae > Poecilus > Poecilus cupreus. The sequence continues at coordinate 38,373,827 of OZ012713.1, forward strand.
TACCGCGGTCAACTGCGGTGAACCTGGACTCTGTGGGAGCCCAGCTGGCGGCGGCGACAAGGCGTCTATGCCCCACAACGTTGACTAACTGCCGGCCGAAGAACTTGCGGCGTTCTTGGCGTCCGTGGGAATGGTGGCATACCTGGAGTATCTGAAACAACCTTTTTTAAGTGTTGCACATGTATTTTTGTTAACCGTTGGTGGAGGTGATGGTGCCGTCGGCCAACATCACTTGGTGGCGTTGTGGGACGCTTTTCCGGGCTGACAGATGGCCCGGGTGTGTTCCCCAGAGGCCTGATCTTCGGCCTTGTTGCTATCAGGCGTGGACTAGTGTCGACACGTTGTTGTGTCCTAGATGTCACCCCTTGCAGTTCGGCGAGCCGGGGAAGCTCGGTTGCTATGGACCTCTGGAGAGGGTCCTCTGGAAGTGTCTGTGGCTAGTCTAGTGGTGTTTGTTGCTTCACTACGTCGATGCGCGCTCCGTAAGCACGTCCTGGTGGGCACTGGAGTGATACTTGCTTCCATATGTTTCCCAGAATACACCCCACATCTAAGGAACCGTCGGTGGAGGTGATGGTGCCATCGGCCAACATCACTTGGTGACGCCGGTTGGGGTGAATATGTGTACTGCCGTCGTTGAGGGTGTTGGCTACCTTGGACAACGCCGCGCCTGTGTCTACCAAGGCCCGGACTTGGTAACCCTTGATGATGAGGTCCACGAAGAGATGGTTGTCCTCATTGTTGGCTGGGTTGATGAACGGCACGAGTTTCGGTGATGCGTATTTGGGCGCTTGGTTGAGCTGGGGTTGCCGCCTGGAGGACGTTGAGTCAAGCTCTGATTGTAACTTCTCATACTCGGCTAGTTCGTGATTGAGTTCGAACACTTGGTGGAGCTCCTCCTTGGCCGTGAATCCTCCATAGCGTCGGATAAGTGTTCGGTTTTTGCTTACGTTAGTAAATTTGTTCCCTGAGCCGGAGTTTGTAGTCAGTGCCGACGTAGGTGTCATGGAAATCTTCCACGAAATCGGACCACTCTACCCAGTCGACACGATTATTCCTCATCCATTGGAGTGGTACCCCACGTAGCAGTTCCGGTAAGGCTAGCAGGAGTTGGTCAGGTTGGAGGCAGTAGGCCTCCTGAAGCTCAGTGATTCTCTCTAAAAATGAAATGGGACCGGACTTCCCGTCGAAATGTGTATTCCATTTCCTGGTAGTTTCAATGATGTTGGTGGTCGTTGGTGCGGGTGCCGGGGCCATATCTTCACCGGTTTGTCGGTGGGAGTTCTCTCGTGAGTTAGCCGTCGCACCAGGGTGAGCAGGCGGGCGCGCAGTTGAGCGACGGTGCCGGTGCTGTCTTGACCGAGCTCTTTTAGCCGGGCTTCGAGTTCTGCTTTCCGTAGTCCGTATACCCAAGCTACGGCTGTTGTTTTTTTCTCGTCGTCGGTTCCGTGGTCGGAGTCGGTAACGGACATGATGATTTATTTACTTTTTTACAGTCCCTGTTCTATGATGGACTTTACAGTCCCTGTTCGGGCGCCAATTTGTCTCCTTTATTAAATAACATATTCATTATAAGTGCACTTTTAGTTACATAATATGGTTCATTATTAAAAAGTGTTGAATAATGAAAAGACTATTGAATAATAAGCCCATTATTCAATTGCTGGTAGCCAATCAGATCGCAGTTGCTATAACAACGCAACGCAAATGTTGAATAATGAAACATTACAGATTGCCATCTAGCGAAATTTAAAACAACTACTGAATGACGTTTGACGTTTGACACAATACATTATATTATTTATAATTTATATATCAGTACAATCAAAGAAAAACACGTGAACTTATCAATTTTCATACATTTATAATATAGAATTATAAAAACAGAGGATTGTTGACAAAAATCTTGGTCAAGTGACTCTCACTTCATGCCCTTCGATAAAAGAGCCAACTTCATGCTTGTTTTTGTGTGAAATATGAATACTAGTGATGAAAATGATGAACCACCGGACATTTTAGAAACTGCCAAATTATAGTACAATCAATAGTTTAACTTCCGGTTCCGGTTTAATGGTCGTGGATAAAGTATAGTATTCAACTCGCGTATTATGGTAATTATTAATTCGGATGATTACGGGCCCTCGCCTGCGGCTCGTGCCGTAAACTTCATCCGAATTAATAATAACTATCATAATACGCTCGTAGAATGATATATTATTAATGTTTCTTTTTTTGGATAATTATACAGAGTCGCATTTAAGGTACGAATGCATTTGGTTTTTAAAGTGTGTCGAATCCAAAAATGACCTTAAAAATAAGCTATCTCATCAAGTTCCAGAGATACGGCTCTGGAAAGTTGTTCATATAATCAAATATAAAAATCATTGCTTACATAAATCCCAATTAAATAATGCAACCGATTTAAACAATTAAAGTTAATTAAATAGAAATAATTGTTGACCAAGTTTAATTAAAGCTTATTTTACTCGAAAATGTCTTTCAAAAATATAGAACAGTTAATTTTCAACCATATTTTCGAGAATGGTGTCAATTCACATTTTAATTATTAAAAAAATAATTACCAAAGCAAAATTAATAAAAATACAGATATTGGGTTTTTGAAGAGTGCGGAATCAAAAAATGTTGACAAAATTCAGCTAGCTTTTCTAGTTCCAGAGATATGGATCAAATAGTTTCACCAGTCTGCGTCATTTCACATTTTAATTAATAAAAAACTAATTGCTGTAGCAAAATTAATAAAAATACAGTTATTTGGTTTATAAAGTGTTTGGAATCCGAAAATGTCAACAGAATTAAGATATCTTGTCTAGTTCCAGAGATACAGTCCCGGAAAGTTTAAATATTTTTTTAATTAACAAAAAATTAACTAACCAATAAATTTTATTAAAATTTTGGTTATTTGGTAGTTAAAATACACCGAGTCCAAAAATATCCTCAGATTTATGTTATCTCGTTTAGTTTTAGAGATACTACTCTGGAATGTTCTTCAAATAAAATATTTTCTCTAATTTACCTCATTTTATATTTCAATTAATATAAATTTAATTAACCAACCAATTAAATTAAAACTACACTTATTTGATTTTTAAAGAGTGAGGAATCCAAAAATATTCTCAAAATTGAGCTATCTCGTCTAGTTACAAAGATACAACCCGTAAAATTTATGTAAATACTTGTAAATCATCTCACCTGATGTTTTCCAACTAAATTCGGAACCGGCTGTCGAATGCTCCTCATATTCAACTTCGCCACATCATGTGTAAAGGGTTTAACAACCCTTTGTGCCCCTCTTTTGGAATAACAGTAATGGCAGTGTTGTTTTTCAACGGTAGAGGGGCGTTGCCGCTGTGTCAAGAATTGTTGTTGGAGTTGAGGATTCTTTCGAGCCTCCGTCGCCTTTTCGGGGGCTTCGCCCCCTGACCTTGAAAGCGGTTTTAATCGTGACGATTTTGCACCGGGACTTTGTGTCCGGCTTTCAGAACGATGCTTGCTCCATCTGTAGAGTTAGTTGGAATTACGACATCCAACGAGAGGGTCGCCTCTGCGCGGTCACCCCCTGCCGTTGCCAAACCCCTGCAGGAATCCTGAACCGACGGCTGAACGGATGGCTCGGACCTGGAGGCCTTGGCCTGAACCTGCAGGTCAGTTTCAGAGAGTTAGACACGAAATGAAACATATTTGATCTATTGAAAAAAATAATTTAAGTTTGAAGCCTTATAACTTAAAAAATATAGTAACTAGACAGATGAGACCCAGGCCACTCGATCCAGCGCAGTTTCAAAACCAAATATCCATATTTTTGTACTTAGGTTTGTTCAGTGGTACCAGCACAACAAAATAATTACTGACATTACTGTTGAACCATAGTTCCGGTTGAGTACAACAGTAGTTGTAATTGTTGTGTTGGTATCACGGGACAAACCTAAGTACAAATAAGGATATTTGATGTTGAAACTACGCTGAATCGAATGGTGTGAGCCCCATTCATCCAGCTAGTATAGATTCAAACTTATAGGGCCCCAAAGTTGCACAAACTTTATAATGGCAATTTTTTTGATAAATATTTGTTCAACAGTAACTATTTTATTTTGTTGGTATCACCGGACGTAACTAAATAAAAACATGGATATTTACTCTATAAACTGCGCAGAATCAAATGGTCTAGTTTTCAGATCCGTATTTTATCTAGTTCCAGAAATACATTCATTAAGTACAATAAAAAATAAACATACCACTATTATAATTGGCGAGCCTCTATTCCGCCTGCGAGAGCTTCCTCTCTTTCCGGTCAATCAAGAGGGACTCATGTTGAAATGGGTCTTTGTTCAATCCCCCCCAACACAATTTCGTAACATCTTTCACCGAAAGATGCGCATCAAGATTTCATTCATCCACAACTCGATCAGCCATACCTAAAATTGATTTAAAGCTTATTTAAAACCAGCTTTAAAATTTAAAAACTCTCATACCTTGTTTGTCGTATCCTTTCTTCTCTAGACAGTTATCCATTACGTTTCTATACACAAAACATGGTTTTTTTCTGTCCGTATCTGAAAATCAACAAATTGATCAGGAACAAAAAAAACTCAATTTTAAACGTTCATAAAATAAAAACTACACAGGCTATTAAAAATCTGATTAGACTTTGAGATTCCCCGGACTTTAATTAGGAACTTAACATAAACTCATTGATATATTCCACGAATTACACATTAACTAGATCATTTTCTAAAGAACCACTTTGTCAATCAGCAACTCCAAAAATCCAAAATTTCATAAAACAATATCTAGCCAAGCTATTGAAAATATGTCCAGACCTTAAGATTTCCGGGTCTCTAATTGGTAATTAACCATACACTCATGAACACATTCGTAAGATTACATCTTGGAGAGATGATTTTCTAAAGATCCATTTTAATAAACATAACTGGAATTACAGTTGAATCCTGCGGTTAGTTAGTTATTGGAGTAATACACAGTGAAGGCCAAGAAAAACATTTTATTTAAAGTATATTTCATCAAGATATCAGTACGAAATAATTTTACCTGCAGTTTGCATATATGTTGATGAGAAAGAGTTTCAAGAACCTTGAGTTCAAATTTCGCTGGAGGCAAATCGTCCTGTTCAACAAACTCCTTTTTCTATGCTTTATGTTTGGCAATTAACTTGAAACTTGACATTTTAAATTCAAATATGAATGTCAAAGCATTTCTCGGCGTTACCGCTAGAGCGCCAATACCAACGTAACAGAAATAACATTATTTTGTAACTTTGAAACAAATCAATGTATATTTCAGGAATTATTATTATCATACATAAAATAAGTATGTTGTACCTTTTTGATGCAAAATTTACTGGAAATCATCTAATTAATGTAACTATGCTTCAGAAAACTAGTCTTCTGTAAACTACCACTTCCGGTTGATGTGCTTCCAAAATCTAATCAGCTAGCTTCATTAAATAAAACACAAGAAGAAATCATCGTCTAAATAGTGCGATAGTATGCTAGACCACAGTATAAGAATTCTTATACTGTGGCTAGCCGGCTAGACATTGACCTACTAACATACAAAGGAAAATCGATAATGATGAAAAGAGAAAGAGCATCGGCGGCTAACAAGTACGACAAAGAAGAAATGTGTTTCAACTTCATGTATATTTTGGTCCATGTTTAATAAGGTTAGTTTGGTAAACAGATCAATTTTAAGATTATATTGTCATTAATATTTGTTTTCTTCTTTTCAGTAGGTTTGGGAACATTGCTTAAAAGACGTGTGAGAGATGTTTTCTTCAAGTTATAAAGTAGAAATAATCATATATTACATTATTTACATAAATCGCAAATGCAAATCTAATAAATATCAAGTTAACCTTAAGTAATTAAATAATAACATGCAACACAACGTGACAACAGATAGCAGCACAATGTTCATTTATAAAGCGTAAATAAAAGGATATTAGAATTATTTTAAATATCAATTTAAATATTTTTCGACACAAATTATTTTTAGTTAAATTAGAGCTCTAGAAGAATATTCTAGTACCTTAGTTAAATATCATACTAACTTGTAAAATTCCCTAGATTTTACTAAAAATTCCCTAATTCCCTATTGTTGTCAAAAATCCCTACATTAGCACCACTGTGTATGAGTTGGCAATTGCTCAAACATATTTGTAAAGCTTATCCTATCAAATCTTACATTTAATTTTATATTCCATTAAATATTCAATAATTATTTTAAAGGCTTCATCGAAATCATAAACAATTTAAAACAACAGAGATCAACTCAAAGGTAAACAATGGTACAGTGTTTGCCATAGTAATTATAATTGCGGCCACAACCGTTAGATGCCACCACATGTTTTGTTTATACATATTTTAAATATATTTATTCAAGACAATAAAAATCAAAGTCACATATGACAAAAATAAAATATATTTTGGAAGAATTATTAGCAAATAAATACATCGTACAATACCTGTCTGTGTAATAATAATAATGACACATTCCATTTCACGTTTACAAATATCAATGTCGCCATTAATTTACCCTGTGTTTTGATATATATACTTATTATATAATTTAGTAGTTATGTGAGCGGAGAACGTTTGTTATGGTAAAATAACGCAACACTGAAATTTTATTCATATTGCAAATCTAGGGAATTCCAGGGATATTTGGGCGATGGTTTAGGGATTATTTGACTGACTCTGTTGGCTACACTGCTCATACATAACCTTAATTTCAGTTTTCACGCATATCAATAAATACTAGGATGTGAAAAAATGTCAGTCAGAAGGAAAAATATTAATTGCAAAAAGACCATTTCGACGTGACAATAATTCTTCAATTCCTAATAATGCAGTAAGTATTACTTTCAATGTGACGTTTCATTTTTTGTATGAATTTATTTTATTCAGTCAATCCAAACTGTTCAGAACAGAAAGAACAAAAAACCAAATATCCAAACTGTACATCATCTCAAGAACAATGTTAGTTCAACTACAAAGAATTTGGCTGAACGTCGACTGCAAAACTTACGACATTCGGAAGGTCTTCCTGGACTTGCTTCTGCATCAAATAGGTAAAAATTAATCCCTTTGTCTCTTGAAACAATTCTGAAATAAATATTTGAATGAAAGCAGCCCAAACGTACGATCGAAATCAGAAACTTGAACTTCTGAAAAAGTTCCCGACAAAGCGGAAATTGAAATTGACCTGGGCGAGGAAATGGGTTGAACTGTTTGAAAGTTGAGGTTATGTGGTTGTATTTGTTAGTCCCAGATGGAATCCGTGACTCGCTGAACTAGAAGACGTTGTTGAGGTTTGCTGGTTCGATGCCAGGTGATGACATTATTAAATCGTTGAAAGCTACGCGATGAGATCTGTTACTAACTAGACTGAAAACCAGCAACGAATGCTACACAGAAACTACAAGAGATTCGACAGGAAATCGATCAAACTAAACCGGATGTGGAACAAGTGACAAGAATTGAAACCAAGAGGTAAGTAAGTAACATGTAATAATAGTGGAACGCTCGTGGACAAAGAAGAGTGCGCGTTCCACTACACTATGTGTCAGTGGTTACGAGAGAGACAGCCACGTTTCTTTGCTCTCTCATCCCTCCATCTAACCTCTATTTCGCGGTTCATTCTGTCTCTATTCGTTGCCGTGTTTCATTCTCTGTCTGTCTGTCATTCTGTGGTTCGTCATTGTCTGTCTGTCTGTCTGGAGTTACGGTTTCTCAAAAACTACTAAACTGAACATTGTGATATTTTGTATACATCAATTGTATCCGCTCTGGAAGAGCTGATTAGCTTTTGGTGATTTTCCAATAACCGGAAGTGCTAGTTTACTTGAAGCCCTATTTTAAAATTATTTCAAAATATCTCAGTAAATTGTCATTTAATGAAAATGTTGTTATTAGAATAATGTTTAAAATATTATTATCTATAATTAATGTTTGCAACATTTTCCTCTCACTGTCGCCATTTACGAGTTACAACACGTTAGTTAGTGGTGGTCCGTGTTCGATAAGAAATCAATGGCGGGCGGGCGGTGCTGTGCTGCCCATTTGTTGTTGTTCCATCTGGCGGTGCGCGTACAAACTAAACGCAAGTGATTTCCTGAACAAAATGTGTAAACATGTATTGAAACCGGAAGTGGAAGTTTGAGCGAATGTCGAAGGAAACGAATATGAGCGGGTGAGATTGATTCATCTATGAACACGTTGCTGGAATCACACATTCAAATCATCGTCTGCATTCTAATACTCACTTCAAATAATTCCAAACAAATTAACCGCAAGTAAATAAAGCAGTAATAAGTGAAATAATATTTTTGACAGATAAGTTGAACAGTGGTTTAACACAATGGTAAACCAATAATCTAGTGCCAAAAGTACTGCCAACGTCTGAAGAATGTTTCCAATTCTTGTTACTTTTCTTCCTAAAATTACAGTTCAGTTTTGTTATTTACACAATATTTAATAAATATTCAACTCATTTGTGAGTGTAGAAGAAGATTATTGATTTTGATGTGTGATTCATTAAGGTGAACCATCCGGGCAAATACGGGCTGAAGATAGCGCAAGATGAACATGACTTTTTTGAAACAATATATCATTATTATAATAAATGAAACATATAATGTTTTATACCTACGTTTGTAGATAAAAGTCCAAAGTTTTGTAATAAATTTTAAAATGCCAATTTTGTTTACATATTATACATGAACATAATTTTCAAAGTAGTCAAATATATGTCACACATTCCCATGAACGACTACACTAATGCAAATAATGTGTATATTTATAAATATAATCGTCTATAACATACTAAAATTATTTTACATTTGAATTTACAGTTTTTGAGAAACAAATAAAAATATACCAAAAAGTATGTTTTTTGGTATATTCTTATTTGTTTCTCAAAAACTGTAAATTCAAATGTAAAATAATTTTAGTATGTTATAGACGATTATATTTATAAATATACGAATTATTTTCATTACTGTCGTCGTTCATGGGAATTAGAAATTCAGTATCAAAATTCTGAATTTTTGACCAACTAGACTTCAACGAATATTTTTTTATAGTTGAATGTTTCAGTTATCCTTTTCATCCACATATATAAATACTAGAATGTTCAAAGACTTCACAGTAATAATTGTTTTGTTTTTCGATAAGAATTATTGTAAGAAATAATTTATTGAAATTTGAATTTGCAAAACAAAATTCATGGGAGTGAACGAACCCAAAGAAAATATTTTCTTCATCTGACATTGCAATATACAAGTCACTGTAAAAAATCCATGATATTTTGACGAATGGAGGTTGTTGGACCATAAAGAACATGAAAATAAATAAAGAATACAGAATTTGCTGTTTTTTAAAAAAATAAAGGGTTCGTTCTTTCGACGCGTATGTTTGACCTTAAATTAAAAACAATGACACTTCATAGTTCACACTTTTGCCACTGATATCGCGACAGTAGTTGAATTTTTTCTCTGATTAGTTTGACGGAAGTAAAGTGTATCTTAAAAAGAAATTCAATACGGAATTATTAAAAATGCAGTGTTAATGTGTTTTGCTGAGTACAGAAGTGTGCGTGGGTGAAAAATGTGTATTTGAAACATCAAAATGAACCATTCAAGTTTCATCAACAAGACACATGTCTCTAGCGGCATTTTGAGATAAATAGACGGATAAAAATATCAGTAATCTTTAATAAGCGATGAAAATAATCTGTGAAAAGTTGGTAGAACATTGAGATAGAAATAGATTGTTTATATATTGCTGTTCGCCTACTTTTCATTTTAAATGTTTTACCTTTAAAATTCAAGTAGTAGGTCAAGGTTTTCTTATGTTTTAGTTTTTATTTTTAATTGTTAAGAGTTTACTTGTTTTACGTCGTTATGTATTTTTGTTATTCAATTTGCTAAATTTTCCAAATAAACATCGTTTCGTTTCAATTCTATTTGATTGTGTAAATAGATGTGAATTTCACGCTGGTGACCGCGCAGCTTATGATCTGCAAATCGACGTGTCTTGTGCCAAGCGAGGGACCCGCGACGCGCCCCGTTCCACCTGCAGCGCCCCCGACGGAGAGTTCGGCGTGTACCTAGTTTCCGATGGTAGAACAAGTAAGTGCACAGTATTCCTAGATTGCAGAGCATTTAACTGACAGGTTCATGAAGGGGATTAGGGTTAACTTTATTCTTTCATCATCTATAACTTTGTTTCTAAATTAATTGTATTATCAAAATGTGTCAAAGTTTATTCAAACCAATCTTGATTACAACCTTAGTTAATAGTTTTTAGTTGGAAATATATAATTTAGAAGGTGATTATTTTTTGTATATTTCAGAAAATGTCGGATGGCGATAGACCTGCCTACCGGGAACTGATCGGAGAGCCTTGTAGCAGCGAGCCACTGGCTGCAACACTAGAGACTGCCTTGGCGGGAGCTGATCGGAGAACCTTGCAGCAGCGAGCCACTGGCTTCAACACTCGAGACTGCCTTGGCGGGAGCTGATCGGCGGACTGTGAGTTTAGCAGAGCGGACAGCTGTGAGTGCAACTAGTGTGAGTGTGTATCTGTACAATTAGAAGAGACAGGAAGTGCAATCTTGACCACTGGCTTGGTTCACAAGTTGTGTAATCTTGGTTGTTTCCCTCGGTTTGTTCGACTGCTGATGACAGCCTCGTTGTATTGAATTGTAATTCCATTCACGGTGGATTGGAATCGGGTGCAGAGTTGGCACTTCCTGGTTTCCATCTTGGATGGAGCGTTGCTTTTGGTAAACTGGCAAAGTCTAGGGAAATGTAGGAATCGCTGAAATGATGTCTGTGTGTGTGGATAGCTGGATGATAGTTTACTAGACACCCGAAACAACAAATTCCATTTTTACACACGAGAGGAAAGCGCTTGTTTACAGGAACACAGAATGCACTTGTACAATCATTAATTATTCTCTTGTTTTGTATTTGTACATTTCATGGCTGACTATGTTATTATTGTACATGTTTATCGTTCAATTAGTGTTTTACTCTCAGCTCAAAACATACAAATGTGGAAACATCTTATTTTTGCTTTGACGTCCAGCCCTATTTACAATGATGATACTGGCTAATTGATAAGAGTCAAAAGCCAAGTCTGAGTAAAATAAATGGCCCCCTAATAATGTTGTCCCCGCCGTGCAATGACGCCGCGCTCTTCCTCGAGCTGGAAGATCGGTTTCCGTTTGCACATAATTCTTACTAAATCCTATCGTCACCAACACAGAGCTTGGTGGCCTAGGTGCTCTTGTTTCATTCAATTATTTTTAATTAACTTACACTTTTGACTTGCTTCGTTTGTACCCCCCTCTCCGTTTGGAGGGGAGTGTCTGTGGTAGTATGCCTGTTAAAGACCAGGGGACAGATTGTCCCCTGGTCTTTAACTGTTCTTTCTGTTTGTGTCCCCCGGTTCTTTAGCACCGGGGGCTGCTCGTCGTCGGATGTGCGGGGTCGTTTTATGCCGCGTCTTCTGTAATAAAAAATATATCATTAAATTCAATAATATTCCATATACATACACACACACACACACACCGTGAAGTTGTACTTTCTGCGTAGTCGATCCATAATCTAAACGGAAACAAATTGTTAGTTTGTTATCTTAAGATAATTCAATTATTTTTAATTAACTTACACTTTTAATCCGTTTGTACCCCCCTCTCAATAAAAAAAGGGGGGTCCATATAAGTGTGTCGGGAAATACAAGTTGGCGAAGTATCATCAGTTATTGTTCCTCGATTATCTGTGGTGACCACGGTTTGAGACCTCCGTGCAGATCTGCCGGGGGTCTCTTCTGGGGTGTTGGGCCTTTTTCTTTTTCTTTCTAATCTGTAATAAAAAATATATCATTAAATTCAATAATATTCCATATACATACACACACACACACACACCGTGAAGTTGTACTTTCTGCGTAGTCGATCCAGAATCTAAACGGAAACAAATTGTTAGTTTGTTATATTAAGATAATTCAATTATTTTTAATTAACTTACACTTTCATTCAGTTTGGACCCCCCTCTCAGTATAGAAAGGGGGATCTATCATTGTGTGACGTGATACACACGTAGGGGAACTAGCGTCCATTCTAGTTCCCCTACTTGTCGCCACTACCACCGCCTGAGACCACCGGTTTACAGGCGCCGGGGGCTCCTCTATTTCTGGATCTAATTTTTTTGGAAGAAATTACTAAAATGTAGTAATTATACATAATATGTATTTAAATATTTACCAATTTGAAACTAATTACTAAATCCTATCGCCATCAACACCGAGCTTGATGGTCTAGGTGCTCTACTATTCACATGTCATTCAATACATACATGTGACAATTCAATCGTTTCCGTTTGCGTAGCATGAAAAAATAAAATACAATGTGCAAGAATAAATAATTAAATACTAACCTTGCGAATAAATAAACTTACTCTTTAAAATACACGTAAATACAAAACATAACCTAAAAACCTTCAAAATGTTATTTTCAACAATCATCAGTTGTTTTTTATTTCTAATCCTGCCGTGTTTGTGAATGTGACACATGTCATTGTCATGAAATACTATTGGATTATCACTGAAAACTAATCAGCACACAGACATCATCGCGAAACTAGTAAAAGCGTATTCTAGGGACCCTAAAACGTGCTCACTGAAAACTCACTAGCATTTTGTAAGCAATGGCAATCATTTCCTAGTGATACTTCCCGTGACAACGCGTTTCTTGCGAGTCGCCGGTTTACCAATGAGTTTTTGTAATAGTTTAAGATGTGCAAACCTTTCAAGGGTTTTCTTGTATTTATTTATTTTTGTTTAAATATGTTTCATGTAAACTTAATAAATTATGTACGACTGTAAAAATAATAAAACCTACCTTTCAATTCAAACATGTTTATTTCATTGTCTTATTTTCGCTAATAAAAACGACTTGAAAATAACATAACCTAGAAGCCAAAATGTCTATCACCAATACTACCGCATAACATTAATTCAAAATCAGAACATCACGCTAAATTCATTGGTTCAGTTCTCCAGCGCCAATTTCCACTCATTTTGTAACAATTCATTAAAAAACTATTCAAATTATTGATAAAAAATCACTACATTTCACTGGCTGTTTGACACTTTCAAATTGTATGTCTCATACATCAAAATGGTTGTACAAACTTTAATAATCACTTCTGTGCACATAAATATGTCCATAAGTTAATAATTATTGAGTAATTCATTAAAATAAATAAGTAAATTTATGTTAGACAGTGACAGATCATTTTGGCGCCATCTCTGTAAGTATCCATGAACTACGATGCTCAATCGATCGTCCGTTACATTTATTAATTTATAATTAAAATTTGTATTGATTACTAAATGAATTATTTGTTAATATAGTATAATATTAGTATTATATTGTATAAATATACAGGTAAATAAAGATGACATAATTTTTTGACAGGTAAGACTAACACAGTGGTAGATATTTCGGGACAAAAATACTGCCAACTTATACAATAAAGTTACCATTACTAACACAATTTATTTTCTTTACTTATATTATTTTATTTATTTCCGTTAATTACTCGATAATAACAATTAATTCACGTATTTATGACAATAGAAATAATTGTTTTATTAAAATAAGAGTAAGTGACAGTTCGTAGTTTACGCGTTTAGACGCAGATGTCACTAGCGGTAAATATCAACTGTCACTAGTCCATTTCGTGCTGTCAAAGTTTTATTTCGTGAATAATTCAATAAAAATGAAATAAACAACTTTTACAATGATTAAATTATCAAGTTTGATTGTTAAATTGAGTGTGTGTAGTGAGAGATTGTGTATAAACAGCAACAGATGGTTCTTGCTACAATCTAGTCCGGATTAATGTGGCCCGCAACATTGGACTCGAGCAGACAGTTCCTGGGATTGGATTGGATGAGGTATGTTACAATGTGATTATGTAGTTCAGAATTTCAAATCAAACTCATTCACATATGTGAATGTTTATCGTAATTTCATTCAAGACAACAAAGTTTTTATGTTTAGCTTCACGAGTATTCGCAATTCCGTGATATCTTTAACGATTTAAGATATTTTCCCTTTAGAAATGTAATCTATGTACGTATGAAATACAAATATTTTAATTTTATATTTAGAAAGTAGGTAATGAATTATTTCTTCGTACAGAGCAGTGTTTTAAGCTCGGTTTTAGCGCTGTTCAATGTTCTGAAACTATTTTATAAAAAAGTACTTCAAATAAAAGTGGTGGATAATGTATTTCTCTGTAACTTCTATTTGCAGTATTTGTGTTATAAAATAATTTTAGAACATTGTCCAGCGCTAAAACCGAGCCTAAAACACCCAAAAACAGAGCTCGTGGCACCAGCCAATGTTTCCTTAAATCGTATTGGTACATTTACATATTTTATTTTCCCAATAATCCATTTGTTTTATCATTCGTTCGATTATGTCGACTAGAAATATACTGAAAATACTTATTTTTGAAGTAACAAAGTAATGATTGTTGAATGACAGTTCACTTATACTCACTAATTACTTCTGTATTATACTGATTATTGAAAATATATTAATATCACTGTATTCCACACTATTTATTTATTATGTACTGGTATTTCATTCCAATTTGTATCGAAATTTCTTTAAAAAATAAATAAAATACTCGATTTTACTTAATTATTGACAGTTTTGCTTTCAGGTTGTTTAAAAAAAAACTATTTCATTAAAAATGTGCTATTTCTCTATTTATATAGTTATAAGAAAGGCCAACTAATGTTTTACATACCTCAAAATGACTATATTTATTGTATAAATTCATTAAAAGTCATATTAAAAATATTGACATCAGCGCCACCAAAACGCTGGAACCAATCAAAATAAGGTGTATCCAGAAAATCGTGATCGTGTCGTCACAAACATTAAAATTTAATAAAAACAATAATATTAACTTATTGTTGATAATTAGACGTTTTATATTATTTTATTGGTAGAATTTTCAACAGTGAACTAATTCATATTATTGTTTTAATTCAATTTAAATATGTGTGACGTCACAATCTCGATTTTATGGATGCACCTTATTTTGGTTATTTCCAGCGTTTTGGCGGCGCTGATGTCAATATTTTTAATTCTTAAATGTGATTTTTAATGTATTTATACAATAAATGCAGTAATGTTGAAGTACGTAAAACATTATTTGGCCTTTTTTTAATTATATAAATAGAGAAATATTTATTAAAGAAATGTCGATACAATAGTGTAGAATACAGTGATATAATAGTTATTTTTGTACTCATACATTGAAATTTGTTATTTCGCGTTGCCTAAGCAACGTCCGAAATGTCAGATTTCCCAGGTCTCCACTAGATAGACAACCCGGAAATTTCGACGAAAACATTCCTATTTCTAAAGCGTTTATTAATAAATTATATTTATTATAAAATAATATAGTATTTCAAACATTTCTTTACATAATATTAATATAAACAATAATGAAATAAGAATGAAATTGAATTTAAAAGGAACAAATTTAGTGCATTTGGTTACCAAGGTTGGCAATAAAATCTGCCCGGTATGACAGCTGTAAAATACATAACCTACAAATATAATGTTAGTTACCTCAATATAAATAAGAAATATATAGTTATTTGTATCACAAAGTAGGAAACTGCTATTTTGAGAGTGCGAGTTTATTTTGATAGGACGAGCCGTAGGCGAGTCCTGCAAATACGAGCACTCGCAAAATAGTTTCCAACCGAGGGCTAATACACAAGATTTTTCGCGCCAACATTTATGTAAATTTAATAAATAAATTTAATTTATTACTCATTTTCTTAATGACAGGGAATTTTTTTATGTTGCTAACTTCACAATATTTGAATGTCAATTATATTTATTTTCCAATATCATAACCACAAATTAGAAACATAATCAGATCGCCCTCTCTATGGTTACGAGTCTTGAGCATAGGTGCTGCACCCGCAGGGGGGTGTAGTGACACTAAAATTAGACAAGGATGACAATAGAAGGATAGAAGATTGTTTTTTAGCCTCCTTGATACTTCTTATTTTATATTTGTTGTACTTATATTATTTCAAAATCATAAGAGTAAATATTAGGAATATATTTATTCAATTAAATGATTACATATATTTAAACATTTAGACATAAAATATAATATTGTAGATTTCTAATAATATTTAATTTAATATTATTTTCTTAAAAATATATGTTTATTATGAAAAGCTCTTGTTAAAATATTGAAGATGAGAATTTAATATAATTATTAGAAACCTTATAACTTTACTACAAAATAAGGGTTAAGTATACATATGAACACTTTTAATATGATTTTCAAGGTTAAGTGCAAATTTTAACAAATTATAAATTTATTCTTATAAGTAACAATATTTTTAGTCTTATTACACAACCTTCTGCAGCATTTAGCAACAAACTTCGAAATATTTGTTGTTAAAGATATCACAATCAATTATAAGGTAGATTTAAACACAAAAACTGTTACATTAAATATTAAATTCAAATGATATTTTGTTTCTTTAAATACAACAGGTTATTTAATGAATTCCTAAAACTCTTAAAACATGTAGATTTTACCGCTGCAAACTATAACGAATTTGGATGCGGGTGTAAGATTTGTAAAAGAGGTAATATAAAATCCACGTCAGCTTATTAAAAGCCGGACGATTGATTAGTGATGATTATTATCTGTGATTATTTGATTAAATGTGTTATTAATTAAAGTGCCACTAATAACATATTTAATTGTAAAAGTGAATTTATAAGAGAAACGAGGAATTGTTCTCTAGAACAATCAAACTGTAATTAAAATAGTGCTTATACTCGCAAAAAAATCCTCTTGTGAATATTTTAAACTAAAAATTCCATTTAATAAGCAGCTCTAATTACTATTCTTTTATGATTAACCGGCGCTGTGTGATACATCCAAATGCTTGTTGTGTTACATGAATACTTCTCAACGTGGTGGAGATATCCAAATACTGTTGTTCAACCTAAAACAAATATATTTAATAAAAATAAAATTTATTACTTCTAGAATTAGAATACCGTAGATTCGCGCATCATCCATATTCGTTTTATCTTCACAAACCGGTTAACTGCGGAGTCCATAAATCCACACATTCATTATAAATTTTTCTTTCTTCGTAATACCTCTCTTTCAATTTGATTTACATATTCTTGTATTTGATTTCAGTGTTAGATAGTTCATAGTTTTAAACGCACGTATAAATTTTGGTTATTATTGATTGTGTACATTTTTGTTCTTCAGTTACATTTGTATATTCTTGTATTTAATTTCAGTGTTACATATTTTTAAATACATGTACATATTTCGGCTGTTGCAGATGGTGCACTTCTTCTGTTTTCTGAACGAAAATTTTATTTGTTTCCTTCTTGAAATTCTAGGACATCTATTAACTCGTTTACACCAAGTAAAAATGATGAATTTAACACAAAATTTTATAAAAGTATTCGACAAATTATGGATACTACAGTTTAAAAATGAAAGATCTAAATGCCTTTGAATGTAATCAACAATAATACCCCCAACTCCCCTGATTTGACAAATGTCTGGAAGTAAATTCCAGACAACATTGGACACCATGTCAAAAGCGTAAGTCATGTTATTAGATGGTCTAGTTAACACACCTGGCGCACGTTCCCTATCACGAATAAGGGAATGCTGAGGCAAGTCTTGTCTGACACTAGTCAAGTGTTTTACGCAGTTAGCACACTGATTCGTCTTAGCAAGAAGTAACGTTTTTCGAGCTACATACCCTGAAACGTACTCCATTGCTTGCATGTCTGCAGTTGGTCTGTTGGTCGGGGTCAAGTACTTTATATCATCTATAGTCATAGTCTGTGCAACAGTAGGAGGAACTACGTCCGTCTCTTCAATAAAGTGCTTGAGTAGGTCAAAGCTTTCACCTCTATCGTCTTCACAATTAAACCCTCTAGAATGTGGCTTTAACAAACTTGTAATCATTAATGATTTGAAGGACGAGGAAAATGATGAACAGGTTGGTCTAGAATTATAACCTCCGTGAGCTCTGATACGCCCAAAGAAATTTTCTAAAGGATCTTGGTTCAAATTTCTTAAAATAAGAAATTTAAAATCAAGATTTTTTAGAATTTTCCAAAGTGCCTCAAAGCCAAGGAGTGTATCTACCCAATTTACGATGCACTTGGGTCGACCCGAAGGTTTTCCCTGTGCATCAATAAATTTCATGGTGTTCAAAATTTCTCTCGCCTTACTCCAAAATATTAAATGAGTCGAAGATTGTGACAACGCACAATCCACAGGCTTAAAAGAAATCGGATGTAGGTTTCTACTATTCACACTATCAAACAATTTATCGAAGAAACCACATAATTCCGCCGTACCTATTGCACTTTTGTCCAAATGATGTCGTTCGGTCGGTACTTCGTCAATTAAGTTGTACATGGTCGAATAAACAGTATAACTAAGTACTTGAACAGCGTGCTTAACTTTCATTTTAGAAATTTTGTCTTTGTAAATGTGACTGTCAGTCAGTTTCGGGCAACGTCGAATTCTATTTCTGTCATATCCATAAAATCGTTCAATGTCCTTCCATCTTGCGATGTGCGTCTGTTTGTTCATGGTAAACATCAGGTCCTTAGTCAATAGGTTATTCCGAATGCCTTTAATCAAATGAGGAGGGTCGTATAAATGAATAATTTCCCAGTCTTTAAAAAAATATCCAACGGATTGAAACTCCCTCCCTTCGCGAAGACATTGGGCACGTGACTGTTTTTTTAACTCATTTATTGCTGCCATGTTCGTGGGGCCCTGATCACATATACTCGCCACAACTTTCAGTCCTGTGTCATACACGGCAGAGAGTACCTCTTTGATACAGCGTATCAAATCCGGTGTCTTTGTCGTGCTTTCACAGAACATAAAAGCTATCGGCTGAGTCCACTTGGTCTTAAGGCCACGAAGCATGAACACCAATGCGTGGTCAGCAAACACGGCTCTCTGACTCGCCCCCGAATTTTCGAAACCGATAATCATATCGTTTTTACACATGTACGTCAAGTTGGTCTGAATATACATTTCGTCAAAAATTAGACTACAAATTTTATCCCGGGGATCATCAAATAATTTTGCCCTATCCCTCAAATTATCGAAAATAGCTTTATTAATCCCGACATCTAAAGGTACGCGACTTAAACAATTTTTCAAAGTTTTTGCTGAAGGTAATGGTAAAATTTTATTTAACAGCTTATACCCCTTGGGGCTTTGTTTGTATAGGCCTAAACTAATAATTTTGTCTTGTGCCGAAAAACGTCTACCTTTTGATTTTTTTTGAGCCAATCGTATTAGTGAAAATAGAAAATCCTTTGTTACACTATTAGTTATACCCGTGATCTTTTTCAGTCTGTTCACTTGGTCTACTCTTGTAATATTACTAAGCCTGGTCTTTAGTTGTCGAATGGTATTGTTACTTCTTACTATCTTCCGTCGGTTCTTTACAGTCTCGTCGTACAGCGTTCGTTCTCGGTTACTCAACTGAGACACTCTTTGCAATCGCATTTTTTTCAAAATACCTAAAGGGGTTTAACTTATTAATAAAATTTTTTTTTAAATAAAATATTTATTACTATACCATGCTCGGAGGTCTCACGTTTTCTCTTCAAAGATACTTCGTTAATAGTTTGTAGTTGGTCATGTCCGTTTGTTGGTCGTTGGGTCGAATCATGTTCTTCGGCTGGTCGGTTTGGTATGTATTGTCCGGTTGGTGGTAATGGTGTCGCGTCAGATCGAAGACCTCGGGCATTGGAACCAGGATAAGGTGCATCAATTAGGAATGACGGGTGAAAATGAGCAGAACATATACGTAAGTTAGATGTTTTATCTAACTTTACGTCCAACCCAAGAATATTTAGCCATAATTGTTGCTTTTCCTTATCCTTAGGAAAACGAAATAGCCTTTGCCCTTTAATAAGGCATCCCTTTACACAACAATAATAAGGCATTGTTCTAAAATAGAAAGGAGAGGAAATGGATAAAAAAGGAATTGGAATAAATATACATAGTGGATATTTGTTATATGGAAAATGCATGAGTGTAATACAACTATTTAATATTGTTTTATAATATATTTGTGTACATATAATAATTAATGAAAAAATATACAGTGATTTATTTTTAATGTATTGAAATTATATTTTAAGTGTGTATGTGATGTATAAAACAGAATATTAAATTTAACACTTACCTGTTGCAATATTTATACACAATAATAAACGACAATAACGAGAACGAATTATCAAATTCAATTTGACAATAAAATTGACAGTGATTTCTTCTTCTTTTTCCAAAGTAACTCGATTACAATAGCTTATTTTATTATAAAGTGGCGCCTCCACAATTTGAGGAGTGGAGTGACACTAATCATATCATTGTACTGATATTTGTCATCTAAGTTACCTCCCCCTGATCATAACCAAAAATATCTACATATTTTTATTTGGATTTTACACTTCAAATTCAATTATAATTACTTACAAATATGTTTAAAATCCATAAATATTCTGTTTTCTTGTATTGCAAATACGCAATTGTAGTTATATTGCCATAATATTTTTAAGTCAATGTAATACTTTGACATTTCTAGCGTCAGAAGTTAGCTAAAATTAGTGAAGTGATGCCAACATATAACCATAAAAAGTTAGCAATTTTTGTCAAACTAGTTCGACAAAAACATGATTTCCGACCGCTTAAGAGATATGCAATTGTACTCGTATCAATGTCGGACGGCGGCGCGAAAATAAAATTACAAGTGAATACAGTAAATATTATAAATATTTTAATTTTTTCTAATATATTAGACAAATTAATTTGTGTGTTTATATTTATAGTGCAACTTTGACAATTATCAAAATAACTACTTGAAAAACTTCATTTCTTTGTATAGACATAGACTGTTATTAGTTTTATACTTTTCGTACAAGAAATATTGTACAAACCTCTTGCGTAAACTCGGTTCTTTCTGTTAAATAAAATAATGAAGTTTAACATGCAGTTGTCAAAAAATATTTTGACATGCTTTTCATTATTATTTTTTGACAACTAATAACATTTTAAAGATTACTTTGTATTTTATATTGATGCTTCACTCCTGAGGATAACTTGTCTGTAGATCAGTAAATTGTTACATTATCTGGAACTACACAATATGGCCCAATTATTTAAACGAGGATTGTGGTAATAATTTGAAAAATGTTTATAATATCTGTACAAATAAGAAAATTTAATACAAGTTCATTTACCATTGACAACAAATACATGTTAAGAAAGTACTACTCAAATTCAGATTTCACGAAATATCACTAAAAATTGGCATATACTTTTATTTTATTTCTATATAACATAAACCCTAAGAAACTCAATGCTGTAGAGTGCATCGTCATAACTCTTAAATTTATAGAGATATGTCAATTTTCGATGTTTTTTGAAATGCTACTTTGAGTGGCTGCAACTCAAAATCTATTAAATATATTGAAAAATAGACTCAGTTCCTTTTCGTTTCATGCATTTTATTACAAATTAGCAAATTTTGAAATTTTTCGATTTCCCTACCCCAAATTTCGATAGGCGATAACTCGATAAATATAAAAGAAACAGTCTCGCAAACTGGACCACTCGATTCAGCTCGTCAAAATACATAAGTATGTAAAATTTCATTTAAATTGTTTTACGCGTTACAGAGGTAGAGCAAAAAATGTGAAAATGACGTTTTTGGCAAAAAAAAACCCTGACATTTGGCCTGAAACAGGTCATTTACAGACTTTTTGCTCTAAAATTTCAACTCACCATCCGAATGTTCTGAAATTTTTAGGGTCTATGTATTTCGATGAACTGAATCCAATGGTTTAGTCTGCAAGTTCGTATCTCGTTTATTATTCGAGATATTGCTGATAGAAATTTTGGAAAAAAAATCCAAAATTTTCAATTTAAAAAAAAATTGGTATTTTGCTATAATATGCACGATTAACACAAAACTGAAGAGTATTTTTCGATATCTTGCGTAATTTTTGAGTTGCAGTTCCTCAAAGTTGCCCTTCGAAAAACATCAAAAACCGCCATATCTCGAAAAATTTAAGAGATATGATGATGCGCTCTGCACCAGTGAGTTTTTTAAGGTTTATTTTATATAGAAATACAATAAAAGTATATGCCAATTTTTGTGATATTTCGTGAAGTACATCATATAAACTGTTTAAATGAGTAAGAAGAATGTTTTACGGAAATAAGGAATATAATAAATTTACAAGTGAAATCGGTAAATATTATAAAAATTTTAATTGTTTTCTAATATATTAGACAAATTAATTTGTGTTTATATTTATAGTTCAACTTTGACCAGTATCAAAAGAACTCCTTGAAGAACTTGATTTCTTTGTATAGATTGTTATTAGTTCTATACTTTTCGTACAAAAAATATTGTACAAACCTCTTGCGTGAACTCGATTCCCGGATTTGTTCACTCATCCGGGAACCAAGCGTTCCCGCATTTGGTATGTAAATAATTATTTCAATAATCAGTATAATAAAGAAGTTATTAGTGAGTATAAGTGAACTGTAGCACGGCGGGCTGAGACTGAAACTTAGGGTTGACAAATAAAACACAACACTTTAAAAATGATAAAAAATTATATTAATTTAAATGGTGAAATGATGAATTTAACAATTTTAGAAACAAATACAAATATTACAACGGCAACAACGTATGAATATGATCTTAGTTACAGTTACGAAAACATGTTTATTACAAATTTTATTTGAAGTTCTACATTTTTTGTAGAGCACTACAGACGTCAGAAGACGTCTGCTCTGTTCAAAATCTAACAACTAACTCCCGTCTTGTGCTAGCCAAACTACCCATGTATCCCACATGTGGTGGAGAGGAAGGGAAAATCTTTCTCACAGAACTAGCACAAGAATTACCTAAAACTAAAACCTTAATCTAGGGCTGGACCAGGATCTGTAAATCTGTCAACCCCAGATGGCATTTCAAGCCGATATTTCAGAATATTTGCCGCGATAAACTCAAATGACTATTTCTGATAACTGAAAACTCTAACACACATGTGTGGTAATAAATTAAACTCAAGAACCCCTGTCAAAGCGATTTTCGATGCATTCATGTCCAAGCACAGTTTGAAACTTGATTCTTTAAAATCGCTTTGACTGTAAAAACAATAAATCGTATTCTGAATGTTCGCCTTGTTACAGAACTGTCATTCAACAATCAATATAAAAGAACAAGTAATATTTAATATTTTTTATTACAATAATACATTGGAAGTTATTAGACATTTGTAGAAACAAATCACTGCGCTCTTCCGCCTGGTCCGGCTTGCCAAGAATCTCTCGTGCGTCCTCGGGCCGTAGGGCCCCCCGGGCCTCTGCCCCGAGCCGCTGTAACACCTCCCGCAAAGCAGAGATCGGCGTGAACCTAGGCTCCAAGCCTAACAAGTCCACAGCATTCCTAGATTTTTTGCAGAGCATTTAATTGTCTACAATGTGGACAACCTTCAACAGTGGATTTACCCTTGGACGTCGGTAACGTGGTTCTCTTGAAGGAACCAACTCCTCCCTTGACCTGGAGAATCGGACGGATCCTGCAACTGCACCCGGGCAAACTCCGACTGGCGAGACAACCAGAGCAATAAAAACTATATGTGTGTTGCCCATTAACTAGTGTGCCCCCTTTGCAGTGAGTGCCCTCCAAGACAGAGAGTGTTCTCCGTATAGTGTATTGAAACATGTTCAATGGGGGCCGGGATGTTGGCGCGCTTCTGCACCTCATTTCCTACCCCCAACCCTCTACATTGTGGAGGGTAAGAAGGGAGTCTTGAATTGGAAGGTTGAACTCTAACATCTGTAACCGTCATTGTATAAATGTTTTTTTTTGTGTGTTGAATAAAAGTATCAACTGTTCATCACGTATTATATTGATGAGTTAGCTCATCTGGTCCTTCGAGTTCCTAGAAATACAAAACCATTCCTCGATCCTCAAGACGGATCGAATAGACATGCAATTGTCACACAAAGCCAATCTCGTGATAAATGTTTATTTTATGTTAAAAAATCAAATGCTGTTTGTAAAGACATTTAAAATTCTAGGTTTTATAAGAAATGTATTTTACAAAAGATTGACATGCCTTGCAATCATTTTGTTTTGATTATCATTTGAAAATTAGAATGTAAATCTATAAATGTTTAATAATAATTACTGTATTTCAATAAACAATTATTTACTTTTTTCAAGACATGGAATACAGCAAATATATGTTTAACATTTTATTCTATTTTTATTTTCGATTTCATTATTCAGGTCAAATCAATTAGGCTCAATTAGTATTTAATAAGATTGCATCGTCGCTTCAACAGGAATCATTAGTGGCCAGCTAAAATATAAATAAGCTGTTGTTACAGTAGACGGATGTTTTCTATCGTCTCATCTCTTTCTAACACAATGAAGGAATACAAGTGAACGTAGAGTGGAGTACCACAGCAGCGCGATACAAGTAGCTAATTGAAATTCCTTTACAATTTGTTCGTTCACTCGCCACTCGTTCGTCTCAGAGCAAAGTCGCGTCGCGTATTCTGTCTTCTTAGAAGGCCATCATATCTAATTCAGGCCGCGAAACTTGATCCGCTGGGTTGAGGGATCGCGAAAGGGGCGCAAAGCATCTCAGAGAATTGCCTCTACGTGGGGTTCAACCTAGATCTTCGAACAAAAAAATAAAAAGGCGAGTTTTGTCGAAATTCTCTGTAGATGTTGTCGGTCCGGGATGTGCCGGTGCACCGCGACGTGTGTGTTATCGTAGGGGTGTAAGGCTTCATACCATTGTTCAATAGGCGTAGAGTAGTCCTTTGTTCCCATTGCGAGGCTTCAAGAGGTGCGTGAGTCACGCCGTGATGAAAACTATTGTGCAATAGTATAGTCGCCAAGCCCCGTAATGCACCCGCGTAACTAGGCGTATTTCCTCCATGGGAGGGGCGTACACCGGCAAAGTGTAACGTTTTGCTAATTGACAACACGCTCCGGTTGTTGTCGTAGAGTCACTTGCGCCCTAGATTGTAAGTTAGCTACAGTTCGGAAAACTGTTAGGTAGGGCTAGACAGGCAAGAAATGAAACCATCATTGAAACCATCATTGAAGCCAACATTGAAGCTGGGGGTGTGCTGTGGGATGAATGGTGTGCTGTGGAATGAATGGTGTGTGCTGAAAGAATGATGACCATAACTTGTTCTCTTGTACAATTTACTGCCTTGTATTTTGAGTTTATGTTTCAGATATCATCAAACTTCAACAAATATTTTCCTAATCACAACATGTACGTTTTTTTCAGGTTAATAATTAATCTTTTGTCTAATACATTGTTTTTATGTTTATAGGAACAGGTGGACAACATCAACAAATATTTTCTCCTAACTAAAGTATGTTTTATTTCAGGTTCACAGTTATTCTTTTATCTAATACATTGTGTTTATGTTTATAGGGACTCGTGGACAACATCACCGCAGCCGTCATCACCTCACCCCGACCATCTGGGCTGTCGTCCGCGCCTAGCTTTAAGCAGGTCAAAGTTACCCAGTTTTTACTGAGGTAGTGCGTTTTAAAGCTCATTTTTTAATCATCGTCATCGGAGCCTACATCATCAACATCAACATCTACACCTGGAGGGCTCAAAAACCCTCCGGCAACAGATTCATCAGGACCGACGCCCGCTGCCAGTAACTATGATGTAAGAAAATTTATTTTATTCATAAAAAAAATAATCACAATTTTTATTTCATGTTTAAGTTCTGATTATTTTTTAAGAAAAATATAATTTAATTTATTGATATATATATTTTGATTGCTTCTAATTTAGTTTTGTGTGTTTACAGAAACAGTTGCAGCAGCGATGAAGCCGCACCCCTACTTCAGGTTTTGCCGGGAGTTTTCCTGGAGGGCTAAGGGAGGAATTTCCGGGGGTGAGGTCAGCCTTCTCTCTCTTGTCAATGCAGGGGACTGATCCAGGCTTTACATTTCCAATTAAAATGTTGTATATACAAACATTAAAAATGTATCAACGTCTTCAACAATAAAATGAACTACTTACCAATAAATATGTATTTTAATTTTATAGTATCCCATACACCAATTATATTTTCAGATTACAAAATAAAGAAATCTATGAACTAAATATGTATACCTACTTATTCAGATTGAAAAATAAAGGAATATGTTATATATTTAAAAATTATTTACAAAATATATTTTAATCTATAAGCATTTATAAACTAAATTTAATAATTATATTTTGTATATCTACATAAATATCACAAGTTTACAAATCATTTATTTAAATGTCAAACATATGAATTGTTTCTCTTATTGGAAGTTCTAATATATCATACAAAATAAACAAATTAATCCTGCTAATACTTTGAATTCAATTTAAACTATGTTAGCACTACACTAAAATTGTGATTTTTACTGATATGATTCAAGTAAATACGTAATTATATGCGTTAAAAAATAGTTGAGATGAAATGATTTGAGCCCGCACATTCCACGCGGCGGATGTCAGCGAGCCCCGCGACCGAGCGCTGCTGTTGTTAGCTGAACTTTTGCGGTTCTAATCGTAAAATGGTTCAAATAAAATCTGCTAAAACTAAATATGTTGTTAGTTTATATTTCATCAACGCATAAATAAATAAAAAAGTATTTCTGATAAAATATCTGGAGAGTTAATGATCACGCTCCAAATTATGGAATTTCCGATATGTAGTTCTTGATGTCGCCTATAAAAATTTCGCAGATGGCGCCAGCTACCACGCTGAAAATCGAACAAAATAGTTATGCATAAGGCAGACTACACACTTGTCATTTATCACCAAGAAGTCACTTCCTTTGGACTAGTGTTTAAGCGGCTGCACTTCTACCGCTAATAAATGGCGGCGCTTTTACCGCTAAATGTGTAAACACGTTAAAATCTTTACGCGGCGGTCAATTTACAGCAGTTGAGAAAAACTTTCAATATTTCAGATTCTGCGCAGTTGACAGTTTGTTGAAACATTTGAATAGAATACTTGCAATCAAATATTTTTCCAATAAATCATATGAATTTGTGCTTAATGCATTTATGACTTTTGTAAGCTCAAGATTGTCAAAAGTTATATTGAATTTACTATATATAAACATACTCAAATACTTTTTAAATTATTAATAGCAATGACAATGTTAAACAAAGCCTAAATACACAGCTGGAGGTTTGTGAAGATGCTGAAATATATTCGTGCGCTGACCAGGCGTTGAAATTCCTGAAAAGTAGAGCAGAGTGGGATTCAGGCCGAATTCAGTTACAAAATAATATTTTTATCATGTTTATTTATCATATATGTTGAAATAAGTTATTTATCTTACAAGCGCGCGACTAACTTGCCTCTAAAGTTAGTAGAGTCCTTCAAAATGGAATATCTAGTTATTATTAGTGACTAGGGGGTATGCTATTTGACGGATAGTGATGACATTTGTTGGATTTGTTAACTAAACTATTGGGAACAACATGTTTTACACCGCGTTTAAATATCTTTACTAGCGCGCGACTTACAGGCCACTATATTTAGTAGAGTCCTACAAATCGCAATATCTGGTTATTATTATCTATTTGGGGGAATTATATTTGACGGATAGTGATGACATTTAGTAGATTCATTAAAAAAACCATGGGGAATAACATGGTTTACACCGCGTTCAAATATCTTTACTAGCGCGCGACTTACAGGCTACTAAAGTTAGTAGAGTCCTACAAAAAGCAATATCTGGTTATTATTAGTTGTTTGGGGGTATTCTATTTGACGGATAGTGATGACATTTAGTAGATTTTTAAAAAAAACTATGGGGAATAACATGGTTTACACCGCGTTCAAATATCTTTACTAGCGCGCGACTTACAGGCTACTAAAGTTAGTAGAGTCCTACAAAAAGCAATATCTGGTTATTATTAGTTGTTTGGGGGTATTCTATTTGACGGATAGTGATGACATTTAGTAGATTTATTAAAAAAAACTATGGGGTATAACATGGTTTACACCGCGTTCAAATATCTTTACTAGCGCGCGACTTACAGGCTACTAAAGTTAGTAGAGTCCTACAAAAAGCAATATCTGGTTATTATTATTTGTTTTGGGGGTATTCTATTTGACGGATAGTGATGAAATCTATTAAATTTGTTAATTAAACTATGGGGAACAACATAGTTGATACCGCGTTTAAATATCTTTACTAGCGCGCGACTTACAGGCCACTAAAGTTAGTAGCGTCCTACAAAACGCAATATCTGGTTATTATTAGCTGTTTTGGGGGTATGCTATTTGACGGATAGTGATGACATTTGCTTGATTTGTTAATTAAACTATGGGGAACAACATGTTTTACACCGCGTTTAAATATCTTTACTAGCACGCGACTTACAGACCACTAAGCATTGAAAACCATTTGAAATTGTGTTAATTCAATAAACATTTAAAAACCAATTCGAATTTTCCCGCCTTATGATAAAAAAATTTATTCATTTTTGCTATCGTTGGCAACACTATATTGCAATCAATGTTCCCACACATAGCAAAAATTAATAAATTCTCTTTCTTATCCTAAGGAAAATTCGAATTGGTTTTAAATTGTTTATTGATATACATCGACATTTTAACACAATTTAAAATGGTTTTTAGTAGCACGTAAGTCGCGCGCTAGTAGAGCTATTATGTTGTGGGTAGCACGTTTTGACAGCTGGTTAACAAATAACTAGCAGTAACTTTTTATTGGTGCGTTTTAGAGAAAAATTGTTCAAGCAAAAAAGATGCGCAGTATACCACTGACTTCAGATATGTTGTGGGTAACACGCTTTGACGGCTGGTTAACGAGTAATTAGCAGTAACTTTTTACTGGTGCATTTTAGAGAAAAATTGATCAAGCAAAAAAGATGCGCAGTATACCACTGACTTCAGATATGTTGTGGGTAACACGCTTTGACGGCTGGTTAACGAGTAATTAGCAGGAACTTTTTACTAGTGCATTTTAGAGAAAAATTGATCAAGCAAAAAAGATGCGCAGTATACCACTGACTTCAGATATGTTGTGGGTAACACGCTTTGACGGCTGGTTAACGAGTAATTAGCAGTAACTTTTTACTGGTGCATTTTAGAGAAAAATTGATCAAGCAAAAAAGATGCGCAGTATACCACTGACTTCAGATATGTTGTGAGTAACACGCTTTGACGGCTGGTTAACGAGTAATTAGCAGTAACTTTTTACTGGTGCATTTTAGAGAAAAATTGATCAAGCAAAAAAGATGCGCAGTATACCACTGACTTCAGATATGTTGTGGGTAACACGCTTTGACGGCTGGTTAACGAGTAATTAGCAAAAACTTTTTACTGGTGCATTTTAGAGAAAAATTGATCAAGCAAAAAAGATGCGCAGTATACCACTGACTTCAGATATGTTGTGGGTAACACGCTTTGACGGCTGGTTAACGAGTAATTAGCAGTAACTTTTTACTGGTGCATTTTAGAGAAAAAATGATCAAGCAAAAAAGATGCGCAGTATACCACTGACTTCAGATATGTTGTGGGTAACACGCCTTGACGGCTGGTTAACGAGTAATTAGCAGTAACTTTTTACTGGTGCATTTTAGAGAAAAAATGATCAAGCAAAAAAGATGCGCAGTATACCACTGACTTCAGATATGTTGTGGGTAACACGCTTTGACGGCTGGTTAACGAGTAATTAGCAGTAACTTTTTACTGGTGCATTTTAGAGAAAAATTGATCAAGCAAAAAAGATGCGCAGTATACCACTGACTTCAGATATGTTGTGGGTAACACGCTTTGACGGCTGGTTAACGAGTAATTAGCAGTAACTTTTTACTGGTGCATTTTAGAGAAAAAATGATCAAGCAAAAAAGATGCGCAGTATACCACTGACTTCAGATATGTTGTGGGTAACACGCTTTGACGGCTGGTTAACGAGTAATTAGCAGTAACTTTTTACTGGTGCATTTTAGAGAAAAATTGATCAAGCAAAAAAGATGCGCAGTATACCACTGACTTCAGATATGTTGTGGGTAACACGCTTTGACGGCTGGTTAACGAGTCATTAGCAGTAACTTTTTACTGGTGCATTTTAGAGAAAAATTGATCAAGCAAAAAAGATGCGCAGTATACCACTGACTTCAGATATGTTGTGGGTAACACGCTTTGACGGCTGGTTAACGAGTAATTAGCAGTAACTTTTTACTGGTGCATTTTAGAGAAAAATTGATCAAGCAAAAAAGATGCGCAGTATACCACTGACTTCAGATATGTTGTGGGTAACACGCTTTGACGGCTGGTTAACGAGTAATTAGCAGTAACTTTTTACTGGTGCATTTTAGAGAAAAATTGATCAAGCAAAAAAGATGCGCAGTATACCACTGACTTCAGATATGTTGTGGGTAACACGCTTTGACGGCTGGTAACGAGTAATTAGCAGTAACTTTTTACTGGTGCATTTTAGAGAAAAATTGATCAAGCAAAAAAGATGCGCAGTATACCACTGACTTCAGATATGTTGTGGGTAACACGCTTTGACGGCTGGTTAACGAGTAATTAGCAGTAACTTTTTACTGGTGCATTTTAGAGAAAAAATGATCAAGCAAAAAAGATGCGCAGTATACCACTGACTTCAGATATGTTGTGGGTAACACGCTTTGACGGCTGGTTAACGAGTAATTAGCAGTAACTTTTTACTGGTGCATTTTAGAGAAAAATTGATCAAGCAAAAAAGATGCGCAGTATACCACTGACTTCAGATATGTTGTGGGTAACACGCTTTGACGGCTGGTTAACGAGTCATTAGCAGTAACTTTTTACTGGTGCATTTTAGAGAAAAATTGATCAAGCAAAAAAGATGCGCAGTATACCACTGACTTCAGATATGTTGTGGGTAACACGCTTTGACGGCTGGTTAACGAGTAATTAGCAGGAACTTTTTACTAGTGCATTTTAGAGAAAAATTGATCAAGCAAAAAAGATGCGCAGTATACCACTGACTTCAGATATGTTGTGGGTAACACGCTTTGACGGCTGGTTAACGAGTAATTAGCAGTAACTTTTTACTGGTGCATTTTAGAGAAAAATTGATCAAGCAAAAATGATGCGCAGTATACCACTGACTTCAGATATGTTGTGGGTAACACGCTTTGACGGCTGGTTAACGAGTAATTAGCAGTAACTTTTTACTGGTGCATTTTAGAGAAAAATTGATCAAGCAAAAAAGATGCGCAGTATACCACTGACTTCAGATATGTTGTGGGTAACACGCTTTGACGGCTGGTTAACGAGTAATTAGCAGTAACTTTTTACTGGTGCATTTTAGAGAAAAATTGATCAAGCAAAAAAGATGCGCAGTATACCACTGACTTCAGATATGTTGTGGGTAACACGCTTTGACGGCTGGTTAACGAGTAATTAGCAGTAACTTTTTACTGGTGCATTTTAGAGAAAAATTGATCAAGCAAAAAAGATGCGCAGTATACCACTGACTTCAGATATGTTGTGGGTAACACGCTTTGACGGCTGGTTAACGAGTAATTAGCAGGAACTTTTTACTAGTGCATTTTAGAGAAAAATTGATCAAGCAAAAAAGATGCGCAGTATACCACTGACTTCAGATATGTTGTGGGTAACACGCTTTGACGGCTGGTTAACGAGTAATTAGCAGTAACTTTTTACTGGTGCATTTTAGAGAAAAATTGATCAAGCAAAAAAGATGCGCAGTATACCACTGACTTCAGATATGTTGTGGGTAACACGTTTTGACGGCTGGTTAACGAGAAATTAGCAGTAACTTTTTATTGGTGCGTTTTAGAGAAAAATTGTTCAAGCAAAAAAGATGCGCAGTATACCACTGACTTCAGATATGTTGTGGGTAACACGTTTTGACGGCTGGTTAACGAGCAATTAGCAGTAACTTTTTACTGGTGCATTTTAGAGAAAAAATGATCAAGCAAAAAAGATGCGCAGTATACCACTGACTTCAGATATGTTGTGGGTAACACGTTTTGACGGCTGGTTAACGAGAAATTAGCAGTAACTTTTTATTGGTGCGTTTTAGAGAAAAATTATTCAAGCAAAAAAGATGCGCAGTATACCACTGACTTCAGATATGTTGTGGGTAACACGCTTTGACGGCTGGTTAACGAGTAATTAGCAGTAACTTTTTACTGGTGCATTTTTGAGAAAAATTGATCAAGCAAAAAAGATGCGCAGTATACCACTGACTTCAGATATGTTGTGGATAACACGCTTTGACGGCTGGTTAACGAGTAATTAGCAGTAACTCTTTACTGGTGCATTTTAGAGAAAAATTGTTCAAGCAAAAAAGATGCGCAGTTTACCACTGACTTCAGATATGTTGTGGGTAACACGCTTTGACGGCTGGTTAACGAGTAATTAGCAGTAACTTTTTACTGGTGCATTTTTGAGAAAAATTGTTCAAGCAAAAAAGATGCGCAGTATACCACTGACTTCAGATATGTTGTGGGTAACACGCTTTGACGGCTGGTTAACGAAGTTGTAAATAGGGTAGTATTTTACGGGTTGTTTGTTGTTTCAAATGCGATTACGCAAGAAATACTAACCCTAGGCTATTTTAAATCGCAGATTCGAAATCTATGGACTTTAGTGAAGGGTGTCGCGCCCTTATCTCAATTTTTTTTACCCCAAAATTTAATAGTAAAAACACCAAGACTATAGTCCAACTTTTTTTTGGAAAAAACCCAAAAAAATCGAGTTAAGGGTGGATTCCTATAGATTCAGCCCTAAAAACTCCAATGGCGGTCTCGAAAATTGGCGCTCACCCTTAAATTTGGGGTAATTCAAATCAAATTTTATGTTCTTTATGTAGTATGTATATAAGGTTCATTATTGCATGTCACATTTCCTCAGCGTACCAGCATTTTTATATATTATGAACGGCAAGTCAGAAGTGATACATATTATGAACCACAAGTCCGCAGTGGGTCATAACATATAAAAGTTAAATGCGAATTACGTAAGAAATACTAACCCCAGGCTATTTTAAATCACAGATTCGGAATCTACAGACCCTAAAGAAGGGTGTAGTGCCCTTATCTCAATTTTTTTACCCCAAAATTTAATAGTAAAAACACCAAGACTATAGTCCAACTTTTTTTTGGAAAAAACACACAAAAATCGAGTTAGGGGTGGATTCCTATAGATTCAGCCCTAAAAACTTCAATGGCGGTCTCGAAAATTGGCGCTCACCCTTAAATCTTATGTAATTAAATAAAGCAAAGTAAATACTGCTCTAATTATTTAACTACACATCCTATCGAAAAATGGTTTGTGAAATAGTGTTCAGCACATTCTAAAAGGGGTATACAATCATTTCCAGCCCTTTAAAGTTAATATTAAGGGTGATTTTTAAGGGAAACTATAGTGGAAACTTCAAAGCGTCATATCTCGAAAACGGTAAGAGATACCGCAAAAATAACGAAATTTCGCCGTCCCCTGTGATTTGACCCCTGAAAAACCGCTATTTTTCTACAACATTCAATGCTCAATTATATGCGTTAAAAACTAGTTCAGATGAAATGATTTGATCCCGCACATTGCAAGCGCCAAATGCCAGCGAGCGACGCGTCGGAGCCCTGGTGTTGTTGGCTGAACTTTTGCGGTGATTTTTTCTTCGTCTAATCGCAAAATGTTTCAAATAAAAGTTGCTAAGAATTAAATAATAAACAATTAATATCAATATATCTTTACTGTAAAATGACTAGAATAGCCAAAAATTATGAAAATCAGTTTCAAATAAATTTCAGATATGTAGTTCCTGATGTCGCCTAGAGGAATTTGGCAGATGGCGCCAGCTACCACGCTGAGAATTGAACAAATTAGTAAAACTAAGGCAGGCTACACACTTACTGTTTTTTCATTAATAAGTCACTTCCTTTGGCCAATCTTTAAGCGGCTGCACTTCTACCGCTAATAAGTAGCGACGCTTTTACCGCTCAATGTGTAGACACGTCAAAATCTTTACGCAGCGATCAATTTACAGCAATAGAAAAAAAACTGTCAAGTGGGTAGCCTGCCTTAGTCTTTGTTCTATTTATCGAAAAATCAATAATTTGGATTCGGCGCAATGAGTTTTAATTTGAAATATTAATCGATATGATTTAAAATCATTTATTTCACATCATTCATTTAAAAATTTTGAAATATACAATATATACAATATACAGTCACTTCTAGCCCTTTAAAGTTAATATTAAGGGTAATTTTTAGGGGAAACTTTATTCATCGGTCCATAATTTATATGCATGTTTGTAAAATTTAGTCATCGGTCCATAATAAATATCATGGACATACCTTTGAAACGGTTAGAGATATCGCGAATCTTAAAATAAACGTCCCGAGACACAGCCCTGCTCTATCTGATCAGCGAGAGAAAACCCCCAAAAAGTTAAATTTAGGGTAGTTATTTAAGGGTTGTTTGTTGTTTCAAATGCGAGTTACGCAAGAAATACTAACCCTGGGCTATTTTAAATCGCAAATTCGAAATCTATGGACCTTAATGAAGGGTGTCGCGCCTTTATCTCAATTTTTTTTTACCCCAAAATTTAATAGTAAAAACACCAAGACTATAGTCCAACTTTTTCTTGGAAAACCCCCAAAAAAATCGAGTTAGGGGTGGATTCCTATAGATTCAGCCCTAAAAACTCCAATGGCGGTCTTGAAAATTGGCGCTCACCCTTAAATCTTATGTTATTAAATAAAACAAAGTAAATACTGCTCTTATTATGTAACTACACATCCTATCGCAAAATGGTTGGTGAAATCGTATTCAGCACATTCTAAAAGGGGTACACAATCATCTCTAGCCCTTTACAGTTAATTTGAAAGTAAATAAAACATATTTTATTTCTGTAACAATATCTTTATTATCTCAATGCATAAGTACAAGTTATCATTTATTTATTATTAAATAAAACACAAGAGTACAAGTATATAATTTTTATTATATTATTTATTTAAAATGAATACAAAGTTCAGATCTCCTGGATTGACATTGGAAGAAAGAGACTGAAACTCCTCTGGCATTCGCCTGACATCCTGGGGAAACTTCCGGAAAACCCAGGACAGAAGAGCAGCGTCGCCGGCCACTAAACAAACACAAATACATCAGTAAATAAATCAATTCACTAATGAATTTAATTTAATGAACTTACATTGGTGTTGGAAACGGCGAACTATGTTGAAGAATTCCTTGAAGGCTGCATCTGCTGGCCGCAAACTCTTGGCTGAAACAACACAATAAATAAGAAACTGCAAATTAAAATGAAACAATGTATAATTACATGTGTGGAGTAGAAAGTAAACACGTAGAAATCCAGCGAAGACGACCAAGTTCCCTGTGTCATCTTCATTCCTATTTTAAGAAACAGAACAAAAACAATCCACAAAAATAAAATAAACAGTAAACACCTACACTAAAAGGAAGAGAAAAAGCACAAAGATATATAAATAAAGAGAAATTCAGGACGAGAAGTTCTGTCCCACGGCGGACGATTCATTTCCATCGGCGGTAGAATCTGCAACTTCATCCCTCGATGGTAGACACAGGAACATTGCCCATTTCCCACGGTGGCTGACTCTGCACTGATTCTAGAAACATAAAAACAATAAATTAGAAATAAATAAACAACAGAAATGTTGAAAAAATAAAAATAAATCTTACTTCTAGTACTTCTATTTCTTGTCTTCATTATTCTTGATCTCTGTAAACAAATAAAAACAAACAAATTAAAAACATTGAAACAATTTAAATCTGCAAATGAAAACTTACGTAAGTATTAAAAATAGAAATCTGAAAGAGAAATGCTGTAAAGGAATACAAGTACATGGGTTAGTAGACTTAAACCTAACTTAAATTAAAGCTGAAATAAAATGGATTAACTTAAAATTAGCTTAAAGGTACCCAAAACCATTAAAGCTAAATTAAAACTAAGATTCACACCACCCCACAGACATTCCAGTGCCTCTTTGACTCTAATAACAGCAACCGGTGTGTTGTGTTTTTCAAAAAAGAAACGTGGGTCGTCTAGCCGAACCCCGCATGGTCTCCTACTTCGCGATCCCGCAGGGGCCCGAGCTCATGTCACAGAATCACGTTAGCCGATCAACTACTTTCTCTGCCATCCGGAATTCACATTGAAAACCTAACCATTCACATAGAGCCTATCATTTGTGTGGTTGAAAAGTTATCGTGAAACCTCAGAAAACTGTTAAGGCGCATCGGATGCGATATTTGCCGAGAGCTGGTACCAGTCATGACTCTGGATCCACTCTAGATGATCGGACTGCTGTGAGCATGCCCCACGCGCCGCGTTAGCGCTAAACTAGTAATCGGAATAAATTGAATCGATGGTCTTCACGTGAAGACAGAGCGCTTTGCAAAAATCCCGTAAACGGTTCCCGGCTGATTCTACAACGGACACAGAGTATGACCTGCAGCGGTGCGTTCTCACCCACCCACCTACTGACTGTACTAAAGCACTCCAGCTCGTACTGCGTAGGCCGCACATACGAAATCATACTCCGCGAACGTTCACGGCTGATTCTACACGTAGTTGCAACGGACACAACAGTATGACCTGCAGAGGTTTGTTCTCTCCACCCTATAGGAAGATGGACAGACTCACAGACTGTACGAGCCACTCCAGGCATGCACTGCGTGAGCCAAACGTACGAAATCATACTCTTGTGTAGTGAGAGAAGCCCACTCGCGAACGATAAATTTTGATTGTAAGACGAACGTGTGATCAGGCACCTATCACTTCAGTTCGCGAACGCGCCCAGCCTCCATCCAAAATGCCCGACTGCTAACCGATTTCACAAATTTAATCACCCACTTAATCACCCAACGGTCAAACTTGAATTTTACACTTGAATACAGTAATTGCATACCATATCCAACTATAAAATTCACATTTAATGTACGCGAGGAGTTGAGTTTTCACAAAATCAAATAGCACAGAGCGACGCAGCTTCTACCTTCGCGAACAAAACTCAACTGAACGAAATCGAACATGGCAGATAGATACCTCTAGCCATACCCCGCTCCCGCACAATCATTCAAAAGTCACGTAGGCCAGCGCAGATTCAATGCTTTCGATGCTAAATGGAATGCGACAAGTTTCGACCAACACTAGCCACGCGTTTCCTTGATCAAAACAATCTTCATTGCAATAAAAATACATTTTTACTTTGAAACATTACAAATAAAATATGTAACAATAATAATATTGTTTAATATTACCGATGCTTTCACAGGAGAAGAAAATAAAAATAATTCACACAATGTAATATACATTCATGTCATCCGTATACAACTACCTATTTATTAACAAATTTCTTATTGAAAGTAGAAACTAGAAAGTCCATTTTACTAGTATTTGAATTTAAAAAACCATAAAAATGTCACGCCAATCATTCACAGAAATAACCAACATCTCAGATTTCGACAATTAAATTAAGCCACGCTGTCAATGCTACACAAATACACCATTCGGATTTCAATATACTCCTTTTATATTTATAATAAAATGAAGCACATTAAAATCAGGTTGTTAATTTATTTTTAAAACTAAAATATGTACTATAAATCTTATAACTATATCTAATCGTTACTGATTATGACCCTTTGCAAAACGTTTTTCATGTTCTAAAATGATTGGCAAACATTATTCTAATCTAAATGTACTCATTCAAAATTCATATTAATGGCTTATTTTTATTTATCAAATATGAGACTACATGGACAAAAATGATTTATAGATTCATGGAAATCTTTAGGACAGTAAGTGTATAAAGGAAAACATACAGAATAAGTAATAAACATCAAAGTCACTTACGGCGTTGGTGGTTTCAAATGATGTTAGATTCCACAGTAAAGGCATCCAGAAGTTGAATTTCAACTTCTCTTCGGCCTGAAAGAGTATTGTGTGGTTTCAAATATCCACAGAATCAATTCAAACACAGAAACAACATACAAACGTAAAATGATTTCTTTCTGTTAATTTTAACGTAAAACTAAGGCATAAGTACTGTATTTCTGCTCATTTTTAACCGGAATCCAAAATAAATAATGTAATAATGGCGAGAATAATGGTCACATCCCTAGCAAATTGAGTAAAAAGACGATTTTACAGATTTTGCATTGTATGTATTTCAGGAAAATTCACAATTTTTCTAGTATTTTCAACTTCATATGGATTTAGTTAATGTTAACAAATACATAAATAAATTTAAGCAAAGAATAAAACACATAAATACCTCTTTCTTTAAAAGCGGGCTGAACAACCTGCACCTCTCTTATGTGGAAACCTCGATCTGTCAAGACAATGTCACCTGTAACAGATTGAAATGAAAGAAATAAACCCCTGAGGAGTTATTTCTGCACATAAAATACAAGTGTCAGTTATTTCTGTAATGTATTATTTATGTTAATGTATGCAAACCTATCAGAAACTTTAAAGTTTTGTGGTGTTTATACGAAGTCCATGTCTGTATCAGTTACTTGGATTTCCAGATCTGTCAAAATATAGCTCAGAACAATCAATTATAACAGCAACTTTCCGACCAAAGGTGTCCAGAAAACCCGGTCGCACATCGTTAGTTTCTCTGTATCTTTCCGTTCTCTTTGTCCGGCTTCTGATAATAATTTGAGGATCTTCTTCCAGCGTCTGGAAGTCAGTCGGATCATCTTGTTTTCCTTTTTTTTTACAGGTGTAGAGGAAACTTGAAACTCCGGTGGTAGTTTGTTTAGAGAAGTTCCATCCACTAGTTTTGATGGCGCACAAAGATTTCCTCCAACCTCTTGGAGTTTAGCCTACATATTTATATTTTAACTCAGTATTAATGTTTCATTCATGTCAATTTCTTTTCTGTCAAAAGTGAGCGCATGTAGCACTCTCACACGGCGATTGCTTGAACTAGATGTACCAGCGGCGTAGATTTCTTTTAAACTATCGTGGGCTATCAATTTTTAATTTATATTTTTTAGATAAAAATATAATTATAACTATTTTTGCCATGTAGTCCATGTAATTTTGAGTTTGTTTGGCTTTTTCTTCTTACTATTTAATGAAGCAATATTAATTTATCAATAAAAGTACATTTGTAATATACAAAACAACTTGAACGCCGCTGGTACAGGTGCAAGTAATCTGATTGGTCGAATGTATGTAGGCGGTTACAATTACAATTTTAAATAATATTTAATGCGTAATTTATAATTTTTATGCAACAAAATTATGCTTTGTAAGTTCATATTGTATGCGGCACAAGGTACTATTATCAGTATTGAATTAGTTCAATGCAAAGTTATCAAATATTCGTTGTTCTTCTATTCTATTGAAATATCTTCTCCATCTTAGTTGTACTTCTTTTACTGGTTTTGTGTTTCAGATAAATATGAAATGTATCTACCATGCTTGCTACATCTTTTATCACTTGTATAGTTTCATCAATGACAGCTAACAAATCTACATTTCAGCTAATTCGCTTGAATATGCAATAAAACACCTAAACCTATATGGATGGGGGGGGGGGGGGTTAAATATCCTGTAGAACTGTTGGTCTAGATGTGTTGTCCACTGAACAAAGACCAAGTTATTGATTTTAACACAACAATTTATACACTAAATTAACCACAGAAGAATCCTGAATCGATTGATATAAGTTTTAGATGTGTAATCAACATTATTTTAGGTGAAAAGTTGATTTTTCTACGCACAGAAACACTTTGTTGCACAGTTCACTGACAGCTGACAGATACCAATACAATAATACTAATTTTAAATTCGAAATGGTTTTTAATTTAAACAATGTGTTTAATATATTTAATATTTTTTATTAGGAAGCTATTAGACATTTTGAATAGAATTTTTAAAAATGTTGTGCGGGACTGCGAGTTATTTTTTGTAAATTTGATTTTATTCATAATTTAGTAGTGAAAATGAATATTCAAAAAAAAAATTTGCGTAGGACGCTGGACGATTTTCCAAAAATTTTATTTTGTTCATGCATTTAAAGTGAAAATTGAAGTTAAAAAATATTTGCGTGAAGCGCAAAGTTAAATTCCGAAAAAACTATTTGATTCATGCATATTTGCTCACAGGCAAATCAATAAAATAAATCCCAACGCCCCCCAGCATATTTTTCTTTTTAAATTATCGAATATCGGACCTGATCTGTTCTTTGGATCGGTCCGTCGTACAATACAACAATTTTTACAAAGAAATATTACAATATAAGATATAATACATTTTATTGCATAAATATTGTTCTTCGTTCTGGCTGCTGAAGACGTACATGTTCGAGGGCCAAGTTCTACTCCGGGTGGTGGACGCGGATCACCGGCAGTTCTTGCGCAGTTTGTGTTTGACGGCTGGTTGTGTTTCGAGTTGAAAAACACTGAACAAAATGTTTCAAAAGTTTTAAATAATTCAATCTACTATATCTATCGAATTTCGAAATGTAGCTGTTATTAATTTTCAATTAAACATTGATTTTATCATCCTTTTATCAGCTAAATACATATAAAATAAATGTAACGAATACATAAAATTAATAATAAAATGACTGAAAAAGCAACAACGTGTTGTTATAAAATATTCTTTATGTAACAAAACACATAAAAAAATAAATTGGCTGTATTTGTTGAACCACTGTTCACATAATACCACCTCTTTATTTGACTTACCAGCAAAACTGTAGGTGACCAAAACAACTTAAAAGAAACTGAAACAAGCACTTTGTAACACTGAATAAATGTTAAAGTGACAAAATGAATAAATAAACAGTCTTAAAGACAGAAATATAATTTTATTGTGATGGAAAGAATACAATAAGTGAGAGAAAATAAAACGAAATACTGTAATATAAAAATCAGGAGCGAAGTGACAAGAAAATGTTCAAGAAAATAAAAGCAGCGACACATCCGGTGACAACATCCGGTAAAAACATCTGCTGCGTGTGAGCGCTCCACTAACACGAAGAGGACAAGTCCTTGAAAAGCTCTGGTTATGTGAAATCAACTATAAATATTTTTTCTAAATATATTAGAACAAAATTATAATAAAATAAACAAAAAATAAAAATTATTATTTTCATTTTACTCTATCTTGGAAATGTCCACACAGACGTCGAACACGACGTTCCACGAGGGAAAGTTGTCTTTGTTCAGATCAATGCGCCAGTCATGATAGTTATAGTACACAAGGTCAGGTGTGAAGGTGCGCGAGTGTCCAGTGGCGGGGTCAGTGACCCGCGCCGAGCAACGGAACATGTGCAGCTGTTCACCCGGCACCGGGATGTGCACGTCGAGGTCGAACTGTGAGTCGGATAGCGAGTACCAGCACACAGCGGTGCCGGCGGCACTAGTTAAGAGACAGCGCTGGTATTTGGTATTCTGTTTCGCCCACCACGTGGAGCCGGCCCTGTACGTGACGTCCTGGTGCGCAGAGCCGTAGTGCGCGGCCAATGTGCCTCGCGACACATCCGCACTGCATATGTAACAGTAGGTGCGCTGCTGGCAGAAGTACCACTGGTGTTTACTGCACTTGTTGTAGTAGTCAGTGTACGTGCAGCCCTGGGTTCGATTCTCGCAGGCTGACTTGGGGGCGCAGCGCTCGCACCACCCACCCGGGCACGTCGACACTGCTCTGCAGGTGCGGCACTTCCCCACCGCCCGCGCCAGCTGCTCGGCCGCGGCGCTCACCCTCCGCTTCAGAGTGACGGTGAACGTGGTGCCGTCAAACCCGCCCAGCACGGCGAGGAGGGCGTTGGTGTCCAAGGCTAGCGACGAGTCCTCCTGGATCGCCAGGCAGCCTTCCGGCGCCACTTGTCCTTTCTTCGTCACCTGCTCGTCTTCACGTTCGATGTCGACGGTGTAGCTGAAGTCCGAGGCCTGGTTCGCACCGCCCACCAAGCGCACCGCGTGGAAGATCTTCCCCGTGGCCACGCACACCTTGGTGTGCAGCAGGAACAGCAGCTGAAACGCCGAGATGACGTAGTTGCGCAGACTGGCCGCGGCGATGTCGTGGGTGAGGCTGCAGGGGTTGTCGAGCACGCGGTCCGGGTGCTCCCCGCGGCAGTGCGCCAACATGGCCGCGCGGGGGCCCACCCAGTCGCAGCGGGCGGAGCCCAGCACCGGGCACACGTAGCGGCGGTACTCGCACGCCGCCTCGTGCGCGATCTCTTCTGCCTCCGCTGCGAACGGCACCGTCTCGCGGCACCCGAGCTCCCAGTTCTTACCCCGTCGTGCTGCAGGTACACGGGGCTCCTCGAGAGGTACCCCTCGCAGCTGCTGCACTTCAGGTCTTCCAGGACGTCCGCTGGAATGTCCATGCTCTTCTCGTGCTGACTTATTTACAACCTAGCACAGAAAAGCAACTATTAGTTAATTTATAATTAAATAAGCAACACAAATTCAGCAAAAAAATCAAGATGATAAAAAACGTTTAAAACTATAAATATTGAAACAAAACAAATTACATCGTATCTCATCTCATTGAACAAAAGAAAGCGCAATAATTCCGGGAATACCCTATTTCACAAGTACTTTGGAAAACTGTCTCTGTATTGAACAAGTTTTGCAATTCTTCCTGAAAATTTCCGGCGAATTCACAATTGATTAACGTAAAATAATTTATTCGTATTATTTATATTTCTAATTTTATCCATAGATGAACAAAATAACTAGGCTTTATCGAGGGGTCAAAATAGTTCGTGAACATATATTTTATGACAGTTTTTTTTTTTTGAACAATTTATTTTTTAAAGTTTAATTATTATTTTACAAAGGTTACCTTAAATCTAAGTGGTAACAACTATGATAGGTTAATGCTCCTGTTAGATAACTAACATATCATCAAATAAAATAATTATATACAATAAAGTTTAAAAAAGTTAACAGGGTCATAAGGAGTGATGTGGAGAAGATAGGATTAAAGGTGTAATTAGATATATGTGTTTGCACAAAGCAAATACATTTTAAATATTTGAAAAGTTACAAACTAAAAATAAAACTACCTAAAATTAGAACCTATTTTAACAATAAACTAATTAAAACTAAGTAACACTAAGAATTCTGACAGAAAATTTTAAAGATTATTATGAGATTCAAAGCAAGAAAAGTATTTTTAAATAAAAAATAACAGAAACAGAGTGATAGTTAAATATTATGTGGTAAAATGTTGTCACTTATTCCTGAAAGCTTTCATTGAAGATCGGTAATGTTTGGTTTGTCAATTTGTGGGTATGTCGTACAGTGTCGTCACCATATCGTATTCTCGTCATGTTATGAATCAGTTCGCTGTCTTCAGAGGGAGTCAGCCATGTGTTACGAGTGTCTTCATGAAGTGTTGTTATTCGTGCATATCTGTCATAGCCAGTGACTAATCGAAGCATTTTGTTTTGCAATACTCGCAGGGGCTCTAGTGTTGTGAGAGCTGGAGCTGCGTATGTAAGTACAGGTCTGATTAGTGTAGTACACATGAGTTTCTTGGTATCTGGCGTGAGTGTACTGTTTTTGCAAAGTAGAGAATATATTTGTTTGATGGTGAAGTGAGCTTTCTGAATTGTTTTGTTAATGTGTGTGTGAAAGTTCAATCTTCTGCGGGTGTAATTTTGCGTGATTTGAGTTTCAAGGGAGAGTAAATGTTAATTTTTGTGAATTTTCGAGAGAAGATTATGGCCTCTGTTTTGTTCCAAGTGTCAGTGTAATTTAGTATTAAATTGAAATGTTTCTGTATTTGTCGAGCAGCACCTTCGGCAGAGTGTCTATGTGCATAAATGGCTGTATTGTCTGCGAATTGTGCAGTGTTCGTGTTAGCGCATGTCGACATGTCATGAATATAAAGAATAAATAGCAAAGGTAAATTGTCTGTTTGTTAAGTATGAGTGTAATAGTTTAGTAAGTGTAGGTGTTAGGTTCATTTTAATTAATTTGTACAAAAGCCCATCAATCCAAACTGTGTCAAAGGCTTTTTCTATGTGTAGCAGTGTCATAACAGTAACATTATGTTTGTTCAAATTGTGTATTGTGTCATTTATGAGTCGTGTTGATTGTTGCGTAGTGCTACGATGATGTCTGAAACCGAATTGGTGATCTGGGAGTATTTTGTTATGCTTGAATTATTTACCAGGAAGTGTGATTTAAATAATTTTCTAAATGTATGTGACTACAATTATTTACAATCCCTACTGTTTGAGATCCGCTAGACACAGCAACACTAACGTTACAATACTTTTAAAAAATCA
This sequence comes from Poecilus cupreus, assembly GCA_963942605.1. Classification (NCBI taxonomy): domain Eukaryota; kingdom Metazoa; phylum Arthropoda; class Insecta; order Coleoptera; family Carabidae; genus Poecilus; species Poecilus cupreus. The sequence continues at coordinate 38,418,369 of OZ012713.1, forward strand.
TTGCGGCTTAATGGATAACAATTAAGACTTTTTACAACTGCAAATAGTCTTCAATTTAGATTAAGCTTCATAAAAAAATATTTTAAATGGTGAAAGACCTCATTATGTAGCTCCGAGTTAAATTTGTATATCTACATGGCCTTTTGTATAATTGTAACAGTTTTGTTTGTATATAGTGATTGTTATACCTGAGAACAGTTTCTCGTTGTTTCAGGAACTCCAGTGACAATTTCATACTTTTACTTAACGCTTCAATCATTTTTGCATTGAAGTAAGCAAATAATTCAACACAATTATCATGAATAGAAGGAAGGTTTATTTTCTCAGTTCTGTCAATTTCCTTGAAAAAAATAATAACACTTATTTAAAATAATTAGATATAAGTAAAAATGTACCTTTTTCGTCTGGAGCAGTAAGTTTAGTGACGGAAGTTATTGGTTTTGTAGCTCTTTCGGGCTCCGTGATTGAGTCCATGAACTGATTTATTAACTCGAAGACTGCTCTTTCTATCTATATTCAATAATTTTTTTCCATTAAAGTGATTTATTGGTTTAAAATCACTGTCCTGTCCACAGGTTCCACTACAATTATTTCCGATGATTAAAGAGTTTTATTCAAACCTTTTTTCTTCCAAATTGACAACCTACAACAAAATATCCAATGATCAAATTTTGAGGTTAACATGACACAGTTAAGAATATCTTTTACAACCAGTCACTTACCGCCGTTCTAAAATTTTCTTTGAACCCGTGGTCTTAGCACATATTTTTTTTAATTCGTTTTTAAGCGAATTTAATTTCATATTAATAAATAACTGATGAGCAAACAATAAACTATACCAAACTTCGACTGTGCGCACCTCGCGGAGACATATCGAACTAAAGTAGTGTAAATGATCTACCAACAATAAAAACGCAAACACAGTTTTGACAGCTTTATTGACAAATAAAAAACACCAGATTTCATTTTATAAATTATTTATTGACAAAAACATAACATAACGAACCAATTAGTGAGTATTTAATTAAAATGGTATTTGTAGATGTGTTGACCTGCTGCCACTGCGTGGGCCATCAAAGTTTCTGCAGCTCGTAGTTACCGCGGTCGATCCAGTATCTAAACGGAAACAAATGTATTCGCGAATTAATTGGAGGTTAAGTTGAATTCACTCGTCATCAAACACTCAAAACACACTCACCATTCATAGCGTTTCTCATTCCAGTAACTCTTGTAACCATCCCAGCCATTTGGGTCTTGTATTTATTCTGGTCGTCCGTCACTCTTTCGTCCATTTTAGTAATTCGGCCTCTCTCGTGGCCAAAACATCGGCCAAATGGTCAACATGAGCTTGCTCTTGACACTTGAGGCGATAGCGGAGTTCTTTGTCGGATTTTATGTCACTTAATTCTAAACAAAATACAAATTGTTAGTTTGTTATCTTAAGATAATTCAATTATTTTTAATTAACTTACACTTTCAATCAGTCTGGACCCCCCTCTCAATATAAAAAGGGGGGTCTATCGCGGTATGCCGCGATATAAAAGTCGGTGTAATATCGTCCGTTATAGTAGCTCGACTTGTTGACGCAACCTGTGATTGAGACCCCCGTGCAGATCTGCCGGGGGTCTCTTCTGGGGTGTGTGGTCTTTTTCTTTTTCTTTCTAATCTGTAATAAAAAATATATCATTAAATTCAATAATATTCCATATACATACACACACACACACAATACATGACATTACATGAATAAGATTGACTATAAAATCACTGGACACAGCACAAAGTTAAACGTCAACCCTCGCATAATGCTAGTATTTGTTAATATCACAAAATAATGATGCAACTATATGAATTGGAAGACTTGACAGCAGACAGAATGTTCTCAGAGTCAAAAAAGCATTTCTAAACGTCACAATATGTATGTATTATTTTATTATACCTGTATTATAAAACGATAATAAATACTTACGTCATATTGAAATTTAGAACCAAATTGAAGACCGAAACTTGACAGCAAATTTTCACAACTATTTACTATTTACAACATTCATTTATTTAACTTGACAACCAATCAGTGCTAGCCTTAAAAAACATACATTTGTTTGGTTTCCAATATTCGCAACTGAAATCGCCGATGGCGGCAGCACTGTACCTATAAAATGGCTACTAAATGGAGTATTCGGAGTTGTAGATAGCATGTGCAACATAAGAAAGTGAATCAAAAAATTAAATTAATTTTGAATAGACGTAGTTTTGACGTCTAATATTCTGTAATGGGGAATATTGTTGCATATTCTATTGCGCCGAGTACAGTTATACCACCCTTTTTGTTTTTATTTTTAAGTATTGACAAGACCAGCGCTGGGGACTCGTTCATCACTTTTGGAAAACTTTTTTACATAAAATGTTTCTATATATTGTATATTATATTATAATTACCTTCAAACGAGTCACTTTATTATTAAAATTAATATTAAAATGGTTTATTTATTACTTTATCCTTTAGGTACGGGTATGAGTTAAAAATATAAAACATATAAATAATGGTTTCGATAATGGTTTGTATTGATATAACTAACTAGAACAATACATTAAAAAATACATTTTTGTATTAAAAATATTCAATTTCACTGCTTAAATAACTTATTTCAAAAACTTATCCTCACTGAAAATTGGTGAAGAAAAGTTAGGTTAGGTATCGCACAAGCTATTATAAAAAACCTAGGAATATACAATTCTCATCTATTCGGTCGATTCAAGATCTCCATATTTGATTAATATTTACACTTTACTTGCACCCTTTCTTGGAAATAAATGGAAACTATGTAACACATTCTTGCTGGCATACGAAAATAGCAGCCATGTACACAGCAGTTTTTGTTGTGATTTTTTCTTGATTGTGGAACTCATTATAAAACGAATCAAATTTAATACGGTAGGTGAAGAACAAATAAATGAGAAAATAAATTAAATGGAATAATATTGCACTAAACATCTAGACAAATATCACTTCTATTAACATTGCATCAAATGCGTCATACACACCAGTACTCCACATAGCAGTTTACATTTTTACCACCAGATGGATACGGGTCCATTTCAGTTGCGAATTGGAAACCAAACAATATGTATTTAAATATTTACCAATGTGTCTTTTTATAATTTGAAACTAATTACTAAATCCTATCGCCATCAACACCGAGCTTGATGGTCTAGGTCACAAAGTAATAACATAGGAAGAGACAAAACTCAATGTATTAAAATCGAAGTGTTGACAGCAGCGCACCACTAGTAGGTGGAAGAACTATAATGACAGCTAGCGATTTCATTGGTATTTTGTACATTCAAAATTAAAAACATTCATTGATTTCATTGGTATTTTGTACATTCAAAAATAAAAACATATATTGAAATTAAAGTTTGAAGAGATATGTATATTTTATTTAAAATATATTTTATATAATAAATATATATCTATTATGTACATAAACAAAAAATAAATAGACCATTTCAAAAATTCAAAGCGCATGTGCGAACTGTGAGACTGCAACAAAATTTAGTGCCGTATGCCCGTCTCTGTCTACATCAGGGGTGGGCAATGTCCGGCCCGCTGGCCAACTCCGGCCCACGAGTTCCAATCCGGCCCGCGAGATCTTTAGAATAATAAATAAATATTTTCAAAAAGAAAAATTTTAAATTAGGTTAGAACCCAACATAAAGAAAAAGGGGAGATTTACTGTTTAATTTTCGATATAATTCGTCTAGTTTAAATTAAGAAATAAATGTAGTACTTAGTTAATTGTGTTTTATTATTGTTTTTTATTTTTCAGAAAAAATTATACGTAACAAAAATGTGTCAATTAACAACTACTGCCCGCTTACGAAACGTAAATCTTATTCCGGCTCCTACAAAAGGTTGGCCACCCCTGGTCTATATGACAGTTCTATCTCTGCTGTAAAGTTTGAGGTTTGATTTAGATTCTTAAAACTTATGAAACTTTTATTAGTAGTTTTATTATGCAAATGATTGTTGACTAATACTCATGTTACACTTATTTCGATTTTAAATTATGTTTTCATTTGTATCATGAGCATTTTAAAATTAAAATATTTGAATTCATTGTGACACTTCCCAATGCCGCCATTTTCAGCACTAAATTTGTAGTTCGAAACTTGAATGTAGAGGTCGCGCACATTTTTGAAATGGTCTATTAGACAATATGAATGAATGCTATTTGCTGCTCACGTATAGGTGGTTCCGGGTGACGTTTTTTAAATAAGATGCCTACATGTGGAGGACGTAATAACTTCGCAGATTTGGTATCAAGCTTGATGTGTAGTTCGAAAATATACGGTTTTGTTTGATTTTAAATTGGCTTTATAGTTCCTGAAATCCATTATATTATAAAATAATTAATATTTAGAATGTCTCAAAAACTTACTTTTATGCTTAATTTCAGTGTATTTAAAGGTTTTCCACGGTTTACGACTTTAAGTTGCACATCAGCTTGTTTAATTTTATAGTTAATGTCAGTAACACACAGATTGTATTTTTTAAATGACAGATTGAAGTTTGAATTTGACAGTATAAACAAAATGCGTTTTGTTTACTACCTATTACTAGATGTAAAAATACAAAACAATGTAGTTTTAGTTTTCCAGGCAGTTGTGGCGGCGCTGCTGCTAACCAACTGAAAATGCACTTGAGTTTTACCCCCGTGTTTGACAGTACTATATAAATAATTTTCACACAAACAAAATGAAACGGTTTGTCAACCAACAATTCATCATGGTAACCATAGTAATAATTAAAGAGAAGAGAGCGCATCGACTTATCTGGCCTGTTGATTGGTTAGCAACTGAATGGAAATAATTTTGATTAAATATGATTGGTTTTTAGGTAAGATGGAAATAATATTTCCGTCGCCTCTCTATATATCGTGGGCAATTGTTCCTTTTGGCAGATGGTGTGTCAAATGGAAATGAACAATTTTCTGTGATGGTCGCCTAAAAATAATTGTATGATTGCTCAGCTGAGAGGTAGTGAGTATAACTTGACTTTGCTTCTTATCACTCCCGTAGTCATACCTGGTCCACAGCACACGCGGCCAATCAGACGTGAAGGACTGCATCACGTCGAAGATGCCTTTGAGCGACTGGTGGTGCATGGCCACGCCCTCGTGGGGGATGTTGTAAGGCGGTTAACATCACCTGGGAAGAGCAAAATAAATAGCACGATGATTACAAGTTACTGATCAAAGAACTGCTCAAGTTTTCGTTTTACTTAAGTCATTTGTATCACAAGGTTGGAAACTGCTATTTTGAGAGTGCGAGTTTATTTTGATACGAGCACTCGCAAAATAGTTTCCAACCGAGGGATACACAAGATTTTTCGCGCCAACATTTATGTAGATTTAATTTATTACTCATTTTCTTAATGACAGGGAATTTTTTTATGTTGCTAACTTCACAATATTTGAATGTCAAATATGTCTATTTTCCAATATCATAACCAAAAATATCTACATATTTTTATTTAGATTTTACACTGCAAATTCAATTATAATTACTTACAAATATGTTTAAAATCCATAAATATTATGTTTTCTTGTATTGCAAATACTCAATTGTAGATATATTGCCATAATATATTTAAGTCAATGTAATACTTTGACATTTCTAGCGTCAGAAGTTAGCTAAAATTAGTGAAGTGATGCCAACATATAACCATAAAAAGTCAGCAACTAGTTCGACAAAAACATGATTTCCGACCGCTTTAGAGATATGTAATTGTGTCAATGTCGGACGGCGGCGCGAAAAATAAATATTTTCGTTCGTTTTACATACGAGTACATCAAGTTTGAACATTTGATTTTGAGTTTAATGTTTTCCTTTATCATGTAAATAAATAACTGATGCAATACAAGCAACCAAAATAGTACTTCATCTTCAAAATGATCTGCAAACTTGTGACACACCATAATTTTAAATAATTCTGTTCTTTTTCGGTAATGGGGAATCAATCTCCTCGAAGATCATGTAAAACTTGGTGATATAACAACTCTTTCTCGACGGGATCATCCAAATTCATGTACTGGTCCAAGAACAAATGTTTCTTGAATAAGAAGAAATGATGCTGTCTTCGTACAGTTTTCAAAGTTCCATTTGCACCATTCACCTATAAACAACAAATAAACATAACCACAAAATAATAAACTCTTGAGTTTGATCTATAAATCCTTTGCTAACACTAAAATAAAACTAACTCTAATAAAAACTTGCTAATATCTAAGATGTAGAAAACATTCCGAAATTTTGAGTTGTAAATCCTCAAACATATCAGATTATAATTTGTTCTTTAATAAATCCCATGCTTTATCAATCAACAAATAAATTTAATGGAACTTGCATTCGGTGTTGCCAACTATCGGACATCTGCCGGAACTGCGTTTCATAAAGTCGTAAAATAATGGATTGCTTTAATACTGATTTCAGAGTTTTAATGATGATTTTGGCGTTTTTCAGTGCCGATTTTAAATATATTATTTTATTTGAAGTCGTCATTAAAAGCTCAAAAATCGTCACTAAAGTAACCCACTATACGACGATTTTGAGCAACGCAGTGTTAGCAACCGTTAAATAATTATTGTACAATTAGGATCATTTTGGCAGATATATTGACGTACTATAGTAAATTTGGATATGAAACAAAATTTGCAAGAAGAATTAACTAATTAATTCCGATGACGAAATTGAGGACAAAACACATAATTTTGAGTGTTATTCACTTCTCGAGGTTGGCAACACTGACTGTCAGTTTCAATTGACAACTGACAGATGTATAAACTTAACCTATATTGTAATTTTTTTACAGTTTTTTCGAGTTTTAGATTTCAAATAAAACTTAATATGTACCTCGGCACTGAAGTCCTTTTTTATCACTCACATGGTTTATTCGTGATGAAAAATTGAACTTCACTGCCTTGATACGTAAATAACTATATTATTTTGTGCTTCATCAAGTAGTGCATTATGTATTTAATAGCAAGTATTTGTTTTTGATAATTCCCTGGCACTAGTATTTGATTAAAAATAGCATTTATTTAATTAATTTTTATATACCCAAATGAAGGAAATTACGATTAGAATAACATTTATTAGATACAGAATTTTTTCTCTACAAAAAACCAGTATTTGAAAAATTCAAATTTAACATTGAAATCACTATGATAAAAACTATGTAAAGTTTTGAATCATTCTCAATCAATCTTTTGTTAACTGAACAAAAAAACAAACAAAAAATGAGCATGCAAATAGAAGAAATTTGTTTCATTCGAACATCATGCACATAACCTATAAACAAAGTCCATGCACAAAAAAGTAACCAATCAATGATTACGTGTTTTATTTTAGTGTTAATTCGGAGTAGACAACACAAACCGTATCTACCTGGTTGGCCTGGTTGGCCATGCGGTACCGCTCCCATCTGCTCATGACATCGGCCACCTTCTCCTCAGCCATGACGTGCCCAGCACCTCGTACATAGCGTAGCCGAGCGCGTTTTCCTGCAGGCCGATCTTCGTGCGGATGATCTCCATGACGTCCTTCGCAGTGGCTGATGGATGAAATGGACACGGGGCGGCGATTGATGGTGCAGATGATTTCTTCGCGAGATGGAGGCCATTGGCGACGGCGGGTACCTTGCGTTTTCTACAGACACTGGAACGTCACGCTATGTCCCACTTAGTGGGGTAGCACGCACCCAGAAACACAGTCAACCAACAATCAAACATTCCTATCCTGACACACCACTTTCGCCTCGTCCACATTCACACATGCTCGTTTATTCTTCACACTCGGAATCATTCGTTCACGCAACTTACCATCAATCAGACCCAACCAGTTATTCCTCGGACGCCCACGCAATATATTAGTTTCACCAACCTTTCATTCGACATTCGCTCAACATGTCCAAACCACCTCAACTGGCTCACTCCCACTTTCTTAACAACATTCTTCTCAATCTCACACTCATCATACACCAATGTATTCCGTATACGATCACGTCTCGTATACCCACACACTCCTCTTAAATATCTCATTTCTACAGCAGCTATACGTCGTTCATGCTTCTTCAACCACAGCCAACATTCAGAACCATACATCAATGTAGGCACTAACACACCATTATACACACTCAGATACATTCACGTTTCGAGCAAATGTACCCAGAGCACCCAATACCTTGCACCCTGCAGACACTCGCCTTTCAATCTCCCGGTCAACACGTCCATCCCTCGAGAACATACTACCCTGATATACAAATTGATTCACTTGTTCCAGTCTCACACCATTCACTGAAACATTACAATCAGTCACCAAATCATTCTTTTCAAACACCAACACTTTACATTTATCAACATTCAATAGCAGATTTAAACCTTTCTCTACTTCTTTTATGCTCACAATCATTCTTCTCAATTGCTCCTCAGTTTCACCCAACACAACAACATCATCCGCAGAAGCTAACGCAGGCGCTACACGTCCACCAGTACGTACACCATCCGTTCCATTCAATGCCTTTCGTAACAACACATCCAGATACAAATTAAACAACCACGGAGACATTCCACAACCCTGTTTCACATACGAAACCAATCACTCCATCTACCATCAACTCTCACTTCGTACAACGCTCGAATCGCTCCCAACAAATTACCATCCCACATAGTCGCTCAAAGAACACTGTCATACGCTTTCTTTAAATCGAGAAAGCCACAGAACACCTGTTCGTTCTTATCAAGTGACTCCTCAACAATCATTCGAAGAGAAACAATTGATCTACACAACGATTATCTAAAGAGTTTATGTAACGAGTGACATTATATTTATTCTGCGACCTCAAATGAAAAGAAGATTCGTAAAAAATGTTTAATGCCATTTTGTAAACTTACTTACATATTTCCCCTCTTCGGTAACATAATCACTAGCGCACCGTTTGAGATGCGCAATGAACTATTTTGTGCGGCGGAAGGATAACAGAGCACGCCAGCGACAGCAGCGCCCAGTGGCGTAGATTCACCCGGGAGTTAGGATCCGGGTGATCTGTTGTCTGTTTAATCAGTTCACATAGTAATGTTTCCTTGCGCGTACAACGTTCCATTATACTCTGGATGAGATTGACGTGTTCGTCTTCTGCTCTTCTCACTGTATCACCTGGAATGGGGGTTACTGAATTGGATACAAACACAGAAACATGCATTCAATTAATAAACGATAAAATAAGTTATTTATGCAACGGGGACATTTAAAAAGACAACATTTGGCTCATTCTATGAACATTCCAATATAGAAAATAACAAATTAAAAATTTAATACTTTTTATTCCTAAATTTGATAAACTCTCATTAATCATTTATTTCTACACATAAAATTATTTTCCTATTTCACGTTCACAAAGTCGATTTTGTGACACTGTTTTTCTCAAAAACAATGCCACACAAAATTGAATTTTGTATAACTGTTTTTGGGGAACTTATTATTTGTAAAATTGTCAGTCTGTCAAACTTGAAGCTGTCATTGCTCACGTAAAATAATTGTTATTACTTTTTTATTGATAATTTAACTCCAAAATAAAGTCAGTTATAAAGAAAAATAGTAATTTACTTGACAAGTGGGCAAAGTAAGGAATTACCCATGAGAGAAATTTAACCGAGTGGGTAATTCCACTTTGTCCACGTGTGAAGTATAACGTTTTATCCAACAGCTCTTAATTAAAGAAATATTATTTGACAGTGACATAAGCTTTAAACTTTATAAATTAAAATGTCAATCGAAGTAGTTACCATGGTGTTGTGTGTTATTATTATAAATAAAAAAATACTCACTAGTGACTGTCTTGAAAATTATACCCACTAGTGGGTAATCTGTTACATTCCTTGTTAAAAATCGCCTTAGTTATAGAGCATTTTTTGAGAGGTGTTGGATAAACAATTTTATCTCTGTCAAATATTATTTCTTTAATAAATGTTGCCTATATTAAGAGGTATAAGTGGTATAGGGTAAAGGTAACATGTTGCTGTCTAAAAAGGAGAAGCCAGCTGACGAAATGTAGTTTCAAATTTGCTCACTAGAGTGACATTGCTGTTATTGGTCGTGAATAAATGACGTAGCTCTGATATACATCAAAGAAAACATGCGTATGTTGTTACCGTTTTGTCCAAGCCCCGCATAGGTCTGCATGACCTGCTCCTCGACCTCTGGGAGTTTGGTCATGCTCAGAAGGCGAGGGGAACCCCTTGTACGTCTCGCCATGGTCAGGCGAGTTTCTCCAACCGGTGTTTCGCAGAAAACCGCCCGATAGGTCTTGTGGCTTCCGCAGCGCGTCGCTGTCGACTAGTGTTCTTCGGCAGTTCACTAGATTGTGGTAGAGACGCACGCGGTCCTCGTTCGTTATACCTGAAGAATTAATTAATTAATTAAAGTTTGTAAGCAAAAATATCTAATGTACTCAGTGAATATAGTAAAACCGGAACGATGACTTGTAGGCTTTTATGAAAGCGAGAAACGAGCCTCAGACACATAGATGTTGGTTTAACAGTTGTTTGTAGACCAGTATCTATGGCTGGTACCACGAGCTCTGTTTTTGGGTGTTTTGACAGTTAACCTTAAATTAACTTGTTTACATTTTTCGCAGGCGCAGTGAAATTGTCACAAACTTGTCAGAAATGACCACTTGGATCAAACCTGTAACTTCTGGGAACTCACTCACCTTGACAACACTATGTACAGCTTGAGCATAGAGCAAATTAACCTCAACCGGATCCTGGCTAAGCTCTCGATTGGAACGAAACATTCTCCCCGCTGCTGAGGGTGGCACTAGGTCCACGGCGACCGATGGTAGGAAACGATGAGCCCGTGGTACCCAGCTTGCTCTGTTTCTGTTCCCAAGCGGCGATGATGTCGTACGCGTTCCTCGGCGTCGGGTCGACTCTGGTCTAGCGTGCGGAGACTCAACCGCTCGGCTAGTTTGCGAGCTGCATCACCGGCTGTGTCTGTTGGGTCCAGGAAGAAGAAACGGCATACGATTGTGCCGAGACGTCGCATCACATGATTTCATTTCATTTATAATTAACCTGACACTTTCAGCAACATCAATTATTATATTGTTGGGGAAGATAATGGGGCCATACACTTAAAAAAAAAGTTTTTTTTTACAAATTATAAAAATTTAGATCATCTCAGTCACATATTCAATATTTCTTATAATTTTTCAACTTTTCATTCATAATTTCCTTTCTGAAGTTTCGCGGTTGCAAAATCGTGACGTCATCTTGTAATAAAATGTACAGCATGGCAAGGCAAAAGAGGTGTTGATAACAAATAATAACTTGCTTTTCAGGGTTGTAATAATTACTTATTATTATTAAAATGAACACTCTGATAAATTAAATTAGGTATTCGTTAATTATAACGTTTTTAGACAAAGAGTTTAGGACGTGTTAAAATAAATTTTTCAGTTGGTGAAGTTCCTCGCTCTGTGTTTCGTAGAATTACAAGATGACGTAGGTGCCGACGTCACAAGCGAAAAATTTTAAATGGGATGCCAATTTTAAAAAATCGTATTAAAATTAGTATCTATATTTATAATTTTACTAAAACTTACAGAAAAAAAGGTTTATGACCCCATTCTGGCAATATAAAAAATGTATTCTATCTACAACTAAAGATAATTGACATCAAATATGACAATGAATGCCCTCACTAGATTACATTCCCCTTGCCATTAATATAAGCTTATGCTCTCTTCTCTATCGTCTTTCCTCCAAGTATCATACAGTATTATATTATTAGTAAGTTGGTCACACTTGCCCAAGCTATTCCACACAACTGTGCGAAATATACAATTTTCATGCATTGTTTATTGTGGAGAAAGTGTAATTTTCAGTAGTGATAGTATGAAAATTCAACTTGACGACTCAAAATGAACTCGATAAAAGCATGTTGCTAAGCTAGTAGTGAACAACATATGAGTTATCATGGTGTAAGTTGTAACATTACTAACTTTTTTGATTAACTGTCACTCACCGCAACTTCAACTGAGGACGGCGGAAACTCCCTGCAGGCCACATTACAATTCTAAACACCACTGCACGCACTGCTTCAGAGACAGAGCAGCAGCCAAATGCGCTCGCTCCACTCTACGTTGCTCCTCGCGTTCGATGCCGCAGCCGATGATGCTCTGGATCACTGAGGGTTCGCGGTCGGGGTTTAGTTCGCCGCGGGTGTATTTGCAGAGATCCTGGAATTTAAATGAAATAAATATAACGGGTGTCTACTTTTTCTAAAAGTATCAATTTTAGAACAAAAGTGTAATACAACTATAATAACACTGTTTAATGAAACAGGAAGTGTTATTCCTCTTTATAAGAAATGCAGAGTAATAAACGAAAATGATGAAGAAAAGAATAAACGATCATAAACTAAATGTACTCTTTTGAGCGACAAAGAATCCAAGTAATAGTGTACGTTAAATTGCTACTGAAATAAATGTACATAAATGTTGATAGTATTAATAAAATTACATATTACTATAGCTAAATATGAAGTTGTATTTTGTTGTATAAAATGGTGATTGTATCACCTGAAATATAATAATATTGGAACGTCAACTGACGCTGAAAATGCGAGCCGAGAGAAACAGTCAATCGTTTGGGAACCTGTCTTTGTTTTACAGTCCGCTTAGAAAGTTGATTTTTACAAAAAAAAATAATTAAAATTCAATGATTTTAAAATAAAATGTTTATATAATCAATTTATACAAATAAGTTCAACTGATTACGATGTATGTGAATTTAATGGAACTTTCAAATAATTGAACAATATACTGTTAGATATTATTTATCATTTTTGTATAAGACTACGCATACATGTTTTAACATAGCAACCGCTCAACAAACTCATAGCAACCGTTCTATAAACAAATGTTAGACAAAGAAGGGTGACCCTATGACATCTATCTATTGCAGGTTTTTCGCTTTCATAAAAACCTACAAATTAGTGTTGCAATATTATTATATTCCAGTGCCGGCGACACAGAAAGTAAAATATTAAAAATAGTAATATTGTAATTCAATAATTTGACAGTTCAAAATGAAACAAATAAGCAAAAAAAAAAATTATGGCAACTAAAAATGTGACACTGAGCATTTTTAAAATGATTTATATTTCTATTTTCATAATAATAAAATAACCTTTATTTGACAGTTAAGGTGAACCATACGGGCTGAAGATAGCGCAAGATGAACATGACTTTTTTGAAACAATATATCATTATTATAATAAATGAAACATATAATGTTTTATACCTACGTTTGTAGATAAAAGTCCAAAGTTTTGTAATAAATTTTAAAATGCCAATTTTGTTTGCATATTATACATGAACATAATTTTCAAAGTAGTCAAATATATGTCACACATTCCCATGAACGACGACAGTAATGCAAATAATGTGTATATTTATAAATATGATCGTCTATAACATACTAAAATTATTTTACATTTGAATTTACAGTTTTTGAGAAACAAATAAAAATATACCAAAAAGTGTGTTTTTTGGTATATTCTTATTTGTTTCTCAAAAACTGTAAATTCAAATGTAAAATAATTTTAGTATGTTATAGACGATTATATTTATAAATATACGAATTATTTTCATTACTGTCGTCGTTCATGGGAATTAGAAATTCAGTATCAAAATTCTGAATTTTTGACCAACTAGACTTCAACGAATATTTTTTTATAGTTGAATGTTTCAGTTATCCTTACCATCCACATATATAAATACTAGAATATTCAAAGACTTCACAGTAATAATTGTTTTGTTTTTCGATAAGAATAATTGTAAGAAATAATTTATTGAAATTTGAATTTGCAAAACAAAATTCATGGGAGTGAACGAACCCAACGAAAATATGTTCTTCATCTGACATTGCAATGTACAAGTCACTGTAAAAAATCCATGATATTTTGACGAATGGAGGTTGTTGGACCATAAAGAACATGAAAATAAATAAAGAATACAGAATTTGCTGTTTTTTTAAAAAATAAAGGATTCGTTCTTTCGACGTGTATGTTTGACCTTAAACGTCATTTTGTTTCAATACCATGACTATTTACAATAAAGAAATAATTCTTAAATAACTTAAAAATGTGATTTCTGACTTGGATGCAAAATTTATCTACATTTATATGAAACACTTTTGTGTAAAATAACTGGCCACTTTTACACAGGAAAAACTTATAAATCAACTGATGTAATTAGTTCGAGAAATAAGACATATTTAAAATAAACTCACCCTGAACACAGAGCAGGCGACATTGACATCCGGATTGTTGAAGTAGTTCTGTGCAACTCAACAATGTCATGGAATGTGTCTTCCATCGCCTTCTCCTGCTCTTTGGTCTCGTTGAATTCTTGTAGCTTCTTCTCCACACGGAACTTGCGTCGTTGTTCACGTTCGGGGTCGTCTTCGCGATTATTTCATTTCTCATGGATGAATTTAAAAACGTGTGTGTCGCAGTCGGTAGGATTCGAACCTACGCTCCCAGAGGGAATCTGATTTCTAGTCAGTAACAGTACTTGGTGACCGAGACTTGGGTGATAGGCGTGGGAGACACAACTAGGTTCATCTCGCGGCAGCACAGACTCATAGATTGGCTCTTGAGAGCCACTGACGAAAATGATGTTATTACCTTTTTGGTCCAATATTTTAATGTATACTTCTTTAAAACCATGTTTTTATTAAATATATCACAATAAACCATCCGTGTAAAAACGGCAACAGCATTTATTTTTAGTGCAGTGATGGAAATACGAACTTAAATACATATAGAACTTATGTATTGTTACGGTAAGAGTTGTAACACAAAGATATATGTCTAAACGTATATAAAATACAGTATTATATTTATGGATGTTGCATAAATGATACAATGCGCAGTGTAGAGTTAAAGGCAATTTTTTACACTTCATTCCAGCATTATGTTAAATAATAATTAATTTAAATTACATATAATTCACGAATGGGAAATGAATGGACCTGAGAACAGCGATAGTATTATGCAAATTTTATATATTATGTGTCTATTTTGAGTGACGTTTCATTATGAATAATTTTAATCTTCCTGAAATTGAATAAGTGGCGGGAGAAGTGCAGTTCACGTCACTATCTTCTCTCTCACTTTCTCCCACCCATTTGAATCAAATCAGCAATAGTGGGAGAAAGTGAGAAAGAAGATAGTGACGTGAACCGCACCACAAGAAAGCTGTACTATAATTATATTTCTACATTGCTTCTACTTATTTTTATATTTTCTGACAAATATTTTTGCCAGGTTTTATTTCGGTTTCGTAATTAACTGGGGACAATTTGTGCAATGATATTTTGGGTAAACCTGTCGAACTACTTTACCTCCGATTTTGATGAAACTTTGTCAAAAAATTCCTACTAACATATATGGGAAAATAATAACAGACGCGGATGACTTTGAATAAAAAAACAACTTTTGCAATACCTGTACTGTAAGTTACCCATTAATAACAAAATTTAAACACAGTAAGTGGAACTTTTATTGCACAATTGGTTTTCATGGTTACATCATTTACTTACCGACCACGGTGGATGGTAAGTGAAACTTACCGTTCATGGTGGATGGTAAGTAAATATATGTCATTCAAATTTTATTTTTAACCTCAATCTGACAGCTGTTAATTTTGATACCTATTTTTCCTTTTCTTATATTTACGCAGGTATTGCAAAAAATAACTTACTAACCTCGAACTGTAAGTGATTTTTTAGGCTTCGAATGTTTAGGAAATCTCGACCCTACGGGTCTCGACATCCCAAATTACATTCTCGACCTGAAAACTATCACTTACAGTTCACGAGACGTAATGTACTATTAATGGGTTACTTTATTTATTCAACTTGGAAGGTGAAAGCGAGTTATTTTCAGATACGTTCCATTAAAAATGAGTACTGGGATTCGAGTTCGTCTTAGGCTTAGGGTTTCTTTGTGAAAAGTGCGGGCGAAATGACAAACTATTAATTTCAAATGTTTTACAGTGAACTAATAATGAGATTATGTATCACCGTATGTAACACTAAAATATTCTGTTTTACAACTAAAAATTTAATCCGGATTAACATTAGGTTTAATTAACACAGAATTTAGAATTTTTTTATAATCTACCAGCGGTGGAATTTGAAATTTTATACTTTCGGGATTAAAGGTGACACTTCAGTCCTCGAAAAGGAAGAACAAAGTATGTTATTTATTCCCGGAAACGCAAAAAACTTGTTTCTCACCTCCACATCCAAGTCTTCAACAAGCTCATCCATCTTGTCGCCAATTTCATCAATAATCTGATTGCGCGATGCCGGTTGAACATCCGATAGAAACGCAAACAAATTATCCAGGTCCACCGCTTCAGACGCAGGTTCCGTTGCCAGACGTGGATTCAACTGCTCGTATTCGTTTCTCTCCCTCTGCTTTCTCTCTTTTCCTCATCTCTTCTTCCACGCGGCGCATGTCTCGAAGCGCTGCTGCTACTTCTCGAGCAAACACTCCTCGAAGATGTGCTTGTATCACAATGACTGCTCGACGTTTCCGGAGGAACTCGATTCGGAGTTGCCATCCTCTGTAAGCGTGTTGTATTCTTTGGTAGTTCTTCCTATAAGTTTTTTGGATTAGTATAGCTCGTGAGGTTAACATTTTACTTCGAGCGTCTTCAAGAGGTTCGTAAATCTTTGAGAGATGTCATGGGCTTCTAGTATGTGTTTACAAGCTAGCTGAACATCCGGTGGTAATTTATTTTTGGTTAAGCAGTGATACCGAGCAGTAAGGTCCTGGAAGGGCATGTGGATGATGTCCAAGACGAGGGTGTCGTTGTAGTTTCTTGGCGTTGGGTTTGATGCAAGGGTTGCTGGATCGTAGTGCCTCCTACGTTGTCCACGGTTGCTACTTTCGCGCTTAACAAATCCTGCAAGAAATAATTATTTCTTTAACTAGGCACTAAAATGCCAGATTTACAGCAGAGGCTGCCGTTTCATTGACGAGGCGAAACGAGATGAACAAATAATTTTTTTGCCGATTTAAAATTAATATTAATTTAGTGTTTATTTTATATACATATTTTGAAGGTTATCGCTGTCAAATTATTTTGCCATGTACCTGTTCAACAGTTGCTATGAGTTTGTTGACGGTTACTATGCGTTTGTCACCCACAAAAACATCAAATTATACTATGCCATTGTCTTTGAGTCCAGTTTACATGTTCTCTAGCCCATTTTAGTCTATTTTTTTTTTGTAATTTAGTTAATAAAGGATTTTCTTTTGCCTATTGAAAAAAATCAAATCAGCTGTTAACTATTTTTAGTTCAAAAAATCAATAAATATTACCTTATAGAACTTGTATCCTATTTTTCGAATAGTTCGCTTCGTTGTGGCCATCGAAACTTCTTTTGCTATACTTTCCCTCCATAGCGTAGTTATTTCTTTAGTATTCGACAGCCGGTTTGTTTTTATAATTCTACGTAAAGACCGTTTATCTGCTTACGTAATTGTAGATGGCCTGCCGGTTTTGGTTTGTTGTTCGACTTCACCGGTTCTTTTATACAAATTAATAATATCTTGCACTGTAGAACGCGGAAATGAATGCGAAACAGATATACGACGTGTCGAAATGCCTTTTTTATGGGCATTAATGATGGATAAGCGCAAATCTTTACTTAAAGATTTACCACGCGGCATTTTACTTAAATATTAACGTACAAACACAGTGTATTATTATTATTGTGTCTCACAGCACGTATACAACTAATATTGACAAATATTTGTCGATTTGTTCAGTATGTGTATTGTTTTAACAGTAGCGCATTAATTCCCGGGCGATGTAACGCAATATTAAATATCGGCCGAACTATTATGAGCTGTCCGTTCACTAATGTTTTTGTTATATTAATTTAGTTCATTATGTTATTCGGATGAAATATTCAGCTTTCGTAAGGTTAAAGTATATATTTTAATACAGTCGAAACAATTTTGTCGAAATGTCTCATCATTTGTGTAAGTTTTATGATTTGTTTAGGCCTCTGCTTGAAAATGTAACCCGACCGAACTATTATGAGCCTGGGCTCGTACTAAGTTTATTGTCAATTTGAATTCACAGTTTCTGAGTAACAAATATAAATGTACCAAAAAACACACTTTTTGGTATATTTTTATTTGTTTCTCAAAAACTGTAAATTCAAATTGAAAATAAACTTAGTATGTTATAGATGATCATATTTATAAATATACACATTATTTGCATTACTGTAGTCGTTCATGGGAATGTGTGACATATATTTTACTACTTTGAAAATTATGTTCATGTATAATTTGCAAACAAAACTAGCTTTTTAAAATTTATTTCAAAACTTTACTTTTATCTACAAATGTAGGTATAAAACATTAGATGTTTCATTTATTATATTATTGATATATTGTTACAGAAAAGTCACATGTTACAACTAACGATTTCCAAGTTAAACGTGTGTTTATTATATTTGTTGTTTTATTTTCCCGGTTACTATGTTTGTAAAAACCTCTCAGCAAATAACAATGACAGATGACAGTCAATCTGACAGCAGGTGTAGTTCCTCGCTCTCCGCTAGAGCGTGTTTTGTAGAATTACAAGATGACGTAGGTGCTGACGTCACAAGCGAAACATTTGAAATGGGGTGCCAATTAGTAGGGGTGGCTGAGGCAGGGGGAGAGGTATGGGGGCGCGATTTCCAGTTTGGGCTGAGTTGAAGTTTGTTGGGGAAGTTTGCGGGTGGCTTTACCGCACTGTACATAAAAAATATTTTAATGTTTCTTTTTTTGGATAATTATACAGAGTTGCATTTAAGGTACGAATGCATTTAGTTTTTGAAGTGTGTCGAATCCAAAAATGACCTTAAAAATAAGCTATCTCAACAAGTTCCAGAGATACGGCCCTGGAAAGTTGTTCAAATAATCAAATATAAAAATCATTGCTTACATAAATCCCAATTAAATAATGCAACCGATTTAAACAATTAAAGTTAATTAAATAGAAATAATTGTTGACCAAGTTTAATTAAAGCTTATTTTACTCGAAAATGTCTTTCAAAAATATAGAACAGTTAATTTTCAACCATATTTTCGAGAATGGTGTCAATTCACATTTTAATTAATAAAAAAAAAATTACCAAAGCAAAATTAATAAAAATACAGATATTGGGTTTTTGAAGAGTGCGGAATCAAAAAATGTTGACAAAATTCAGCTAGCTTTTCTAGTTCCAGAGATATGGATCAAATAGTTTCACCAGTCTGCGTCATTTCACATTTTAATTAATAAAAAATTAATTGCTGTAGCAAAATTAATAAAAATACAGTTATTTGGTTCCTAAAGTGTTTGGAATCCAAAAATGTCAACAGAATTAAGATATCTTGTCTAGTTCCAGAGATACAGTCCCGGAAAGTTTAAATATTTTTTAATTAACAAAAAATTAACTAACTAATCAATTTTATTAAAATTTTGGTTATTTGGTATTTAAAATACACCGAGTCCAAAAATATCCTCAGATTTAAGTTATCTTGTTTAGTTTTAGAGATACTACTCTGGAAAGTTCTTCAAATAAAATATTTTCTCTAATTTACCTCATTTTATATTTCAATTAATATAAATTTAATTAACCGACCAATTTAATTAAAACTACACTTATTTGATTTTTAAAGAGTGAGGAATCCAAAAATATTCTCAAAATTGAGCTATCTCGTCTAGTTACAAAGATACAACCCGTAAAATTTATGTAAATACTCGTAAAACATCTCACCTGATGTTTTCCAACTAAATTCGGAACCGGCTGTCGAATGCTCCTCATATTCAACTTCGCCACATCATGTGTAAAGGGTTTAACAACCCTTTGTGCCCCTCTTTTGGAATAACAGTAATGGCAGTGTTGTTTTTCAACGGTAGCAGGGCATTGCCGCTGTGTCAAGAATTGTTGTTGGAGTTGAGGATTCTTTCGAGCCTCCGTCACCCTTTTCGGGTTCTTCGCCCCCCTGACCTTGAAAGCGGTTTTAATCGTGACGATTTTGCACCGGGACTTTTTGTCCGGCTTTCAGAACGATGCTTGCTCCATCTGTAGAGTTAGTTGGAATTACGACATCCAACGAGAGGGTCGCCTCTGCGCGGTCACCCCCTGCCGTTGCCAAACCCCTGCAGGAATCCTGAACCGACGGCTGAACGGATGGCTCGGACCTGGAGGCCTTGGCCTGAACCTGCAGGTCAGTTTCAGAGAGTTAGATACGAAATGAAACATATTTGATCTATTGAAAAAAATAATTTAAGTTTGAAGCCCTATAACTTAAAAAATATAGTAACTAGACAGATGAGACCCAGGCCACTCGATCCAGTGCAGTTTCAAAACCAAATATCCATATTTGTACTTAGGTTTGTTCAGTGGTACCAACACAACAAAATAATTACTGACATTACTGTTGAACCATAGTTCCGGTTGAGTACAACAGTAGTTGTAATTGTTGTGTTGGTATCACGGGACAAACCTAATTACAAATATGGATATTTGATGTTGAAACTACGCTGAATCGAATGGTGTGAGCCCCATTCATCCAGCTAGTATAGATTCAAACTTATAGGGCCCCAAATTTGCACAAACTTTCTAATGGCAATTTTTTTGATAAATATTTGTTCAACAGTAACTATTTTATTTTGTTGGTATCACCGGACGTAACTAAATAAAAACATGGATATTTACTCTATAAACTGCGCAGAATCAAATGGTTTAGTTTTCAGATCCGTATTTTATCTAGTTCCAGAAATACATTCATTAAGTACAATAAAAAATAAACATACCACTATTATAATTGGCGAGCCTCTATTCCGCCTGCGAGAGCTTCCTCTCTTTCCGGTCAATCAAGAGGGACTTATGTTTAAATGGGTCTTTGTTCAATCTCCCCAACACAATTTTGTAACATCTTTCACCGAAAGATGCGCATCAAGATTTCATTCATCCACAACTCGATCAGCCATACCTAAAATTGATTTAAAGCTTATTTAAAACCAGCTTTAAAATTTAAAAACTCTCATACTTTGTTTGTCGTATCCTTTCTTCTCTAGACAGTTATCCATTACGTTTCTATACACAAAACATGGTTTTTTCTGTCCGTATCTGAAAATCAACAAATTGATCAGGAACATAAAAAAAACTCAATTTTAAACGTTCATAAAATAAAAACTACACAGGCTATTAAAAATCTGATTAGACTTTGAGATTCCCCGGACTTTAATTAGGAATTTACCATAAACTCATTGATATATTCCACGAATTACACATTAACTAGATCATTTCCTAAAGAACCACTTTGTCAATCAGCAACTCCAAAAATCCAAAATTTCATAAAACAAAATCTAGCCAAGCTATTGAAAATATGTCCAGACCTTAAGATTTCCAGGTCTCTAATTGGTAATTAACCATACACTCATGAACACATTTGTAATATTACATCTTGGAGAGATGATTTTCTAAAGATCCATTTTAATAAACATAACTGGAGTTACAGTTGAATCCTGCGGTTAGTTAGTTATTGGAGTAATACACAGTGAAGGCCAAGAAAAACATTTTATTTAAAGTATATTTCATCAAGATATCAGCACGAAATAATTTTACCTGCAGTTTGCATATATGTTGATGAGAAAGAGTTTCAAGAACCTTGAGTTCTAGTTTCGCTGGAGGCAAATCGTCCTGTTCAACAAACTCCTTTTTCTATGCTTTATGTTTGGCAATTAACTTGAAACTTGACATTTTAATTTCAAATATGAATGTCAAAGCATTTCTCGGCGTTACCGCTAGAGCGCCAATACCAACGTAACAGAAATAACATTATTTTGTAACTTTCAAACAAATCAATGTATATTTGAGGAATTATTATTATCATACATAAAATAAGTATGTTGTACCTTTTTGATGCAAAATTTACTGGAAATCATCTAATTAATGTAACTATGCTTCAGAAAACTAGTCTTCTGTAAACTACCACTTCCGGTTGATGTGCTTCCAAAATCTAATCAGCTAGCTTCATTTAATAAAACACAAGAAGAAATCATCGTCTAAATAGTGCGATAGTATGCTAGACCAGGGGTGGGCAACCTTTTGTATAACAGGGGCCAGAATAAGATTTACGTTTCGTACGCGGGCCGTAGTTGTTATTTATAATTTTTTTGTTTTTTCAGTAGTAAAACAAAATTAATTAAGTACTACATTTATTTCTTAATTTAAACTAGACGAATTATATCGAAAATTAAACTGTAAATCTCCCCTTTTTCTTTATGTTGGGTACTAAACTAATTTAAAACTTTTGTTTTTGAAAATATTTATTTATTATTTCTTCTAAAGATCCCGCGGGCCGGATTGGAACTTGACGCGGGCCGGATTTGGCCCGCGGGCCGGAGGTTGCCCACCCCTGTGCTAGACCACAGTATAAGAATTCTTATACTGTGGCTAGCCGGCTAGACATTGACCTACTAACATACAAAGAAAAATCGATAATGATGAAAAGAGAAAGAGAATCGGCAGCTAACAAGTACGACAAAGAAGAAATGTGTTTCAACTTCATGTATATTTTGGTCCATGTTTAATAAGGTTAGTTTGGTAAACAGATCAATTTTACCAATAAAATATATTTTGGAAGAATTATTAGCAAATAAATACAACGTACAATACCTGTCTGTGCACTAATAATAATGTCACATTCCATTTCACGTTTACAAATATCAATGTCGCCATTAATTTACCCTGTGTTTTGACATATATACTTATTATATAATCTAGTAGTTATGTGAGCGGAGAACGTTTGTTATGGTAAAATAACGCAACACTGAAATTTTATTCATATTGCAAATCTAGGGAATTCCAGGGATATTTGGGCGATGGTTTAGGGATTATTTGACTGACTCGGTTGGCAACACTGCTCATACATAACCTGAATTTCAGTTTTCACGAATATCAACAAATACTTGGATGTGAAAAAATGTCAGTCAGAAGGAAAAATATTAATTGCAAAAAGACTATTTCGACGTGACAATAATTCTTCAATTCCTAATAATGCAGTAAGTATTACTTTCAATGTGACGTTTCATTTTTGTATGAATTTATTTTATTTCAGTCAATCCAAACTGTTCAGAACAGAAAGAACAAAAAACCAAATATCCAAACTGTACGTCATCTCAAGAACAATGTTAGTTCAACGACAAAGAATTTGGCTGAACGTCGACTGCAAAACTTACGACATTCGGAAGGTGTTCCTGGACTTGCTTCTGCATCAAATAGGTACAAATTAATCCCTTTGTCTCTTGAAACAATTCTGAAATAAATATTTGAATGAAAGCAGCCCAAACGTGCGATCGAAATCAGAAACTTGTACTTCTGAAAAAGTTCCCGACAAAGCGGAAATTGAAATTGACCTGGGCGAGGAAATGGGTTGAACTGTTTGAAAGTTGAGGTTATGTGGTTGTATTTGTTAGTCCCAGATGGAATCCGTGACTCGCTGAACTAGAAGACGTTGTTGAGGTTTGCTGGTTCGATGCCAGGTGATGACATTATTAAATCGTTGAAAGCTACGCGATGAGACCTGTTACTAACTAGACTGAAAACCAGCAACGAATGCTACACAGAAACTACAAGAGATGCGACAGGAAATCGATCAAACTAAACCGGAAGTGGAACAAGTGACAAGAATTGAAACCAAGAGGTAAGTAAGTAACATGTAATAATAGTGGAACGCTCGTTGACACAGAAGAGTGCGCGTTCCACTACACTATGTGTCAGTGGTTACGAGAGAGACAGCCACATTTCTTTGCTCTCTCATCCCTCCATCTAACCTCTATTTCGCGGTTCATTCTGTCTCTATTCGTTGCTCTCATTATCTGTCTGTCTGTCATTCTGTGGTTCGTCATTGTCTGTCTGTCTGTCTGGAGTTACGGTTTCTCAAAAACTACTAAACGGAACATTGTGATATTTTGTATACATCAATTGTATCCGCTCTGGAACAGCTGATTAGCTTTTGGTGATAATCCAATAACCGGAAGTGCTAGTTTACTTGAAGCCCTATTTTAAAATTATTTAAAAATATCTCAGTAAATTATCATTTAATGAAAATGTTGTTATTAATGTTTAAAATATGATTATCTATAATTAATGTTGGCAACATTTTCCTCTCACTGTCGCCATTTACGAGTTACAACACGTTAGTTCGTGGTGGTCCGTGTTCGATAAGAAATCAATGGCGGGCGGGTGGTGCTGTGCTGCCCATTTGTTGTTGTTCCATCTGGCGGTGCGCGTACAAACTAAACGCAAGTGATTTCCTGAACAAAATGTGTAAACATGTATTGAAACCGGAAGTGGAAGTTTGAGCGAATGTCGAAGGAAACGAATATGAGCGGGTGAGATTGATTCATCTATGAACACGTTGCTGGAATCACACATTCAAATCATCGTCTGCATTCTAATACTCACTTCAAATAATTCCAAACAAATTAACCGCAAGTAAATAAAGCACTAATAAGTGAAATAATGTTTTTGACAGATAAGTTGAACAGTGGTTTAACACAATGGTAAACCAATAATCTAGTGCCAAAAGTACTGCCAACGTCTGAATAATGTTTCCAATTCTTGTTACTTTTCTTCCTAAAATTACAGTTCAGTTTTGTTATTTACACAATATTTAATAAATATTCAACTCATTTGTGAGTGTAGAAGAAGGTTATTGATTTTGATGTGTGATTCATTAAATTAAAAACAATGACACTTCATAGTTCACACTTTTGCCACCGATATCGCGACAGTAGTTGAATTTTTTCTCTGATTAGTTTGACGGAAGTAAAGTGTATTTTAAAAAGAAATTCAATACGGAATTATTAAAAATGCAGTGTTAATGTGTTTTGCTGAGTACAGAAGTGTGCGTGGGTGAAAAATGTGTATTTGAAACATCAAAATGAACCATTCAAGTTTCATCAACAAGATACATGTCTCTAGCGGCATTTTGAGATAAATAGACGGATAAAAATATCAGTAATCTTTAATAAGCGATGAAAATAATCTGTGAAAAGTTGGTAGAACATTGAGATAGAAATAGATTGTTTATATATTGCTGTTCGCCTACTCTTCATTTTAAATATGTTTTACCGTTAAAATTCAAGTAGTAGGTCAAGGTTTTCTTATGTTTTAGTTTTTATTTTTAATTGTTAAGAGTTTACTTGTTTTACGTCGTTATGTAATTTGTTATTCAAATTGCTAAATTTTCCAAATAAACATCGTTTCGTTTCAATTCTATTTGATTGTGTAAATAGATGTGAATTTCACGCTGGTGACCGCGCAGCTTATGATCTGCAAATCGACGTGTCTTGTGCCAAGCGAGGGACCCGCGATGCGCCCCGTTCCACCTGCAGCGCCCCCGACGGAGAGTTCGGCGTGTACCTAGTTTCCGATGGTAGAACAAGTAAGTGCACAGTATTCCTAGATTGCAGAGCATTTAACTGACAGGTTCATGAAGGGGATTAGGGTTAACTTTATTCTTTCATCATCAATAACTTTGTTTCTAAATTAAAATTATCAAAATGTGTCAAATTTTATTCAAATCAATCTTGATTACAACCTTAGTTAATAGTTTTTAGTTGGAAATATATAATTTAGAATGTGATCATTTTTTGTATATTTCAGAAAATGTCGGATGGCGATAGACCTGCCTACCGGGAACTGATCGGAGAGCCTTGTAGCACCGAGTCACTGGCTGCAACACTAGAGACTGCCTTGGCGGGAGCTGATCGGAGAGCCTTGTAGCACCGAGTCACTGGCTGCAACACTAGAGACTGCCTTGCCGGGAGCTGATCGGCGGACTGTGAGTCTAGCAGAGCGGACAGCTGTGAGTGCAACTAGTGTGAGTGTGTATCTGTACAATTAGAAGAGACAGGAAGTGCAATCTTGACCACTGGCTTGGTTCACAAGTTGTGTAATCTTGGTTGTTTCGCTCGGTTTGTTCGACTGCTGATGACAGCCTCGTTGTATTGAATTGTAATTCCATTCACGGTGGATTGGAATCGGGTGCAGAGTTGGCACTTCCTGGTTTCCATCTTGGATGGTGCGTTGCTTTTGGTAAACTGGCAAGTCTAGGGAAATGTAGGAATCGCTGAAATGATGTCTGTGTGTGTGGATAGCTGGATGATGGTTTACTAGAAACCCGAAACAATAAATTCCATTTTTACACACGAGAGGAAAGCGCTTGTTTACAGGAACACAGAATGCACTTGTACAATCATTAATTATTCTCTTGTTTTGTATTTGTACATTTCATGGCTGACTATGTTATTATTGTACATGTTTATCGTTCAATTAGTTTTTTACTCTCAGCTCAATACATACAAATGTGGAAACATCTTATTTTTGCTTTGATGTCCAGCCCTATTTACAATGATGATACTGGCTAATTGATAAGAGTCAAAAGCCAAGTCTGAGTAAAATAAATGGCCCCCTAATAATGTTGTCCCCGCCGTGCAATGACGCCCCGCTCTTCCTCGAGTTGGAAGATCGTTTTCCGTTTGCACAGAATTCTTACTAAATCCTATCGTCACCAACACAGAGCTTGGTGGCCTAGGTGCTCTTGTTTCATTCAATTATTTTTAATTAACTTACACTTTCATCAGTTTGTACCCCCCTTTCAACAAAGAAAGGGGGGTCTATAATAGTATGACGGGTTATACAAGTAGGGGAAATATCAGCAGTCATTGTTCCCCTACTAGTATAGACAACTTCCGCCTGTGTCCCCCGGTTCACCTGCTCCGAGGGCTCCTCGTCTTCTTAATCTAATTTTTTTGGAAGAAATTACTAAAATGTAGTAATTATACATAATATGTATTTAAATATTTACCAATGCCGCGTTTTCTGTAATAAAAAATATATCATTAAATTCAATAATATTCCATATATACACACACACACAATACATGACATTACATGAATAAAATTGACTATAAAATCACTGAACACAGCACAAAGTTAAACGTCAAGCCTCGTATAATGCTAGTATTTTTTAATATCAATTATTCGTTGAGATATTCTCAAAAAACTATTTAGGGCTTGAAATAAACTAGTAATTCCGGTTGTTGAATTAGTACCAAAATCTACTCAAGTTGTAATATAAACATTGAAAAGCTAAATTTAATATTTGAGTTTGACAGCTTTAATAAATCGCGGAATACAACTCAAAACATGCCGCGCAACATTTATAAGAACGGTAGGAATATGTACCGCGCACGATTAAGAAAAACAGTAGGAATATATCAACTGTCAAAATTGCATTTATAACCTAAAAGGCTATAAGACTAGCTACAAGCTAATAAAACACTGTAATATTGTTAAATACTTTGTACTTACACCATTTTGGTTAAAATAAGTTGCAGAAGCTAATAAACACTGTAATATTGTTAAATACTTTGTACTTACCCCATTTTAGTTAAAAGAAGCTAATAAACACTGTAATATTGTTAAATACTTTGTACTTACCCCATTTTAGTTAAAAGAAGCTAATAAACACTGTAATATTGTTAAATACTTTGTACTTACCCCATTTTAGTTAAAAGAAGCTAATAAACACTGTAATATTGTTAAATACTTTGTACTTACCCCATTTTAGTTAAAAGAAGCTAATAAACACTGTAATATTGTTAAATACTTTGTGTCGGGAAATACAAGTAGGGGAACTATCATCTGTCATAGTACCTCGACTTGTTGTCGGAACCTCTGATTGAGACCCCCGGCAGATCTGCTCCGGGGGCTCTTCTTCTGAATCTAATTTTTTTGGAAGAAATTACTAAAATGTAGTAATTATACATAATATGCATTTAAATATTTACCTGGTGAGTGGCGACGTTTTCTGCCGGGTCTTCTGTAATAAAAAATATATCATTAAATTCAATAATATTCCATATACACACACACACACACACACACAACAAGTCGTCTGTTTGCTTGTGATTGGCTGCCTGGTTTTTTGACATGAATTTGAATTCTTACTAAATCCTATCGCCATCAACACCGAGCTTGATGGTCTAGGTGCTCTACTATTCACATGTGACAATTCAATCGTTTCCGTTTGCGTAGCATGAAAAAATAAAATACAATGTGCAAGAATAAATAATTAAATACTAACCTTGCGAATAAATAAACTTACTCTTTAAAATACACGTAAATACAAAACATAACCTAAAAACCTTCAAAATGTTATTTTCAACAATCATCAGTTGTTTTTTATTTCTAATCCTGCCGTGTTTGTGAATGTGACACATGTCATTGTCATGAAATACTATTGGATTATCACTGAAAACTAATCAGCACACAGACATCATCGCGAAACTAGTAACAGCGTATTCTAGGGACCCTAAAACGTGCTCACTGAAAACTCACTAGCATTTTGTAAGCAATGGCAATCATTTCCTAGTGACACTTCCCGTGACAACGCGTTTCTTGCGAGTCGCCGGTTTACCAATGAGTTTTTGTAATAGTTTAAGATGTACAAACCTTTCAAGGGTTTTCTTGTATTTATTTATTTTTGTTTAAATATGTTTCATGTAAACTTAATAAATTATGTACGACTGTAAAAATAATAAAACCTACCTTTCAATTCAAACATGTTTATTTCATTGTCTTATTTTCGCTAATAAAAACGACTTGAAAATAACATAACCTAGAAGCCAAAATGTTTATCACCAATACTACCGCATAACATTAATTCAAAATGTGAACAGACATCAGAACATCACGCTAAATTCATTGGTTCAGTTCTCCAGCCCCAATTTCCACTCATTTTGTAACAATTCATTAAAAAACTATTCAAATTATTGATAAAAAATCACTACATTTCACTGGCTGTTTCACACTTTCAAATTGTATGTCTCATACATCAAAATGGTTGTACAAACTTTAATAATCACTTCTGTGCACATAAATATGTCCATAAGTTAATAATTATTGAGTAATTCATTAAAATAAATAAGTAAATTTATGTTAGACAGCGACAGATCATTTTGGCGCCATCTCTGTAAGTATCCATGAACTACGATGCTCAATCGATCGTCCGTTACATTTATTAATTTATAATTAAAATTTGTATTGATTACTAAATGAATTATTTGTTAATATAGTATAATATTAGTATTATATTGTATAAATATACAGGTAAATAAAGATGACATCATTTTTTGACAGGCAAGACTAACACAGTGGTAGATATTTCGGGACAAAAATACTGCCAACTTGTACAATAAAGTTACCATTATTAACACAATTTATTTTCTTTACTTATATTATTTTATTTATTTCCGTTAATTACTCGATAATAACAATTAATTCACGTATTTATGACAATAGAAATAATTGTTTTATTAAAATAAGAGTAAGTGACAGTTCGTAGTTTACGCGTTTAGACGCAGATGTCACTAGCGGTAAATATCAACTGTCACTAGTCCATTTCCTGCTGTCAAAGTTTTATTTCGTGAATAATTCAATAAAAATGAAATAAACAACTTTTACAATGATTAAATTATCAAGTTTGATTGTTAAATTGAGTGTGTGTAGTGAGAGATTGTGTATAAACAGCAACAGATGGTTCTTGCTACAATCTAGTGCGAATTAATGTGGCCCGCAACATTGGACTCGAGCAGACAGTTCCTGGGAATGGATTTGATGAGGTATGTTACAATGTGATAATGTAGTTCAGAATTTCAAATCAAACTCATTCACATATGTGAATGTTTATCGTAATTTCATTCAAGACAACAAAGTTTTTATGTTTAGCTTCACGAGTATTCGCAATTCCGTGATATCTTTAACGATTTAAGATATTTTCGCTTTAGAAATGTAATCTATGTACGTATGAAATACAAATATTTTAATTTTATATTTAGAAAGTAGGTAATGAATTATTTCTTCGTACAGAGCAGTGTTTTAAGCTCGGTTTTAGCGCTGTTCAATGTTCTGAAACTATTTTATAAAAAAGTACTTCAAATAAAAGTGGTGGATAATACATTTCTGTGTATCTTCTATTTGAAGTATTTGTGTTATAAAATAATTTTAGAACATTGTCCAGCACTAAAACCGAGCCTAAAACACCCAAAAACAGAGCTCGCGGTACCAGCCAATGTTTCCTTGCGTCTGTAAATCGTGTTGGTACATTTACATATTTTATTTTCCCAATAATCCATTTGTTTTATCATTCGTTCGATTATGTCGACTAGAAATATACTGAAAATACTTATTTTTGAAGTAACAAAGTAATGATTGTTGAATGACAGTTCACTTATACTCACTAATTTTAATTGATTATTGATTATTGAAAATACATTTATATCACTGTATTCTACACTATTTATTTATTATGTACTGGTATTTCATTCCAATTTGTATCGAAATTTCTTTAAAAAATAAATAAAATACTCGATTTTACTTAATTATTGACAGCTTTGCTTTCAGGTTGTTAAAAAAAAAACTATTTCATTAAAAATGTGCTATTTCTCTATTTATATAGTTAAAAGAAAGGCCAACTAATGTTTTACATACCTCAAAATTACTATATTTATTG
This sequence comes from Poecilus cupreus, assembly GCA_963942605.1. NCBI lineage: Eukaryota > Metazoa > Arthropoda > Insecta > Coleoptera > Carabidae > Poecilus > Poecilus cupreus. The sequence continues at coordinate 38,449,089 of OZ012713.1, forward strand.
TATAAATTCATTAAAAGTCATTAAAAATATTTAAAATTTGAATTAAAAATATTGACATCAGCGCCACCAAAACCCTGGAATTAACCAAAATAAGGTGTATCCAGAAAATCGTGATCGTGTCGTCACAAACATTAAAATTTAATAAAAACAATAATATTAATTAACTTATTGTTGATAATTAGACGTTTTATATTATTTTATTGGTAGAATTTTCAACAGTGAACTAATTAATATTATTGTTTTTATTCAATTTAAATATGTGTGACGTCACGATCTCGATTTTATGGATGCACCTTATTTTGGTTAGTTCCACCGTTTTGGCGGCGCTGATGTCAATATTTTTAATTCTTAAATGTGATTTTTAATGTATTTATACAATAAATGCAGTAATGTTGAAGTACGTAAAACATTATTTGGCCTTTTTTTAATTATATAAATAGAGAAATATTTATTAAAGAAATGTCGATACAATAGTGTAGAATACAGTGATATAATAGTTATTTTTGTACTCATACATTGAAATTTGTTATTTCGCGTTGCCTAAGCAACGTCCGAAATGTCCATTTCCCAGGTCTCCACCAGATAGACAACCCGGAAATTTCGACGAAAACATTCCTATTTCTAAAGCGTTTATTAATAAATTATATTTATTATAAAATAATATAGTATTTCAAACATTTCTTTACATAATATTAATATAAACAATGATGAAATAAGAATGAAATTGAATTTAAAAGGAACAAATTTAGTGCATTTGGTTACCAAGGTTGGCAATAAAATCTGCCCGGTATGACAGCTGTAAAATACATAACCTACAAATATAATGTTAGTTACCTCAATATAAATAAGAAATATATAGTTATTTGTATCACAAAGTAGGAAACTGCTATTTTGAGAGTGCGAGTTTATTTTGATAGGACGAGCCGTAGGCGAGTCCTGCAAATACGAGCACTCGCAAAATAGTTTCCAACCGAGGGATAATACACAAGATTTTTCGCGCCAACATTTATGTAAATTTAATAAATAAATTTAATTTATTACTCATTTTCTTAATGACAGGGAATTTTTTTTCCTGCTAACTTCACAATATTTGAATGTCAATTATGTTTATTTTCCAATATCATAACCAAAAATATCTACATATTTTTATTTGGATTTTACACTTCAAATTCAATTATAATTACTTACAAATATGTTTAAAATCCATAAATATTCTGTTTTCTTGTATTGCAAATACTCAATTGTAGTTATATTGCCATAATATTTTTAAGTCAATGTAATACTTTGACATTTCTAGCGTCAGAAGTTAGCTAAAATTAGTGAAGTGATGCCAACATATAATCATAAAAAGTTAGCAATTTTTGTCAAACTAGTACGACAAAAACATGATTTCCGACCGCTTAAGAGATATGTCGGACGGCGGCGCGAAAATAAATTTACAAGTGAATACAGTAAATATTATAAATATTTTAATTTTTTCTAATATATTAGACAAATTAATTTGTGTGTTTATATTTGTAGTGCAACTTTGACAATTATCAAAATAACTACTTGAAGAACTTCATTTCTTTGTATAGACATAGACTGTTATTAGTTTTATACTTTTCGTACAAGAAATATTGTACAAACCTCTTGCGTAAACTCGGTTCTTTCTGTTAAATAAAATAATGATGTTTAACATGCAGTTGTCAAAAAATATTTTGACATGCTTTTCTAACTAATAACATTTTAAAGATTACTTTGTATTTTATATTGATGCTTCACTCCTGAGGATTACTTATCTGTACACTGAGAAAAAGATTTGTTTGTGACTATGCAGGTTTATTGAATGTTAATAAATGATTTTTTGAAATATGGCGAAACAAATATATATTTATCAGTAATAAATAATATATTTAAACAAAAATGAAAATAATAAGTTTTATTTAATATTAGTAAATATATTAATGGTTAACAAATCATTATTTTAAATGTTACTTAAGTCAATTTATATTTAATCAGCTTTTATTAACATAAATATAGCAATATTTTTCCTGAACTAGTTGTTTGTTTATAGTAAAAACAAAGCTTTATTATTAATGTACAAGTTTTAAATATAAAACGAAAATAATGTAAATAATACCAGACTAATTTTGTAGTAAATTAATGGAATATTTAAAGAAAAGATGATAACATTTAATATTGAATTTACTTATTTAACTGTACTATAGCATATTTATTAACCAAATACTAACAATTATTGAAGCTTGGGTAAATAATGTAATTTATTTAAATAAATAGAATCGTTTATCGTTTAATCTAATTATTACAAAATTAACCCTTTTTTACATAAATACCTACTTAACCATGAACCTCCTAATATAAATAATAGAGTCGGGAAAAACAAACTTTATAGAAAACATTTTTTGAAGAACTACTTACATGAATATATAAGTATGTGTATATACATAATAATATCAATAATACAGCTTACGTTATTTGAATTTTGATAGTTTGTTTTGACATTTATAGATTCATTATCTCTGATGATATAGGAACTTTCGAGGAACAAGACATTGTTAGGCCCGGTATTATAAACGCTGGTTAAATAGCCGGTTAGCCAATATGCTACTAAATTTAATATGCTACTTAATATTTGTGTGGGTATTATAAAGCAAAATTTTATTTGATTACTTACTTATTAGTTAATTGAGTCTCCCTAGAAAAGTTACCAAATCATATTAAATTTAGTTGGTAAGTTAGAATCTCTATCAGAAGTATACACATATTCCATGTAGATGGCGGCAGTGAAAATTATTATTTACTAATTCAAACTTACATAAAATATGATGAAATTAACTAAATGGAACAATTTGAAATAAAATAATACAAATGTTTATTAAATCCATTACATTATTGAATGATCAATGAGTGTATGAAATATGAAATTTGATAGCATCATCAGTTACTGATACCAGAATTATATTCATCAAATATATTATCAGAAAAATGAAAAAAAAAATAGAATGAGGTAAAAATTACAGTGAAAAATAAAAATTTAAATTACTAAAAATTATGTCCCAATCCATGGGCATAATTGAAAAACAAAGAAACAGACGCAGTGGTTATGCAGACTAAGACAAAAGTATGGACAGATATAACCATAGAAGTGTCTAATTTCATTCAATATACTGTTCAGGACAAAGATATGGAATTTATTTAAAATTATTTTATGAAAATATTAAAATAAAATCAATAAAGCTGAAATCTAAGAAGAATATAACTGGACATTATTTAATATGGGACACGTAAAAAATAGAATATATTTTTATTTAGGTAGAACTGGAGGAGATAGTTTAAAAAGAAATAAACATATGAAAACCTATCAATTGTTGAAACGCTATCAATCGATGATACCGATATCATATTCGAAATACCTTATGTAAATATCTACAAAATTTTGAGGATTTAAATATCTTTAATATTTAACAAAAATTGTCTGCATTTATTATCTTCCATAATGTATTTGTAGATCAAAAATATAAAATAACATTGAAATATACTTTTAATAGTCTACTAACTAAATTTAATAGCACCAAAACTGTCCTGCTTATTTAATAAGCTGATTTAGTAGGAGACTAAATTTATATTACCTTTATAATACACTTTTTGCAAATAGTAGGCTACTTAATTTATAAAATATGCTATTAAATTTTAACATTCGTTTATAATACCGGGCCATAATGTTGGATTCGGATGGAGGATTTCAAAATTATTCATGTCTAACTAATAACAAAATAAATGTCATTTAAATAATAAAAACTTAAAGCCATACATCCAAAAACACGTTCTTGTGTACACAAATTATTATAATTATTACAATTACAACACAAAATGGCGAACACTAGTTGCAACATAATATATAGTTTATAGAATGATAAGCATACCTTCAAATATAGGGATTAAAAAAGCAAATCCCAGTTTTTTACATTATTTTTATGCTATTTTAATATAAACGCAAATATTTGTTCACACCAATCACAGGACATATAGTGTATCGCGAGGTTGCAGTTAGCAAGAACAAACAATAATGAGCCAATATGCATCATCTGTGAGTGAATCTGTGTTCATATTATATAAAGTTTGTTAACTGTTAATAAATGTATTTATAGTCAACAAAATCTAGTTACTGTTAACAAATATGTCATTGCATATAATATTTAGTTCAATTCATAAATAAAGAAAGAAATTAACTATTAATAAATTTTCAATTGCCTAGAAACGTAATATTCTAAATATAAATATACGTTCTTTACATGTAAAAAAATGCAGATTTAATAAAAATCGTATATTTGTTATCAATTATATCAGCATATTTGAATTAATTGTAAAGTATTTTATTTTATATTAAACAAAGAATACTTAATGTCAATAAATCTAACGTCAATAAATTATTTGTTTCAGAAGAAACGTTGAGTAAAGAACAAATATTTATTTGATTTAATATTATATAGTTTCATGTCCATAAATCCTACGTTAATAAAGGATTAGTTTAATATTAGTAGGTCTTTTTTCTCAGTGTAGATCAGTAAATTGTTACATTATCTGGAACTACACAATATGGCCCAATTATTTAAACGAGGATTGTGGTTATAATTTGAAAAATGTTTATAATATCTGTACAAATAAGAAAATTTAATACAAGTTCATTTACCATTGACAACAAATACAAGTTAAGAAAGTACTACTCAAATTCAGATTTCACGAAATATCACTAAAAATTGGCATATACTTTTATTTTATTTCTATATAACATAAACCCTAAGAAACTCGATGCTGTAGAGCGCATCGTCATAACTCTTAAATTTATAGAGATATGGCAATTTTCGATGTTTTTTGAAATGCTACTTTGAGTGGCTGCTACTCAAAATCTATTAAAGATATTGAAAAATAGACTCAGTTCCTTTTCGTTTCATGCATTTTATTACAAATTAGCAAATTTTGAAATTTTTCGATTTTTTCCCCAAATTTCGATAGGCGATAACTCGATAAGTATAAAAGATACAGTCTCGCAGACTGGACCACTCGATTCAGCTCGTCAAAATACATAAGTATGTAAAATTTCATTTAAATTGTTTTACGCGTTACAGAGGTAGAGCAAAAAATGTTAAAATGACGTTTTTGGCAAAAAACCCTTGACATTTGGCCTGAAACAGGTCATTTTCAGACTTTTTGCTCTAAAATTTCAACTCACCATCCGAATGTTCTGAAATTTTTAGGTTCTATGTATTTCGATGAACTGAATCCAATGGTTTAGTGTGCAAGTTCGTATCTCGTTTATTATTTGAGATATTGCTGATAGAAATTTTGGAAAAAAAATCCAAAATTTTCAATTTAAAAAAAATTTGGTATTTTGCTATAATATGCACGATTAACACAAAACTGAAGAGTATTTTTCGATATCTTGCGTAATTTTTGAGTTGCAGTTCCTCAAAGTTGCCCTTCGAAAAACATCAAAAACCGCCATATCTCGAAAAATTTAAGAGATATGACGATGCGCTCTGCACCAGTGAGTTTTTTAAGGTTTATTTTATATAGAAATACAATAAAAGTAAAAGCCAATTTTAGTGATATTTCGTGAAGTACATCATATGAACTGTGTTTAAATGAGTAAGAAGAATGTTTTACGGAAATAAGAAATATAATAAATTTACAAGTGAATACGGTAAATATTATAAAAATTTTAATTGTTTTCTAATATATTAGACAAATTAATTTGTGTGTTTATATTTATAGTTCAACTTTGACCTGTATCAAAAGAACTCCTTGAAGAACTTGATTTCTTTGTATAGATTGTTATTAGTTCTATACTTTTCGTACAAAAAATATTGTACAAACCTCTTGCGTGAACTCGGTTCCCGGATTTGTTCACTCATCCGGGAACCAAGCGTTCCCGCATTTGGTATGTAAATAATCATTTCAATAATCAGTATAATAAAGAAGTTATTAGTGAGTATAAGTGAACTGTCATTCAACAATCAATATAAAAGAACAAGTAATATTTAATATTTTTTATTACAATAATACATTGGAAGTTATTAGACATTTGTAGAAACAAATCACTGCGCTCTTCCGCCTGGTCCGGCTTGCCAAGAATCTCTCGTGCGTCCTCGGGCCGTAGAGCCCCCCGGGCCTCTGCCCCGAGCCGCTGTAACACCTCCCGCAAAGCAGAGTTCGGCGTGAACCTAGGCTCCAAGCCTAACAAGTCCACAGCATTCCTAGATTTTTTGCAGAGCATTTAATTGTCTACAATGTGGACAACCTTCAACAGTGTCTTCGACATCAGCTTGGAAGTAAATTATTTACAACGAAATCGTAACAGTATTACAATTATATTAATACATGATTTGTATGTTTATGTAGGACCTCCATGGACCCGGAACCATCTTCTGCTGTTCGTGGGTCCAGCGTCTTCACCCCTGGACGAATATCGTTATCTTTGTACCAATAAATAAATGTATTTGTATATTTAAATAAGTTTCAAACAAGTAAATATGAATGTAATATAATAAACGATAAAATAAATATTTATTAATAAAAAGACATGTCTTTCATTCAAAATCCACCCGATGATTTAATAAATGAAAAGGTAATAAGGGTTTGTCTTGAGAAAATACTTGCTTTATTAAATTTTAATACCCATACTGCCATCTATTGACATGGCTAAACACTATTAGACCATGCGATTCGATTTCAAATGCGGTCCTTGAATACATCACTTCATAATAGTTCACAAATATATACTGCAAAACAAGTTCTGTTTTTTTTACAAATTATAAAAATTTAGATCATTTCAGTCACATATTATTCAGTATTTCTTATAAATTTTTCTTTTCATTCATAATTTCTTTTCTCAGAGTAACTAAACTTTCGCGGTTGCAAAATCGTGACGTCATCTTGTAATAGAATGTACAGTATGGCAAAGCAAAAGAGGTGTTGATAACAAATAATTTGTTTTTCAGGGTTGTAATAATTATTTGGGGCCGATTTTCCATCTTCGAATAAAGTACTGAATAGATTATTCACCGAATAAATGAAATGTCGCATCGAAATCATTTTTTGATGCGTATTTTTTTATTTATTCGACGGATAATTTATCCGGAAGTTTATTCGTAGATGGAAATATTGGCTCTTAGTATTATTAAAAATAACACTCCGATAAATTAAATCCAGTATTCGTTAATGATAACGTTTTTAGACAAAGAGTTTAATAGGACGTGTTAAAATAAATAAGCTTTGATGTACTATACCAGACAAAATAACGGATAATAGGTAATAGAGGGCTTGGATAAATGGTGTTTACAAGTGAGTAATAAGTAAATGTTTTTTACTTGTTACTCACTTGTAAACACTATTTACCCAAGCCCTCTATAGCTTTTGAAAATGAATCTTTACAAGTTACTAATTGACAGCTACATTGCAAAAATTTAACAAGTTAGTAAACAAGCTAAACAATGCACGTTGCCACAGTAATGCTTACAAGGCTTATGCGAAATCATTTCAAATAATTTTTGACAGAACAGTTGTGTGTAACAGACAGACTTGGTTATAATTTTAATTTGATTAACAAATGAGTAACAAGTAGAATGTTGTACAATACACGCGAGGTAACTGTTTTACTGCTTCAAGAAGGTGACAGGCTCGCCTGGTCGGCTCGCCGGTCATTTCCTCCATTCAGCAGTAAAAACTGTTTAACCTTGCTTGTAATGGAAATTACTATTTATTCTCTTACACGAACTGCAGCCCGCTCTCGCTCTATTACAGTGGTTTGTTGAGGTTGCTATAGTCATTTATGTATCAAGGCACTGAAATTTAAGGCCGAGAAAAATAAACCATGTGAGTGATAAAAAGGAACTTCAGTGCCGCGGTACATATTAAATTTTATTTGAAATCTAAATTTAGAAAAAACTGTAAAAAATGTATTATATAGGTTAAGTTTATACATCTGTCAGTTGTCAATTGAGGGTTATAGAGAAGCAAATTTTCGTGCTGCCATCTATTGATGTTTCCATTGAACTTCGATGAAATTCACGTAGGGGAAATACAAACAAAACGCTGTCAAAATGACAGTTCCTATAATGATGCTAAATATGAAAAATAAAGTGTGTGTATGTTTTTAGTCCAAGAGCCGACTGCCATAAAACCTGGCCGATCGAGTAACAGAATAAAATGTTATTAAACTGTTCGTACTCATAGCGATCATAACAAAAATCACTGCGTGCCTGGCCACAAGTTGTGCACAAGATTTATATGGGTGAAGAATTGAAATGTGGAACACAGGAATTTCAATGCAATTTTTTTATATTGTTGTAAATTTTTACCTATTCACTTTACAGCAAAAGTGTCAATACAAAAGTTGTTCAGAATTTAAAAATGCATGCAGTAAGACCTAAATATTAGTATTTCGCGATATATCAATCAAATTAAAATCATTATTTATTAGGAAAATTGTAACACGGCCATGGAAAATCAAACAAAAATTTAAAATATTTGATATTTCAGAAAACAGATTTAGATTTATTTATTAAGTTATTGCATTATTTCCGGGCGAAATTTCATAGATGATTATAATGATATAATGTCGTATTTTAGAGTTTACATCATTCCATTTATTTCTGTTATGCCCGATTTCTTCACTTCTCATTTAAACCTAGATTTTCTAAACTTCGATTAAAGATAATCGGAGTTTAATGATTTGTCGGTTTTCTTCATGTGCATTCATAGTTACTAAATCTACGGTTAAAAATACTACAAGATAAATATGGCATCGTCGCAAAATTGATTGTTGACTAATGTCATTGCTGAGTTTGACATATATTTATATATTATTATTTGTATTTTCAAAAGAATGTTAGTATTTAAATATATTTTTACCTTTCGAATGCAAGGTAAGCGTAAATACATAATAAGGTACATAGTGAAATGGAAAACAAATTCGTTAAAGAGAGAGCTGCAAACTTCACCAAAACAGAAATTAATTTACTTACGCAGATCTTGGTAAGTGATATATTTTTGCGTATGAAGTGCGGTTACCGGCCGTCAAGTCATAACCCCCGAAGATGTTAGTGGAGGGGGAACCACAGGGGTAAATTTAAATTGGCAACTGTCAGCTGTGAGATTCGAACTGAGCAAGCATAATATGTATAATAGCTGATCAATTCAATGGCTCTAGTGGTAACTTTGCCCCATCTGCCAAAACAATTTGTACCAAATGCGATGCTTTGAAAAAAGACATTAGAAAAAAAATGTTCTCGATTAAGAAACGAACAAATTAAAACAGGCGGTGGTGTCGGAAATAATTGTTATTCAATTTTGGCGAATAAAGTTAAATGTAGGCTTTGTTAATCGAAATCGTATGAATCCAAATCATTCCAAGTGTCAAAGTGATTTGTATGAACTCGTGTCTAGGAATATTTTCAGCGAATTCGTTGATCTCATTACTGTCGTCATCCGAAAAGACATGAACGTCCATTAATGTATCCATATTTTAATTTATCACTCCAAATTCATCACTTCTACAAACATGTAACACACTACAGTAGATAATCGGTCAAAAATGACCGCATAACTATAATCGACGTTTAAATCCTAACCGGAGATTAGTGAGGGTGAAGAAAACCAATTTTAAGTGTAACCTTGGTTTAAACTACGTTTAACTGTAATCGTGGTATAACCGAACGTGAAGAAATCGGACAACAGATTTGTCGAAAATTGCGACCGGTAAACAGTCAATTTTAAAAAAATGGAAAACACACAACTTCCCTCAATGGAAATCACTCAACTTTCCACAATGGTATACACATAATTTCCCGCCATGAAAAACATATTACTTTCGCCAGTTGTAAACACATAACTTACCTCAGTGGAAAGCGCACAACTTCCCTCTATAAAAAACATACATCATTCCACAATGGTAAATACGCAACTTTCCCAATGAAATACACACAACTTCCTTCAATGGAAAACACATATCTTCTTTCAATGGAAAACATACAACTTTAATAGTAAATATGTAAATTTTCGCAATGGCGAACATAAAACTTCCTTACAGTGTTAAACATAACTTCCTAGCTATAGGAGACACACAACTTCCCGCTAATTGTAAAAACAAAATATCTCTCAATGACAAATTCAGAACTTCCTTTCAATGGTAAATACACAACTTCCTGGCAATAAGAGACAGACAACTTCTCATAGTGATATGGAAGTTAAAAACGAACTGACGACATTCGCCAATGTTAATGACATGAAAGTGAGGAACGAAGTGACGAGCTTTCTTCGCCAATTTAGTTACATGAAAGGGAGGAACGAAGTGATGACCGTTCTTCATCAATTGTATGGTCTCATATGAAATATTTTTAAGAAAGCACTATGATTCAGAATTCCATACTTTTAGTTGGACCCTAAATTAAGTTGAAATCTTCTTCAGGGTCGCGGAGCATAGGGGTTAGACCAGCAGGTCGAATCGGTATGCAGAACTAATTACCTTTCTCCTATTATGTTATAACTAGATAAGGTTTGTGAGACTTTCAGAGATGGCGGAGCCCTAGCTGAGACACCCGCCGTAGGCGGGGGTCGACGCTAGTCCAAATACTATTTTGGCTAATTGGGGCGTATATATCTATCTATCTATAGATTCATCACGCAACTTTGCCAATTTCTAGAGCTCAGACGGATTGATGGATTTGAGTGAAACCTTCATAGATATTTAGAGTGTGGTTAGGATTAGGTCCTTTTGATGATTTCAAATTTTTCCTGCACACGATGTGCGAGTAAACTTGAAAAAACATGCATTTTTGGGCCAAAATCAACTAAGAGTGTGGCGGCCGTGGAATTTTTAAGATGAACGTCTATGACAGTTTGTCATTTTTGACAGTTCAGTTTAAAATTTTAAATATAAATTATATTAATTGTAGACAAGTTGGAGAAGTTTTGTAAATTTATCTGTGTTTAGAATAAATGAACAAACGTGTGTGATATTATGCAAATTTATTAAACGTTAATAGAAATTTTTTTAGAAATGTCGAATAAAACTTTTTGCTTTGATTGTATATTGATGTTCTTAGAAAAGTGGGTGTTACACGATTAAATTTAGTAAAAATAAAGTAAAACCGCGGAATTTGAAGCTAATGTAGGATGCAAATTATTATTGACTGTAGATACTTTTAAAATGAAAAGATGACAATAAAAGTGTCCGAAGTCTTTATTACATGATCAAATATTAATGTAAATTGTGTTTGATTTAATTATTTTTTTAAATCACTTATTGGGTATCAAAAGAAATGTCTCGAAAAGACGAGATATATGATTATATAAAAAAATGGAAGTTGACCTTTTTTATTTAAGTGAAATGAAATGAAATACGATTTGCGATTGTTTTTTGCTAAAAATTCATGGGGTATCAAGTGAAATTTTATAAAAGTGGGAAATTATTTTTATAGAAATTCTTAGAACGCTAACTTATGAAGTATTAAATGAAATTTTTTGATGACAGGAAATGAAGGACAGCATTGACGAAATTTTTTTATTCCAAATCGTTACGACCAGCACTTGTTTTTTTTTGTTTTGTTTCATAGAAACCTGACTTGTCGGGTATTAAATGAAATGTTTTTCTGGAGCAGTAAGTTGAGGAACGTTAGTGAGAAACATTCATTATCACAAATCATTACGATCGGCAATTGTTTTTTAGAAATTACTAGAAAGCTAACTTATAGGTTATTCAATAAGAAACATGCAATATTCCCTTATGGAAACCTTTCAAATTTCCACAATCGTAGACATCTAATTTCCGTTAATGGAAAATTTGCAATTTTTTTCAGTGCTAATAGCACAACTTTCCGCAATGGAAAACACATAACTTCCCTCAATGGAAAGCGGACAACTTCCTTAATGGAAAACATACAACTTTTTACAATGGTAAACACATAACTACCCTCAATGGAATATACACAAATTCCTTCAATGTAAAACACACAACTTCCCTCTATGGAAAATACGCAATTTTCTTCAGTGGTAAACACACAACTTCCCTCAATGGAAAATACACTCTTCCCTCAATGAAAAACCTGGGAGACACACAACTTCTCTATGGGAGACACTAAAATTCCCATAGTGACATGGAAGCGAAGAACAAAGTGATGATATTCGCAAATTTAGTTACATGAAAGGGAAGAATGACCTTTCTTCATCAATTGCATGGTCTCATATGAGATATTATTAACAAAGCACTATGATTCAATATCCCATACTTTTAGTTGGACCCTAAATTAAGTTGAAATCTTCTTCAGGGTCGAGGAGCAAAGGGATTAGATCTGCGAAGTAGGTCGAACCGCTATACAGTACTAATCACCTTTCTCCTATTATATTATTGTAACTACATAAGTTTTGTGAGATTTTTTGAGATGGCGGAGCCCTAGCTGAGATCCCCGCCGCAGGCGGGGTCGACGCTAGTTACCTACTAATTTCCCAACAAAACTTATTTGTTAATATTCGTTTGGGACCATGAAAGACGATGACAACACCAATTTTATAACATTACATACTGATTTGAATACTTTTTTATTGTTAATAAAGTTAAAAAATATTATTTAGACCGCATTGACCATAATTAGTTATTATTATATTATTAGACTACCACGGTACAAATGTAAAAAAGTCAGAAAATACTATTTGAAATTGAAACAATTGCAAACGGCTTTTAAATCAAAAATACATAGTGTACACAATGTAAAATGTATTACAGTTACATTACTTTTAACTATTAATTTCAAAACAAAACTTATTTGTTAATATTTACTTGCCACAAAAAGGTCTCAGTAACCCATACACCATGAAAGCAGTATAATTATGATAATAACAATTTTCGTAGGAATTGTAAAATATTTATTTTAAAGAAATGACAAATATTAGTTGGTACACATATTTTTTTTTTTATTACAAATAAAAAAATTCTTTCAACGTTAGTCACCATAACTTATTTTGTAATACCAAATATTTATTTGAATTTGTGAAATATTAATAAGTATGTTACATTTTGGTACTGTAATTCATTAATGTTTATTAAAATTACTGACCATAACTTTAAAGGAAATTATGTTGTAGACTGTTTCAAGCAAAATACTTGTTTGATAATCATGTAGTGCCAAATTCTTGTTTATGATAATTAATTTAGTTAAATGGCCGAAATACCAAGAACTATTTAATTCACAAATTCTCAGAATTCACCTGCAACTAATTACATATCTTCTTTCTGAAGCACCCGTAGATAACGAAAGATTATTACATGAACCTATTCCAAAACATTGGTTTCTCAAATTTTTTTCAACAAAATGAAATATCTTCTTGGTGTTTTAATGTTTTGCATTATTAAATTAGATTATATTTTAAAATATTTACTTATTTTATTAAACAAAATTATAAAAATAAATAGCATAGCTTTTATGTTTTTGTAACGGATTTATTTCCGGGTTTTTTCCCCAACGAATAATAACAAATACATTTCGTTGTGAATTTAGTAATTAAAAATATCTATATTCAATTGACAAGTACTGTACTATTTATATAAGTAAATTGTGAATAATTATTATTTGTGCAAAGAAAATATTATATATATTATATTTCCTTATTATTGACTTGGAAAATATTTTAAAATACAGTTTTGCTTCTCAATAGAGCTACGGATAATAGTACATTTGTCATTATATCAGACAGGGTAAAAATTATAACAAATTTCTGCAGGAAGTATATTTACTTAATTTAATTAAATATGGTTATAAATGCAAATTCCAGTTCAGTAATACTTGGTTTTACAAAATTTAGAACAATTTTTTAATCGGAAAATATAGTACGATATCTCAATGATTGTTACGGTCTTAGAACATTTTGAATCAATCATATAATTTATTTTGAGAAGTTAGTTTAATAAAATATTTTCTATGTCGAAAAAGTTAATACACGTAGTGGTATTGAAAAGCAAATGTGACTAAATATTCTAAATCAGTACAGTTTTACAATTTTTAAAAAGAGTTAGTCTAAAAGAAAATTGCAGCATGGTGGAAATGGACCGAATTATTAATATAAGTAACATTGATTTTAGTATTTTACCAAATAGACAATTAAAATGTAGGTTAGGAAATACATTTATAGTTTTAAGTAGCGAAAATGTACAAAATATTATTAAATTAGAGTTAGTTATTAAGAATAAGTTAAGTATTTTAAATACGTGTACATTTGTTTTAATATCAAAATTTTTTTTCAGACTTTGTTACATTTATCCCATGTGTAGTCATTCAATTTGATTTGTTCACTTTTAAACAAATAAATATAGACTAATAATTTATAACGTACATAGTGTTATATTTATTAACTTGTGTGAATGGAAAATAATTGTTTTCATATTATTGTAAACTATTTATTTACACCGCAAATATAATTTTGAATCTCAGCGAGTTAAAGAAAAATAAATACTACAACTCCCAACAAAACTTATTTGTTAATATTCGTTTGGGACGATGAAATAAAAAGACTTTTAGATGTAGCTCTGTAGATTTAAATTTATTAAAATTCAACCTTCCCTGATGAAGAATTATTTTCAATAATTCGAAACGTTCGAATTTTAATAAACTTAAATTTGCAGAACTACATCCATAAATTTTTTATTTCAGAAATAACATGGTTTATACTCGTAATGTTTATAATTTTCATTATTTTAATAAATTTAAATCTGCAGAACTACATCCATAATTTTTTATTTCAGAAATATCGTGGTTTATAATGTTTATAATTTTATTAACTTGTGTACTGAGGAATTGTAATTTATTTATTCCAATAGATGACAAATACATAAAAATATTCCAAGTAAATATTAGAAAATTTATTCTAATTCGATCAATCAATATATTCGCAGACTATGCATCATGTGTTTAATTTTTAAATTAATGTAATAAATTTAATTATTGAAACTAAAGAAACGAAACAAAATAATACTTTTACTCATTTCTTAATAAAGATATATTCATACATGTACATATTTTTACAATAATGCAAACATTTCTTTTGGTCACAAATTCATAGAATTCATCTAAAACTCATTAGTCAAACACTCTCTAAATCATCTATCGGGAACGATATTTCTTTATCAATCTATACTCCTAGACATTGGCATATATGAATATTATAACAAAATTAAATATATACATGGTGTTTGAATGTTATCGAATTGGTATATATTTACTAGGAATACTTTTCCCTTTCGGCCTTTTTTCAAAATAAACTATATAAAATATGTTCGGAATTTATATTTATAACCGTGTTATATTTACGGAAATAAATTTCATATAGAAATTTATTATAATTTCTAACTCATGTTAAATTTTCCCGAAAATAATATTTTTAAGTAAATGCATATTATTCATGTACAGATTCATAATAGAAGTAATATTTTAAAATAATATGCGACTTGGAAAGTATTTTACGATTTCAGTTTTACGAAGTTAATATTGTCTGTTTCATCCCGCGATAACACATTTTGCTATTATTTTTCACTACCGGGAGAGAAATCGGTTGCTATGATACTAAAATCATGTAAGAAAACAGCCAATTTCATATCTACGGGAGATTCGTCTATTTCCTCTTCCGTCGTGAGGGAAAGTGCTCAAATAATAAATAGTACAAATTTAAAAGTAACGAGCATTTAAATAAGTTAGACAAACTGCATATTATTAATCTCCTGTTTGACACACCTGCCGTTTCATATTATTACAACTATGTAGTACACTAATGTCTAGAAAAAATATATCGTCATTTGAATGATTTCATGTAAATTGAACTGGAGTTTAAATGTCTTTATAGTATCGGGCATAACATAAAGTTATTTTCTATGCTCGATTGTTAATTGTAAACAATAAATGGTTTATAAAACAAACTGTCTAACCACTAGCTACTTTTAGTAATTTGATTAATATACCTCTTCGATATGGATACATTACATTGTTGAACCTTACCTGGGTAGGTGTACAAATCCTCGGCTAGCGATGGACAATATGGAGGAAGTGTTGATGGGTCCGGTTCTATTAGAGAAGGGGGTGAGGAAGCAAGAGAGGAATAGGGCGCCACCAAATTGAAAACACTTCAGACATACTGATATAAATTTGGTATATATTGTAGGTTGATAAGGTTACGAAATACAAAAATATTACAAGTAAAATCAGATGGATTTCTAGCTGTGATCTTCTGCGGAGGCTGGGGAACGAAGTCGACAGCTGGCCTCGAGTCCCTGGAAGGATCGTACGGTGACGTAGGTACTTGTTGGACTGTAAACCTCCCGAGATTCGTACTTCCAACTTGTTCCCTGCGTCGGCGCAACAGCTAGACAACAGAAAGAAAAAGCGACAGAAAAACCAAGCCACCAAAAAAATAAAAAAAATACTGGAGCAGTTAAAGCTGATTAACAAGAATATCAAGTGGTGAAGCCGACAAAATTATTAAAAATATTTTATGTCAAAAATCTTCTTGACATCACATGATATATTTTATTACTTTTATCAACCTATATATTTATATACGCTTAATTTTGTAATTGAGTGAAGTAAAAAAAAAAATCGCTATGGATGACAGTAAACGAAAGAGAACAAGTAATTTGCCAAGGGAAAACTGACAGTGAGGTTTTTGCACAGTAGCGTAGTGCTAGCGTAAACTGATTTTTAGATAAGCTAAATCTTGTAAAGAAATTTAATTTGTCACATCCTTCGAAAAAAATTGGTCTTTGTTGATTATTTATTTGGTCTTCATCGCTACTAGAAACGTTAATAATGTCATAATCATAGTCCATTTTTAATTATGTTGTGGTATGCACAAAAATACCTTTTGAAAATATGACAGATGACATTTCAAATTAACTACTATTAACCATACCTCAGAGCTGTAGTTAAAGTTAACTACAGGTTAAGTTATAACTATATTATATCCATAGTTACTGCTAACCAAAACCGTAAATTAAATACAAAAATCTTTCCGCTAACGAGTTTCAAAAACGCAAAGCGAAGGGAAAGACAAGGAAAGGATAGTGTTAGTAATAGTGATGCGATAAATGATGTTAAAGAAGTGCTAGTGTGAACTGTGAGGTACAAAACAAAATAATCTAAATGATTACTTACTTTATCAAGCCTGAAAGTTCTGAAACTGAAGAAATCAACCCTACGTTAATGTTACTCAAATAACTCTACCAAAATCAATCGCAGGCTGATCAACAACTAACAACATTAATATCACAAAGTTCAAGAAGAACCACAAGAGCAAAATCAGTTTCAGATCAGACGGTAAACTTGACGAAATCCGATGGTACAAGTTCCTGAGCTCATGGAACAAGCACAGACACTCTCGCAATCTCTCACAATCGTACGGGCAGGAGAGGAAAGAGAAGTAGGAAACTCGAGTTTTAATGATCATGCAGAATTACTATAACTGTGATAAATTTCAAAATGCTTCAAGTAAAACTCATTGAAAATTAAAGGTATTGTAATTTATTTAAAATTTACAAATTTAACTTATATAAAAAAATACAAATTGTTTCTTATCTTAAGATAATTAAATTATTTTTAAAAATAAAAAATACTGGTTTTATAGGTGTCAATTTTGGTTCCTCTGTTTAGGTACTTTTGTCGCATGATGTTTGTGTGCTTGTATTCTTTTTGTCACTGATTTCGTCTGTCTGGACATGCCTGCTAATTTTCGCCGGCGGTTGAATTTCTTCCTCCAAAATTTCTGGAAGAAATTTCTAAAATGTAGTAATTATACAGTACATAATATGTATTTAAATATTTATCTATATGTCTTTTAATTATTTTTAATGCACACACACACACACACACACATTGCATTACATATATATATATATATATATATATATATATATATATATATATATATATATATATATATATATATATAGGTATGCAGTGATATCGACCGAAAAAATTAATAAAAGGAAAAAATGTCTTTTTAATTTTATTTAACCTTTAAATAGACCGAATTTCCCACGATTTTTTCCTTTTATATATATATATATATATATATATATATACAGGGTGTTCAATTTAAGTGTGCCACCATTGCTATCTTGAGAACTATAAGAGCTACAAGGTTGGTTAAATTAGCAAACAATTTCTATTTTACAAGACTATTTTAATGAGCTTAAAAAATATTTTTTTTAACCAGTAGTTCTCAAAATATGGGGTGCAACTTTCTTATTTTAAATGGCAACCTATATTTTTTATTTGCTTATTCGATTGAGTATTTTTTTCTGAATTCAATGATATTCACATGTAATGACCAAATAATACAAAATATTTGAGAAAAATGCTAAATTAGAAGTGTATCATTTTTATTTAAATATGCCCATACAAAGCTTGCCATGGAAGAAAACCAGTAATTTTACCCGTCAAATTAATCATTCATCTGTCAAATGTCAAAAATTTATTTATTTTTGTTTCAATTCCATGGCTATTTGATATTTTTAACGTAATTTTCCATGTTTTCATATTTAATTTCTGTCGTTACAAAGCAAGTAAAAGTAATTCTGTTTATTGATTTAGATGCAGAATTTTATGCTCTACAACATGTATTTGAAGCATTTTTGCCTAAAATAATTTGGGGAGCAATGCGCACGGAAAAACTGTTTTTTCATGTTAATCGCCTATGTACACAGGTATGATGCGAAACAAGAATTTTTTTCTCAAAATGCGGGGTGCAACTTTCTTATTTTAAATGGGAACTTATTTTTTTTATTTGCTTATTCGATTCAGTATTTTTTTCTGAATTCAATGATATTCACATGTAATGACCAAATATTACAAAATATTTGAGAAAAATGCAAAATTAAAAATGTATCATTTTTATTTAAATATGCCCATACAAAGTTTGCCATGGAAGAAAACATATAAACCAAATGCAGATATAGTTGAAAAAACTGTAATTATGAGAATAATTATTAATTTAGTTGTTACAATACAGAAATACAGAGGTACACTTCAAAAAACTTATATTAACAATATTTTGATTTATTTGTTTTCTTCCATGGCAAACTTTGTATATGCAAATTTAAATAAAAAGTAATATTTTTAATTTTGCATTTTTCTCAAATATTTTGTATTATTTGGTCATTACATGTGAATATCATTGAATTCAGAAAAAAATACTGAATCGAATAAGCAAATAAAAAAAGTAGGTTGCCATTTAAAATAAAAAAGTTGCACCCCGCATTTTGAGAACCACTGGTCTAAAAAAATTCTTGTTTCGCTCATTTTAATTGTCTTATAAAATAGAAATTGTTTGCTAATTTAACCGACGTCGTAGCTCTTATAGTTCTCGAAATAGCAATAGTGTACCACTTAAAATGAACACCCTGTATATATATATATATATATATATATATATATATATATATATATATATATATATATATATATATATATATATATATATATATATATATATATATATATATACTTAATTTGACTATGGAAAAGACGCACTTTATCAAAAATATTACTATACTCAAAATGATTTTGGAGAAGACGCACGTCATCAAAAATATTACTAGATAATGACGTCACTATGCAACAACGTTTATATGGGATACTAATTTTTGTTAAAATGAAAATGCAATGCGTGTTGCATCACACCTGCCGCCATTTTTAGACGTGATTTGTTACATATATAAATACATACATATTATAAAACACTGGATCACGAGGAGCACACATTTTAACAACACAGTAAATTCTGACAGTAAAATGACAGATCGATATGGATTTGGTATGTAAACGTGATCATTTATCAATAGCAACAACATAGCGAACAAAAAATGAACTAGAATTATTTTTAATAATTTAAAACTCCATTAAATGAATAAAATTGACTATAAAATCACTGTACATTGAATTAATATATACTTTTCTTAATGCTAGTATTTTTTACGTCGTTTTATTTTAAACATTAGCAAACCTCAATAAACTTTACAAGTTATTTTTCACTTTATAAAGTTTTTTTTCAGGTTGATGACGTGCGTCTTCTCCAAGATCATTTTGAGTATATTTAAAAACTTTTTCTACGACCACTTAGAAACTGCTCATTGTATGTTTGTTGTTGCTAGGGATATGAGGTACATTGCAACCATCGTGCGAAATGAATTTGTTTTGTGAATATTTCAATACAGGTTAGTTCATTTCAGTACAGGTGCCATTGCTAGGATACTTATTTAGATTTGTCAAATATTGGAATGATGACAGTGGGACAATTTTTTTATTAATATTAAATGAATTAGTAAATAATATAATAATAATAGAAACTTTCATACTCGTAGGAAATGAGGACCATTCCATGCTCGTTGTACAATATACTATTATACACTGCTCCAAGAAATTAACGCACCAAAAAGCAAAATTTATTTAATTTTAATATTTGGCAAAAATTACAAATTATAATCAATCCATTAACTGTTTACTATATTTAGCAATAGCTTTCGAATACAATTATAATATTTAACCCTTAAACACTAACAAAATTAAATGGAAACCAAAAATATAAAAATTCTTGAAAATATAATTTTTGAAAAAAATTCTTAATATTGGATATTTCTACCTCTACTTCGGATCACAGCCTGACAACGACTATTCATACTTAATATATATATTTTTTTTTTCTGTAGATCAAATATTTTGTATATTTGTTTCATTTAAGTGTGTCAGCATTACTATTTTAAATGGCTCATTCGATGAAGCATTCTGATTTCAACGATATAAACATATCATATTCTTATATAACAAAATATCTGGCAAAAATGTGAGTTAAATTTATATGTATTTCATTGCGTGGCTCGTACGAATATATTAAAAAGTTGCAGTTGCCAAAACATTTCACAACGAATTTATATGAGATTCTACATCTTTAACGCAATGCAGACGTGAGAATACGTCCTTTCGGTATAAAAACTAAATGTTGCCATTTCAAATTTTTAAAAATTGGTTCTTTATTTTGAGAACCTATAGTTAAAAATAGTTACTTGTTTAACTAGGCTCCAAAATACCAGATTCACAGCAGAGGCTGCCGTTTCATTGACGAGTCGAAGCGATAAAAAGGTATTTAGTGCCGAGTTGAACACGGTTACTATGTGTTTGTTGAGCGGTGCAGCGGTTGCTATGTAAAATATTTCTACAGCCTAGGCATAAAAGTGATACTTTACAGGCTGTTAGCAGTCCGTAAAGTGTCACCTTTATTGTCAATTGGCAAAAATTATATTTTTTGCTCATTGTAATAGTCTTGTTAAATGGAAATTGTTGTATAATTTAATCAAATTTGTATATTTTATAGTTCTCGATCTTAATAAAGATGCCGCTAAATATTGAGAATTTTAGTAAAAAATTATAATAATTAATATTGTTTAATTAACCCAGATTTACGTGATACAGATGGAGAAACAATTTAAATGCACGAATAAATCTTAATGTGCTGAAAATTTTAAATAATTTATTTACATCTTCAAGAATAAAATAAATGAATCCTAAAATATTAGACACTATCAGATTACGGGTAAAAATAAACAAACTAATGAAGATAAGTATTTTTGGTTTTCCGTTTGTCAATTAAATAATATACGACAAAATCAACTTGTTAAATGAATTTTTAGCCAACTGACATTAAAAGCAGGGCAAGAAACCGAAAAAAATTACGGTTAAAGGTTAACCGAAATTGGGAACGGAATTTTCTTATCAGTTTTCGATCGAAAACCGGTTAACTAACTCCAAACCGGTTTTTAGATACGGTTGAGTTAACCGGTTAATTAGACAGTTTTAAGAAACCGGTTTATTAAAACGATTTGAAAAAACATTTAGTACATAAGAACTAGTGCGATATGCGTTCAAAACTACACAGAACAGGGTTTTACAGCCGAATACTGAACTAAATTGAACGGTTTAAATAACCGGTTTCTTAATTTTTGGGTTAGTGGTTACCGTTTTTTTAGGAAATATAAATATCGGTTTTAATTTTGGTTAAAAATATCACTTTTGAGCAACAAATAACGGTAACCGTTTTTTTAAACATGTTTATTGCCTTGATTAAAAGTGACACAAACTGTAATAGTCAGTAAAGTAGCACTTTTACTGCCTAGGCTATCAAAATATTTTACATAGCAACCGCTGATCAAACGCATAGTAATTGGCAACAAATGAATAGCAACCGTTCATCAAACGTATGTCAATGTAATTTAATGGCAATAATCTTGAAAATATGTGTTAAAAATGAATTAATATTAATTTCAAATCGGCAAAAAAAAAATGTTTTCAACTCGGCACCAAACACAGATTTACAGCTACGGCAGCATTCATTGCCTCGGCTTCGCCTCGTTTATGAAACGGGAGCCTCTGCTGTAAATCTGGTATTTTGGTGCCTAGTTCAACTATTATATTGTCTGATATTTAGAAAATTTTATGTATTACAGTAATATAAATTAATATTATTTAAAATTACTATTTGCGTATTGTGAAAGTTAATATTTATTTACACAGTTAAGTTAAAATTAACATTTTTACATGGATTGGTAGGAAAAATTAAGGAAATATTTTTTGTACTTTGGAAATATTAAATAAATTCATAAAGTGTTCCGGAAATACTGGAAATATGCTAGGATACGTATTTATTACGGAAATAATGTGGAAATACACTAGAAATACAAAAGTATTTCGGAAATATTGTAGGAAGTATGGAAATACTGGAAATAAAATGTAAATTATTTCCAATTATGGAAACCTTTAAAAAAAAAAACCCTGCAGCACCCAATTTTTTAATTGGGCACAAAAATAGCACTAAATTAGCACCATATTTTAAAATATATAAGAAGTCATTCTGCTCACTTTGCTTTGCTGGCTTAAGGGAGGTGAAAAAGTGTTCTACTAAGATTCGGCAGGTTTTATCAAATAAATTCTGCATTTAAAATAAAAATAGGTAAATTCATTATGACAGGTATTAGCAAAATAATTTGGACATAATATTTAATTTACTACAATATTTGAAATATTGTTATTTAAAAAACATTTTTTCACGACATGGTAGGAAACCGCACCGTTCTTCTCCCGAAATAGTGAGGAAAATGTGTTGTTCCTCTCTAGAGAGGAAAATATAGAAGTGTTACCAATATGAATGTTATTTACAAAAAAATTATTATAAAAATTATAAATAAATTCCTAATTTGATTGAAAATCCTTATTTTAGTGATATACATACTTTAAATTGTCTTACAATTATGTCTTATATTTTTCTTTTTCTTATTAAATCATAATTTGACAACTTATTAAAGATATTTAAGATTGGTTCATTGGCAACACTGCTACACCGTCTTGTGTCTGATAACCTAACTTTTAACGTGTCAGTCTGTCAGTTGTGTTCTCAAAGTGTATTTTAGGTCCGAGCAAATCGTTTTTAGAAACATGTCGTGAAAAAAATGTTGTGTCTAACACGAGAGGAAAGCTCTTCTTCCACTCTCGTTCGAACTCGAGGGGGAAAAGAAGCGCTTTCCTCTCTAGTTTGACAAATAACATTTCCACAAGAAAATCTTGTCGCTCATTTTAATCACCGATAACGCAATGTTTTTTGTTTTTCCATTTTCAAAAATGAAATATATTCTATTAAATTATTTGTTTATAATTGTAAATTAAATTTTAGGGTCTTTTGCTATTCCTAGAAGCACTAGCGCGCCATGTTCTATGTGACATTGTATTTTTCATCTCGTATTTTTTTCTACTCACAAATTCTTAGTAAACATGGAGGGCTTAAATTATGTATTTTTTATACAATTAAAAAATAATCATTTTAAACAAATATTATAAATGATTTCAAGTTGATAAAACTTACTACAAATATTTCTATGCCGATTACCTACAATCTTTATTTGAAACATTTTTCTATATTTTGTTGTCATCAGATTAAAAAACCATGTTCATCACTAGTTTGTGTATCTAGTTAGTAGAAGGTAAATTTAAGTAAAGAATAGACATCAAAACACACTTACGATTTTCATGTTGCATTCAGCAAGCTATGTTGTGTCAGATTTCACAGCAAGAACACTCTGAAGTTTAATTTCAACTTCTCTTCGGTCTCAAGTCTTTGGGTGGTTCAATATTCCTCCAAACACCACACACGAACAAACTACAAATAGAAAATGATTTCTTCCTGTAAATTTCACCGTAAAATCACAGCACATTTTCAGTCATAATCACAAAAATCTTGTGCAATATTGAACACATTTCTAATAATTGAAACAAGGACTTTACGGATTCAACACAAAATATATACATTAGGATTTATTATATGTGAAAATACCTTTTGATGTTCTGTTTTCAAACATTTTTCCACAAAGTCGTTTCATACGAGATAAATTGCTATCTGTCAAAAAATGAACATAAGACATGTGGCGCCATCATACAGCGATTACGTGAACTAGACGCGTTGAATGTAGGGAAATTAGCAGCGGTGTAGATTTCTTTCACAATATCGTGGACTACTGATTTATAATTCACATTTTTTAGCCAAAACTGCAACAATAATTATGTTTGCCTTATAACTCATATAATTTTGACTATACAACTCATAAGAAAATAGACCAATCATATGGATCAATTTTTCTTAGTTACGCTGTAATATATCGGTTAATTGCGTTGCAAAGTCGTGTTTCGCGAAACACAGTCTATTCCAAATAGCGGTGCAACTTGGAACTAATTCAAAAGAAGCCTGATTCAATACAGATCATTTTACAAATTTGTCATAAAGCGGGAAAATTTAAATTATTAAAAATTTGACGTCTTGAAACAACATAAGATATTTTTTCTGTGAACGGTATTTTATAAAAAAAAAGACACAACTAAAATGATACTAGTATACCGTGTGTCCCACGTAAAGGTTGGCATAGGCAAATAACATGTAAAATCAGTTTTTTGTAAATAAAAAGTGTCCGGCAAAAAATTATGCATCCAAATTTTATATCACAATGCTGCCAATATCCCTACATCTTATTTAATACAGATTACTTAATTTTGATACCGCAATTTAATGAAATTAATAATAATAATTCCTAATTTTCCGCCTACTCTTTTTATTGTTACTGACGTACAGTGCCTGCAATTTGTTTTAAATATTTTAATCTGTCACTGTCAATTTCTGGCGATGGAAATTATTCAGCGTTCATTCCTGTGGTGTATTCAGATATTTGTCTTGCACTGCGCCCCAATAATACATTCTAATAATATTTACACGGTTCTCGACATTTAATGTATTCTTGATGACAGTGACAGATTAAAATATTTAAAACAAATTGCAAACACTATACGTCAGTAGCAATAAAAAGAGTAGGCGGATCATTAGGAATTATTATTATTAATTTCAATAAATTGCGGTATCAAAATAAAGTAATCTGTATTAAATAAGATGTAGGGATATTGGCAGTATTGTGATATAAAATTTGGATGCATAATTTTTTGCCGGACACTTTTTATTTTCAAAAAACTGATTTTACATGTTATTTGCCTATGCCAACCTTTACGTGGGACACACGGTATATCAAAAGTGATTTAATTTTATTTTAAAGCTAATAAAAAATTAGAGGAAACATATTTACAGATACAAACATAATTTTAAAGCTTCACGTACAATTTGTTATAATACAAATACATAATGTACCCTCGAGTACACAACAAGCAGTTGCAAACAGAATGAACTGACCGCTGCAGAATTCTGTGCTGTGTCCGTCCTACTCGCCCAACCAATAGGATGATTTGGCGCGATTAGAAAGTTAGTTCCAAGTTGTACCGCTATTTTCAATGTGTTTCGGGCGCAAACAAATGAATCATAATCATATAATCCATGAATATAAACAAACAATTAATATTTTTGACATAAATAAATAATTTGTGTAATATAATTGGTTGATTCGTTGTATAGTCTTAACGTGTACAACAAGAGGTTTGCAAATCATCTGAATAAAGAGTTGCGGACTCGATGTGTTTCCTACAAAACACATCTCGTCCTCTCAACTGTATAATTGATTATGTTCGAACCTCTTGTTGTATAACTACTGAGTATATCAGGCTTTTTCTCATTATTCATTAACGAATAATTACTAATTTATCCATAAAAATAAAATTGAAGCATGCAAAGTGATTAGAACGCCACTGGAAGATGTGCAAGCAATCTGATTGGTCAAAGTGTTTCAAGCGCTTAAGGTCAAACATACGCGTCAAAGAACGAATCCTTTATTAAAAAAACAGCAAAATCTGTAGTCTTCATTTATTTTCATGTTCTTCATGGTCCAACAACCTCCATCCGTCAAAATTTCATGGATTTTTTACAGTGACTTGTACATTGCAATGTCAGATGAAGTACATATTTTCGTTGGGTTCGTTCAGTCCCATGAATTTTGTTTTGCAAATTCAAATTTGTATAAATTATTTCTTACAATTATTCTTATCGAAAAACAAAACAATTATCACAGTTAGGTCTTTGAATATTCTAGTATTTATATATGTGGATGAAAAGGATAGCTAAAACATTCAACTATAAAAAAATATTAGTTGAAGTCTAGTTGGTCAAAAATTCAGAACTCATTCCCATGAACGACTACAATAATCCAAATAATTCGTATATTTGTAAATATGATCGTCTATAACATACTAAATTTATTTCTCATTTGAATTCACAGTTTTTGACGAACAAAAATTTAAAATTGATTGGTATATTTTATTTGTTGCTCAAAAACTGTAAATTCAAATGGAAAATAAACTTAATATGTTATAGACGATCATATTTATAAATATACACATTATTTGCATTACTGTAGTCGTTCATGGGAATGTGTGATATAAATTTTATTACTTTGAAAATTATGTTCATGTATAATTTGCAAACAAAACTAGCATTTTAAAATTTATTTCAAAACTTTACTTTTATCTACAAATGTAGGTATAAAACATTAGATGTTTCATTTATTATATTATTGATATATTGTTGCAGAAAAGTCATGTTCATGTTGCGCTATCTTCAGCCCGTATGGTTGACCTTAAGTCATAAGTTGCAACTAACGATTTCCAAGTTAAACGTGTGTTTATTATATTTGTTGTTTTATTTTCCCGGTTACTATGTTTGTAAAAACCTCTCAGCAAATAACAATGACAGATGACAGTCAATCTGACAGCAGGTGTAGTTCCTCGCTCTCCGCTAGAGCGTGTTTTGTAGAATTACAAGATGACGTAGGTGCTGACGTCACAAGCGAAACATTTGAAATGGGGTGCCAATTAGTAGGGGTGGCTGAGGCAGGGGGAGAGGTATGGGGGCGCGATTCCAGTTAGGCTGAGTTGAAGTTTGTTGGGTAAGTTTGCGGGTGGCTTTACCGCACTGTACATAAAAAATATTTTAATGTTTCTTTTTTTGGATAATTATACAGAGTCGCATTTAAGGTACGAATGCATTTGGTTTCTAAAGTGTGTCGAATCCAAAAATGACCTTAAAAATAAGCTATCTCATCAAGTTCCAGAGATACGGCCCTGGAAAGTTGTTCATATAATCAAATATAAAAATCATTGCTTACATAAATCCCAATTAAATAATGCAACCGATTTAAACAATTAAAGTTAATTAAATAGAAATAATTGTTGACCAAGTTTAATTAAAGCTTATTTAACTCGCAAATGTCTTTCAAAAATATAGAACAGTTAATTTTCAACTATATTTTCGAGAATGGTGTCAATTCACATTTTAATTATTAAAAAAATAATTACCAAAGCAAAATTAATAAAAATACAGATATTGGGTTTTTGAAGAGTGCGGAATCAAAAAATGTTGACAAAATTCAGCTAGCTTTTCTAGTTCCAGAGATATGGATCAAATAGTTTCACCAGTCTGCGTCATTTCACATTTTAATTAATAAAAAATTAATTGCTGTAGCAAAATTAATAAAAATACAGTTATTTGGTTTCTAAAGTGTTTGGAATCCAAAAATGTCAACAGAATTAAGATATCTTGTCTAGTTCCAGAGATACAGTCCCGGAAAGTTTAAATATTTTTTAATTAACAAAAAATTAACTAACCAATAAATTTTATTAAAATTTTGGTTATTTGGTAGTTAAAATACACCGAGTCCAAAAATATCCTCAGATTTAAGTTATCTTGTTTAGTTTTAGAGATACTACTCTGGAAAGTTCTTCAAATAAAATATTTTCTCTAATTTACCTCATTTTATATTTTAATTAATAAAAAATTAATTAACCGACCAATTTAATTAAAACTACACTTATTTGATTTTTAAAGAGTGAGGAATCCAAAAATATTCTCAAAATTGAGCTATCTCGTCTAGTTACAAAGATACAACCCGTAAAATTTATGTAAATACTCGTAAATCATCTCACCTGATGTTTTCCAACTAAATTCGGAACCGGCTGTCGAATGCTCCTCATATTCAACTTCGCCACATCATGTGTAAAGGGTTTAACAACCCTTTGTGCCCTTCTTTTGGAATAACAGTAATGGCAGTGTTGTTTTTCAACGGTAGAGGGGCGTTGCCGCTGTTTCAAGAATTGTTGTTGGAGTTGAGGATTCTTTAGAGCCTCCGTCGCCCTTTTCGGGGGCTTCGCCCCCTGACATTGAAAGCGGTTTAGTCGTGACGATTTTGCACCGGGACTTTTTGTCCGGCTTTCAGAACGATGCTTGCTCCATCTGTAGAGTTAGTTGGAATTACGACATCCAACGAGAGGGTCGCCTCTGCGCGGTCACCCCCTGCCGTTGCCAAACCTCTGCAGGAATCCTGAACCGACGGCTGAACGGATGGCTCGGACCTGGAGGCCTTGGCCTGAACCTGCAGGTCAGTTTCAGAGAGTTAGACACGAAATGAAACATATTTGATCTATTGAAAAAAATAATTTAAGTTTGAAGCTCTATAACTTAAAAAATATAGTAACTAGACAGATGAGACCCACGCCACTCGATCCAGCGCAGTTTCAAAACCAAATATCCATATTTGTACTTAGGTTTGTTCAGTGGTACCAGCACAACAAAATAATTACTGACATTCCGGTTGAGTACAACAGTAGTTGTAATTGTTGTGTTGGTATCACGGGACAAACCTAAGTACAAATAAGGATATTTGATGTTGAAACTACGCTGAATCGAATGGTGTGAGCCCCATTCATCCAGCTAGTATAGATTCAAACTTATAGGGCCCCAAAGTTGCACAAACTTTCTAATGGCAATTTTTTTGATAAATATTTGTTCAACAGTAACTATTTTATTTTGTTGGTATCACCGGACGTAACTAAATAAAAACATGGATATTTACTCTATAAACTGCGCAGAATCAAATGGTCTAGTTTTCAGATCCGTATTTTATCTAGTTCCAGAAATACATTCATTAAGTACAATAAAAAATAAACATACCACT
This sequence comes from Poecilus cupreus, assembly GCA_963942605.1. NCBI lineage: Eukaryota > Metazoa > Arthropoda > Insecta > Coleoptera > Carabidae > Poecilus > Poecilus cupreus. Next base: position 38,478,601 of record OZ012713.1, read on the forward strand.
ATTATAATTGGCGAGCCTCTATTCCGCCTGCGGGAGCTTCCTCTCTTTCCGGTCAATCAAGAGGGACTCATGTTTAAATGGGTCTTTGTTCAATCCCCCCAACACAATTTCGTAACATCTTTCACCGAAAGATGCGCATCAAGATTTCATTCATCCACAACTCGATCAGCCATACCTAAAATTGATTTAAAGCTTATTTAAAACCAGCTTTAAAATTTAAAAACTCTCATACCTTGTTTGTCGTATCCTTTCTTCTCTAGACAGTTATCCATTACGTTTCTATACACAAAACATGGTTTTTTCTGTCCGTATATGAAAATCAACAAATTGATCAGGAACATAAAAAAACTCAATTTTAAACGTTCATAAAATAAAAACTACACAGGCTATTAAAAATCTGATTAGACTTTGAGATTCCCCGGACTTTAATTAGGAACTTACCAGAAACTCATTGATATATTCCACGAATTACACATTAACTAGATCATTTTCTAAAGAACCACTTTGTCAATCAGCAACTCCAAAAATCCAAAATTTCATAAAACAAAATCTAACCAAGCTATTGAAAATATGCCCAGACCTTAAGATTTCCGGGTCTCTAATTGGTAATTAACCATACACTCATGAACACATTCGTAAGATTACATCTTGGAGAGATGATTTTCTAAAGATCCATTTTAATAAACATAACTGGAGTTACAGTTGAATCCTGCGGTTAGTTAGTTATTGCAGTAATACACAGTGAAGGCCAAGAAAAACATTTTATTTAAAGTATATTTCATCAAGATATCAGCACGAAATAATTTTACCTGATATAGTTTGCATATATGTTGATGAGAAAGAGTTTCAAGAACCTTGAGTTCAAGTTCGCTGGAGGCAAATCGTCCTGTTCAACAAACTCCTTGTTCTATGCTTTATGTTTGGCAATTAACTTGAAACTTGACATTTTAAATTCAAATATGAATGTCAAAGCATTTCTCGGCGTTACCGCTAGAGCGCCAATACCAACGTAACAGAAATAACATTATTTTGTAACTTTGAAACAAATCAATGTATATTTCAGGAATTATTATTATCATACATAAAATAAGTATGTTGTACCTTTTTGATGCAAAATTTACTGGAAATCATCTAATTAATGTAACTATGCTTCAGAAAACTAGTCTTCTGTAAACTACCACTTCCGGTTGATGTGCTTCCAAAATCTAATCAGCTAGCTTCATTTAATAAAACACAAGAAGAAATCATCGTCTAAATAGTGCGATAGTATGCTAGACCACAGTATAAGAATTCTTATACTGTGGCTAGCCGGCTAGACATTGACCTACTAACATACAAAGAAAAATCGATAATGATGAAAAGAGAAAGAGCATCGGCGGCTAACAAGTACGACAAAGAAGAAATGTGTTTCAACTTCATGTATATTTTGGTCCATGTTTAATAAGGTTAATTTGGTAAACAGATCAATTTTAAGATTATATTGTCATTAATATTTGTTTTCTTCTTTTCAGTAGGTTTGGGAACATTGCTTAAAAGACGTGTGAGAGATGTTTTCTTCAAGTTATAAAGTAGAAATAATCATATATTACATTATTTACATAAATCGCAAATGCAAATCTAATAAATATGAAGTTAACCTTAAGTAATTAAATAATAACATGCAACACAACGTGACAACAGATAGCAGCACAATGTTCATTTATAAAGCGTAAATAAAAGGATATTAGAATTATTTTAAATATCAATTTAAATATTTTTCGACACAAATTATTTTTAGTTAAATTAGAGCTCTAGAACAATATTCTAGTACCTTAGTTAAATATCATACTAACTTGTAAAATTCCCTAGATTTCACTAAAAATTCCCTAATTCCCTATTGTTGTCAAAAATCCCTACGTTAGCACCACTGTGTATGAGTTGGCAATTGCTCAAATATATTTGTAAAGCTTATCCTATCAAATCTTACATTTAATTTTATATTCCATTAAATATTCAATTATTATTTTAAAGGCTTCATCGAAATCATAAACAATTTAAAACAACAGAGATCAACTCAAAGGTAAAAAATGGTACAGTGTTTGCCATAGTAATTATAATTGCGGCCACAACCGTAAGATGCCACCACATGTTTTATTTATACATATTTTAAATATATTTATAATTATTTTATTCAAGACAATAAAAATCAAAGTCACATATGACAAAAATAAAATATATTTTGGAAGAATTATTAGCAAATAAATACAACGTACAATACCTGTCTGTGCAATAATAATAATGGCACATTCCAATTCACGTTTACAAATATCAATGTCGCCATTAATTTACCCTGTGTTTTGACTTGACATATATACTTGTTATATAATTTAGTAGTTATGTGAGCGGAGAACGTTTGTTATGGTAAAATAACGCAACACTGAAATTTTATTCATATTGCAAATCTAGGGAATTCCAGGGATATTTGGGCGATGGTTTAGGGATTATTTGACTGACTCGGTTGGCACCACTGCTCATACATAACCTTAATTTCAGTTTTCACGAATATCAACAAATACTTGGATGTGAAAAAATGTCAGAAGGAAAAATATTAATTGCAAAAAGACCATTTCGACGTGACAATAATTCTTCAATGCCTAATAATGCAGTAAGTATTACTTTCAATGTGACGTTTCATTTTTTGTATGAATTTATTTTATTTCAGTCAATCCAAACTGTTCAGAACAGAAAGAACAAAAAACCAAATATCCAAACTGTACATCATCTCAAGAACAATGTTAGTTCAACTACAAAGAATTTGGCTGAACGTCGACTGCAAAACTTACGACATTCGGAAGGTGTTCCTGGACTTGCTTCTGCATCAAATAGGTAAAAATTAATCCCTTTGTCTCTTGAAACAATTCTGAAATAAATATTTGAATGAAAGCAGCCCAAACGTACGATCGAAATCAGAAACTTGTACTTGTGAAAAAGTTCCCGACAAAGCGGAAATTGAAATTGACCTGGGCGAGGAAATGGGTTGAACTGTTTGAAAGTTGAGGTTATGTGGTTGTATTTGTTAGTCCCAGATGGAATCCGTGACTCGCTGAACTAGAAGACGTTGTTGAGGTTTGCTGGTTCGATGCCAGGTGATGACATTATTAAATCGTTGAAAGCTACGCGATGAGATCTGTTACTAACTAGACTGAAAACCAGCAACGAATGCTACACAGAAACTACAAGAGATTCGACAGGAAATCGATCAAACTAAACCGGATGTGGAACAAGTGACAAGAATTGAAACCAAGTTGAAGCATTGAATAGGTAAGTAAGTAACATGTAATAATAGTGGAACGCTCGTTGACAACGAAGAGTGCGCGTTCCACTACACTATGTGTCAGTGGTTACGAGAGAGACAGCCACATTTCTTTGCTCTCTCATCCCTCCATCTAACCTCTATTTCGCGGTTCATTCTGTCTCTATTCGTTGCCGTGTTTCATTCTCTGTCTGTCTGTCATTCTGTGGTTCGTCATTGTCTCCGCGTCGTACATCAGCATCGGTGTCTGTCTGTCTGTCTGTCTGGAGTTACGGTTTCTCAAAAACTACTAAACTGAACATTGTGATATTTTGTTTACATCAATTGTATCCGCTCTGGAACAGCTGATTAGCTTTTGGTGATAATCCAATAACCGGAAGTGCTAGTTTACTTGAAGCCCTATTTTAAAATTATTTCAAAATATCTCAGTAAATTATCGTTTAATGAAAATGTTGTTATTAATGTTTAAAATATTATTATCTATAATTAATGTTGGCAACATTTTCCTCTCACTGTCGCCATTGACGAGTTACAACACGTTAGTTCGTGGTGGTCCGTGTTCGATAAGAAATCAATGGCGGGCGGGTGGTGCTGTGCTGCCCATTTGTTGTTGTTCCATCTGGCGGTGCGCGTACAAACTAAACGCAAGTGATTTCCTGAACAAGATGTGTAAACATGTATTGAAACCGGAAGTGGAAGTTTGAGCGAATGTCGAAGGAAACTAATATGAGCGGGTGAGATTGATTCATCTATGAACACGTTGCTGGAATCACACATTCAAATCATCGTCTGCATTCTAATACTCACTTCAAATAATTCCAAACAAATTAACCGCAAGTAAATAAAGCACTAATAAGTGAAATAATATTTTTGACAGATAAGTTGAACAGTGGTTTAACACAATGGTAAACCAATAATCTAGTGCCAAAAGTATTGCCAACGTCTGAAGAATGTTTCCAATTCTTGTTACTTTTCTTCCTAAAATTACAGTTCAGTTTTGTTATTTACACAATATTTAATAAATATTCCACTCATTTGTGAGTGTAGAAGAAGGTTATTGATTTTGATGTGTGATTCATTAAATTAAAAACAATGACACTTCATAGTTCACACTTTTGCCACCGATATCGCGACAGTAGTTGAATTTTTTCTCTGATTAGTTTGACGGAAGTAAAGTGTAATTTAAAAAGAAATTCAATACGGAATTATTAAAAATGCAGTGTTAATGTGTTTTGCTGAGTACAGAAGTGTGCGTGGGTGAAAAATGTGTATTTGAAACATCAAAATGAACCATTCAAGTTTCATCAACAAGATACATGTCTCTAGCGGCATTTTGAGATAAATAGACGGATAAAAATATCAGTAATCTTTAATAAGCGATGAAAATAATCTGTGAAAAGTTGGTAGAACATTGAGATAGAAATAGATTGTTTATATATTGCTGTTCGCCTACTCTTCATTTTAAATATGTTTTACCGTTAAAAGTCAAGTAGTAGGTCAAGGTTTTCTTATGTTTTAGTTTTTATTTTTAATTGTTAAGAGTTTACTTGTTTTACGTCGTTATGTATTTTTGTTATTCAAATTGCAAAATTTTCCAAATAAACATCGTTTCGTTTCAATTCTATTTGATTGTGTAAATAGATGTGAATTTCACGCTGGTGACCGCGCAGCTTATGATCTGCAAATCGACGTGTCTTGTGCCAAGCGAGGGACCCGCGATGCGCCCCGTTCCACCTGCAGCGCCCCCGACAGAGAGTTCGACGTGTACCTAGTTTCCGATGGTAGAACAAGTAAGTGCACAGTATTCCTAGATTGCAGAGCATTTAACTGACAGGTTCATGAAGGGGATTAGGGTTAACTTTATTCTTTCATCATCTATAACTTTGTTTCTAAATTAATTGTATTATCAAAATGTGTCAAAGTTTATGCTAACCAATCTTGATTACAACCTTAGTTAATAGTTTTTAGTTGGAAATATATAATTTAGAATGTGATCATTTTTTGTATATTTCAGAAAATGTCGGATGGCGATAGACCGGCCCACCGGGAACTGATCGGAGAGCCTTGTAGCAGCGAGCCACTGGCTGCAACACTAGAGACTGCCTTGGCGGGAGCTGATCGGAGAGCCTTGTAGCACCGAGCCACTGGCTGCAACACTCGAGACTGCCTTGGCGGGAGCTGATCGGCGGACTGTGAGTCTAGCAGAGCGGACAGCTGTGAGTGCAACTAGTGTTAGTGTGTATCTGTACAATTAGAAGAGACAGGAAGTTCAATCTTGACCACTGGCTTGGTTCACAAGTTGTGTAATCTTGGTTGTTTCGCTCGGTTTGTTCGACTGCTGATGACAGCCTCGTTGTATTGAATTGTAATTCCATTCACGGTGGATTGGAATCGGGTGCAGAGTTGGCACTTCCTGGTTTCCATCTTGGATGGTGCGTTGCTTTTGGTAAACTGGCAAAGTCTAGGGAAATGTAGGAATCGCTGAAATGATGTCTGTGTGTGTGGATAGCTGGATGATAGTTTACTAGACACCCGAAACAATAAATTCCATTTTTACACACGAGAGGAAAGCGCTTGTTTACAGGAACACAGAATGCACTTGTATAATCATTAATTATTCTCTTGTTTTGTATTTGTACATTTCATGGCTGACTATGTTATTATTGTACATGTTTATCGTTCAATTAGTATTTTACTCTCAGCTCAATACATACAAATGTGGAAACATCTTATTTTTGCTTTGATGTCCAGCCCTATTTACAATGATGATACTGGCTAATTGATAAGAGTCAAAAGCCAAGTCTGAGTAAAATAAATGGCCCCCTAATAATGTTGTCCCCGCCGTGCAATGACGCCCCGCTCTTCCTCGAGTTGGAACATCGTTTTCCGTTTGCACAGAATTCTTACTAAATCCTATCGTCACCAACACAGAGCTTGGTGGCCTAGGTGCTCTTGTTTCATTCAATTATTTTTAATTAACTTACACTTTCATCAGTTTGTACCCCCCTTTCAACAAAGAAAGGGGGGTCTATAATAGTATGACGGGTTATACAAGTAGGGGAAATATCAGCAGTCATTGTTCCCCTACTAGTATAGACAACTTCCGCCTGTGTCCCCCGGTTCACCTGCTCCGAGGGCTCCTCGTCTTCTTAATCTATTTTTTTTGGAAGAAATTACTAAAATGTAGTAATTATACATAATATGTATTTAAATATTTACCAATGCCGCGTTTTCTGTAATAAAAAATATATCATTAAATTCAATAATATTCCATATATACACACACACACAATACATGACATTACATGAATAAAATTGACTATAAAATCACTGAACACAGCACAAAGTTAAACGTCAAGCCTCGTATAATGCTAGTATTTTTTAATATCAATTATTCGTTGAGATATTCTCAAAAAACTATTTAGGGCTTGAAATAAACTAGTAATTCCGGTTGTTGAATTAGTACCAAAATCTACTCAAGTTGTAATATAAACATTGAAAAGCTAAATTTAATATTTGAGTTTGACAGCTTTAATAAATCGCGGAATACAACTCAAAACATGCCGCGCAACATTTATAAGAACGGTAGGAATATGTACCGCGCACGATTAAGAAAAACGGTAGGAATATAACAACTGTCAAAATTGCATTTATAACCTAAAAGGCTATAAGACTAGCTACAAGCTAATAAAACACTGTAATATTGTTAAATACTTTGTACTTACACCATTTTGGTTAAAATAAGTTGCAGAAGCTAATAAACACTGTAATATTGTTAAATACTTTGTACTTACCCCATTTTAGTTAAAAGAAGCTAATAAACACTGTAATATTGTTAAATACTTTGTGTCGGGAAATACAAGTAGGGGAACTATCATCTGTCATAGTACCTCGACTTGTTGTCGGAACCTCTGATTGAGACCCCCGGCAGATCTGCTCCGGGGGCTCTTCTTCTGAATCTAATTTTTTTGGAAGAAATTACTAAAATGTAGTAATTATACATAATATGCATTTAAATATTTACCTGGTGAGTGGCGACGTTTTCTGCCGGGTCTTCTGTAATAAAAAATATATCATTAAATTCAATAATATTCCATATACACACACACACACACACACACAACAAGTCGTCTGTTTGCTTGTGATTGGCTGCCTGGTTTTTTGACATGAATTTGAATTCTTACTAAATCCTATCGCCATCAACACCGAGCTTGATGGTCTAGGTGCTCTACTATTCACATGTGACAATTCAATCGTTTCCGTTTGCGTAGCATGAAAAAATAAAATACAATGTGCAAGAATAAATAATTAAATACTAACCTTGCGAATAAATAAACTTACTCTTTAAAATACACGTAAATACAAAACATAACCTAAAAACCTTCAAAATGTTATTGTGAACAATCATCAGTTGTTTTTTATTTCTAATCCTGCCGTGTTTGTGAATGTGACACATGTCATTGTCATGAAATACTATTGGATTATCACTGAAAACTAATCAGCACACAGACATCATCGCGAAACTAGTAACAGCGTATTCTAGGGACCCTAAAACGTGCTCACTGAAAACTCACTAGCATTTTGTAAGCAATGGCAATCATTTCCTAGTGATACTTCCCGTGACAACGCGTTTCTTGCGAGTCGCCGGTTTACCAATGAGTTTTTGTAATAGTTTAAGATGTACAAACCTTTCAAGGGTTTTCTTGTATTTATTTATTTTTGTTTAAATATGTTTCATGTAAACTTAATAAATTATGTACGACTGTAAAAATAATAAAACCTACCTTTCAATTCAAACATGTTTATTTCATTGTCTTATTTTCGCTAATAAAAACACTTGAAAATAACATAACCTAGAAGCCAAAATGTTTATCACCAATACTACCGCATAACATTAATTCAAAATGTGAACAGACATCAGAACATCACGCTAAATTCATTGGTTCAGTTCTCCAGCCCCAATTTCCACTCATTTTGTAACAATTCATTAAAAAACTATTCAAATTATTGATAAAAAATCACTACATTTCACTGGCTGTTTCACACTTTCAAATTGTATGTCTCATACATCAAAATGGTTGTACAAACTTTAATAATCACTTCTGTGCACATAAATATGTCCATAAGTTAATAATTATTGAGTAATTCATTAAAATAAATAAGTAAATTTATGTTAGACAGCGACAGATCATTTTGGCGCCATCTCTGTAAGTATCCATGAACTACGATGCTCAATCGATCGTCCGTTACATTTATTAATTTATAATTAAAATTTGTATTGATTACTAAATGAATTATTTGTTAATATAGTATAATATTAGTATTATATTGTATAAATATACAGGTAAATAAAGATGACATCATTTTTTGACAGGCAAGACTAACACAGTGGTAGATATTTCGGGACAAAAATACTGCCAACTTGTACAATAAAGTTACCATTATTAACACAATTTATTTTCTTTACTTATATTATTTTATTTATTTCCGTTAATTACTCGATAATAACAATTAATTCACGTATTTATGACAATAGAAATAATTGTTTTATTAAAATAAGAGTAAGTGACAGTTCGTAGTTTACGCGTTTAGACGCAGATGTCACTAGCGGTAAATATCAACTGTCACTAGTCCATTTCCTGCTGTCAAAGTTTTATTTCGTGAATAATTCAATAAAAATGAAATAAACAACTTTTACAATGATTAAATTATCAAGTTTGATTGTTAAATTGAGTGTGTGTAGTGAGAGATTGTGTATAAACAGCAACAGATGGTTCTTGCTACAATCTAGTGCGAATTAATGTGGCCCGCAACATTGGACTCGAGCAGACAGTTCCTGGGAATGGATTTGATGAGGTATGTTACAATGTGATAATGTAGTTCAGAATTTCAAATCAAACTCATTCACATATGTGCATGTTTATCGTAATTTCATTCAAGACAACAAAGTTTTTATGTTTAGCTTCACGAGTATTCGCAATTCCGTGATATCTTTAACGATTTAAGATATTTTCGCTTTAGAAATGTAATCTATGTACGTATGAAATACAAATATTTTAATTTTATATTTAGAAAGTAGGTAATGAATTATTTCTTCGTACAGAGCAGTGTTTTAAGCTCGGTTTTAGCGCTGTTCAATGTTCTGAAACTATTTTATAAAAAAGTACTTCAAATAAAAGTGGTGGATAATACATTTCTGTGTATCTTCTATTTGAAGTATTTGTGTTATAAAATAATTTTAGAACATTGTCCAGCGCCAAAACCGAGCCTAAAACACCCAAAAACAGAGCTCGCGGTACCAGCCAATGTTTCCTTGCGTCTGTAAATCGTGTTGGTACATTTACATATTTTATTTTCCCAATAATCCATTTGTTTTATCATTCGTTCGATTATGTCGACTAGAAATATACTGAAAATACTTATTTTTGAAGTAACAAAGTAATGATTGTTGAATGACAGTTCACTTATACTCACTAATTTTAATTGATTATTGATTATTGAAAATACATTTATATCACTGTATTCTACACTATTTATTTATTATGTACTGGTATTTCATTCCAATTTGTATCGAAATTTCTTTAAAAAATAAATAAAATACTCGATTTTACTTAATTATTGACAGCTTTGCTTTCAGGTTGTTAAAAAAAAAACTATTTCATTAAAAATGTGCTATTTCTCTATTTATATAGTTAAAAGAAAGGCCAACTAATGTTTTACATACCTCAAAATTACTATATTTATTGTATAAATTCATTAAAAGTCATTAAAAATATTTAAAATTTGAATTAAAAATATTGACATCAGCGCCACCAAAACCCTGGAATTAACCAAAATAAGGTGTATCCAGAAAATCGTGATCGTGTCGTCACAAACATTAAAATTTAATAAAAACAATAATATTAATTAACTTATTGTTGATAATTAGACGTTTTATATTATTTTATTGGTAGAATTTTCAACAGTGAACTAATTAATATTATTGTTTTTATTCAATTTAAATATGTGTGACGTCACGATCTCGATTTTATGGATGCACCTTATTTTGGTTAGTTCCACCGTTTTGGCGGCGCTGATGTCAATTTTTTTAATTCTTAAATGTGATTTTTAATGTATTTATACAATAAATGCAGTAATGTTGAAGTACGTAAAACATTATTTGGCCTTTTTTTAATTATATAAATAGAGAAATATTTATTAAAGAAATGTCGATACAATAGTGTAGAATACAGTGATATAATAGTTATTTTTGTACTCATACATTGAAATTTGTTATTTCGCGTTGCCTAAGCAACGTCCGAAATGTCCATTTCCCAGGTCTCCACCAGATAGACAACCCGGAAATTTCGACGAAAACATTCCTATTTCTAAAGCGTTTATTAATAAATTATATTTATTATAAAATAATATAGTATTTCAAACATTTCTTTACATAATATTAATATAAACAATGATGAAATAAGAATGAAATTGAATTTAAAAGGAACAAATTTAGTGCATTTGGTTACCAAGGTTGGCAATAAAATCTGCCCGGTATGACAGCTGTAAAATACATAACCTACAAATATAATGTTAGTTACCTCAATATAAATAAGAAATATATAGTTATTTGTATCACAAAGTAGGAAACTGCTATTTTGAGAGTGCGAGTTTATTTTGATAGGACGAGCCGTAGGCGAGTCCTGCAAATACGAGCACTCGCAAAATAGTTTCCAACCGAGGGATAATACACAAGATTTTTCGCGCCAACATTTATGTAAATTTAATAAATAAATTTAATTTATTACTCATTTTCTTAATGACAGGGAATTTTTTTTCCTGCTAACTTCACAATATTTGAATGTCAATTATGTTTATTTTCCAATATCATAACCAAAAATATCTACATATTTTTATTTGGATTTTACACTTCAAATTCAATTATAATTACTTACAAATATGTTTAAAATCCATAAATATTCTGTTTTCTTGTATTGCAAATACTCAATTGTAGTTATATTGCCATAATATTTTTAAGTCAATGTAATACTTTGACATTTCTAGCGTCAGAAGTTAGCTAAAATTAGTGAAGTGATGCCAACATATAATCATAAAAAGTTAGCAATTTTTGTCAAACTAGTACGACAAAAACATGATTTCCGACCGCTTAAGAGATATGTCGGACGGCGGCGCGAAAATAAATTTACAAGTGAATACAGTAAATATTATAAATATTTTAATTTTTTCTAATATATTAGACAAATTAATTTGTGTGTTTATATTTGTAGTGCAACTTTGACAATTATCAAAATAACTACTTGAAGAACTTCATTTCTTTGTATAGACATAGACTGTTATTAGTTTTATACTTTTCGTACAAGAAATATTGTACAAACCTCTTGCGTAAACTCGGTTCTTTCTGTTAAATAAAATAATGATGTTTAACATGCAGTTGTCAAAAAATATTTTGACATGCTTTTCTAACTAATAACATTTTAAAGATTACTTTGTATTTTATATTGATGCTTCACTCCTGAGGATTACTTATCTGTACACTGAGAAAAAGATTTGTTTGTGACTATGCAGGTTTATTGAATGTTAATAAATGATTTTTTGAAATATGGCGAAACAAATATATATTTATCAGTAATAAATAATATATTTAAACAAAAATGAAAATAATAAGTTTTATTTAATATTAGTAAATATATTAATGGTTAACAAATCATTATTTTAAATGTTACTTAAGTCAATTTATATTTAATCAGCTTTTATTAACATAAATATAGCAATATTTTTCCTGAACTAGTTGTTTGTTTATAGTAAAAACAAAGCTTTATTATTAATGTACAAGTTTTAAATATAAAACGAAAATAATGTAAATAATACCAGACTAATTTTGTAGTAAATTAATGGAATATTTAAAGAAAAGATGATAACATTTAATATTGAATTTACTTATTTAACTGTACTATAGCATATTTATTAACCAAATACTAACAATTATTGAAGCTTGGGTAAATAATGTAATTTATTTAAATAAATAGAATCGTTTATCGTTTAATCTAATTATTACAAAATTAACCCTTTTTTACATAAATACCTACTTAACCATGAACCTCCTAATATAAATAATAGAGTCGGGAAAAACAAACTTTATAGAAAACATTTTTTGAAGAACTACTTACATGAATATATAAGTATGTGTATATACATAATAATATCAATAATACAGCTTACGTTATTTGAATTTTGATAGTTTGTTTTGACATTTATAGATTCATTATCTCTGATGATATAGGAACTTTCGAGGAACAAGACATTGTTAGGCCCGGTATTATAAACGCTGGTTAAATAGCCGGTTAGCCAATATGCTACTAAATTTAATATGCTACTTAATATTTGTGTGGGTATTATAAAGCAAAATTTTATTTGATTACTTACTTATTAGTTAATTGAGTCTCCCTAGAAAAGTTACCAAATCATATTAAATTTAGTTGGTAAGTTAGAATCTCTATCAGAAGTATACACATATTCCATGTAGATGGCGGCAGTGAAAATTATTATTTACTAATTCAAACTTACATAAAATATGATGAAATTAACTAAATGGAACAATTTGAAATAAAATAATACAAATGTTTATTAAATCCATTACATTATTGAATGATCAATGAGTGTATGAAATATGAAATTTGATAGCATCATCAGTTACTGATACCAGAATTATATTCATCAAATATATTATCAGAAAAATGAAAAAAAAAATAGAATGAGGTAAAAATTACAGTGAAAAATAAAAATTTAAATTACTAAAAATTATGTCCCAATCCATGGGCATAATTGAAAAACAAAGAAACAGACGCAGTGGTTATGCAGACTAAGACAAAAGTATGGACAGATATAACCATAGAAGTGTCTAATTTCATTCAATATACTGTTCAGGACAAAGATATGGAATTTATTTAAAATTATTTTATGAAAATATTAAAATAAAATCAATAAAGCTGAAATCTAAGAAGAATATAACTGGACATTATTTAATATGGGACACGTAAAAAATAGAATATATTTTTATTTAGGTAGAACTGGAGGAGATAGTTTAAAAAGAAATAAACATATGAAAACCTATCAATTGTTGAAACGCTATCAATCGATGATACCGATATCATATTCGAAATACCTTATGTAAATATCTACAAAATTTTGAGGATTTAAATATCTTTAATATTTAACAAAAATTGTCTGCATTTATTATCTTCCATAATGTATTTGTAGATCAAAAATATAAAATAACATTGAAATATACTTTTAATAGTCTACTAACTAAATTTAATAGCACCAAAACTGTCCTGCTTATTTAATAAGCTGATTTAGTAGGAGACTAAATTTATATTACCTTTATAATACACTTTTTGCAAATAGTAGGCTACTTAATTTATAAAATATGCTATTAAATTTTAACATTCGTTTATAATACCGGGCCATAATGTTGGATTCGGATGGAGGATTTCAAAATTATTCATGTCTAACTAATAACAAAATAAATGTCATTTAAATAATAAAAACTTAAAGCCATACATCCAAAAACACGTTCTTGTGTACACAAATTATTATAATTATTACAATTACAACACAAACTAGTTGCAACATAATATATAGTTTATAGAATGATAAGCATACCTTCAAATATAGGGATTAAAAAAGCAAATCCCAGTTTTTTACATTATTTTTATGCTATTTTAATATAAACGCAAATATTTGTTCACACCAATCACAGGACATATAGTGTATCGCGAGGTTGCAGTTAGCAAGAACAAACAATAATGAGCCAATATGCATCATCTGTGAGTGAATCTGTGTTCATATTATATAAAGTTTGTTAACTGTTAATAAATGTATTTATAGTCAACAAAATCTAGTTACTGTTAACAAATATGTCATTGCATATAATATTTAGTTCAATTCATAAATAAAGAAAGAAATTAACTATTAATAAATTTTCAATTGCCTAGAAACGTAATATTCTAAATATAAATATACGTTCTTTACATGTAAAAAAATGCAGATTTAATAAAAATCGTATATTTGTTATCAATTATATCAGCATATTTGAATTAATTGTAAAGTATTTTATTTTATATTAAACAAAGAATATTTAATGTCAATAAATCTAACGTCAATAAATTATTTGTTTCAGAAGAAACGTTGAGTAAAGAACAAATATTTATTTGATTTAATATTATATAGTTTCATGTCCATAAATCCTACGTTAATAAAGGATTAGTTTAATATTAGTAGGTCTTTTTTCTCAGTGTAGATCAGTAAATTGTTACATTATCTGGAACTACACAATATGGCCCAATTATTTAAACGAGGATTGTGGTAATAATTTGAAAAATGTTTATAATATCTGTACAAATAAGAAAATTTAATACAAGTTCATTTACCATTGACAACAAATACATGTTAAGAAAGTACTACTCAAATTCAGATTTCACGAAATATCACTAAAAATTGGCATATACTTTTATTTTATTTCTATATAACATAAACCCTAAGAAACTCAATGCTGTAGAGCGCATCGTCATTTCTCTTAAATTTATAGAGATATGTCAATTTTCGATGTTTTTTGAAATGCTACTTTGAGTGGCTGCAACTCAAAATCTATTAAATATATTGAAAAATAGACTCAGTTCCTTTTCGTTTCATGCATTTTATTACAAATTAGCAAATTTTGAAATTTTTCGATTTCCCTTCCCCAAATTTCGATAGACGATAACTCGATAAATATAAAAGAAACAGTCTCGCAAACTGGACCACTCGATTCAGCTCGTCAAAATACATAAGTATGTAAAATTTCATTTAAATTGTTTTACGCGTTACAGAGGCAAAAAAACCCTTGACATTTGGCCTGAAACAGGTCATTTTCAGACTTTTTGCTCTAAAATTTCAACTCACCATCCGAATGTTCTGAAATTTTTAGGGTCTATGTATTTCGATGAACTGAATCCAATGGTTTAGTCTGCAAGTTCGTATCTCGTTTATTATTTGAGATATTGCTGATAGAAATTTTGGAAAAAAAATCCAAAATTTTCAATTTAAAAAAAAATTGGTATTTTGCTATAATATGCACGATTAACACAAAATTGAAGAGTATTTTTCGATATCTTGCGTAATTTTTGAGTTGCAGTTCCTCAAAGTTG
Organism: Poecilus cupreus; assembly: GCA_963942605.1. NCBI lineage: Eukaryota > Metazoa > Arthropoda > Insecta > Coleoptera > Carabidae > Poecilus > Poecilus cupreus. The sequence goes on from OZ012713.1 coordinate 38,494,078, forward strand.
CCCTTCGAAAAACATCAAAAACCGCCATATCTCGAAAAATTTAAGAGATATGATGATGCGCTCTGCACCAGTGAGTTTTTTAAGGTTTATTTTATATAGAAATACAATAAAAGTATATGCCAATTTTTGTGATATTTCGTAAAGTACATCATATAAACTGTGTTTAAATGAGTAAGAAGAATGTTTTACGGAAATAAGAAATATAATAAATTTACAAGTGAAATCGGTAAATATTATAAAAATTTTAATTGTTTTCTAATATATTAGACAAATTAATTTGTGTTTATATTTATAGTTCAACTTTGACCAGTATCAAAAGAACTCCTTGAAGAACTTGATTTCTTTGTATAGATTGTTATTAGTTCTATACTTTTCGTACAAAAAATATTGTACAAACCTCTTGCGTGAACTCGGTTCCCGGATTTGTTCACTCATCCGGGAACCAAGCGTTCCCGCATTTGGTATGTAAATAATTTTTTCAATAATCATTATAATAAAGAAGTTATTAGTGAGTATAAGTGAACTGTCATTCAACAATCAATATAAAAGAACAAGTAATATTTAATATTTTTTATTACAATAACACATTGGAAGCTATTAGACATTTGTAGAAACAAATCACTGCGCTCTTCCGCCTGGTCCGACTTGCCAAGAATCTCTCGTGCATCCTCGGGCCGTAGGGCCCCCCGGGCCTCTGCCCCGAGCCGCTGTAACACCTCCCGCAAAGCAGAGTTCGGCGTGAACCTAGGCTCCATCCTAACAAGTCCACAGCATTCCTAGATTTTTTGCAGAGCATTTAATTGTCTACAATGTGGACAACCTTCAACAGTGTCTTCGACATCAGCTTGGAAGTAAATTATTTACAACGAAATCGTAACAGTATTACAATTATATTAATACATGATTTGTATGTTTATGTAGGACCTCCATGGACCCGGAACCATCTTCTGCTGTTCGTGGGTCCAGCGTCTTCACCCCTGGACGAATATCGTTATCTTTGTACCAATAAATAAATGTATTTGTATATTTAAATAAGTTTCAAACAAATAAATATGAATGTTATATAATAAACGATAAAATAAATATTTATTAATAAAAAGACATGTCTTTCATTCAAAATCCACCCGATGATTTAATAAATGAAAAGGTAATAAGGGTTTGTCTTGAGAAAATACTTGCTTTATTAAATTTTAATACCCATACTGCCATCTATTGACATGGCTAAACACTATTAGACCATGCGATTCGATTTCAAATGCGGTCCTTGAATACATCACTTCATAATAGTTCACAAATATATACTTCACAACAAGTTCTGTTTTTTTTACAAATTATAAAAATTTAGATCATTTCAGTCACATATTATTCAGTATTTCTTATAAATTTTTCTTTTCATTCATAATTTCTTTTCTCAGAGTAACTAAACTTTCGCGGTTGCAAAATCGTGACGTCATCTTGTAATAGAATGTACAGTATGGCAAAGCAAAAGAGGTGTTGATAACAAATAATTTGTTTTTCAGGGTTGTAATAATTATTTGGGGCCGATTTTCCATCTTCGAATAAAGTACTGAATAGATTATTCGCCGAATAAATGAAATGTCGCATCGAAATCATTTTTTGATGCGTATTTTTTATTTATTCGACGGATAATTTATCCGGAAGTTTATTCGTAGATGGAAATATTGGCTCTTAGTATTATTAAAAATAACACTCCGATAAATTAAATCCAGTATTCGTTAATGATAACGTTTTTAGACAAAGAGTTTAATAGGACGTGTTAAAATAAATATGCTTTGATGTACTATACCAAAGACAAAATAACGGATAATAGGTAATAGAGGGCTTGGGTAAATGGGGTTTACAAGTGAGTAATAAGTAAATGTTTTTTACTTGTTACTCACTTGTAAACACTATTTACCCAAGCCCTCTATAGCTTTTGAAAATGAATCTTTACAAGTTACTAATTGACAGCTACATTGTAAAAATTTAACAAGTTAGTAAACAAGCTAAACAATGCACGTTGCCACAGTAATGCTTACAAGGCTTATGCGAAATCATTTCAAATAATTTTTGACAGAACAGTTGTGTGTAACAGACAGACTTGGCTATAATTTTAATTTGATTAACAAATGAGTAACAAATAGAATGTTGTACAATACACGCGAGGTAAGTGTTTTACTGCTTCAAGGAGGTGACAGGCTCGCCTGGTCGGCTCGCCGGTCATTTCCTCCATTCAGCAGTAAAAACCGTTTAACCTTGCTTGTAATGGAAATTACTATTTATTCTCTTACACGAACTGCAGCCCGCTCTCGCTCTATTACAGTGGTTTGTTGAGGTTGCTATAGTCATTTATGTATCAAGGCACTGAAATTTAAGGCCGAGAAAAATAAACCATGTGAGTGATAAAAAGGAACTTCAGTTCCGCGGTACATATAAAATTTTATTTGAAATCTAAAACTAGAAAAAAACTGTAAAAATATGTATTATATAGGTTAAGTTTATACATCTGTCAGTTGTCAATGGAGGGTTAAACAGAAGCAAATTTTCGTGCTGCCATCTATTGATGTTTTCATTGAACTACGATGAGATTCACGTAGGGGAAATACAAACAAAACGCAGTCAAAATGACAGTTCCTATAATGATGGTAAATATGAAAAATAACGTTTGTGTATGTTTTTAGTCCAAGAGCCGTCTGCCATAAAACCTGGCCGATCCAGTAACAGAATAAAATGTTTTTAAACTGTTCGTACTCACAGCGATCATAACAAAAATCACTGCGTGCCTGGCCACAAGTTGTGCACATGATTTATATGGGTGAAGAATTGAAATGTGGAACACTGGGATTTCAATGCAATTTTTTTATATTGTTGTAAATTTTTACCTATTCACTTTACAGCAAAAGTGTCAATACAAAAGTTGTTCAGAATTTAAAAATGCATGCAGTAAGACCTAAATATTAGTATTTCGCGATATATCAATCATATTAAAATCAATATTTATTAGGAAAACTGTAACACGGCTATGGAAAATCAAACAAAAATTTAAAATATTTGACATTTCAGAAAACAGATTTAGATTTATTTATTAAGTTATTGCATTATTTCCGGGGGAAATTTCATAGATAATTATAATGATATAATGGCGTATTTTAGAGTTTACATCATTCCATTTATTTCTGTTAAAAAAATAAATAAATCCTAACCTGATCTGGAAATGTCAAATTTTTTTTTATGTTTGTCTAATTTTCCATGGCCGTGTTACAATTTTTTTCTAATAAATATTAATTTTAATTTGTTTGATATATCGTGAAATACTAATAATTAGGTAACCAAATGGGCCTTGTTGTATGTATTTTTTAATTCTGAACAACTTTTGTATTGACACTTTTGCTGTGAAAGTGAACAGGTAAAAATTACCAGTAATATCAAAAAATTGCATTGAAATCTCTATGTTCCACATTTCAATTCTACACCCACATAAATCTTGTGCGTAACTCCTGCCCAGGCACGCAGTGATTTTTGTTATGATCGCTATGAGTACTAACAGTTTAAAACATTTTATTCTGTTACTCGATTGGCCAGATTTTTTGCAGCCGGCTCTCGCTCTATTTGTGCAACAGTGACTCCCGTTATTATTATAGAGAATATATGGTCAGTGTTAAATTTGTTAAGTTTCCTAAATAATAAACTTGAAAAATAAAAACATAACCTCAAAGGTCAAAACATGGATGTTTGTATTATGAACTTCCATCTCAACTTTTACCTCATCTTTCTCTTTCTTGCCTGTGACGTCAAAATCATAACCCGCCATTATCGTAAATAACACTCAGTGTTGCCAACCTTGAACATTAAAATTATCGTAAGTAATAATCAAAATTATGTGGTTTGTTCTCAATTTCTTTATCGAAATTAATTAGTTAATTCTTCTTGCAAATTTTGTTTCATGTTACGCCCAAATTTACTATAGTACGTTAATATATCTGCCAAAATTATCCTAATTGTACAATAATTATTTTACTGTTGCCAACACTGCGTTGCTTAAAATCGTCGTATAATGGGTTACTTTAGTGACGATTTTTGAGCACTTTAGTGCCGATTTCAAATCAAATAATTTTAAGTCAGTTTGAGGGTCGAATAATGTAGCTAGAGCAATATTTTAATTTTTTCTAAATGCCCCCACCAAATTTCTTTTCATGCATCTGGAATAACTAACTATCAAATATTTCAAAAATGGTTTTTGTAAAATTCATACAAAATTAAACAAAGATGTTTATTAATTCAGTCACTTTTTTGAGTATTTTAAAATGCGTAGATTTTTTAAATACAATGTATAATTTATATCACCATTTAGCCATTTGTAGAATAACTATTCCGTGTAAACTACAAAGAATACTTATTAATAACTTTAAAATATTTATATTTTCTTACTCTTGTATGTGATGCAAAGCTGCATTTTTATTTTTAAGTTCCCCTGTAGCTTCTACTCCTAGTAACGTCTCAATAAAATTATTGATATTAATAAAAATACTAAACAAATACCTTAAACAATTTTGTTTACAGAATCCGTGATTTCATGGGACACATGAAATGGTTTTCCATTTGAATGTGGATTAAAAATGTTTATAATTTCTCTGGAGAAAATATTAAATGATTCCAAATGGTTTTCTAAAACTTTTTTTTATTGAAAACTGGTGTTATTTTGTTTGTGTTGTTGCTCACAGTTTTCCTGGCAACAAGTCAAGGGGCGCGTTCAGCTGCATTCAGCAGCTAAGTAAGCAACTCAGCAATAGCAAGTAAGCATTTCAGCGTATTGCTGAACGACATGTTGAGTTAGTGATGGAAAATTTAACTTATCAGTTATCAATATTATACATACAAAGGGTGGTAAATTACTTTCTATTTAAGTTATATATTTAATATTTATTTTTGTTTTGAGTATTAGAAATCAAGGAAGATTAAAACCGTAATGTAAAGCTAACACCTTTTTGTACGCTATTTTGTACACATGGCACTTGTATTTCTTGCGTGATTACAGGAGTTAGATTGACATCTACAAATTATCAAGATAAAATTAATTTAATAAGTACTAATGTTCAAAAAAACAATTTGCTACAAACTTAGCAATTAGTATACGAGTATTTCCCGAAACAACTTCATAGTCAGTAAAATATGTAAGGGCAAATTTTAAATAGAAACAAATATGAAAATATTCATTCACATTTATTATAAAACATCGTTTTCTATTGCTGGTACCCAATCGATATAATATACATGTAAATTTATTATTCAATTCCATTTTTGACGTTCAACCTACTACTTTACTAGAAATCATCACTTGCTGACACAAATCAGCGCGTTTTAAATGCGCTGAATTGTTGACTCAGCTGATGACAGTCATCATAAACTCAGCAAATCGTTCAGTTGAGTTTAGCAACATAGCAACTCAGCTGCTGAGTGCTACTGAACGCGCCCATTGTTATCAAACAATAATAAACAAATGTTATTTTTAATACTAGTGAGCAAAGTAGTGCATTTAATAAGGAGTCTAGATGGATGAGTGATTAAATGCTCGTTTGTTCATGTCTATAAAATCTAGTTTTTTGGACAAACAAAATACAAAACATCAAACACAAAATATTTATATTTTCCATTACAATGGAAGAATGGTAAAAGAAATTTCCTCTCGTGTTAGACACAACATTTTTTTCACATATTTCTAAAAACGATTTGCTCGGACCTAAAATACACTTCGAGAACACAACTGACAGACTGACACGTTAAATGTTAGGTTATCAGACACAAGACGGTGTAGCAGTGTTGCCAATGAACCAACCTTAAATATCTTTATTAAGTTGTCAAATTGTGATTTAATAACGAAAAGAAATATATAAGATATAATTGTAAGATTATATAAAGTATGTATATCACTAAAATAAGGATTTTCAATAAAATTAGGAATTTATTTACAGTTTTTGTAATATATTTTTTGTAAATAACTTTCAAATTGGTAACACTTCTATATTTTCCTCTCTAGAGAGGAACAACACATTTTCCACACTATTTCGGGAGAAGAACGGTGGGGTTTCCTACCATGTCGTAAAAAAACAATTTAAATTTTTTTCTTGAATTAAAATGTAACATTACAAGTTATACATTTTATGAAGTCGTAAATTAAACAACACAGTTATTTTAATATTACAAAGTAGTTTAAAATTAAATTCTCCTTTCCCAAAATAGTGAGGAAAATGTGTTTTTCTCTCTAGAGAGGAAAATAAAGAAGTGTTACCAATATGATATTGTTACCGGATCAAATGGAATCATTCACCATTTTTTTAAATTTTTTCATGAAACTATATCTAAATTGAAGGCTATCTGCACTTTTAAAAAGTCTTAATTGCTATTCATTAAACCACAATGATTTTTAAAAAATGTTGTGACGTCATTGTAGGGGTGTTACTGGATCTCAAACAGTAGAGATTGTAAATAATTGTAGTCACATAACAATAGTTTATAATATACTCAAAATGATTTTGGAGAAGACGCACGTCATCAACCAGAAAAAAAACTTTATAAAGTGAAAAATAACTGATAAAGTTTATTGAGGACTGCTAATGTTTAAAATAAAACAACATAAATAATACTAGCGTTAAGAAAAGTTAATATTAATTCAATGCAGAGTGATTTTATAGTAAATTTTATTCATTTAATGGAATTTTAAATTATTATAAATAATTCTAGTTCATTTTTTGTTCGCTATGTTGTTGCTATTGGCAAATGATCACGTTTACATACAAAATTCATATCGAACTGTCACTTTACTGTCAGACTTTACTGTGTAGTTAAAATTTGTGCTCCTCGTGATCCAGTGTTTTAGAATATGTATGTATAAATATATTGTGTTTATAGCAACAAATCACGACTAAAATGGCGGCACGTATGATGCAACACGCATTGCATTTTCATTTCAACAAAAAATAGTCTCCCATATAAACGTTGTTGCATAGTGACGTCATTATCTAGTAATATTTTTGATGACGTGCGTCTTCTCCAAAATCATTTTGAGTATAGTTATGTATGTATCACGGCACTGAAGTTCAATTTTTTATCACGAATATGGAATTTAGTTGGCGAGGCCTGAAAATAAACCATGTGAGTTTGTGAGTGATAAAAAGGAACTTCAGTGCCGAGGTACATATTAAGTTTTATTTGAAATCCAAAATTCGAAAAAACTAAAAAAATTACAATATAGGTCAAGTTTATCATCTGTCAGTTGTCAATTGAAACTGACAGTCAGTGTTGCCAACCTCGAGAAGTGAATAACACTCAAAATTATGTGTTTTCTCCTCAATTTCGTCATCGGAATTAATTAGTTAATTCTTCTTGCTAATTTTGTTTCATGTTACGTTCAAATTTACTATAGTACGTTAATATATCTATAAAAATTATCCTAATTGTACAATAATTATTTTACGGTTGCCAACACTGCGTTGCTTAAAATCGTCGTATGGTGGGTTACTTTAGTGACGATTTCTGAGATATTAATGACGTTTTTTGAGCACTTTAGTGCCGATTTGAAATAAAATTATTTAAATGGAATTTAAATAACTTTTCATGGTAAATAATTCAAATACACATGAAATCCGTTTATTTCTGGAAATGAATAAACTTTAAATTAATTTTAGTCAAATGTTTGATTACCACTGATAAATTTTGCTAACCTATGTCATTCGAAAAGGTCTTTAATTTCGTTGAGTCCACCTACAGTAATATTTATTAGTTAGAAATGAATGTATTTAAAATATACTTACGAATTCAAAGTGAAACAAAAAATCTTTAAATTAGTTGCCAACTATTTTGACATTTCGACAATCTGACAGCTCAATAATAACAGAAATACAAATAATTTAGAATAGGATAGGTATGCGCCATAATACTGTGATGTCATTGTAGAGGTCTTTAACACTCAAATATCTTAATAATTAATAATATTTTGTAAACTTCTGTTATATCTAGTGCGATGTTTTTGGGTCTAGTCATAAAATAAATGGTTTATTTTCTAGTTTGTGATTCTAGTGAACGACGCCATTGTGAAAACATCTGAACGACTCGTCAATTTACGGAGTTGTAAAATGATAATGTTGGATTCAGAAAAAGAGTTAAGAAATATTGTTGTTTTCGATGAGTTCTATCGCTGGTTAAATGTAATGTACTCACATGCGTCCAAGGAATAACTCCTTCTTTTACAAGTCCCATCATCTGGGATTTAAGATATGAAAATAAAAAATTATTGTATCGTTACTTGAATTAAATTAAATTTATTTTCTTTAAAATATTATTTACAACATTTAATAACACAGTACAACTTAATAATCCCATTATGCTGCTTGAATTTCCTTGTCAGTTCCTACTTTATCAGCAAAGCCAGTCTCAGGCACCTCGAAGTTCTTCGGTAGGTCTTGTTTATCCAGGACCTTCTTGATGAGCTCTGGTGACGCGGTCTTCAAGTCATAAGCCATCCCGAGGCTGGCGAAAGCCTCGATGACGTAAGCGGAAAATTGGTAGCCCTGGCCGTACTCGCCAATGCGGTAGTCCCACGGAAAGGTGTGGTGGAAGTTGTGCCAACCTTCGCCCACTAAACAGAAGGCCAGAAAGGCGTTCTGTGTGGCTTTTATGTTCCTGATACAAAATATAATAATTTAGATTTAAATGTTTTAGGTATACAATAGCAAAAACCGCTTACGGTGAACTTATAGCAATAGAAATAGGTTTTATTTACAAGCTCTTTCGGGTCACAATCGCTTACACAACGACTATATAGAGAATTGACCTGAGAAGTTCTCATTGTGGAAATTTTCGGCCTTGCAAGAACGACCACTAACAAACTGTTTCACTGAATGCTGTTACTCGTGGGCCGTATTATTTTATTTGCTGGTAATTTTTGTTATTAATTATATTATTATCTACAATTATTGTATGAAACATTTTCCTCTTACTGCCACCATTTTTGAATTAGAACATGTTAAAAAAAATTATATTTTGATAATTTCGTTTAAATCTTCTAATTTGTTTTTTGAAAAAACAAAACAACGGTTGAAAAATGTCATTTTCTGACATTTGTCATAATTTTTTGAAGGGATGAGCGTTTCTTGATAGTGGTCCACGTTCCTGCATTGTTTGATAAGAAATCTATGGCGGGAGGTATTGTGCTGCCCACAACAGATTTTTTTTTAAAACAGGTTAGGAGATTTAAACGAATATATCAAACTATAATTTTTCTTTAATGTGTTGTAATTCGTGAATGAGGACAGTAAGAGGGAAATGTTTCAACAAAACTTGTAGATAATAATATATGAAACATTATTCTAAGAACAAAATTTTCATTAAACCATAATTTACTGAGATATTTAAAAATAATTTGAAAGGGCTTCAAGTTAACTACCACTTGACATATTTAATATATTTTTTCAGACCGCGGGTGTTCCAAAGAAATGTTCTCTTTGTAATAACGAGAAATTTCCTCCAGAATTTGCTGATGAAAAATGTTTAGATATGGTTCGAGATTATGGAGAAAACACTGAAGATTATTAAAAAAATATTGAATGTTATTATTTGTATGTATTTATTTTCAACAGAAATTACATATTTCCGGTGCAACAAATATAATTTATCTTATATACCTACCTAAATATATTCCTAAATACAAATTTGAAGAGTTCATTTCGCAAGCTATTTTAGTGTTTAATGTTTTAAATATAAACACTAGCTAAACAAATACTAAGATATGTAATAAGTCGTATTAAAAATTACCCTAAATCAAAGATTGTGTTTGTTAGGTCTGGGTGTAATGTAGTTTTTAATTTTTTTAAACCCTTGAAATTTGAGCATTTAAAAAAATATTGCTCTAGTATTCCATCCTTCATTATAAATGTATCCCCTATAATATTTATATTCTAATTTGTTTTTAAAAATTGTCGAAAACCAAGTCTATATTCTGTACAACTCAGTGCTGTGTACGGACGATTTAATTTAATTATCTTTAATGAATCTGATTAGCTCTTTTCGCCGATGTAATATTCTTTGGTTTTTGAAGCCGATCTTATTATAAATATTTATTTTATGTTAAAAAATCTAATGCTTCTTATGAAGACATTTAAAATTCTATGTTTTAAAAGAAGATTGACATGCCTTGCAATCATTTTTTTTGTATCATATAAAAATTTGAATGTAAATCTATAAATCTTTAATAATTATTCTACTCTATTTCAATAAACAATTATTTACTTTTTTGAATACATTGAATACAGCAAATGTGTTTTTATCATTTTATTCTGTTTTTATTTTAAATTTCATTATTCAGGTCAAATCAATTAGGCTCAATTAGTATTTAATAAGATTGCATCGTCGCTTCAACAGGAATCATTAGTGGCCAGCTAAAATATAAATAAGCTGTTGTTAGAGTAGACGGATGTTTTCTATCGTCTCATCTCTTTCTAACACAATGAAGGAATACAAGTGAACGTAGAGTGGAGTACCACAGCAGCGCGATACAAGTAGCTAATTGGAATTCCTTTATAATTTGTTCGTTCACTCGCCACTCGTTCGTCTCAGAGCAAAGTCGCGTCGCGTATTCTGTCTTCTTAGAAGGCCATCATATCTAATTCAGGCCGCGAAACTTGATCCGCTGGGTGGAGGGATCGCGAAAGGGGCGCAAAGCATCTCAGAGAATTGCCTCTACGTGAGGTTCAACCTAGATCTTCGAAAAAAACAATAAAAAAGGCGAGTTTTGTCAAAATTCTCTGTAGATGTTGTCGGTCCGGGATGTGCCGGTGCACCGCGACGTGTGTGTTATCGTAGGGGTGTAAGGCTTCATACCATTGTTCAATAGGCGTAGAGTAGTCCTTTGTTCCCATTGCGAGGCTTCAAGAGGTGCGTGAGTCACGCCGTGATGAAAACTATTGTGCAATAGTATAGTCGCCAAGCCCCGTAATGCACCCGCGTAACTAGGCGTATTTCCTCCATGGGAGGGGCGTACACCGGCAAAGTGTAACGTTTTGCTAATTGACAACACGCTCCGGTTGTTGTCCTAGAGTCACTTGCGCCCTAGATTGTAAGTTAGCTACTGTTCGGAAACAGTTAGGTAGGGCTAGACAGGCAAGAAATGAAACCATCATTGAAACCATCATTGAAGCCAACATTGAAGCCAACATTGAAGATGGGGGTGTGCTGTGGGATGAATGGTGTGCTGTGGGATGAATGGTGTGCTGAGGAATGAATGGTGTGAGCTGAATAAATGATAACCATAACTTGTTCTCTTGTACAATTTACTGCCTTTTATTTTGAGTTTATGTTTCAGATCATCAAACATCAACAAATATTGTATTTCCTAACCACAACATGTATGTTTTTTTCAGGTTCACAATTATTCTTTTGTTTAATTCTTTGTTTTTCTGTTTACAGGGACTCATGGACAACATCAACAAATATTTTCTCCTAACCATAGTACGTTTTTTTCAGGTTCACTGTTAATCTTTTATCTAATACATTATTTTTATGTTTATAGGGACTCGTGGACAACATCACCGGAGCCTTCATCACCTCACCCCGACCATCTGGGCTTCCGTCCGCGCCTAGCTTTAAGCAGGTCAAAGGTACCCAGCTTTTGCTGCGGTAGTGCGTTTTAAAGCTCATTTTTTAATCATCGCCTGCATCATCAACATCAACATCTACACCTGGAGGGCTCAAAAACCCTTCGGCAACAGATTCATCAGGACCGACGCCCGCTGCCAGTAACTATGATGTAAGAAAATTTATTTTATTCATAAAAGTATTTTTTAGGAAAAATATAGTTTAAACTATTCATATATTTATTTGGTTGTTTCTAATTTTCTTTTGTGTGTTTACAGATACAGTTACAGCAGCGATGAAGCCGCACCCCTACTTCAGGTTTTGCGGAGAGTTTTCCTGGAGGGCTAAGGGAGGAATTTCCGGGGGTGAGGTCAGCCGTCTCTCTCTTGTCAATGCCAGAGACTGATCCAGGCTTTACGTTTCAAATTGAAATGTTGTTTATACAAATGTCAAAATGTATAAACTTAAAATGTAAACATTAACTTCGTCAACACAATAAAAACAAACTACCATTCAATAAATATCTATTTTAATTTCTAATAATCCCTTCTATCCTATCTTATCCTATTCCAGGTACAAAATAGAAAAATAAATTATGTTACAGATACTAATTTGTTTATTTTATAAACCCCTACTAACTAATTTTTATGTTAAAATGTTAGGATTAAATAATTATTAAAAGTTACAAATTTTTCATTTATAAACTCTATCTTCAATATGTTTTCAATAAATATTTATTACAATTTAAAATAGTCATTTTAAATTCATAGAAAATAAATAATTTTTCTGATGATAAATTCTAACATATTATCTAAATAAAATAAGAAATATTTTAATGTTGTTTTAACCCTACTACCCCTGCAATTAAGAGAATTTTGCAAATATATTTTTAAAAGAATTCGTAACAATATGCGAGTAAAACTATTTGAAATATACGTAGTGCATTATCCCGCAAATTCTGAATACACGATGTCAGAGACCGACGCGTTTATGTCCTGGTAAAATCAGTAGAGTTTTGCGGTGAAATTTATTTCTGTCTATTTTATATGACAGTGATTTTTTCTAAGCTGGTAGACTTTACGAGAAAATACTTCAAATAAAAGTTGTTCAGAATAGTTAAATTAAGAAGTTTTATTTGAAACTTTTTCCTATTTAGGCCCTAGTTTAAAAGATATTCAGTTTTGAAAACAGTAGACCTCTCTGTTGAAATATCATTTATAATTATCTGTGTAGTAAATTCCGCTGGTGTTTTCTATTGACCAAATAATTTTTTTCCTATGTAGAAATGATCCCCAAATTCAAATTTGATAAGAACATTTTGCTAGGTATGGTAGTTTTTTTGTAACAGCTATTTTTCTAGATATCTTTAGAATAATTTCAAGAATTTAAAAAAATGCTTCAAATAAAGTCGATAGAGAAAAAATTAGTGAGTATTTTCTTTCATTACGAAAATTTTGTAAAGTTAACGGTTTTCCTATAAATCGCAAAAAACATTTTCTTGGAAATTTCAAACGAGCTTTCTGTCGCCATCTGTCTCACTAAATTATTACTATATATGACAGTGATTTTCTCTAAACTGATAAACTTTACAAGAAAATACTTCAAGTAAAAGTTGTTCAGAATAGTTAAATTAAGAAGTTTTATTTGAAATTTTTTTCTATGTAGGCCTTAGTTTAAAAGATATTGAGTTTTGAAAACAGTTGACCTTTCTGTCGAAATATCATTTAGAATTATCTGTGTAGTAAATTCCGCTGGTGTTTTCCATTGATCAAATAATTTTTTTCCCATGTAAAAATCATCCCCGAATTCAAATTTGAAAAGTACATTTTGCTAGGTATGGTAGTTTTTTTGTAACAGCAATTTTTCTAGAAATTTTTAGAATAATTTTAAGAATTTCAAAAAATGCTTCAAACAAAGTCGATAGAGAAAAAATTAGTGAGTATTTTCTTTCATTATAAAATTTTTGTAAAGTTAACCGTTCTCCAGAAATTGCAAAAAACTGTTTTCAGGAAATTTAGGACGAGATTCCTGCTGCCATCTTTCGTGAGAAATTATTACTTTATATGACAGTGATTTTCTCGGAACCCATGCATTTCTCAGAAAAATATTTCCAATAAGAGATGTTCAAAATAAACAAATGAATCTTTTTTATTTGAGACTTTTTTCTATTTAGGCCCAAGTTTCAGAGATATAAAGTTTAGAAAACACCGAAGCTTCCTGAAATAAAACTGGGTTTTTATTAATATAATTAATGTTTAAATTACTAATATGTATTCTATTTTTCCAATAAACGTTGCTAGAAGCTATGAAAAGCTGCAGATAATATATTTATAGCGATTTGAAACGAAAATTTATTTATTTAATGCAGGTTGTCAGATTACACAAAAAATACATTATATGAAAAAATACTTCTAATAAAACCGATAGAGAAAAAGTTTGCGAGTATTTTCTTTCATTAGGACTTTTTTGAAAAGTCAACCGTTCGTCTAGAAATCGGCAAAAACTGTTTTGTAAATTTTAGGACGAGATTACCTTTGCCATCTCCTGGCAAATTTATAAACTATACTTTGTGATCTACTTCCGCATATTTCAAATTCCAAAGCAGATTTTGGTCACGTGCACAGATCATACGTCATCGATCAATAAAATGGATTCGGCGCAAATGCTATTGAATTTGATATTTGAATCGAAATAATTTACTTCATGTAGAACTCATTTAAAAATGTATTAAAGACTTGTTTAAGACAGCACGAGGCTGTCGAAACGTATTGGATTTACTATATGTAAATATATTCAAACACTTTTATAAAGTATTAATAAGAATAACAGTTTTAAACGCAGCCTGTGGTAAATGTACAACTGCAGACCTATAAAGAAGATGTAGTGTAGTGTTTTGTGCGTTGACCAGGCGTTGAAATCTTCGGAAAATAGAGCAGAGTGTGATTCAGGGCGAATTCAATTTTTCAATAATGTTTTTGTTGTGTTTATATTGCAAAATCTGTCGAAATAAATTATTTTAGCTATTGTTTAAATACCCTAGCGACATCTGTTGTATTGTTAATTAACTATTATGGGATTATTAGCAAATGTCATTCCAATGTAAAATGGCGGAGTTGTTTATTTATTTCGTTACAGTTTAGTGACATTTTAAGTGTGCAAGGACCTCCAGGAGTACTTGGAAAATAAAGCAGATGTTTTAATATTCCCATATACTGTAAGTATTGTTTATAAATGCTATTGTCTTGACATTTGGTTTGTAGTGTATCATGATTTTATAAATATTTTGTGTGTATTCAACTGTAGAATGATATTAAATATTGTAATAAACAATTCCTTTATTTATAGGTTTCTTTTAGTACAGTGTTCGAGCTATTAAATAAATATTTCATCACTTCATTTATTCAAACATTAATGATGCTAGTTTGCAACTACATATTTCGATCAACAACATCTTCCAACAGATTCAGTAGCTACTAGCTGTTAAATTACAGCTTCCAGGATGTCGAGCAAGAATGATTTAACAACTGGAGTTGAATCCAGAGGATCTGAGCTGTCTAAATACTTCTTGACAGTCTGTCAAATAGCAAAAGGATGTACAGGTAAATAAAACAAAATAAATAGTCAACCATAGTATTTATTGTTATAAACACAAACTAATTTTATATTATATATTTATATTAATATTATACAACGTGGAATAATCTGGTAGACCTTCTGCAACAGCGATGATCATTGTAGAATAACTTGGAATCATCACCAGTAGCAGCTGTCAAATTTGAAGATTTTTCCAAAGTTCTTCTCACTGTAAAATGTTTTAATTTATTTATTTCAATATTTATTAATAAAACATTAATTTGAATATTGTTTTAAGCCTTTATATTTCTTTATAAATGTTTATGAGTATTTATTTACATTAGATTTATACTTTCAAAGTGCAATGATGACAATATTGCACGCTGGGTTCCTCGGGATTCTGCTGAGTTCTGGAAGTACAAATAAGCATCAGATCAACTTCTAGAACAGACGACACAACCGCGGGCCCGAGATAAACTGCTGCAGCAGCTTCGTCAAGGATCAGCGTCTGCACACCTGCAGAATATGAACATCGTACAATAAACAGGAGAGGTACTTTACTCTTGTGATTTTAAGGAAACGCTTCCTGAAAGCGGTCTCAGGCTTCAGCCATCAGCTCTAAAATTCGTAGAATTCATATCCCAGTTCAGCATACCCTAGTGCAACTGCCTGCAGAATATGAACATCGTACAATTATCAGGAGAGGTACTTTACTCTTGTGATTTTAAGGAAACGCTTCCTGAAAGCGGTCTCAGGCTTCAGCCATCAGCTCTAAAATTCGTAGAATTCATATCCCAATTCAGCATACCCTAGTACAACTGCCTGCTGAATATGGACATCGTGCAATTATCAGGAGAGGTACTTTACTCTTGTGATTTTAAGGAAACGCTTCCTGAAAGCGGTCTCAGGCTTCAGCCATCAGCTCAAAAATTCGTAGAATGCATATCCCAGTTCAGCATACCCTAGTACAAATGCCTGCTGAATATGAACATCGTGCAATTATCAGGAGAGGTACTTTACTGTTGTGATTTTAAGGAAACGCTTCCTGAAAGCGGTCTCAGGCTTCAGCCATCAGCTCTAAAATTCGTAGAATTCATATCCCAGTTCAGCATACCCTAGTACAACTGCCTGCTGAATATGAACATCGTGCAATTATCAGGAGAGGTACTTTACTCTTGTGATTTTAAGGAAACGCTTCCTGAAAGCGGTCTCAGGCTTCAGCCATCAGCTCTAAAATTCGTAGAATTCATATCCCAGTTCAGCATACCCTAGTACAAATGCCTGCTGAATATGAACATCGTGCAATTATCAGGAGAGGTACTTTACTCTTGTGATTTTAAGGAAACGCTTCCTGAAAGCGGTCTCAGGCTTCAGCCATCAGCTCTAAAATTCGTAGAATTCATATCCCAGTTCAGCATACCCTAGTACAAATGCCTGCTGAATATGAACATCGTACAATAAACAGGAGAGGTACTTTACTCTTGTGATTTTAAGGAAACGCTTCCTGAAAGCGGTCTCAGGCTTCAGCCATCAGCTCTAAAATTCGTAGAATTCATATCCCAGTTCAGCATACCCTAGTACAAATGCCTGCTGAATATGAACATCGTACAATAAACAGGAGAGGTACTTTACTCTTGTGATTTTAAGGAAACGCTTCCTGAAAGCGGTCTCAGGCTTCAGCCATCAGCTCTAAAATTCGAAAATTCATATCCCAGTTCAGCATACCCTAGTACAAATGCCTGCTGAATATGAACATCGTACAATAAACAGGAGAGGTACTTTACTCTTGTGATTTTAAGGAAACGCTTCCTGAAAGCGGTCTCAGGCTTCAGCCATCAGCTCTAAAATTCGTAGAATTCATATCCCAGTTCAGCATACCCTAGTACAAATGCCTGCTGAATATGAACATCGTACAATAAACAGGAGAGGTACTTTACTCTTGTGATTTTAAGGAAACGCTTCCTGAAAGCGGTCTCAGGCTTCAGCCATCAGCTCTAAAATTCGAAAATTCATATCCCAGTTCAGCATACCCTAGTACAAATGCCTGCTGAATATGAACATCGTACAATAAACAGGAGAGGTACTTTACTCTTGTGATTTTAAGGAAACGCTTCCTGAAAGCGGTCTCAGGCTTCAGCCATCAGCTCTAAAATTCGAAAATTCATATCCCAGTTCAGCATACCCTAGTACAAATGCCTGCTGAATATGAACATCGTACAATAAACAGGAGAGGTACTTTACTCTTGTGATTTTAAGGAAACGCTTCCTGAAAGCGGTCTCAGGCTTCAGCCATCAGCTCTAAAATTCGTAGAATTCATATCCCAGTTCAGCATACCCTAGTACAAATGCCTGCTGAATATGAACATCGTGCAATTATCAGGAGAGGTACTTTACTCTTGTGATTTTAAGGAAACGCTTCCTGAAAGCGGTCTCAGGCTTCAGCCATCAGCTCTAAAATTCGTAGAATTCATATCCCAGTTCAGCATACCCTAGTACAAATGCCTGCTGAATATGAACATCGTACAATAAACAGGAGAGGTACTTTACTCTTGTGATTTTAAGGAAACGCTTCCTGAAAGCGGTCTCAGGCTTCAGCCATCAGCTCTAAAATTCGAAAATTCATATCCCAGTTCAGCATACCCTAGTACAAATGCCTGCTGAATATGAACATCGTACAATAAACAGGAGAGGTACTTTACTCTTGTGATTTTAAGGAAACGCTTCCTGAAAGCGGTCTCAGGCTTCAGCCATCAGCTCTAAAATTCGAAAATTCATATCCCAGTTCAGCATACCCTAGTACAACTGCCTGCTGAATATGAACATCGTGCAATTATCAGGAGAGGTACTTTACTCTTGTGATTTTAAGGAAACGCTTCCTGAAAGCGGTCTCAGGCTTCAGCCATCAGCTCTAAAATTCGTAGAATTCATATCCCAGTTCAGCATACCCTAGTACAAATGCCTGCTGAATATGAACATCGTGCAATTATCAGGAGAGGTACTTTACTCTTGTGATTTTAAGGAAACGCTTCCTGAAAGCGGTCTCAGGCTTCAGCCATCAGCTCTAAAATTCGTAGAATTCATATCCCAGTTCAGCATACCCTAGTACAAATGCCTGCTGAATATGAACATCGTACAATAAACAGGAGAGGTACTTTACTCTTGTGATTTTAAGGAAACGCTTCCTGAAAGCGGTCTCAGGCTTCAGCCATCAGCTCTAAAATTCGAAAATTCATATCCCAGTTCAGCATACCCTAGTACAAATGCCTGCTGAATATGAACATCGTACAATAAACAGGAGAGGTACTTTACTCTTGTGATTTTAAGGAAACGCTTCCTGAAAGCGGTCTCAGGCTTCAGCCATCAGCTCTAAAATTCGAAAATTCATATCCCAGTTCAGCATACCCTAGTACAAATGCCTGCTGAATATGAACATCGTACAATAAACAGGAGAGGTACTTTACTCTTGTGATTTTAAGGAAACGCTTCCTGAAAGCGGTCTCAGGCTTCAGCCATCAGCTCTAAAATTCGTAGAATTCATATCCCAGTTCAGCATACCCTAGTACAAATGCCTGCTGAATATGAACATCGTGCAATTATCAGGAGAGGTACTTTACTCTTGTGATTTTAAGGAAACGCTTCCTGAAAGCGGTCTCAGGCTTCAGCCATCAGCTCTAAAATTCGTAGAATTCATATCCCAGTTCAGCATACCCTAGTACAAATGCCTGCTGA
Organism: Poecilus cupreus; assembly: GCA_963942605.1. Lineage (NCBI taxonomy): Eukaryota > Metazoa > Arthropoda > Insecta > Coleoptera > Carabidae > Poecilus > Poecilus cupreus. The sequence continues at coordinate 38,513,005 of OZ012713.1, forward strand.
ATATGAACATCGTGCAATTATCAGGAGAGGTACTTTACTCTTGTGAGTTTAAGGAAACGCTTCCTGAAAGCGGTCTCAGGCTTCAGCCATCAGCTCTAAAATTCGTAGAATTCATATCCCAGTTCAGCATACCCTAGTACAAATGCCTGCTGAATATGAACATCGTGCAATTATCAGGAGAGGTACTTTACTCTTGTGATTTTAAGGAAACGCTTCCTGAAAGCGGTCTCAGGCTTCAGCCATCAGCTCTAAAATTCGAAAATTCATATCCCAGTTCAGCATACCCTAGTACAAATGCCTGCTGAATATGAACATCGTACAATAAACAGGAGAGGTACTTTACTCTTGTGATTTTAAGGAAACGCTTCCTGAAAGCGGTCTCAGGCTTCAGCCATCAGCTCTAAAATTCGTAGAATTCATATCCCAATTCAGCATACCCTAGTACAACTGCCTGCTGAATATGGACATCGTGCAATTATCAGGAGAGGTACTTTACTCTTGTGATTTTAAGGAAACGCTTCCTGAAAGCGGTCTCAGGCTTCAGCCATCAGCTCTAAAATTCGTAGAATTCATATCCCAGTTCAGCATACCCTAGTACAAATGCCTGCTGAATATGAACATCGTGCAATTATCAGGAGAGGTACTTTACTCTTGTGATTTTAAGGAAACGCTTCCTGAAAGCGGTCTCAGGCTTCAGCCATCAGCTCTAAAATTCGTAGAATTCATATCCCAGTTCAGCATACCCTAGTACAACTGCCTGCTGAATATGAACATCGTGCAATTATCAGGAGAGGTACTTTACTCTTGTGATTTTAAGGAAACGCTTCCTGAAAGCGGTCTCAGGCTTCAGCCATCAGCTCTAAAATTCGTAGAATTCATATCCCAGTTCAGCATACCCTAGTACAAATGCCTGCTGAATATGAACATCGTACAATAAACAGGAGAGGTACTTTACTCTTGTGATTTTAAGGAAACGCTTCCTGAAAGCGGTCTCAGGCTTCAGCCATCAGCTCTAAAATTCGAAAATTCATATCCCAGTTCAGCATACCCTAGTACAAATGCCTGCTGAATATGAACATCGTACAATAAACAGGAGAGGTACTTTACTCTTGTGATTTTAAGGAAACGCTTCCTGAAAGCGGTCTCAGGCTTCAGCCATCAGCTCTAAAATTCGTAGAATTCATATCCCAGTTCAGCATACCCTAGTACAAATGCCTGCTGAATATGAACATCGTGCAATTATCAGGAGAGGTACTTTACTCTTGTGATTTTAAGGAAACGCTTCCTGAAAGCGGTCTCAGGCTTCAGCCATCAGCTCTAAAATTCGAAAATTCATATCCCAGTTCAGCATACCCTAGTACAAATGCCTGCTGAATATGAACATCGTACAATAAACAGGAGAGGTACTTTACTCTTGTGATTTTAAGGAAACGCTTCCTGAAAGCGGTCTCAGGCTTCAGCCATCAGCTCTAAAATTCGAAAATTCATATCCCAGTTCAGCATACCCTAGTACAAATGCCTGCTGAATATGAACATCGTACAATAAACAGGAGAGGTACTTTACTCTTGTGATTTTAAGGAAACGCTTCCTGAAAGCGGTCTCAGGCTTCAGCCATCAGCTCTAAAATTCGAAAATTCATATCCCAGTTCAGCATACCCTAGTACAAATGCCTGCTGAATATGAACATCGTACAATAAACAGGAGAGGTACTTTACTCTTGTGATTTTAAGGAAACGCTTCCTGAAAGCGGTCTCAGGCTTCAGCCATCAGCTCTAAAATTCGAAAATTCATATCCCAGTTCAGCATACCCTAGTACAAATGCCTGCTGAATATGAACATCGTACAATAAACAGGAGAGGTACTTTACTCTTGTGATTTTAAGGAAACGCTTCCTGAAAGCGGTCTCAGGCTTCAGCCATCAGCTCTAAAATTCGAAAATTCATATCCCAGTTCAGCATACCCTAGTACAAATGCCTGCTGAATATGAACATCGTACAATAAACAGGAGAGGTACTTTACTCTTGTGATTTTAAGGAAACGCTTCCTGAAAGCGGTCTCAGGCTTCAGCCATCAGCTCTAAAATTCGAAAATTCATATCCCAGTTCAGCATACCCTAGTACAAATGCCTGCTGAATATGAACATCGTACAATAAACAGGAGAGGTACTTTACTCTTGTGATTTTAAGGAAACGCTTCCTGAAAGCGGTCTCAGGCTTCAGCCATCAGCTCTAAAATTCGTAGAATTCATATCCCAGTTCAGCATACCCTAGTACAAATGCCTGCTGAATATGAACATCGTGCAATTATCAGGAGAGGTACTTTACTCTTGTGATTTTAAGGAAACGCTTCCTGAAAGCGGTCTCAGGCTTCAGCCATCAGCTCTAAAATTCGTAGAATTCATATCCCAGTTCAGCATACCCTAGTACAAATGCCTGCTGAATATGAACATCGTACAATAAACAGGAGAGGTACTTTACTCTTGTGATTTTAAGGAAACGCTTCCTGAAAGCGGTCTCAGGCTTCAGCCATCAGCTCTAAAATTCGTAGAATTCATATCCCAGTTCAGCATACCCTAGTACAAATGCCTGCTGAATATGAACATCGTACAATAAACAGGAGAGGTACTTTACTCTTGTGATTTTAAGGAAACGCTTCCTGAAAGCGGTCTCAGGCTTCAGCCATCAGCTCTAAAATTCGAAAATTCATATCCCAGTTCAGCATACCCTAGTACAAATGCCTGCTGAATATGAACATCGTACAATAAACAGGAGAGGTACTTTACTCTTGTGATTTTAAGGAAACGCTTCCTGAAAGCGGTCTCAGGCTTCAGCCATCAGCTCTAAAATTCGTAGAATTCATATCCCAGTTCAGCATACCCTAGTACAAATGCCTGCTGAATATGAACATCGTACAATAAACAGGAGAGGTACTTTACTCTTGTGATTTTAAGGAAACGCTTCCTGAAAGCGGTCTCAGGCTTCAGCCATCAGCTCTAAAATTCGAAAATTCATATCCCAGTTCAGCATACCCTAGTACAAATGCCTGCTGAATATGAACATCGTACAATAAACAGGAGAGGTACTTTACTCTTGTGATTTTAAGGAAACGCTTCCTGAAAGCGGTCTCAGGCTTCAGCCATCAGCTCTAAAATTCGAAAATTCATATCCCAGTTCAGCATACCCTAGTACAAATGCCTGCTGAATATGAACATCGTACAATAAACAGGAGAGGTACTTTACTCTTGTGATTTTAAGGAAACGCTTCCTGAAAGCGGTCTCAGGCTTCAGCCATCAGCTCTAAAATTCGTAGAATTCATATCCCAGTTCAGCATACCCTAGTACAAATGCCTGCTGAATATGAACATCGTGCAATTATCAGGAGAGGTACTTTACTCTTGTGATTTTAAGGAAACGCTTCCTGAAAGCGGTCTCAGGCTTCAGCCATCAGCTCTAAAATTCGTAGAATTCATATCCCAGTTCAGCATACCCTAGTACAAATGCCTGCTGAATATGAACATCGTACAATAAACAGGAGAGGTACTTTACTCTTGTGATTTTAAGGAAACGCTTCCTGAAAGCGGTCTCAGGCTTCAGCCATCAGCTCTAAAATTCGAAAATTCATATCCCAGTTCAGCATACCCTAGTACAAATGCCTGCTGAATATGAACATCGTACAATAAACAGGAGAGGTACTTTACTCTTGTGATTTTAAGGAAACGCTTCCTGAAAGCGGTCTCAGGCTTCAGCCATCAGCTCTAAAATTCGAAAATTCATATCCCAGTTCAGCATACCCTAGTACAACTGCCTGCTGAATATGAACATCGTGCAATTATCAGGAGAGGTACTTTACTCTTGTGATTTTAAGGAAACGCTTCCTGAAAGCGGTCTCAGGCTTCAGCCATCAGCTCTAAAATTCGTAGAATTCATATCCCAGTTCAGCATACCCTAGTACAAATGCCTGCTGAATATGAACATCGTGCAATTATCAGGAGAGGTACTTTACTCTTGTGATTTTAAGGAAACGCTTCCTGAAAGCGGTCTCAGGCTTCAGCCATCAGCTCTAAAATTCGTAGAATTCATATCCCAGTTCAGCATACCCTAGTACAAATGCCTGCTGAATATGAACATCGTACAATAAACAGGAGAGGTACTTTACTCTTGTGATTTTAAGGAAACGCTTCCTGAAAGCGGTCTCAGGCTTCAGCCATCAGCTCTAAAATTCGAAAATTCATATCCCAGTTCAGCATACCCTAGTACAAATGCCTGCTGAATATGAACATCGTACAATAAACAGGAGAGGTACTTTACTCTTGTGATTTTAAGGAAACGCTTCCTGAAAGCGGTCTCAGGCTTCAGCCATCAGCTCTAAAATTCGAAAATTCATATCCCAGTTCAGCATACCCTAGTACAAATGCCTGCTGAATATGAACATCGTACAATAAACAGGAGAGGTACTTTACTCTTGTGATTTTAAGGAAACGCTTCCTGAAAGCGGTCTCAGGCTTCAGCCATCAGCTCTAAAATTCGTAGAATTCATATCCCAGTTCAGCATACCCTAGTACAAATGCCTGCTGAATATGAACATCGTGCAATTATCAGGAGAGGTACTTTACTCTTGTGATTTTAAGGAAACGCTTCCTGAAAGCGGTCTCAGGCTTCAGCCATCAGCTCTAAAATTCGTAGAATTCATATCCCAGTTCAGCATACCCTAGTACAAATGCCTGCTGAATATGAACATCGTGCAATTATCAGGAGAGGTACTTTACTCTTGTGAGTTTAAGGAAACGCTTCCTGAAAGCGGTCTCAGGCTTCAGCCATCAGCTCTAAAATTCGTAGAATTCATATCCCAGTTCAGCATACCCTAGTACAAATGCCTGCTGAATATGAACATCGTGCAATTATCAGGAGAGGTACTTTACTCTTGTGATTTTAAGGAAACGCTTCCTGAAAGCGGTCTCAGGCTTCAGCCATCAGCTCTAAAATTCGAAAATTCATATCCCAGTTCAGCATACCCTAGTACAAATGCCTGCTGAATATGAACATCGTACAATAAACAGGAGAGGTACTTTACTCTTGTGATTTTAAGGAAACGCTTCCTGAAAGCGGTCTCAGGCTTCAGCCATCAGCTCTAAAATTCGTAGAATTCATATCCCAATTCAGCATACCCTAGTACAACTGCCTGCTGAATATGGACATCGTGCAATTATCAGGAGAGGTACTTTACTCTTGTGATTTTAAGGAAACGCTTCCTGAAAGCGGTCTCAGGCTTCAGCCATCAGCTCTAAAATTCGTAGAATTCATATCCCAGTTCAGCATACCCTAGTACAAATGCCTGCTGAATATGAACATCGTGCAATTATCAGGAGAGGTACTTTACTCTTGTGATTTTAAGGAAACGCTTCCTGAAAGCGGTCTCAGGCTTCAGCCATCAGCTCTAAAATTCGTAGAATTCATATCCCAGTTCAGCATACCCTAGTACAACTGCCTGCTGAATATGAACATCGTGCAATTATCAGGAGAGGTACTTTACTCTTGTGATTTTAAGGAAACGCTTCCTGAAAGCGGTCTCAGGCTTCAGCCATCAGCTCTAAAATTCGTAGAATTCATATCCCAGTTCAGCATACCCTAGTACAAATGCCTGCTGAATATGAACATCGTACAATAAACAGGAGAGGTACTTTACTCTTGTGATTTTAAGGAAACGCTTCCTGAAAGCGGTCTCAGGCTTCAGCCATCAGCTCTAAAATTCGAAAATTCATATCCCAGTTCAGCATACCCTAGTACAAATGCCTGCTGAATATGAACATCGTACAATAAACAGGAGAGGTACTTTACTCTTGTGATTTTAAGGAAACGCTTCCTGAAAGCGGTCTCAGGCTTCAGCCATCAGCTCTAAAATTCGTAGAATTCATATCCCAGTTCAGCATACCCTAGTACAAATGCCTGCTGAATATGAACATCGTGCAATTATCAGGAGAGGTACTTTACTCTTGTGATTTTAAGGAAACGCTTCCTGAAAGCGGTCTCAGGCTTCAGCCATCAGCTCTAAAATTCGAAAATTCATATCCCAGTTCAGCATACCCTAGTACAAATGCCTGCTGAATATGAACATCGTACAATAAACAGGAGAGGTACTTTACTCTTGTGATTTTAAGGAAACGCTTCCTGAAAGCGGTCTCAGGCTTCAGCCATCAGCTCTAAAATTCGTAGAATTCATATCCCAATTCAGCATACCCTAGTACAACTGCCTGCTGAATATGGACATCGTGCAATTATCAGGAGAGGTACTTTACTCTTGTGATTTTAAGGAAACGCTTCCTGAAAGCGGTCTCAGGCTTCAGCCATCAGCTCTAAAATTCGTAGAATTCATATCCCAGTTCAGCATACCCTAGTACAAATGCCTGCTGAATATGAACATCGTGCAATTATCAGGAGAGGTACTTTACTCTTGTGATTTTAAGGAAACGCTTCCTGAAAGCGGTCTCAGGCTTCAGCCATCAGCTCTAAAATTCGTAGAATTCATATCCCAGTTCAGCATACCCTAGTACAACTGCCTGCTGAATATGAACATCGTGCAATTATCAGGAGAGGTACTTTACTCTTGTGATTTTAAGGAAACGCTTCCTGAAAGCGGTCTCAGGCTTCAGCCATCAGCTCTAAAATTCGTAGAATTCATATCCCAGTTCAGCATACCCTAGTACAAATGCCTGCTGAATATGAACATCGTACAATAAACAGGAGAGGTACTTTACTCTTGTGATTTTAAGGAAACGCTTCCTGAAAGCGGTCTCAGGCTTCAGCCATCAGCTCTAAAATTCGAAAATTCATATCCCAGTTCAGCATACCCTAGTACAAATGCCTGCTGAATATGAACATCGTACAATAAACAGGAGAGGTACTTTACTCTTGTGATTTTAAGGAAACGCTTCCTGAAAGCGGTCTCAGGCTTCAGCCATCAGCTCTAAAATTCGTAGAATTCATATCCCAGTTCAGCATACCCTAGTACAACTGCCTGCTGAATATGAACATCGTGCAATTATCAGGAGAGGTACTTTACTCTTGTGATTTTAAGGAAACGCTTCCTGAAAGCGGTCTCAGGCTTCAGCCATCAGCTCTAAAATTCGTAGAATTCATATCCCAATTCAGCATACCCTAGTACAACTGCCTGCTGAATATGGACATCGTGCAATTATCAGGAGAGGTACTTTACTCTTGTGATTTTAAGGAAACGCTTCCTGAAAGCGGTCTCAGGCTTCAGCCATCAGCTCAAAAATTCGTAGAATGCATATCCCAGTTCAGCATACCCTAGTACAACTGCCTGCTGAATATGAACATCGTGCAATTATCAGGAGAGGTACTTTACTCTTGTGAGTTTAAGGAAACGCTTCCTGAAAGCGGTCTCAGGCTTCAGCCATCAGCTCTAAAATTCGTAGAATTCATATCCCAGTTCAGCATACCCTAGTACAAATGCCTGCAGAATATGAACATCGTGCAATTATCAGGAGAGGTACTTTACTCTTGTGATTTTAAGGAAACGCTTCCTGAAAGCGGTCTCAGGCTTCAGCCATCAGCTCTAAAATTCGTAGAATTCATATCCCAGTTCAGCATACCCTAGTACAACTGCCTGCTGAATATGAACATCGTGCAATTATCAGGAGAGGTACTTTACTCTTGTGATTTTAAGGAAACGCTTCCTGAAAGCGGTCTCAGGCTTCAGCCATCAGCTCTAAAATTCGTAGAATTGATATCCCAGTTCAGCATACCCTAGTACAAATGCCTGCTGAATATGAACATCGTGCAATTATCAGGAGAGGTACTTTACTCTTGTGAGTTTAAGGAAACGCTTCCTGAAAGCGGTCTCAGGCTTCAGCCATCAGCTCTAAAATTCGTAGAATTCATATCCCAGTTCAGCATACCCTAGTACAAATGCCTGCTGAATATGAACATCGTGCAATTATCAGGAGAGGTACTTTACTCTTGTGAGTTTAAGGAAATGCTTCCTGAAAGCGGTCTCAGGCTTCAGCCATCAGCTCTAAAATTCGTAGAATTCATATCCCAGTTCAGCATATCCTAGTACAAATGCCTGCTGAATATGAACATCGTGCAATTATCAGGAGAGGTACTTTACTCTTGTGAGTTTAAGGAAACGCTTCCTGAAAGCGGTCTCAGGCTTCAGCCATCAGCTCTAAAATTCGTAGAATTCATATCCCAGTTCAGCATACCCTAGTACAAATGCCTGCTGAATATGAACATCGTGCAATTATCAGGAGAGGTACTTTACTCTTGTGAGTTTAAGGAAACGCTTCCTGAGAGCGGTCTCAGGCTTCAGCCATCAGCTCTAAAATTCGTAGAATTCATATCCCAGTTCAGCATACCCTAGTACAAATGCCTGCTGAATATGAACATCGTGCAATTATCAGGAGAGGTACTTTACTCTTGTGAGTTTAAGGAAACGCTTCCTGAGAGCGGTCTCAGGCTTCAGCCATCAGCTCTAAAATTCGTAGAATTCATATCCCAGTTCAGCATACCCTAGTACAAATGCCTGCTGAATATGAACATCGTGCTATTATCAGGAGAGGTACTTTACTCATGTGATTTTAAGGAAACGCTTCCTGAGAGCGGTCTCAGGCTTCAGCCATCAACTCTAAAATTCGTAGAATTCATATCCCAGTTCAGCATACCCTAGTACAACTGCCTGCTGAATATGAACATCGTGCAATTATCAGGAGAGGTACTTTACTCTTGTGATTTTAAGGAAACGCTTCCTGAAAGCGGTCTCAGGCTTCAGCCATCAGCTCTAAAATTCGTAGAATTCATATCCCAGTTCAGCATACCCTAGTACAAATGCCTGCTGAATATGAACATCGTGCAATTATCAGGAGAGGTACTTTACTCTTGTGAGTTTAAGGAAACGCTTCCTGAAAGCGGTCTCAGGCTTCAGCCATCAGCTCTAAAATTCGTAGAATTCATATCCCAGTTCAGCATACCCTAGTACAAATGCCTGCTGAATATGAACATCGTGCAATTATCAGGAGAGGTACTTTACTCTTGTGATTTTAAGGAAACGCTTCCTGAAAGCGGTCTCAGGCTTCAGCCATCAGCTCTAAAATTCGTAGAATTCATATCCCAGTTCAGCATACCCTAGTACAAATGCCTGCTGAATATAAACATCGTGCAATTATCAGGAGAGGTACTTTACTCTTGTGATTTTAAGGAAACGCATCCTGAAAGCGGTCTCAGGCTTCAGCCATCAGCTCTAAAATTCGTAGAATTCATATCCCAGTTCAGCATACCCTAGTACAAATGCCTGCTGAATATGAACATCGTGCAATTATCAGGAGAGGTACTTTACTCTTGTGAGTTTAAGGAAACGCTTCCTGAAAGCGGTCTCAGGCTTCAGCCATCAGCTCTAAAATTCGTAGAATTCATATCCCAGTTCAGCATACCCTAGTACAAATGCCTGCTGAATATGAACATCGTGCAATTATCAGGAGAGGTACTTTACTCTTGTGATTTTAAGGAAACGCTTCCTGAAAGCGGTCTCAGGCTTCAGCCATCAGCTCTAAAATTCGTAGAATTCATATCCCAGTTCAGCATACCCTAGTACAAATGCCTGCTGAATATGAACATCGTGCAATTATCAGGAGAGGTACTTTACTCTTGTGAGTTTAAGGAAACGCTTCCTGAAAGCGGCCTCAGGCTTCAGCCATCAGCTCTAAAATTCGTAGAATTCATATCCCAGTTCAGCATACCCTAGTACAAATGCCTGCTGAATATGAACATCGTGCAATTATCAGGAGAGGTACTTTACTCTTGTGATTTTAAGGAAACGCTTCCTGAAAGCGGTCTCAGGCTTCAGCCATCAGCTCTAAAATTCGTAGAATTCATATCCCAGTTCAGCATACCCTAGTACAAATGCCTGCTGAATATGAACATCGTGCAATTATCAGGAGAGGTACTTTACTCTTGTGAGTTTAAGGAAACGCTTCCTGAAAGCGGTCTCAGGCTTCAGCCATCAGCTCTAAAATTCGTAGAATTCATATCCAAGTTCAGCATACCCTAGTACAAATGCCTGCTGAATATGAACATCGTGCAATTATCAGGAGAGGTACTTTACTCTTGTGATTTTAAGGAAACGCTTCCTGAAAGAGGTCTCAGGCTTCAGCCATCAGCTCTAAAATTCGTAGAATTCATATCCCAATTCAGCATACCCTAGTACAACTGCCTGCTGAATATGAACATCGTGCAATTATCAGGAGAGGTACTTTACTCTTGTGATTTTAAGGAAACGCTTCCTGAAAGCGGTCTCAGGCTTCAGCCATCAGCTCTAAAATTCGTAGAATTCATATCCCAGTTCAGCATACCCTAGTACAAATGCCTGCTGAATATGAACATCGTGCAATTATCAGGAGAGGTACTTTACTCTTGTGAGTTTAAGGAAACGCTTCCTGAAAGCGGTCTCAGGCTTCAGCCATCAGCTCTAAAATTCGTAGAATTCATATCCCAGTTCAGCATACCCTAGTACAAATGCCTGCTGAATATGAACATCGTGCAATTATCAGGAGAGGTACTTTACTCTTGTGAGTTTAAGGAAATGCTTCCTGAAAGCGGTCTCAGGCTTCAGCCATCAGCTCTAAAATTCGTAGAATTCATATCCCAGTTCAGCATATCCTAGTACAAATGCCTGCTGAATATGAACATCGTGCAATTATCAGGAGAGGTACTTTACTCTTGTGAGTTTAAGGAAACGCTTCCTGAAAGCGGTCTCAGGCTTCAGCCATCAGCTCTAAAATTCGTAGAATTCATATCCCAGTTCAGCATACCCTAGTACAAATGCCTGCTGAATATGAACATCGTGCAATTATCAGGAGAGGTACTTTACTCTTGTGAGTTTAAGGAAACGCTTCCTGAGAGCGGTCTCAGGCTTCAGCCATCAGCTCTAAAATTCGTAGAATTCATATCCCAGTTCAGCATACCCTAGTACAAATGCCTGCTGAATATGAACATCGTGCAATTATCAGGAGAGGTACTTTACTCTTGTGAGTTTAAGGAAACGCTTCCTGAGAGCGGTCTCAGGCTTCAGCCATCAGCTCTAAAATTCGTAGAATTCATATCCCAGTTCAGCATACCCTAGTACAAATGCCTGCTGAATATGAACATCGTGCTATTATCAGGAGAGGTACTTTACTCATGTGATTTTAAGGAAACGCTTCCTGAGAGCGGTCTCAGGCTTCAGCCATCAGCTCTAAAATTCGTAGAATTCATATCCCAGTTCAGCATACCCTAGTACAACTGCCTGCTGAATATGAACATCGTGCAATTATCAGGAGAGGTACTTTACTCTTGTGATTTTAAGGAAACGCTTCCTGAAAGCGGTCTCAGGCTTCAGCCATCAGCTCTAAAATTCGTAGAATTCATATCCCAGTTCAGCATACCCTAGTACAAATGCCTGCTGAATATGAACATCGTGCAATTATCAGGAGAGGTACTTTACTCTTGTGAGTTTAAGAAAACGCTTCCTGAAAGCGGTCTCAGGCTTCAGCCATCAGCTCTAAAATTCGTAGAATTCATATCCCAGTTCAGCATACCCTAGTACAAATGCCTGCTGAATATGAACATCGTGCAATTATCAGGAGAGGTACTTTACTCTTGTGATTTTAAGGAAACGCTTCCTGAAAGCGGTCTCAGGCTTCAGCCATCAGCTCTAAAATTCGTAGAATTCATATCCCAGTTCAGCATACCCTAGTACAAATGCCTGCTGAATATAAACATCGTGCAATTATCAGGAGAGGTACTTTACTCTTGTGATTTTAAGGAAACGCATCCTGAAAGCGGTCTCAGGCTTCAGCCATCAGCTCTAAAATTCGTAGAATTCATATCCCAGTTCAGCATACCCTAGTACAAATGCCTGCTGAATATGAACATCGTGCAATTATCAGGAGAGGTACTTTACTCTTGTGAGTTTAAGGAAACGCTTCCTGAAAGCGGTCTCAGGCTTCAGCCATCAGCTCTAAAATTCGTAGAATTCATATCCCAGTTCAGCATACCCTAGTACAAATGCCTGCTGAATATGAACATCGTGCAATTATCAGGAGAGGTACTTTACTCTTGTGATTTTAAGGAAACGCTTCCTGAAAGCGGTCTCAGGCTTCAGCCATCAGCTCTAAAATTCGTAGAATTCATATCCCAGTTCAGCATACCCTAGTACAAATGCCTGCTGAATATGAACATCGTGCAATTATCAGGAGAGGTACTTTACTCTTGTGAGTTTAAGGAAACGCTTCCTGAAGGCGGTCTCAGGCTTCAGCCATCAGCTCTAAAATTCGTAGAATTCATATCCCAGTTCAGCATACCCTAGTACAAATGCCTGCTGAATATGAACATCGTGCAATTATCAGGAGAGGTACTTTACTCTTGTGAGTTTAAGGAAACGCTTCCTGAAAGCGGTCTCAGGCTTCAGCCATCAGCTCTAAAATTCGTAGAATTCATATCCCAGTTCAGCATACCCTAGTACAAATGCCTGCTGAATATGAACATCGTGCAATTATCAGGAGAGGTACTTTACTCTTGTGATTTTAAGGAAACGCTTCCTGAAAGCGGTCTCAGGCTTCAGCCATCAGCTCTAAAATTCGAAAATTCATATCCCAGTTCAGCATACCCTAGTACAAATGCCTGCTGAATATGAACATCGTACAATAAACAGGAGAGGTACTTTACTCTTGTGATTTTAAGGAAACGCTTCCTGAAAGCGGTCTCAGGCTTCAGCCATCAGCTCTAAAATTCGTAGAATTCATATCCCAATTCAGCATACCCTAGTACAACTGCCTGCTGAATATGGACATCGTGCAATTATCAGGAGAGGTACTTTACTCTTGTGATTTTAAGGAAACGCTTCCTGAAAGCGGTCTCAGGCTTCAGCCATCAGCTCTAAAATTCGTAGAATTCATATCCCAGTTCAGCATACCCTAGTACAAATGCCTGCTGAATATGAACATCGTGCAATTATCAGGAGAGGTACTTTACTCTTGTGATTTTAAGGAAACGCTTCCTGAAAGCGGTCTCAGGCTTCAGCCATCAGCTCTAAAATTCGTAGAATTCATATCCCAGTTCAGCATACCCTAGTACAACTGCCTGCTGAATATGAACATCGTGCAATTATCAGGAGAGGTACTTTACTCTTGTGATTTTAAGGAAACGCTTCCTGAAAGCGGTCTCAGGCTTCAGCCATCAGCTCTAAAATTCGTAGAATTCATATCCCAGTTCAGCATACCCTAGTACAAATGCCTGCTGAATATGAACATCGTGCAATTATCAGGAGAGGTACTTTACTCTTGTGATTTTAAGTTAACGCTTCCTGAAAGCGGTCTCAGGCTTCAGCCATCAGCTCTAAAATTCGTAGAATTCATATCCCAGTTCAGCATACCCTAGTACAACTGCCTGCTGAATATGAACATCGTGCAATTATCAGGAGAGGTACTTTACTCTTGTGATTTTAAGGAAACGCTTCCTGAAAGCGGTCTCAGGCTTCAGCCATCAGCTCTAAAATTCGTAGAATTCATATCCCAATTCAGCATACCCTAGTACAACTGCCTGCTGAATATGAACATCGTGCAATTATCAGGAGAGGTACTTTACTCTTGTGATTTTAAGGAAACGCTTCCTGAAAGCGGTCTCAGGCTTCAGCCATCAGCTCTAAAATTCGTAGAATTCATATCCCAGTTCAGCATACCCTAGTACAAATGCCTGCTGAATATGAACATCGTGCAATTATCAGGAGAGGTACTTTACTCTTGTGATTTTAAGTTAACGCTTCCTGAAAGCGGTCTCAGGCTTCAGCCATCAGCTCTAAAATTCGTAGAATTCATATCCCAGTTCAGCATACCCTAGTACAACTGCCTGCTGAATATGAACATCGTGCAATTATCAGGAGAGGTACTTTACTCTTGTGATTTTAAGGAAACGCTTCCTGAAAGCGGTCTTAGGCTTCAGCCATCAGCTCTAAAATTCGTAGAATTCATATCCCAGTTCAGCATACCCTAGTACAAATGCCTGCTGAATATGAACATCGTGCAATTATCAGGAGAGGTACTTTACTCTTGTGAGTTTAAGGAAACGCTTCCTGAAAGCGGTCTCAGGCTTCAGCCATCAGCTCTAAAATTCGTAGAAATCATATCCAAGTTAAGCATACCCTAGTACAAATGCCTGCTGAATATGAACATCGTGCAATTATCAGGAGAGGTACTTTACTCTTGTGATTTTAAGGAAACGCTTCCTGAAAGCGGTCTCAGGCTTCAGCCATCAGCTCTAAAATTCGTAGAATTCATATCCCAGTTCAGCATACCCTAGTACAAATGCCTGCTGAATATAAACATCGTGCATTTATCAGGAGAGGTACTTTACTCTTGTGATTTTAAGGAAACGCTTCCTGAAAGCGGTCTCAGGCTTCAGCCATCAGCTCTAAAATTCGTAGAAATCATATCCAAGTTAAGCATACCCTAGTACAAATGCCTGCTGAATATGAACATCGTGCAATTATCAGGAGAGGTACTTTACTCTTGTGATTTTAAGGAAACGCTTCCTGAAAGCGGTCTCAGGCTTCAGCCATCAGCTCTAAAATTCGAAAATTCATATCCCAGTTCAGCATACCCTAGTACAAATGCCTGCTGAATATGAACATCGTACAATAAACAGGAGAGGTACTTTACTCTTGTGATTTTAAGGAAACGCTTCCTGAAAGCGGTCTCAGGCTTCAGCCATCAGCTCTAAAATTCGTAGAATTCATATCCCAATTCAGCATACCCTAGTACAACTGCCTGCTGAATATGGACATCGTGCAATTATCAGGAGAGGTACTTTACTCTTGTGATTTTAAGGAAACGCTTCCTGAAAGCGGTCTCAGGCTTCAGCCATCAGCTCTAAAATTCGTAGAATTCATATCCCAGTTCAGCATACCCTAGTACAAATGCCTGCTGAATATGAACATCGTGCAATTATCAGGAGAGGTACTTTACTCTTGTGATTTTAAGGAAACGCTTCCTGAAAGCGGTCTCAGGCTTCAGCCATCAGCTCTAAAATTCGTAGAATTCATATCCCAGTTCAGCATACCCTAGTACAACTGCCTGCTGAATATGAACATCGTGCAATTATCAGGAGAGGTACTTTACTCTTGTGATTTTAAGGAAACGCTTCCTGAAAGCGGTCTCAGGCTTCAGCCATCAGCTCTAAAATTCGTAGAATTCATATCCCAGTTCAGCATACCCTAGTACAAATGCCTGCTGAATATGAACATCGTGCAATTATCAGGAGAGGTACTTTACTCTTGTGATTTTAAGTTAACGCTTCCTGAAAGCGGTCTCAGGCTTCAGCCATCAGCTCTAAAATTCGTAGAATTCATATCCCAGTTCAGCATACCCTAGTACAACTGCCTGCTGAATATGAACATCGTGCAATTATCAAGGAGAGGTACTTTACTCTTGTGATTTTAAGGAAACGCTTCCTGAAAGCGGTCTCAGGCTTCAGCCATCAGCTCTAAAATTCGTAGAATTCATATCCCAATTCAGCATACCCTAGTACAACTGCCTGCTGAATATGAACATCGTGCAATTATCAGGAGAGGTACTTTACTCTTGTGATTTTAAGGAAACGCTTCCTGAAAGCGGTCTCAGGCTTCAGCCATCAGCTCTAAAATTCGTAGAATTCATATCCCAGTTCAGCATACCCTAGTACAAATGCCTGCTGAATATGAACATCGTGCAATTATCAGGAGAGGTACTTTACTCTTGTGATTTTAAGTTAACGCTTCCTGAAAGCGGTCTCAGGCTTCAGCCATCAGCTCTAAAATTCGTAGAATTCATATCCCAGTTCAGCATACCCTAGTACAACTGCCTGCTGAATATGAACATCGTGCAATTATCAGGAGAGGTACTTTACTCTTGTGATTTTAAGGAAACGCTTCCTGAAAGCGGTCTTAGGCTTCAGCCATCAGCTCTAAAATTCGTAGAATTCATATCCCAGTTCAGCATACCCTAGTACAAATGCCTGCTGAATATGAACATCGTGCAATTATCAGGAGAGGTACTTTACTCTTGTGAGTTTAAGGAAACGCTTCCTGAAAGCGGTCTCAGGCTTCAGCCATCAGCTCTAAAATTCGTAGAAATCATATCCAAGTTAAGCATACCCTAGTACAAATGCCTGCTGAATATGAACATCGTGCAATTATCAGGAGAGGTACTTTACTCTTGTGATTTTAAGGAAACGCTTCCTGAAAGCGGTCTCAGGCTTCAGCCATCAGCTCTAAAATTCGTAGAATTCATATCCCAGTTCAGCATACCCTAGTACAAATGCCTGCTGAATATAAACATCGTGCATTTATCAGGAGAGGTACTTTACTCTTGTGATTTTAAGGAAACGCTTCCTGAAAGCGGTCTCAGGCTTCAGCCATCAGCTCTAAAATTCGTAGAATTCATATCCCAGTTCAGCATACCCTAGTACAACTGCCTGCTGAATATGAACATCGTGCAATTATCAGGAGAGGTACTTTACTCTTGTGATTTTAAGGAAACGCTTCCTGAAAGCGGTCTCAGGCTTCAGCCATCAGCTCTAAAATTCGTAGAATTCATATCCCAATTCAGCATACCCTAGTACAACTGCCTGCTGAATATGAACATCGTGCAATTATCAGGAGAGGTACTTTACTCTTGTGATTTTAAGGAAACGCTTCCTGAAAGCGGTCTCAGGCTTCAGCCATCAGCTCTAAAATTCGTAGAATTCATATCCCAGTTCAGCATACCCTAGTACAAATGCCTGCTGAATATGAACATCGTGCAATTATCAGGAGAGGTACTTTACTCTTGTGATTTTAAGGAAACGCTTCCTGAAAGCGGTCTCAGGCTTCAGCCATCAGCTCTAAAATTCGTAGAATTCATATCCCAGTTCAGCATACCCTAGTACAACTGCCTGCTGAATATGAACATCGTGCAATTATCAGGAGAGGTACTTTACTCTTGTGATTTTAAGGAAACGCTTCCTGAAAGCGGTCTCAGGCTTCAGCCATCAGCTCTAAAATTCGTAGAATTCATATCCCAGTTCAGCATACCCTAGTACAAATGCCTGCTGAATATGAACATCGTGCAATTATCAGGAGAGGTACTTTACTCTTGTGAGTTTAAGGAAACGCTTCCTGAAAGCGGTCTCAGGCTTCAGCCATCAGCTCTAAAATTCGTAGAATTCATATCCCAGTTCAGCATACCCTAGTACAAATGCCTGCTGAATATGAACATCGTGCAATTATCAGGAGAGGTACTTTACTCTTGTGAGTTTAAGGAAACGCTTCCTGAAAGCGGTCTCAGGCTTCAGCCATCAGCTCTAAAATTCGTAGAATTCATATCCCAGTTCAGCATACCCTAGTACAACTGCCTGCTGAATATGAACATCGTGCAATTATCAGGAGAGGTACTTTACTCTTGTGATTTTAAGGAAACGCTTCCTGAAAGCGGTCTCAGGCTTCAGCCATCAGCTCTAAAATTCGTAGAATTCATATCCCAGTTCAGCATACCCTAGTACAAATGCCTGCTGAATATGAACATCGTGCAATTATCAGGAGAGGTACTTTACTCTTGTGATTTTAAGGAAACGCTTCCTGAAAGCGGTCTCAGGCTTCAGCCATCAGCTCTAAAATTCGTAGAATTCATATCCCAGTTCAGCATACCCTAGTACAAATGCCTGCTGAATATGAACATCGTGCAATTATCAGGAGAGGTACTTTACTCTTGTGAGTTTAAGGAAACGCTTCCTGAAAGCGGTCTCAGGCTTCAGCCATCAGCTCTAAAATTCGTAGAATTCATATCCCAGTTCAGCATACCCTAGTACAAATGCCTGCTGAATATGAACATCGTGCAATTATCAGGAGAGGTACTTTACTCTTGTGAGTTTAAGGAAACGCTTCCTGAAAGCGGTCTCAGGCTTCAGCCATCAGCTCTAAAATTCGTAGAATTCATATCCCAGTTCAGCATACCCTAGTACAAATGCCTGCTGAATATGAACATCGTGCAATTATCAGGAGAGGTACTTTACTCTTGTGATTTTAAGGAAACGCATCCTGAAAGCGGTCTCAGGCTTCAGCTATCAGCTCTAAAATTCGTAGAATTCATATCCCAGTTCAGCATACCCTAGTACAAATGCCTGCTGAATATGAACATCGTGCAATTATCAGGAGAGGTACTTTACTCTTGTGAGTTTAAGGAAACGCTTCCTGAAAGCGGTCTCAGGCTTCAGCCATCAGCTCTAAAATTTGTAGAATTCATATCCCAGTTCAGCATACCCTAGTACAAATGCCTGCTGAATATGAACATCGTGCAATTATCAGGAGAGGTACTTTACTCTTGTGAGTTTAAGGAAACGCTTCCTGAAAGCGGTCTCAGGCTTCAGCCATCAGCTCTAAAATTCGTAGAATTCATATCCCAGTTCAGCATACCCAAGTACAAATGCCTGCTGAATATGAACATCGTGCAATTATCAGGAGAGGTACTTTACTCTTGTGATTTTAAGGAAACGCTTCCTGAAAGCGGTCTCAGGCTTCAGCCATCAGCTCTAAAATTCGTAGAATTCATATCCCAGTTCAGCATACCCTAGTACAAATGCCTGCTGAATATGAACATCGTGCAATTATCAGGAGAGGTACTTTACTCTTGTGAGTTTAAGGAAACGCTTCCTGAAAGCGGTCTCAGGCTTCAGCCATCAGCTCTAAAATTCGTAGAATTCATATCCCAGTTCAGCATACCCTAGTACAAATGCCTGCTGAATATGAACATCGTGCAATTATCAGGAGAGGTACTTTACTCTTGTGAGTTTAAGGAAACGCTTCCTGAAAGCGGTCTCAGGCTTCAGCCATCAGCTCTAAAATTCGTAGAATTCATATCCCAGTTCAGCATACCCTAGTACAAATGCCTGCTGAATATGAACATCGTGCAATTATCAGGAGAAGTACTTTACTCTTGTGATTTTAAGGAAACGCTTCCTGAAAGCGGTCTCAGGCTTCAGCCATCAGCTCTAAAATTCGTAGAATTCATATCCCAGTTCAGCATACCCTAGTACAAATGCCTGCTGAATATGAACATCGTGCAATTATCAGGAGAGGTACTTTACTCTTGTGAGTTTAAGGAAACGCTTCCTGAAAGCGGTCTCAGGCTTCAGCCATCAGCTCTAAAATTCGTAGAATTCATATCCCAGTTCAGCATACCCTAGTACAAATGCCTGCTGAATATGAACATCGTGCAATTATCAGGAGAGGTACTTTACTCTTGTGAGTTTAAGGAAACGCTTCCTGAAAGCGGTCTCAGGCTTCAGCCATCAGCTCTAAAATTCGTAGAATTCATATCCCAGTTCAGCATACCCTAGTACAAATGCTTGCTGAATATGAACATCGTGCAATTATCAGGAGAGGTACTTTACTCTTGTGAGTTTAAGGAAACGCTTCCTGAAAGCGGTCTCAGGCTTCAGCCATCAGCTCTAAAATTTGTAGAATTCATATCCCAGTTCAGCATACCCTAGTACAAATGCCTGCTGAATATGAACATCGTGCAATTATCAGGAGAGGTACTTTACTCTTGTGAGTTTAAGGAAACGCTTCCTGAATGCGGTCTCAGGCTTCAGCCATCAGCTCTAAAATTCGTAGAATTCATATCCCAGTTCAGCATACCCTAGTACAAATGCCTGCTGAATATGAACATCGTGCAATTATCAGGAGAGGTACTTTACTCTTGTGATTTTAAGGAAACGCTTCCTGAAAGCGGTCTCAGGCTTCAGCCATCAGCTCTAAAATTCGTAGAATTCATATCCCAGTTCAGCATACCCTAGTACAAATGCCTGCTGAATATGAACATCGTGCAATTATCAGGAGAGGTACTTTACTCTTGTGAGTTTAAGGAAACGCTTCCTGAAAGCGGTCTCAGGCTTCAGCCATCAGCTCTAAAATTCGTAGAATTCATATCCCAGTTCAGCATACCCTAGTACAAATGCCTGCTGAATATGAACATCGTGCAATTATCAGGAGAGGTACTTTACTCTTGTGAGTTTAAGGAAACGCTTCCTGAAAGCGGTCTCAGGCTTCAGCCATCAGCTCTAAAATTCGTAGAATTCATATCCCAGTTCAGCATACCCTAGTACAAATGCCTGCTGAATATGAACATCGTGCAATTATCAGGAGAAGTACTTTACTCTTGTGATTTTAAGGAAACGCTTCCTGAAAGCGGTCTCAGGCTTCAGCCATCAGCTCTAAAATTCGTAGAATTCATATCCCAGTTCAGCATACCCTAGTACAAATGCCTGCTGAATATGAACATCGTGCAATTATCAGGAGAGGTACTTTACTCTTGTGAGTTTAAGGAAACGCTTCCTGAAAGCGGTCTCAGGCTTCAGCCATCAGCTCTAAAATTTGTAGAATTCATATCCCAGTTCAGCATACCCTAGTACAAATGCCTGCTGAATATGAACATCGTGCAATTATCAGGAGAGGTACTTTACTCTTGTGAGTTTAAGGAAACGCTTCCTGAAAGCGGTCTCAGGCTTCAGCCATCAGCTCTAAAATTCGTAGAATTCATATCCCAGTTCAGCATACCCTAGTACAAATGCCTGCTGAATATGAACATCGTGCAATTATCAGGAGAGGTACTTTACTCTTGTGATTTTAAGGAAACGCTTCCTGAAAGCGGTCTCAGGCTTCAGCCATCAGCTCTAAAATTCGTAGAATTCATATCCCAGTTCAGCATACCCTAGTACAAATAATAAATCTCTTGAAGGTGTGGCAGCGTTGTTATTCAGAGTTGCATATTGTTTAAAATTTGTGGTTTTTATATAAGCTTAAATATCGTGTGTGATATCAACGTACTCGTAATTTCAAAGTAAATAATTTGTTATAAATTAAATATATCTAGCTAGTGTAGTGTCCTCGTTATTCTAATTTAAAACCTAAAATCAACTTTTTTTTGTGCGTTACTTAATTAATTTTGTGGTTGCAAGTCGACAGTGCCTTAAGTCGTCTTAAAATTGTGTGTCTACAGTTACAAGAATATCCTAATGTCGCTAATTTGCAAAATTTGTAATAAATCCGTCTCTTCTAATAATTCTATAAAATGTGCTATGTGCAATTCAGTAAGTCATCTAGATTGTTCAAATATTGTCCAGTCTGATTCGCGGATTCTACGCTCAATAAAGAATTTCAAATGGTTGTGTGACTCATGTAATAATTCTTTCGAAGAGCATAAAAATATTAATTCAACTGTAATTGAATTAAAAAATCTTATACTCGGCCTCGAAGAGAAACTCAGTAAACTGACAACTGATTTTCTACTAGCTAAAAGTAATACAAACTATCAAAATTCTGTTGACTTTGAAAATGTTGTCTCGGAAATTACTGACCGCACTAAACGAGCTTCTAACATTATAATATTTGGCTTGCCGGAAAATCCTACCGATGAAAAGGAGCAAGTTAAAGAATTAATTTCGTGTGTTTCCCCAAATATAAATTTTCCGATCAACTTGAATACGGTTCGTCTTGGCCGGCGAATGGACAATAAAATCCGTCCAATAAAAATCTCACTAAATAATCGGAGTGATGCTATTGAAGTACTAAAACATTCTAAAAAACTAAAGGACTCGGCCAATTTCAAGAAAGTGCGAATTTCCAGTGATATGACCATAAAACAACGGGAACATTTAACTTTGGTGAAACAAGAACTCGAAAGAAGAAAATCCGACGGCGAAACGAACATCACAATTAATTACAAAAATGGTATACCGTGTATAGTGCAGCTTCAAAAAAACTCAAACACGAACTAAATGAAACAATATATTATCAAAACGTGCGTGGTTTAAACACTAAGTTGTCAGAACTTTATATCAATGGTACGACCAGCATGTACAACGTCCTTGCGCTCACCGAAACTTGGCTTAGCAGCAATGTGTACAACAGTGAAGTGTTTGACTCGGTTCTCCGTCTATCGCTGTGATCGGAACCCGGCTCTAACAGGCAAATCCAGGGGCGGTGGAGTACTTGTGGCCGTCAACAATCATCTGAATCCGGCGCAATATAACATTACTTGTAATTCTTTAAAGGTCGAACAATTATGTGTTCAATTTACAATTAACAGCACTATAATCTACTTAATTGTAGTTTACATACCCCCTGATGCTACTTCTATTGATTTTGAGAATTTTTATGAATCGCTTATGTCCCTTCCTTTTATTTTTGGCTCTACTACTATTATATTGGGTGATTTCAATTTACCAGAGTTTTATTATTATCATTTTATGGAAATCTTGTGTAATAATAACATCAAAAACTTAGTAAACTGTATGAATTTGCTTAACATGAATCAATTTAACAGTGTTACTAATAATCATGACAGAATTCTTGATTTAGTTGTTTCAAATATACACTGCACAGTTGATCGGTGTATTGATCCCATTCTACCCGAAGATTTGCATCATCCAGCTTTACAAATTTGTTACAAAGTTTGTAGTAATGATTATAAAGAACTAAAATGTATGCCAGTATATGTATATCAATATCATAAAGGTAATTATAATTTATTGTATAATTTAATTCAAAATGCCAATTGGGAACCTGTGACCGAATGCACTGATATTAACTTGGCTGTAGAGTATTTTTATGCTATACTATATGGTATATTTGAAAAATGTATTCCGAAGGTACAGAAGAAGAGTATTAAACATAAATACCCATGTTGGTTTAATGCGGAGCTGATTAACTTAATCAAAATAAAAGATCATTATTATAAACTTTATAAAAAGCATACATCAATGTACTATTACAACAAATTTAAAGATATGAGGAAAAAGGTTAAAATAACTTCAAAATATTTACATATTAATTATTTAAGAAATATTGAATCTGACCTCTCAGAAAATCCGAATAATTTCTGGTCTTATGTTAAAAGTAAAAGTAACAGAAATAGTATTCCATTAACTTTAAATGATGATGATAAAAGTTACACTGGCGGAGAAGAAATTGCTGAAGCTTTTGCTAACTATTTTAAAAGTGTATTTTTAAATGAACCAGCAAATTTCTGCGCTTCTGACTGTAATCAGCATATTAACAATTACACTGCCAATGATAACATACCTCAGGATGTAAATCGTTTTGTACATATTAACAACATAGGATTAGAAGAAATACTATTGTCCATTAAAAAACAACGTAATAGTAAATCTTGCGGTCCGGACGGTATTCCAATTTTTATTATTAAAGGTTGTTCAGAAAGTTTATCCACACCACTCTTCTATATTTTTAATTTGTGTTTGAATACTATGGCTTTTCCTAATTTGTGGAAGGAAGCAAAAATCTGCCCCATTTTTAAGTCTGGCAACCGGAATAATATAAAAAATTACAGACCAATATCTTGCTTAAACTGGTTTGCAAAGATTTTTGAATTCATTTTGTTTAATGAAATACAATATCAAACACAAAATTATATCACTCCACTTCAACATGGTTTTGTACGTAATCGTTCAACAATAACCAATCTACTTAGTTTCGTTGAGTTCACCTCCAATGCTTTGGAAAATAATTTGCAAGTAGATGTCATTTACACAGACTTCTCCAAGGCATTTGATAAGGTTTCCCATTTAATATTAGTTCAAAAACTACAATTAATAGGATTCTCAGAGAAACTATTGCACTTAATTACTTCCTATTTATGCAATAGAATTCAGTATGTTAAAGTTAACGGTTTTCAGTCAAATTATTTTATTGCATCATCTGGTGTGCCTCAGGGCTCAGTTTTAGGGCCGTTACTTTTCTTATTATTTGTCAACGACATAGTATTTCATATTAAATATTCCAGATGTTTGCTTTTTGCCGATGATTTTAAAATATTTCTCACAGTTTCTTCAATTGCTGATTGTTTAAAATTGCAATCTGATATTGCCAATATATATCAATGGTCGTTGAATAACAAATTATATTTTAATACCGACAAATGCCATGTCATGAGTATCTCCAGGAAAATGTCACTACTTACCTATAACTATACTATGGATAACACCTCATTAAATCGCGTAACAACCATTAAAGATTTAGGAATATATTTTAATAATAAATTTTCACCTGGACTACATATTGATAAAATGGTGTCAGAAGCATGTAAAAATATGGGTTTCATACTACGTAATACATATTACTTTAGTAACATTAATACTTTGCGTACACTTTTTATTTCATTTATCCGTAGTAAACTTGAATATGGATGTGTATTATGGAATCCATATTACAAAAATTTAATAATCACAATTGAAAATGTGCAAAAGAAATTTTGTAAACTATGTTACTTCAGAACATTTAAAACTTGGCCGAACTCAGAATACAGCGAGTTATTACATTTATTTAATTTGGAGCCGTTAGAAGAACGGCGTATGCAACTGCTTATTGTATATCTATATAAGATTGTCAATAATCTCATTGATGATATGTCATTAGTTAGCAGTTTGAACTTTTATATTCGTCCTTGTAATAATCGTAACTTTGCAATGTTTCATTGCAATTTTGCTCGGACAAATGCTTATTTTCATTCTTCAATTAATTCAATGTGCCGTAATTTTAACAAGATTTGCGCTGCAATTGATTTTTCTGATAGTCTCACTGTATTCCGAGACAGGTTGAAAGCTAATGTTTCTGAACTGTGCCTAACAAAAACTTAATTTGGTGTAAAATTATGTAATTCATTTTTTTTCTCCTTTACATGTGTTAAATATTGTTATTTAATTGTGTTGAAATGGCAATCACTCGCAGTTTAAAGTCTCCCGCCACATCTTATCACTGACGTCACAACAAGCATTCTTACTGTATTCATACTCATATAACTTCACACATATAACTGTTCTCTCTGTACAAATGTAAACACTGTCCGTTTTCTCAAGGAAATATATCAAGTTGGTTTTTGGCAATCTCGCGTTTATTTATTAACTCGCATAACCTGAAGACGCTCAAACACTGCAAATTAACAAATTGTATTAATAATTATGTTATCAACCACATCTTTTCTTTGTTATGTAATTTGTAAAATTTATTCTATTATTAGGATGTAAAATCCTGTTGATTAAATAAATACATATAATAAATATAATAATAATAATAATAAAATCATGTTTATTGGCTAACTCAAACGATCGATCAGCTTCATAATTCATATCCCAGTTCATTATAACGTACTACAATTGCATGTAACGTATGAAAATTTTCGGCAGCTGCAAAAAGATACTTTACTCGTGTGATTTTTAATAAAATCATACTTATTGGCTAATAAACTAATTCAATACTGATAATAGTATCTTGTGCCGCTGATGTTGCATACAATATGGATTTACAAAGCATAATTTCGTTGTATAAAAATTATAAATTACGCATTAAATATTATTTAAAATTGTAATTGTAACCGCCTACATACATCCGACCAATCAGATTACTTGCACCTGTACCAGTGGCGTTCAAGTTGTTTTGTATATTACAAATGTACTTTTATTGATAAATTAATAATGCTTCATTAAATAGTAAGAAAAAAAAAGCCAAACATACTCAAAATTACATGGACTACATGGCAAAAATAGTTATAATTATATTTTTATCTAAAAAATATAAATTAAAAAATGATAGCCCACGATAGTTTAAAAGAAATCTACGCCGCTGGTACATCTAGTTCAAGCAATCGCCGTGTGAGAGTGCTACATGCGCTCACTTTTGACAGAAAAGAAATTGACATGAATGAAACATTAATACTGAGTTAAAATATAAATATGTAGGCTAAACTCCAAGAGGTTGGATAAAATCTTTGTGCGCCATCAAAACTAGTGGATGGAACTTCTCTAAACAAACTACCACCGGAGTTTGAAGTTTCCTCTACACCTGTAAAAAAAAAGGAAAACAAGATGATCCGACTGACTTGCAGACGCTGGAAGAAGATCCTCAAATTATTATCAGAAGCCGGACCAAGAGAACGGAAAGATACAGAGAAACTAACGATGTGCGACCGGGTTTTCTGGACACCTTTGCTTGGAAAGTTGCTATTATAATTTATTGTTCTGAGCTATATTTTAAAAGATCTGGAAATCCAAGTAACTGATACAGACATGGACTTCATATAAACACCACAAAACTTTAAAGTTTCTGATAGGTTTCCATACATATATAAATAATACATTACAGAAATTACTGACACTTGTATTTTATGTGCAGGAATAACTCCCCAGGGGTTTATTTCTTTCATTTCAAAAGGTTTCACGGGCCAATCCAGCGACACATTCATTACGATGCACTATTGCATTATTTATTTTGGATTCCGTCTAAAAATGAGCAGAAATACTGTACTTATGCCATAGTTTTACGTTAAAATTAACAGAAAGAAATCATTTTACGTTTGTATGTTGTGTCTGTGTTTGAATTGATTCTGTGGATATTTGAAACCACACAATACTCTTTAAGGCCGAAGAGAAGTTGGAATTCAACTTCTGGATGCCTTTACTGTGGAATCTAACATCATTTGAAACCACCAACATCGTAAGTGACTTTGATGTTTATTACTTATTCTGTATGTTTTCCTTTATACACCTACTGTCCTAAAGATTTCCATGAATCTATAAATCATTTTTGTCCATGTAGTCTCATATTTGACGAATAAATATGAATTTTGAATGTGTACATTTAAATTAGAATGTCTGCCAATCAATTTAGAACATGGAAAACGTTTTGCAAAGGGTCATAATCAGTAACGATTAGATATAGTTATAAGATTTATAGTACATATTTTAGTTTTAAAAATAAATTAACAACCTGATTTTAATGTGCTTCATTTTTATTATAAATATAAAAGGAGTATATTGAAATCCGAATGGTGTATTTGTGTAGCATTGACAGCGTGGCTTAATTCAGGGCCGGCGAAACGTGTGCAAGTCAGGTGGGTAGTGTTTTCTGTGGATCTTTAAGGGGGGGGGGGGGGGGGGATTTCCAAATAGAATTTATTATGTATTCATTTTAGAATCATTTTATTCACATTTTCAATTTCATTTTTTCAATTCCCAAATATTTTTGAACCTTTCCAAGAATTTTTTCAAAATTAAAATAAAAAAATAATTCAAAATTTCAGGTGGGTGATTACCCACCCAGTAAAATTTCAGGTGGGTAGTGCTACCCACACTACCCATGCCTTCCGCCGGCCCTGGCTTAATTTCATTGTCGAAATCTGAGGAGATGTTGGTTATTTCTGTGAATGATTGGCGTGACATTTTTATGGTTTTTTAAATTCAAATACTAGTAAAATGGACTTTCTAGTTTCTACTTTCAATAAGAAATTTGTTAATAAATAGGTAGTTATATACGGATGACATGAATGTATATTACATAGTGTGAATTATTTTTATTTTCTTTTCCTGTGAAAGCATCGGTAATATTAAACAATATTATTATTGTTACATATTTTATTTGTAATGTTTCAAAGCAAAAATGTATTTTTATTGCAATGAAGCTTGTTTTGATCAAGGAAACGCGTGGCTAGTGTTGGTCGAAACTTGTCGCATTCCATTTAGCATCGAAAGCATTGAATCTGCGCTGGCCTACGTGACTTTTGAATGATTGTGCGGGAGCGGGGTATGGTTTTAGGTATCTATCTGCCATGTTCGATTTCGTTCAGTTGAGTTTTGTTCGCGAAGGTAGAAGCTGCGTCGCTCTGTGCTATTTGATTTTGTGAAAACTCAACTCCTCGCGTACATTAAATGTGAATTTTATAGTTGGATATGGTATGCAATTACTGTATTCAAGTGTAAAATTCAAGTTTGACCGTTGGGTGATTAAGTGGGTGACTAAATTTGTGAAATCGGTTAGCAGTCGGGCATTTTGGATGGAGGCTGGGCGCGTTCGCGAACTGAAGTGATAGGTGCCTGATCACACGTTCGTCTTACAATCAAAATGTATCGTTCGCGAGTGGGCTTCTCTCACTACACAAGAGTATGATTTCGTACGTTTGGCTCACGCAGTGCATGCCTGGAGTGGCTCGTACAGTCTGTGAGTCTCTCCATCTTCCTATAGGGTGGAGAGAACAAACCTCTGCAGGTCATACTGTTGTGTCCGTTGCAACTACGTGTAGAATCAGCCGTGAACGTTCGCGGAGTATGATTTCGTATGTGCGGCCTACGCAGTACGAGCTGGAGTGCTTTAGTACAGTCAGTAGGTGGGTGGGTGAGAACGCACCGCTGCAGGTCCTACTCTGTGTCCGTTGTAGAATCAGCCGGGAACCGTTTGCGGGATTTTTGCAAAGCGCTCTGTCTTCACGTGAAGACCATCGATTCAATTTATTCCGATTACTAGTTTAGCGCTAACGCGGCGCGTGGGGCATGCTCACAGCAGTCCGATCATCTAGAGTGGATCCAGAGTCATGACTGGTACCAGCTCTCGGCAAATATCGCATCCGATGCCTGTTAACAAGATTCGCTCTTGACAGTTCTCGTTCATTACATTTATGAATATGATAGGCTCTATTCATAAGTGCTTGTACAAAGGGAATTCCGGATGGCAGAGAAAGTAGTTGATCGGCTAACGTGATTCTGTGACATGAGCTCGGGCCCCTGCGGGATCGCGAAGTAGGAGACCATGCGGGGTTCGGCTAGACGACCCACGTTTCTTTTTTGAAAAACACAACACACCGGTTGCTGTTATTAGAGTCAAAGAGGCACTGGAATGTCTGTGGGGTGGTGTGAATCTTAGTTTTAATGGTTTTGGGTACCTATAGGCTAATTTTAAGTTAATCCATTTTATTTCAGCTTTAATTTAAGTTAGGTTTAAGTCTACTAACCCATGTACTTGTATTCCTTTACAGCATTTCTCTTTCAGATTTCTATTTTTAATACGTAAGTTTTTATTTGCAGATTTAAATTGTTTCAATGTTTTTAATTTGTTTGTTTTTATTTGTTTACAGAGATCAAGAATATTGAAGACAAGAAATAGAAGTACTAGAAGTAAGATTTATTTTTATTTTTTCAACATTTCTGTTGTATATTTATTTCTAATTTATTGTTTTTATTTTTCTAGAATCAGTGCAGAGTCAGCCACCGTGGGAAATGAGAAATGTAGCTGAGACAACCGTCGTTGGAGCAGTAGCTGCGGCAGCCACCGTGAGAGATGGGCAATGTTCCTGTGTCTACCGTCGAGGGATGAAGTTGCAGATTCTACCGCCGATGGAAATGAATCGTCCGCCGTGGGACAGAACTTCTCGTCCTGAATTTCTCTTTATATATTTTTGTGCTTTTTCTCTTCCTTTTAGTGTAGGTGTTTACTGTTTATTTTATTTTTGTGGATTGTTTTTGTTCTGTTTCTTAAAATAGGAATGAAGATGACACAGGGAACTTGGTCGTCTTCGCTGGATTTCTACGTGTTTACTTTCTACTTCACACATGTAATTATACATTGTTTCATTTTCATTTGCAGTTTCTTATTTATTGTGTTGTTTCAGCCAAGAGTTTGCGGCTGGCAGATGCAGTTGAAGAGTCTTCAAGAGAGTTGCAAACCTCGTAGTCAAGAGCCTGCGCCCAGCAGATGCAGCCTTCAAGGAATTCTTCAACATAGTTCGCCGTTTCCAACACAAATGTAAGTTCATTAAATTAATTCATTAGTGAATTGATTTACTTACTGATGTATTTCTGTTTGTTTAGTGGGCGGCGACGCTGCTCTTCTGTCCTGGGTTTTCCGGAAGTTTCCCCAGGATGTCAGGCGAATGCCAGAGGAGTTTCAGTCTCTTTCTTCCAATGTCAATCCAGGAGATCTGAACTTTGTATTCATTCCAAATAAATAATATAATAAAAATTATATACTTGTACTCTTGTGTTTTATTTAATAATAAATAAATGATAACTTGTACTTATGCATTGAGATAATAAAGACATTGTTACAGAAATAAAATATGTTTTATTTACTTTCAAATTAACTGTAAAGGGCTAGAAATGATTGTGTACCCCTTTTAGAATGTGCTGAATACGATTTCACCAACCATTTTGCGATAGGATGTGTAGTTACATAATTAGAGCAGTATTTACTTTGTTTTATTTAATAACATAAGATTTAAGGGTGAGCGCCAATTTTCAAGACCGCCATTGGAGTTTTTAGGGCTGAATCTATAGGAATCCACCCCTAACTCGATTTTTTTGGGGGTTTTCCAAGAAAAAGTTGGACTATAGTCTTGGTGTTTTTACTATTAAATTTTGGGGTAAAGAGATAAGGGCGCTACACCCTTCATTAAGGTCCATAGATTTCGAATTTGCGATTTAAAATAGCCCAGGGTTAGTATTTCTTGCGTAACTCGCATTTGAAACAACACACAACCCTTAAATAACTACCCTAAATTTAACTTTTTGGGGGTTTTCTCTCGCTGATCAGATAGAGCAGGGCTGTGTCTCGGGACGTTTATTTTAAGATTCGCGATATCTCTAACCGTTTCAAAGGTATGTCCATGATATTTATTATGGACCGATGACTAAATTTTACAAACATGCATATAAATTATGGACCGATGAATAAAGTTTCCCCTAAAAATTACCCTTAATATTAACTTTAAAGGGCTAGAAGTGACTGTATATTGTATATATTGTATATTTCAAAATTATTAAATGAATGATGTGAAATAAATGATTTTAAATCATATCGATTAATATTTCAAATTAAAACTCATTGCGCCGAATCCAAATTATTGATTTTTCGATAAATAGAACAAAGACTAAGGCAGGCTACCCACTTGACAGTTTTTTTTCTATTGCTGTAAATTGACCGCTGCGTAAAGATTTTGACGTGTCTACACATTGAGCGGTAAAAGCGTCGCTACTTATTAGCGGTAGAAGTGCAGCCGCTTAAAGATTGGCCAAAGGAAGTGACTTATTAATGAAAAAACAGTAAGTGTGTAGCCTGCCTGAGTTTTACTAATTTGTTCAATTCTCAGCGTGGTAGCTGGCGCCATCTGCCAAATTCCTCTAGGCGACATCAGGAACTACATATCTGAAATTTATTTGAAACTGATTTTCATAATTTTTGGCTATTCTAGTCATTTTACAGTAAAGATATATTGATATTAATTGTTTATTATTTAATTCTTAGCAACTTTTATTTGAAACATTTTGCGATTAGACGAAGAAAAAATCACCGCAAAAGTTCAGCCAACAACACCAGGGCTCCGACGCGTCGCTCGCTGGCATTTGGCGCTTGCAATGTGCGGGATCAAATCATTTCATCTGAACTAGTTTTTAACGCATATAATTGAGCATTGAATGTTGTAGAAAAATAGCGGTTTTTCAAGGGTCAAATCACAGGGGACGGCGAAATTTCGTTATTTTTGCGGTATCTCTTACCGTTTTCGAGATATGACGCTTTGAAGTTTTCACAATAATTTACCTTAAAAATCACCCTTAATATTAACTTTAAAGGGCTGGAAATGATTGTATACCCCTTTTAGAATGTGCTGAATACGATTTCACAAACCAGTTTGCGATAGGATGTGTAGTTAAATAATTAGAGCAGTATTTACATTGCTTTATTTAATTACATAAGATTTAAGGGTGAGCGCCAATTTTCGAGACCGCCATTGAAGTTTTTAGGGCTGAATCTATAGGATTCCACCCCTAACTCGATTTTTTTGGGGTTTTTCCAAGAAAAAGTTGGACTATAGTCTCGGTGTTTTTACTATTAAATTTTGGGGTAAAAAAAAATTGAGATAAGGGCGCTACACCCTTCATTAGGGTCCGTAGATTTCGAATCTGTGATTTAAATTAGCCTAGGGTTAGTATTTCTTACGTAATTCGCATTTAACTTTTATATGTTATGACCCACTGCGGACTTGTGGTTCATAATATATAAAATTATAATGAACTGGGATATGAATTATGAAGCTGATCGATCGCTTGAGTTAGCCAATAAAAATGATTTTATTAAAAATCACAAGAGTAAAGTACCTTTTTGCAGCCGCCGAAAATTTTCATACATTACATGCAATTGTAATACGTTATAATGAACTGGGATATGAATTATGAAGCTGATCGATCGCTTGAGTTAACCAATAAAAATGATTTTATTAAAAATCACAAGAGTAAAGTACCTTTTTGCAGCCGCCGAAAATTTTCATACATTACATGCAATTGTAGTACGTTATAATAAGCTGGGATATGAATTATGAAGCTGATCGATCGCTTGAGTTAGCCAATAAAAATGATTTTATTAAAAATCACACGAGTAAAGTACCTTTTTGCAGCCGCCGAAAATTTTCATACATTACATGCAATTGTAGTACGTTATAATGAACTGGGATATGAATTATGAAGCTGATCGATTGCTTGAGTTAACCAATAAAAATGATTTTATTAAAAATCACAAGAGTAAAGTACCTTTTTGCAGCCGCCGAAAATTTTCATACATTACATGCAATTGTAGTACGTTATAATAAGTTGGGATATGAATTATGAAGCTGATCGATCGCTTGAGTTAGCCAATAAAAATGATTTTATTAAAAATCACACGAGTAAAGAACCTTTTTGCAGCCGCCGAAAATTTTCATACATTACATGCAATTGTAGTACGTTATAATGAACTGGGATATGAATTATGAAGCTGATCGATCGCTTGAGTTAACCAATAAAAATGATTTTATTAAAAATCACAACAGTAAATTATCTTTTTGCAGCCGCCGAAAATTTTCATACATTACATGCAATTGTAGTACGTTATAATAAGCTGGGATATGAATTATGAAGCTGATCGATCGTTTGAGTTAGCCAATAAAAATGATTTTATTAAAAATCACAAGAGTAAAGAACCTTTTTGCAGCCGCCGAAAATTGTCTGAAACGAAATTAAAAATCGAAAACAGGGAACGCAAATGTTACATGGTGCAAGGAGGACGCAGAGCAGCAGGCAGAGGAATGTTAAAAAAACGTAAATTTATCTTGCTCCAAATAACAATTATACGCGATTAAAAAACATGTATTATACATCAAAATGACCGCTGAACTCTCCTCTTTCTACCAGTATATAAATTGTATATGTTAATATGTCTGAAACGAAATTAAAAATCGAAAACAGCGAACGCAAATGTTACATGGTGCAAGGAGGACGCAGCGCGGCAGGCAGAGGAATGTTAAAAAAACGTAAATTTATCTTGCTCCAAAAAGCAATTATACGCGATTAAAAAACATGTATTATACATCAAAATGACCGCTGAACTCTCCTCTTTCTACCAGTATATAAATTGTATATGTTAATATGTCTGAAACGAAATTAAAAATCGAAAACAGCGAACGCAAATGTTACATGGTGCAAGGAGGACGCAGCGCGGCAGGCAGAGGAATGTTAAAAAAACGTAAATTTATCTTGCTCCAAATAACAATTATACGCGATTAAAAAACATGTATTATACATCAAAATGACCGCTGAACTCTCCTCTTTCTACCAGTATATAAATTGTATATGTTAATATGTCTGAAACGAAATTAAAAATCGAAAACAGCGAACGCAAATGTTACATGGTGCAAGGAGGACGCAGCGCAGCAGGCAGAGGAATGTTAAAAAAACGTAAATTTATCTTGCTCCAAATAACAATTATACGCGATTAAAAAACATGTATTATACATCAAAATGACAGCTGAACTCTCCTCTTTCTACCAGTATATAAATTGTATATGTTAATATGTCTGAAACGAAATTAAAAATCGAAAACAGCGAGTGCAAATTTGACCTGCTGAAAGGAGGAGGAAGAGCAGCAGGCACAGGAAGTTTAAAAACACGTAAATTTATCTTGCTCCAAATAACAATTATACGCGATTAAAAAACATGTATTATACATCAAAATGACCGCTGAACTCTCCTCTTTCTACCAGTATATAAATTGTATATGTTAATATGTCTGAAACGAAATTAAAAATCGAAAACAGCGAGTGCAAATTTGACCTGCTGAAAGGAGGAGGAAGAGCAGCAGGCACAGGAAGTTTAAAAACACGTAAATTTATCTTGCTCCAAATAACAATTATACGCGATTAAAAAACATGTATTATACATCAAAATGACCGCTGAACTCTCCTCTTTCTACCAGTATATAAATTGTATATGTTAATATGTCTGAAACGAAATTAAAAATCGATAACAGCGAACGCAAATGTTACATGGTGCAAGGAGGACGCAGAGCAGCAGGCAGAGGAATGTTAAAAAAACGTAAATTTATCTTGCTCCAAATAACAATTATACGCGATTAAAAAACATGTATTATACATCAAAATGACCGCTGAACTCTCCTCTTTCTACCAGTATATAAATTGTATATGTTAATATGTCTGAAACGAAATTAAAAATCGAAAACAGCGAACGCAAATGTTACATGGTGCAAGGAGGACGCAGCGCAGCAGGCAGAGGAATGTTAAAAAAACGTAAATTTATCTTGCTCCAAATAACAATTATACGCGATTAAAAAACATGTATTATACATCAAAATGACCGCTGAACTCTCCTCTTTCTACCAGTATATAAATTGTATATGTTAATATGTCTGAAACGAAATTAAAAATCGAAAACAGCGAGTGCAAATTTGACCTGCTGAAAGGAGGAGGAAGAGCAGCAGGCACAGGAAGTTTAAAAACACGTAAATTTATCTTGCTCCAAATAACAATTATACGCGATTAAAAAACATGTATTATACATCAAAATGACCGCTGAACTCTCCTCTTTCTACCAGTATATAAATTGTATATGTTAATATGTCTGAAACGAAATTAAAAATCGAAAACAGCGAGTGCAAATTTGACCTGCTGAAAGGAGGAGGAAGAGCAGCAGGCACAGGAAGTTTAAAAACACGTAAATTTATCTTGCTCCAAATAACAATTATACGCGATTAAAAAACATGTATTATACATCAAAATGACCGCTGAACTCTCCTCTTTCTACCAGTATATAAATTGTATATGTTAATATGTCTGAAACGAAATTAAAAATCGATAACAGCGAACGCAAATGTTACATGGTGCAAGGAGGACGCAGAGCAGCAGGCAGAGGAATGTTAAAAAAACGTAAATTTATCTTGCTCCAAATAACAATTATACGCGATTAAAAAACATGTATTATACATCAAAATGACCGCTGAACTCTCCTCTTTCTACCAGTATATAAATTGTATATGTTAATATGTCTGAAACGAAATTAAAAATCGAAAACAGCGAGTGCAAATTTGACCTGCTGAAAGGAGGAGGAAGAGCAGCAGGCACAGGAAGTTTAAAAACACGTAAATTTATCTTGCTCCAAATAACAATTATACGCGATTAAAAAACATGTATTATACATCAAAATGACCGCTGAACTCTCCTCTTTCTACCAGTATATAAATTGTATATGTTAATATGTCTGAAACGAAATTAAAAATCGAAAACAGCGAGTGCAAATTTGACCTGCTGAAAGGAGGAGGAAGAGCAGCAGGCACAGGATGTTTAAAAACACGTAAATTTATCTTGCTCCAAATAAAAATTATACGCGATTAAAAAACATGTATTATACATCAAAATGACCGCTGAACTCTCCTCTTTCTACCAGTATATAAATTGTATATGTTAATATGTCTGAAACGAAATTAAAAATCGAAAACAGCGAACGCAAATGTTACATGGTGCAAGGAGGACGCAGCGCAGCAGGCAGAGGAATGTTAAAAGAACGTAAATTTATCTTGCTCCAAATAACAATTATACGCGATTAAAAAACATGTATTATACATCAAAATGACCGCTGAACTCTCCTCTTTCTACCAGTATATAAATTGTATATGTTAATATGTCTGAAACGAAATTAAAAATCGAAAACAGCGAACGCAAATGTTACATGGTGCAAGGAGGACGCAGCGCAGCAGGCAGAGGAATGTTAAAAACACGTAAATTTATCTTGCTCCGAATAACAATTATACGCGATTAAAAAACATGTATTATACATCAAAATGACCGCTGAACTCTCCTCTTTCTACCAGTATATAAATTGTATATGTTAATATGTCTGAAACGAAATTAAAAATCGAAAACAGCGAGTGCAAATTTGACCTGCTGAAAGGAGGAGGAAGAGCAGCAGGCACAGGAAGTTTAAAAACACGTAAATTTATCTTGCTCCAAATAACAATTATACGCGATTAAAAAACATGTATTATACATCAAAATGACCGCTGAACTCTCCTCTTTCTACCAGTATATAAATTGTATATGTTAATATGTTTGAAACGAAATTAAAAATCGAAAACTGCGAACGCAAATGTTACATGGTGCAAGATTGAACTGTAGGTAGTGGCGCGAAGCACGAATCAACTTTAAATTCGAAATTTTCTTGAGAAATTGTTCTTAATTCATATGATGTTTCTAATATTTTATAATTTTTCTTAGGAAGCTGCTCTAAATCATGAAAATTAATTTAAAAATTATTTTGCGCGGGACGGTGGACTATTTGTTGTAAATTTGATTTTGTTCATGCATTTTAAGTGAAAATTGAAGTTAAAAAATGTTTGCGTGAGGCGCAAAGTTAATTCCGAAAAAATATTTGACTTCATGCGTATTTGCTCACAGGCAAATTAATAAAACATAAATCCCAACGCCCCCCAGCATATTTTTCTTTTTTTTAAAGAATTATCGAATATCGGACCCGATCTGTTCTTTGGATCGGTCCGTCAACAAATAAATTGTACAATACAATAATTTTTACAAACAAATATAAGATAATATAATTTGATTGTGCAAATCTGCTTCTTCGTCCTGGCTGCTGAAGACGTACATGTTCGAGGGCTAAGTTCTACACCGGGTGGTGGACGCGGATCACCGGCAGTTCTTGCGCAGTTTGTGTTTGACGGCTGGTTGTGTTTCGAGTTGAAAAACACTGAACAAAATGTTTCAAAAGTTTTAAATAATTAAATCTACTATATCTATCGAATTTCGAAATGTAGCTGTTATTAATTTTCAATTAAACATTGATTTTATCATCCTTTTTGGGTAGATAATTTGATATATTCGTTTATCTTAAAAACTATCATGTGTAATGTGTACGAACGGGGGCCAGCTAAATACATATAAAATAAAGCAACAACGTGTTTTTATCAAATATTCTTTATGTAACAAAACACATAAAGAAATAAATTGGCTGTATTTGTTGAACCACTGTTCACATAATACCACCTCTTTATTTGACTTACCAGGAAAACTGTAGGTGAAATAAATATATTAAATATTGTTAAAGTGACAAAATGAATAAATAAACAGTCTTAAAGACAGAAATATAATTTTATTGTGATGGGAAGAATACAATAAGTGAGAGAAAATAAAACGAAATACTGTAATATAAAAATCACGAGCGAAGTGACAAGAAAATAAAAGCTGCGACACATCCGGTGACAACATCCGGTAAGAACATCTACACAGACATCGAACACGACGTTCCACGAGGGAAAGTCATAGCCTGCATCGTACACAAGGTCAGGTGTGAAGGTGCGCGAGTGTCCAGTGGCATCGAACAGCGGTGCCGGCGGCACTAGTTAAGAGACGTGAAGCCGGCCCTGTACGTGACGTCCTGGTCGCATATGGGCATATGACACACTGGGTGCGCTGCTGGCAGAAGTAGCACTCGTGTTTGTAGCACTTGAGAGAGGCGTTGGTGTCCAAGGCTAGCGACGAGTCCTCCTGGATCGCCAGGCAGCCTTCCGGAGCCACTTGTCCTTTCTTCGTCAACTGTTCAATACCACGTTTGATGTCGACGGTGTAGCTGATGACATAGTTGCGCAGACTGGCCGCGGCGATGTCGTGCGCCAACATGGCCGCGCGGGGGCCCACCCAGTCGCAGCACCGGGCACACGTAGCGGCGGTACTCGCACGCCGCCTCGTGCGCGATCTCTTCTGCCTCCGCTGCGAACGGCACCGTCTCGCGGCACCCGAGCTCCCAGTTCTTACCCCGTCGTGCTGCAGGTACACGGGGCTCCTCGAGAGGTACCCCTCGCAGCTGCCGCACTTCAGGTCTTCCAGGACGTCCGCTGGAATGTCCATGCTCTTCTCGTGCTGACTTATTTACAACCTAGCACAGAAAATCAACTATTAGTTCATTTATAATTAAAAAGCAACACAAATTCAGCAAAAAAATAAAGATGATAAAAAACGTTTAAAACTATAAATATTGAAACAAAACAAATTACATCCTATCTCACCTCATCGAACAAAAGAAAGCGCAATAATTCTGGGAATACCCTATTTCACAAGTACTTTGAAAAACTGTCTCTGTATTGAAAAAGTTTTGCAATTCTTCCTGAAAATTTCCGGCAAATTCACAATTGGTGTCGGAACGAAATGGCCCTAATCAAAATTTATAGACCTTTTGATTAACGTAAAATAATTTATTCGTATTATTTATATTTCTAATTTTATTCACAGATGAACAAAATAACTAGGCTTTATCGAGGGGTCAAAGTAGTTCGTGAACATATATTTTGACAGTGAACACTTGGAAATCAATCAATAGGTTTATTTTTAAACATACAACCTCTACTAGTTTCGACGTCTTCATCAGTTGCTGAATATTCTTAATAACAATTAACGTATTTTTTAGCTGTTAACCTGATGATGACCAAATAAATAAGTCGAAATCGATTGTCAATATGAATAGTAATTTAGTAGAGGTTGTTGGTTAAATTTTAAAGTTTACTTTATCATAATATGATATGTTCACGAAATTTTTGTATTTTGTAAGCGAAGTTATTTTGTTCAACTTCGACTGTGAATAAAATTATAAATATAACTAATACTAATAATTTATTATACGTCATCCAAAGGTATATGTATTTACTATATATTTGATTAATGTAATTTCGTTAAAAAAAAAATTAATATTTTGTCATAACTTGGGGTAGAAACAAAATTACTTGAAAGCAAATCGTCTACTCTTACAAATAAAATTTTGTCAAAATGTTTTATCATCCGCAGAAATGAAGATGCTATCGTAGAAAGTTCACCTTTAAATTGATGGCGTGTGCAAATGAAAGCGCAATAGTTCGGGGATTCCCCTAGACTGCTAATATAAATACTACAAAACACAAACACTAGGAATTTCTGCCATCACACGTTTAAAACGTTAAATAAAATATAAATTAGTTTCTACTGATAATCTTCAACAATTATAATT
This sequence comes from Poecilus cupreus, assembly GCA_963942605.1. Taxonomy (NCBI): domain Eukaryota; kingdom Metazoa; phylum Arthropoda; class Insecta; order Coleoptera; family Carabidae; genus Poecilus; species Poecilus cupreus. The sequence goes on from OZ012713.1 coordinate 38,552,209, forward strand.
AAACAAACACATCTCAACACACGTGACTCACGCCTACTCTGTTTCGTTTTCAGACACCACAGATTCAAATAAAATATAAACATAATTTATACTTACAGTGCAATATAGGCAATAGAAAACTTCCAAATTAAAATGAAATTCGTGAATTATATAAACACCAGTAAAACTGTAAAAACCAACAACACAATTTAATATCAAAATATTCATTAAATATTAATTTACTGAAATATTTCAAAATAACTTGATAGGGTTTCAGTAAACTACCACTTCCGGTTATTGGATTATCACCAAAAACTAATCAACTCTTCCAAAGGGGATACAATTGATATATACAAAATATCAATATTTTCAGTTTAGTAGTTTTTGAGAAACTGTAAATCCAGACTGACAGACAGACACACACACAGACATCATCGCGAAACTATTAAAATCTTATTATATGGATTCTAAAACGTGATCATCCACTGAAAACTCACTACACAATTTTTAGCATGATTCCTATACCTCCCTTACAGGATGTGGCGAAAGATAAAGAAATAATTTTTTTTCTTTTCTATTTTCTTATTAAGAATTAAAAATTATTGATCCTTTTTATGATTTAAAAAAAAAAAGATGTTTTATTCCTGATCTGATCTAAAAAAATCTGATGTAGCTAGCACATAACCTCCCGCCCAGTACAACTCTTAAACGATACAAAATAGTATTTGATGATACAGAAACATACTTTCTTATTTATTTATTTTCTATTTACATTTGAAAATTTTAATTTTATTTCGTATATTTGTTTAATTTTTTGACATATATCTCATTAAGAAAACAGTTTCATAATCAAAATGACATGTGTCACATTTCGTAAACAAATTTTTAAATGTTTCCATGCTGTACAAGGACTGCAAGATTTATTGTTACGATCACTGCCTCAGCCTTCTAATATTTTATATATTTTACATACTATGATGTTAATTTTGAAACTTGAATAATTAGTGTGTTGATTTGACTTGACAGTTCGTATTAATAAAATAGATTTATATTGAAACCTATTACTTCGTTTATTGCGTTTATTAAATTAAAACAGTAATAAACAAATGATACCGGTGACATATAGATTTTTTACTTACGTTAATAAATGTTTGATTTCGTAATTGCTAATTACTTATTAATAATAATATATTAATAATTTATAATAGCAATAGCAAATATAATTGTTATACAACCTCACATCATATTTTATCGTTGACATCAGAAAAAAAATCTTTATCTAATGGACTAAAAATTTATATAAATTACTATTTAAAAAAAAACAATTTTATTCTATCGTTTGAGAACCACTGATATAATTTTCTGTTTGTTATTTCTATCAAATACGGCCCTTTTTCCTGGTCATTTTGTCTATACAACATTTTTTTCTAAAGTCAGTAGTTCGCCTAAAAAAGCGACGATTGTTTTAAAGGAAACAGCCTGTATAATTTGCTAATACACACCGTGAATATTAAGCAAATGTAGTCTGTTTTAATTTCAAAATGATACATAATTGAAATTAGATATAGTTTTCAGAATACAGTAATTAGCCCTAACTGTATTTCTGGTTGGGTTAAGACTTGGGTTTTGAAATATTAAATGTGCAATAATTGTCTACTAAGTAGAGCTTTGTGAATTTGAACCTCTTTTAATCCCTTGCGCTAATACAAAGTTACAAAGACAAGTGTAATTAAACCAGATTAGCAAATGATGGAATGCACATAAATTATCCGAAAATACCTAGAAATTATGCTAACTGTACTTTGGTTTAAGATAAAGCAAATGAAAATACACACTAAATCTCTGCGTGTATTGGCTATTAGGTACAGTTTTGCAGGTGCGTAGGAACACCATTTTTCTTAGGGGGCAAATTTTTAATTACATGATTTCTGAAGATTACTACGGTTGCAAGAATTTCCAGTAAATCAAAATTTAATTGGCAGATATGTCAAAAATTCTCACTTCCGGTCCAAAAATATAACATATATATTTGTGGTTTCTCAATGACGTCTGTGTGGATGGATGTGCGTCTGTATGTTGTAAAACTCACGAACGAGAAAAAGTAACAAAATGTCATAATGGGCTCTTTGTGAATTTTTATTTTCAATTTTGTTTTATGAAACTTTATCTAAATTGAAGGCTGTCTACACTATATGTCTTAATTGTTATTCATTCATGACGTCATTTTAAATGTATTGTTGATTCTCAAACAGCAGAAATTGTAAATAATTGTAGTCACGTAAAGTCTATTTTATGTGTGTGCCATAGGCATAATATATGTTTGTCTTGTCTGGCAGCAAATCTAATTTTAAAGAATTTGGTGCCGCTATAATATTTGCGGGAATAGCAAAGTCTTCCATGATTTATTTCAAAAAGGTGAAAACTTTTACATAATTGTGTTTGTATGACAGATAAAATCAATTTTTTTTCATCGCCATCTTCGATGATACGATAAAGCTTTGAATATAACAATCGAACAGTATTATTTAATTCTTTTCGCGCTGCCGTCCGTCATTGATACAATTACATAACTCTAAATCGGTCGGAAATCATGTTTTTGTCGTACTAGTTCGACAAAAATTGCTAACTTTTTATGGTTATATGTTGGCATTACTTCACTAATTTTAGCTAACTTCTGACGCTAGAAATGTCAAAGTATTATATTGACATACAAATATTATGGCAATATATCTACAATTGAGTATTTACAATACAAGAAAACAGAATATTTATGGATTTTAAACATATTTGTAAGTAATTATAATTGAATTTGCAGTGTAAAATTCAAATAAAAATATGTAGATATTTTTGGTTATGATACTGGAAAATTAACATAATTGACATTCCAATATTGTGAAGTTAGCAACATAAAAAAATTCATGTCATTAAGAAAATGAGTAATAAATTAAATTTATTTATTAAATTTACATAAATGTTGGCGCGAAAAATCTTGTGTATCCCTCGGTTGGAAACTATTTTGCGAGTGCTCGTATTTTATTTGTAGGACTCGCCTACGGCTCGTCCTATCAAAATAAACTCGCACTCTCAAAATAGCAGTTTCCAACCTTGTGATACAAATAACTATTGTTTCACTAGATCGTGCTGCGCTTTGCTCAAATAAATGGCGTCATTGTTTTAAATGAAAGTGAAGAACATTTTAAAATACTACACTCTAAAGTACAGTTTGTCACGCAGCCAACGAACTTCTCGACATCGGCTTCATTCGTGGTCGCTCGTGTAAAAACGAAGTAAGCGTTATTTTATGTTCACTTCCTGTGTGAAGTGTGATCCTTTCTGTGCAGACATCTCGTGCAGAAAGTTGTATTGGTGGTTTTTACAGTTTTACTGGTGTTTATATAATTCACGAATTTCATTTTAATTTCGAAGTTTTCTATTGCCTATATTGCACTGTAAGTATAAATTATGTTTATATTTTATTTTAATCTGTTGTAATTTGGTATTTGAGTAAAGTGTCTGAAAACGAAACAGAGTAGGCGTGAGTCACGTGTGTTGAGATGTGTTTGTTTAGTTATAATTGTTGATGATTATTAGTAGAAACTAATTTATATTTTATTTAACGTTGTAAACGTGTGATGGCAGAAATTCCGAAGTGTTTGTGTTTTGTAGTATTTATATTAACAGTCTAGGGGAATCCCCGAACTATTGTGCTTTCATTTGCATACGTCATAAATTTAAAGGTGAACGATAACATCTTCATTTCTGCGGATGATGAAACATTTTGGCAAAATTTTATTTGGAAGAGTAGACGATTTGCTTTCGAAGTACACATGTCGCATCAAGTAATTTTGTTTCTTCCCCAAGGTATGACAAAATATTAAAAGTTTTTTTTTTAACGAAATTACATTAATCAAATATATAGTAAATACATATACCTTTGGATTGGCGTATAATAAATTATTAGTATTAGTTATATTTATAATTTTATTCACAGTCGAAGTTGAACAAAATAACTTCGCTTTGTCTTGAAAAATACAAAAATTTCGTGAACATATCATATTATGATAATGTTTGTAAACTTTAAAATTTAACCAATAACCTCTATTAAATTACTATTCATATTGACAATCGATTTCGACTTATTTATTTGGTCATCATCAGGTTAACAGCTAAAAAATACGTTAATTGTTATTAAGAATATTCAGCAACTGATGAAGACGTCGAAACTAGTAGAGGTTGTATGTTTAAAAATAAACCTATTGATTGATTTCCAAGTGTTCACTGTCAAAATATATGTTCACGAACTATTTTGACCCCTCGATAAAGCCTAGTTATTTTGTTCATCTCTGAATAAAATTAGAAATATAAATAATACGAATAAATTATTTTACGTCAATGAAAAGGTCTATAAATTTTGATTAGGGCCATTTCGTTCCGACACCAATTGTGAATTTGCAGGAAGTTTTCAGGAAGAATTGCAAAACTTTTTCAATACAGAGACAGTTTTTCAAAGTACTTGTGAAATAGGGTATTCCCAGAATTATTGCGCTTTCTTTTGTTCGATGAGGTGAGATAGGATGTAATTTGTTTTGTTTCAATATTTATAGTTTTAAACGTTTTTTATCATCTTTATTTTTTGCTGAATTTGTGTTGCTTATTTAATTATAAATTAACTAATTGTTGCTTTTCTGTGCTAGGTTGTAAATGAGTCAGCACGAGAAGAGCATGGACATTCCAGCGGACGTCCTGGAAGACCTGAAGTGCGGCAGCTGCGAGGGGTACCTCTCGAGGAGCCCCGTGTACCTGCAGCACGACGGGGCGGGGGTGTGCGGCCAGTGCTACGCCCCCAAGCACCCAGCCACCCTCAACATGCAATACCAGGCCGTAGCGAAGCTCCTAAAATTTCCATGTAAGAACTGGGAGGTCGGGTGCCGCGAGACGGTGCCGTTCGCAGCGGAGGCAGAAGAGATCGCGCACGAGGCGGCGTGCGAGTATCGCCGCTACGTGTGCCCGGTGCTCGGCTCCGCCCGCTGCGACTGGGTGGGCCCCCGCGCGGCCATTCTGGCGCACTGCCGCGGGGAGCACCCGGACCGCGTGCTCGACAACCCCTGCAGCCTCACCCACGACATCGCCGCGGCCAGTCTGCGCAACTACGTCATCACGGCGTTCCAGCTGCTGTTCCTGCTGCACACCAAGGTGTGCGTGGCCACGGGGAAGATCTTCCACGCGGTGCGCTTGGTGGGCGGTTCGAACCAAGCCTCGGACTACAGCTACACCGTCGACATCGCACGTGAAGACGAGCAGGTGACAAAGAAAGGACAAGTGGCTCCGGAAGGCTGCCTGGCGATCCAGGAGGACTCGTCGCTAGTATTGGACACCAACGCCCTCCTCGCCGTGCTGGGCGGGTTTGACGGCACCACGTTCACCGTCACTCTGAAGCGGAGGGTGAGCGCCGCGGCCGAGCAGCTGGCGCGGGCGGTGGAGAAGTGCCGCACCTGCAGAGCAGTGTTGACGTGCCCGGGTAGGTTGTGCGAGCGCTGCGCCCCCGCCAAGCGAGCCTGCAAGAACCGAACCCAGGGCCGGCTCCACGTGGCGGGTGAAACAGAATACCAAATACCAGTATTGTCTCTTAACTAGTGCCGCCGGCACCGCTATGTGCAAGTACTCGCTATCCGACTCACAGTTCGACCTCCAGGTGCGCATCCCGCTGTCGAGTGAACAGCTGCACATGTTCCGTTGCTCGGCGCGGGTCACTGACCCCGCCACTGGATACACGCGCACCTTCACACCTGACCTTGTGTACGATCTAGTGCGTGACTGGTGCATTGTATTTCAGAAAGACAACTTTCCCTCGTGGAACGTCGTGTTCGATGTCTGTGTGGACATTTCCAAGATAGAGTAAAATGAAAATAATAAATTTTAATTTTTTGTTTATTTTATTATAATTTTGTTCTAATACATTTTTTTTAAATATTTATCGTTGAATTCACATAACCAGAGCTTTTCAAGGACTTGTCCTCTTCGTGTTAGTGGAGCGCTCACACGCAGCAGTTGTTTTTACCGGATGTTGTCACCGGATGTGTCGCAGCTTTTATTTTCTTGTCACTTCGCTCCTGATTTTTATATTACAGTATTGCGTTCTATTTTGTCTCACTTATTGTATTCTTCCCATCACAATAAAATTATATTTCTGTCTTTAAGACTGTTTATTTATTCATTTTGTCACTTTAACAATATTTAATATATTTATTCAGTGTTACAAAGTGCTTGTTTCAGCTTCTTTTAAGTTGTTTTGGTCACCTACAGTTTTCCTGGTAAGTCAAATAAAGAGGTGGTATTATGTGAACAGTGGTTCAACAAATACAGCCAATTTATTTTTTTATGTGTTTTGTTACATAAAGAATATTTTATAAAAACACGTTGTTGCTTTTTCAGTCATTTTATTATTAATTTTATGTATTCGTTACATTTATTTTATATGTATTTAGCTGGCCCCCGTTCGTACACATTACACATGATAGTTTTTAAGATAAACGAATATATAAAATTATCTACCCAAAAAGGATGATAAAATCAATGTTTAATTGAAAATTAATAACAACTACATTTCGAAATTCGATAGATATAGTAGATTGAATTATTTAAAACTTTTGAAACATTTTGTTCAGTGTTTTTCAACTCGAAACACAACCAGCCGTCAAACACAAACTGCGCAAGAACTGCCGGTGATCCGCGTCCACCACCCGGTGTAGAACTTAGCCCTCGAACATGTACGTCTTCAGCAGCCAGGACGAAGAAGCAGATTTGCACAATAAAATAAAATGTATTATTATATTATCTTATTTGTTAACAGTACAAAATATCGAAAATAGTTTCAAATAAAAATTGTAGCCAATATTATTCGACATATTTTTTATTATAACAATTTTTTTGTAGCTCCATTATTTATTAAGATATTCTCATAAAACTGTTTTGGGCATCAAATAAACTACCACTTCCGGTCAAGAGTAGAAAATTTCGAAAAATGTTTCAAATAAAAATTGTAGCCAATACTATTTTACATCTTTTTGTATATAACAATTTATTTTGTATCTCAATTATTTACTGAGATATTTCAATAAAACTGTTTTGGGTTTCATCATATTCAAATTTCTTCACGAATTTCCACAATTAAAGGATTCTTTGCCACGAAGGCTAAAACATCCTCTTCTCTTGTTTCCGCCCAAAGATACGAATAACGCAAATAACTCTAGAAATTATAATTTCAATCATTTAAATTTATATTTGTTTTATTTCCTTACCTGACAAAGTTTCTGAATATCTGCTTTCAGTGGCATTGTATATCCTTGCAGGCTCATAATAATTCTTCTTGCTGGCTGTAATTAAAAATTACAAATTAAAATATTGATGTTAGAAGATTTCTTATGCGCACATTGTTCCTCATATTTGAAGGCTTCCTCTCCAACTTTGTCAAGATCTCTTTGTGACAATTTGGTTGCATTTGGAATATGTAATTCCATGTTTGTTTTGACTAGAGGGTTTTCATGGGCATCAATCACACTGGAAACAAATTATTTTAATTTTCAAATAAATTAGTTGGTCCACTAGAGTCACAAAATGGAAAATAAGTCATTTATGTTATAACTAGACTCAATCAAATCGAACTGAAATAAATAATGAAAGCAATTCTGTCATCATCAGTCGTAATCAATCGTTTGACTAAAATAATAATATAGCTTATTTATGTTTCTTCCTTGAATAAATGGTACGCATGTATGCTTGAATTATTTACCAGGAACAACTATTTACAATCCCTACTGTTTGAGATCCGCTAGACACAGCAACACTAACGTTACAATACTTTTAAAAAATCATTGCGGCTTAATGGATAACAATTACGACTTTTTACAACTGCAAATAGTCTTCAATTTAGATTAAGCTTCATAAAAAAATATTTTAAATGGTGAAAGACCTCATTATGTAGCTCCGAGTTAAATTTGTATATCTACATGGCCTTTTGTATAATTGTAACAGTTTTGTTTGTATATAGTGATTGTTATACCTGAGAACAGTTTCTCGTTGTTTCAGGAACTCCAGTGACAATTTCATACTTTTACTTAACGCTTCAATCATTTTTGCATTGAAGTAAGCAAATAATTCAACACAATTATCATGAATAGAAGGAAGGTTTATTTTCTCAGTTCTGTCAATTTCCTTGAAAAAAATAATAACACTTATTTAAAATAATTAGATATAAGTAAAAATGTACCTTTTTCGTCTGGAGCAGTAAGTTTAGTGACGGAAGTTATTGGTTTTGTAGCTCTTTCGGGCTCCGTGATTGAGTCCATGAACTGATTTATTAACTCGAAGACTGCTCTTTCTATCTATATTCAATAATTTTTTTCCATTAAAGTGATTTATTGGTTTAAAATCACTGTCCTGTCCACAGGTTCCACTACAATTATTTCCGATGATTAAAGAGTTTTATTCAAACCTTTTTTCTTCCAAATTGACAACTTACAACAAAATATCCAATGATCAAATTTTGAGGTTAACCTGACACAGTTAAGAATATCTTTTACAACCAGTCACTCACCGCCGTTCTAAAATTTTCTTTGAACCCGTGGTCTTAGCACATATTTTTTTTAATTCGTTTTTAAGCGAATTTAAATTCATATTAATAAATAACTGATGAGCAAACAATAAACTATACCAAACTTCGACTGTGCGCACCTCGCGGAGACATATCGAACTAAAGTAGTGTAAATGATCTACCAACAATAAAAACGCAAACACAGTTTTGACAGCTTTATTGACAAATAAAAAACACCAGATTTCATTTTATAAATTATTTATTGACAAAAACATAACATAACGAACCGATTAGTGAGTATTTAATTAAAATGGTATTTGTAGATGAGCTCCTGCCACTGCGTGGGCCATCAAAGTTTCTGCAGCTCGTAGTTACCGCGGTCGATCCAGTATCTAAACGGAAACAAATTGTTACTTTGTTATCTTAAGATAATTAAATTATTTTTAATTAACTTACCCTTTTCACTTTCTTTGTTTGGACCCCCCTTTCTGTAAAGAAAGTGTGACGATTTGCACTAACTAAGTAGAAGTAATATCGGCCTGTGTCCCCCGGTTCATCTGCTCCGGGGGCTCCTGGTCTTCTGGATCTAATTTTTTTGGAAGAAATTACTAAAATGTAGTAATTATACATAATATGTATTTAAATATTTACCAATGTGTCGACTTGACAGCAGATAGAATGTTCTCAGAGTCAAAAAAGCATTTCTAAACGTCACAATATGTATGTATTATTTTATTATACCTGTATTATAAAACGATAATAAATACTTACGTCATATTGAAATTTAGAACCAAATTGAAGACCGAAACTTGACAGCAAATTTTCACAACTATTTACTATTTACAACATTCATTTATTTAACTTGACAACCAATCAGTGCTAGCCTTAAAAAACATACATTTGTTTGGTTTCCAATATTGGAAACCAAACAATATGTATTTAAATATTTACCAATGTGTCTTTTTATAATTTGAAACTAATTACTAAATCCTATCGCCATCAACACCGAGCTTGATGGTCTAGGTGCTCTACTATTCACATGTCATTCAATACATACATGTGACAATTCAATCGTTTCCGTTTGCGAAGCCAAACCGGCTACCGTTTGTGTCGAAATACTTTTAATATATGAGAAAATAAAATACAATGTGCAAGAATAAATAATTAAATACTAACCTTGCGAATAAATAAACTTACTCTTTAAAATACACGTAAATACAAAACATAACCTAAAAACCTTCAAAATGTTATTTTCAACAATCATCAGTTGTTTTTTATTTCTAATCCTGCCGTGTTTGGTACTAAATTAAAAGTTTTATAGCACTGATTTAAAATCGAATTTTTAATTATTTACGAAATGTGACACATGTCATTGTCATGAAATACTATTGGCAACGAAAATGAACTCGTAGCCCTCTGGTGGCAAAATTATGAACTTTTGCTTTGGGTAATCATTTGTAGCGTACATGTTATATAGTGTGGTTATCGAATTAATTTTGTGCTATTTTCTTTTATTTTGTGTCTTATTTTGTATATATTCTTTCTCCTTTTCCATACCCTTAATGTTCTGTTATTATTCTGTAACATAATGTTGTGTATTTCAATTACAATTTAAAGATACACATTCTGACAAACATGTTTATTTTCATATTGAAACAAAACTCTATCCATAATAATCAAACGGACAATATTTACCTTGACAACTTAAGCCTACTTAATTTATATACATAACACATAAGTTTTCTGAAAAGCTCTTAGTATGGATTTTAAATCCAAATTAAAAGTGGCCAACACAAACTGTTGTGTTTATGAGTGTCATTCTCGCGCGGGAAAGAAAAAGGGAATAAGTTTTCATGCTTTTCCCAGAAAAGGTGAAAGAAAAGTGAAATTACCGAATAAATATGGTGAAACAGAGCTGGTGGACAAAAGAGCTGCCTGGATTAAACAAATTCGCACTGGTAAAGCAGTCACATCGTATATGAAAATATGTTCTCTTCATTTTAAGAAGGAGGATTACATTTTACCAGGTTTGTTCAGCGTAAATGTATGTTCGTGTTAGTGTTAATAATGATCAAATGCTGAAGAATATGGGAGAGGCAGGAACGTTACTTTTCCATGCAATATGTCAAAAAGCACTAAACACCGGGAAAATACCAAGAGACTGGAATATAGGTATTATTTTACCAATTTACAAAAAAGGAGACAGACTCAGCTGCAATAACTACAGAGGAATCACTCTCCTCAGTATCGCCTGCAAAATTTACGAAAGAATATTGGAACAGAAACTAAGATTAATAACAGAGTCACAATTAGAAAATTCGCAGAGTGGTTTCCGAAGAGGGCATAGCATCCAGGATCATATCTTTACCCTGAAAGAAATAACAGACAAAACACTGAAACAAAATAAAGAGACTTATATGGCTTTCATTGACTTGGAAAAAGCCTTCGACAGAGTCCCGAGAAACATGATCTGGGATATCCTGGAAAAAAGGAAAGTACAGTATCAATTAATAAACGCGATACAAAGCACGATCACAAACAATATAAATTATGTAAGAACAAAACAAGCACGGTCGGATGATTTCTATACACACGAGGGACTAAGTCCGGTGTTATTTATTATATTAATGGACGAAATAATCAAACAATGTAGGACAAAAATGATCAAACTACACGTAGGTTATAGAAACCTGGAAAGAACACATATCACAGAATGCGCATTCGCAGATGATGAAAAATACAATATGAAAATAAACTTCTCCAAAACAAAAGTTACGGCAATAGCTAAAAGGGAGATAGAAATGAACATAAAAATAAAGGATCAAAAAATAGAACAAATTAGTAATTTCAATTATCTGGGAGTGACGATAAACAGCAGAGGCGACCAAACAGCAGATATAAACAAGAGAATAGAGAAAACAAACAAATTGTACTACTCCATGGCAAATACTTTCCTAAACAACAAGGAAATTTAAAAAAAAAAAAAAAAAAATCACCATATACAAAACCATTTACCTGCCTACACTTATATTTGGCAGCGAATCATGGGTATTATCGAAAAAGCAAGAAAGTCAGCTGCAAGCCACGGAAATGAAATACCTCAGAAAAGTGGTAGGGGTAACGAGGAGAGACAAAATAAGAAACCAAAACATAAGGGAAGAACTAGACATAAAATCACTTAAAAACAGCATTGAAGAAAGACAGCTACAGTGGCTAGGACACCTCTTCAGGATGACGAGCGACAGACAAGTCAAAAAGATATGGGAGACACGCATCACGAACAAGAATATAAGAGGAAGACCGAAGAAAACATGGGACAACCAGATGAAGGAAATACTGGAGAAAAAAGGAATATCTTGGACCGGAGCCAAAACCTTAGCAAAAAATAAGAAGAAATGGGCAGACTTCGTACATGGCTAGAAAAAAAAAATAACACACACGGAAATGATTTACAAATTTACTAATGATTATTTAACGTTAAGATACATAAGACAAAATGTAAATATCATACAAATGTAATGTAAATACACCTATACACCCACGGGTAGAATAGGTATATCTGATTATATATATATATATATATATATATATATATATATATATATATATATATATATATATATATATATATAATTTAATTTATCGGAGTATTCATTTTAATAATAAGTAATTATTGCAACACTGAAAAGCAAGTTTTTATTTGTTATCAACATCTCTTTCGCCTTGCCATGCTTTACATTCTATTACAGAATGACGTCACGATTTTGCAATCGCGAAACTTCAGAAAGGAAATTATGAATGAAAAGTTGAAAAATTATAAGAAATATTGAATAATATGTGACTGAAATGATCTAAATTTTTATGATTTGTAAAAAAACACAACTTTTTTTTAAAAGTGTATGACCCCATTTTGAGCAACGCAGTGTTGGCAACCGTTAAATAATTATTGTACAATTAGGATAATTTTGGCAGATATATTGACGTACTATAGTAAATTTGGACGTAACATGAAACAAAATTTTCAAGAAGAATTAACTAATTAATTCCGATGACGAAATTGAGGACAAAACACATAATTTTGAGTGTTATTCACTTCTCGAGGTTGGCAACACTGACTGTCAGTTTCAATTGACAACTGACAGATGTATAAACTTAACCTATATTGTAATTTTTTTACAGTTTTTTCGAGTTTTAGATTTGAAATAAAACTTAATGTGTACCTCGGCACTGAAGTCCTTTTTTATCACTCACATGGTTTATTCGTGATAAAAAATTGATCTTCACTGCCTTGATACGTAAATAACTATATTATTTTGTGCTTCATCAAGTAGTGCATTATGTATTTAATAGCAAGTATTTGTTTTTGATAATTCCCTGGCACTAGTATTTGATTAAAAATAGCATTTATTTAATTAATACCCAAATGAAGGAAATTACGATTAGAATAACATTTATTAGATACAGAATTTTTTCTCTACAAAAAACCAGTATTTGAAAAATTCAAATTTAACATTAAATCACTATGATAAAAACTATGTAAAGTTTTGAATCATTCTCAATCACTCCTTTGTTAACTGAACAAAAAACAAACAAAAAATGAGCATGCAAATAGAAGAAATTTGTTTCATTCGAACATCATGCACATAACCTATAAACAAAGTCCATGCACAAAAAAGTAACCAATCAATGATTACGTGTTTTATTTTAGTGTTAATTCAGAGTAGACCACTTGCACCCATAAAATACTACATTGGCAACACAAACCGTATCTACCTGGTTGGCCATGCGGCACCGCTCCCATTTGCTCATGACATCGGCCACCTTCTCCTCAGCCATGACGTGCCCAGCACCTCGTAGATAGCGTAGCCGAGCGCGTTTTCCTGCAGGCCGTCCATGAAATGGACACGGGGCGGCGATTGATGGTGCAGATGATTTCTTCGCGAGATGGAGGCCATTGGCGACGGCGGGTACCTTGCGTTTTCTACAGACACTGGAACGTCACGCTATGTCCCACTTAGTGGGGTAGCACGCACCCAGAAACACAGTCAACCAACAATCAAACATTCCTATCCTGACACACCACTTCCGCCTCGTCCACATTCACACATGCTCGTTTATTCTTCACACTCGGAATCATTCGTTCACGCAACTAACCATCAATCAGATCCAACCAGTTATTCCTCGGACGCCCACACAATATATTAGTTTCACCAACCTTTCATTCGACATTCGCTCAACATGTCCAAACCACCTCAACTGACTCACTCCCACTTTCTTAACAACATTCTTCTCAATCTTACATTCACCATACACCAATGTATTCCGTATACGATCACGTCTAGTATACCCACACACTCTTCTCAAATATCTCATTTCTACAGCAGTTACACGTCGTTCATGCTTCTTCATCCACACCCAACATTCAGAACCATAATAATAATAATATAATAATATAATATTTTATTTATTCCCTTCGAAAATATTTTACATTTTATGGGAAGCGTCACACTTGTAGATGAAAATAACAGTATTCTTACAATAGTATGGGAATATATACATAAATATATATCACAATATGAGAACTAATTTAAATTATTGTTATTAACAGTACTATAAATACAAAGTATCACAGTACAAAATAATAATAATAATGTAAGCGTAGCTTTAGAATATCAGCAATATTAAAAAGTATCACAATATGAGATAGATATGGTATCACAGTATGAATAATATTCATTTAGATTATAAAAGCAGTTATTGAGAAGCATATTTTTAAATTTAATTTTAAAGCTATTTAATGTTATACAATTTTTTATTTCTGCCGGTAACTTGTTAAAAATTTTAATACCAATAACAATGGGAGAGTTTTTGGCACAGTTTGACCTACAAAAAGGGGTTCCAAATTCATTTTTCCTTCTTGTGTCGTACTCATGGTGGTCTTTATTAAAAATTAAATTTGTTTTATATTGAAAAATAAATTTACCTATTTCATATAAAAAAAGACAAGGCAAAGTTAGTATGGCCAGATTTTTAAATATGTCTCTACCGGATTCTGATCTCTTAGATCCAGTTAAATATCTTACTACTCTTTTTTGAGTTATAAATACTTTTTCAGCAAATGTTGAGACGCCCCAAAAGATGATGCCGTATCTCAGTAGTGACTCTACTTTAGCGCAGTAAAACGTTAGTAATTGGTTTAAAGTTAAAAATTGCTTTAGATGCCTAATTTGAATACATATTACATTTAATTTAGTAATGACAATTTCACACTGTTGCTTCCGTTTAACATTCTCATCGAAAATCATCCCGAGTACTTTTGAGGACTCTACTTGTTTCAAATTATTATTTCCAATTATCAAGTTAACATTAATAATGTTTATGGCTTGATGATTATGGAAATGAATATAGTTTGTTTTTGAGTTATTTAAATGGAGTAAATTTTCATTACACCAGAAATGCAATTTCTCTAAGTTTTCATTGCATCTTTGTTCTAGAGATACATTATTTTTATCTGAAATAACTAACGTCGTATCATCTGCATACTGAGTGATTATAGTGTCACTGCTAAAAATGAAGTTCAGATCGTTAATATAAATAATGAATAGAATAGGCGCCAAGACGCTGCCCTGCGGCGCCCCAACATTGCTGACCAGGGGTGTCGAGTTTGTTACGGAATTATTATTTTGAATACACACATATTGTCGTCTATTACTGAGAAAGCTTCGTATCCAGTTCAGAGGTGCACCTCTTATGCCAATATTTTCTAATTTGGCCATAAGCCTGTCGTGGTTGATGCAATCAAAAGCCTTACTTAGATCGCAGAAGATTGCCACTGGAAATTCTCCACGATCTAAGAAAGTAATAAATTTGAGCGTAGATAATAATAATTTTTATACACAATATTAACTTACAGCTGATATGCTTTATCGGCAGAAACAAAAAATTATGCAGCTATACAGAACTGATTTCTACAGTTATTGTTCAATATTTGACAATTTATACGCTACACAACTTCAACTATTTACACGTTAGAATTAAAAAATAAACGAGCCTCTTTTCCGCCCGCGAGAGCTTCCTCTCTTTCCGGTCAATCAAGAGGGACTCATGTTGAAATGGGTCATTGTTCAATCCCTCCCAACACAATTTCGTAACATCTTTCACCGAAAGATGCGCATCAAGATTTCATTCATCCACAACTCGATCAGCCATTTAAAGCTTATTTATAACCGGCTTTAAAATTTAAAAACTCTCATACTTTGTTTGTCGTATCTTTTCTTCTCTAGACAGTTATCCATTACGTTTCTATACACAAAACACTGTTTTTTCTGTCCGTATATGAAAATCAACAAATTGATCAGGAACATAAAAAAACTCAATTTTAAACGTTCATAAAATAAAAACTACACAGGCTATTAAAAATCTGATTAGACTTTGCGATTCCTCGGACTTTAATTAGGAACTTACCAGAAACTCATTGATATATTCCACGAATTACACATTAACTAGATCATTTTCTAAAGAACCACTTTGTCAATCAGCAACTCCAAAAATCCAAATTTTCATAAAACAAAATCTAGCCAAGCTATTGAAAATTTACTGGAAATAATTTAATTAATGTAACTTTGCCTCTGTAAACTACCACTTCCGGTTGATGTTCTTCCAAAATCTAATCAGCTAGCTTCATTTAATATAACATCGTCTCACACAAGAAGAATTCACCGTGTAAATAGTGCGATAGTATGCTAGACGTTGACCTACTAACATACAAAGGAAAATCGATAATGTTGAAAAGAGATAGAGAATCGGCGGCTAACTAGTACGACAAAGAAGGAATGTGTTGCAACTTTACGTATATTTTGCTCTATGTTCAATAAGGTTAGTTTGGTGAACAGATATAACTTTAAGATTAGAATGTTTTCTTCTCTTTAGTAGGTTTGGGAACATTGCTTAAAAGACGTGTGAGAGATGTTTTCTTCAAGTTATAAAGTAGAAATAATCATATATTACATTATTTACAAAAATCGCAAATGCAAATCTAATAAATATCAAGTTAACCTAACTTGTAAACGTGAATTGGAATGTGACAGTTTTATAAGTGCACAGACAGGTATTGTACGATGTATTTATTTGCATATAATTCTTCCAAAATATATTTTATTTTTGTCATATGTGACTTTGATTTTTATTGTCTTGAATAAATATATTTAAAATATGTATAAATAAAACATGTGGTGGCATCTAACGGTTGTGGCCGCAATTATAATTACTATGGCAAACACTGTACCATTTTTTACCTTTGAGTTGATCTCTGTTGTTTTAAATTGTTTATGATTTCGATAAAGCCTTTAAAATAATTATTGAATATTTAATGGCATATAAAATTAAATGTAAGATTTGATAGGATAAGCTTTACAAATAGCAATTGCCAACTCATACACAGTGGTGCTAACTTAGGGATTTTTGACAACAATAGGGAATTAGGGAATTTTTAGTAAAGTCTAGGGAATTTTACAAGTTAGTATGATATTTAACTAAGGTACTAGAATATTCTTCTAGAGCTCTAATTTAACTAAGGCACTAGAATATATGAGTATTCTCATCCGCCATTTTGGGTCCAAGTGTCATAAATAAAACAAAGTATTGGAATCCAGTTACTTTAATTCTTTTCTGTCAAATTTCAAGTTGAAATTGATTAATAATTGTAATATATCATTCCTTCAATTATTATATTTCATATCTAACAGGTAAGTGTACAGAATACTTTCTAATATATTACCGTATGATTTGTGTAGCTGGATTTTACAGAATTTCAAGAAATATGTTTTCAAATTTGACAGATACAAATTTTAAATGTTTTTTTTTTTTTAAGTAACTGGATTCCAATAACTTGTTTTATTTATAACATCTGCACCCAAAATGGCGGACGAGAATACCTACATTCTTCTAGAGCTCTAGTCAAACATACGCGTCGAAAGAACGAACCCTTTATTTTTTTAAAAAACAGCAAATAAGGTTCGTGCAGATGACGTCACAACATGGCTACTGTCAGTTGTTTGATAGGCAGGCAGTGATTTACATCCAGAAGCGAATTTTTATGTTTAGAGAATTAGATTAAAAATAATAATTTTGTGAATATTTTTTTACACGTAAAGTTGAAGGTACCTATGAAATACTTCTTATGTATATACTTATTTATTACTTTGCAGTAGAAATGCTAGTAACTTGCTGCATAGTTGGATGCAGTAGTAGAACAAATAGAGACAATGTGTCGTTTTTTAGAATACCAAATGTTATAGATATCAATAAAAATAGAAAATGAAATGAAAAATGCAGGAACCAAGCTTATGCATTAATGTATTAATTATAGCATGTAATAATGCAGTGAATAACACTAGGAAAACAAAATTTACAATTATTTGAAATGCTTGGTAAATAAATATCAAGTAATATTGATTGTTAGTATTTATTCAAAATTTTAGTCATTCTATATCATGGTTACTATTTAAAAATACATTACAATGGTTCCAAATGGCATTGCCTGGATTTTATTAACCTAACCACACTTATAAAATTTATACGCATCTAGGCTTTTATTTATGCTCGTAATTCTCCCTGTGTTTAATCACTTTTTGCATATAATAAAAATAAATAATTAGTAATGTCTATAAACGTCACTTTGGGAAATTTTTTAATACAAACACACTTTTCTTATCTATTTGATAGGGTTCTACATTGTCTATTAATGATATTTTCTCTAAATATCTAGCCGGACATTCTTCTCCAGAGTAAAACAATAATCATTATACGAAGACAAACATAAAATTTAGTAAACACCACAAAAACAGTAGTAAATCGAAAACAGCCGATACATTCAATAGCAGAATTCACTTTGTTTGCCTACCAAACAGCTGCCAGTAGCCATTTTGGTGACGTAACTGCACGAACCTTATTCTGTATTCTTTATTTATTTTCATGTTCTTTATGGTCCAACTATCTCCATTCGTCAAAATATCATGGATTTTTTACAGTGACTTGTACATTGCAATGTCAGATGAAGAACATATTTTCGTTGGGTTCGTTCACTCCCATGAATTTTGTTTTGCAAATTCAAATTTCAATAAATTATTTCTTACAATTATTCTTATCGAAAAACAAAACAATTATTACTGTGAAGTCTTTGAACATTCTAGTATTTATATATGTGGATGAAAAGGATAACTGAAACATTCAACTATAAAAAAATATTCGTTGAAATCTAGTTGGTCAAAAATTCAGAATTTTGATACTGAATTTCTAATTCCCATGAACGACGACAGCAATGAAAATAATTCGTATATTTATAAATATAATCGTCTATAACATACTAAAATTATTTTACATTTGAATTTACAGTTTTTGAGAAACAAATAAGAATATACCAAAAAACACACTTTTTGGTATATTTTTATTTGTTTCTCAAAAACTGTAAATTCAAATGTAAAATAATTTTAGTATGTTATAGACGATCATATTTATAAATATACACATTATTTGTATTACTGTAGTCGTTCATGGGAATGTGTGACATATATTTGACTACTTTGAAAATTATGTTCATGTATAATATGTACACAAAATTGGCATTTTAAAATTTATTACAAAACTTTGGACTTTTATCTACAAACGTAGGTATAAAACATTATATGTTTCATTTATTATAATAATGATATATTGTTTCAAAAAAGTCATGTTCATCTTGCGCTATCTTCAGCCCGTATGGTTCACCTTAAGGTGAACCATCCGGGCAAATACGGGGTGAAGATAGCGCAAGACGAACATGACTTTTTGGAAACAATATATCATTATTATAATAAATGAAACATATAATGTTTTATACCTACGTTTGTAGATAAAAGTCCAAAGTTTTGTAATAAATTTTAAAATGCCAATTTTGTTTACATATTATACATGAACATAATTTTCAAAGTAGTCAAATATATGTCACACATTCCCATGAACGACTAAAGTAATACAAATAATGTGTATATTTATAAATATGATCGTCTATAACATACTAAAATTATTTTACATTTGAATTTACAGTTTTTGAGAAACAAATAAAAATATACCAAAAAGTGTGTTTTTTGGTATATTCTTATTTGTTTCTCAAAAACTGTAAATTCAAATGTAAAATAATTTTAGTATGTTATAGACGATTATATTTATAAATATACGAATTATTTTCATTACTGTCGTCGTTCATGGGAATTAGAAATTCAGTATCAAAATTCTGAATTTTTGACCAACTAGACTTCAACGAATATTTTTTTATAGTTGAATGTTTCAGTTATCCTTTTCATCCACATATATAAATACTAGAATGTTCAAAGACTTCACAGTAATAATTGTTTTGTTTTTCGATAAGAATAATTGTAAGAAATAATTTATTGAAATTTGAATTTGCAAAACAAAATTCATGGGAGTGAACGAACCCACAAAAATTTGTACTTCATCTGGACTCTGCAATGTACAAGTCACTGTAAAAAATCCGTGATATTTTGACGAATGGAGGTTGTTGGACCATAAAGAACATGAAAATAAATAAAGAATACAGAATTTGCTGTTTTTTAAAAAAATAAAGGGTTCGTTCTTTCGACGCGTATGTTTGACCTTAATTACTTTATATCAATGTCGCCATTAATTTACCCTGTGTTTTGACATATATACTTGTTATATAATTTAGTAGTTATGTGAGCGGAGAACGTTTGTTATGGTAAAATAACGCAACACAAATTTTATTCATATTGCAAATCTAGGGAATTCCAGGGATATTTGGTCGATGGTTTAGGGATTATTTGACTAACTCGGTTGGCAACACTGCTCATACATAACCTTAATTTCAGTTTTCACGAATATCAACAAATACTTGGATGTGAAACAATGTCAGTCAGAAGGAAAAATATTAATTGCAAAAAGACTATTTCGACGTGACAATAATTCTTCAATTCCTAATAATGCAGTAAGTATTACTTTCAATGTGACGTTTCATTTTTTGTATGAATTTATTTTATTTCAGTCAATCCAAACTGTTCAGAACAGAAAGAACAAAAAACCAAATATCCAAACTGTACGTCATCTCAAGAACAATGTTAGTTCAACTACAAAGAATTTGGCTGAACGTCGACTGCAAAACTTACGACATTCGGAAGGTCTTCCGGGACTTGCTTCTGCATCAAATCGGTAAAAATGAATCCCTTTGTCTCTTGAAACAATTCTGAAATAAATATTTGAATGAAAGCAGCCCAAACGTACGATCGAAATCAGAAACTTGTACTTGTGAAAAAGTTCCCGACAAAGCGGAAATTGAAATTGACCTGGGCGAGGAAATGGGTTGAACTGTTTGAAAGTTGAGGTTATGTGGTTGTGTTTGTTAGTCCCAGATGGAATCCGTGACTCGCTGAACTAGAAGACGTTGTTGAGGTTTGCTGGTTCGATGCCAGGTGATGACATTATTAAATCGTTGAAAGCTACGCGATGAGATCTGTTACTAACTAGACTGAAAACCAGCAACGAATGCTACACAGAAAATACAAGAGATTCGACAGGAAATCGATCAAACTAAACCGGAAGTGGAACAAGTGACAAGAATTGAAACCAAGTTGAAGCATTGAATAGGTAAGTAAGTAACATGTAATAATAGTGGAACAAAGAAGAGTGCGCGTTCCACTACACTATGTGTCAGTGGTTACGAGAGAGACAGCCACATTTCTTTGCTCTCTCATCCCTCCATCTAACCTCTATTTCGCGGTTCATTCTGTCTCTATTCGTTGCCGTGTTTCATTCTCTGTCTGTCTGTCATTCTGTGGTTCGTCATTGTCTCCGCGTCGTACATCAGCATCGGTGTCTGTCTGTCTGTCTGGAGTTACGGTTTCTCAAAAACTACTAAACGGAACATTGTGATATTTTGTATATATCAATTGTATCCGCTCTGGAAGAGCTGATTAGCTTTTGGTGATAATCCAATAACCGGAAGTGCTAGTTTACTTGAAGCCCTATTTTAAAATTATTTTAAAATATCTCAGTAAATTATCATTTAATGAAAATGTTATTAATGTTTAAAATATTATTATCTATAATTAATGTTTGCAACATTTTCCTCTCACTGTCGCCATTTACGAGTTACAACACGTTATGCCTATGTCACATCTGTGTGATTCTGTGCGATGTTCGATGAAACCGAGCGGCGTGCAATAAAAAACCGTTCAGGAGGTGTCACACTGGTATAACAAAGTCATACGAAAATGTTCCCTTCTTTAGATTAGTCTCTATATGCGTCACTTGTTTTGACATATAGATAACCTATATTTTAATGGAAATAACAATTAAACGTGTTTGTAATGATTTATAGTTATTGTAATTTGGCCCAAGTAAAGCACTTCTTTACGTATATAATAATTATTGGGCATTAAAATGAGTTGAAGCAGTAGAAATTCAGAAGAAATATATATTTTAATATCAGGCTGTGCATATTATATACACAATAAAATTTGAACGAAACATAAAAACAAAGATCAATAAGGTCTAAGAACTTATTAAGGAAATAAATGAAATTATAGAGCTAGAATTTTATTGTACACGAATTCAGATTACACGATAAAGAAGCGTATAATTTTTTTAAGATGATATTTATTTTAATTAGTTGCTTAATATCGTGTCTTCCGTGACCAGTTGATTTACCCCATTTTTTTGACATCTACTAAATAAAACAAAATTTAATATATCATATTTCAGTTAATAAAATAAACAACTTACGTTCAGAATGCTTTACAATTTCACATTCACGCCCCCCTTTACACAAAAAATAACAAACAAAACATTACACACAAGAGCTAAAAAGATTGTTATTCTAGAATTATCTATTATAAAAATGTAACAAAAAATTAACCCCAAAAATATATAAACAAACAATTAATTTGTACACTTAAAACACCACACTAAAAGAAAATTAACTAAATAATGTAAAACTATATTGACAAACTAAATAGAACACCCTTGTAGAATACTACGTAAAATAATAATATTAATATAATAAAAAATAAAAACGAAAACAAATGACAGAAACTGTAAAGGGGAGTGAATATAGATGCAACAAAATTCATCGTAGTGAAACCAGAAGCGAACGGTTTATCGTACTTTCTATTTTTCATCTAGCACCGCCTGGTTTCATCGTACATCGTACAGAATCATATAGATGTGACACCGGCATTAGTTAGTGGTGGTCCGTGTTCGATAAGAAATCAATGGCGGGCGGGTGGTGCTGTGCTGCCCATTTGTTGTTGTTCCATCTGGCGGTGCGCGTACAAACTAAACGCAAGTGATTTCCTGAACAAAATGTGTAAACATGTATTGAAACCGGAAGTGGAAGTTTGAGCGAATGTCGAAGGAAACGAATATGAGCGGGTGAGATTGATTCATCTACGAACACGTTGCTGGAATCACACATTCAAATCATCGTCTGCATTCTAATACTCACTTCAAATAATTCCAAACAAATTAACCGCAAGTAAATAAAGCACTAATAAGTGAAATAATATTTTTGACAGATAAGTTGAACAGTGGTTTAACACAATGGTAAACCAATAATCTAGTGCCAAAAGTACTGCCAACGTCTGAATAATGTTTCCAATTCTTGTTACTTTTCTTCCTAAAATTACAGTTCAGTTTTGTTATTTACACAATATTTAATAAATATTCAACTCATTTGTGAGTGTAGAAGAAGATTATTGATTTTGATGTGCGATTCATTAAATTAAAAACAATGACACTTCATAGTTCACACTTTTGCCACCGATATCGCGACAGTAGTTGAATTTTTTCTCTGATTAGTTTGACGGAAGTAAAGTGTAATTTGAAAAGAAATTCAATACGGAATTATTAAAAATGCAGTGTTAATGTGTTTTGCTGAGTACAGAAGTGTGCGTGGGTGAAAAATGTGTATTTGAAACATCAAATTGAACCATTCAAGTTTCATCAACAAGACACATGTCTCTAGCGGCATTTTGAGATAAATAGACGGATAAAAAATATCAGTAATCTTTAATAAGCGATGAAAATGATCTGTGAAAAGTTGGTAGAACATTGAGATAGAAATAGATTGTTTATATATTGCTGTTCGCCTACTCTTTATTTAAAATATGTTTTACCGTTAAAATTCAAGTAGTAGGTCAAGGTTTTCTTATGTTTTAGTTTTTATTTTTAATTGTTGAGAGTTTACTTATTTTACGTCGTTATGTATTTTTGTTATTCAAATTGCTAAATTTTCCAAATAAACATCGTTTCGTTGCAATTCTATTTGATTGTGTAAATAGATGTGAATTTCACGCTGGTGACCGCGCAGCTTATGATCTTCAAATCGACGTGTCTTGTGCCAAGCGAGGGACCCGCGATGCGCCCCGCTCCACCTGCAGCGCCCCCGACAGAGAGTTCGGCGTGTACCTAGTTTCCGATGGTAGAACAAGTAAGTGCACAGTATTCCTAGATTGCAGAGCATTTAACTGGCAGGTTCATGAAGGGGATTAGGGTTAACTTTATTCTTTCATCATCTATAACTTTGTTTCTAAATTAATTGTATTATCAAAATGTGTCAAAGTTTATTCAAACCAATCTTGATTACAACCTTAGTGAATAGTTTTTAGTTGGAAATATATAATTTAGAATGTGATCATTTTTTGTATATTTCAGAAAATGTCGGATGGCGATAGACCGGCCCATCGGGAACTGATCGGAGAGCTTTGTAGCAGCGAGCCACTGGCTGCAACACTAGAGACTGCCTTGGCGGGAGCTGATCGGAGAACCTTGTAGCAGCGAGCCACTGGCTGCAACACTCGAGACTGCCTTGGCGGGAGCTGATCGGAGAACCTTGCAGCACCGAGTCACTGGCTTCACCACTAGAGACTGCCTTGGCGGGAGCTGATCGGCGGACTGCGAGTCTAGCAGAGCGGACAGCTGTGAGTGCAACTAGTGTTAGTGTGTATCTGTACAATTAGAAGAGACAGGAAGTTCAATCTTGACCACTGGCTTGGTTCACAAGTTGTGTAATCTTGGTTGTTTCGCTCGGTTTGTTCGACTGCTGATGACAGCCTCGTTGTATTGAATTGTAATTCCATTCACGGTGGATTGGAATCGGGTGCAGAGTTGGCACTTCCTGGTTTCCATCTTGGATGGTGCGTTGCTTTTGGTAAACTGGCAAAGTCTAGGGAAATGTAGGAATCGCTGAAATGATGTCTGTGTGTGTGGATAGCTGGATGATAGTTTACTAGACACCCGAAACAATAAATTCCATTTTTACACACGAGAGGAAAGCGCTTGTTTTCCTCTCGATAAAACACAGGAACACAGAATGCACTTGTACAATCATTAATTATTCTCTTGTTTTGTATTTGTACATTTCATGGCTGACTATTTTTTTACTCTCAGCTCAAAACATACAAATGTGGCAACATCTCTTTAACTTTATGAAAAACAGTAAATAAGAATATAATAAACTTGGTTTATGTTTGCTTTGACGTCCCAACCCTATTTACAATGATGATACTGGCTAATTGATAAGAGTCAAAAGCCACGTCTGAGTGAAATAAATGACCCCCTAATAATGTTGTCCCCGCCGTGCAATGACGCCCCGCTCTTCCTCGAGTTGGAAGATCGTTTTCCGTTTGCACAGAATTCTTACTAAATCCTATCGTCACCAACACAGAGCTTGGTGGCCTAGGTGCTCTTGTTTCATTCAATTATTTTTAATTAACTTACACTTTCAATCAGTCTGGACCCCCCTCTCAATATAAAAAGGGAGGTCTATATCAGTGTGTCGGGAAATACAAGTCGGTGTAGTATCGTCCGTTATAGTAGCTCGACTATTGGATTGAACAACTGCCTGAGACCCCCGGCAGATCTGCTCCGGCGCCTCGTCTTCACAATCTAATTTTTTTGGAAGAAATTACTAAAATGTAGTAATTATACATAATATGTATTTAAATATTTACCAATTTGAAACTAATTACTAAATCCTATCGCCATCAACACCGAGCTTGATGGTCTAGGTGCTCTACTATTCACATGTGACAATTCAATCGTTTCCGTTTGTGTTTGAACATATTTGTTTCTAATGTTTCTGGAACAAATATCTCAAATGTAATAATTATGCAGTATATAAATATGTATTGAAATAATTACCCAATTTTCTTTTCAAGTTTCTAATTTTCTTTTTATGCCATTTAATTTCTGTAATAAAAAATGTAAATAATGCATTCCATGTACA
This sequence comes from Poecilus cupreus, assembly GCA_963942605.1. Lineage (NCBI taxonomy): Eukaryota > Metazoa > Arthropoda > Insecta > Coleoptera > Carabidae > Poecilus > Poecilus cupreus. The sequence goes on from OZ012713.1 coordinate 38,578,071, forward strand.
GCTTGGAAACACTTTTAAATTTAATTATTTACGAAATGTGACACATGTCATTGCCATGAAATACTATTGGATTATCACTGAAAACTAATCAGCACACAGACATCATCGCGAAACTAGTAACAGCGTATTCTAGGGACCCTAAAACGTGCTCACTGAAAACTCACTAGCATTTTGTAAGCAATGGCAATCATTTCCTAGTGACACTTCCCGGAGTCGCCGGTTTACCAATGAGTTTTTGTAATAGTTTAAGATGTACAAACCTTTCAAGGGTTTTCTTGTATTTATTTATTTTTGTTTAAATATGTTTCATGTAAACTTAATAAATTATGTACGACTGTAAAAATAATAAAACCTACCTTTCAATTCAAACATGTTTATTTCATTGTCTTATTTTCGCTAATAAAAACGACTTGAAAATAACATAACCTAGAAGCCAAAATGTCTAACACCAATACTACCGCATAACATTAATTCAAAATGTGAACATCACGCTAAATTCATTGGTTCAGTTCTCCAGCTTCAATTTCGACTCATTTCGTAACAATTCATTAAAAAACTATTCAAATTATTGATAAAAAATCACTACATTTCACTGGCTGTTTCACACTTTCAAATTGTATGTCTCATACATTAAAATGGTTGTACAAACTTTAATAATCACTTCTGTGCACATAAATATGTCCATAAGTTAATAATTATTGAGTAATTCATTAAAATAAATAAGTAAATTTATGTGAGACAGTGACAGATCATTTTGGCGCCATCTCTGTAAGTATCCATGAACTACGATGCTCAATCGATCGTCCGTTACATTTATTAATTTATAATTAAAATTTGTATTGATTACTAAATGAATTATTTGTTAATATAGTATAATATTAGTATTATATTGTATAAATATACAGGTAAATAAAGATGACATAATTATTTGACAGGCAAGACTAACACAGTGGTAGATATTTCGGGACAAAAATACTGCCAACTTGTACAATAAAGTTACCATTATGAACACAATTTATTTTCTTTACTTATATCATTTTATTTATTTCCGTTAATTACTCGATAATAACAATTAATTCACGTATTTATGACAATAGAAATAATTGTTATATTAAAATAAGAGTAAGTGACAGTTCGTAGTTTACGCGTTTAGACGCAGATGTCACTAGCGGTAAATATCAACTGTCACTAGTCCATTTCCTGCTGTCAAAGTTTTATTTCGTGAATAATTCAATAAAAATGAAATAAACAACTTTTACAATGATTAAATTATCAAGTTTGATTGTTAAATTGAGTGTGTGTAGTGAGAGATTGTGTATAAACAGCAACAGATGGTTCTTGCTACAATCTAGTGCGAATTAATGTGGCCCGCAACATTGGACTCGAGCAGACAGTTCCTGGGAATGGATTTGATGAGGTATGTTACAATGTGATAATGTAGTTCAGAATTTCAAATCAAACTCATTCACATATGTGCATGTTTATCGTAATTTCATTCAAGACAACAAAGTTTTTATGTTTAGCTTCACGAGTATTCGCAATTCCGTGATATCTTGAACGATTTAAGATATTTTGCCTTTAGAAATGTAATCCATGTACGTATGAAATACAAATATTTTAATTTTATATTTAGAAAGTAGGTAATGAATTATTTCTTCGTACAGAGCAGTGTTTTAAGCTCGGTTTTAGCGCTGTTCAATGTTCTGAAACTATTTTATAAAAAAGTACTTCAAATAAAAGTGGTGGATAATACATTTCTCTCTAACTTCTATTTGAAGTATTTGTGTTATAAAATAATTTTAGAACATTGTCCAGCGCTAAAACCGAGCCCAAAACGCCCAAAAACAGAGCTCGTGGTACCAGCCAATGTTTCCTTGCGTCTGTAAATCGTGTTGGTACATTTACATATTTTATTTTCCCAATAATCCATTTGTTTTATCATTCGTTCGATTATGTCGACTAGAAATATACTGAAAATACTTATTTTTGAAGTAACAAAGTAATGATTGTTGAATGACAGTTCACTTATACTCACTAATTACTTCTGTATTATACTGATTATTGAAAATATATTAATATCACTGTGTTCTACACTATTTATTTATTATGTACTGGTGTTTCATTCCAATTTGTATCGAAATTTCTTTAATAAATAAATAAAATACTCGATTTTACTTAATTATTGACAGCTTTGCTTTCAGGTTGTTTAAAAAAAAACTATTTAATTAAAAATGTGCTATTTCTCTATTTATATAGTTAAAAGAAAGGCCAACTAATGTTTTACATACCTCAACATTACTATACATTTCGTACATTAGTGAGCGTTCCAGTATTACTATAATTAATTAACTTAAACTCTGATAATGATTCCTGAGGCCGTGAGTTCGAATCCTATCCTATGAGAATACTGATTAAAAAACAACTTCCGCTATTTATTCTTCCAATTTTCGTCCATTGTTTCAATAAAACATTTATTTTCAATCTTTTCTATTCAAAGCACACTACATATTAATCCAATTAATATAAATTTAAAATGCTATTTTCTCAGTATTTTGAGAACCACTGGTTTAAAAAAATATTTTTTTAGCTCATTAAATAGTATATTACGTACCGTGAACTGTAAGTGACAGTTTTTAGGTCGAGAATGTAGTTTGGGATGTCGAGACCCGTAGGGTCGAGATTTCCTAAACATTCGAGGCCTAAAAAATCACTTACAGTTCGAGGTTAGTAAGTTATTTTTTGCAATACCTGCGTAAATATAAGAAAAGGAAAAATAGGTATCAAAATTAACAGCTGACAGATTGAGGTTAGAACTAAAATTTGAATGACATATATTTACTTACCGTCCACCTTGCACGGTAAGTTTCACTTACCATCCACCGTGAACGGTAAGTAAATGATGTAACCATGGAAACCAATTGTGCAATAAAAGTTCCACTTACTGTGTTTAAATTTTGTTATTAATGGGTAACTTACAGAACAGGTATTGCAAAAATAGTCTTTAGAAATTGTTTGCTAATTGAAGCACCTCGTAGCTCTTATAGTTCTCGACATAGCAATGGGGGCGCACTTAAATTGAACAGCCTGTATTTATAAATATTAAATTCTGATGTAATGTCCTTCAGGCCAACAACGTCGTCCTCAGCGACCTGCTGCTGACCGCCACCACGAAAAGTGATTATATTAATATTATAATAGTTTAATACTAATTGTATTTTTATTGGCACCATGTAACAAATTCTGCATTTGTTGTATATATTGACAAATAAATATTATTAAAATGTTATTGTTTAAAATATATACCTTAATATCTTTTAAACGGTAGCAAATATCGAAAAATGTTTCAAATAAACATTGTAGTCAATATTATTCTACATATTTTTCATAATAACAAGTTTTGTTGTAACTCAATTATTTACAGAGTTAAACACAAATTAAAAGCCTAACCTCAAAAAAATTTATAAAACATTCTCTAATTTGTTAACAATACAAAATATCGAAAAAAGTTTCAAATAAATATTGTAGTCAATATTATTCTACAACTTTTTGTATATAACAAAATTTGTTGTAGCTCAATTATTTACTAAGATATACCCAAAAACTGTTTTGGGTTTCAAGTAAACTACCACTTTCGGTCAATGGTAGAAAATTTCGAAAAATGTTTTAAATAAAAATTGTAGCAAATACTATTCTATATATTTTTTATAATAACAAGTTTTGCTGTAACTCAATTATTTACTGAGATAAACACAAATTTATAAACATAACCTCAAAAAAATTCTCTAATTTGTTATAGGTACAAAATATCGAAAATAGTTTCAAATAAAAATTGTAGCCAATATTATTCCACATCTTTTTTATTACAACAATTTTTTTATAACTCAATTATTTATTAAGATATTCTCATAAAACTGTTTTGGGCATCAAATAAATAACCACTTCCGGTCAATAGTAGAAAATTTCGAAAAATGTTTCAAACAAAAATTGTAAACAATACTATTGTACATATTTTTGTATATAACAATTTATTTTGTATCTCAATTATTTACTGAAATATTTCAAAAAAACTGTTTTGGGCTTCAAGTAAACTACCACTTCCGGTAAATGGATTAGCACAAAATTTAAATAACTTGCAACCTAGCCTTGAGAATTCTATATATAAAATTTGAACGTGATATCTTCAATAAATTTTGAGTTATCGTGATTAATATTATTAGATGTTATTTAAAAAATACCAAAAAATTGTATTTAATTTTCCATATTTTTGTAAATAAATTTCTTTATTTTTCTGTGAAGTTTGAACATCATAGCGTTTCTTGAATACAAAATAATAATTGTATAATATTGCTACAGTTGGTAACATTGCGCATCATCACACAGTACAATTCCAACTGTTGGCAACACTCAAAAGTGACAGCTAGGTTACGTGCTTGCTTGACGAGTTTCTATAAATACATTTATTCTTTTAGCAGATGTCCTAAACTAACTTAAAACGTTTACAACAATCATATAAATACATATTAAATTGTTTTAGGTAAGTATTATCACATTTGAAACAATGAAATTGTAATTTGTTGAATCATAACCTATAAATTACATCTTTAGCTGTCAATATGGTACAAGCAGAGTTTCAAGCTGTAGTTTTTGGGGCCGGAAAGGCGTCTAGAATGCCTGAAATCACTTCAGGTACCCCAAAATGTTTACTGCCAGTCGGTGGTAAACCAATGGTTTGGTATCCGCTGCAAATGTTGGAAAATGCTGGTTTTCAAGGTACAGTTGAAATAAATTTTTTACAAACACATCTTTTGTAGCTTTCACTCTTCTTACGACTATTTATAACTCTAAACTCTAATTCTTACTAATTTATTGCTCAAATTGCTCTGTAGATTAATTTAAGGTTAGAATTCAATTTAATTTGATCGAATTTTAAATTAAAAATGTCACTTTTTTAAAACAAATAAATATGTCATCCCGCTATTTTTTCTTGTCTAAATATTTAATTTTACCCAAAACAGACTTTGGTTTGTTGTATTTTACGCGTTCCGTCAAAAAATAACCTCAAAAATGTTTAAAAAATAAATAAAATGAAAGTAACAATTTAACGATATTCAATGACGCATAACTCAAAAACTAGTCACGTGACCATTTTCAAATTTCATATTTACGCGTTAGAGGTACATGTTAAAGTCTGGTTAAAATTTGGCGGAAATACTTCAACCGGAAGTGGTAGTTTACTTGACACCCAAAACAGTTTTTTTGAAATATCTCAATAAACAATTGAGATATAAAATAAATTGTTATATACAAAAATATGTAAAATAGTATTGGCTACAATTTTTATTTGAAACTATTTTCGATATTTTGTGCCGTTAACAAATTACAGAATTTTTTTTGAGGTTATGTTTTTAAATTTGTGTTTATCTCAGTAAATAATTGAGTTACAACAAAACTTGTTATTATAAAAAATATGCGAATAATATTGGCTACAATGTTTATTTGAAACATTTTTCGAAATTTTCTACAGTTGACCGGAAATGTTAGTTTACTTGAAGCCCAAAACAGTTTTTTGGGAACATCTCAATAAACAATTGAGTGATAAAAAATTTTGTAATGAACAAAAATATGTAAAATAGTTTTGGTTACAATTTTTATTTGAAACAATTTTCGATATTTTGTGCCATTAACAAATTACAGAATTTTTTTTGAGGTTATGTTTTTAAATTTGTGCTTATCTCTGTAAATAATTGAGTTACAAAAAATTTGTTATAAACTAAAATGTGTAGATTAATATTGTCTACAATGTTTATTTGAAACTATTTTCGATATTTTGTGACGTTAACAAATTACAGAATTTTTTTGAGGTTATGTTTTTAAATTTGTGTTTATCTCAGTAAATAATTGAGTTACAAAAAATATGTTATAAACAAAAATACGTAGATTTATATTGTCTACAAGTTTTGTTTGAAACATTTTTCTCTATTTCTTTCAGATGCGATTTTAATCGTTCTTGAGTCTCAAAAACTCGAAGTGCAGTTAGCCCTCGACAAAACTGACTTGACCATCAAAATTGATTACTTTACAATTCCAGCAAATGAAGATCTAGGAACAGCTGACTCTCTTCGAATGCTGGGAGGTAAAATTGTGTACGATGTGATTTGTGTTTCTTGTGATTTAGTTACAGATGTTGATTTACACGAAGCAATGAATGTTTTTCGAAAACATAGTGCGTCAATTGTTAGTATTTTTTTTAATCCGCAAACAAATGATGGATTAGTTGTTCCTGGACCCAAAGCGAAGCATAAGCCAGGTAGGCAATTGTTTATTTGTAGGGTTTAACAATTGAAAGTAGCTACAATTGACTTTAAAATTGTTAATTTGTTTTTGTGCAATAATTATTTTCCTGAGTATTTTACAAAAAAATTGTTCAAATGAAATTTGTAGGGAATTAAATTCTGTACCGGAAACAGTTTATCCCACTTGTTTATCTTGCTTAGTTCCTATTGAAATTAGCTTTAAAGTTGAGGTTAGAATTTTGTTGAATTTTCTTTAAAGTGTTAATTAGGTTTTGTGCAATAATTATTTTCCTGGGCATTTTACAAAAAAATGTTACAAATAAAACTTGTAGACAAATAAATTCTGTACCGGAAACAGTTTGTCGGACTCTTTTATCTTACTTAGTTTCGGTTGAATTTAGTTTTAAATTTAAGGTTAGAATTTTGTTGAATTTTCTTAAAATGGTTAATTAGTTTGTGTAGAATGATTAATTCCCTGAATATTTTACCAAAAAATGCTTCAAATAAAGCTTGTAGACAATTGAAGTCTGTACCGGAAACTGTTTGTCCCACTTGTTTACCTAGCTTACTTCCGGTTTAAATCAAGTTCAAACTTAGAGTTGTATGTTGCACAATTACGTTTGACACTTCCGGCAGTTTTTCTCGAAACCGGAAACAGATACAAGAAAATACCAAATAACCATTTTTTTTCCAAATTTCATTGGCTACAACTTTTATTTGACACATTTTCTTGTAGCTAGCTTCACATTTGAAATAAACTGTAAATAAAAAAAATATGATGCGTTAGTGCATTTTTTCAAAATAACTCGAAATCTGAAATGAGTTATTGTAATATAATAGGTTTCCTGAATATTTTACAAAAAAATGCTTCAAATAAAACTTGTAGACAATTGAATTCTGTACCGGAAACAGTTTGTCGCACTCTTTAATCTTGCTCAGTTCCGGTTGAATTTAGGTTTAAAGTTAGAGTTAGAATGTTGAACAAATTTCCTTGAGCATGTTTGAGATTTCGAGTCGTTTTTCTCGAAACCGGAAACAGATACAAGAAAATACCAAATAACCATTTTTGTTCCAAATTTCATTGGCTACAAGTTTCATTTGACACATTTTCTTGTAGCTAGCTTCACATTTGAAATAAACTATAAATAAAAAAAATATAATGCGTTAGTGCATTTTTTCAAAATAACTCGAAATCTGAAATGAGTTATTGTAATATAATAGGTTTCCTGAATATTTTACAAGAAAATGCTTCAAATAAAACTTGTAGACAATTGAATTCTGCACCGGAAACAGTTGGTCCCATTTGTTTATCTTGCTTAATTCCGATTTAAATTAGCTTTAAATTTAAGGTTAGAATTTTGTTGAATTTTCTTTAAATTGTTAATTTGTTTTTGTGCAACAATTATTTTCCTGAGCATTTTACAAAAAAAATGTTTCAAATAAAATGTGTAGACAATTGAATTCTGTACCGGAAACAGTTTATCCTACTTGTTTATCTAGCTTACTTCCGGTTTAAATCAAGTTCAAACTTAGAGTTGTATGTTGCACAATTACGTTTGACACTTCCGGTAGTTTTTCTCGAAACCGGAAACAGATACAAGAAAATACCAAATAACCATTTTTGTTCCAAATTTCATTGGCTACAACTTTTATTTGACACATTTTCTTGTAGCTAGCTTCACATTTGAAATAAACTATAAATAAAAAAAATATAATGCGTTAGTGCATTTTTTCAAAATAATTCGAAATCTGAAATGAGTTATTGTAATATAATAGGTTTCCTGAATATTGTACAAGAAAATGCTTCAAATAAAACTTGTAGACAATTGAATTCTGCACCGGAAACAGTTGGTCCCATTTGTTTATCTTCCTTAATTCCGATTTAAAATAGCTTTAAATTTAAGGTTAAAATTTTGTTGAATTTTCTTTAAATTGTTAATTTGTTTTTGTACAACAATTATTTTCCTGAGCATTTTACAAAAAAATGTTTCAAATAAAATGTGTAGACAATTGAATTCTGTACCGGAAACAGTTTATCCTACTTGTTTATCTAGCTTACTTCCGGTTTAAATCAAGTTCAAACTTAGAGTTGTATGTTGCACAATTACGTTTGACACTTCCGGTAGTTTTTCTCGAAACCGGAAACAGATACAAGAAAATACCAAATAACCATTTTTGTTCCAAATTTCATTGGCTACAACTTTTATTTGACACATTTTCTTGTAGCTAGCTTCACATTTAAAATAAACACATAAATATAAAAAATAAACGTTTCTTTTAGAGCGCGATCTAGTTGGAATCGATTCGTCAACTTCTAGGTTAGTTTTTCTAGCAAGCGCGAGTGATTTCGAAGAGAACTTAACTATCTCTAAATCTTTACTAAAAAAACACACACACATAACATTACACAGTAATTTGACAGATGCTCATTTATACATCATGAAAAAATGGATTTGCAAATATCTTCAACACGAAAAAACTTTCAGTACAATTAAAGGCGAACTTCTGCCTCATATTATTAAAAAGCAACTGTCAAAACCAAACAAAATGGTGGACGACAAAACAGCATCAATTGTCAACACCGAAATGCGCAACGATATTTTTACATTTGCAAAAGAAAATGAGCTCGATTTACTAATTCGACAAGCTTCAAGTTTTAACGACCATTTTGGAGATTTAAAAGAATGTTACCATAATGACGTCATTAGATGTTTCGCGTACATTGCTGCCAAAACTAAATTTGGGGTTAGGATGAACACCATACCGGCGTTTTGGACAGTCAACAATAAGGTGAGTAATTTTTATTTCAAAACTACTAACAAAAAATTTTTTTTCGTCTGTAATAACTCAAAAACTGTTACTACTATTTTTTTCAAATTGCATATTTAGACTCAAAAGGGTTTAGAGGTGAGCTGGTAAAATTTTTGTGGTGATCCATGTACCGGAAGTGGTAGTTTACTTGAAGAGTAAAAATGTTTTTTGAGGATATCTCAGTAAATAATTGAGTTATAAGAAATTTTGTTGTAATGAAAAAGGTGTAACTTATTATTGGGTACAATTTTTGTTTGAAACTTTTTTCTGTATTTTGTATCGTTTAGGATTTATTGATTTATTTATACAGGAAGTTGTGTGTTGTCCACACCAAAATTTAAAGATTTTATACTTTGAATGTTCATTTTTGAGTTGTTCTATTTGAACCTGTGAAATTATTGAATTACAACCTCCATTTTTTAATAATATTTTACTTTTTCTACCGCCGGAGTAAAAGTGTTACTAAGGAGACACTTTTAAGCCGGCGGCGAAAAAATTGAACTTCTACTTGTTATATGTTGAATATAAATACGTAATATTGTATTTTTCTGATGTTTGAAGAAATAGTTATTTGTTTAACTAGGCACCAAAGTAGCAGATTTACAGCAGAAAATATTCATATTGAAAATATATCTTTCTGTCTGTCTGTCTTTTTAGTCTGTTTTGCAGTCTGTCTGTCTGTCTGTCAGTATATTTGTCTGTCTTTTTAGTCTGTTTTTTAGTATGTCTGTCTGTCTGTCGGTAAGTTTGTCAGTCTGTATGTCTGTTAGTATATTTGTCTGTCTTTTTAGTCTGTTTTTCAGTATGTCTGTCTGTCGATCTCTCTCTGTCTGTTTGTCAGTCTGTCTTTTTGTTAGTCTGTATGTCAATAAGACTGTCTCGATGTGTCTGTCAATAAGTCTGTCTCAGTGTGTCTGTCTGTCTGTTTATCAGTGTCTGCCTGGCAGTTTGTTCATCTGTGACAGTCTGTCTGTCTGTCAGTCTATCTGTCTGTTAGTCTTCGGTCTGTTTGTTAATAAGTCAGTCTGTTTATCTGGCAGTCAATCCATCTGTGACAGTCTGTCTGTCTGTCAATCTTTCTGTCAGTCTATCTGTCTGTTAGTCTTCAGTATGTCTGTCAATAAGTCTGTCTCTCTATCTGTCAGTGTGTCTGTCTGTCTGTATAACGTACTACAATTGCATGTAACGTATGAAAATTTTCGACGGCTGCAAAAAGGTACTTTACTCGTGTGATTTTTAATAAAATCATTTTTATTGGCTAACTCAAACGATCGATCAGCTTCATAATTCATATCCCAGTTCATTATAACGTACTACAATTGCATGTAACGTATGAAAATTTTCGGCGGCTGCAAAAAGGTACTTTACTCTTGTGATTTTTAATAAAATCATACTTATTGGCTAATAAACTAATTCAATACTGATAATAGTATCTTGTGCCGTTGATGTTGCATACAATATGGACTTACAAAGCATAATTTCGTTGTATAAAAATTATAAATTACGCATTAAATATTATTTAAAATTGTAATTGTAACCGCCTACATACATCCGACCAATCAGATTACTTGCACCTGTACCAGTGGCGTTCAAGTTGTTTTGTATATTACAAATGTACTTTTATTGATAAATTAATAATGCTTCATTAAATAGTAAGAAAAAAAAGCCAAACATACTCAAAATTACATGGACTACATGGCAAAAATAGTTATAATTATATTTTTATCTAAAAAATATAAATTAAAAAATGATAGCCCACGATAGTTTAAAAGAAATCTACGCCGCTGGTACATCTAGTTCAAGCAATCGCCGTGTGAGAGTGCTACATGCGCTCACTTTTGACAGAAAAGAAATTGACATGAATGAAACATTAATACTGAGTTAAAATATAAATATGTAGGCTAAACTCCAAGAGGTTGGAGGAAATCTTTGTGCGCCATCAAAACTAGTGGATGGAACTTCTCTAAACAAACTACCACCGGAGTTTGAAGTTTCCTCTACACCTGTAAAAAAAAGGAAAACAAGATGATCCGACTGACTTCCAGACGCTGGAAGAAGATCCTCAAATTATTATCAGAAGCCGGACAAAGAGAATGGAAAGATACAGCGAAATTAACGATGTGCGACCGGGTTTTCTGGACACCTTTGGTCGGAAAGTTGCTATTATAATTGATTGTTCTGAGCTATATTTTGAAAGATCTGGAAATCCAAGTAACTGATACAGACATGGACTTCATATAAACACCACAAAACTTTAAAGTTTCTGATAGGTTTTCATACATATACAGGGTGTTGACCGCGACCCCGGAACATAGGACTTTAACATGTAAAATCATACTTTCGTAATTTCCTGCTTAACAAATTATATTAGACAAAAAAGGTTCAAATAAAGTTCAGAGATCATAAAATTCTACATCAGAATCAATAAACAGAATTAAATTTACATGCCCTATAACGCCAGAAATTAAATATGAAAATATTAAAAATTAGCTCTAAAATCGGGTTAGCCTTGGAAATGAAACAAAATTCTAAAAAAAATAGTCAATTATGCAATTTATAATAATAATTAATAAAAAATACAATTTTCAATTCCAATGGGGTCTTTCACCATTTTTTTTATGAAACTTTATCTATACTGAAGACTATCTACACTTTTAAAAAGTCTTAATTGTTATTCATTAAGCCACAATGATTTTTTAAAAAATGTTGTGACGTCATAGTAGAGGTGTTGCTGGATCTAAAACAGTACAGATTGTAAGTAATTGTAGTCATATATTTTTTTACTTATTTTATTATTATTATTACAATAAAATAGAACATTTTTGTAACAAAAATTATTTAAATATCTACTGTTTTAGATCTCTACTATGACGTCATAACATTTTTAAAAAATCATTGTGGCTTAATGAATAACAATTAAGACTTTTTAAAAGCGTAGATAGTCTACAGTATAGATAAAGTTTCATAAAAAAAAAAATAAAAAAAAATGGTGAAAGACCCCATTGGATACAATTTTGTTTCATTTCCAAGGCTAACTCGATTTTTGAGCTAATTTTGAATATTTTCATATTTAATTTCTGGCGTTATAGGGCATGTAAATTTAATTCTGTTTATTGATTCTGATGTAGAATTTTATGATCTCTCATCTTTATTTGAACCTTTTTTGTCTAATATAATTTGTTAAGAAGGAAATTACGAAAGTATGATTTTACATGTTAAAGTCCTATGTTCCGGGGTCGCGGTCAACACCCTGTATAAATAATACATTATAGAAATTACTGACACTTGTATTTTATGTGCAGAAATAACTCCTCAGGGGTTTATTTCTTTCATTTCAATCTGTTACAGGTGACATTGTCTTGACAGATCGAGGTTTCCACATAAGAGAGGTGCAGGTTGTTCAGCCCGCTTTTAAAGAAAGAGGTATTTATGTGTTTTATTCTTTGCTTAAATTTATTTATGTATTTGTTAACATTAACTAAATCCATATGAAGTTGAAAATACTAGAAAAATTGTGAATTTTCCTGAAATACATACAATGCAAAATCTGTAAAATCGTCTTTTTACTCAATTTGCTAGGGATGTGACCATTATTCTCGCCATTATTACATTATTTATTTTGGATTCCGGTTAAAAATGAACAGAAATACAGTACTTATCCCTTAGTTTTACGTTAAAATTAACAGAAAGAAATCATTTTACGTTTGTATGTTGTTTCTGTGTTTGAATTGATTCTGTGGATATTTGAAACCACACAATACTCTTTCAGGCCGAAGAGAAGTTGAAATTCAACTTCTGGATGCCTTTACTGTGGAATCTAACATCATTTGAAACCACCAACATCGTAAGTGACTTTGATGTTTATTACTTATTCTGTATGTTTTCCTTTATACACCTACTGTCCTAAAGATTTCCATGAATCTATAAATCATTTTTGTCCATGTAGTCTCATATTTGACGAATAAAAATAAGCCATTCATATGAATTTTGAATGTGTACATTTAAATTAGAATGTCTGCCAATCAATTTAGATCATGAAAAACGTTTTGCAAAGTGTCATAATCAGTAACGATTAGATATAGTTAAAAGATTTATAGTACATATTTTATTTTTTAAAATAAATTAACAACCTGATTTTAATGTGCTTCATTTTTATTATAAATTTGAATGGTGTATTTGTGTAGCATTGACAGCGTGGCTTAATTTAATTGTCGAAATCTGAGGAGATGTTGGTTATTTTTGTGAATGATTGGCGTGACATTTTTATGGTTTTTTAAATTCAAATACTAGTAAAATGGACTTTGTAGTTTCTACTTTCAATAAGAAATTTGTTAATAAATAGGTAGTTATATACGGATGACATGAATGTATATTACATTGTGTGAATTATTTGTTTATTTTCTTCTCCTGTGAAAGCATCGGTAATATTAAACAATATTATTATTGTTACATATTTTATTTGTAATGTTTCAAAGTAAAAATGTATTTTTATTGCAATGAAGCTTGTTTTGATCAAGGAAACGCGTGGCTAGTGTTGGTCGAAACTTGTCGCATTCCATTTAGCATCGAAAGCATTGAATCTGCGCTGGCCTACGTGACTTTTGAATGATTGTGCGGGAGCGGGGTATGGTTTTAGGTATCTATCTGCCATGTTCGATTTCGTTCAGTTGAGTTTTGTTCGCGAAGGTAGAAGCTGCGTCGCTCTGTGCTATTTGATTTTGTGAAAACTCAACTCCTCGCGTACATTAAATGTGAATTTTATAGTTGGATATGGTATGCAATTACTGTATTCAAGTGTAAAATTCAAGTTTGACCGTTGGGTGATTAAGTGGGTGATTAAATTTGTGAAATCGGTTAGCAGTCGGGCATTTTGGATGGAGGCTGGGCGCGTTCGCGAACTGAAGTGATAGGTGCCTGATCACACGTTCGTCTTACAATCAAAATGTATCGTTCGCGAGTGGGCTTCTCTCACTACACAAGAGTATGATTTCGTACGTTTGGCTCACGCAGTGCATGCCTGGAGTGGCTCGTACAGTCTGTGAGTCTGTCCATCTTCCTATAGGGTGGAGAGAACAAACCTCTGCAGGTCATACTGTTGTGTCCGTTGCAACTACGTGTAGAATCAGTGAACGTTCGCGGAGTATGATTTCGTATGTGCGGCCTACGCAGTACGAGCTGGAGTGCTTTAGTACAGTCAGTAGGTGGGTGGGTGAGAACGCACCGCTGCAGGTCATACTCTGTGTCCGTTGTAGAATCAGCCGGGAACCGTTTACGGGATTTTTGCAAAGCGCTCTGTCTTCACGTGAAGACCATCGATTCAATTTATTCCGATTACTAGTTTAGCGCTAACGCGGCGCGTGGGGCATGCTCACAGCAGTCCGATCATCTAGAGTGGATCCAGAGTCATGACTGGTACCAGCTCTCGGCAAATATCGCATCCGATGCCTGTTAACAAGATTCGCTCTTGACAGTTCTCGTTCATTACATTTATGAATATGATAGGCTCTATTCATAAGTGCTTGTACAAAGGGAATTCCGGATGGCAGAGAAAGTAGTTGATCGGCTAACGTGATTCTGTGACATGAGCTCGGGCCCCTGCGGGATCGCGAAGTAGGAGACCATGCGGGGTTCGGCTAGACGACCCACGTTTCTTTTTTGAAAAACACAACACACCGGTTGCTGTTATTAGAGTCAAAGAGGCACTGGAATGTCTGTGGGGTGGTGTGAATCTTAGTTTTAATGGTTTTGGGTACCTATAGGCTAATTTTAAGTTAATCCATTTTATTTCAGCTTTAATTTAAGTTAGGTTTAAGTCTACTAACCCATGTACTTGTATTCCTTTACAGCATTTCTCTTTCAGATTTCTATTTTTAATACGTAAGTTTTTATTTGCAGATTTAAATTGTTTCAATGTTTTTAATTTGTTTGTTTTTATTTGTTTACAGAGATCAAGAATATTGAAGACAAGAAATAGAAGTACTAGAAGTAAGATTTATTTTTATTTTTTCAACATTTCTGTTGTATATTTATTTCTAATTTATTGTTTTTATTTTTCTAGAATCAGTGCAGAGTCAGCCACCGTGGGAAATGAGAAATGTAGCTGAGACAACCGTCGTTGGAGCAGTAGCTGCGGCAGCCACCGTGAGAGATGGGCAATGTTCCTGTGTCTACCGTCGAGGGATGAAGTTGCAGATTCTACCGCCGATGGAAATGAATCGTCCGCCGTGGGACAGAACTTCTCGTCCTGAATTTCTCTTTATTTATAAAAATCTTTGTGCTTTTTCTCTTCCTTTTAGTGTAGGTGTTTACTGTTTATTTTATTTTTGTGGATTGTTTTTGTTCTGTTTCTTAAAATAGGAATGAAGATGACACAGGGAACTTGGTCGTCTTCGCTGGATTTCTACGTGTTTACTTTCTACTTCACACATGTAATTATACATTGTTTCATTTTCATTTGCAGTTTCTTATTTATTGTGTTGTTTCAGCCAAGAGTTTGCGGCTGGCAGATGCAGTTGAAGAGTCTTCAAGAGAGTTGCAAACCTCGTAGTCAAGAGCCTGCGCCCAGCAGATGCAGCCTTCAAGGAATTCTTCAACATAGTTCGCCGTTTCCAACACAAATGTAAGTTCATTAAATTAATTCATTAGTGAATTGATTTATTTACTGATGTGTTTCTGTTTGTTTAGTGGGCGGCGACGCTGCTCTTCTGTCCTGGGTTTTCCGGAAGTTTCCCCAGGATGTCAGGCGAATGCCAGAGGAGTTTCAGTCTCTTTCTTCCAATGTCAATCCAGGAGATCTGAACTTTGTATTCATTCCAAATAAATAATATAATAAAAATTATATACTTGTACTCTTGTGTTTTATTTAATAATAAATAAATGATAACTTGTATTTATGCATTGAGATAATAAAGATATTGTTACAGAAAAAAAATATGTTTTATTTACTTTCAAATTAACTGTAACGGGCTAGAAATGATTGTATACCCCTTTTAGAATGTGCTGAATACGATTTCACCAACTATTTTGCGATAGGATGTGTAGTTACATAATTAGAGCAGTATTTACTTTGTTTTATTTAATAACATAAGATTTAAGGGTGAGCGCCAATTTTCAAGACCGCCATTGGAGTTTTTAGGGCTGAATCTATAGGAATCCACCCCTAACTCGATTTTTTTGGGGGTTTTCCAAGAAAAAGTTGGACTATAGTCTTGGTGTTTTTACTATTAAATTTTGGGGTAAAGAGATAAGGGCGCTACACCCTTCATTAAGGTCCATAGATTTCGAATTTGCGATTTAAAATAGCCCAGGGTTAGTATTTCTTGCGTAACTCGCATTTGAAACAACACACAACCCTTAAATAACTACCCTAAATTTAACTTTTTGGGGGTTTTCTCTCGCTGATCAGATAGAGCAGGGCTGTGTCTCGGGACGTTTATTTTAAGATTCGCGATATCTCTAACCGTTTCAAAGGTATGTCCATGATATTTATTATGGACCGATGACTAAATTTTACAAACATGCATATAAATTATGGACCGATGAATAAAGTTTCCCCTAAAAATTACCCTTAATATTAACTTTAAAGGGCTAGAAGTGACTGTATATTGTATATATTGTATATTTCAAAATTATTAAATGAATGATGTGAAATAAATGATTTTAAATCATATCGATTAATATTTCAAATTAAAACTCATTGCGCCGAATCCAAATTATTGATTTTTCGATAAATAGAACAAAGACTAAGGCAGGCTACCCACTTGACAGTTTTTTTTCTATTGCTGTAAATTGACCGCTGCGTAAAGATTTTGACGTGTCTACACATTGAGCGGTAAAAGCGTCGCTACTTATTAGCGGTAGAAGTGCAGCCGCTTAAAGATTGGCCAAAGGAAGTGACTTATTAATGAAAAAACAGTAAGTGTGTAGCCTGCCTGAGTTTTACTAATTTGTTCAATTCTCAGCGTGGTAGCTGGCGCCATCTGCCAAATTCCTCTAGGCGACATCAGGAACTACATATCTGAAATTTATTTGAAACTGATTTTCATAATTTTTGGCTATTCTAGTCATTTTACAGTAAAGATATATTGATATTAATTGTTTATTATTTAATTCTTAGCAACTTTTATTTGAAACATTTTGCGATTAGACGAAGAAAAAATCACCGCAAAAGTTCAGCCAACAACACCAGGGCTCCGACGCGTCGCTCGCTGGCATTTGGCGCTTGCAATGTGCGGGATCAAATCATTTCATCTGAACTAGTTTTTAACGCATATAATTGAGCATTGAATGTTGTAGAAAAATAGCGGTTTTTCAAGGGTCAAATCACAGGGGACGGCGAAATTTCGTTATTTTTGCGGTATCTCTTACCGTTTTCGAGATATGACGCTTTGAAGTTTTCACAATAATTTACCTTAAAAATCACCCTTAATATTAACTTTAAAGGGCTGGAAATGATTGTATACCCCTTTTAGAATGTGCTGAATACGATTTCACAAACCAGTTTGCGATAGGATGTGTAGTTAAATAATTAGAGCAGTATTTACATTGCTTTATTTAATTACATAAGATTTAAGGGTGAGCGCCAATTTTCGAGACCGCCATTGAAGTTTTTAGGGCTGAATCTATAGGATTCCACCCCTAACTCGATTTTTTTGGGGTTTTTCCAAGAAAAAGTTGGACTATAGTCTCGGTGTTTTTACTATTAAATTTTGGGGTAAAAAAAAATTGAGATAAGGGCGCTACACCCTTCATTAGGGTCCGTAGATTTCGAATCTGTGATTTAAATTAGCCTAGGGTTAGTATTTCTTACGTAATTCGCATTTAACTTTTATATGTTATGACCCACTGCGGACTTGTGGTTCATAATATATAAAATTATAATGAACTGGGATATGAATTATGAAGCTGATCGATCGCTTGAGTTAGCCAATAAAAATGATTTTATTAAAAATCACAAGAGTAAAGTACCTTTTTGCAGCCGCCGAAAATTTTCATACATTACATGCAACTGTAGTACGTTATAATGAACTGGGATATGAATTATGAAGCTGATCGATCGCTTGAGTTAGCCAATAAAAATGATTTTATTAAAAATCACAAGAGTAAAGTACCTTTTTGCAGCCGCCGAAAATTTTCATACATTACATGCAATTGTAATACGTTATAATGAACTGGGATATGAATTATGAAGCTGATCGATCGCTTGAGTTAGCCAATAAAAATGATTTTATTAAAAATCACAAGAGTAAAGTACCTTTTTGCAGCCGCCGAAAATTTTCATACATTACATGCAATTGTAGTACGTTATAATGAACTGGAATATGAATTATGAAGCTGATCGATCGCTTGAGTTAGCCAATAAAAATGATTTTATTAAAAATCACAAGAGTAAAGTACCTTTTTGCAGCCGCCGAAAATTTTCATACATTACATGCAATTGTAGTACGTTATAATGAACTGGGATATGAATTATGAAGCTGATCGATCGCTTGAGTTAGCCAATAAAAATGATTTTATTAAAAATCACAAGAGTAAAGTACCTTTTTGCAGCCGCCGAAAATTTTCATACATTACATGCAACTGTAGTACGTTATAATGAACTGGGATATGAATTATGAAGCTGATCGATCGCTTGAGTTAGCCAATAAAAATGATTTCATTAAAAATCACTAGAGTAAAGTACCTTTTTGCAGCCGCCGAAAATTTTCATACATTACATGCAATTGTAATACGTTATAATGAACTGGGATATGAATTATGAAGCTGATCGATCGCTTGAGTTAACCAATAAAAATGATTTTATTAAAAATCACAAGAGTAAAGTACCTTTTTGCAGCCGCCGAAAATTTTCATACATTACATGCAATTGTAGTACGTTATAATAAGCTGGGATATGAATTATGAAGCTGATCGATCGCTTGAGTTAGCCAATAAAAATGATTTTATTAAAAATCACACGAGTAAAGTACCTTTTTGCAGCCGCCGAAAATTTTCATACATTACATGCAATTGTAGTACGTTATAATGAACTGGGATATGAATTATGAAGCTGATCGATCGCTTGAGTTAGCCAATAAAAATGATTTTATTAAAAATCACAAGAGTAAAGTACCTTTTTGCAGCCGCCGAAAATTTTCATACATTACATGCAATTGTAGTACGTTATAATAAGCTGGGATATGAATTATGAAGCTGATCGATCGCTTGAGTTAGCCAATAAAAATGATTTTATTAAAAATCACACGAGTAAAGTACCTTTTTGCAGCCGCCGAAAATTTTCATACATTACATGCAATTGTAGTACGTTATAATGAACTGGGATATGAATTATGAAGCTGATCGATCGCTTGAGTTAACCAATAAAAATGATTTTATTAAAAATCACAAGAGTAAAGTACCTTTTTGCAGCCGCCGAAAATTTTCATACATTACATGCAATTGTAGTACGTTATAATAAGCTGGGATATGAATTATGAAGCTGATCGATCGTTTGAGTTAGCCAATAAAAATGATTTTATTAAAAATCACAAGAGTAAAGAACCTTTTTGCAGCCGCCGAAAATTGTCTGAAACGAAATTAAAAATCGAAAACAGCGAACGCAAATGTTACATGGTGCAAGGAGGACGCAGAGCAGCAGGCAGAGGAATGTTAAAAAAACGTAAATTTATCTTGCTCCAAATAACAATTATACGCGATTAAAAAACATGTATTATACAACAAAATGACCGCTGAACTCTCCTCTTTCTACCAGTATATAAATTGTATATGTTAATATGTCTGAAACGAAATTAAAAATCGAAAACAGCGAACGCAAATGTTACATGGTGCAAGGAGGACGCAGCGCGGCAGGCAGAGGAATGTTAAAAAAACGTAAATTTATCTTGCTCCAAAAAGCAATTATACGCGATTAAAAAACATGTATTATACATCAAAATGACCGCTGAACTCTCCTCTTTCTACCAGTATATAAATTGTATATGTTAATATGTCTGAAACGAAATTAAAAATCGAAAACAGCGAACGCAAATGTTACATGGTGCAAGGAGGACGCAGCGCGGCAGGCAGAGGAATGTTAAAAAAACGTAAATTTATCTTGCTCCAAATAACAATTATACGCGATTAAAAAACATGTATTATACATCAAAATGACCGCTGAACTCTCCTCTTTCTACCAGTATATAAATTGTATATGTTAATATGTCTGAAACGAAATTAAAAATCGAAAACAGCGAACGCAAATGTTACATGGTGCAAGGAGGACGCAGCGCAGCAGGCAGAGGAATGTTAAAAAAACGTAAATTTATCTTGCTCCAAATAACAATTATACGCGATTAAAAAACATGTATTATACATCAAAATGACAGCTGAACTCTCCTCTTTCTACCAGTATATAAATTGTATATGTTAATATGTCTGAAACGAAATTAAAAATCGAAAACAGCGAGTGCAAATTTGACCTGCTGAAAGGAGGAGGAAGAGCAGCAGGCACAGGAAGTATAAAAACACGTAAATTTATCTTGCTCCAAATAACAATTATACGCGATTAAAAAACATGTATTATACATCAAAATGACCGCTGAACTCTCCTCTTTCTACCAGTATATAAATTGTATATGTTAATATGTCTGAAACGAAATTAAAAATCGAAAACAGCGAGTGCAAATTTGACCTGCTGAAAGGAGGAGGAAGAGCAGCAGGCACAGGAAGTTTAAAAACACGTAAATTTATCTTGCTCCAAATAACAATTATACGCGATTAAAAAACATGTATTATACATCAAAATGACAGCTGAACTCTCCTCTTTCTACCAGTATATAAATTGTATATGTTAATATGTCTGAAACGAAATTAAAAATCGAAAACAGCGAACGCAAATGTTACATGGTGCAAGGAGGACGCAGAGCAGCAGGCAGAGGAATGTTAAAAAAACGTAAATTTATCTTGCTCCAAATAACAATTATACGCGATTAAAAAACATGTATTATACATCAAAATGACCGCTGAACTCTCCTCTTTCTACCAGTATATAAATTGTATATGTTAATATGTCTGAAACGAAATTAAAAATCGAAAACAGCGAACGCAAATGTTACATGGTGCAAGGAGGATGCAGAGCAGCAGGCAGAGGAATGTTAAAAAAACGTTAATTTATCTTGCTCCAAATAACAATTATACGCGATTAAAAAACATGTATTATACATCAAAATGACCGCTGAACTCTCCTCTTTCTACCAGTATATAAATTGTATATGTTAATATGTCTGAAACGAAATTAAAAATCGAAAACAGCGAGTGCAAATTTGTCCTGCTGAAAGGAGGAGGAAGAGCAGCAGGCACAGGAAGTTTAAAAACACGTAAATTTATCTTGCTCCAAATAACAATTATACGCGATTAAAAAACATGTATTATACATCAAAATGACCGCTGAACTCTCCTCTTTCTACCAGTATATAAATTGTATATGTTAATATGTCTGAAACGAAATTAAAAATCGAAAACAGCGAGTGCAAATTTGACCTGCTGAAAGGAGGAGGAAGAGCAGCAGGCACAGGAAGTTTAAAAACACGTAAATTTATCTTGCTCCAAATAACAATTATACGGGATTAAAAAACATGTATTATACATCAAAATGACCGCTGAACTCTCCTCTTTCTACCAGTATATAAATTGTATATGTTAATATGTCTGAAACGAAATTAAAAATCGAAAACAGCGAGTGCAAATTTGACCTGCTGAAAGGAGGAGGAAGAGCAGCAGGCACAGGAAGTTTAAAAACACGTAAATTTATCTTGCTCCAAATAACAATTATACGCGATTAAAAAACATGTATTATACATCAAAATGACAGCTGAACTCTCCTCTTTCTACCAGTATATAAATTGTATATGTTAATATGTCTGAAACGAAATTAAAAATCGAAAACAGCGAACGCAAATGTTACATGGTGCAAGGAGGACGCAGAGCAGCAGGCAGAGGAATGTTAAAAAAACGTAAATTTATCTTGCTCCAAATAACAATTATACGCGATTAAAAAACATGTATTATACATCAAAATGACAGCTGAACTCTCCTCTTTCTACCAGTATATAAATTGTATATGTTAATATGTCTGAAACGAAATTAAAAATCGAAAACAGCGAACGCAAATGTTACATGGTGCAAGGAGGACGCAGAGCAGCAGGCAGAGGAATGTTAAAAAAACGTAAATTTATCTTGCTCCAAATAACAATTATACGCGATTAAAAAACATGTATTATACATCAAAATGACCGCTGAACTCTCCTCTTTCTACCAGTATATAAATTGTATATGTTAATATGTCTGAAACGAAATTAAAAATCGAAAACAGCGAACGCAAATGTTACATGGTGCAAGGAGGATGCAGAGCAGCAGGCAGAGGAATGTTAAAAAAACGTAAATTTATCTTGCTCCAAATAACAATTATACGCGATTAAAAAACATGTATTATACATCAAAATGACAGCTGAACTCTCCTCTTTCTACCAGTATATAAATTGTATATGTTAATATGTCTGAAACGAAATTAAAAATCGAAAACAGCGAACGCAAATGTTACATGGTGCAAGGAGGACGCAGAGCAGCAGGCAGAGGAATGTTAAAAAAACGTAAATTTATCTTGCTCCAAATAACAATTATACGCGATTAAAAAACATGTATTATACATCAAAATGACCGCTGAACTCTCCTCTTTCTACCAGTATATAAATTGTATATGTTAATATGTCTGAAACGAAATTAAAAATCGAAAACAGCGAGTGCAAATTTGACCTGCTGAAAGGAGGAGGAAGAGCAGCAGGCACAGGAAGTTTAAAAACACGTAAATTTATCTTGCTCCAAATAACAATTATACGCGATTAAAAAACATGTATTATACATCAAAATGACCGCTGAACTCTCCTCTTTCTACCAGTATATAAATTGTATATGTTAATATGTCTGAAACGAAATTAAAAATCGAAAACAGCGAGTGCAAATTTGACCTGCTGAAAGGAGGAGGAAGAGCAGCAGGCACAGGAAGTTTAAAAAAACGTTAATTTATCTTGCTCCAAATAACAATTATACGCGATTAAAAAACATGTATTATACATCAAAATGACCGCTGAACTCTCCTCTTTCTACCAGTATATAAATTGTATATGTTAATATGTCTGAAACGAAATTAAAAATCGAAAACAGCGAACGCAAATGTTACATGGTGCAAGGAGGATGCAGAGCAGCAGGCAGAGGAATGTTAAAAAAACGTAAATTTATCTTGCTCCAAATAACAATTATACGCGATTAAAAAACATGTATTATACATCAAAATGACCGCTGAACTCTCCTCTTTCTACCAGTATATAAATTGTATATGTTAATATGTCTGAAACGAAATTAAAAATCGAAAACAGCGAGTGCAAATTTGACCTGCTGAAAGGAGGAGGAAGAGCAGCAGGCACAGGAAGTTTAAAAACACGTAAATTTATCTTGCTCCAAATAACAATTATACGCGATTAAAAAACATGTATTATACATCAAAATGACCGCTGAACTCTCCTCTTTCTACCAGTATATAAATTGTATATGTTAATATGTCTGAAACGAAATTAAAAATCGAAAACAGCGAACGCAAATGTTACATGGTGCAAGGAGGACGCAGCGCAGCAGGCAGAGGAATGTTAAAAACACGTAAATTTATCTTGCTCCAAATAACAATTATACGCGATTAAAAAACATGTATTATACATCAAAATGACCGCTGAACTCTCCTCTTTCTACCAGTATATAAATTGTATATGTTAATATGTCTGAAACGAAATTAAAAATCGAAAACAGCGAACGCAAATGTTACATGGTGCAAGGAGGATGCAGAGCAGCAGGCAGAGGAATGTTAAAAAAACGTAAATTTATCTTGCTCCAAATAACAATTATACGCGATTAAAAAACATGTATTATACATCAAAATGACCGCTGAACTCTCCTCTTTCTACCAGTATATAAATTGTATATGTTAATATGTCTGAAACGAAATTAAAAATCGAAAACAGCGAGTGCAAATTTGACCTGCCGAAAGGAGGAGGAAGAGCAGCAGGCACAGGAAGTTTAAAAACACGTAAATTTATCTTGCTCCAAATAACAATTATACGCGATTAAAAAACATGTATTATACATCAAAATGACCGCTGAACTCTCCTCTTTCTACCAGTATATAAATTGTATATATTAATATGTCTGAAACGAAATTAAAAATCGAAAACAGCGAGTGCAAATTTGTCCTGCTGAAAGGAGGAGGAAGAGCAGCAGGCACAGGAAGTTTAAAAACACGTAAATTTATCTTGCTCCAAATAACAATTATACGCGATTAAAAAACATGTATTATACATCAAAATGACCGCTGAACTCTCCTCTTTCTACCAGTATATAAATTGTATATGTTAATATGTCTGAAACGAAATTAAAAATCGAAAACAGCGAGTGCAAATTTGACCTGCTGAAAGGAGGAGGAAGAGCAGCAGGCACAGGAAGTTTAAAAACACGTAAATTTATCTTGCTCCAAATAACAATTATACGCGATTAAAAAACATGTATTATACATCAAAATGACCGCTGAACTCTCCTCTTTCTACCAGTATATAAATTGTATATGTTAATATGTCTGAAACGAAATTAAAAATCGAAAACAGCGAGTGCAAATTTGACCTGCTGAAAGGAGGAGGAAGAGCAGCAGGCACAGGAAGTTTAAAAACACGTAAATTTATCTTGCTCCAAATAACAATTATACGCGATTAAAAAACATGTATTATACATCAAAATGACCGCTGAACTCTCCTCTTTCTACCAGTATATAAATTGTATATGTTAATATGTCTGAAACGAAATTAAAAATCGAAAACAGCGAGTGCAAATTTGACCTGCTGAAAGGAGGAGGAAGAGCAGCAGGCACAGGAAGTTTAAAAACACGTAAATTTATCTTGCTCCAAATAACAATTATACGCGATTAAAAAACATGTATTATACATCAAAATGACCGCTGAACTCTCCTCTTTCTACCAGTATATAAATTGTATATGTTAATATGTCTGAAACGAAATTAAAAATCGAAAACAGCGAGTGCAAATTTGTCCTGCTGAAAGGAGGAGGAAGAGCAGCAGGCAGAGGAATGTTAAAAAAACGTTAATTTATCTTGCTCCAAATAACAATTATACGCGATTAAAAAACATGTATTATACATCAAAATGACCGCTGAACTCTCCTCTTTCTACCAGTATATAAATTGTATATGTTAATATGTCTGAAACGAAATTAAAAATCGAAAACAGCGAGTGCAAATTTGACCTGCTGAAAGGAGGAGGAAGAGCAGCAGGCACAGGAAGTTTAAAAACACGTAAATTTATCTTGCTCCAAATAACAATTATACGCGATTAAAAAACATGTATTATACATCAAAATGACCGCTGAACTCTCCTCTTTCTACCAGTATATAAATTGTATATGTTAATATGTCTGAAACGAAATTAAAAATCGAAAACAGCGAGTGCAAATTTGTCCTGCTGAAAGGAGGAGGAAGAGCAGCAGGCAGAGGAATGTTAAAAAAACGTTAATTTATCTTGCTCCAAATAACAATTATACGCGATTAAAAAACATGTATTATACATCAAAATGACCGCTGAACTCTCCTCTTTCTACCAGTATATAAATTGTATATGTTAATATGTCTGAAACGAAATTAAAAATCGAAAACAGCGAGTGCAAATTTGACCTGCTGAAAGGAGGAGGAAGAGCAGCAGGCACAGGAAGTTTAAAAACACGTAAATTTATCTTGCTCCAAATAACAATTATACGCGATTAAAAAACATGTATTATACATCAAAATGACCGCTGAACTCTCCTCTTTCTACCAGTATATAAATTGTATATGTTAATATGTCTGAAACGAAATTAAAAATCGAAAACAGCGAGTGCAAATTTGTCCTGCTGAAAGGAGGAGGAAGAGCAGCAGGCACAGGAAGTTTAAAAACACGTAAATTTATCTTGCTCCAAATAACAATTATACGCGATTAAAAAACATGTATTATACATCAAAATGACCGCTGAACTCTCCTCTTTCTACCAGTATATAAATTGTATATGTTAATATGTCTGAAACGAAATTAAAAATCGAAAACAGCGAGTGCAAATTTGTCCTGCTGAAAGGAGGAGGAAGAGCAGCAGGCAGAGGAATGTTAAAAAAACGTTAATTTATCTTGCTCCAAATAACAATTATACGCGATTAAAAAACATGTATTATACATCAAAATGACCGCTGAACTCTCCTCTTTCTACCAGTATATAAATTGTATATGTTAATATGTCTGAAACGAAATTAAAAATCGAAAACAGCGAGTGCAAATTTGACCTGCTGAAAGGAGGAGGAAGAGCAGCAGGCACAGGAAGTTTAAAAACACGTAAATTTATCTTGCTCCAAATAACAATTATACGCGATTAAAAAACATGTATTATACATCAAAATGACCGCTGAACTCTCCTCTTTCTACCAGTATATAAATTGTATATGTTAATATGTCTGAAACGAAATTAAAAATCGAAAACAGCGAACGCAAATGTTACATGGTGCAAGGAGGACGCAGCGCGGCAGGCAGAGGAATGTTAAAAAAACGTAAATTTATCTTGCTCCAAATAACAATTATACGCGATTAAAAAACATGTATTATACATCAAAATGACCGCTGAACTCTCCTCTTTCTACCAGTATATAAATTGTATATGTTAATATGTCTGAAACGAAATTAAAAATCGAAAACAGCGAACGCAAATGTTACATGGTGCAAGGAGGACGCAGCGCAGCAGGCAGAGGAATGTTAAAAACACGTAAATTTATCTTGCTCCAAATAACAATTATACGCGATTAAAAAACATGTATTATACATCAAAATGACCGCTGAACTCTCCTCTTTCTACCAGTATATAAATTGTATATGTTAATATGTCTGAAACGAAATTAAAAATCGAAAACAGCGAACGCAAATGTTACATGGTGCAAGGAGGACGCAGCGCAGCAGGCAGAGGAATGTTAAAAACACGTCAATTTATCTTGCTCCAAATAACAATTATACGCGATTAAAAAACATGTATTATACATCAAAATGACCGCTGAACTCTCCTCTTTCTACCAGTATATAAATTGTATATGTTAATATGTCTGAAACGAAATTAAAAATCGAAAACAGCGAACGCAAATGTTACATGGTGCAAGGAGGATGCTGAGCAGCAGGCAGAGGAATGTTAAAAACACGTAAATTTATCTTGCTCCAAATAACAATTATACGCGATTAAAAAACATGTATTATACATCAAAATGACCGCTGAACTCTCCTCTTTCTACCAGTATATAAATTGTATATGTTAATATGTTTGAAACGAAATTAAAAATCGAAAACTGCGAACGCAAATGTTACATGGTGCAAGATTGAACTGTAGGTAGTGGCGCGAAGCACGAATCAACTTTAAATTCGAAATTTTCTTGAGAAATTGTTCTTAATTCATATGATGTTTCTAATATTTTATAATTTTTCTTAGGAAGCTGCTCTAAATCATGAAAATTTATTTAAAAATTATTTTGCGCGGGACGGTGGACTATTTGTTGTAAATTTGATTTTGTTCATGCATTTTAAGTGAAAATTGAAGTTAAGGTGAACCATCCGGGCCAATACGGGCTGAAGATAGCGCAAGATGAACATGACTTTTTTGAAACAATATATCATTATTATAATAAATGAAACATATAATGTTTTATACCTATGTTTGTAGATAAAAGTCCAAAGATTTGTAATAAATTTTAAAATGCCAATTTTGTTTACATATTATACATGAACATAATTTTCAAAGTAGTCAAATATATGTCACACATTCCCATGAACGACTACAGTAATACAAATAATGTGTATATTTATAAATATGATCGTCTATAACATACTAAAATTATTTTACATTTGAATTTACAGTTTTTGAGAAACAAATAAAAATATACCAAAAAGTGTGTTTTTTGGTATATTCTTATTTGTTTCTCAAAAACTGTAAATTCAAATGTAAAATAATTTTAGTATGTTGTAGAGGATTATATTTATAAATATACGAATTATTTTCATTACTGTTGTCGTTCATGGGAATTAGAAATTCAGTATCAAAATTCTGAATTTTTGACCAACTAGACTTCAACAAATATTTTTTTATAGTTGAATGTTTCAGTTATCCTTTTCATCCACATATATAAATACTAGAATGTTCAAAGACTTCACAGTAATAATTGTTTTGTTTTTCGATAAGAATAATTGTTAGAAATAATTTATTGAAATTTGAATTTGCAAAACAAAATTCATGGGAGTGAACGAACCCAACGAAAATATGTTCTTCATCTGACATTGCAATGTACAAGTCACTGTAAAAAATCCATGATATTTTGACGAATGGAGGTTGTTGGACCATAAAGAACATGAAAATAAATAAAGAATACAGAATTTGCTGTTTTTTAAAAAAATAAAGGGTTCGTTCTTTCGACGCGTATGTTTGACCTTAAAAAATGTTTGCGTGAGGCGCAAAGTTAATTCCGAAAAAATATTTGACTTCATGCGTATTTGCTCACAGGCAAATTAATAAAACATAAATCCCAACGCCCCCCAGCATATTTTTCTTTTTTTTAAAGAATTATCGAATATCGGACCCGATCTGTTTTTTTGGATCGGTCCGTCAACAAATAAATTGTACAATACAATAATTTTTACAAACAAATATAAGATAATATAATAATATATTTGATTGTGCAAATCTGCTTCTTCGTTCTGGCTGCTGAAGACGTACATGTTCGAGGGCCAAGTTCTACTCCGGGTGGTGGACGCGGATCACCGGCAGTTCTTGCGCAGTTTGTGTTTGACGGCTGGTTGTGTTTCGAGTTGAAAAACACTGAACAAAATGTTTCAAAAGTTTTAAATAATTAAATCTACTATATCTATCGAATTTCGAAATGTAGCTGTTATTAATTTTCAATTAAACATTGATTTTATCATCCTTTTTGGGTAGATAATTTTATATATTCGTTTATCTTAAAAACTATCATGTGTAATGTGTACGAACGGGGGCCAGCTAAATACATATAAAATAAATGTAACGAATACATAAAATTAATAATAAAATGAGTGAAAAAGCAACAACGTGTTGTTATAAAATATTCTTTATGTAACAAAACACATAAAATAATAAATTGGCTGTATTTGTTGAACCGCTGTTCACATAATACCACCTCTTTATTTGACTTACCAGGAAAACTGTAGGTGAAATAAATATATTAAATATTGTTAAAGTGACAAAATGAATAAATAAACAGTCTCAAAGACAGAAATATAATTTTATTGTGATGGGAAGAATACAATAAGTGAGAGAAAATAAAACGAAATACTGTAATATAAAAATCAGGAGCGAAGTGACAAGAAAATAAAAGCTGCGACACATCCGGTGACAACATCCGGTAAGAACATCTACACAGACATCGAACACGACGTTCCACGAGGGAAAGTCATAGCCTGCATCGTACACAAGGTCAGGTGTGAAGGTGCGCGAGTGTCCAGTGGCGTCGAACAGCGGTGCCGGCGGCACTAGTTAAGAGACAGCCCACCACGTGAAGCCGGCCCTGTACGTGACGTCCTGGTCGCATATGACACACTGGGTGCGCTGCTGGCAGAAGTAGCACTCGTGTTTGTAGCACTTGAGAGAGTAGTCAGTCAACTGTTCAATACCACGTTTGATGTCGACGGTGTAGCTGTAGTCCGGGGCTTGGTTCGAACCGGCCGAGATGACATAGTTGCGCAGACTGGCCGCGGCGATGTCGTGCGCCAACATGGCCGCGCGGGGGCCCACCCAGCACCGGGCACACGTAGCGGCGGTACTCGCACGCCGCCTCGTGCGCGATCTCTTCTGCCTCCGCTGCGAACGGCACCGTCTCGCGGCACCCGAGCTCCCAGTTCTTACCCCGTCGTGCTGCAGGTACACGGGGCCCCTCGAGAGGTACCCCTCGCAGCTGCCGCACTTCAGGTCTTCCAGGACGTCCGCTGGAATGTCCATGCTCTTCTCGTGCTGACTTATTTACAACCTAGCACAGAAAATCAACTATTAGTTCATTTATAATTAAATAAGCAACACAAATTCAGCAAAAAAATAAAGATGATAAAAAACGTTTAAAACTATAAATATTGAAACAAAACAAATTACATCGTATCTCACCTCATCGAACAAAAGAAAGCGCAATAATTCCGGGAATACCCTATTTCACAAGTACTTTGAAAAACTGTCTCTGTATTGAAAAAGTTTTGCAATTCTTCCTGAAAATTTCCGGCAAATTCACAATTGATTAACGTAAAATAATTTATTCGTATTATTTATATTTCTAATTTTATTCAGAGATGAACAAAATAACTAGGCTTTATTTATTTACATAATTTTGAGTGTTATTTACGATAACTTCACTTCTCGAGGTTGGCAACACTGACTGTCAGTTTCAATTGACAACTGACAGATGTGTAAACAACCTATATTGTAATTTTTTTACAGTTTTTTCGAGTTTTAGATTTCAAATAAAACTTAATATGTACCTCGGCATTGAAGTCCTTTTTTTATCACTCACATGGTTTATTCGTGATAAAAAATTCAACTTCACTGCCTTGACACATAAATAACTATATTATTTTGTGCTTCATCAAGTAGTGCATTATGTATTTAATAGGTTTGTTCCAAGTGGTCATTTCTGACATGTTTGTGACAAATTTCAGTGCGCCTGCGAAAAATGTAAACAAGTTAACTTTAAAACATAAACTTCATTTCTTTTTTGTGGCGAAAAATGTATGAATTTCTTTATTTATATTTATATTTAAGGTTAGCTGTCAAAACAAAAAATGAGCATGCACATACGATTCATTCCATTCACCGTTCCAGTCATCCAGTCTATGTTTCAAACTTAACTTGTTTACATTTTTCGCAGGCGCACTAACATTTGTCACAAACATGTTACAAACATGTCCGAATGACCACTTGGAACAAACCTAATAGCAAGTATTTGTTTTTGATAATTCCCTGGCACTAGTATTTGATTAAAAATAGCATTTATTTAATTAATTTTTATATACCCAAATGAAGGAAATTACGATTAGAATAACATTTATTAGATACAGAATTTTTTCTCTACAAAAAACCAGTATTTGAAAAATTCAAATTTAACATTGAAATCACTATGATAAAAACTATGTAAAGTTTTGAATCATTCTCAATCAATCTTTTGTTAACTGAACAAAAAACAAACAACAAATGAGCATGCAAATAGAAGGAATTTGTTTCATTCGAACATCATGCACATAACCTATAAACAAAGTCCATGCACAAAAAAGTAACCAATCAATGATTACGTGTTTTATTTTAGTGTTAATTCGGAGTAGACAACACAAACCGTATCTACCTGGTTGGCCTGATTGGCCATGCGGCACCGCTCCCATCTGCTCATGACATCGGCCACCTTCTCCTCAGCCATGACGTGCCCAGCACCTCGTAGATAGCGTAGCCGAGCGCGTTTTCCTGCAGGCCGATCTTCGTGCGGATGATCTCCATGACGTCCTTCGCAGTGGCTGATGGATGAAATGGACACGGGGCGGCGATTGATGGTGCAGATGATTTCTTCGCGAGATGGAGGCCATTGGCGACGGCGGGTACCTTGCGTTTTCTATAGACACTGGAACGTCACGCTATGTCCCACTTAGTGGGGTAGCACGCACCCAGAAACACAGTCAACCAACAATCAAACATTCCTATCCTGACACACCACTTTCGCCTCGTCCACATTCACACATGCTCGTTTATTCTTCACACTCGGAATCATTCGTTCACGCAACTAACCATCAATCATACCCAACCAGTTATTCCTCGGACGCCCACACAATATATTAGTTTCACCAACCTTTCATTCGACATTCGCTCAACATGTCCAAACCACCTCAACTGACTCACTCCCACTTTCTTAACAACATTCTTCTCAATCTTACATTCACCGTACACCAATGTATTCCCGTATACGATCACGTCTCGTGTACCCACACACTTCTCTCAAATATCTCATTTCTACAGCAGTTATACGTCGTTCATGCTTCTTCATCCGCACCCAACATTCAGAACCATACATCAATGTAGGCACTAACACACCATTATACACCCTGCAGACACTCGCCTTTCAATCTCCCGGTCAATACGGTCCATCCCTCGAGAACATACTACCCTGATATACAAATTCATTCACTTGTTCCAGTCTCACACCATTCACTGAAACATTACAATCCGTCACCAAATCATTCTTCTCAAACACCAACACTTTACATTTATCGACATTCAATAGCAGATTTAAACCTTTCTCTACTTCTTTTATACTCCCAATCATTCTTCTCAATTGCTCCTCAGTTTCACACAACACAACAACATCATCCGCATAAGCTAACGCAGGCACTACACGTCCACCAGTACGTACACCATCCGTTCCATTCAATGCCTTTCGTAACAACACATCCATATACAAATTAAACAACCAAGGAGACATTCCACAAGCCTGTTTCACATACGAAACCAATCACTCCATCTACCATCAACTCTCACTTCGTACAACGCTCGAATCGCTCCCAACAAATTACCATCCCACATAGTCGCTCAAAGAACACTGTTATACGCTTTCTTTAAATCGAGAAAGCCACAGAACACCTGTTTGTTCTTATCAAGTGACTCCTCAACAATCATTCGAAGAGAAAACAATTGATCTACACAACGATTATCTAAAGAGTTTATGTAACGTGTGACATTATATTTATTCTGCGACCTCAAATGAAAAGAAGATTCGTAAAAAATGTTGAATGCCATTTTGTAAACTTACTTACATATTTCCCCTCTTCGGTAACATAATCACTAGCGCACCGTTTGAGATGCGCAATGAACTATTTTGCGCGGCGGAAGGATAACAGAGCGCGCCAGCGACAGCAGCGCCCAGTGGCGTAGATTCACCCGGGAGTTAGGATCCGGGTGATCTGTTGTCTGTTTAATCAGTTCACATAGTAATGTTTCCTTGCGCGTACAACGTTCCATTATACTCTGGATGAGATTGACGTGTTCGTCTTCTGCTCTTCTCACTGTATCACCTGGAATGGGGGTTACTGAATTGGATACAAATACAGAAACATGCATTCAATTAATAAACGATAAAATAAGTTATTTATGCAATGGGGACATTTAAAAAGACAACATTTGGCTCATTCTATGAACATTCCAATATAGAAAATAACAAATTAAAAATTTAATACTTTTTATTCCTAAATTTGATAAACTCTCATTAATCATTTATTTCTACACATAAAATTATTTTCCTATTTCACGTTCACAAAGTCGATTTTGTGACACTGTTTTTCTCAAAAACAATGCCACACAAAATTGAATTTTGTATAACTGTTTTTGGGGAACTTATTATTTGTAAAATTGTCAGTCTGTCAAACTTGAAGCTGTCATTGCTCACGTAAAATAATTGTTATTACTTTTTTATTGATAATTTAACTCCAAAATAAAGTCAGTTATAAAGAAAAATAGTAATTTACTTTACAAGTGGGCAAAGTAAGGAATTACCCACGAGAGAAATTTAACCGAGTGGGTAATTCCACTTTGTCCACGTGTGAAGTATAACGTTTTATCCAACATCTCTTAATTAAAGAAATATTATTTGACAGTGACATAAGCTTTAAACTTAATAAATTAAAATGTCAATCGAAGTAGTTACCATGGTGTTGTGTGTTATTGTTATTATAAATAAAAAATACTCACTAGTGACTTTCTTCAAAATTATACCCACTAGTGGGTAATCTGTTACATTCCTTGTTAAAATCGCCTTAGTTATAGAGCATTTTTTGAGAGGTGTTGGATAAACAATTTTATCACTGTCAAATATTATTTCTTTAATAAATGTTGCCTATATTAAGAGGTATAAGTGGTATAGGGTAAAGGTAACATGTTGCTGTCTAAAAAGGAGAAGCCAGCTGACGAAATGTAGTTTGAAATTTGCTCACTAGAGTGACATTGCTGTTATTGGTCGTGAATAAATGACGTAGCTCTGATATACATCAAAGAAAACATGCGTATGTTGTTACCGTTTTGTCCAAGCCCCGCATAGGTCTGCATGACCTGCTCCTCGACCTCTGGGAGTTTGGTCATGCTCAGAAGGCGAGGGGAACCCCTTGTACGTCTCGCCATGGTCAGATAGGTCTTGTGGCTTCCGCAGCGCGTCGCTGTCGACTAGTGTTCTTCGGCAGTTCACTAGATTGTGGTAGAGACGCACGCGGTCCTCGTTCGTTATACCTGAAGAATTAATTAATTAATTAAAGTTTGTAAGCAAAAATATCTAATGTACTCAGTGAATATAGTAAAACCGGAACGATGACTTGTAGCCTCAGACAGATAGATGTTGGTTTAACAGACCAGTATCTATGGCTGGTACCACGAGCTCTGTTTTTGGGTGTTTTGACAGTTAACCTTAAATATGACCACTTGGATCAAACCTGTAACTTCTGGGAACTCACTCACCTTGACAACACTATGTACAGCTTGAGCATAGAGCAAGTTAACCTCAACCGGATCCTGACTAAGCTCTCGATTGGAACGAAACAGTCGTCGCTTGAAGATAAATCTATTCTCCCCGCTGCTGAGGGTGGCACTAGGTCCACGGCGACCGATGGTAGGAAACGATGAGCCCGTGGTACCCAGCTTGCGATGATGTCGTACGTGTTCCTCGGCGTCGGGTCGACTCTGGTCTAGCGTGCGGAGGCTCAACCGCTCGGCTAGTTTGCGAGCTGCATCACCGGCTGTGTCTACAATAATCCAAATAATTCGTATATTTGTAAATATGATCGTCTATAACATACTAAGTTTATTTCCCATTTGAATTCACAGTTTTTGACAAACAAAAATTAAAAATTGATTGGTTTATTTTATTTGTTTCTCAAAAACTGTAAATTCAAATTGAAAATAAACTTAATATATTATAGACGATCATATTTATAAATATACACATTATTTGCATTAGTGTAGTCGTTCATGGGAATGTGTGGCATATATTTTACTACTTTGAAAATTATGTTCATGTATAATTTGCAAACAAAACTAGCTTTTTAAAATTTATTTCAAATCTTTACTTTTATCTACAAACGTAGGTATAAAACATTAGATGTTTCATTTATTATATTATTGATATATTGTTTCAGAAAAGTCATAAGTTGCAACTAACGATTTCCAAGTTAAACGTGTGTTTATTATATTTGTTGTTTTATTTTCCCGGTTACTATGTTTGTAAAAACCTCTCAGCAAATAACAATGACAGATGACAGTTAATCTGACAGCAGGTGTAGTTCCTCGCTCTCCGCTAGAGCGTGTTTTGTAGAATTACAAGATGACGTAGGTGCTGACGTCACAAGCGAAACATTTGAAATGGGGTGCCAATTTGTAGGGGTGGTTGAGGCGGGGGGAGAGGTATGGGGGCGCGATTCCAGTTAGGCTGAGTTGAAGTTTGTTGGGGAAGTTTGCGGGTGGCTTTACCGCACTGTACATAAAAAATATTTTAATGTTTTTTTTTTTTGGATAATTATACAGAGTCTCATTTAAGGTACGAATGCATTTGGTTTTTAAAGTGTGTCGAATCCAAAAATGACCTTAAAAATAAGCTATCTCAACAAGTTCCAGAGATACGGCCCTGGAAAGTTGTTCATATAATCAAATATAAAAATCATTGCTTACATAAATCCCAATTAAATAATGCAACCGATTTAAACAATTAAAGTTAATTAAATAGAAATAATTGTTGACCAAGTTTAATTAAAGCTTATTTTACTCGAAAATGTCTTTCAAAAATATAGAACAGTTAATTTTCAACCATATTTTCGAGAATGGTGTCAATTCACATTTTAATTATTAAAAAAATAATTACCAAAGCAAAATTAATAAAAATACAGATATTGGGTTTTTGAAGAGTGCGGAA
Organism: Poecilus cupreus; assembly: GCA_963942605.1. Lineage (NCBI taxonomy): Eukaryota > Metazoa > Arthropoda > Insecta > Coleoptera > Carabidae > Poecilus > Poecilus cupreus. The sequence goes on from OZ012713.1 coordinate 38,614,257, forward strand.
TCAAAAAATGTTGACAAAACTTAGCTAGCTTTTCTAGTTCCAGAGATATGGATCAAATAGTTTCACCAGTCTGCGTCATTTCACATTTTAATTAATAAAAAATTAATTGCTGTAGCAAAAGTAATGAAAATACAGTTATTTGGTTCCTAAAGTGTGAGGAATCCAAAAATGTCAACAGAATTAAGATATCTTGTCTAGTTCCAGAGATACAGTCCCGGAAAGTTTAAATATTTTTTTAATTAACAAAAAATTAACTAACCAATAAATTTTATTAAAATTTTGGTTATTTGGTAGTTAAAATACACCGAGTCCAAAAATAACCTCAGATTTAAGTTATCTCGTTTAGTTTTAGAGATACTACTCTGGAAAGTTCTTCAAATAAAATATTTTCTCTAATTTACCTCATTTTATATTTCAATTAATATAAATTTAATTAACCGACCAATTGAATTGAAACTACACTTATTTGATTTTTAAAGAGTGAGGAATCCAAAAATATTCTCAAAATTGAGCTATCTCGTCTAGTTACAAAGATACAACCCGTAAAATTTATGTAAATACTCGTAAATCATCTCACCTGATGTTTTCCAACTAAATTCGGAACCGGCTGTCGAATGCTCCTCATATTCAACTTCGCCACATCATGTGTAAAGGGTTTAACAACCCTTTGTGCATCTCTTTTGGAATAACAGTAATGGCAGTGTTGTTTTTCAACGGTAGCAGGGCGTTGCCGCTGTGTCAAGAATTGTTGTTGGAGTTGAGAATTCTTTCGAGCCTCCGTCGCCCTTTTCGGGGGCTTCGCCCCCCTGACCTTGAAAGCGGTTTTAATCGTGACGATTTTGCAGAACAATGCTTGCTCCATCTGTAGAGTTAGTTGGAATTACGACATCCAACGAGAGGGTCGCCTCTGCGCGGTCACCCCCTGCCGTTGCCAAACCTCTGCAGGAATCCTGAACCGACGGCTGAACGGATGGCTCGGACCTGGAGGCCTTGGCCTGAACCTGCAGGTCAGTTTCAGAGAGTTAGACACGAAATGAAACATATTTGATCTATTGAAAAAAATAATTTAAGTTTGAAGCCCTATAACTTAAAAAATATAGTAACTAGACAGATGAGACCCAGGCCACTCGATCCAGTGCAGTTTCAAAACCAAATATCCATATTTTTGTACTTAGGTTTGTTCAGCGGTACCAACACAACAAAATAATTACTGACATTACTGTTGAACCATAGTTCCGGTTGAGTACAACAGTAGTTGTAATTGTTGTGTTGGTATCACGGGACAAACCTAAGTACAAATAAGGATATTTGATGTTGAAACTACGCTGAATCGAATGGTGTGAGCCCCATTCATCCAGCTAGTATAGATTCAAACTTATAGGGCCCCAAAGTTGCACAAACTTTCTAATGGCAATTTTTTTGATAAATATTTGTTCAACAGTAACTATTTTATTTTGTTGGTATCACCGGACGTAACTAAATAAAAACATGGATATTTACTCTATAAACTGCGCAGAATCAAATGGTCTAGTTTTCAGATCCGTATTTTATCTAGTTCCAGAAATACATTCATTAAGTACAATAAAAAATAAACATACCACTATTATAATTGGCGAGCCTCTATTCCGCCTGCGAGAGCTTCCTCTCCTTCCGGTCAATCAAGAGGGACTCATGTTGAAATGGGTCTTTGTTCAATCCCTCCCAACACAATTTCGTAACATCTTTCACCGAAAGATGCGCATCAAGATTTCATTCATCCACAACTCGATCAGCCATACCTAAAATTGATTTCAAGCTTATTTATAACCGGCTTTAAAATTTAAAAACTCTCATACTTTGTCGTATCTTTTATTCTCTAGACAGTTATCCATTACGTTTCTATACACAAAACATTGTTTTTTCTGTCCGTATATGAAAATCAACAAATTGATCAGGAACATAAAAAAACTCAATTTTAAACGTTCATAAAATAAAAACTACATAGGCTATTAAAAATCTGATTAGACTTTGAGATTCCCCGGACTTTAATTAGGAACTTAACATAAACTCATTGATATATTCCACGAATTACACATTAACTAGATCATTTCCTAAAGAACCACTTTGTCAATCAGCAACTCCAAAAATCCAAAATTTCATAAAACAATATCTAGCCAAGCTATTGAAAATATGTCCCGACATTGAGATTTCCGGGTCACTAGTTGGTAATTAACCATACACTCATGAACACATTCGCAAGATTACATCTTGGAGAGATGATTTTCTAAAGATTCATTTTAATAAACATAACTGGAGTTACAGTTGAATCCTGCGGTTAGTTAGTTATTGGAGTAATACACAGTGAAGGCCAAGAAAAACATTTTATTTAAAGTATATTTCATCAAGATATCAGCACGAAATAATTTTACCTGATATAGTTTGCATATATGTTGATGAGAAAGAGTTTCAAGAACCTTAAGTTCAAGTTCGCTGGAGGCAAATCGTCCTGTTCAACAAACTCCTTTTTCTATGCTTTATGTTTGGCAATTAACTTGAAACTTGACATTTTAAATTCAAATATGAATGTCAAAGCATTTCTCGGCGTTACCGCTAGAGCGCCAATACCAACGTAACAGAAATAACATTATTTTGTAACTTTGAAACAAATCAATGTATATTTCAGGAATTATTATTATCATACATAAAATAAGTATGTTGTACCTTTTTGATGCAAAATTTACTGGAAATCATCTAATTAATGTAACTATGCTTCAGAAAACTAGTCTTCTGTAAACTACCACTTCCGGTTGATGTGCTTCCAAAATCTAATCAACTAGCTTCATTTAATAAAACACAAGAAGAAATCATCGTCTAAATAGTGCGATAGTATGCTAGACCACAGTATAAGAATTCTTATACTGTGGCTAGCCGGCTAGACATTGACCTACTAACATACAAAGAAAAATCGATAATGATGAAAAGAGAAAGAGCATCGGCGGCTAACAAGTACGACAAAGAAGAAATGTGTTTCAACTTCATGTATATTTTGGTCCATGTTTAATAAGGTTAGTTTGGTAAACAGATCAATTTTACCAATAAAATATATTTTGGAAGAATTATTAGCAAATAAATACAACGTACAATACCTGTCTGTGCAATAATAATAATGGCACATTCCATTTCACGTTTACAAATATCAATGTCGCCATTAATTTACCCTGTGTTTTGACATATATACTTATTATATAATTTAGTAGTTATGTGAGCGGAGAACGTTTGTTATGGTAAAATAACGCAACACTGAAATTTTATTCATATTGCAAATCTAGGGAATTCCAGGGATATTTGGGCGATGGTTTAGGGATTATTTGACTGACTCGGTTGGCTACACTGCTCATACATAACCTTAATTTCAGTTTTCACGAATATCAACAAATACTTGGATGTGAAAAAATGTCAGTCAGAAGAAAAAATATTAATTGCAAAAAGACCATTTCGACGTGATAATAATTTTTCAATTCCTAATAATGCAGTAAGTATTACTTTTAATGTGACGTTTCATTTTTGTATGAATTTATTTTATTTCAGTCAATCCAAACTGTTCAGAACAGAAAGAACAAAAAACCAAATATCCAAACTGTACGTCATCTCAAGAACAATGTTAGTTCAACTACAAAGAATTTGGCTGAACGTCGACTGCAAAACTTACGACATTCGGAAGGTGTTTCCGGACTTGCTTCTGCATCAAATAGGTAAAAATTAATCCCTTTGTCTCTTGAAACAATTCTGAAATAAATATTTTAATGAAAGCAGCCCAAACGTACGATCGAAATGAGAAACTTGTACTTGTGAAAAAGTTCCCGACAAAGCGGAAATTGAAATTGACCTGGGCGAGGAAATGGGTTGAACTGTTTGAAAGTTGAGGTTATGTGGTTGTATTTGTTAGTCCCAGATGGAATCCGTGACTCGCTGAACTAGAAGACGTTGTTGAGGTTTGCTGGTTCGATGCCAGGTGATGACATTATTAAATCGTTGAAAGCTACGCGATGAGATCTGTTACTAACTAGACTGAAAACCAGCAACGAATGCTACACAGAAACTACAAGAGATTCGACAGGAAATCGATCAAACTAAACCGGAAGTGGAACAAGTGACAAGAATTGAAACCAAGAGGTAAGTAAGTAACATGTAATAATAGTGGAACGCTCGTTGACAAAGAAGAGTGCGCGTTCCACTACACTATGTGTCAGTGGTTACGAGAGAGACGGCCACGTTTCTTTGCTCTCTCATCCCTCCATCTAACCTCTATTTCGCGGTTCATTCTGTCTCTATTCGTTGCCGTGTTTCATTCTCTGTCTGTCTGTCATTCTGTGGTTCGTCATTGTCTGTCTGTCTGTCTGGAGTTACGGTTTCTCAAAAACTACTAAACTGAACATTGTGATATTTTGTATACATCAATTGTATCCGCTCTGGAACAGCTGATTAGCTTTTGGTGATAATCCAATAACCGGAAGTGCTAGTTTACTTGAAGCCCTATTTTAAAATTATTTTAAAATATCTCAGTAAATTATCATTTAATGAAAATGTTGTTATTAGAATAATGTTTAAAATATTATTGCCTATAATTAATGTTGGCAACATTTTCCTCTCACTGTCGCCATTTACGAGTTACAACACGTTAGTTAGTGGTGGTCCGTGTTCGATAAGAAATCAATGGCGGGCGGGTGGTGCTGTGCTGCCCATTTGTTGTTGTTCCATCTGGCGGTGCGCGTACAAACTAAACGCAAGTGATTTCCTGAACAAAATGTGTAAACATGTATTGAAACCGGAAGTGGAAGTTTGAGCGAATGTCGAAGGAAACGAATATGAGCGGGTGAGATTGATTCATCTATGAACACGTTGCTGGAATCACACATTCAAATCATCGTCTGCATTCTAATACTCACTTCAAATAATTCCAAACCAATTAACCGCAAGTAAATAAAGCACTAATAAGTGAAATAATATTTTTGACAGATAAGTTGAACAGTGGTTTAACACAATGGTAAACCAATAATCTAGTGCCAAAAGTACTGCCAACGTCTGAATAATGTTTCCAATTCTTGTTACTTTTCTTCCTAAAATTACAGTTCAGTTTTGTTATTTACACAATATTTAATAAATATTCCACTCATTTGTGAGTGTAGAAGAAGATTATTGATTTTGATGTGTGATTCATTAAATTAAAAACAATGACACTTCATAGTTGACACTTTTGCCACCGATATCGCGACAGTAGTTGAATTTTTTCTTTGATTAGTTTGACGGAAGTAAAGTGTAATTTAAAAAGAAATTCAATACGGAATTATTAAAAATGCAGTGTTAATGTGTTTTGCTGAGTACAGAAGTGTGCGTGGCTGAAAAATGTGTATTTGAAACATCAAAATGAACCATTCAAGTTTCATCAACAAGATACATGTCTCTAGCGGCATTTTGAGATAAATAGACGGATAAAAATATCAGTAATGTTTAATAAGCGATGAAAATAATCTGTGAAAAGTTGGTAGAACATTGAGATAGAAATAGATTGTTTATATATTGCTGTTCGCCTACTCTTCATTTAAAATATGTTTTACCTTTAAAATTCAAGTAGTAGGTCAAGGTTTTCTTATGTTTTAGTTTTTATTTTTAATTGTTAAGAGTTTACTTGTTTTACGTCGTTATGTATTTTTGTTATTCAAATTGCAAAATTTTCCAAATAAACATCGTTTCGTTTCAATTCTATTTGATTGTGTAAATAGATGTGAATTTCACGCTGGTGACCGCGCAGCTCATGATCTGCAAATCGACGTGTCTTGTGCCAAGCGAGGGACCCGCGACGCGCCCCGTTCCACCTGCAGCGCCACCGACAGAGAGTTCGGCGTGTACCTAGTTTCCGATGGTAGAACAAGTAAGTGCACAGTATTCCTAGATTGCAGAGCATTTAACTGGCAGGTTCATGAAGGGGATTAGGGTTAACTTTATTCTTTCATCATCTATAACTTTGTTTCTAAATTAATTGTATTATCAAAATGTGTCAAATTTTATTCAAACCAATCTTGATTACAACCTTAGTTAATAGTTTTTAGTTGGAAATATATAATTTAGAATGTGATCATTTTTTGTATATTTCAGAAAATGTCGGATGGCGATAGACCGGCCCATCGGGAACTGATCGGAGAGCCTTGTAGCAGCGAGCCACTGGCTTCACCACTAGAGACTGCCTTGGCGGGAGCTGATCGGCGGACTGTGAGTCTAGCAGAGCGGACAGCTGTGAGTGCAACTAGTGTTAGTGTGTATCTGTGCAATTATAAGAGACAGGAAGTGCAATCTTGACCACTGGCTTGGTTCACAAGTTGTGTAATCTTGGTTGTTTCCCTCGGTTTGTTCGACTGGTGATGACAGCCTCGTTGTATTGAATTGTAATTCCATTCACGGTGGATTGGAATCGGGTGCAGAGTTGGCACTTCCTGGTTTCCATCTTGGATGGAGCGTTGCTTTTGGTAAACTGGCAAAGTCTAGGGAAATGTAGGAATCGCTGAAATGATGTCTGTGTGTGTGGATAGCTGGATGATAGTTTACTAGACACCCGAAACAATAAATTCCATTTTTACACACGAGAGGAAAGCGCTTGTTTTCCTCTCGATAAAACACAGGAACACAGAATGCACTTGTATAATCATTAATTATTCTCTTGTTTTGTATTTTTACATTTCATGGCTGACTATGTTATTATTGTACATGTTTATCGTTCAATTAGTGTTTTACTCTCAGCTCAAAACATACAAATGTGGAAACATCTTATTTTTGCTTTGACGTCCAGCCCTATTTACAATGATGATACTGGCTAATTGATAAGAGTCAAAAGCCAAGTCTGAGTAAAATAAATGGCCCCCTAATAATGTTGTCCCCGCCGTGCAATGACGCCGCGCTCTTCCTCGAGCTGGAAGATCGTTTTCCGTTTGCACATAATTCTTACTAAATCCTATCGTCACCAACACAGAGCTTGCTGGCCTAGGTGCTCTTGTTTCATTCAATTATTTTTAATTAACTTACACTTTTAATCCGTTTGTACCCCCCTCTCAATAAAAAAAGGGGGGTCCATATAAGTGTGTCGGGAAATACAAGTTGGCGAAGTATCATCAGTTATTGTTCCTCGATTGGTTGTCGGGACCTGGGATTGAGACCTCCGTGCAGATCTGCCGGGGGTCTCTTCTTCGTAATCTGTTGAGCGGGGTCTTTTAATTCCGCGTCTTCTGTAATAAAAAATATATCATTAAATTCAATAATATTCCATATACATACACACACACACACACCGTGAAGTTGTACTTTCTGCGTAGTCGATCCAGAATCTAAACGGAAACAAATTGTTAGTTTGTTATCTTAAGATAATTCAATTATTTTTAATTAACTTACACTTTCATCAGTCTGTACCCCCCTCTCAATAAAAAAAGGGGAGTCTATAATAGTGTGACGGGATACACATGTCGGGGAAATATCAACAGTCATTGTTCCTCGACTTGTCGATTCTACCATCGCCTGAGACCACCGGTTTACAGGCGCCGGGGGCTCCTCTATTTCTGGATCTAATTTTTTTGGAAGAAATTACTAAAATGTAGTAATTATACATAATATGTATTTAAATATTTACCAATTTGAAACTAATTACTAAATCCTATCGCCATCAACACCGAGCTTGATGGTCTAGGTGCTCTACTATTCACATGTCATTCAACACATACATGTGACAATTCAATCGTTTCCGTTTGCGAAGCCAAATCGGCTACCGTTTGTGTCGAAATACTTTTAATGCATGAGAAAATAAAATACAATGTGCAAGAATAAATAATTAAATACTAACCTTGCGAATAAATAAACTTACTCTTTAAAATACACGTAAATACAAAACATAACCTAAAAACCTTCAAAATGTTATTGTGAACAATCATCAGTTGTTTTTTATTTCTAATCCTGCCGTGTTTGTGAATGTGACACATGTCATTGTCATGAAATACTATTGGATTATCACTGAAAACTAATCAGCACACAGACATCATCGCGAAACTAGTAAAAGCGTATTCTAGGGACCCTAAAACGTGCTCACTGAAAACTCACTAGCATTTTGTAAGCAATGGCAATCATTTCCTAGTGATACTTCCCGTGACAACGCGTTTCTTGCGAGTCGCCGGTTTACCAATGAGTTTTTGTAATAGTTTAAGATGTACAAACCTTTCAAGGGTTTTCTTGTATTTATTTATTTTTGTTTAAATATGTTTCATGTAAACTTAATAAATTATGTACGACTGTAAAAATAATAAAACCTACCTTTCAATTCAAACATGTTTATTTCATTGTCTTATTTTCGCTAATAAAAACGACTTGAAAATAACATAACCTAGAAGCCAAAATGTCTAACACCAATACTACCGCATAACATTAATTCAAAATCAGAACATCACGCTAAATTCATTGGTTCAGTTCTCCAGCCCCAATTTCCACTCATTTCGTAACAATTCATTAAAAAACTATTCAAATTATTGATAAAAAATCACTACATTTCACTGGCTGTTTGACACTTTCAAATTGTATGTCTCATACATCAAAATGGTTGTACAAACTTTAATAATCACTTCTGTGCACATAAATATTTCCATAAGTTAATAATTATTGAGTAATTCATTAAAATAAATAAGTAAATTTATGTTAGATAGTGACAGATCATTTTGGCGCCATCTCTGTAAGTATCCATGAACTACGATGCTCAATCGATCGTCCGTTACATTTATTAATTTATAATTAAAATTTGTATTGATTACTAAATGAATTATTTGTTAATATAGTATAATATTAGTATTATATTGTATAAATATACAGGTAAATAAAGATGACATAATTTTTTGACAGGTAAGACTAACACAGTGGTAGATATTTCGGGACAAAAATACTGCCAACTTGTACAATAAAGTTACCATTACTAACACAATTTATTTTCTTTACTTATATCATTTTATTTATTTCCGTTAATTACTCGATAATAACAATTAATTCACGTATTTATGACAATAGAAATAATTGTTTTATTAAAATAAGAGTAAGTGACAGTTCGTAGTTTACGCGTTTAGACGCAGATGTCACTAGCGGTAAATATCAACTGTCACTAGTCCATTTCGTGCTGTCAAAGTTTTATTTCGTGAATAATTCAATAAAAATGAAATAAACAACTTTTACAATGATTAAATTATCAAGTTTGATTGTTAAATTGAGTGTGTGTAGTGAGAGATTGTGTATAAACAGCAACAGATGGTTCTTGCTACAATCTAGTCCGGATTAATGTGGCCCGCAACATTGGACTCGAGCAGACAGTTCCTGGGAATGGATTTGATGAGGTATGTTACAATGTGATTATGTAGTTCAGAATTTCAAATCAAACTCATTCACATATGTGAATGTTTATCGTAATTTCATTCAAGACAACAAGGTTTTTATGTTTAGCTTCACGAGTATTCGCAATTCCGTGATATCTTTAACGATTTAAGATATTTTCCCTTTAGAAATCTAATCCATGTACGTATTTCCATATGAAATACAAATATTTTAATTTTATTTTGAGCAAGTAGGTAATAAATAAATTCTTCGTACACACAATGGCTGGGACCACGAGCTCTGTTTTTGGGTGTTTTAAGCTCGGTTTTAGCGCTGTTCAATGTTCTGAAACTATTTTATAAAAAAGTACTTCAAATAAAAGTGGTGGATAATGTATTTCTCTGTAACTTCTATTTGCAGTATTTGTGTTATAAAATAATTTTAGAACATTGTCCAGCGCTAAAACCGAGCCTAAAACACCCAAAAACAGAGCTCGTGGCACCAGCCAATGTTTCCTTAAATCGTATTGGTACATTTACATATTTTATTTTCCCAATAATCCATTTGTTTTATCATTCGTTCGATTATGTCGACTAGAAATATACTGAAAATACTTATTTTTGAAGTAACAAAGTAATGATTGTTGAATGACAGTTCACTTATACTCACTAATCTCTTCTGTATTATACTGATTATTGAAAATATATTTATATCACTGTATTCCACACTATTTATTTATTATGTACTGGTATTTCATTCCAATTTGTATCGAAATTTCTTTAAAAAATAAATAAAATACTCGATTTTACTTAATTATTGACAGTTTTGCTTTCAGGTTGTTTAAAAAAAAACTATTTCATTAAAAATGTGCTATTTCTCTATTTATATAGTTATAAGAAAGGCCAACTAATGTTTTACATACCTCAAAATGACTATATTTATTGTATAAATTCATTAAAAGTCATATTAAAAATATTGACATCAGCGCCACCAAAACGCTGGAACCAATCAAAATAAGGTGTATCCAGAAAATCGTGATCGTGTCGTCACAAACATTAAAATTTAATAAAAACAATAATATTAACTTATTGTTGATAATTAGACGTTTTATATTATTTTATTGGTAGAATTTTCAACAGTGAACTAATTCATATTATTGTTTTAATTCAATTTAAATATGTGTGACGTCACAATCTCGATTTTATGGATGCACCTTATTTTGGTTAGTTCCAGCGTTTTGGCGGCGCTGATGTCAATATTTTTAATTCTTAAATGTGATTTTTAATGTATTTATACAATAAATGCAGTAATGTTGAAGTACGTAAAACATTATTTGGCCTTTTTTTAATTATATAAATAGAGAAATATTTATTAAAGAAATGTCGATACAATAGTGTAGAATACAGTGATATAATAGTTATTTTTGTACTCATACATTGAAATTTGTTATTTCGCGTTGCCTAAGCAACGTCCGAAATGTCAGATTTCCCAGGTCTCCACTAGATAGACAACCCGGAAATTTCGACGAAAACATTCCTATTTCTAAAGCGTTTATTAATAAATTATATTTATTATAAAATAATATAGTATTTCAAACATTTCTTTACATAATATTAATATAAACAATAATGAAATAAGAATGAAATTGAATTTAAAAGGAACAAATTTAGTGCATTTGGTTACCAAGGTTGGCAATAAAATCTGCCCGGTATGACAGCTGTAAAATACATAACCTACAAATATAATGTTAGTTACCTCAATATAAATAAGAAATATATAGTTATTTGTATCACAAAGTAGGAAACTGCTATTTTGAGAGTGCGAGTTTATTTTGATAGGACGAGCCGTAGGCGAGTCCTGCAAATACGAGCACTCGCAAAATAGTTTCCAACCGAGGGATAATACACAAGATTTTTCGCGCCAACATTTATTTAAATTTAATAAATAAATTTAATTTATTACTCATTTTCTTAATGACAGGGAATTTTTTTATGTTGCTAACTTCACAATATTTGAATGTCAATTATATTTATTTTCCAATATCATAACCAAAAATATCTACATATTTTTATTTGGATTTTACACTTCAAATTCAATTATAATTACTTACAAATATGTTTAAAATCCATAAATATTCTGTTTTCTTGTATTGCAAATACGCAATTGTAGATATATTGCAATAATATTTTTAAGTCAATGTAATACTTTGACATTTCTAGCGTCAGAAGTTGGCTAAAATTAGTGAAGTGATGCCAACATATAATCATAAAAAGTTAGCAATTTTTGTCGAACTAGTACGACAAAAACATGATTTCCGACCGCTTAAGAGATATGTAATTGTGTCATGTCGGACGGCGGCGCGAAAATAAATTTACAAGTGAATACAGTAATTATTATAAATATTTTAATTGTTTACTAATATATTAGACAAATTAATTTATGTGTTTATATTTATAGTGCAACTTTGACAATTATCAAAATAACTACTTGAAGAACTTCATTTCTTTGTATAGACATAGACTGTTATTAGTTTTATACTTTTCGTACAAGAAATATTGTACAAACCTCTTGCGTAAACTCGGTTCTTTCTGTTAAATAAAATAATGATGTTTAACATGGTTGTCAAAAAATATTTTGACATGCTTTTCATTATTATTTTTTGACAACTAATAACATTTTAAAGATTACTTTGTATTTTATATTGATGCTTCACTCCTGAGGATTACTTATCTGTATAGATCAGTAAATTGTTACATTATCTGGAACTACACAATATGGCCCAAATATTTAAACGAGGATTGTGGTAATAATTTGAAAAATGTTTATAATATCTGTACAAATAAGAAAATTTAATACAAGTTCATTTACCATAGACAACAAATACATGTTAAGAAAGTACTACTCAAATTCAGATTTCACGAAATATCACTAAAAATTGGCATATACTTTTATTTTATTTCTATATAACATAAACCCTAAGAAACTCAATGCTGTAGAGCGCATCGTCATTTCTCTTAAATTTATAGAGATATGTCAATTATCGATGTTTTTTGAAATGCTACTTTGAGTGGCTGCAACTCAAAATCTATTAAATATATTGAAAAATAGACTCAGTTCCTTTTCGTTTCATGCATTTTATTACAAATTAGCAAATTTTGAAATTTTTCGATTTCTCTTCCCCAAATTTCGATAGGCGATAACTCGATAAATATAAAAGAAACAGTCTCGCAAACTGGACCACTCGATTCAGCTCGTCAAAATACATAAGTATGTAAAATTTCATTTAAATTGTTTTACGCGTTACAGAGGTAGAGCAAAAAATGTGAAAATGACGTTTTTGGCAAAAAAAACCCTGACATTTGGCCTGAAACAGGTCATTTACAGACTTTTTGCTCTAAAATTTCAACTCACCATCCGAATGTTCTGAAATTTTTAGGGTCTATGTATTTCGATGAACTGAATCCAATGGTTTAGTCTGCAAGTTCGTAACTCGTTTATTATTTGAGATATTGCTGATAGAAATTTTGGAAAAAAAAATCCAAAATTTTAAATTTAAAAAAAATTGGTATTTTGCTATAATATGCACGATTAACACAAAACTGAAGAGTATTTTTCGATATCTTGCGTAATTTTTGAGTTGCAGTTTCTCAAAGTTGCACTTCGAAAAACATCAAAAACCGCCGTATCTCGAAAAATTTAAGAGATATGACGATGCGCTCTGCACCAGTGAGTTTTTTAAGGTTTATTTTATATAGAAATACAATAAAAGTATAAGCCAATTTTTGTGATATTTCGTGAAGTACATCATATAAACTGTGTTTAAATGAGTAAGAAGAATGTTTTACGGAAATAAGAAATATAATAAATTTACAAGTGAATACGGTAAATATTATAAATATTTTAATTGTTTTCTAATATATTAGACAAATTAATTTGTGTGTTTATATTTATAGTTCAACTTTGACCAGTATCAAAAGAACTCCTTGAAGAACTTGATTTCTTTGTATAGATTGTTATTAGTTCTATACTTTTCGTACAAAAAATATTGTACAAACCTCTTGCGTGAACTCGATTCCCGGATTTGTTCACTCATCCGGGAACCAAGCGTTCCCGCATTTGGTATGTAAATAATTATTTCAATAATCAGTATAATAAAGAAGTTATTAGTGAGTATAAGTGAACTGTAGCACGGCGGGCTGAGACTGAAACTTAGGGTTGACAAATAAAACACAACACTTTAAAAATGATAAAAAATTATATTAATTTAAATGGTGAAATGATGAATTTAACAATTTTAGAAACAAATACAAATATTACAACGGCAACAACGTATGAATATGATCTTAGTTACAGTTACGAAAACATGTTTATTACAAATTTTATTTGAAGTTCTACATTTTTTGTAGAGCACTACAGACGTCAGAAGACGTCTGCTCTGTTCAAAATCTAACAACTAACTCCCGTCTTGTGCTAGCCAAACTACCCATGTATCCCACATGTGGTGGAGAGGAAGGGAAAATCTTTCTCACAGAACTAGCACAAGAATTACCTAAAACTAAAACCTTAATCTAGGGTTGGACCAGGATCTGTAAATCTGTCAACCCCAGATGGCATTTCAAGCCGATATTTCAGAATATTTGCCGCGATAAACTCAAATGACTATTTCTGATAACTGAAAACTCTAACACACATGTGTGGTAATAAATTAAACTCAAGAACCCCTGTCAAAGCGATTTTCGATGCATTCATGTCCAAGCACAGTTTGAAACTTGATTCTTTAAAATCGCTTTGACTGTAAAAACAATAAATCGTATTCTGAATGTTCGCCTTGTTACAGAACTGTCATTCAACAATCAATATAAAAGAACAAGTAATATTTAATATTTTTTATTACAATAATACATTGGAAGTTATTAGACATTTGTAGAAACAAATCACTGCGCTCTTCCGCCTGGTCCGGCTTGCCAAGAATCTCTCGTGCGTCCTCGGGCCGTAGGGCCCCCCGGGCCTCTGCCCCGAGCCGCTGTAACACCTCCCGCAAAGCAGAGATCGGCGTGAACCTAGGCTCCAAGCCTAACAAGTCCACAGCATTCCTAGATTTTTTGCAGAGCATTTAATTGTCTACAATGTGGACAACCTTCAACAGTGGATTTACCCTTGGATGGATTTACCCTTGGACGTCGGTAACGTGGTTCTTTTGAAGGAACCAACTCCTCCCTTGACCTGGAGAATCGGACGGATCCTGCAGAGCAATAAAAACTATATGTGTGTTGCCCATTAACTAGTGTGCCCCCTTTGCAGTGAGTGCCCTCCAAGACAGAGAGTGTTCTCCGTATAGTGTATTGAAACATGTTCAATGGGGGCCGGGATGTTGGCGCGCTTCTGCACCTCATTTCCTACCCCCAACCCTCTACATTGTGGAGGGGGTGTATGTAAAAGTCACGTATTATATTGATGAGTTAGCTCATCTGGTCCTTCGAGTTCCTAGAAATACAAAACCATTCCTCGATCCTCAAGACGGATCGAATAGACATACAATTGTCACACAAAGCCAATCTCGTGATAAATGTTTATTTTATGTTAAAAAATCAAATGCTGTTTGTAAAGACATTTAAAATTCTAGGTTTTATAAGAAATGTATTTTACAAAAGATTGACATGCCTTGCAATCATTTTGTTTTGATTATCATTTGAAAATTAGAATGTAAATCTATAAATGTTTAATAATAATTACTGTATTTCAATAAACAATTATTTACTTTTTTCAAGACATGGAATACAGCAAATATATGTTTAACATTTTATTCTATTTTTATTTTCGATTTCATTATTCAGGTCAAATCAATTAGGCTCAATTAGTATTTAATAAGATTGCATCGTCGCTTCAACAGGAATCATTAGTGGCCAGCTAAAATATAAATAAGCTGTTGTTACAGTAGACGGATGTTTTCTATCGTCTCATCTCTTTCTAACACAATGAAGGAATACAAGTGAACGTAGAGTGGAGTACCACAGCAGCGCGATACAAGTAGCTAATTGAAATTCCTTTACAATTTGTTCGTTCACTCGCCACTCGTTCGTCTCAGAGCAAAGTCGCGTCGCGTATTCTGTCTTCTTAGAAGGCCATCATATCTAATTCAGGCCGCGAAACTTGATCCGCTGGGTGGAGGGATCGCGAAAGGGGCGCAAAGCATCTCAGAGAATTGCCTCTACGTGGGGTTCAACCTAGATCTTCGAACAAAAAAATAAAAAGGCGAGTTTTGTCGAAATTCTCTGTAGATGTTGTCGGTCCGGGATGTGCCGGTGCACCGCGACGTGTGTGTTATCGTAGGGGTGTAAGGCTTCATACCATTGTTCAATAGGCGTAGAGTAGTCCTTTGTTCCCATTGCGAGGCTTCAAGAGGTGCGTGAGTCACGCCGTGATGAAAACTATTGTGCAATAGTATAGTCGCCAAGCCCCGTAATGCACCCGCGTAACTAGGCGTATTTCCTCCATGGGAGGGGCGTACACCGGCAAAGTGTAACGTTTTGCTAATTGACAACACGCTCCGGTTGTTGTCGTAGAGTCACTTGCGCCCTAGATTGTAAGTTAGCTACAGTTCGGAAAACTGTTAGGTAGGGCTAGACAGGCAAGAAATGAAACCATCATTGAAACCATCATTGAAGCCAACATTGAAGCTGGGGGTGTGCTGTGGGATGAATGGTGTGCTGTGGGATGAATGGTGTGCTGTGGAATGAATGGTGTGTGCTGAAAGAATGATGACCATAACTTGTTCTCTTGTACAATTTACTCCCTTGTATTTTGAGTTTATGTTTCAGATATCATCAAACTTCAACTTATATTTTCCTAATCACAACATGTACGTTTTTTTCAGGTTAATAATTAATCTTTTGTCTAATACATTGTTTTTATGTTTATAGGAACAGGTGGACAACATCAACAAATATTTTCTCCTAACTAAAGTATGTTTTATTTCAGGTTCACAGTTATTCTTTTATCTAATACATTGTGTTTATGTTTATAGGGACTCGTGGACAACATCACCGCAGCCGTCATCACCTCACCCCGACCATCTGGGCTGTCGTCCGCGCCTAGCTTTAAGCAGGTCAAAGTTACCCAGTTTTTACTGAGGTAGTGCGTTTTAAAGCTCATTTTTTAATCATCGTCATCGGAGCCTACATCATCAACATCAACATCTACACCTGGAGGGCTCAAAAACCCTCCGGCAACAGATTCATCAGGACCGACGCCCGCTGCCAGTAACTATGATGTAAGAAAATTTATTTTATTCATAAAAAAAATAATCACAATTTTTATTTCATGTTTAAGTTCTGATTATTTTTTAAGAAAAATATAATTTAATTTATTGATATATATATTTTGATTGCTTCTAATTTAGTTTTGTGTGTTTACAGAAACAGTTGCAGCAGCGATGAAGCCGCACCCCTACTTCAGGTTTTGCCGGGAGTTTTCCTGGAGGGCTAAGGGAGGAATTTCCGGGGGTGAGGTCAGCCTTCTCTCTCTTGTCAATGCAGGGGACTGATCCAGGCTTTACATTTCCAATTAAAATGTTGTATATACAAACATTAAAAATGTATCAACGTCTTCAACAATAAAATGAACTACTTACCAATAAATATGTATTTTAATTTTATAGTATCCCATACACCAATTATGTTTTCAGATTACAAAATAAAGAAATCTATGAACTAAATATGTATACCTACTTATTCAGATTGAAAAATAAAGGAATATGTTACATATTTAAAAATTATTTACAAAATATATTTTAATCTATAAGCATTTATAAACTAAATTTAATAATTATATTTTGTATATCTACATAAATATCACAAGTTCACAAATCATTTATTTAAATGTGAAACATATGAATTGTTTCTCTTATTGGAAGTTCTAATATATTATACAAAATAAACAAATTAATCCTGCTAATACTTTGAATTCAATTTAAACTATGTTAGCACTACACTAAAATTGTGATTTTTACTGATATGATTCAAGTAAATGCGTAATTATATGCGTTAAAAAATAGTTGAGATGAAATGATTTGAGCCCGCACATTCCACGCGGCGGATGTCAGCGAGCCCCGCGTCCGAGCGCTGCTGTTGTTAGCTGAACTTTTGCGGTGATTTTTTCTCGTCTAATCGTAAAATGGTTCAAATAAAATCTGCTAAAACTAAATATGTTGTTAGTTTATATTTCATCAACGCATAAATAAATAAAAAAGTATTTCTGATAAAATATCTGGAGGGTTAATGATCACGCTCCAAATCATGGAATTTCCGATATGTAGTTCTTGATGTCGCCTATAAAAATTTCGCAGATGGCGCCAGCTACCACGCTGAAAATCGAACAAAATAGTTATGCATAAGGCAGACTACACACTTGTCATTTATCACCAAGAAGTCACTTCCTTTGGACTAGTGTTTAAGCGGCTGCACTTCTACCGCTAATAAATGGCGGCGCTTTTACCGCTAAATGTGTAAACACGTCAAAATCTTTACGCGGCGGTCAATTTACAGCAGTTGAGAAAAACTTTCAAGTGTGTAACAGGCTTTAAAAGAAGATCTATTCTTGACTCGGATCGATCAATATTTTAGATTCTGCGCAGTTGACAGTTTGTTGAAACATTTGAATAGAATACTTGCAGTAAAATATTTTTCCAATAAATCATATGAATTTGTGCTTAATGCATTTATGACTTTTGTAAGCTCAAGATTGTGAAAAGTTATATTGAATTTACTATATATAAACATACTCAAATACTTTTTAAATTATTAATAGCAATGACAATGTTAAACAAAGCCTAAATACACAGCTGGAGGTTTGTGAAGATGCTGAAATATATTCGTGCGCTGACCAGGCGTTGAAATCCCTGCAAAGTAGAGCAGAGTGGGATTCAGGCCGAATTCAGTTACAAAATTATATTTTTATCATGTTTATTTATCATATATGTTGAAATAAGTTATTTATCTTACAAGCGCGCGACTAACTTGCCTCTAAAGTTAGTAGAGTCCTTCAAAATGGAATATCTAGTTATTATTAGTGACTAGGGGGTATGCTATTTGACGGATAGTGATGACATTTGTTGGGTTTGTTAACTAAACTATTGGGAACAAAATGTTTTACACCGCGTTTAAATATCTTTACTAGCGCGCGCCTTACAGGCCACTATATTTAGTACAGTCCTACAAATCGCAATATCTGGTTATTATTATTTATTTGGGGGTATTCTATTTGACGGATAGTGATGACATTTAGTAGATTCATTAAAAAAACTATGGGGAATAACATGGTGTACACCGCGTTCAAATATCTTTACTAGCGCGCGACTTACAGGCTACTAAAGTTAGTAGAGTCCTACAAAAAGCAATATCTGGTTATTATTAGGTGTTTGGGGGTATTCTATTTGACGGATAGTGATGACATTTAGTAGATTTATTTAAAAAACTATGGGGAATAACATGGTGTACACCGCGTTCAAATATCTTTACTAGCGCGCGACTTACAGGCTACTAAATTTAGTAGAGTCCTACAAAAAGCAATATCTGGTTATTATTAGTTGTTTTGGGGGTATTCTATTTGACGGATAGTGATGACATTTAGTGGATTTGTTAAATAAACTATGAAGAATAACATAGTTGATACCGCGTTTAAATATCTATACTAGCGCGCGACTTACAGGCTACTAAAGTTAGTAGAGTCCTACAAAAAGCAATAGCTGGTTATTATTAGTTGTTTGGGGGTATTCTATTTGACGGATAGTGATGACATTTAGTAGATTTTTAAAAAAAACTATGGGGAATAACATGGTTTACACCGCGTTCAAATATCTTTACTAGCGCGCGACTTACAGGCTACTAAAGTTAGTAGAGTCCTACAAAAAGCAATATCTGGTTATTATTAGTTGTTTGGGGGTATTCTATTTGACGGATAGTGATGACATTTAGTAGATTTATTAAAAAAACTATGGGGTATAACATGGTTTACACCGCGTTCAAATATCTTTACTAGCGCGCGACTTACAGGCTACTAAATTTAGTAGAGTCCTTCAAAAAGCAATATCTGGTTATTATTAGTTGTTTTGGGGGTATTCTATTTGACGGATAGTGATTAAATCTATTAAATTTGTTAATTAAACTATGGGGAACAACATAGTTGATACCGCGTTTAAATATCTTTACTAGCGCGCGACTTACAGGCCACTAAAGTTAGTAGCGTCCTACAAAACGCAATATCTGGTTATTATTAGCTGTTTTGGGGGTATGCTATTTGACGGATAGTGATGACATTTGCTTGATTTGTTAATTAAACTATGGGGAACAACATGTTTTACACCGCGTTTAAATATCTTTACTAGCACGCGACTTACAGACCACTAAGCATTGAAAACCATTTGAAATTGTGTTAATTCAATAAACATTTAAAAACCAATTCGAATTTTCCCGCCTTATGATAAAAAGAATTTATTCATTTTTGCT
The DNA here is from genome assembly GCA_963942605.1 of Poecilus cupreus. Classification (NCBI taxonomy): domain Eukaryota; kingdom Metazoa; phylum Arthropoda; class Insecta; order Coleoptera; family Carabidae; genus Poecilus; species Poecilus cupreus. The sequence goes on from OZ012713.1 coordinate 38,634,122, forward strand.
ATCGTTGGCAACACTATATTGCAATCAATGTTCCCACACATAGCAAAAATTAATAAATTCTTATCCTAAGGAAAATTCGAATTGGTTTTAAATTGTTTATTGATATACATCGACATTTTAACACAATTTAAAATGGTTTTTAGTAGCACGTAAGTCGCGCGCTAGTAGAGCTATTATGTTGTGGGTAGCACGTTTTGACAGCTGGTTAACAAATAACTAGCAGTAACTTTTTACTGGTGCATTTTAGAGAAAAATTGTTCAAACAAAAAAGATGCGCAGTACACCACTGACTTCAGATATGTTATGGGTAACACGCTTTGACGGCTGGTTAACGAGTAATTAGCAGTAACTTTTTACTGGTGCATTTTAGAGAAAAATTGTTCAAACAAAAAAGATGCGCAGTATACCACTGACTTCAGATATGTTATGGGTAACACGCTTTGACGGCTGGTTAACGAGAAATTAGCAGTAACTTTTTATTGGTGCGTTTTAGAGAAAAATTGTTCAAGCAAAAAAGATGCGCAGTATACCACTGACTTCAGATATGTTGTGGGTAACACGCTTTGACGGCTGGTTAACGAGTAATTAGCAGTAACTTTTTACTGGTGCATTTTAGAGAAAAATTGATCAAGCAAAAAAGATGCGCAGTATACCACTGACTTCAGATATGTTGTGGGTAACACGTTTTGACGGCTGGTTAACGAGAAATTAGCAGTAACTTTTTATTGGTGCGTTTTAGAGAAAAATTGTTCAAGCAAAAAAGATGCGCAGTATACCACTGACTTCAGATATGTTGTGGGTAACACGCTTTGACGGCTGGTTAACGAGTAATTAGCAGTAACTTTTTACTGGTGCATTTTAGAGAAAAATTGATCAAGCAAAAAAGATGCGCAGTATACCACTGACTTCAGTTATGTTGTGGTTAACACGCTTTGACGGCTGGTTAACGAGAAATTAGCAGTAACTTTTTATTGGTGCGTTTTAGAGAAAAATTGTTCAAGCAAAAAAGATGCGCAGTATACCACTGACTTCAGATATGTTGTGGGAAACACGCTTTGACGGCTGGTTAACGAGTAATTAGCAGGAACTTTTTATTGGTGCGTTTTAGAGAAAAATTGATCAAGCAAAAAAGATGCGCAGTATACCACTGACTTCAGTTATGTTGTGGTTAACACGCTTTGACGGCTGGTTAACGAGAAATTAGCAGTAACTTTTTATTGGTGCGTTTTAGAGAAAAATTGTTCAAGCAAAAAAGATGCGCAGTATACCACTGACTTCAGACATGTTGTGGGTAACACGCTTTGACGGCTGGTTAACGAGTAATTAGCAGTAACTTTTTATTGGTGCGTTTTAGAGAAAAATTGTTCAAGCAAAAAAGATGCGCAGTATACCACTGACTCCAGATATGTTGTGGGTAACACGTTTTGACGGCTGGTTAACGAGAAATTAGCAGTAACTTTTTATTGGTGCGTTTTAGAGAAAAATTGTTCAAGCAAAAAATATGCGCAGTATACCACTGACTTCAGACATGTTATGGGTAACACGCTTTGACGGCTGGTTAACGAGTAATTAGCAGTAACTTTTTACTGGTGCATTTTAGAGAAAAATTGTTCAAGCAAAAAAGATGCGCAGTATACCACTGACTCCAGATATGTTGTGGGAAACACGCTTTGACGGCTGGTTAACGAGAAATTAGCAGTAACTTTTTATTGGTGCGTTTTAGAGAAAAATTGTTCAAGCAAAAAAGATGCGCAGTATACCACTGACTTCAGACATGTTGTGGGTAACACGCTTTGACGGCTGGTTAACGAGTAATTAGCAGTAACTTTTTACTGGTGCATTTTAGAGAAAAATTGATCAAGCAAAAAAGATGCGCAGTATACCACTGACTTCAGTTTTGTTGTGGGTAACACGCTTTGACGGCTGGTTAACGAGAAATTAGCAGTAACTTTTTATTGGTGCGTTTTAGAGAAAAATTGTTCAAGCAAAAAAGATGCGCAGTATACCACTGACTTCAGACATGTTGTGGGTAACACGCTTTGACGGCTGGTTAACGAGTAATTAGCAGTAACTTTTTACTGGTGCATTTTAGAGAAAAATTGTTCAAGCAAAAAAGATGCGCAGTATACCACTGACTCCAGATATGTTGTGGGTAACACGTTTTGACGGCTGGTTAACGATAAATTAGCAGTAACTTTTTATTGGTGCGTTTTAGAGAAAAATTGTTCAAGCAAAAAAGATGCGCAGTATACCACTGACTTCAGATATGTTGTGGGTAACACGCTTTGACGGCTGGTTAACGAGTAATTAGCAGTAACTTTTTACTGGTGCATTTTAGAGAAAAATTGTTTAAGCAAAAAAGATGCGCAGTATACCACTGACTTCAGATATGTTGTGGGTAACACGCTTTGACGGCTGGTTAACGAGTAATTAGCAGTAACTTTTTACTGGTGCATTTTAGAGAAAAATTGATCAAGCAAAAAAGATGCGCAGTATACCACTGACTTCAGATATGTTGTGGGTAACACGCTTTGACGGCTGGTTAACGAGTAATTAGCAGTAACTTTTTACTGGTGCATTTTAGAGAAAAATTGATCAAGCAAAAAAGATGCGCAGTATACCACTGACTTCAGATATGTTGTGGGTAACACGCTTTGACGGCTGGTTAACGAGTAATTAGCAGTAATTTTTTACTGGTGCATTTTAGAGAAAAATTGTTCAAGCAAAAAAGATGCGCAGTATACCACTGACTTCAGATATGTTGTGGGTAACACGCTTTGACGGCTGGTTAACGAAGTTGAAAATAGGGTAGTATTTTACGGGTTGTTTGTTGTTTCAAATGCGATTACGCAAGAAATACTAACCCTAGGCTATTTTAAATCGCAGATTCGAAATCTATGGACCTTAATGAAGGGTGTCGCGCCCTTATCTCAATTTTTTTTACCCCAAAATTTAATAGTAAAAACACCAAGACTATAGTCCAACTTTTTTTTGGAAAAAACCCAAAAAAATCGAGTTAAGGGTGGATTCCTATAGATTCAGCCCTAAAAACTCCAATGGCGGTCTCGAAAATTGGCGCTCACCCTTAAATTTGGGGTAATTCAAATCAAATTTTATTTTCTTTATGTAGTATGTATATAAGGTTCATTATTGCATGTCACATTTCCTCAGCGTACCAGCATTTTTATATATTATGAACGGCAAGTCAGAAGTGATACATATTATGAACCACAAGTCCGCAGTGGGTCATAACATATAAAAGTTAAATGCGAATTACGTAAGAAATACTAACCCTAGGTTATTTTAAATCACAGATTCGGAATCTACAGACCCTAATGAAGGGTGTAGTGCCCTTATCTCATTTTTTTACCCCAAAATTTAATAGTAAAAACACCAAGACTATAGTCCAACTTTTTTTTGGAAAAAACACAAAAAAATCGAGTTAGGGGTGGATTCCTATAGATTCAGCCCTAAAAACTTCAATGGCGGTCTCGAAAATTGGCGCTCACCCTTAAATCTTATGTAATTAAATAAAGCAAAGTAAATACTGCTCTAATTATTTAACTACACATCCTATCGAAAAATGGTTGGTGAAATAGTGTTCAGCACATTCTAAAAGGGGTATACAATCATTTCCAGCCCTTTAAAGTTAATATTAAGGGTGATTTTTAAGGGAAACTATAGTGGAAACTTCAAAGCGTCATATCTCGAAAACGGTAAGAGATACCGCAAAAATAACGAAATTTCGCCGTCCCCTGTGATTTGACCCTTGAAATACCGCTATTTTTCTACAACATTCAATGCTCAATTATATGCGTTAAAAACTAGTTCAGATGAAATGATTTGATCCCGCACATTGCAAGCGCCAAATGCCAGCGAGCGACGCGTCGGAGCCCTGGTGTTGTTGGCTGAACTTTTGCGGTGATTTTTTCTTCGTCTAATCGCAAAATGTTTCAAATAAAAGTTGCTAAGAATTAAATAATAAACAATTAATATCAATATATCTTTACTGTAAAATGACTAGAATAGCCAAAAATTATGAAAATCAGTTTCAAATAAATTTCAGATATGTAGTTCCTGATGTCGCCTAGAGGAATTTGGCAGATGGCGCCAGCTACCACGCTGAGAATTGAACAAATTAGTAAAACTAAGGCAGGCTACACACTTACTGTTTTTTCATTAATAAGTCACTTCCTTTGGCCAATCTTTAAGCGGCTGCACTTCTACCGCTAATAAGTAGCGACGCTTTTACCGCTAAATGTGTAGACACGTCAAAATCTTTACGCAGCGGTCAATTTACAGCAGTAGAAAAAAAACCGTCAAGTGGGTAGCCTGCCTTAGCCTTTGTTCTATTTATTGAAAAATCAATAATTTGGATTCGGCGCAATGAGTTTTAATTTGAAATATTAATCGATATGATTTAAAATCATTTATTTCACATCATTCATTTAAAAATTTTGAAATATACAATATATACAATATACAATCACTTCTAGCCCTTTACAGTTAATTTGAAAGTAAATAAAACATATTTTATTTCTGTAACAATATCTTTATTATCTCAATGCATAAATACAAGTTATCATTTATTTATTATTAAATAAAACACAAGAGTACAAGTATATAATTTTTATTATATTATTTATTTGGAATGAATACAAAGTTCAGATCTCCTGGATTGACATTGGAAGAAAGAGACTGAAACTCCTCTGGCATTCGCCTGACATCCTGGGGAAACTTCCGGAAAACCCAGGACAGAAGAGCAGCGTCGCCGGCCACTAAACAAACACAAATACATCAGTAAATAAATCAATTCACTAATGAGTTAATTTAATGAACTTACATTGGTGTTGGAAACGGCGAGCTATGTTGAAGAATTCCTTGAAGGCTGCATCTGCTGGCCGCAAACTCTTGGCTGAAACAACACAATAAATAAGAAACTGCAAATTAAAATGAAACAATGTATAATTACATGTGTGGAGTAGAAAGTAAACACGTAGAAATCCAGCGAAGACGACCAAGTTCCCTGTGTCATCTTCATTCCTATTTTAAGAAACAGAACAAAAACAATCCACAAAAATAAACAGTAAACACCTATACTAAAAGGAAGAGAAAAAAGCACAAAGATATATAAATAAAGAGAAATTCAGGACGAGAAGTTCTGTCCCACGGCGGATGATTCATTTCCATCGGCGGTAGAATCTGCAACTTCATCCCTCGATGGTAGACACAGGAACATTTCTCATTTCCCACGGTGGCTGACTCTGCAATGATTCTAGAAAAATAAAAACAATAAATTAGAAATAAATATACAACAGAAATGTTGAAAAAATAAAAATAAATCTTACTTCTAGTACTACTACTTCTTGTCTTCATTATTCTTGATCTCTGTAAACAAATAAAAACAAACAAATTAAAAACATTGAAACAATTTAAATCTGCAAACGAAAACTTACGTATTAAAAATAGAAATCTGAAAGAGAAATGCTGTAAAGGAATACAAGTAAATGGGTTAGTAGACTTAAGCCTAACTTAAATTAAAGCTGAAATAAAATGGATTAACTTAAAATTAGCTTAAAGGTACCCAAAACCATTAAAGCTAAATTAAAACTAAGATTCACACCACCCCACAGACATTCCAGTGCCTCTTTGACTCTAATAACAGCAACCGGTGTGTTGTGTTTTTCAAAAAAGAAACGTGGGTCGTCTAGCCGAACCCCGCATGGTCTCCTACTTCGCGATCCCGCAGGGGCCCGAGCTCATGTCACAGAATCACGTTAGCCGATCAACTACTTTCTCTGCCATCCGGAATTCACATTGAAAACCTAACCATTCACATAGAGCCTATCATATGTGTGGTTGAAAAGTTATCGTGAAGCCTCAGAATTCTGTTAAGGCGCATCGGATGCGATATTTGCCGAGAGCTGGTACCAGTCATGACTCTGGATCCACTCTAGATGATCGGACTGCTGTGAGCATGCCCCACGCGCCGCGTTAGCGCTGAACCAGTAATCGGAAGAAATTGAATCGATGGTCTTCACGTGAAGACAGAGCGCTTTGCAAAAATCCCGCAAACGGTTCCCGGCTGATTCTACAACGGACACAGAGTATGACCTGCAGCGGTGCGTTCTCACCCACCCACCTACTGACTGTACTAAAGCACTCCAGCTCGTACTGCGTAGGCCGCACATACGAAATCATACTCCGCGAACGTTCACTGATTCTACACGTAGTTGCAACGGACACAACAGTATGACCTGCAGAGGTTTGTTCTCTCCACCCTATAGGAAGATGGACAGACTCACAGACTGTACGAGCCACTCCAGGCATGCACTGCGTGAGCCAAACGTACGAAATCATACTCTTGTGTAGTGAGAGAAGCCCACTCGCGAACGATACATTTTGATTGTAAGACGAACGTGTGATCAGGCACCTATCACTTCAGTTCGCGAACGCGCCCAGCCTCCATCCAAAATGCCCGACTGCTAACCGATTTCACAAATTTAATCACCCACTTAATCACCCAACGGTCAAACTTGAATTTTACACTTGAATACAGTAATTGCATACCATATCCAACTATAAAATTCACATTTAATGTACGCGAGGAGTTGAGTTTTCACAAAATCAAATAGCACAGAGCGACGCAGCTTCTACCTTCGCGAACAAAACTCAACTGAACGAAATCGAACATGGCAGATAGATACCTAAAACCATACCCCGCTCCCGCACAATCATTCAAAAGTCACGTAGGCCAGCGCAGATTCAATGCTTTCGATGCTAAATGGAATGCGACAAGTTTCGACCAACACTAGCCACGCGTTTCCTTGATCAAAACAAGCTTCATTGCAATAAAAATACATTTTTGCTTTCAAACATTACAAATAAAATATGTAACAATAATAATATTGTTTAATATTACCGATGCTTTCACAGGAGAAGAAAATAAAAATAATTCACACAATGTAATATACATTCATGTCATCCGTATACAACTACCTATTTATTAACAAATTTCTTATTGAAAGTAGAAACTAGAAAGTCCATTTTACTAGTATTTGAATTTAAAAAACCATAAAAATGTCACGCCAATCATTCACAGAAATAACCAACATCTCCTCAGATTTCGACAATTAAATTAAGCCACGCTGTCAATGCTACACAAATACACCATTCGGATTTCAATATACTCCTTTTATATTTATAATAAAATGAAGCACATTAAAATCAGGTTGTTAATTTATTTTTAAAACTAAAATATGTACTATAAATCTTATAACTATATCTAATCGTTACTGATTATGACCCTTTGCAAAACGTTTTTCATGTTCTAAATTGATTGGCAGACATTCTAATTTAAATGTACACATTCAAAATTCATATTAATGGCTTATTTTTATTCGTCAAATATGAGACTACATGGACAAAAATGATTTATAGATTCATGGAAATCTTTAGGACAGTAGGTGTATAAAGGAAAACATACAGAATAAGTAATAAACATCAAAGTCACTTACGACGTTGGTGGTTTCAAATGATGTTAGATTCCACAGTAAAGGCATCCAGAAGTTGAATTTCAACTTCTCTTCGGCCTGAAAGAGTATTGTGTGGTTTCAAATATCCACAGAATCAATTCAAACACAGAAACAACATACAAACGTAAAATGATTTCTTTCTGTTAATTTTAACGTAAAACTATGGCATAATTACAGTATTTCTGCTCATTTTTAGCCGGAATCCAAAATAAATAATGCAATAGTGCATCGTAATGAATGTGTCGCTTGATTGGCCCGTGAAACCTTTTGAAATGAAAGAAATAAACCCCTGGGGAGTTATTTCTGCACATAAAATACAAGTGTCAGTAATTTCTGTAATGTATTATTTATAGATGTATGAAAACCTATCAGAAACTTTAAAGTTTTGTGGTGTTTATATGAAGTTCATGTCTGTATCAGTTACTTGGATTTCCAGATCTGTCAAAATATAGCTCAGAACAATCAATTATAACAGCAACTTTCCGAGCAAAGGTGTCCAGAAAACCCGGTCGCACATCGTTAGTTTCTCTGTATCTTTCCGTTCTCTTGGTCCGGCTTCTGATAATAATTTGAGGATCTTCTTCCAGTGTCTGGAAGTCAGTCGGATCATCTTGTTTCCCTTTTTTTTACAGGTGTAGAGGAAACTTCAAACTCCGGTGGTAATTTGTTTAGAGAAGTTCCATCCACTAGTTTTGATGGCGCACAAAGATTTCCTCCAACCTCTTGGAGTTTAGCCTACATATTTATATTTTAACTCAGTATTAATGTTTCATTCATGTCAATTTCTTTTCTGTCAAAAGTGAGCGCATGTAGCACTCTCACACGGCGATTGCTTGAACTAGATGTACCAGCGGCGTAGAATTCTTTTAAACTATCGTGGGCTATCAATTTTTAATTTATATTTTTTAGATAAAAACATAATTATAACTATTTTTGCCATGTAGTCCATGTAATTTTTAGTATGTTTGGCTTCTTTTTCTTACTATTTAATGAAGCATCATTAATATATCAATAAAAGTACATTTGTAATATACAAAACAACTTGAACGCCACTGGTACAGGTGCAAGTAATCTGATTGGTCGAATGTATGTAGGCGGTTACAATTACAATTTTAAATAATATTTAATGCGTAATTTATAATTTTTATACAACGAAATTATGCTTTGTAAGTCCATATTGTATGAAACATCAACGGTACAAGATACTATTATCAGTATTGAATTAGTTTATTAGCCAATAAGTATGATTTTATTAAAAATCACAAGAGTAAAGTACCTTTTTGCAGCCGCCGAAAATTTTCATACGTTACACGCAATTGTAGTACGTTATAATGAACTGGGATATGAATTATGAAGCTGATCGATCGTTTGAGTTAGCCAATAAAAATGATTTTATTAAAAATTACAAGAGTAAAGTACCTTTTTGCAGCCGCCGAAAATTTTCATACGTTACATGCAATTGTAGTACGTTATAATGAACTGGGATATGAATTATGAAGCTGATCGATCGTTTGAGTTAGCCAATAAAAATGATTTTATTAAAAATCACAAGAGTAAAGTACCTTTTGCAGCCGCCGAAAATTGTCTGAAACGAAATTAAAAATCGAAAACAGCGAACGCAAATGTTACATGGTGCCAGGAGGACGCAGCGCGGCAGGCAGAGGAATGTTAAAAACACGTAAATTTATCTTGCTCCAAATAACAATTATACGCGATTAAAAAACATGTATTATACATCAAAATGACCGCTGAACTCTCCTCTTTCTACCAGTATATAAATTGTATATGTTAATATGTCTGAAACGAAATTAAAAATCGAAAACAGCGAACGCAAATGTTACATGGTGCAGGGAGGACGCAGCGCAGCAGGCAGAGGAATGTTAAAAAAACGTAAATTTATCTTGCTCCAAATAACAATTATACGCGATTAAAAAACATGTATTATACATCAAAATGACCGCTGAACTCTCCTCTTTCTACCAGTATATAAATTGTATATGTTAATATGTCTGAAACGAAATTAAAAATCGAAAACAGCGAACGCAAATGTTACATGGTGCAGGGAGGACGCAGCTCGGCAGGCAGAGGAATGTTAAAAACACGTAAATTTATCTTGCTCCAAATAACAATTATACGCGATTAAAAAACATGTATTATACATCAAAATGACCGCTGAACTCTCCTCTTTCTACCAGTATATAAATTGTATATGTTAATATGTCTGAAACGAAATTAAAAATCGAAAACAGCGAACGCAAATGTTACATGGTGCAGGGAGGACGCAGCGCGGCAGGCAGAGGAATGTTAAAAACACGTAAATTTATCTTGCTCCAAATAACAATTATACGCGATTAAAAAACATGTATTATACATCAAAATGACCGCTGAACTCTCCTCTTTCTACCAGTATATAAATTGTATATGTTAATATGTCTGAAACGAAATTAAAAATCGAAAACAGCGAACGCAAATGTTACATGGTGCAGGGAGGACGCAGCGCGGCAGGCAGAGGAATGTTAAAAACACGTAAATTTATCTTGCTCCAAATAACAATTATACGCGATTAAAAAACATGTATTATATATCAAAATGACCGCTGAACTCTCCTCTTTCTACCAGTATATAAATTGTATATGTTAATATGTCTGAAACGAAATTAAAAATCGAAAACAGGGAACGCAAATGTTACATTGTGCAAGGAGGACGCAGCGCGGCAGGCAGAGGAATGTTAAAAAAACGTAAATTTATCTTGCTCCAAATAACAATTATACGCGATTAAAAAACATGTATTATACACCAAAATGACCGCTGAACTCTCCTCTTTCTACCAGTATATAAATTGTATATGTTAATATGTCTGAAACGAAATTAAAAATCGAAAACAGCGAGTGCAAATGTTACATGGTGCAAGGAGGACGCAGCGCGGCAGGCAGAGGAATGTTAAAAAACGTAAATTTATCTTGCTCCAAATAACAATTATACGCGATTAAAAAACATGTATTATACATCAAAATGACCGCTGAACTCTCCTCTTTCTAACAGTATATAAATTGTATATGTTAATATGTCTGAAACGAAATTAAAAATCGAAAACAGCGAACGCAAATGTTACATGGTGCAGGGAGGACGCAGCGCGGCAGGCAGAGGAATGTTAAAAACACGTAAATTTATCTTGCTCCAAATAACAATTATACGCGATTAAAAAACATGTATTATACATCAAAATGACCGCTGAACTCTCCTCTTTCTACCAGTATATAAATTGTATATGTTAATATGTCTGAAACGAAATTAAAAATCGAAAACAGCGAACGCAAATGTTACATGGTGCCAGGAGGACGCAGCGCGGCAGGCAGAGGAATGTTAAAAACACGTAAATTTATCTTGCTCCAAATAACAATTATACGCGATTAAAAAACATGTATTATATATCAAAATGACCGCTGAACTCTCCTCTTTCTACCAGTATATAAATTGTATATGTTAATATGTCTGATACGAAATTAAAAATCGAAAACAGGGAACGCAAATGTTACATGGTGCAAGGAGGACGCAGCGCGGCAGGCAGAGGAATGTTAAAAAAACGTAAATTTATCTTGCTCCAAATAACAATTATACGCGATTAAAAAACATGTATTATACACCAAAATGACCACTGAACTCTCCTCTTTCTACCAGTATATAAATTGTATATGTTAATATGTCTGAAACGAAATTAAAAATCGAAAACAGCGAACGCAAATGTTACATGGTGCAGGGAGGACGCAGCGCAGCAGGCAGAGGAATGTTAAAAAAACGTAAATTTATCTTGCTCCAAATAACAATTATACGCGATTAAAAAACATGTATTATACATCAAAATGACCGCTGAACTCTCCTCTTTCTACCAGTATATAAATTGTATATGTTAATATGTCTGAAACGAAATTAAAAATCGAAAACAGCGAACGCAAATGTTACATGGTGCAGGGAGGACGCAGCGCGGCAGGCAGAGGAATGTTAAAAACACGTAAATTTATCTTGCTCCAAATAACAATTATACGCGATTAAAAAACATGTATTATACATCAAAATGACCGCTGAACTCTCCTCTTTCTACCAGTATATAAATTGTATATGTTAATATGTCTGAAACGAAATTAAAAATCGAAAACAGCGAACGCAAATGTTACATGGTGCAGGGAGGACGCAGCGCGGCAGGCAGAGGAATGTTAAAAACACGTAAATTTATCTTGCTCCAAATAACAATTATACGCGATTAAAAAACATGTATTATACATCAAAATGACCGCTGAACTCTCCTCTTTCTACCAGTATATAAATTGTATATGTTAATATGTCTGAAACGAAATTAAAAATCGAAAACAGCGAACGCAAATGTTACATGGTGCCAGGAGGACGCAGCGCGGCAGGCAGAGGAATGTTAAAAACACGTAAATTTATCTTGCTCCAAATAACAATTATACGCGATTAAAAAACATGTATTATATATCAAAATGACCGCTGAACTCTCCTCTTTCTACCAGTATATAAATTGTATATGTTAATATGTCTGAAACGAAATTAAAAATCGAAAACAGGGAACGCAAATGTTACATGGTGCAAGGAGGACGCAGCGCGGCAGGCAGAGGAATGTTAAAAAAACGTAAATTTATCTTGCTCCAAATAACAATTATACGCGATTAAAAAACATGTATTATACACCAAAATGACCGCTGAACTCTCCTCTTTCTACCAGTATATAAATTGTATATGTTAATATGTCTGAAACGAAATTAAAAATCGAAAACAGCGAGTGCAAATGTTACATGGTGCAAGGAGGACACAGCGCGGCAGGCAGAGGAATGTTAAAAACACGTAAATTTATCTTGCTCCAAATAACAATTATACGCGATTAAAAAACATGTATTATACATCAAAATGACCGCTGAACTCTCCTCTTTCTACCAGTATATAAATTGTATATGTTAATATGTTTGAAACGAAATTAAAAATCGAAAACTGCGAACGCAAATGTTACATGGTGCAAGATTGAACTGAAGGTAGTGGCGCGAAGCACGAATCAACTTTAAATTCGAAATTTTCTTGAGAAATTGTTCTTAATTCATATGATGTTTCTAATATTTTATAATTTTGCTTAGGAAGCTGCTCTAAATCACGAAAATTAATTTAAAAATTATTTTGCGCGGGACGGTGGACTATTTGTTGTAAATTTGATTTTGTTCAAATTTAAAAGGAAAATTAATTCTCAAAAAAAAATTTGCGTGGGACGCTGGGCGATTTTTCGACATTTTGATTTTGTTCATGCATTTTAAGTGAAAATTGAAGTTAAAAAATGTTTGCGTGAGGCGCAAAGTTAATTCCGAAAAAATATTTGACTTCATGCGTATTTGCTCACAGGCAAATCAATAAAACACAAATCCCAACGCCCCCCAGCATATTTTTCTTTTTTTTTTTTAGAATTATCGAATATCGGACCCGATCTGTTCTTTGGATCGGTCCGTCAACAAATAAATTGTACAATACAATAATTTTTACAAACAAATATAAGATAATATAATAATACATTTTATTGTGCAAATCTGCTTCTTCGTTCTGGCTGCTGAAGACGTACATGTTCGAGGGCCAAGTTCTACTCCGGGTGGTGGACGCGGATCACCGGCAGTTCTTGCGCAGTTTGTGTTTGACGGCTGGTTGTGTTTCGAGTTGAAAAACATTGAACAAAATGTTTCAAAAGTTTTAAATAATTAAATCTACTATATCTATCGAATTTCGAAATGTAGCTGTTATTAATTTTCAATTAAACATTGATTTTATCATCCTTTTTGGGTAGATAATTTGATATATTCGTTTATCTTAAAAACTATCATGTGTAATGTGTACGAACGGGGGCCAGCTAAATACATATAAAATAAATGTAACGAATACATAAAATTAATAATAAAATGAGTGAAAAAGCAACAACGTGTTTTTATAAAATATTCTTTATGTATTTGTTGAACCACTGTTCACATAATACCACCTCTTTATTTGACTTACCAGGAAAACTGTAGGTGACCAAAACAACTTAAAAGAAGCTGAAACAAGCACTTTGTAACACTGAATAAATATATTAAATATTGCTAAAGTGACAAAATTAATAAATAAACAGTCTTAAAGACAGAAATATAATTTTATTGTGATGGAAAGAATACAATAAGTGAGACAAAATAGAACGCAATACTGTAATATAAAAATCAGGAGCGAAGTGACAAGAAAATAAAAGCTGCGACACATCCGGTGACAACATCCGGTAGAAACATCTGCTGCGTGTGAGCGCTCCACTAACCCGAAGAGTACAAGTCCTTGAAAAGCTCTGGTTATGTGAAATCAACGATAAATATAAAAAAAAAAATGTATTAGAACAAAATTATAATAAAATAAACAAAAAATAAAAATTATTATTTTCATTTCACTCTATCTTGGAAATGTCCACACAGACGTCGAACACGACGTTCCACGAGGGAAAGTCGTCTTTGTTCAGATCAATGCGCCAGTCATACCCTCGATCGTACTCAAGGTCAGGTGTGAAGGTGCGCGAGTGTCCAGTGGCGGGGTCAGTGACCCGCGCCGAGCAACGGAACATGTGCAGCTGTTCACCCGGCACCGGGATGTGCACCCGGAGGATTAACTGTGAGTCAGATAGCCTGTACTCGCACATAGCGGTGCCGGCGGCACTAGTTAAGAGACAGTGCTGGTATTGGGTATTCTGTTTCGCCCGCCACGTGGAGCCGGCCCTGTACGTGACGTCCTGGTGCGCAGAGCCGTAGTGCGCGGTCCGTGTGCCTCGCGACACATCCGCTCTGCATATGTAACAGTAGGTGCGCTGCTGGCAGAAGTACCACTGGTGTTTACTGCACTTGTTGTAGTAGTCAGTGTACGTGCAGCCCTGGGTTCGGTTCCTGCAGGTTTGCTTGGCGGGGGCGCAGCGCTCGCACCACCCACCCGGGCACGTCGACACTGCTCTGCAGGTGCGGCACTTCCCCACCGCCCGCGCCAGCTGCTCGGCCGCGGCGCTCACCCTCCGCTTCAGAGTGACGGTGAACGTGGTGCCGTCAAACCCGCCCAGCACGCCGAGGAGGGCGTTGGTGTCCAAGGCTAGCGACGAGTCCTCCTGGATCGCCAGGCAGCCTTCCGGCGCCACTTGTCCTTTCTTCGTCACCTGCTCGTCTTCACGTTTGATGTCGACGGTGTAGCTGTAGTCCGAGGCTTGGTTCGCACCGCCCACCAAGCGCACCGCGTGGAAGATCTTCCCCGTGGCCACGCACACCTTGGTGTGCAGCAGGAACAGCAGCTGGAACGCCGAGATGACGTAGTTGCGCAGACTGGCCGCGGCGATGTCGTGGGTGAGGCTGCAGGGGTTGTCGAGCACGCGGCCCGGGTGCTCCCCGCGGCAGTGCGCCAACATGGCCGCGCGGGGGTCCACCCAGTCGCAGTGGGCGGAGCCGAGCACCGGGCACACGTAGCGGCGGTGCTCGCACGCCGCCTCGTGCGCGATCTCTTCTGCCTCCGCTGCGAACGGCACCGTCTCGCGGCACCCGAGCTCCCAGTTCTTACATGGAAATTTTAGGAGCTTTGCTACGGCTTGGTATTGCTTGTTGAGGGTGGCTGGGTGCTTGGGGGCGTAGCACTGGCCGCACACCCCCGCCCCGTCGTGCTGCAGGTACACGGGGCTCCTCGAGAGGTACCCCTCGCAGCTGCTGCACTTCAGGTCTTCCAGGACGTCCGCTGGAATGTCCATGCTCTTCTCGTGCTGACTTATTTACAACCTACCACAGAAAAGGAACAATTAGTTAATTTATAATTAAATAAGCAACACAAATTCAACAAAAAATAAAAATGATTATTTCATTCATTACAAATTTGACCAATCAGAATGTCTCATTTTCCATTGTTGCGCATTAAACAGCAACACGCTGTTTATTCGCGATTAAATTGAAGCTAACTTTTATATGCAACTTTTGAACATTTTGAAGGCATATTTATCTGAATAATTAGTTGCAGAAACAAGATACTTACATGTTTTTTACCTTTACTGGTATTCTAGATCTTTAAACATGCTGAATTATTCAATTCAAGCTATTTTTATTTATAAATTTTTGACATTTATTTGACAAATAAAAAGCAAAACAATCAATTTACTATAGTTACAATATAACAACATAATTTCATGCTGCTTTTTGTTTATGAGTGTACCGATTTATTTATGTGAGAATGTGTCAAAATCAACGTTTTAGTTCAATTTCTTCGGCAAATATTGAAGTTTATGCTATGAATTCATGAAAAAATCTTGACATATACCCCTCGTGCTAAAGAATTGAATCGATTAAATTTGATGTGTAGCTTATTTACAAAATTTTGCTTTTAAAAAAGTGTTATCGTACATGATAATTGAAGATGAAACCCCTCGACCTGCGGTCTCGGGATGTTTTCAAATTATTATGTACTCGAACACTTTTTAAGCAAAATTTTTGCATAGCGCAATAGTTCGGGGATTCCCTAGATAAATACTACAAAACACAAACACTAGGAATTTCACACGTTTAAAACGTTAAATAAAATATAAATTAGTTTCAATTATAACTAGGGCTGTTCGATATCTTGTTTTGAATATCGATATTCAATATTAGAAAAATATCGATAATATCGATGTATCGATATATTGATATATCGATATATTGATATATCGATATATTGATGTATCGATATATCGATATAATGATGTATCGATATATTGATGTATCGATATATTGATATATCAATATATTGATGTAACGATGTATCGATCTAATATAGTTAGATTTTATTGGTAATTAAACAATGATTCAGGATGTCGATCTGTATTATATAAATAGTAAACAATCTAATGCAGATAGATTTTATGGAAGGATTACAATGGTTCAGAATGTCGGCAATTCTATTGTGAAGAGAAGTAACGGGTGTTTCAAAGGCGAAAAATTTTAACATCTGGGGTGATTGTGTACTTGCTTTATGGTGCTGGGCGCCAGCATTACAAAACAAACGGGAATCTACTTAAAATAATTGAAATTGTACTATGCCATGACTGGAAGGTATTTTGTGAGAACTTCTGCTGGAAATTGTATCTATACATCGTCCCAATTATTAATTCTCCCCTTAATCCCGACTCCAGAGTGAAAGTAAAAATAAATATCAGCATGCTGATATGCTATCAATAAATCGAGCACAACCCCTTTCATTATATGCCATTATAGCTAAATTTTAGTTCTTTTTCACAAAATACATCAATACATCGATATATTGATACATCGATATATTGATACATCGATATATTGATATATCGATACATCGATATATTGATATATCGATATATTGATATATCAATACATCGATATATTGATACATCGATATATTGATACATCGATATATTGATATATCGATACATCGATATATTGATATATCGATACATCGATATATCGATATATCGATATATCGATATATCGATATATTGATACATCGATATATCGATATTTTTTCTACTGAATATCGTTATTCGATATATCGATATATCGATGTACACGCATAGCCCTAATTATAACTAAACAAACACATCTCAACACACGTGACTCGCGCCTACTCTGTTTCGTTTTCAGACACTTTACTCAAATAACAAATTACAACAGATTCAAATAAAATATAAACATAATTTATACTTACAGTGCAATATAGGCAATAGAAAACTTCCAAATTAAAATGAAATTCGTCAATTATATAAGCACCAGCAAAACTGTAAAAACCACCAACACAACTTTCTGCACGAGATGTCTGCACAGAAATGATCACACAGGAAGTGAACATGAAATAACGCTTACTTCGTTTTTACACGAGCGACCACGAATGAAGCCGATGTCGAGAAGTTCGTTGGCTGCGTGACAAACTGTACTTTAGAGTGTAGTATTTTAGAATGTTCTTCACTTTCATTTAAAACAATGACGCCATTTATTTAAGCAAAGCGCAGCACCATCAAGTGAAGCAAACAATTAAATAATACTGTTCGATTGTTATTTTCAAAGCTTTATCGTATCATCGAAGATGGCGATGAAAAAAAATTGATTTTATCTGTCATACATGTTCGCACCCTTTTGAAATAAATCATGGAAGATTTTGATATTCCTGCAAATATTATAGAGGCACAAAATTCTTTAAAATTAGATTTGCTGCCAGACAAGACAAAAATATATTATGCCTATGGCACACACATAAAATAGACTTTACGTGACTACAATTATTTACAATCTCTGATGTTTGAGAACAACAATACATTTAAAATGACGTCATAAATGAATAAAAATTAAGACATATAGTGTAGATAGCCTTCAATTTAGATAAAGTTTCATAAAACAAAATAGAAAATAACAATTGAGAAGGAGCCCATTATGACATTTTGTTACTTTTTCTCGTTCGTGAGTTTTACAACATACAGACGCACATCCATCCACACAGACGTCATTGAGAAACCACAAATCTATATGTTACATTTTTGGACCGGAATTGAGAATTTTTGACATATCTGCCAATGAAATTTTGATTTACTGGAAATTCTTGCAACCGTAGTAATCTCCAGAAATCATGTAATTAAAAATTTGCCCCCTAAGAAAAAAGGTGTTTCTACGCACCTGCAAAACTGTACCTAATAGCCAATACACGCAGAGATTTAGTGTGTATTTTCATTTGCTTTATCTTAAACCAAAGTACAGTTAGCATAATTTCTAGGTATTTTCGGATAATTTATGTGCATTCCATCATTTGCTAATCTGGTTTAATTACACTGGTCTTTGTAGTAGCGCAATGGATTAAAAGAGGTTCGGATTCACAAAGCTCTACTTAGTAGACAATTATTGCACATTTAATATTTCAAAACCCAAGTCTTAACCGAACCAGAAATACAGTTACTACGAGTATAATGTGAAAACTA
Organism: Poecilus cupreus; assembly: GCA_963942605.1. NCBI lineage: Eukaryota > Metazoa > Arthropoda > Insecta > Coleoptera > Carabidae > Poecilus > Poecilus cupreus. Next base: position 38,652,650 of record OZ012713.1, read on the forward strand.
TATCTAATTTCAATTATGTATAATTTTGAAATTAATACAGACTACAATTGCTTAATATTCACGGTGTGTATTAGCAAATTATACAGGATGTTTCCTTTAAAACAATCGTCGCTTTTTTGGGCGAATTACTGACTTTAGAAAAAAATGTTATATAGAAAAAATGACCAGGAAAAAGAGCCCTATTTGATAGAAATAACAAACAGAAAATTATATCAGTGGTTCTCAAACGATAGAATAAAATTGTTTTTTTTTTAATAGTAATTTATATAAATTTTTAGTCCATTAGATAAAGATTTTTTTTTATGTCAATGATATAAATATGATGTGAGGTTGTATAACAATTATATTTGCTATTGCTATTAAAAATTATTTATATATTATTATTAATAAATTTATTAGCAATTACGAAATCAAACATTTATTAACGTAAGTAAAAAATCTAAATGTCACCGGTATCATTTGTTTATTGCTGTTTTAATTTAATAAACGCAATAAACGAAGGAATAGGTTTCAATATAAATCTATTTTATTAGAACGAACTGTCAAGTCAAAAACAACACACTAATTATTCAAGTTTCAAAATTAACATCATAGTATGTAAAATATATAAAATATTAGAAGGCTGAGGCAGTGATCATAACAATAAATCTTGCAGCCCTTGTACACCATGGAAACATTTAAAAATTTTAAATGTTTTACGAAATGTGACACATGTCAGCGTGTTTGTGAAGCTGTTTTCTTAATGTCAAAAAATTAAATGTACGAAATAAAATTAAATTTCTCAAATATAAATAGAAAATATACAAATAAGAAGGTATATTTCTGTATCATCAAATACTATTTTGTACCGTTTAAGAGTAGTATTGGGCGGGAGGACATCAATTTTTTTAAATGCTATTAAGCAGTGATTTTAAACATTTTGTAATTACACGCGGCGCATTTTTTACCGCCTCACACGGTTATAGTTTATAAAATATTCTTGTCATAATAATGTCGATATGTTATATGAATGTCAATATGACATAATAATGTCATTTGTCTTATTGTTCTTATTTATCTTATCTACTGTCATATGAGTTTCTTATAAGTGTAATTTTAGTTGAATAAAGCCAAGTTCTAGTTTGGTAGTGTCTTATTATTACAATTCTTTATGTAACAAAACATAAAAAAATAAATTGGCTGTATTTGTTGAACCACTGTTCACATAATACCACCTCTTTATTTGACTTACCAGGAAAACTGTAGGTGACCAAAACAACTTAAAAGAAGCTGAAACAATATTGTTAAAGTGACAAAATTAATAAATAAACAGTCTTATGCCGAATTCATGCAGCCATTTTCATTTACATTTAATTTAAATTTATTTTAATTTAAAAAATAAATACATGTTATCAAATGTAAGCATTCATGCAATCATTTAATTTATGTTCTCATTTTCATTTTCATTTAATTTAATTTATAAGATAACCAACTTTAATTTTTTAAATGAAAATGATAAATTTTGACGTTTGTGATTGAAAAGGTTTTATTTTAAGTCATTGAGAATTGAAATTCTTTGCTAAAATATGAATGATTTTGATGATTTGACTCAAGTAAAACTGATCAAAAATGATAAAATGTGCTTTTCTGTATGATAAAATTTTAACATAAAGAAGTAACATAGATTTCAATTTCAAAAGGTTACACAGTAAAAAATTTTTTGTGGTAAAATTCTTCGGTGTAAATAGTTAAATTTTGGTGTTAAAATTTAACACCATATTTAATAACATTTACTATTTTTAAAATAAAATATTGTTAACAAAACTAACAGGAGAAATGTAACGTTTTTATGTCGTCAATTTTATATAAAATAACACCTGGGCCCTGTTTCACGAAAGTTACAAGTTACATATTCACCAGTAAATTTTCACAAATATGTGAAAAACAGGAGATACAAGTGTTTCACAAACCAAAGTTACAACACTTGTAATAACTAGTGAATTTTCACAAATTCACAGGTAATATTTTCACAATTCTACACTTGTAATAATATGCGTTTTTACAAGTTACAAGTTTACACTGGTGAAAATAAACAATAATTTTCACCCGTCTCACGAGGTATGTAATTTTCTTATTCTGGCAAATTAAATTACAATTTCGTGTAAACTTGTATTGTTTATTAATAAAACTTGGTATGTGGGACTCTTCCTCTGACGATGAGTTATACATACGACATTTAAGATAAGAACAAATTTTGATTTTGTTACCATTTACGAATTCAATGAGAGATTTCGAATATCATTTGTGAATATGGAATTACTACTTGGAGACATAGGGCACATACTTCGACGTGTAACAAGAAGTGAGGCACTTTCAGAAAGAGTTCAATTATTTGTATGAAGAGCATTTATATAGATATGGAGATAACTGTATGTGGACCTAACTGCAAGTTCTACTTTTTACTTTATTCTCTTGTCTGAGAGAGCCACAAACAAGATGCTAAATCATCTTCCCTTCCTTCTTTCATGACATCATATCATCACATACACTCTTACAAATACAATCTTTAACTGACAATATAAATTTATATGTACCATAACCTAATTTGTATACTTGTAACTTTTTACAGTTGTAACTATTTTTTACAGACGTTAAAATTTTTCATGAAACACCTATACTTGTGAAATTGTTATTACAAGTACCTGTAAATGTGAAATTGTGAATTTGTAAATTGTAACTTTCGTGAAACAGGGCCCAGGAATCGTTGAATTGGTGCACTTGGTAAATTTAAACCATATTTTGTTAAACTAATATTTTTTGGTTAAAGAACACTGCAGTATGAAAAATTGATAATAATTTTTGAAATTGTAAATTTACGACAACCGTGTTATTTAAACTTATTATTTGGTTGTTTATTATAACAAGTTGTAGAACTACCTCTTACGGATTGATTTAACAAAAGTTAGAACAGATTTAACCACTTTTGGTGTTCAACTTAGACGCAAGTTGTAATTTGCACATTTCGGGGTATAGACAAGTAAAAAGGTACATTTACAACCAAATTTTATCCCAGCACAATTTTAAGCTGGCGTAAAATTGTAAGCTAGGTATACGGGTCGCAACGAATGCATTCACAACCAAAATTTGAAGTCAGCGTACTTCGTGTCTGAATTGCACGTCGACTCGAAGCTAGCAAGGTGCAAGCTTGCACTTCAAGTCGAGGGTAAATTCGCATGCGCACTGCAATTCTTGAAATTATCACGCTAGGTGCGCTGTAATAGCGTTTTCAAAAATTTGACGTTTGTTTATTTACATCATCAGTTGATCAGTGATATTCGCTGTTCCTTTAAAATAACTATGAAAGGACAAATAATGAATTTGATTTTACAATATCCTAAGATTTATAACAAAGCTTGTACAGATTACAATTATTAATTACAAAAGAAGCAGCGTGGACAAAGAACTACATTAAAAATAACAAGTTTGTTTACTGGAAGTATTTGATTACATTAGTTTAACAATTTAAAAAAACAAAATAATTCTGCTAAAAATGTCAAATTACCGATATTTGGAATATAGTTTTACCGACACAATAACATTACAAGTTTTTCCTGTAGATATTATTGTCGTATTTTCACTTTACTATAGAAGTGGTTGTAAATGATGCAAATTTGAACTCAGCACAATTTCCACTTGAAGTCAGAATTACGCAGGCTTTAAATTGGTTGTAAATGTACCGAGGGACAGCGAGGGGAGTAAAATACAAAGAACAGAAATTCATTTTAGTCTAACAACCGTGGTGTGGTACAGACGTGTTGTGCAATTCTAAATAAATATAATCATTAATATTAAAATGCTATATTTCACAGCTGCACCGATATTTTTGCAACTAAAATATAAGAAACAAAACAAATTTTCAAAAGTTTGTGCACGAGGAGCAATCCTTGATTACGAAGACTTCTGGATTTGTGGTATGTATACAAGTTTTAACTATATAGTATTTGGAATCATCAATTAATTTGAAATTTAGTATATCCAGTATATCCACGAATCTTTTTTAGGTTGGGATGCAGAAACTAAAATTATTTTAACATTATTATCTATGTTACCAGCTACAGCCAAAGGAAGAAAAAAATGCATGAAAGAAAATGTTGCGCATAGTGCACAAAGGCTGATTGTTTTTCACAAGGTAAATATACTTTTATAATACTACATTTGTTTTTATTCTCAAGGAGGGATTCAAAATTTAGAAGCGATTTGTATATTATTGTTATTTCTATTAATTATATCTTGGAATTTAAACTAACATAGATTTATTTTATAGAGCGGAGATCCACTAAATACTGCTCCAAAAACCACCGACCAGCCAACATCATAGCAGTAGGAACAAGCAAAGTATCAATTGCGTCTTACTTCTTGCGAATCGATAATCATTTTTTACTCATTCATGGATGCATCGATGACACCAACAACATTTTTGATGTCCTCTTCCAATGTAATTTTGTATTCAATACCCAATATGATAAGTGTATTGGCCAGTTCTGGAATTTCATAGAAAGTGAAGTATATGATACAATAGTATATACGCCTAAAATATCATTAGTGACATGGTTGAAATACGGAATATTATGTAAAACTAAATTTGTCATATTTACATGTTTTGATGATACTGATTTACCCACATTTTATAAAATACAATCATTATTTGTTATTAAAAATGAACCACATGCTGTGTGCGTAAAGCTTAGTACAGTTAATTTCGTTGAACATTTCCATGCTTATGCGATAAAAATACCAGAGTTACTTAAGTAAATTTATTCACTTTAAACCATAAGTATCCACATGAATTCATGCAGTCTTTTGGACAAACCAATTTATATATAGTACCAAAATTTTCACTAATCTAAATATAAGGAAATGTGTATCCACGTTTAGTGATACTTTAGAGTTAGTTGTAGTTAATATTTAGACAATAAATAATAAATATGTGATTAATATTGTGATTTAATCTAAGATTATTTATTTGCATTTGCAGCTACACAACGTACTTGTTAAGTAGAATAGAATTTTTTTTAATTGTATGTTTAAGAAGAATAGTATTATTTTCATAATTTTATAAAATAATTAAAAGTGTATAAATAAACTTAAAATAAACAATTGTATACCAATTAAAAGTGTTATTTTTTATTTAGACAGTGTTAATTAACACTCTTATGGGGTAAAAATATTAACCACATTTTGTAGTTAATATTTATATAAAGAATATTTACAACAGTCGGTGTTATTCATTTAACACCGTTACAAAGTTAAATCTACATATTTGTTTAGTTAAAGAACAACTAAATATTGGTAAAATTGACAAAATGGTGGAGTTAAACTACCAATCAAATAGTCTTAGAAAAACATTTATATCGTGGTGGTTTTAATTTACAGGGGTGTTAAATCGGTGTAAAATATTTTAACACTATCCATGGTTAAAAGTTCAACCACAAGCATGTGGTATAAAAGTAACACCAAACTAGTGGTGGTCGCGTATAGGACCCAGACGGTGTTAAAATAACCACATTATTTTTTGCTGTGTATTAAAGAAATCTTTTTCCCTATAGTATCTGTTTGTTGAACAAACGACTTAACTAGGTCTTCGTTTCTTCATTTTTAAATGATATGATAAAGCACATAATCACTTGTATATGATCATGATCACTATTTTAAAAAACTTTATGTTTGCAAACCACAAATCGGGTAACTATTTATGTATTTGTTATTCCAATATTTAATATTAATTGACATAAATAAAATAATAATGTGACATATGACGTGCATTCATTTTCATTTAATTTAACATTGTAGTGTTCCATGAATGATACATTTAAAAAAGATAAATTAGAATTAAATTTAAATTAAATGAAAATGAAAATGGCTGCATGAATTCGGCTTTAAAAACAGAAATATAATTTTATTGTGATGGAAAGAATACAATAAGTGAGACAAAATAAAACACAATACTGTAATATAAAAATCAGGAGCGAAGTGACAAGAAAATAAAAGCTGCGACACATCCGGTGACAACATCCGGTAAAAACATCTGCTGCGTGTGAGCGCTCCACTAACACGAAGAGGACAAGTCCTTGAAAAGCTCTGGTTATGTGAATTCAACTATAAATATTTAAAAAAAATGTATTTAAACAAAATTATAATAAAATAAACAAAAAATAAAAATGATTACTTTCATTTTACTCTATCTTGGAAATGTCTACACAGACGTCGAACACGACGTTCCACGAGGGAGAGTTGTCTTTGTTCAGTTCAATGCGCCAGTCATACCATGCATTGTACACAAGGTCAGGTGTGAAGGTGCGCGTGTATCCAGTGGCGGGGGCAGTGACCCGCGCCGAGCAACGGAACTTGTGCAGCTGTTCACCCGGCACCGGGATGCACACCTGGAGGATTAACTGTGAGTCGGATAGCGAGTACCAGCACACAGCGGTGCCGGCGGCACGAGTTAAGAGACAATACTGGTATTGGGTACTCTGTTTCGCCCACCACGTGGAGCCGGCCCTGTACGTGACGTCCTGGTGCGCAGAGCCGTAGTGCGCGGCCAATGTGCCTCGCGACACCTCCGCATAGCATATGTTACACTGGGTGCGCTGCTGGCAGAAGTACCACTGGTGTTTCCAGCACTTGTTAGTGTAGTCTGTGTACGTGCAGCCCTGGGTTCGATTCTCGCAGGCTGACTTGGGGGCGCAGCGCTCGCACCACCCACCCGGGCACGTCGACACTGCTCTGCAGATGCGGCACTTCCCCACCGCCCGCGCCAGCTGCTCGGCCGCGGCGCTCACCCTCCGCTTCAGCGTGACGGTGAACGTGGTGCCGTCAAACCCGCCCAGCACGGCGAGGAGGGCGTTGGTGTCCAAGGCTAGCGACGAGTCCTCCTGGATCGCCAGGCAGCCTTCCGGCGCTACTTGTCCTGCCTTCGATATCAGTTCAATACCACGTTTGATGTCGACGGTGTAGCTGTAGTCCGAGGCTTGGTTCGCACCGCCCACCAAGCGCACCGCAAGGTAAATCTTCCCCGTGGCCACGCACACCTTGGTGTGCAGCAGGAACAGCAGCTGGAACGCCGTGATGACGTAGTTGCGCAGACTGGCCGCGGCGATGTCGTGGGTGAGGCTGCAGGGGTTGTCGAGCACGCGGTCCGGGTGCTCCCCGCGGCAGTGCGCCAGCATGGCCGCGCGGGGGCCCACCCAGTCGCAGCGGGCGGAGCCGAGCACCGGGCACACGTAGTGGCGGTACTCGCACGCCGCCTCGTGCGCGATCTCTTCTGCCTCCGCTGCGAACGGCACCGTCTCGCGGCACCCGAGCTCCCAGTTCTTACATGGAAATTTTAGGAGCTTTGCTACGGCCTGGTATTGCTTGTTCAGGGTGGCTGGGTGCTTGGGGGCGTAGCACTGGCCGCACACCCCCGCCCCGTCGTGCTGCAGGTACACGGGGCTCCTCGAGAGGTACCCCTCGCAGCTGCTGCACTTCAGGTCTTCCAGGACGTCCGCTGGAATGTCCATTACGTCCTAACAAAAACAGCAAATACGTGGTAAAAACTAGATTTTTGTTTCATTGGTACGATTTTAATATACGTCGCCCGCCCTGAAGTTGGCTGGGAAATTTATTTGCTATTTACAGAAAAAGAAGAATTTAAGATAAATCCTGCAAAACAACGAAAAAGGACTAGTTCCAATGATGGCTCATCTATAGACGAGTTATGTCCTACCCAAGTCAACGCAACGTTTTGAAGCAGAAAAGGACTGACTAAAGCCTGTTTTACATTATATTTTTTTCGTCCGTAGGGCTTGAGTGGCAACTGCTAAATGGCAACAAGTTTGAGAAAGATACTGGAGAAATAATTTCTAATTTACCGAACTCTCGAGATATATTTAATTAGATTATTTTTTGATTTGGCACTTTTTTGTGTAGATGGTAAATATCTGACATCTGTCAAAAAAAAAAACAAAAAAGCTACAGAGATTATTCCCAGGAATAATCACTAGAGTTTTATTGTCAGTAAATAATAACAAAACAGGATTGGTTAAAAGGCAGGCACGTGACACACAATAAAGCATTTCATTGGTTTTAAGAAACGTCAAAAAATAATTATTGTAATTGTAACCTGATTGGTTACTTTTGCACAAGTGATCAAAAATACCGGGATTTTATTGCATATTTTTTAAACAAAAAAATATCGGTTACACTTCTTTTTATCAATATTCGTATCTACATTTTTACATATATTTATATAACCAATATTTTATAGGAAAAACAAGTTATTATTCAACTTAAGGAGAAACGAGAGATTCGCCTAATGCAGATAAAATTCGGACGGGCGAGGTTTAGCAAACGAAATAGCAGTGATTTACATTTAGAAATCTAAATGTGAATAATAAATATTACAACTTACCACGAAGTCAAGATGTGTTGTCAGAAGACGGAGAACTGTGTCACAGAGTGGACGGCTGGCTGTGCAGGAGACGAGAAGAAGAAGCAGCGGGAGTCTGGAGTCGAGTGTGGCGGATGGGGTCCGCGGCGAGGTTTACACGCGCTGCCCGCGTGCGGACACTCAGACATCGAACACCTCATGTGACAGATAACGCCAGATACGCACTGATAAGACAAGCTTCCACTGTAAATAACTCAAACACCTACTTCAAACGTATACAAGTTTGTATTTTTAATGATTACATAAATATAATTATTGCGCAGTTATTGGTTTTTTATACCGCTGTTATCTTTAATTACCTGGAATTATTAAGATTAGTAAATTTATTTTTGTAAACACAATTGAGTAATTGTAAATAATATTATCACTTATATCAGATATTCAACCAGTTTTCGCACATTTTTAAAGATATGTTTATATTTTGTTCACGTTCTCTTCAATGCTCATTGCTTTTTCTTCACGTTCCTCTAACCTCTTCAATATAACATAGTAAGAAAATGTAATGTTAGAAGATTTCAATAAGTACTTTATGTATTTACAGGACACTTTCTACGTTTTTTAAATCACTTTTTAATACATATTTTTCAATATTAAAAAATTTGGTGTGGTCACCACAAGACTTTCTTCTACATATAAATACAGGGTGATTCATAACAAACGAAAAAAATTAAAAGTGCAGCTAGGTGGCCTAAAATAGTCATTCTCTTTAATCTGTTGCCAAAAACTTAATAACCAAAGTGTTAAAGCAAATAAAAATTCTTTTAAATTAACGCTCATCTATTAAGGATGTTCTAAGCTTATTTGGAAAATAATGAGAATTGCTTGAAATTTAGAGGACAGGTCAAAAGTATAGCACAAAAAAAATCATGCAAATTTTTGAAGTCATTCACAGCAAAAAAAGTTAGGACAGTTAAAGTTTTGCTGATTTAACATGTGTTCTTATGGAAAAGTGATATTTGGAGACAAAAAATGTCAAAAAAACACGTGAAAAATAATATTGATAAATCGTTAGCTGGAACATTCATTAACATAATGCCGAAGTGTCATTAGCTTTCAGAGATTGTGTAACAACAAAATATTAAACCAACCAAACGAATGTCTACTAATCTATTGGGAAGCGTCGAATTGCAAATCCGCGCGAAAATTAAAATGTATCGGACAAATTAATCTTAATTTCAGATTTGTTTAATTTACATTAGTTGCATTTAATGATCAGAATCATTACTTTTTCAAGTTATTATTGAGATCAATGGAAAATTAATTTAGTTTTTTTTGGATATTTTTATGCCCAAGGTTTGACGTTTGACGAAGTGATCATTTGAAAATACGACGTTGCCATGTTTAGCATCGTCGAAAGACATTTATAAATGTCGAAAAATACGATTTATCAGATTTTTTTTCAATTTGCGATAGATGGCACTTTAATTGCAAAAAAAATGAACAGAAATCACAAGAATAAAAAAAATAGAAAAACAGTTATTTAGCATTTTTCGACGGGTTATTCAATGATGTTTCGGTTGATTTCTTCACCCCCTGTGGGTGAGGCGGGGTTCAACTTTAAAATCTTAATTATGAATATAAAACACGTAAGAGTAAACAGGTCCTATGAAATACGAAGTGATCATTTCCTAATAATAACAAAAATAGCAACAGACAAATGTAGGTGCGGAAGAGAGCAAAATTTAATACATATTTTTTCTTTGAATTGTACAGACGTGTATTAAATTCAATTTCTTAATTTAAACTAGACGAATTATATCGAAAATTAAACAGTAAATCTCCCCTTTTTCTTTATGTTGGGTACTAACCTAATTTAAAATTGCCCACCCCTGATATAGACAGAGACGGGCATACGGAACTTAATTTTGTTGCAGTCTCACAGTTCGCACATGCGCTTTGAATTTTTGAAATGGTCTATTTAAATGCAGAAGATAAAAAATCTGGTGTGGGCACCACACTACTTTCTTATACAAATAAAACCAACTGAACACGTAAGACTTGTTCCTTGCTTATGACTTTATTTTGAAAATTATTTGATATATAGATGTTAAACATGTTTAATTTTTGTTCTCATTGTAACTATGAATTTATTTTATAATAGAAATTAATTAATATCTAGTCTTCAAAACTTTCTACTGTGACGACAAAGATGCTGTCGGTAATAGTTAGCACCTCGTCGACCAGATTCCTCCCTGAAAATCTGTCAACAAGGGGAATATGTTGCCGGAAGCTCTGTGGAGTCGGGTAGGGTTCTTGAAGAATGAATAAATTCTGTATGTATTATAAATAATTTTATTTATTAATTTCTTTTATTACACAGACAATAATATATGGATCCAGTGCCTTTCGGCCAACGGATCTTCAGAACTTAAATTGCTATTTATTAATTATTTACCTGGAAGTAGTTATTTTTGCTTTATAACTGACGGTTGGTGACGGACAGAGACAGAGACACGTCACTTATTTTGCCTTCAGCGGACACAACACACACAAACTGTTTTTGTTTACATTACAAACATGATTACAAATACAGTGTTTTGACGTTTATGTGTCATTTGAAAATCTGTCAAACTTATGTCAGTATATACATGAATTAACTTTGGACGATAGTTAATTTATAGTATACAGGTGAGTTTAAACATTTTTACAAAACAACTGTCTTTACCTTTTCATATTGTAGGTTTGGTCGACAAGAACAATGACATATTGCAGATTTAACAAAGATAAGAGTTGAAGCACTGAGCAAAATGTGATGACGTCAAACAAACTAACTAAGAAATCGGGACGGTTCATCACATCCTCCCCTTACTTCCATGAAAAAGAAAAATTAATCTAATTTTTCTTTTTGGCAAAACATAACTAAAACATAACACTAAATCAACAATTAACATAACATAAACACAACACAGTTAACATTTGTTCACCAGGTCTTCCGTTTCCGGTGACGTGGTCGCGGTGGTGCCTGTGGGTTATCCACCGTGTGGTACCGTCTGGTTGCGGCACCCGGAACCGCATACGCCGGTATACAGGGCGGACGGAGGACGGCCCCTGGAACTCTTCGATGCAGGACGTGGCCGGAGGCGGCTGCTCTTGCCGGGATGTCACCGTTGTGACCCGTACCGCGGTCAACTGCGGTGAACCTGGACTCTGTGGGAGCCCAGCTGGCGGCGGCGACAAGGCGTCTATGCCCCACAACGTTGACTAACTGCCGGCCGAAGAACTTGCGGCGTTCTTGGCGTCCGTGGGAATGGTGGCATACCTGGAGTATCTGAAGCAACCTTTTTTAAGTGTTGCACATGTATTTTTGTTAACCGTTGGTGGAGGTGATGGTGCCGTCGGCCAACATCACTTGGTGGCGTTGTGGGACGCTTTTCCGGGCTGACAGATGGCCCGGGTGTGTTCCCCAGAGGCCTGATCTTCGGCCTTGTTGCTATCAGGCGTGGACTAGTGTCGACACGTTGTTGTGTCCTAGATGTCACCCCTTGCAGTTCGGCGAGCCGGGGAAGCTCGGTTGCTATGGACCTCTGGAGAGGGTCCTCTGGAAGTGTCTGTGGCTGGTCTAGTGGTGTTTGTTGCTTCACTACGTCGATGCGCGCTCCGTAAGCACGTCCTGGTAGGCACTGGAGTGATACTTGCTTCCATATGTTTCCCAGAATACACCCCACATCTAAGGAACCGTCAGTGGAGGTGATGGTGCCATCGGCCAACATCACTTGGGGTGAATATGTGTACTGCCGTCGTTGAGGGTGTTGGCTACCTTGGACAACGCCGCGCCTGTGTCCACCAAGGCCCGGACTTGGTAACCCTTGATGATGAGGTCCACGAAGAGATGGTTGTCCTCATTGTTGGCTGGGTTGATGAACGGCACGAGTTTCGGTGATGCGTATTTGGGCGCTTGGTTGAGCTGGGGTTGCCGCCTTGAGGACATTGAGTCAAGCTCTGATTGTAACTTCTCATACTCGGCTAGTTCGTGATTGAGTTCGAACACTTGGTGGAGCTCCTCCTTGGCCGTGAATCCTCCATGGCGTCGGATAAGTGTTCGGATTTTGCTTACGTTGGTGAATTTGTTCCCTGAGCCGGAGTTTGTAGTCGGTGCCGACGTAGGTGTCTTGGAAATCTTCCACGAAATCGGACCACTCTACCCAGTCGACACGATTATTCCTCATCCATTGGAGTGGTACCCCACGTAGCAGTTCCGGTAAGGCTAGCAGGAGTTGGTCAGGTTGGAGGCAGTAGGCCTCCTGAAGCTCAGTGATTCTCTCTAAAATGAAATGGGACCGGACTTCCCGTCGAAATGTGTATTCCATTTCCTGGTAGTTTCAATGATGTTGGTGGTCGTTGGTGCGGGTGCCGGGGCCATATCTTCACCGGTTTGTCGGTGGGAGTTCTCTCGTGAGTTATCCGTCGCACCAGGGTGAGCAGGCGGGCGCGCAGTTGAGCGACGGTGCCCGTGCTGTCTTGACCGAGCTCTTTTAGCCGGGCTTCGAGTTCTGCTTTCCGTAGTCCGTATACCCAAGCTACGGCTGTTGTTTTTTTCTCGTCGTCGGTTCCGTGGTCGGAGTCGGTAACGGACGTGATGATTTATTTACTTTTTTACAGTCCCTGTTCTATGATGGACTTTACAGTCCCTGTTCGGGCGCCAATTTGTCTCCTTTATTAAATAACATATTCATTATAAGTGCACTTTTAGTTACATAATATGGTTCATTATTAAAAAGTGTTGAATAATGAAAAGACTATTGAATAATAAGCCCATTATTCAATTGCTGGTAGCCAATCAGATCGCAGTTGCTATAACAACGCAACGCTAATGTTGAATAATGAAACATTACAGATTACCATCTAGCGAAATTTAAAACAACTACTGAATGACGTTTGACGTTTGACACAATACATTATATTATTTATAATTTATATATCAGTACAATCAAAGAAAAACACGTGAACTTATCAATTTTCATACATTTATAATATAGAATTATAAAAACAGAGGATTGTTGACAAAAATCTTGGTCAAGTGACTCTCACTTCATGCCCTTCGATAAAAGAGACAACTTCATGCTTGTTGCCTTTTCAACTTGTCAAACGTTTTGTAAGTAGTGGAACAGTTTACTATCGTTTTTGTGTGAAATATGAATACTAGTGATGAAAATGATGAAGTTTGTACACCACCGGACATTTTAGAAACTGCCAAATTATAGTACAATCAATAGTTTAACTTCCGGTTCCGGTTTAATGGTCGTGGATAAAGTATAGTATTCAACTCGCGTATTATGGTAATTATAAATTCGGATGATTACGGGCCCTCGCCTGCGGCTCGTGCCGTAAACTTCATCCGAATTAATAATAACTATCATAATACGCTCGTAGAATGATATATTATTAATGTTTCTTTTTTTGGATAATTATACAGAGTCGCATTTAAGGTACGAATGCATTTGGTTTTTAAAGTGTGTCGAATCCAAAAATGACCTTAAAAATAAGCTATCTCATCAAGTTCCAGAGATACGGCTCTGGCAAGTTGTTCAAATAATCAAATATAAAAATCATTGCTTACATAAATCCCAATTAAATAATGCAACCGATTTAAACAATTAAAGTTAATTAAATAGAAATAATTGTTGACCAAGTTTAATTAAAGCTTATTTTACTCGCAAATGTCTTTCAAAAATATAGAACAGTTAATTTTCAACCATATTTTCGAGAATGGTGTCAATTCACATTTTAATTATTAAAAAAATAATTACCAAAGCAAAATTAATAAAAATACAGATATTGGGTTTTTGAAGAGTGCGGAATCAAAAAATGTTGACAAAATTCAGCTAGCTTTTCTAGTTCCAGAGATATGGATCAAATAGTTTCACCAGTCTGCGTCATTTCACATTTTAATTAATAAAAAATTAATTGCTGTAGCAAAATTAATAAAAATACAGTTATTTGGTTTCTAAAGTGTTTGGAATCCAAAAATGTCAACAGAATTAAGATATCTTGTCTAGTTCCAGAGATACAGTCCCGGAAAGTTTAAATATTTTTTTAATTAACAAAAAATTAACTAACTAATCAATTTTATTAAAATTTTGGTTATTTGGTAGTTAAAATACACCGAGTCCAAAAATATCCTCAGATTTAAGTTATCTTGTTTAGTTTTAGAGATACTACTCTGGAAAGTTCTTCAAATAAAATATTTTCTCTAATTTACCTCATTTTATATTTCAATTAATATAAATTTAATTAACCGACCAATTTAATTAAAACTACACTTATTTGATTTTTTAAGTGTGAGGAATCCAAAAATATTCTCATAATTGAGCTATCTCGTCTAGTTACAAAGATACAACCCGTAAAATTTATGTAAATACTCGTAAAACATCTCACCTGATGTTTTCCAACTAAATTCGGAACCGGCTGTCGAATGCTCCTCATATTCAACTTCGCCACATCATGTGTAAAGGGTTTAACAACCCTTTGTGCGCTTCTTTTGGAATAACAGTAATGGCAGTGTTGTTTTTCAACGGTAGAGGGGCGTTGCCGCTGTTTCAAGAATTGTTGTTGGAGTTGAGGATTCTTTCGAGCCTCCGTCGCCCTTTTCGGGGGCTTCGCCCCCCTGACCTTGAAAGCGGTTTTAATCGTGACGATTTTGCACCGGGACTTTGTGTCCGGCTTTCAGAACGATGCTTGCTCCATCTGTAGAGTTAGTTGGAATTACGACATCCAACGAGAGGGTCGCCTCTGCGCGGTCACCCCCTGCCGTTGCCAAACCCCTGTAGGAATCCTGAACCGACGGCTGAACGGATGGCTCGGACCTGGAGGCCTTGGCCTGAACCTGCAGGTCAGTTTCAGAGAGTTAGACACGAAATGAAACATATTTGATCTATTGAAAAAAATAATTTAAGTTTGAAGCCCTATAACTTAAAAAATATAGTAACTAGACAGATGAGACCCAGGCCACTCGATCCAGCGCAGTTTCAAAACCAAATATCCATATTTGTACTTAGGTTTGTTCAGTGGTACCAGCACAACAAAATAATTACTGACATTTCGGTTGAACCATAGTTCCGGTTGAGTACAACAGTAGTTGTAATTGTTGTGTTGGTATCACGGGACAAACCTAAGTACAAATATGGATATTTGATGTTGAAACTACGCTGAATCGAATGGTGTGAGCCCCATTCATCCAGCTAGTATAGATTCAAACTTATAGGGCCCCAAAGTTGCACAAACTTTCTAATGGCAATTTTTTTGATAAATATTTGTTCAACAGTAACTATTTTATTTTGTTGGTATCACCGGACGTAACTAAATAAAAACATGGATATTTACTCTATAAACTGCGCAGAATCAAATGGTCTAGTTTTCAGATCCGTATTTTATCTAGTTCCAGAAATACATTCATTAAGTACAATAAAAAATAAACATACCACTATTATAATTGGCGAGCCTCTTCTCCGCCTGCGAGAGCTTCCTCTCTTTCCGGTCAATCAAGAGGGACTTATGTTTAAATGGGTCTTTGTTCAATCCCCCCAACACAATTTTGTAACATCTTTCACCGAAAGATGCGCATCAAGATTTCATTCATCCACAACTCGATCAGCCATACCTAAAATTGATTTAAAGCTTATTTAAAACCAGCTTTAAAATTTAAAAACTCTCATACCTTGTTTGTCGTATCCTTTCTTCTCTAGACAGTTATCCATTACGTTTCTATACACAAAACATGGTTTTTTCTGTCCGTATCTGAAAATCAACAAATTGATCAGGAACATAAAAAAAACTCAATTTTAAACGTTCATAAAATAAAAACTACACAGGCTATTAAAAATCTGATTAGACTTTGAGATTCCCCGGACTTGAATTAGGAACTTAACATAAACTCATTGATATATTCCACGAATTACACATTAACTAGATCATTTCCTAAAGAACCACTTTGTCAATCAGCAACTCCAAAAATCCAAAATTTCATAAAACAAAATCTAGCCAAGCTATTGAAAATATGTCCAGACCTTAAGATTTCCGGGTCTCTAATTGGTAATTAACCATACACTCATGAACACATTCGTAAGATTACATCTTGGAGAGATGATTTTCTAAAGATCCATTTTAATAAACATAACTGGAGTTACAGTTGAATCCTGCGGTTAGTTAGTTATTGGAGTAATACACAGTGAAGGCCAAGAAAAACATTTTATTTAAAGTACATTTCATCAAGATATCAGCACGAAATAATTTTACCTGATATAGTTTGCATATATGTTGATGAGAAAGAGTTTCAAGAACCTTGAGTTCAAGTTTCGCTGGAGGCAAATCGTCCTGTTCAACAAACTCCTTTTTCTATGCTTCATGTTTGGCAATTAACTTGAAACTTGACATTTTAAATTCAATTATGAATGTCAAAGCATTTCTCGGCGTTACCGCTAGAGCGCCAATACCAACGTCACAGAAATAACAGTATTTTGTAACTTTGAAACAAATCAATGTATATTTCAGGAATTATTATTATCATACATAAAATAAGTATGTTGTACCTTTTTGATGCAAAATTTACTGGAAATCATCTAATTAATGTAACTATGCTTCAGAAAACTAGTC
Organism: Poecilus cupreus; assembly: GCA_963942605.1. Taxonomy (NCBI): domain Eukaryota; kingdom Metazoa; phylum Arthropoda; class Insecta; order Coleoptera; family Carabidae; genus Poecilus; species Poecilus cupreus. Next base: position 38,669,706 of record OZ012713.1, read on the forward strand.
TTCTGTAAACTACCACTTCCGGTTGATGTGCTTCCAAAATCTAATCAGCTAGCTTCATTTAATAAAACACAAGAAGAAATCATCGTCTAAATAGTGCGATAGTATGCTAGACCACAGTATAAGAATTCTTATACTGTGGCTAGCCGGCTAGACATTGACCTACTAACATACAAAGAAAAATCGATAATGATGAAAAGAGAAAGAGAATCGGCAGCTTACAAGTACGACAAAGAAGGAACGTGTTTCAACTTCACGTTTATTTTGCTCTATGTTTAATAAGGTTAGTTTGGTAAACAGATCAATTTTAAGATTATATTGTCATTAATATTTGTTTTCTTCTCTTTAGTAGGTTTGGAAACATTGCTTAAAAGACGTGTGAGAGATGTTTTCTTCAAGTTATAAAGTAGAAATAATCATATATTACATTATTTACAAAAATCGCAAATGCAAATCTAATAAATATCAAGTTAACCTATCTTGTAAACGTGAATTGGAATGTGACAGTTTTATAAGTGCACAGACAGGTATTGTACGATGTATTTATTTGCATATAATTCTTCCAAAATATATTTTATATTTGTCATATGTGACTTTGATTTTTATTGTCTTGAATAAATATATTTAAAATATGTATAAATAAAACATGTGGTGGCATCTAACGGTTGTGGCCGCAATTATAATTACTATGGCAAACACTGTACCATTTTTTACCTTTGAGTTGATCTCTGTTGTTTTAAATTGTTTATGATTTCGATGAAGCTTTTAAAATAATTATTGAATATTTAATGGAATATAAAATTAAATGTAAGATTTGATAGGATAAGCTTTACAAATATATTTAAGCAATTGCCAACTCATACACAGTGTTGCTAACGTAGAGATAATTTTCCCTGTATCTAGTGATTTTTGACAACAATAGGGAATTAGGGAATTTTTAGTAAAATCTAGGGAATTTTACAAGTTAGTATGATATTTAACTAAAAATAATTTGTGTCGAAAATTATTTAATTTGATATTTAAAATAATTCTAATATCCTTTTATTTACGCTTTATAAATGAACATTGTGCTGCTATCTGTTGTCACGTTGTGTTGCATGTTATTATTTTTCAATACATTTATTATTTAATTACTTTATATCAATGTCGCCATTAATTTACCCTGTGTTTTGACATATATACTTGTTATATAATTTAGTAGTTATGTGAGCGGAGAACGTTTGTTATGGTAAAATAACGCAACACAAATTTTATTCATATTGCAAATCTAGGGAATTCCAGGGATATTTGGGCGATGGTTTAGGGATTATTTGACTGACTCGGTTGGCAACACTGCTCATACATAACCTTAATTTCAGTTTTCACGAATATCAACAAATACTTGGATGTGAAAAAATGTCAGTCAGAAGGAAAAAAATTAATTGCAAAAAGACTATTTCGACGTGACAATAATTCTTCAATTCCTAATAATGCAGTAAGTATTACTTTCAATGTGACGTTTCATTTTTGTATGAATTTATTTTATTTCAGTCAATCCAAACTGTTCAGAACAGAAAGAACAAAAAACCAAATATCCAAACTGTACATCATCTCAAGAACAATGTTAGTTCAACTACAAAGAATTTGGCTGAACGTCGACTGCAAAACTTACGACATTCGGAAGGTGTTCCTGGACTTGCTTCTGCATCAAATAGGTAAAAATTAATCCCTTTGTCTCTTGAAACAATTCTGAAATAAATATTTGAATGAAAGCAGCCCAAACGTACGATCGAAATCAGAAACTTGTACTTGTGAAAAAGTTCCCGACAAAGCGGAAATTGAAATTGACCTGGGCGAGGAAATGGGTTGAACTGTTTGAAAGTTGAGGTTATGTGGTTGTATTTGTTAGTCCCAGATGGAATCCGTGACTCGCTGAACTAGAAGACGTTGTTGAGGTTTGCTGGTTCGATGCCAGGTGATGACATTATTAAATCGTTGAAAGCTACGCGATGACATCTGTTACTAACTAGACTGAAAACCAGCAACGAATGCTACACAGAAACTACAAGAGATTCGACAGGAAATCGATCAAACTAAACCGGAAGTGGAACAAGTGACAAGAATTGAAACCAAGAGGTAAGTAAGTAACATGTAATAATAGTGGAACGCTCGTTGACACAGAAGAGTGCGCGTTCCACTACACTATGTGTCAGTGGTTACGAGAGAGACAGCCACATTTCTTTGCTCTCTCATCCCTCCATCTAACCTCTATTTCGCGGTTCATTCTGTCTCTATTCGTTGCCGTGTTTCATTCTCTGTCTGTCTGTCATTCTGTGGTTCGTCATTGTCTCCGCGTCGTACATCAGCATCGGTGTCTGTCTGTCTGGAGTTACGGTTTCTCAAAAACTACTAAACTGAACATTGTGATATTTTGTATATATCAATTGTATCCGCTCTGGAACAGCTGAGTAGCTTTTGGTGATAATCCAATAACCGGAAGTGCTAGTTTACTTGAAGCCCTATTTTAAAATTATTTTAAAATATCTCAGTAAATTATCATTTAATGAAAATGTTGTTATTAATGTTTAAAATATGATTATCTATAATTAATGTTGGCAACATTTTCCTCTCACTGTCGCCATTTACGAGTTACAACACGTTAGTTAGTGGTGGTCCGTGTTCGATAAGAAATCAATGGCGGGCGGGTGGTGCTGTGCTGCCCATTTGTTGTTGTTCCATCTGGCGGTGCGCGTACAAACTAAACGCAAGTGATTTCCTGAACAAAATGTGTAAACATGTATTGAAACCGGAAGTGGAAGTTTGAGCGAATGTCGAAGGAAACTAATATGAGCGGGTGAGATTGATTCATCTATGAACACGTTGCTGGAATCACACATTCAAATCATCGTCTGCATTCTAATACTCACTTCAAATAATTCAAAACAAATTAACCGCAAGTAAATAAAGCACTAATAAGTGAAATAATGTTTTTGACAGATAAGTTGAACAGTGGTTTAACACAATGGTAAACCAATAATCTAGTGCCAAAAGTATTGCCAACGTCTGAATAATGTTTCCAATTCTTGTTACTTTTCTTCCTAAAATTACAGTTCAGTTTTGTTATTTCCTCAATATTTAATAAATATTCAACTCATTTGTGAGTGTAGAAGAAGATTATTGATTTTGATGTGTGATTCATTAAATTAAAAACAATGACACTTCATAGTTCACACTTTTGCCACCGATATCGCGACAGTAGTTGAATTTTTTCTCTGATTAGTTTGACGGAAGTAAAGTGTAATTTAAAAAGAAATTCAATACGAAATTATTAAAAATGCAGTGTTAATGTGTTTTGCTGAGTACAGAAGTGTGCGTGGGTGAAAAATGTGTATTTGAAACATCAAAATGAACCATTCAAGTTTCATCAACAAGCTACATGTCTCTAGCGGCATTTTGAGATAAATAGACGGATAAAAAATATCAGTAATCTTTAATAAGCGATGAAAATAATCTGTGAAAAGTTGGTAGAACATTGAGATAGAAATAGATTGTTTATATATTGCTGTTCGCCTACTTTTCATTTTAAATATGTTTTACCGTTAAAATTCAAGTAGTAGGTCAAGGTTTTCTTATGTTTTAGTTTTTATTTTTAATTGTTAAGAGTTTACTTGTTTTACGTCGTTATGTATTTTTGTTATTCAAATTGCAAAATTTTCCAAATAAACATCGTTTCGTTTCAATTCTATTTGATTGTGTAAATAGATGTGAATTTCACGCTGGTGACCGCGCAGCTTATGATCTGCAAATCGACGTGTCTTGTGCCAAGCGAGGGACCCGCGATGCGCCCCGCTCCACCTGCAGCGCCCCCGACGGAGAGTTCGGCGTGTACCTAGTTTCCGATGGTAGAACAAGTAAGTGCACAGTATTCCTAGATTGCAGAGCATTTAACTGGCAGGTTCATGAAGGGGATTAGGGTTAACTTTATTCTTTCATCATCAATAACTTTGTTTCTAAATTAAAATTATCAAAATGTGTCAAATTTTATTCAAATCAATCTTGATTACAACCTTAGTTAATAGTTTTTAGTTGGAAATATATAATTTAGAATGTGATCATTTTTTGTATATTTCAGAAAATGTCGGATGGCGATAGACCTGCCCACCAGGAACTGATCGGAGAGCCTTGTAGCACCGAGTCACTGGCTGCAACACTAGAGACTGCCTTGGCGGGAGCTGATCGGAGAGCCTTGTAGCACCGAGTCACTGGCTGCAACACTAGAGACTGCCTTGGCGGGAGCTGATCGGAGAGCCTTGTAGCAGCGAGCCACTGGCTGCAACACTAGAGACTGCCTTGCCGGGAGCTGATCGGCGGACTGTGAGTCTAGCAGAGCGGACAGCTGTGAGTGCAACTAGTGTGAGTGTGTATCTGTACAATTAGAAGAGACAGGAAGTTCAATCTTGACCACTGGCTTGGTTCACAAGTTGTGTAATCTTGGTTGTTTCCCTCGGTTTGTTCGACTGGTGATGACAGCCTCGTTGTATTGAATTGTAACTCCATTCACGGTGGATTGGAATCGGGTGCAGAGTTGGCACTTCCTGGTTTCCATCTTGGATGGTGCGTTGCTTTTGGTAAACTGGCAAAGTCTAGGGAAATGTAGGAATCGCTGAAATGATGTCTGTGTGTGTGGATAGCTGGATGATAGTTTACTAGAAACGCAAAACAATAAATTCCATTTTTACACACGAGAGGAAAGCGCTTGTTTTCCTCTCGATAAAACACAGGAACACAGAATGCACTTGTATAATCATTAATTATTCTCTTGTTTTGTATTTGTACATTTCATGGCTGACTATGTTATTATTGTACATGTTTATCGTTCAATTAGTATTTTACTCTCAGCTCAATACATACAAATGTGGAAACATCTTATTTTTGCTTTGATGTCCAGCCCTATTTACAATGATGATACTGGCTAATTGATAAGAGTCAAAAGCCAAGTCTGAGTAAAATAAATGGCCCCCTAATAATGTTGTCCCCGCCGTGCAATGACGCCCCGCTCTTCCTCGAGTTGGAACATCGTTTTCCGTTTGCACAGAATTCTTACTAAATCCTATCGTCACCAACACAGAGCTCGGTGGCCTAGGTGCTCTTGTTTCATTCAATTATTTTTAATTAACTTACACTTTCATCAGTTTGTACCCCCCTTTCAACAAAGAAAGGGGGGTCTATAATAGTATGACGGGTTATACAAGTAGGGGAAATATCAGCAGTCATTGTTCCCCTACTAGTATAGACAACTTCCGCCTGTGTCCCCCGGTTCACCTGCTCCGAGGGCTCCTCGTCTTCTTAATCTAATTTTTTTGGAAGAAATTACTAAAATGTAGTAATTATACATAATATGTATTTAAATATTTACCAATGCCGCGTTTTCTGTAATAAAAAATATATCATTAAATTCAATAATATTCCATATATACACACACACACAATACATGACATTACATGAATAAAATTGACTATAAAATCACTGAACACAGCACAAAGTTAAACGTCAAGCCTCGTATAATGCTAGTATTTTTTAATATCAATTATTCGTTGAGATATTCTCAAAAAACTATTTAGGGCTTGAAATAAACTAGTAATTCCGGTTGTTGAATTAGTACCAAAATCTACTCAAGTTGTAATATAAACATTGAAAAGCTAAATTTAATATTTGAGTTTGACAGCTTTAATAAATCGCGGAATACAACTCAAAACATGCCGCGCAACATTTATAAGAACGGTAGGAATATGTACCGCGCACGATTAAGAAAAACGGTAGGAATATAACAACTGTCAAAATTGCATTTATAACCTAAAAGGCTATAAGACTAGCTACAAGCTAATAAAACACTGTAATATTGTTAAATACTTTGTACTTACACCATTTTGGTTAAAATAAGTTGCAGAAGCTAATAAACACTGTAATATTGTTAAATACTTTGTACTTACCCCATTTTAGTTAAAAGAAGCTAATAAACACTGTAATATTGTTAAATACTTTGTGTCGGGAAATACAAGTAGGGGAACTATCATCTGTCATAGTACCTCGACTTGTTGTCGGAACCTCTGATTGAGACCCCCGGCAGATCTGCTCCGGGGGCTCTTCTTCTGAATCTAATTTTTTTGGAAGAAATTACTAAAATGTAGTAATTATACATAATATGCATTTAAATATTTACCTGGTGAGTGGCGACGTTTTCTGCCGGGTCTTCTGTAATAAAAAATATATCATTAAATTCAATAATATTCCATATACACACACACACACACACACACAACAAGTCGTCTGTTTGCTTGTGATTGGCTGCCTGGTTTTTTGACATGAATTTGAATTCTTACTAAATCCTATCGCCATCAACACCGAGCTTGATGGTCTAGGTGCTCTACTATTCACATGTGACAATTCAATCGTTTCCGTTTGCGTAGCATGAAAAAATAAAATACAATGTGCAAGAATAAATAATTAAATACTAACCTTGCGAATAAATAAACTTACTCTTTAAAATACACGTAAATACAAAACATAACCTAAAAACCTTCAAAATGTTATTGTGAACAATCATCAGTTGTTTTTTATTTCTAATCCTGCCGTGTTTGTGAATGTGACACATGTCATTGTCATGAAATACTATTGGATTATCACTGAAAACTAATCAGCACACAGACATCATCGCGAAACTAGTAAAAGCGTATTCTAGGGACCCTAAAACGTGCTCACTGAAAACTCACTAGCATTTTGTAAGCAATGGCAATCATTTCCTAGTGATACTTCCCGTGACAACGCGTTTCTTGCGAGTCGCCGGTTTACCAATGAGTTTTTGTAATAGTTTAAGATGTACAAACCTTTCAAGGGTTTTCTTGTATTTATTTATTTTTGTTTAAATATGTTTCATGTAAACTTAATAAATTATGTACGACTGTAAAAATAATAAAACCTACCTTTCAATTCAAACATGTTTATTTCATTGTCTTATTTTCGCTAATAAAAACGACTTGAAAATAACATAACCTAGAAGCCAAAATGTTTATCACCAATACTACCGCATAACATTAATTCAAAATGTGAACATCACGCTAAATTCATTGGTTCAGTTCTCCAGCCCCAATTTCCACTCATTTTGTAACAATTCATTAAAAAACTATTCAAATTATTGATAAAAAATCACTACATTTCACTGGCTGTTTCACACTTTCAAATTGTATGTCTCATACATCAAAATGGTTGTACAAACTTTAATAATCACTTCTGTGCACATAAATATGTCCATAAGTTAATAATTATTGAGTAATTCATTAAAATAAATAAGTAAATTTATGTTAGACAGCGACAGATCATTTTGGCGCCATCTCTGTAAGTATCCATGAACTACGATGCTCAATCGATCGTCCGTTACATTTATTAATTTATAATTAAAATTTGTATTGATTACTAAATGAATTATTTGTTAATATAGTATAATATTAGTATTATATTGTATAAATATACAGGTAAATAAAGATGACATCATTTTTTGACAGGCAAGACTAACACAGTGGTAGATATTTCGGGACAAAAATACTGCCAACTTGTACAATAAAGTTACCATTATTAACACAATTTATTTTCTTTACTTATATCATTTTATTTATTTCCGTTAATTACTCGATAATAACAATTAATTCACGTATTTATGACAATAGAAATAATTGTTTTATTAAAATAAGAGTAAGTGACAGTTCGTAGTTTACGCGTTTAGACGCAGATGTCACTAGCGGTAAATATCAACTGTCACTAGTCCATTTCCTGCTGTCAAAGTTTTATTTCGTGAATAATTCAATAAAAATGAAATAAACAACTTTTACAATGATTAAATTATCAAGTTTGATTGTTAAATTGAGTGTGTGTAGTGAGAGATTGTGTATAAACAGCAACAGATGGTTCTTGCTACAATCTAGTGCGAATTAATGTGGCCCGCAACATTGGACTCGAGCAGACAGTTCCTGGGAATGGATTTGATGAGGTATGTTACAATGTGATAATGTAGTTCAGAATTTCAAATCAAACTCATTCACATATGTGCATGTTTATCGTAATTTCATTCAAGACAACAAAGTTTTTATGTTTAGCTTCACGAGTATTCGCAATTCCGTGATATCTTTAACGATTTAAGATATTTTCGCTTTAGAAATGTAATCTATGTACGTATGAAATACAAATATTTTAATTTTATATTTAGAAAGTAGGTAATGAATTATTTCTTCGTACAGAGCAGTGTTTTAAGCTCGGTTTTAGCGCTGTTCAATGTTCTGAAACTATTTTATAAAAAAGTACTTCAAATAAAAGTGGTGGATAATACATTTCTGTGTATCTTCTATTTGAAGTATTTGTGTTATAAAATAATTTTAGAACATTGTCCAGCGCCAAAACCGAGCCTAAAACACCCAAAAACAGAGCTCGCGGTACCAGCCAATGTTTCCTTGCGTCTGTAAATCGTGTTGGTACATTTACATATTTTATTTTCCCAATAATCCATTTGTTTTATCATTCGTTCGATTATGTCGACTAGAAATATACTGAAAATACTTATTTTTGAAGTAACAAAGTAATGATTGTTGAATGACAGTTCACTTATACTCACTAATTTTAATTGATTATTGAAAATACATTTATATCACTGTATTCTACACTATTTATTTATTATGTACTGGTATTTCATTCCAATTTGTATCGAAATTTCTTTAAAAAATAAATAAAATACTCGATTTTACTTAATTATTGACAGCTTTGCTTTCAGGTTGTTAAAAAAAAAACTATTTCATTAAAAATGTGCTATTTCTCTATTTATATAGTTAAAAGAAAGGCCAACTAATGTTTTACATACCTCAAAATTACTATATTTATTGTATAAATTCATTAAAAGTCATTAAAAATATTTAAAATTTGAATTAAAAATATTGACATCAGCGCCACCAAAACCCTGGAATTAACCAAAATAAGGTGTATCCAGAAAATCGTGATCGTGTCGTCACAAACATTAAAATTTAATAAAAACAATAATATTAATTAACTTATTGTTGATAATTAGACGTTTTATATTATTTTATTGGTAGAATTTTCAACAGTGAACTAATTAATATTATTGTTTTTATTCAATTTAAATATGTGTGACGTCACGATCTCGATTTTATGGATGCACCTTATTTTGGTTAGTTCCACCGTTTTGGCGGCGCTGATGTCAATTTTTTTAATTCTTAAATGTGATTTTTAATGTATTTATACAATAAATGCAGTAATGTTGAAGTACGTAAAACATTATTTGGCCTTTTTTTAATTATATAAATAGAGAAATATTTATTAAAGAAATGTCGATACAATAGTGTAGAATACAGTGATATAATAGTTATTTTTGTACTCATACATTGAAATTTGTTATTTCGCGTTGCCTAAGCAACGTCCGAAATGTCCATTTCCCAGGTCTCCACCAGATAGACAACCCGGAAATTTCGACGAAAACATTCCTATTTCTAAAGCGTTTATTAATAAATTATATTTATTATAAAATAATATAGTATTTCAAACATTTCTTTACATAATATTAATATAAACAATGATGAAATAAGAATGAAATTGAATTTAAAAGGAACAAATTTAGTGCATTTGGTTACCAAGGTTGGCAATAAAATCTGCCCGGTATGACAGCTGTAAAATACATAACCTACAAATATAATGTTAGTTACCTCAATATAAATAAGAAATATATAGTTATTTGTATCACAAAGTAGGAAACTGCTATTTTGAGAGTGCGAGTTTATTTTGATAGGACGAGCCGTAGGCGAGTCCTGCAAATACGAGCACTCGCAAAATAGTTTCCAACCGAGGGATAATACACAAGATTTTTCGCGCCAACATTTATGTAAATTTAATAAATAAATTTAATTTATTACTCATTTTCTTAATGACAGGGAATTTTTTTATGTTGCTAACTTCACAATATTTGAATGTCAATTATATTTATTTTCCAATATCATAACCAAAAATATCTACATATTTTTATTTGGATTTTACACTTCAAATTCAATTATAATTACTTACAAATATGTTTAAAATCCATAAATATTCTGTTTTCTTGTATTGCAAATACGCAATTGTAGTTATATTGCCATAATATTTTTAAGTCAATGTAATACTTTGACATTTCTAGCGTCAGAAGTTAGCTAAAATTAGTGAAGTGATGCCAACATATAATCATAAAAAGTTAGCAATTTTTGTCGAACTAGTACGACAAAAACATGATTTCCGACCGCTTAAGAGATATGTAATTGTATCAATGTCGGACGGCGGCGCGAAAATAAATTTACAAGTGAATACAGTAAATATTATAAATATTTTAATGTTTTCTAATATATTAGACAAATTAATTTGTGTGTTTATATTTATTGTGCAACTTAGACAATTATCAAAATAACTACTTGAAGAACTTCATTTCTTTGTATAGACATAGACTGTTATTAGTTTTATACTTTTCGTACAAGAAATATTGTACAAACCTCTTGCGTAAACTCGGTTCTTTCAGTTAAATAAAATAATGATGTTTAACATGCAGTTGTCAACAAATATTTTGACATGCTTTTCATTATTATTTTTTGACAACTAATAACATTTTAAAGATTACTTTGTATTTTATATTGATGCTTCACTCCTGAGGATTACTTATCTGTACACTGAGAAAAAGATTTGTTTGGACCATGCAGGTTTATTGAATGTTAATAAATGATTTTTTGAAATATGGCCAAACAAATATATATTTATCAGTAATAAATAATATATTTAAACAAAAATGAAAATAATAAGTTTTATTTAATATTAGTAAATATATTAATGGTTAACAAATCATTATTTTAAATGTTACTTAAGTCAATTTATATTTAATCAGCTTTTATTAACATAAATATAGCAATATTTTTCCTGAACTAGTTGTTTGTTTATAGTAAAAACAAAGCTTTATTATTAATGTACAAGTTTTAAATATAAAACGAAAATAATGTAAATAATACCAGACTAATTTTGTAGTAAATTAATGGAATATTTAAAGAAAAGATGATAACATTTAATATTGAATTTACTTATTTAACTGTACTATAGCATATTTATTAACCAAATACTAACAATTATTGAAGCTTGGGTAAATAATGTAATTTATTTAAATAAATAGAATCGTTTATCGTTTAATCTAATTATTACAAAATTAACCCTTTTTTACATAAATACCTACTTAACCATGAACCTCCTAATATAAATAATAGAGTCGGGAAAAACAAACTTTATAGAAAACATTTTTTGAAGAACTACTTACATGAATATATAAGTATGTGTATATACATAATAATATCAATAATACAGCTTACGTTATTTGAATTTTGATAGTTTGTTTTGACATTTATAGATTCATTATCTCTGATGATATAGGAACTTTCGAGGAACAAGACATTGTTAGGCCCGGTATTATAAACGCTGGTTAAATAGCCGGTTAGCCAATATGCTACTAAATTTAATATGCTACTTAATATTTGTGTGGGTATTATAAAGCAAAATTTTATTTGATTACTTACTTATTAGTTAATTGAGTCTCCCTAGAAAAGTTACCAAATCATATTAAATTTAGTTGGTAAGTTAGAATCTCTATCAGAAGTATACACATATTCCATGTAGATGGCGGCAGTGAAAATTATTATTTACTAATTCAAACTTACATAAAATATGATGAAATTAACTAAATGGAACAATTTGAAATAAAATAATACAAATGTTTATTAAATCCATTACATTATTGAATGATCAATGAGTGTATGAAATATGAAATTTGATAGCATCATCAGTTACTGATACCAGAATTATATTCATCAAATATATTATCAGAAAAATGAAAAAAAAAAATAGAATGAGGTAAAAATTACAGTGAAAAATAAAAATTTAAATTACTAAAAATTATGTCCCAATCCATGGGCATAATTGAAAAACAAAGAAACAGACGCAGTGGTTATGCAGACTAAGACAAAAGTATGGACAGATATAACCATAGAAGTGTCTAATTTCATTCAATATACTGTTCAGGACAAAGATATGGAATTTATTTAAAATTATTTTATGAAAATATTAAAATAAAATCAATAAAGCTGAAATCTAAGAAGAATATAACTGGACATTATTTAATATGGGACACGTAAAAAATAGAATATATTTTTATTTAGGTAGAACTGGAGGAGATAGTTTAAAAAGAAATAAACATATGAAAACCTATCAATTGTTGAAACGCTATCAATCGATGATACCGATATCATATTCGAAATACCTTATGTAAATATCTACAAAATTTTGAGGATTTAAATATCTTTAATATTTAACAAAAATTGTCTGCATTTATTATCTTCCATAATGTATTTGTAGATCAAAAATATAAAATAACATTGAAATATACTTTTAATAGTCTACTAACTAAATTTAATACCACCAAAACTGTCCTGCTTATTTAATAAGCTGATTTAGTAGGAGACTAAATTTATATTACCTTTATAATACACTTTTTGCAAATAGTAGGCTACTTAATTTATAAAATATGCTATTAAATTTTAACATTCGTTTATAATACCGGGCCATAATGTTGGATTCGGATGGAGGATTTCAAAATTATTCATGTCTAACTAATAACAAAATAAATGTCATTTAAATAATAAAAACTTAAAGCCATACATCCAAAAACACGTTCTTGTGTACACAAATTATTATAATTATTACAATTACAACACAAACTAGTTGCAACATAATATATAGTTTATAGAATGATAAGCATACCTTCAAATATAGGGATTAAAAAAGCAAATCCCAGTTTTTTACATTATTTTTATGCTATTTTAATATAAACGCAAATATTTGTTCACACCAATCACAGGACATATAGTGTATCGCGAGGTTGCAGTTAGCAAGAACAAACAATAATGAGCCAATATGCATCATCTGTGAGTGAATCTGTGTTCATATTATATAAAGTTTGTTAACTGTTAATAAATGTATTTATAGTCAACAAAATCTAGTTACTGTTAACAAATATGTCATTGCATATAATATTTAGTTCAATTCATAAATAAAGAAAGAAATTAACTATTAATAAATTTTCAATTGCCTAGAAACGTAATATTCTAAATATAAATATACGTTCTTTACATGTAAAAAAATGCAGATTTAATAAAAATCGTATATTTGTTATCAATTATATCAGCATATTTGAATTAATTGTAAAGTATTTTATTTTATATTAAACAAAGAATATTTAATGTCAATAAATCTAACGTCAATAAATTATTTGTTTCAGAAGAAACGTTGAGTAAAGAACAAATATTTATTTGATTTAATATTATATAGTTTCATGTCCATAAATCCTACGTTAATAAAGGATTAGTTTAATATTAGTAGGTCTTTTTTCTCAGTGTAGATCAGTAAATTGTTACATTATCTGGAACTACACAATATGGCCCAATTATTTAAACGAGGATTGTGGTTATAATTTGAAAAATGTTTATAATATCTGTACAAATAAGAAAATTTAATACAAGTTCATTTACCATTGACAACAAATACATGTTAAGAAAGTACTACTCAAATTCAGATTTCACGAAATATCACTAAAAATTGGCATATACTTTTATTTTATTTCTATATAACATAAACCCTAAGAAACTCAATGCTGTAGAGCGCATCGTCATAACTCTTAAATTTATAGAGATATGTCAATTTTCGATGTTTTTTGAAATGCTACTTTGAGTGGCTGCAACTCAAAATCTATTAAATATATTGAAAAATAGACTCAGTTCCTTTTCGTTTCATGCATTTTATTACAAATTAGCAAATTTTGAAATTTTTCGATTTCCCTTCCCCAAATTTCGATAGGCGATAACTCGATAAATATAAAAGAAACAGTCTCGCAGACTAGACCACTCGATTCAGCTCGTCAACATACATAAGTATGTAAAATTTCATTTAAACTGTTTTACGCGTTACAGAGGTAGAGCAAAAAATGTGAAAATGACGTTTTTGGCAAAAAACCCTTGACATTTGGCCTGAAACAGGTCATTTTCAGACTTTTTGCTCTAAAATTTCAACTTACCATCCGAATGTTCTGAAATTTTTAGGGTCTATGTATTTCGATGAACTGAATCCAATGGTTTAGTCTGCAAGTTCGTATCTCGTTTATTATTTGAGATATTGCTGATAGAAATTTTGGAAAAAAAATCCGAAATTTTCAATTTAAAAAAATTTGGTATTTTGCTATAATATGCACGATTAACACAAAACTGAAGAGTATTTTTCGATATCTTGCGTAATTTTTGAGTTGCAGTTCCTCAAAGTTGCCCTTCGAAAAACATCAAAAACCGCCATATCTCGAAATTTTTTAGAGATATGACGGTGCGCTCTGCACCAGTGAGTTTTTTAAGGTTTATTTTATATAGAAATACAATAAAAGTATATGTCAATTTTTGTGATATTTCGTGAAGTACATCATATAAACTGTGTTTAAATGAGTAAGAAGAATGTTTTACGGAAATAAGAAATATAATAAATTTACAAGTGAAATCGGTAAATATTATAAAAATTATAATTGTTTTCTAATATATTAGACAAATTAATTTGTGTTTATATTTATAGTTCAACTTTGACCAGTATCAAAAGAACTCCTTGAAGAACTTGATTTCTTTGTATAGATTGTTATTAGTTCTATACTTTTCGTACAAAAAATATTGTACAAACCTCTTGCGTGAACTCGATTCCCGGTTTTGTTCACTCATCCGGGAACCAAGCGTTCCCGCATTTGGTATGTAAATAATTATTTCAATAATCAGTATAATAAAGAAGTTATTAGTGAGTATAAGTGAACTGTAGCACGGCGGGCTGAGACTGAAACTTAGGGTTGACAAATAAAACACAACACTTTAAAAATTATAAAAAATTATATTAATTTAAATGGTGAAATGATGAATTTAACAATTTTAGAAACAAATACAAATATTACAACGGCAACAACGTATGAATATGATCTTAGTTACAGTTACGAAAACATGTTTATTACAAATTTTATTTGAAGTTCTACATTTTTTGTAGAGCACTACAGACGTCAGAAGACGTCTGCTCTGTTCAAAATCTAACAACTAACTCCCGTCTTGTGCTAGCCAAACTACCCATGTATCCCACATGTGGTGGAGAGGAAGGGAAAATCTTTCTCACAGAACTAGCACAAGAATTACCTAAAACTAAAACCTTAATCTAGGGTTGGACCAGGATCTGTAAATCTGTCAACCCCAGATGGCATTTCAAGCCGATATTTCAGAATATTTGCCGCGATAAACTCAAATGACTATTTCTGATAACTGAAAACTCTAACACACATGTGTGGTAATAAATTAAACTCAAGAACCCCTGTCAAAGCGATTTTCGATGCATTCATGTCCAAGCACAGTTTGAAACTTGATTCTTTAAAATCGCTTTGACTGTAAAAACAATAAATCGTATTCTGAATGTTCGCCTTGTTACAGAACTGTCATTCAACAATCAATATAAAAGAACAAGTAATATTTAATATTTTTTATTACAATAATACATTGGAAGTTATTAGACATTTGTAGAAACAAATCACTGCGCTCTTCCGCCTGGTCCGGCTTGCCAAGAATCTCTCGTGCGTCCTCGGGCCGTAGGGCCCCCCGGGCCTCTGCCCCGAGCCGCTGTAACACCTCCCGCAAAGCAGAGTTCGGCGTGAACCTAGGCTCCAAGCCTAACAAGTCCACAGCATTCCTAGATTTTTTGCAGAGCATTTAATTGTCTACAATGTGGACAACCTTCAACAGTGGATTTACCCTTGGATGGATTTACCCTTGGACGTCGGTAACGTGGTTCTTTTGAAGGAACCAACTCCTCCCTTGACCTGGAGAATCGGACGGATCCTGCAACTGCACCCGGGCAAAGATGGCGTAGTACGAGTCGCTAGCATCAAAACTCCGACTGGCGAGACAACCAGAGCAATAAAAACTATATGTGTTGCCCATTAACTAGTGTGCCCCCTTTGCATTGAGTGCCCTCCAAGACAGAGAGTGTTCTCCGTATAGTGTATGTGGTTCAGTCTTGGTTAAATTCCAACGTTATTATTAGAGACAATCATTCATCTTAAGTATATATTTAATTATGCAATATTGCTAATTCTTTTCTATTAAATATTGAAACATGTTCAATGGGGGCCGGGATGTTGGCGCGCTTCTGCACCTCATTTCCTACCCCCAACCCTCTACATTGTGGAGGGGGTGTATGTACAAGTTTCCTCTCAAGACGGATCGAATAGACATGCAATTGTCACACAAAGCCAATCTCGTGATAAATGTTTATTTTATGTTAAAAAATCAAATGCTGTTTGTAAAGACATTTAAAATTCTAGGTTTTATAAGAAATGTATTTTACAAAAGATTGACATGCCTTGCAATCATTTTGTTTTGATTATCATTTGAAAATTAGAATGTAAATCTATAAATGTTTAATAATAATTACTGTATTTCAATAAACAATTATTTACTTTTTTGAAGACATGGAATACAGCAAATATATGTTTAACATTTTATTCTATTTTTATTTTCGATTTCATTATTCAGGTCAAATCAATTAGCCTCAATTAGTATTTAATAAGATTGCATCGTCGCTTCAACAGGAATCATTAGTGGCCAGCTAAAATATAAATAAGCTGTTGTTACAGTAGACGGATGTTTTCTATCGTCTCATCTCTTTCTAACACAATGAAGGAATACAAGTGAACGTAGAGTGGAGTACCACAGCAGCGCGATACAAGTAGCTAATTGAAATTCCTTTACAATTTGTTCGTTCACTCGCCACTCGTTCGTCTCAGAGCAAAGTCGCGTCGCGTATTCTGTCTTCTTAGAAGGCCATCATATCTAATTCAGGCCGCGAAACTTGATCCGCTGGGTGGAGGGATCGCGAAAGGGGCGCAAAGCATCTCAGAGAATTGCCTCTACGTATGGTTCAACCTAGATCTTCGAACAAAAAAATAAAAAGGCGAGTTTTGTCGAAATTCTCTGTAGATGTTGTCGGTCCGGGATGTGCCGGTGCACCGCGACGTGTGTGTTATCGTAGGGGTGTAAGGCTTCATACCATTGTTCAATAGGCGTAGAGTAGTCCTTTGTTCCCATTGCGAGGCTTCAAGAGGTGCGTGAGTCACGCCGTGATGAAAACTATTGTGCAATAGTATAGTCGCCAAGCCCCGTAATGCACCCGCGTAACTAGGCGTATTTCCTCCATGGGAGGGGCGTACACCGGCAAAGTGTAACGTTTTGCTAATTGACAACACGCTCCGGTTGTTGTCGTAGAGTCACTTGCGCCCTAGATTGTAAGTTAGCTACAGTTCGGAAAACTGTTAGGTAGGGCTAGACAGGCAAGAAATGAAACCATCATTGAAACCATCATTGAAGCCAACATTGAAGCTGGGGGTGTGCTGTGGGATGAATGGTGTGCTGTGGGATGAATGGTGTGCTGTGGAATGAATGGTGTGTGCTGAAAGAATGATGACCATAACTTGTTCTCTTGTACAATTTACTGCCTTGTATTTTGAGTTTATGTTTCAGATATCATCAAACATCAACAAATATTTTCCTAATCACAACATGTACGTTTTTTTCAGGTTAATAATTAATCTTTTGTCTAATACATTGTTTTTATGTTTATAGGAACAGGTGGACAACATCAACAAATATTTTCTCCTAACTAAAGTATGTTTTATTTCAGGTTCACAGTTATTCTTTTATCTAATACATTGTGTTTATGTTTATAGGGACTCGTGGACAACATCACCGCAGCCGTCATCACCTCACCCCGACCATCTGGGCTGTCGGCCGCGCCTAGCTTTAAGCAGGTCAAAGTTACCCAGTTTTTACTGAGGTAGTGCGTTTTAAAGCTCATTTTTTAATCATCGTCATCGGAGCCTACATCATCAACATCAACATCTACACCTGGAGGGCTCAAAAACCCTCCGGCAACAGATTCATCAGGACCGACGCCCGCTGCCAGTAACTATGATGTAAGAAAATTTATTTTATTCATAAAAAAAATAATCACAATTTTTATTTCATGTTTAAGTTCTGATTATTTTTTAAGAAAAATATAATTTAATTTATTGATATATATATTTTGATTGCTTCTAATTTAGTTTTGTGTGTTTACAGAAACAGTTGCAGCAGCGATGAAGCCGCACCCCTACTTCAGGTTTTGCCGGGAGTTTTCCTGGAGGGCTAAGGGAGGAATTTCCGGGGGTGAGGTCAGCCTTCTCTCTCTTGTCAATGCAGGGGACTGATCCAGGCTTTACATTTCCAATTAAAATGTTGTATATACAAACATTAAAAATGTATCAACGTCTTCAACAATAAAATGAACTACTTACCAATAAATATGTATTTTAATTTTATAGTATCCCATACACCAATTATATTTTCAGATTACAAAATAAAGAAATCTATGAACTAAATATGTATACCTACTTATTCAGATTGAAAAATAAAGGAATATGTTATATATTTAAAAATTATTTACAAAATATATTTTAATCTATAAGCATTTATAAACTAAATTTAATAATTATATTTTGTATATCTACATAAATATCACAAGTTTACAAATCATTTATTTAAATGTCAAACATATGAATTGTTTCTCTTATTGGAAGTTCTAATATATCATACAAAATAAACAAATTAATCCTGCTAATACTTTGAATTCAATTTAAACTATGTTAGCACTACACTAAAATTGTGATTTTTACTGATATGATTCAAGTAAATACGTAATTATATGCGTTAAAAAATAGTTGAGATGAAATGATTTGAGCCCGCACATTCCACGCGGCGGATGTCAGCGAGCCCCGCGACCGAGCGCTGCTGTTGTTAGCTGAACTTTTGCGGGGATTTTTTCTCGTCTAATCGTAAAATGGTTCAAATAAAATCTGCTAAAACTAAATATGTTGTTAGTTTATATTTCATCAACGCATAAATAAATAAAAAAGTATTTCTGATAAAATATCTGGAGGGTTAATGATCACGCTCCAAATCATGGAATTTCCGATATGTAGTTCTTGATGTCGCCTATAAAAATTTCGCAGATGGCGCCAGCTACCACGCTGAAAATCGAACAAAATAGTTATGCATAAGGCAGACTACACACTTGTCATTTATCACCAAGAAGTCACTTCCTTTGGACTAGTGTTTAAGCGGCTGCACTTCTACCGCTAATACATGGCGGCGCTTTTACCGCTAAATGTGTAAACACGTCAAAATCTTTACGCGGCGGTCAATTTACAGCAGTTGAGAAAAACTTTCAAGTGTGTAACAGGCTTTAAAAGAAGATCTATTCTTGACTCGGATCGATCAATATTTTCGATTCTGCGCAGTTGACAGTTTGTTGAAACATTTGAATAGAATACTTGCAATAAAATATTTTTCCAATAAATCATATGAATTTGTGCTTAATGCATTTATGACTTTTGTAAGCTCAAGATTGTCAAAAGTTATATTGAATTTACTATATATAAACATACTCAAATACTTTTTAAATTATTAATAGCAATGACAATGTTAAACAAAGCCTAAATACACAGCTGGAGGTTTGTGAAGATGCTGAAATATATTCGTGCGCTGACCAGGCGTTGAAATCCCTGCAAAGTAGAGCAGAGTGGGATTCAGGCCGAATTCAGTTACAAAATAATATTTGTATCATGTTTATTTATTATATATGTTGAAATAAGTTATTTATCTTACAAGCGCGCGACTAACTTGCCTCTAAAGTTAGTAGAGTCCTTCAAAATGGAATATCTAGTTATTATTAGTGACTAGGGGGTATGCTATTTGACGGATAGTGATGACATTTGTTGGATTTGTTAACTAAACTATTGGGAACAACATGTTTTACACCGCGTTTAAATATCTTTACTAGCGCGCGACTTACAGGCCACTATATTTAGTAGAGTCCTACAAATCGCAGTATCTGGTTATTATTATCTATTTGGGGGTATTCTATTTGACGGATAGTGATGACATTTAGTAGATTCATTAAAAAAACTATGGGGAATAACATGGTTTAGACCGCGTTCAAATATCTTTACTAGCGCGCGACTTACAGGCTACTAAAGTTAGTAGAGTCCTACAAAAAGCAATATCTGGTTATTATTAGTTGTTTTGGGGGTATTCTATTTGACGGATAGTGATGACATTTAGTGGATTTGTTAAATAAACTATAAAGAATAACATAGTTGATACCGCGTTTAAATATCTTCACTAGCGCGCGACTTACAGGCTACTAAAGTTAGTAGAGTCCTACAAAAAGCAATATCTGGTTATTATTATCTGTTTGGGGGTATTATATTTGACGGATAGTGATGACATTTAGTAGATTTATTTAAAAAACTATGGGGAATAACATGGTTTACACCGCGTTCAAATATCTTCACTAGCGAACGACTTACAGGCTACTAAATTTAGTAGAGTCCTACAAAAAGCAATATCTGGTTATTATTAGTTGTTTGGGGGTATTCTATTTGACGGATAGTGATGACATTTAGTAGATTTATTAAAAAAACTATGGGGTATAACATGGTTTACACCGCGTTCAAATATCTTTACTAGCGCGCGACTTACAGGCTACTAAATTTAGTAGAGTCCTTCAAAAAGCAATATCTGGTTATTATTAGTTGTTTTGGGGGTATTCTATTTGACGGATAGTGATGAAATTTATTAAATTTGTTAATTAAACTATGGGCAACAACATAGTTGATACCGCGTTTAAATATCTTTACTAGCGCGCGACTTACAGGCCACTAAAGTTAGTAGCGTCCTACAAAACGCAATATCTGGTTATTATTATCTATTTGGGGGTATTCTATTTGACGGATAGTGATGACATTTAGTAGATTCATTAAAAAAACTATGGGGAATAACATGGTTTACACCGCGTTCAAATATCTTTACTAGCGCGCGACTTACAGGCTACTAAAGTTAGTAGAGTCCTACAAAAAGCAATATCTGGTTATTATTAGTTGTTTTGGGGGTATTCTATTTGACGGATAGTGATGACATTTAGTGGATTTGTTAAATAAACTATGATGAATAACATAGTTGATACCGCGTTTAAATATCTTCACTAGCGCGCGACTTACAGGCTACTAAAGTTAGTAGAGTCCTACAAAAAGCAATATCTGGTTATTATTATCTGTTTGGGGGTATTATATTTGACGGATAGTGATGACATTTAGTAGATTTATTAAAAAAACTATGGGGAATAACATGGTTTACACCGCGTTCAAATATCTTCACTAGCGAACGACTTACAGGCTACTAAATTTAGTAGAGTCCTACAAAAAGCAATATCTGGTTATTATTAGTTGTTTGGGGGTATTCTATTTGACGGATAGTGATGACATTTAGTAGATTTATTAAAAAAACTATGGGGTATAACATGGTTTACACCGCGTTCAAATATCTTTACTAGCGCGCGACTTACAGGCTACTAAATTTAGTAGAGTCCTTCAAAAAGCAATATCTGGTTATTATTAGTTGTTTTGGGGGTATTATATTTGACGGATAGTGATGAAATTTATTAAATTTGTTAATTAAACTATGGGCAACAACATAGTTGATACCGCGTTTAAATATCTTTACTAGCGCGCGACTTACAGGCCACTAAAGTTAGTAGCGTCCTACAAAACGCAATATCTGGTTATTATTAGCTGTTTTGGGGGTATGCTATTTGACGGATAGTGATGACATTTGCTTGATTTGTTAATTAAACTATGGGGAACAACATGTTTTACACCGCGTTTAAATATCTTTACTAGCACGCGACTTACAGACCACTAAGCATTGAAAACCATTTGAAATTGTGTTAATTCAATAAACATTTAAAAACCAATTCGAATTTTCCCGCCTTATGATAAAAAAATTTATTTATTTTTGCTATCGTTGGCAACACTATATTGCAATCAATGTTCCCACACATAGCAAAAATTAATAAATTCTCTTTCTTATCCTAAGGAAAATTCGAATTGGTTTTAAATTGTTTATTGATATACATCGACATTTTAACACAATTTAAAATGGTTTTTAGTAGCACGTAAGTCGCGCGCTAGTAGAGCTATTATGTTGTGGGTAGCACGTTTTGACAGCTGGTTAACAAATAACTAGCAGTAACTTTTTATTGGTGCGTTTTAGAGAAAAATTGTTCAAGCAAAAAAGATGCGCAGTACACCACTGACTTCAGATATGTTGTGGGTAACACGCTTTGACGGCCGGTTAACGAGTAATTAGCAGTAACTTTTTATTGGTGCGTTTTAGAGAAAAATTGTTCAAGCAAAAAAGATGCGCAGTATACCACTGACTTCAGATATGTTGTGGGTAACACGTTTTGACGGCTGGTTAACGAGTAATTAGCAGTAACTTTTTACTGGTGCATTTTAGAGAAAAATTGATCAAGCAAAAAAGATGCGCAGTATACCACTGACTTCAGATATGTTGTGGGTAACACGCTTTGACGGCTGGTTAACGAGTAATTAGCAGGAACTTTTTACTAGTGCATTTTAGAGAAAAATTGATCAAGCAAAAAAGATGCGCAGTATACCACTGACTTCAGATATGTTGTGGGTAACACGTTTTGACGGCTGGTTAACGAGAAATTAGGAGTAACTTTTTATTGGTGCGTTTTAGAGAAAAATTATTCAAGCAAAAAAGATGCGCAGTATACCACTGACTTCAGATATGTTGTGGGTAACACGCTTTGACGGCTGGTTAACGAGTAATTAGCAGTAACTTTTTACTGGTGCATTTTTGAGAAAAATTGATCAAGCAAAAAAGATGCGCAGTATACCACTGACTTCAGATATGTTGTGGGTAACACGCTTTGACGGCTGGTTAACGAGTAATTAGCAGGAACTTTTTACTAGTGCATTTTAGAGAAAAATTGATCAAGCAAATAAGATGCGCAGTATACCACTGACTTCAGATATGTTGTGGGTAACACGTTTTGACGGCTGGTTAACGAGAAATTAGCAGTAACTTTTTATTGGTGCGTTTTAGAGAAAAATTATTCAAGCAAAAAAGATGCGCAGTATACCACTGACTTCAGATATGTTGTGGGTAACACGCTTTGACTGCTGGTTAACGAGTAATTAGCAGTAACTTTTTACTGGTGCATTTTTGAGAAAAATTGATCAAGCAAAAAAGATGCGCAGTATACCACTGACTTCAGATATGTTGTGGATAACACGCTTTGACGGCTGGTTAACGAGTAATTAGCAGTAACTCTTTACTGGTGCATTTTAGAGAAAAATTGTTCAAGCAAAGAAGATGCGCAGTTTACCACTGACTTCAGATATGTTGTGGGTAACACGCTTTGACGGCTGGTTAACGAGTAATTAGCAGTAACTTTTTACTGGTGCATTTTAGAGAAAAATTGTTCAAGCAAAAAAGATGCGCAGTATACCACTGACTTCAGATATGTTGTGGGTAACACGATTTGACGGCTGGTTAACGAGTAATTAGCAGTAATTTTTTACTGGTGCATTTTAGAGAAAAATTGTTCAAGCAAAAAAGATGCGCAGTATACCACTGACTTCAGATATGTTGTGGGTAACACGCTTTGACGGCTGGTTAACGAAGTTGAAAATAGGGTAGTATTTTACGGGTTGTTTGTTGTTTCAAATGCGATTACGCAAGAAATACTAACCCTAGGCTATTTTAAATCGCAGATTCGAAATCTATGGACCTTAATGAAGGGTGTGGCGCCCTTATCTCAATTTTTTTTACCCCAAAATTTAATAGTAAAAACACCAAGACTATATCCAACTTTTTTTTGGAAAAAACCCAAAAAAATCGAGTTAAGGGTGGATTCCTATAGATTCAGCCCTAAAAACTCCAATGGCGGTCTCGAAAATTGGCGCTCACCCTTAAATTTGGGGTAATTCAAATCAAATTTTATGTTCTTTATGTAGTATGTATATAAGGTTCATTATTGCATGTCACATTTCCTCAGCGTACCAGCATTTTTATATATTATGAACGGCAAGTCAGAAGTGATACATATTATGAACCACAAGTCCGCAGTGGGTCATAACATATAAAAGTTAAATGCGAATTACGTAAGAAATACTAACCCTAGGCTATTTTAAATCACAGATTCGGAATCTACAGACCCTAATGAAGGGTGTAGTGCCCTTATCTCAATTTTTTTACCCCAAAATTTAATAGTAAAAACACCAAGACTATATATAGTCCAACTTTTTTTTGGAAAAAACACAAAAAAATCGAGTTAGGGGTGGATTCCTATAGATTCAGCCCTAAAAACTTCAATGGCGGTCTCGAAAATTGGCGCTCACCCTTAAATCTTATGTAATTAAATAAAGCAAAGTAAATACTGCTCTAATTATTTAACTACACATCCTATCGAAAAATGGTTGGTGAAATAGTGTTCAGCACATTCTAAAAGGGGTATACAATCATTTCCAGCCCTTTAAAGTTAATATTAAGGGTGATTTTTAAGGGAAACTATAGTGGAAACTTCAAAGCGTCATATCTCGAAAACGGTAAGAGATACCGCAAAAATAACGAAATTTCGCCGTCCCCTGTGATTTGACCCTTGAAGTACCGCTATTTTTCTACAACATTCAATGCTCAATTATATGCGTTAAAAACTAGTTCAGATGAAATGATTTGATCCCGCACATTGCAAGCGCCAAATGCCAGCGAGCGACGCGTCGGAGCCCTGGTGTTGTTGGCTGAACTTTTGCGGTGATTTTTTCTTCGTCTAATCGCAAAATGTTTCAAATAAAAGTTGCTAAGAATTAAATAATAAACAATTAATATCAATATATCTTTACTGTAAAATGACTAGAATAGCCAAAAATTATGAAAATCAGTTTCAAATAAATTTCAGATATGTAGTTCCTGATGTCGCCTAGAGGAATTTGGCAGATGGCGCCAGCTACCACGCTGAGAATTGAACAAATTAGTAAAACTAAGGCAGGCTACACACTTACTGTTTTTTCATTAATAAGTCACTTCCTTTGGCCAATCTTTAAGCGGCTGCACTTCTACCGCTAATAAGTAGCGACGCTTTTACCGCTCAATGTGTAGACACGTCAAAATCTTTACGCAGCGGTCAATTTACAGCAGTAGAAAAAAAACCGTCAAGTGGGTAGCCTGCCTTAGCCTTTGTTCTATTTATTGAAAAATCAATAATTTGGATTCGGCGCAATGAGTTTTAATTTGAAATATTAATCGATATGATTTAAAATCATTTATTTCACATCATTCATTTAAAAATTTTGAAATATACAATATATACAATATACAGTCACTTCTAGCCCTTTACAGTTAATTTGAAAGTAAATAAAACATATTTTATTTCTGTAACAATATCTTTATTATCTCAATGCATAAATACAAGTTATCATTTATTTATTATTATAACTTAAATAAAACACAAGAGTACAAGTATATAATTTTTATTATATTATTTATTTGGAATGAATACAAAGTTCAGATCTCCTGGATTGACATTGGAAGAAAGAGACTGAAACTCCTCTGGCATTCGCCTGACATCCTGGGGAAACTTCCGGAAAACCCAGGACAGAAGAGCAGCGTCGCCGGCCACTAAACAAACACAAATACATCAGTAAATAAATCAATTCACTAATGAATTTAATAAACTTACATTGGTGTTGGAAACGGCGAACTATGTTGAAGAATTCCTTGAAGGCTGCATCTGCTGGCCGCAAACTCTTGGCTGAAACAACACAATAAATAAGAAACTGCAAATGAAAATGAAACAATGTATAATTACATGTGTGGAGTAGAAAGTAAACACGTAGAAATCCAGCGAAGACGACCAAGTTCCCTGTGTCATCTTCATTCCTATTTTAAGAAACAGAACAAAAACAATCCACAAAAATAAACAGTAAACACCTACACTAAAAGGAAGAGAAAAAGCACAAAGATATATAAATAAAGAGAAATTCAGGACGAGAAGTTCTGTCCCACGGCGGACGATTCATTTCCATCGGCGGTAGAATCTGCAACTTCATCCCTCGATGGTAGACACAGAAACATTGCCCATTTCCCACGGTGGCTGACTCTGCACTGATTCTAGAAAAATAAAAACAATAAATTAGAAATAAATAAACAACAGAAATGTTAAAAAAATAAAAATAAATCTTACTTCTAGTACTTCTATTTCTTGTCTTCATTATTCTTGATCTCTGTAAACAAATAAAAACAGAAAAAATTTAAAACATTGAAACAAATTAAATCTGCAAATGAAAACTTACGTATTAAAAATAGAAATCTGAAAGAGAAATGCTGTAAAGGAATACAAGTACATGGGTTAGTAGACTTAAACCTAACTTAAATTAAAGCTGAAATAAAATGGATTAACTTAAAATTAGCTTAAAAGTACCCAAAACCATTAAAGCTAAATTAAAACTAAGATTCACACCACCCCACAGACATTCCAGTGCCTCTTTGACTCTAATAACAGCAACCGGTGTGTTGTGTTTTTCAAAAAAGAAACGTGGGTCGTCTAGCCGAACCCCGCATGGTCTCCTACTTCGCGATCCCGCAGGGGCCCGAGCTCATGTCACAGAATCACGTTAGCCGATCAACTACTTTCTCTGCCATCCGGAATTCACATTGAAAACCTAACCATTCACATAGAGCCTATCATATGTGTGGTTGAAAAGTTATCGTGAAGCCTCAGAATTCTGTTAAGGCGCATCGGATGCGATATTTGCCGAGAGCTGGTACCAGTCATGACTCTGGATCCACTCTAGATGATCGGACTGCTGTGAGCATGCCCCACGCGCCGCGTTAGCGCTGAACTAGTAATCGGAATAAATTGAATCGATGGTCTTCACGTGAAGACAGAGCGCTTTGCAAAAATCCCGTAAACGGTTCCCGGCTGATTCTACAACGGACACAGAGTATGACCTGCAGCGGTGCGTTCTCACCCACCCACCTACTGACTGTACTAAAGCACTCCAGCTCGTACTGCGTAGGCCGCACATACGAAATCATACTCCGCGAACGTTCACTGATTCTACACGTAGTTGCAACGGACACAACAGTATGACCTGCAGAGGTTTGTTCTCTCCACCCTATAGGAAGATGGACAGACTCACAGACTGTACGAGCCACTCCAGGCATGCACTGCGTGAGCCAAACGTACGAAATCATACTCTTGTGTAGTGAGAGAAGCCCACTCGCGAACGATAAATTTTGATTGTAAGACGAACGTGTGATCAGGCACCTATCACTTCAGTTCGCGAACGCGCCCAGCCTCCATCCAAAATGCCCGACTGCTAACCGATTTCACAAATTTAATCACCCACTTAATCACCCAACGGTCAAACTTGAATTTTACACTTGAATACAGTAATTGCATACCATATCCAACTATAAAATTCACATTTATTGTACGCGAGGAGTTGAGTTTTCACAAAATCAAATAGCACAGAGCGACGCAGCTTCTACCTTCGCGAACAAAACTCAACTGAACGAAATCGAACATGGCAGATAGATACCTAAAACCATACCCCGCTCCCGCACAATCATTCAAAAGTCACGTAGGCCAGCGCAGATTCAATGCTTTCGATGCTAAATGGAATGCGACAAGTTTCGACCAACACTAGCCACGCGTTTCCTTGATCAAAACAAGCTTCATTGCAATAAAAATACATTTTTACTTTGAAACATTACAAATAAAATATGTAACAATAATAATATTGTTTAATATTACCGATGATTTCACAGGAGAAGAAAATAAAAATAATTCACACAATGTAATATACATTCATGTCATCCGTATACAACTACCTATTTATTAACAAATTTCTTATTGAAAGTAGAAACTAGAAAGTCCATTTTACTAGTATTTGAATTTAAAAAACCATAAAAATGTCACGCCAATCATTCACAGAAATAACCAACATCTCCTCAGATTTCGACAATTAAATTAAGCCACGCTGTCAATGCTACACAAATACACCATTCAAATTTATAATAAAAATGAAGCACATTGAAATCAGGTTGTTAATTTATTTTTAAAACTAAAATATGTACTATAAATCTTATAACTATATCTAATCGTTACTGATTATGACACTTTGCAAAACGTTTTTCATGTTCTAAATTGATTGGCAGACATTCTAATTAAAATGTACACATTCAAAATTCATATTAATGGCTTATTTTTATTCGTCAAATATGAGACTACATGGACAAAAATGATTTATAGATTCATGGAAATCTTTAGGACAGTAGGTGTATAAAGGAAAACATACAGAATAAGTAATAAACATCAAAGTCACTTACGACGTTGGTGGTTTCAAATGATGTTAGATTCCACAGTAAAGGCATCCAGAAGTTGAATTTCAACTTCTCTTCGGCCTGAAAGAGTATTGTGTGGTTTCAAATATCCACAGAATCAATTCAAACACAGAAACAACATACAAACGTAAAATGATTTCTTTCTGTTAATTTTAACGTAAAACTAAGGCATAAGTACAGTATTTCTGTTCATTTTTAACCGGAATCCAAAATAAATAATGTAATAATGGCGAGAATAATGGTCACATTTCTAGCAAATTGAGTAAAAAGACAATTTTACAGATTTTGCATTGTATGTATTTCAGGAAAATTCACAATTTTTCTAGTATTTTCAACTTCATATGGATTTAGTTAATGTTAACAAATACATAAATAAATTTAAGCAAAGAATAAAACACATAAATACCTCTTTCTTTAAAAGCGGGCTGAACAACCTGCACCTCTCTCATGTGGAAACCTCGATCTGTCAAGACAATGTCACCTGTAACAGATTGAAATGAAAGAAATAAACCCCTGGGGAGTTATTTCTGCACATAAAATACAAGTGTCAGTTATTTCTGTAATGTATTATTTATGTTAATGTATGCAAACCTATCAGAAACTTTATAGTTTTGTGGTACTTATATGAAGTCCATGTCTGTATCAGTTACTTGGATTTCCAGATCTTTCAAAATATAGCTCAAAACAATAAATTATAATAGCAACTTACCGACCAAAGGTGTCCAGAAAATCCGGTCGCACATCGTTAATTTCGCTGTATCTTTCCATTCTCTTTGTCCGGCTTCTGATAATAATTTGAGGATCTTCTTCCAGTGTCTGGAAGTCAGTCGGATCATCTTGTTTCCCTTTTTTTTACAGGTGTAGAGGAAACTTCAAACTCCGGTGGTAGTTTGTTTAGAGAAGTTCCATCCACTAGTTTTGATGGCGCACAAAGATTTTATCCAACCTCTTGGAGTTTAGCCTACATATTTTTATTTTAACTCAATATTAATGTTTCATTCATGTCAATTTCTTTTCTGTCAAAAGTGAGCGCATGTAGCACTCTCACACGGCGATTGCTTGAACTAGATGTACCAGCGGCGTAGATTTCTTTTAAACTATCGTGGGCTATCAATTTTTAATTTATATATTTTTAGATAAAAACATAATTATAACTATTTTTGCCATGTAGTCCATGTAATTTTTAGTATGTTTGGCTTCTTTTTCTTACTATTTAATGAAGCATCATTAATATATCAATAAAAGTACATTTGTAATATACAAAACAACTTGAACGCCACTGGTACAGGTGCAAGTAATCTGATTGGTCGAATGTATGTAGGCGGTTACAATTACAATTTTAAATAATATTTAATGCGTAATTTATAATTTTTATACAACGAAATTATGCTTTGTAAGTCCATATTGTATGCAACATCAGCGGCACAAGATACTATTATCAGTATTGAATTAGTTTATTAGCCAATAAGTATGATTTTATTAAAAATCACAAGAGTAAAGTACCTTTTTGCAGCCGCCGAAAATTTTCATACGTTACATGCAATTGTAGTACGTTATATTGAACTGGGATATGAATTATGAAGCTGATCGATCGTTTCAGTTAGCCAATAAACATGATTTTATTAAAAATCACAAGAGTAAAGTACCTTTTTGCAGCCGCCGAAAATTTTCATACGTTACATGCAATTGTAGTACGTTATAATGAACTGGGATATGAATTATGAAGCTGATCGATCGTTTGAGTTAGCCAATAAAAATGATTTTATTAAAAATCACAAGAGTAAAGTACCTTTTTGCAGCCGCCGAAAATTTTCATACGTTACAGGCAATTGTAGTACATTATAATGAACTGGGATATGAATTATGAAGCTGATCGATCGTTTGAGTTAGCCAATAAAAATGATTTTATTAAAAATCACAAGAGTAAAGTACCTTTTTGCAGCCGCCGAAAATTGTCTGAAACGAAATTAAAAATCGAAAACAGCGAACGCAAATGTTACATGGTGCCAGGAGGACGCAGCGCGGCAGGCAGAGGAATGTTAAAAAAACGTAAATTTATCTTGCTCCAAATAACAATTATACGCGATTAAAAAACATGTATTACACATCAAAATGACCGCTGAACTCTCCTCTTTCTACCAGTATATAAATTGTATATGTTAATATGTCTGAAACGAAATTAAAAATCGAAAACAGCGAACGCAAATGTTACATGGTGCCAGGAGGACGCAGCGCGGCAGGCAGAGGAATGTTAAAAACACGTAAATTTATCTTGCTCCAAATAACAATTATACGCGATTAAAAAACATGTATTATACATCAAAATGACCGCTGAACTCTCCTCTTTCTACCAGTATATAAATTGTATATGTTAATATGTCTGAAACGAAATTAAAAATCGAAAACAGCGAACGCAAATGTTACATGGTGCAGGGAGGACGCAGCGCGGCAGGCAGAGGAATGTTAAAAAAACGTAAATTTATCTTGCTCCAAATAACAATTATACGCGATTAAAAAACATGTATTATACATCAAAATGACCGCTGAACTCTCCTCTTTCTACCAGTATATAAATTGTATATGTTAATATGTCTGAAACGAAATTAAAAATCGAAAACAGCGAACGCAAATGTTACATGGTGCAGGAAGGACGCAGCGCGGCAGGCAGAGGAATGTTAAAAAAACGTAAATTTATCTTGCTCCAAATAACAATTATACGCGATTAAAAAACATGTATTATACATCAAAATGACCGCTGAAACCTCCTCTTTCTACCAGTATATAAATTGTATATGTTAATATGTCTCAAACGAAATTAAAAATCGAAAACAGCGAGTGCAAATTTGACCTGCTGAAAGGAGGAGGAAGAGCAGCAGGCACAGGAAGTTTAAAAACACGTAAATTTATCTTGCTCCAAATAACAATTATACGCGATTAAAAAACATGTATTATACATCAAAATGACCGCTGAACTCTCCTCTTTCTACCAGTATATAAATTGTATATATTAATATGTCTGAAACGAAATTAAAAATCGAAAACAGCGAACGCAAATGTTACATGGTGCAAGGAGGACGCAGCGCGGCAGGCAGAGGAATGTTAAAAAAACGTAAATTTAT
The DNA here is from genome assembly GCA_963942605.1 of Poecilus cupreus. Lineage (NCBI taxonomy): Eukaryota > Metazoa > Arthropoda > Insecta > Coleoptera > Carabidae > Poecilus > Poecilus cupreus. The sequence continues at coordinate 38,701,280 of OZ012713.1, forward strand.
CTTGCTCCAAATAACAATTATACGCGATTAAAAAACATGTATTATACATCAAAATGACCGCTGAACTCTCGACTTTCTACCAGTATATAAATTGTATATGTTAATATGTCTGAAACGAAATTAAAAATCAAAAACAGCGAACGCAAATGTTACATGGTGCAGGAAGGACGCAGCGCGGCAGGCAGAGGAATGTTAAAAAAACGTAAATTTATCTTGCTCCAAATAACAATTATACGCGATTAAAAAACATGTATTATAAATCAAAATGACCGCTGAACTCTCCTCTTTCTACCAGTATATAAATTGTATATGTTAATATGTCTGAAACGAAATTAAAAATCGAAAACAGCGAACGCAAATGTTACATGGTGCGGGGAGGACGCAGCGCGGCAGGCAGAGGAATGTTAAATAAACGTAAATTTATCTTGCTCCAAATAACAATTATACGCGATTAAAAAACATGTATTATACATCAAAATGACCGCTGAACTCTCCTCTTTCTACCAGTATATAAATTGTATATGTTAATATGTCTGAAACGAAATTAAAAATCGAAAACAGCGAACGCAAATGTTACATGGTGCAGGGAGGACGCAGCGCGGCAGGCAGAGGAATGTTAAAAAAACGTAAATTTATCTTGCTCCAAATAACAATTATACGCGATTAAAAAACATGTATTATACATCAAAATGACCGCTGAACTCTCCTCTTTCTACCAGTATATAAATTGTATATGTTAATATGTCTTAAACGAAATTAAAAATCGAAAACAGCGAACGCAAATGTTACATGGTGCAGGGAGGACGCAGCGCGGCAGGCAGAGGAATGTTAAAAAAACGTAAATTTATCTTGCTCCAAATAACAATTATACGCGATTAAAAAACATGTATTATACATCAAAATGACCGCTGAACTCTCCTCTTTCTACCAGTATATAAATTGTATATGTTAATATGTCTGAAACGAAATTAAAAATCGAAAACAGCGAACGCAAATGTTACATGGTGCAAGGAGGACGCAGCGCGGCAGGCAGAGGAATGTTAAAAAAACGTAAATTTATCTTGCTCCAAATAACAATTATACGCGATTAAAAAACATGTATTATACATCAAAATGACCGCTGAAGTCTCCTCTTTCTACCAGTATATAAATTGTATATGTTAATATGTCTGAAACGAAATTAAAAATCGAAAACAGCGAACGCAAATGTTACATGGTGCGGGGAGGACGCAGCGCGGCAGGCATATGAATGTTAAAAAAACGTAAATTTATCTTGCTCCAAATAACAATTATACGCGATTAAAAAACATGTATTATACATCAAAATGACCGCTGAACTCTCCTCTTTCTACCAGTATATAAATTGTATATGTTAATATGTCTGAAACGAAATTAAAAATCGAAAACAGCGAGTGCAAATTTGACCTGCTGAAAGGAGGAGGAAGAGCAGCAGGCACAGGAAGTTTAAAAACACGTAAATTTATCTTGCTCCAAATAACAATTATACGCGATTAAAAAACATGTATTATACATCAAAATGACCGCTGAACTCTCCTCTTTCTACCAGTATATAAATTGTATATGTTAATATGTCTGAAACGAAATTAAAAATCGAAAACAGCGAACGCAAATGTTACATGGTGCAGGGAGGACGCAGCGCGGCAGGCAGAGGAATGTTAAAAAAACGTAAATTTATCTTGCTCCAAATAACAATTATACGCGATTAAAAAACATGTATTATACATCAAAATGACCGCTGAACTCTCCTCTTTCTACCAGTATATAAATTGTATATGTTAATATGTCTGAAACGAAATTAAAAATCGAAAACAGCGAGTGCAAATTTGACCTGCTGAAAGGAGGAGGAAGAGCAGCAGGCACAGGAAGTTTAAAAACACGTAAATTTATCTTGCTCCAAATAACAATTATACGCGATTAAAAAACATGTATTATACATCAAAATGACCGCTGAACTCTCCTCTTTCTACCAGTATATAAATTGTATATGTTAATATGTCTGAAACGAAATTAAAAATCGAAAACAGCGAACGCAAATGTTACATGGTGCAAGGAGGACGCAGCGCGGCAGGCAGAGGAATGTTAAAAAAACGTAAATTTATCTTGCTCCAAATAACAATTATACGCGATTAAAAAACATGTATTATACATCAAAATGACCGCTGAAGTCTCCTCTTTCTACCAGTATATAAATTGTATATGTTAATATGTCTGAAACGAAATTAAAAATCGAAAACAGCGAGTGCAAATTTGACCTGCTGAAAGGAGGAGAAAGAGCAGCAGGCACAGGAAGTTTAAAAACACGTAAATTTATCTTGCTCCAAATAACAATTATACGCGATTAAAAAACATGTATTATACATCAAAATGACCGCTGAACTCTGCTCTTTCTACCAGTATATAAATTGTATATGTTAATATGTCTGAAACGAAATTAAAAATCGAAAACAGCGAACGCAAATGTTACATGGTGCAGGGAGGACGCAGCGCGGCAGGCAGAGGAATGTTAAAAAAACGTAAATTTATCTTGCTCCAAATAACAATTATACGCGATTAAAAAACATGTATTATACATCAAAATGACCGCTGAACTCTCCTCTTTCTACCAGTATATAAATTGTATATGTTAATATGTCTGAAACGAAATTAAAAATCGAAAACAGCGAACGCAAATGTTACATGGTGCAAGGAGGACGCAGCGCGGCAGGCAGAGGAATGTTAAAAAAACGTAAATTTATCTTGCTCCAAATAACAATTATACGCGATTAAAAAACATGTATTATACATCAAAATGACCGCTGAAGTCTCCTCTTTCTACCAGTATATAAATTGTATATGTTAATATGTCTGAAACGAAATTAAAAATCGAAAACAGCGAACGCAAATGTTACATGGTGCAGGGAGGACGCAGCGCGGCAGGCAGAGGAATGTTAAAAAAACGTAAATTTATCTTGCTCCAAATAACAATTATACGCGATTAAAAAACATGTATTATACATCAAAATGACCGCTGAACTCTCCTCTTTCTACCAGTATATAAATTGTATATGTTAATATGTCTGAAACGAAATTAAAAATCGAAAACAGCGAACGCAAATGTTACATGGTGCAGGGAGGACGCAGCGCGGCAGGCAGAGGAATGTTAAAAAAACGTAAATTTATCTTGCTCCAAATAACAATTATACGCGATTAAAAAACATGTATTATACATCAAAATGACCGCTGAACTCTCCTCTTTCTACCAGTATATAAATTGTATATGTTAATATGTCTGAAACGAAATTAAAAATCGAAAACAGCGAACGCAAATGTTACATGGTGCAGGGAGGACGCAGCGCGGCAGGCAGAGGAATGTTAAAAAAACGTAAATTTATCTTGCTCCAAATAACACCGTTTGAGATGCGCAATGAACTATTTTGCGCGGCGGAAGGATAACAGAGCGACAGCAGCGCCCAGTGGCGTAGATTCACCCGGGAGTTAGGATCCGGGTGATCTGTTGTCTGTTTAATCAGTTCAAATAGTAATGTTTCCTTGCGCGTACAACGTTCCATTATACTCTGGATAAGATTGACGTGTTCGTCTTCTGCTCTTCTCACTGTATCACCTGGAATGGGGGTTACTGAATTGGATACAAATACAGAAACATGCATTCAATTAATAAACGATCAAATAAGTTATTTATGCAATGGGGACATTTAAAAAGACGACATTTGGCTCATTCTATGAACATTCCAATATAGAAAATAAAAAATTAAAAATTTAATTCTTTTTATTCCTAAATTTGATAAACTCTCATTAATCATTTATTTCTACACATAAAATTATTTTCCTATTTCACGTTCACAAAGTCGATTTTGTGACACTGTTTTTTTCAAAAACAATGCCACACAAAATTGAATTTAGTAAAACTGTTTTTGGGGAACTTATTATTTGTAAAATTGTCAGTCTGTCAAACTTGAAGCTGTCATTGCTCACGTAAAATAATTGTTATTACTTTTTTATTGATAATTTAACTCCAAAATAAAGTCAGTTATAAAGAAAAATAGTAATTTACTTTACAAGTGGGCAAAGTAAGGAATTACCCATGAGAGAAATTTAACCGAGTGGGTAATTCCACTTTGTCCACGTGTGAAGTATAACGTTTTATCCAACGTCTCTTAATTAAAGAAATATTATTTGACAGTGACACAAGCTTTAAACTTTATAAATTAAAATGTCAATCGAAGTAGTTACCAAGGTGTTGTGTGTTATTATTACTCACTAGTGACTTTCTTGAAAATTATACCCACTAGTGGGTAATCTGTTACATTCCTTGTTAAAAATCGTCTTAGTTATAGAGCATTTTTTGAGAGGTGTTGGATAAACAATTTTATCACTGTCAAATATTATTTCTTTAATAAATGTTGCCTATATTAAGAGGTATAAGTGGTATAGGGTAAAGGTAACATGTTGCTGTCTAAAAAGGAGAAGCCAGCTGACGAAATGTAGTTTGAAATTTGCTCACTAGAGTGACATTGCTGTTATTGGTCGTGAATAAATGACGTAGCTCTGATATACATCAAAGAAAACATGCGTATGTTGTTACCGTTTTGTCCAAGCCCCGCATAGGTCTGCACGACCTGCTCCTCGACCTCTGGGAGTTTGGTCATGCTAGGCGAGGGGAACCCCTTGTACGTCTCGCCATGGTCAGATAGGTCTTGTGGCTTCCGCAGCGCGTCGCTGTCGACTAGTGTTCTTCGGCAGTTCACTAGATTGTGGTAGAGACGCACGCGGTCCTCGTTCGTTATACCTGAAGAATTAATTAATTAATTAAAGTTTGTAAGCAAAAATATCTAATGTACTCAGTGAATATAGTAAAACCGGAACGATGACTTGTAGGCTTTTATGAAAGCGAAGAACGAGCCTCAGACAGATAGATGTTGGTTTAACAGACCAGTATCTATGGCTGGTACCACGAGCTCTGTTTTTGGGTGTTTTGACAGTTAACCTTAAATTAACTTAAATGTACAGCATGGCAAGGCAAAAGAGGTGTTGATAATAAATAATAACTTGCTTTTCAGGTTTGTAATAATTACTTATTATTATTAAAATGAACACTCTGATAAATTAAATTAGGTATTCGTTAATTATAACGTTTTTAGACAAAGAGTTTAGGACGTGTTAAAATAAATTTTTCAGTTGGTGTAGTTCCTCGCTCTGTGTTTCGTAGAATTACAAGATGACGTAGGTGCCGACGTCACAAGCGAAAAATTTTAAATGGGATGCCAATTTTTAAAAATCGTATGAAAATTAGTATCTATATTTATAATTTTACTAAAACTTACAGAAAAAAAGGTTTATGACCCCATTCTGGCAATATAATTCTATCTACAACTAAAGATAATTGACATCAAATATGACAATGAATGCATGAGCAATATAGGTTTGCATGCGTCTGCCCTCACCAGATTACATTCCCCTTGCCATTCATATAAGCTTATGCTCTCTTCTCTATCGTCTTTCCTCCAAGTATCATACAGTATTATATTATTAGTAAGTTGGTCACACTTGCCCAAGCTATTCCACACAACTGTGCGAAATATACAATTTTCATGCATTGTTTATTGTGGAGAAAGTGTAATTTTCAGTAGTGATAGTATGAAAATTCAACTTGACGACTCAAAATGAACTCGATAAAAGCATGTTGCTAAGCTAGTAGTGAACAACATATGAGTTATCATGGTGTAAGTTTTAACATTACTAACTTTTTTGATTAACTGTCACTCACCGCAACTTCAACTGAGGACGGCGGAAACTCCCTGCAGGACACATTACAATTCTAAACACCACTGCACGTACTGCTTCAGAGACAGAGCAGCAGCCAGATGCGCTCGCTCCACTCTACGTTGCTCCTCGCGTTCGATGCCGCAGCCGATGATGCTCTGGATCACTGAGGGTTCGCGGTCGGAGTTTAGTTCGCCGCGGGTGTATTTGCAGAGATCCTGGAATTTAAATGAAATCAATATAACGGGTGTCTACTTTTTCTAAAAGTATCAATTTTAGAACAAAAGTGTAATTCAACTATAATAACACTGTTTAATGAAACAAGAAGTGTTATTCCTCTTTATAAGAAATGCAGAGTAATAAACGAAAATGATGAAGAAAAGAATAAACGATCATAAACTAAATGTACTATTTTGAGCGACAAAGAATCCAAGTAATAGTGTACGTTAAATTGCTACTGAAATAAATGTACATAAATGTTGATAGTATTAATAAAATTACATATTACTATAGCTAAATATGAAGTTGTATGTTGTTGTATAAAATGGTGATTGTATCACCTGAAATATAATAATATTGGAACGTCAACTGACGCTGAAAATGCGAGCCGAGAGAAACAGTCAATCGTTTGGGAACCTGTCTTTGTTTTACAGTCCGCTTAGAAAGTTGATTTTTACAAAAAAAAAAAATAATTAAAATTCAATGATTTTAAAATAAAATGTTTATATAAAAATCAAATAATCAATTTATACAAATAAGTTCAACTGATTACGATGTATGTGAATTTAATGGAACTTTCAAATAATTGAACAATATACTGTTAGATATTATTTAACATTTTTGTATAAGACTACGCATACATGTTTTAACATAGCAACCGCTCAACAAACTCATAGCAACCGTTCTATAAACAAATGTTAGACAAAGAAGGGTGACCCTATGACATCTATCTATTGCAGGTTTTTCGCTTTCATAAAAACCTACAAATTAGTGTTGCAATATTATTATATTCCAGTGCCGGCGACACAGAAAGTAAAATATGAAAAATAGTAATATTGTAATTCAATAATTTGACAGTTCAAAATGAAACAAATAAGCAAAAAAAAATTTTATGGCAACTAAAAATGTTAGACTAAGCATTTTTAAAATGATCCTTTATACTAATCGGTTAGAGTATAATTCTATATATAGATTCATCTGCTTAGTAACCAAATATGTGCGCAGCTCTAGAGCCTAGACGGTTTAACGGATTTCAGTGAAACCTTTAAAAGCCTATAGAGATTATTTTAGAATACGTGCTTTTTATGAATTCAAATTTTTAGTACACATGATGTGCGAGATATTAAATAAATAAAGTGGAAATGCGTTTACGGATCAAAGTGTGTGTGTTGCTATGAAAATGGAGTTTGTTGATTGTAGTTGTAACTTTTCAAAAATTTGTGTTCAATTTGTCATTTTTGACAGATCTGTTCCAAACTTTAAATATACATTACATTTATTCTAAACAACTTGAAAATGTTTTGTAAATTTATCTGTGTTTAGAATTAATGAACAAACAAGTGTACTATTTTGTAAATATTTTATCAAATCGATTAAAAAAATATATTTTGTAGTTGACACTTTTCACAAATTTTTGTGCAATTAATTATTTTTGACATTACAGTATGAATTTTAAATAAAAATTACTTTAATTGTAGTCCAGTTAGACAAGTTTTGTAATTTATTTGTGTTTAGAATAAATGTAAGATTTTAAATGTGATTTTTTTCTAATTTTTTTCAAATTCAATATAATTCATCAAAAATATAACAGATGTCATTGTACATCACCCTCGATGCTTTCAAGTATTTTAGGCGGTAAAATTTAAATGTGTTAATTACTTATCTAATACAAAAAGGTTGAAAATAATTTTCAAGAACATTTTAAATATTTATAATCAATTTCAGAATTTTCTTTTTAATTTAAATTCGTACAATTGTCAAAAAGAAATTTTAAGCGATCGTCAATTGTTTTTTATAAATGTTATTTAAATCCTACCGTGTTTGGTATTAAATTAAAGATCTCGCTCATGAGATTTTAATCTCTAGTGTCAAAAAGTTATTTTGGACAATTGTCAATTGTTTTTATAAATGTTATCTGAATCCTACCGTGTTTGGTATCAAATTAAAAGTCTCATGGAGCGGATTTAACTCAAATATCAAAAAGTTATTTTACACGATCGTCAATTGTTTCTTATATATGTTATTTAAATCCTACCGTGTTTGGAATCAAATTAAAGGTCTCGTGGAGCAGATTTAAACTCAAGTATCAAACAGTTATTTTGGACGTTCATCAATTGTTTTTTTATGAATGATATTTAAATCCTACCGTGTTTGTTATGAAATTAAAGGTATCACGAAGGAAATTTCGCTTGCTTCGCCGATGTACTGACATGGATGCGAGGAACGAAGTGACGAGCATGCTTTGTCAATGTACTGACTTGGATTTGAGGAACGAAGAAACTACTCAATTTATTTCTCTATATGTTTAGTTGTAATCTTCTTCAGGGTCGCGGAGCCTAGGGGTCAGACCTGCGAAGCAGGTCGGACCGCTAGTTTATATTTCTATTTTCATAATAATAAAATAACCTTTATTTGACAGTTAAACGTCATTTTGTTTCAATACCGTGACTATTTACAATAAAGAAATAATTCTTGAATAACTTTTAAAATGTGATTTCTGACTTGGATGCAAAATTTATCTACATTTATATGAAACACTTTTGTGTAAAATAACTGGCCACTTTTACACAGGAAAAACTTATAAATCAACTGATGTGATTAGTTCGAGAAATAAGACATATTTAAAATAAACTCACCCTGAACACAGAGCAGGCGACATTGACATATGTATACGCGAGTTAGGTCTTGCGAGTAAGCGTGGCCATGATGGTGACTGTTGAAGTAGTTCTGTGCAAACTCAACAATGTCATGGAATGTGTCTTCCATCGCCTTCTCCTGCTCTTTGGTCTCGTTGAATTCTTGTAGCTTCTTCTCCACACGGAACTTGCGTCGTTGTTCACGTTCGGGGTCGTCTTCGCGATTATTTCATTTCTCATGGATGAATTTAAAAACGTGTGTGTCGCAGTCGGTAGGATTCGAACCTACGCTCCCAGAGGGAATCTGATTTCTAGTCAGTAACAGTACTTGGTGACCGAGACTTGGGTGATAGGCGTGGGAGACACAACTAGGTTCATCTCGCGGCAGCACAGACTCATAGATCGGCTCTTGAGAGCCACTGACGAAAATGATGTTATTACCTTGTTGGTCTAATATTTTAATGTACACTTTTTGAAACCATGTATTTATTAAATATATCACAATAAACCATCCATGTAAAAACGGCAACAGCATTTATTTTTAGTGCAGTGATGGAAATACGAACTTAAATACATATAGAACTTATGTATTGTTACGGTAAGAGTTGTAACATATCAGATACAAAGACATATGTCTAAACGTATATAAAATACAGTATTATATTTATGGATGTTGCATAAATGATACAATGCGCGGTGTAGAGTTAAAGGCAATTTTTTACACTTCATTCCAGCATTATGTTCAATAATAATTAATTTAAATTACATATAATTCACGAATGGGAAATGAATGGACCTGATAACAGCGATAGTATTTTATATATTATGTGTCTATTTTGAGTGACGTTTCATTATGAATAATTTTAATCTTCCTGAAATTGAATAAGTGGCGGGAGAAGTGCAGTTCACGTCACTATCTTCTCTCTCACTTTCTCCCACCCATTTGAATCAAATCAGCAATAGTGGGAGAAAGTGAGAAAGAAGATAGTGACGTGAACCGCACCACAAGAAAGCTGTACTATAATTATATTTCTATATTGCTTCTACTTATTTTTATATTTTCTGACAAATATTTTTGCCAGGTTTTATTTCGGTTTCGTAATTAACTGGGGACAATTTGTTCAATGATATTTTGGGTAAACCTGTCGAACTACTTTACCTCCGATTTTGATGAAACTTTGTCAAAAAATTCCTACTAACATATATGGGAAAATAATAACAGACGCGGATGACTTTGAATAAAAAAACAACTTTTGCAATACCTGTTCTGTAAGTTACCCATTAATAACAAAATTTAAACACAGTAAGTGGAACTTTTATTGCACAACTGGTTTTCATGGTTACATCATTTACTTACCGACCACGGTGGATGGTAAGTGAAACTTACCGTTCATGGTGGATGGTAAGTAAATATATGTCATTTAAATTTCATTTTTAACCTCAATCTGACAGCTGTTAATTTTGATACCTATTTTTCCTTTTCTTATATTTACGCAGGTATTGCATAAAATAACTTACTAACCTCGAACTGTAAGTGATTTTTTAGGCTTCGAATGTTTAGGAAATCTCGACCCTACGAGTCTCGACATCCCAAACTACATTCTCGACCTGAAAACTATCACTTACAGTTCACGATACGTAATGTACTATTAATGGGCTACTTTATTTATTCAACTTGGAAGGTGAAAGCGAGTTATTTTCAGATACGTTCCATTAAAAATGAGTACTGGGATTCGAGCTCGTCTTAAGCTTAGGGTTTCTTTGTGAAAAGTGCGGGCGAAATGACAAACTATTAATTTCAAATGTTTTACAGTGAACTAATAATGAGATTATGTATCACCGTATGTAACACTAAAATATTCTGTTTTACAACTAAAAATTTAATCCGGATTAAAATTAGGTTTAATTAACACAGAATTTAGAATTTTTTTATAATCTACCAGCGGTGGAATTTGAAATTTTATACTTTCGGGATTAAAGGTGACACTTTAGTCCTCGAAAAGGAAGAACAAAGTATGTTATTTATTCCCGGAAACGCAAAAAACTTGTTTCTCACCTCCACATCCAAGGCTTCAACAAGCTCATCCATCTTGTCGCCAATTTCATCAATAATCTGATTGCGCGAAGCCGGTTCAACATCCGATAGAAACGCAAACAAATTATCCAGGTCCACCGCTTCAGACGCAGGTTCCGTTGCCAGACGCGGATTCAACTGCTCGTATTCGTTTCTCTCCCTCTGCTTTCTCCCTTTTCCTCATCTCTTCTTCCACGCGGCGCATTTCTCGAAGCGCTGCTGCTACTTCTCGAGCAAACACTCCTCGAAGATGTGCTTGTATCACAATGACTGCTCGACGTTTCCGGAGGAACTCGATTCGGAGTTGCCATCCTCTGTAAGCGTGTTGTATTCTTTGGTAGTTCTTCCTATAAGTTTTTTGGATTAGTATAGCTCGTGAGGTTAAATTTTACTTCGAGCGTCTTCAAGAGGTTCGTAAATCTTTGAGAGATGTCATGGGCTTCTAGTATGTGTTTACAAGCTAGCTTAACATCCGGTGGTAATTTATGTTTGGTTAAGCAGTGATACCGAGCAGTAAGGTCCTGGAAGGGCATGTGGATGATGTCCAAGACGAGGGTGTCGTTGTAGTTTCTTGGCGTTGGGTTTGATGCAAGGGTTGCTGGATTGTAGTGCCTCCTACGTTGCCCACGGTTGCTACTTTCGCGCTTAACAAATCCTGCAAGAAATAATTATTTCTTTAACTAGGCACTAAAATGCCAGATTTACAGCAGAGGCTGCCGTTTCATTGACGAGGCGAAACGAGATTATATATACATATTTTGAAGGTTATCGCTGTCAAATTATTTTGCCATGTACCTGTTCAACAGTTGCTATGAATTTGTTGACGGTTACTATGCGTTTGTAAAGCCGTTGCTATGTAAAATAAATTTTTGCAATACCTGTTCTGTAAGTTACCCATTAATAACAAAAGAACACAGTAAGTGGAACTTTTATTGCATAATTGGTTTTCATGGTTACATCATTTACTTACCGACCACGGTGGATGGTAAGTGAAACTTACCGTTCATGGTGGATGGTAAGTAAATATATGTCATTCAAATTTTATTTTTAACCTCTAATCTGACAGCTGTTAATTTTGATACCTATTTTTCCTTTTCTTATATTTACGCAGGTATTGCAAAAAATATCTTACTAACCTCGAACTGTAAGTGTAAGTAACTATCACTTACAGTTCACGGTACGTAATATACTATTACAACTTGGACATAAAAGTTACACTTTACAGACTGTTAGCAGTCCGTAAAGTTACTTTTAATGTTAATCGGCAAAAAATAAGTTTACGAATAAAAGAAAAATGTCAAATAGGAAACATGAATAATATTTTGAAATTATTATCTTATAATTGTAGAATAGAATAAAAAAAGTAATGTCAGAAGTGGGATTCGAACCCACGCCCTCAGAGAAGTATAAGTTTTTATAACGGGATTTCCATTTTCGCGCAATAATATTTTGTAATGGAAAACTTAAACCTGAAGCAAATATCTGAGCATTTTGATTTAAAATTTCGATAATATTTAAAATAAAACATACAGACCGATAGATCATCCGGTATGTTGTACTACAAAAATGTATTTGCCAGGAAACAACAAAAATATATACAAAATATTTGTCTCGCAGTATAAATTAGTATCACTTCTATAAATTATTACCAATTAATTTTATCGTAAAATTTAAAATGTATATATTTCATTCGCTTTATATGAATATGATTCATATTTCTCAAAAGAAATTTTGCATATTTCATTTTGCACTGTCAGTAATTTGTAATTGTAATTGTATAATACGAAGTGTCGTGAGGTCCCGCCGTCGGACGTACCGGCGGTACTCGGGTCACAAGTTTTCAAACACTTGGCGGAGCTCCTCCTTGGCCGTGAATCCTCCATGGCGTCGGATAAGTGTTCGGATCTCGGTGACGTACCCCTGACTTTTTTCGTAAGGTTTTTGCTTACGTTGGTAAATTTGTTCCCTGAGCCGGAGTTTGTAGTCGGTGCCGACGTAGGTGTCGTGGAAATCTTCCACGAAATCGGACCACTCTACCCAGTCGACACGATTATTCCTCATCCATTGGAGTGGTGCCCCACGTAGCAGTTCCGGTAAGGCTAGCAGGAGTTGATCAGGTTGGAGGCAGTAGGCCTCCTGAAGCTCAGTGATTCTCTCTAAAAATGAAATGGGACCGGACTTCCCGTCGAAATGTGTATTCCATTTCCTGGTAGTTTCAATGATGTTGGTGGTCGTTGGTGCGGGTGCCGGGGCCATATCTTCACCGGTTTGTCGGTGGGAGTTCTCTCGTGAGTTATCCGTCGCACCAGGGTGAGCAGGCGGGCGCGCAGTTGAGCGACGGTGCCCGTGCTGTCTTGACCGAGCTCTTTTAGCCGGGCTTCGAGTTCTGCTTTCCGTAGTCCGTATACCCAAGCTACGGCTGTTGTTTTTTTCTCGTCGTCGGTTCCGTGGTCGGAGTCGGTAACGGACATGATGATTTATTTACTTTTTTACAGTCCCTGTTCTATGATGGACTTTACAGTCCCTGTTCGGGCGCCAATTTGTCTCCTTTATTAAATAACATATTCATTATAAGTGCACTTTTAGTTACATAATATGGTTCATTATTAAAAAGTGTTGAATAATGAAAAGACTATTGAATAATAAGCCCATTATTAAATTGCTGGTAGCCAATCAGATCGCAGTTGCTATAACAACGCAACGCAAATGTTGAATAATGAAACATTACAGATTGCCATCTAGCGAAATTTAAAACAACTACTGAATGACGTTTGACGTTTGACACAATACATTATATTATTTATAATTTATATATCAGTACAATCAAAGAAAAACACGTGAACTTATCAATTTTCATACATTTATAATATAGAATTATAAAAACAGAGGATTGTTGACAAAAATCTTGGTCAAGTGACTCTCACTTCATGCCCTTCGATAAAAGAGACAACTTCATGCTTGTTGCCTTTTCAACTTGTCAAACGTTTTGTAAGTAGTGGAACAGTTTACTATCGTTTTTGTGTGAAATATGAATACTAGTGATGAAAATGATGAAGTTTGTACACCACCGGACATTTTAGAAACTGCCAAATTATAGTACAATTAATAGTTTAACTTCCGGTTCCGGTTTAATGGTCGTGGATAAAGTATAGTATTCAACTCGCGTATTATGGTAATTATTAATTCGGATGATTACGGGCCCTCGCCTGCGGCTCGTGCCGTAAACTTCATCCGAATTAATAATAACTATCATAATACGCTCGTAGAATAATATACTATTAATGTTTCTTTTTTTGGATAATTATACAGAGTTGCATTTAAGGTACGAATGCATTTGGTTTTTAAAGTGTGTCGAATCCAAAAATGACCTTAAAAATAAGCTATCTCATCAAGTTCCAGAGATACGGCTCTGGAAAGTTGTTCATATAATCAAATATAAAAATCATTGCTTACATAAATCCCAATTAAATAATGCAACCGATTTAAGCAATTAAAGTTAATTAAATAGAAATAATTGTTGACCAAGTTTAATTAAAGCTTATTTTACTCGAAAATGTCTTTCAAAAATATAGAACTGTTAATTTTCAACCATATTTTCGAGAATGGTGTCAATTCACATTTTAATTATTAAAAAAATAATTACCAAAGCAAAATTAATAAAAATACAGATATTTGGTTTCTAAAGTGTTTGGAATCCAAAAATGTCAACAGAATTAAGATATCTTGTCTAGTTCCAGAGATACAGTCCCGGAAAGTTTAAATATTTTTTAATTAACAAAAAATTAACTAACCAATAAATTTTATTAAAATTTTGGTTATTTGGTATTTAAAATACACCGAGTCCAAAAATATCCTCAGATTTAAGTTATCTTGTTTAGTTTTAGAGATACTACTCTGGAAAGTTCTTCAAATAAAATATTTTCTCTAATTTACCTCATTTTATATTTCAATTAATATAAATTTAATTAACCGACCAATTAAATTAAAACTACACTTATTTGATTTTTAAAGAGTGAGGAATCCAAAAATATTCTCATAATTGAGCTATCTCGTCTAGTTACAAATATACAACCCGTAAAATTTATGTAAATACTCGTAAAACATCTCACCTGATGTTTTCCAACTAAATTCGGAACCGGCTGTCGAATGCTCCTCATATTCAACTTCGCCACATCATGTGTAAAGGGTTTAACAACCCTTTGTGCGCTTCTTTTGGAATAACAGTAATGGCAGTGTTGTTTTTCAACGGTAGAGGGGCGTTGCCGCTGTTTCAAGAATTGTTGTTGGAGTTGAGGATTCTTTCGAGCCTCCGTCGCCTTTTCGGGGGCTTCGCCCCCTGACATTTAAAGCGGTTTTAATCGTGACGATTTTGCACCGGGACTTTTTGTCCGCCTTTCAGAACAATGCTTGCTCCATCTGTAGAGTTAGTTGGAATTACGACATCCAACGAGAGGGTCGCCTCTGCGCGGTCACCCCCTGCCGTTGCCAAACCTCTGCAGGAATCCTGAACCGTCGGCTGAACGGATGGCTCGGACCTGGAGGCCTTGGCCTGAACCTGCAGGTCAGTTTCAGAGAGTTAGACACGAAATGAAACATATTTGATCTATTGAAAAAAATAATTTAAGTTTGAAGCCCTATAACTTAAAAAATATAGTAACTAGACAGATGAGACCCACGCCACTCGATCCAGCGCAGTTTCAAAACCAAATATCCATATTTGTACTTAGGTTTGTTCAGTGGTACCAGCACAACAAAATAATTACTGACATTACTGTTGAACCATAGTTCCGGTTGAGTACAACAGTAGTTGTAATTGTTGTGTTGGTATCACGGGACAAACCTAAGTACAAATAAGGATATTTGGTTTTGAAACAACGCTGAATCGAATGGCGTGAGTTCCATTTATCTAGATAGTATAGATTCAAATTTATAGGGCTCCAAAGTTGAACAAACTTTCTAAAGGCAATTTTTTTGATAAATTTTTGTTCAACAGTAACTATTTTATTTTGTTGGTATCACCGGACGTAACTAAATAAAAACATGGATATTTACTCTATAAACTGCGCAGAATCAAATGGTCTAGTTTTCAGATCCGTATTTTATCTAGTTCCAGAAATACATTCATTAAGTACAATAAAAAATAAACATACCACTATTATAATTGCGAGCCTCTATTCCGCCTGCGAGAGCTTCCTCTCTTTCCGGTCAATCAAGAGGGACTCATGTTGAAATGGGTCTTTGTTCAATCCCTCCCAACACAATTTCGTAACATCTTTCACCGAAAGATGCGCATCAAGATTTCATTCATCCACAACTCGATCAGCCATACCTAAAATTGATTTAAAGCTCATTAAAAACCGGCTTTAAAATTTAAAAACTCTCATACCTTGTTTATTGTATCTTTTCTTCATCTTTTCTAGACAGTTATCCATTACGTTTCTATACACAAAACATAGTTTTTTCTGTTCGTATCTGAAAATCATCAAATTGATCAGGAACATAAAAGAACTCAATTTTAAATGTTCATAAAATAAAAACTAGACAAGCTATAAAAAATCTGATTAGACTTTGAGATTACACGCACATTAATTAGTAATTAATCATAAACTCATTGATCTATTCTACGAATTACACATTAACTTGATTATTTTATAAAGAACCACTTTATCAATCAGCAACTTCAACAACTCATGAAACAAAATCTAGCCAAGCTATTGAAAATCTGACTCTAATTAGTAATTAACTATAAACTTATTAACACATTCAAAAGAAGCATTTTATTACACATAACTGGAGTTAAATTTGAATCCTACGGTTAGTTATTGTGTTTAATACACAACACATTGGAGTAACACACAGTGAAAGCCAAGAAAAACATTTCATTTAAAAGTTATTTCATCAACAAATTAATGTATATTTCAGGAATTATTAATATCATACATAAAATAAGTACGTTGTACCTTTTTGATGCAAAATTTACTGGAAATCATCTAATTAATGTAACTATGCCTCAGAAACTTGGGCTTCTGTAAACTACCACTTCCGATTGATGTTCTTCCAAAATCTAATCAGCTAGCTTCATTTAATATAACATCGTCTCATCAAGAAATCATCGTGTAAATAGTGCGATAGTAAGCTAGACGTTGACCTACTAACATACAAAGGAAAATCGATAATGTTAAAAAGAGAAAGAGAATCGGCAGCTTACAAGTACGACAAAGAAGGAATGTGTTGCAACTTTACGTTTATTTTGCTCTATGTTTAATAAGGTTAGTTTGGTGAACAGATTTAATTTTAAGATTATAATGTTTTCTTCTCTTTAGTAGGTTTGGAAACATTGCTTAAAAGACGTGTGAGAGATGTTTTCTTCAAGTTATAAAGTAGAAATAATCATATATTACATTATTTACAAAAATCGCAAATGCAAATCTAATAAATATCAAGTTAACCTAACTTGTAAACGTGAATTGGAATGTGACAGTTTTATAAGTGCACAGTATAAATAAAACATGTGGTGGCATCTAACGGTTGTGGCCGCAATTATAATTACTATGGCAAACACTGTACCATTTTTTACCTTTGAGTTGATCTCTGTTGTTTTAAATTGTTTATAATTTCGATGAAGCTTTTAAAATAATTATTGAATATTTAATGGAATATAAAATTCAATGTAAGATTAGATGGGATAAGCTTTACAAATATATTTGAGCAATTGCCAACCCATACACAGTGTTGCCAATGTAGGGATAATTTTCCCTGTATCTAGTGATTTTTTACAACAATAGGGAATTTTTAGTAAAATCTAGGGAATTTTACAAGTTAGTATGATATTTAACTAAAAATAATTTGTGTCGAAAATTATTTAATTTGATATTTAAAATAATTCTAATATCCTTTTATTTACGCTTTATAAATGAACATTGTGCTGCTATCTGTTGTCACGTTGTGTTGCATGTTATTATTTTTCAATACATTTATTATTTAATTACTTTATATCAATGTCGCCATTAATTTACCCTGTGTTTTGACATATATACTTGTTATATAATTTAGTAGTTATGTGAGCGGAGAACGTTTGTTATGGTAAAATAACGCAACACTGAAATTTTATTCATATTGCAAATCTAGGGAATTCCAGGGATATTTGGACGATGGTTTAGGGATTATTTGACTGACTCGGTTGGCTACACTGCTCATACATAACCTTAATTTCAGTTTTCACGAATATCAACAAATACTTGGATGTGAAAAAATGTCAGTCAGAAGGAAAAATATTAATTGCAAAAAGACCATTTCGACGTGACAATAATTCTTCAATTCCTAATAATGCAGTAAGTATTACTTTCAATGTGACGTTTCATTTTTTGTATGAATTTATTTTATTTCAGTCAATCCAAACTGTTCAGAACAGAAAGAACAAAAAACCAAATATCCAAACTGTACATCATCTCAAGAACAATGTTAGTTCAACTACAAAGAATTTGGCTGAACGTCGACTGCAAAACTTACGACATTCGGAAGGTCTTCCTGGACTTGCTTCTGCATCAAATAGGTAAAAATTAATCCCTTTGTCTCTTGAAACAATTCTGAAATAAATATTTGAATGAAAGCAGCCCAAACGTACGATCGAAATCAGAAACTTGTACTTGTGAAAAAGTTCCCGACAAAGCGGAAATTGAAATTGACCTGGGCGAGGAAATGGGTTGAACTGTTTGAGGTTATGTGGTTGTATTTGTTAGTCCCAGATGGAATCCGTGACTCGCTGAACTAGAAGACGTTGTTGAGGTTTGCTGGTTCGATGCCAGGTGATGACATTATTAAATCGTTGAAAGCTACGCGATGAGACCTGTTACTAACTAGACTGAAAACCAGCAACGAATGCTACATAGAAACTACAAGAGATTCGACAGGAAATCGATCAAACTAAACCGGAAGTGGAACAAGTGACAAGAATTGAAACCAAGAGGTAAGTAAGTAACATGTAATAATAGTGGAACGCTCGTTGACACAGAAGAGTGCGCGTTCCACTACACTATGTGTCAGTGGTTACGAGAGAGACAGCCACATTTCTTTGCTCTCTCATCCCTCCATCTAACCTCTATTTCGCGGTTCATTCTGTCTCTATTCGTTGCCGTGTTTCATTCTCTGTCTGTCTGTCATTCTGTGGTTCGTCATTGTCTGTCTGTCTGTCTGGAGTTACGGTTTCTCAAAAACTACTAAACTGAACATTGTGATATTTTGTATATATCAATTGTATCCGCTCTGGAACAGCTGATTAGCTTTTGGTGATAATCCAATAACCGGAAGTGCTAGTTTACTTGAAGCCCTATTTTAAAATTATTTAAAAATATCTCAGTAAATTATCATTTAATGAAAATGTTGTTATTAATGTTTAAAATATTATTATCTATAATTAATGTTGGCAACATTTTCCTCTCACTGTCGCCATTTACGAGTTACAACACGTTAGTTCGTGGTGGTCCGTGTTCGATAAGAAATCAATGGCGGGCGGGTGGTGCTGTGCTGCCCATTTTTACTTGTTGTTGTTCCATCTGGCGGTGCGCGTACAAACTAAACGCAAGTGATTTCCTGAACAAAATGTGTAAACATGTATTGAAACCGGAAGTGGAAGTTTGAGCGAATGTCGAAGGAAACGAATATGAGCGGGTGAGATTGATTCATCTATGAACACGTTGCTGGAATCACACATTCAAATCATCGTCTGCATTCTAATACTCACTTCAAATAATTCCAAACAAATTAACCGCAAGTAAATAAAGCACTAATAAGTGAAATAATATTTTTGACAGATAAGTTGAACAGTGGTTTAACACAATGGTAAACCAATAATCTAGTGCCAAAAGTACTGCCAACGTCTGAATAATGTTTCCAATTCTTGTTACTTTTCTTCCTAAAATTACAGTTCAGTTTTGTTATTTACACAATATTTAATAAATATTCAACTCATTTGTGAGTGTAGAAGAAGATTATTGATTTTGATGTGTGATTCATTAAATTAAAAACAATGACACTTCATAGTTCACACTTTTGCCACCGATATCGCGATGAGTTTGACGGAAGTAAAGTGTAATTTAAAAAGAAATTCAATGCGGAATTATTAAAAATGCAGTGTTAATGTGTTTTGCTGAGTACAGAAGTGTGCGTGGGTGAAAAATGTGTATTTGAAACATCAAAATGAACCATTCAAGTTTCATCAACAAGATACATGTCTCTAGCGGCATTTTGAGATAAATAGACGGATAAAAAATATCAGTAATCTTTAATAAGCGATGAAAATAATCTGTGAAAAGTTGGTAGAACATTGAGATAGAAATAGATTGTTTATATATTGCTGTTCGCCTACTCTTCATTTTAAATATGTTTTACCGTTAAAAGTCAAGTAGTAGGCCAAGGTTTTCTTATGTTTTAGTTTTTATTTTTAATTGTTAAGAGTTTACTTGTTTTACGTCGTTATGTATTTTTGTTATTCAAATTGCAAAATTTTCCAAATAAACATCGTTTCGTTTCAATTCTATTTGATTGTGTAAATAGATGTGAATTTCACGCTGGTGACCGCGCAGCTTATGATCTGCAAATCGACGTGTCTTGTGCCAAGCGAGGGACCCGCGATGCGCCCCGTTCCACCTGCAGCGCCCTCGACGGAGAGTTCGGCGTGTACCTAGTTTCCGATGGTAGAACAAGTAAGTGCACAGTATTCCTAGATTGCAGAGCATTTAACTGGCAGGTTCATACAGGGGATTAGGGTTAACTTTATTCTTTCATCATCTATAACTTTGTTTCTAAATTAATTGTATTATCAAAATGTGTCAAAGTTTATTCAAACCAATCTTGATTACAACCTTAGTTAATAGTTTTTAGTTGGAAATATATAATTTAGAATGTGATCATTTTTTGTATATTTCAGAAAATGTCGGATGGCGATAGACCGGCCCATCGGGAACTGATCGGAGAGCCTTGTAGCAGCGAGCCACTGGCTTCAACACTCGAGACTGCCTTGGCGGGAGCTGATCGGAGAACCTTGCAGCACCGAGCCACTGGCTTCAACACTCGAGACTGCCTTGGCGGGAGCTGATCGGCGGACTGTGAGTCTAGCAGAGCGGACAGCTGTGAGTGCAACTAGTGTTAGTGTGTATCTGTACAATTAGAAGAGACAGGAAGTGCAATCTTGACCACTGGCTTGGTTCACAAGTTGTGTAATCTTGGTTGTTTCGCTCGGTTTGTTCGACTGCTGATGACAGCCTCGTTGTATTGAATTGTAATTCCATTCACGGTGGATTGGAATCGGGTGCAGAGTTGGCACTTCCTGGTTTCCATCTTGGATGGTGCGTTGCTTTTGGTAAACTGGCAAAGTCTAGGGAAATGTAGGAATCGCTGAAATGATGTCTGTGTGTGTGGATAGCTGGATGATAGTTTACTAGACACCCGAAACAATAAATTTCATTTTTACACACGAGAGGAAAGCGCTTGTTTTCTTCTCGATAAAACACAGGAACACAGAATGCACTTGTATAATCATTAATTATTCTCTTGTTTTGTATTTGTACATTTCATGGCTGACTATGTTATTATTGTACATGTTTATCGTTCAATTAGTGTTTTACTCTCAGCTCAAAACATACAAATGTGGAAACATCTTATTTTTGCTTTGACGTCCAGCCCTATTTACAATGATGATACTGGCTAATTGATAAGAGTCAAAAGCCAAGTCTGAGTAAAATAAATGACCCCCTAATAA
Organism: Poecilus cupreus; assembly: GCA_963942605.1. NCBI lineage: Eukaryota > Metazoa > Arthropoda > Insecta > Coleoptera > Carabidae > Poecilus > Poecilus cupreus. The sequence goes on from OZ012713.1 coordinate 38,722,746, forward strand.
TGTTGTCCCCGCCGTGCAATGACGCCGCGCTCTTCCTCGAGCTGGAAGATCGGTTTCCGTTTGCACAGAATTCTTACTAAATCCTATCGTCACCAACACAGAGCTTGGTGGCCTAGGTGCTCTTGTTTCATTCAATTATTTTTAATTAACTTACCCTTTCATCAGTCTGTACCCCCCTCTCAATATAAAAAGGGGGTTCTATCGTGGTGTGCCGCGATGTAAAAGTCGGTGAAGTTAAAGTAGCACGATTTGTTGACGGAACCTCTGACTGTGTGCCCCGGCAGATCTGCACGGGGGTCTCTTCTTCATAATCTGGTGAGTGGCGCCGTTTTCTGCTGGGTCTTCTGTAATAAAAAATATATCATTAAATTCAATAATATTCCATATACACACACACACACACACACACAACAAGTCGTCTGTTTGCTTGTGATTGGCTGCCTGGTTTTTTGACATGAATTTGAATTCTTACTAAATCCTATCGCCATCAACACCGAGCTTGATGGTCTAGGTGCTCTACTATTCACATGTGACAATTCAATCGTTTCCGTTTGTGTTTGAACATATTTGTTTGTAATGTATCTGGAACAAATATCTCAAATGTCATAATTATGCAGTATATAAATATGTATTGAAATAATTACCCAATTTTCTTTTCAAGTTTCTAATTTTCTTTTTATGCCATTTAATTTCTGTAATAAAAAATGTAAATAATTATATTACGCATTCCATGTACAGCTTGGAAACACTTTTAAAATGTAATTATTTACGAAATGTGACACATGTCATTGCCATGAAATACTATTGGATTATCACTGAAAACTAATCAGCACACAGACATCATCGCGAAACTAGTAAAAGCGTATTCTAGGGACCCTAAAACGTGCTCACTGAAAACTCACTAGCATTTTGTAAGCAATGGCAATCATTTCCTAGTGATACTTCCCGTGACAACGCGTTTCTTGCGAGTCGCCGGTTTACCAATGAGTTTTTGTAATAGTTTAAGATGTACAAACCTTTCAAGGGTTTTCTTGTATTTATTTATTTTTGTTTAAATATGTTTCATGTAAACTTAATAAATTATGTACGACTGTAAAAATAATAAAACCTACCTTTCAATTCAAACATGTTTATTTCATTGTCTTATTTTCGCTAATAAAAACGACTTGAAAATAACATAACCTAGAAGCCAAAATGTCTAACACCAATACTACCGCATAACATTAATTCAAAATCAGAACATCACGCTAAATTCATTGGTTCAGTTCTCCAGCGCCAATTTCCACTCATTTTGTAACAATTCATTAAAAAACTATTCAAATTATTGATAAAAAATCACTACATTTCACTGGCTGTTTGACACTTTCAAATTGTATGTCTCATACATCAAAATGGTTGTACAAACTTTAATAATCACTTCTGTGCACATAAATATGTCCATAAGTTAATAATTATTGAGTAATTCATTAAAATAAATAAGTAAATTTATGTTAGACAGTGACAGATCATTTTGGCGCCATCTCTGTAAGTATCCATGAACTACGATGCTCAATCGATCGTCCGTTACATTTATTAATTTATAATTAAAATTTGTATTGATTACTAAATGAATTATTTGTTAATATAGTATAATATTAGTATTATATTGTATAAATATACAGGTAAATAAAGATGACATAATTTTTTGACAGGCAAGACTAACTCAGTGGTAGATATTTCGGGACAAAAATACTGCCAACTTATACAATAAAATTACCATTAACACAATTTATTTTCTTTACTTATATCATTTTATTTATTTCCTTTAATTACTCGATAATAACAATTAATTCACGTATTAACGACAATAAAAATAATTGTTATATTAAAATAAGAGTAAGTGACAGTTCGTAGTTTACGCGTTTAGACGCAGATGTCACTAGCGGTAAATATCAACTGTCACTAGTCCATTTCCTGCTGTCAAAGTTTTATTTCGTGAATAATTCAATAAAAATGAAATAAACAACTTTTACAATGATTAAATTATCAAGTTTGATTGTTAAATTGAGTGTGTGTAGTGAGAGATTGTGTATAAACAGCAACAGATGGTTCTTGCTACAATCTAGTGCGAATTAATGTGGCCCGCAACATTGGACTCGAGCAGACAGTTCCTGGGAATGGATTTGATGAGGTATGGTACAATGTGATTATGTAGTTCAGAATTTCAAATCAAACTCATTCACATATGTGAATGTTTATCGTAATTTCATTCAAGACAACAAAGTTTTTATGTTTAGCTTCACGAATATTCGCAATTCCGTGATATCTTGAACGATTTAAGATATTTTGCCTTTAGAAATGTAATCCATGTACGTATGAAATACAAATATTTTAATTTTATATTTAGAAAGTAGGTAATGAATTATTTCTTCGTACAGAGCAGTGTTTTAAGCTCGGTTTTAGCGCTGTTCAATGTTCTGAAACTATTTTATAAAAAAGTACTTCAAATAAAAGTGGTGGATAATACATTTCTGTGTATCTTCTATTTGAAGTATTTGTGTTATAAAATAATTTTAGAACATTGTCCAGCACTAAAACCGAGCCCAAAACACCCAAAAACAGAGCTCGTGGTACCAGCCAATGTTTCCTTGCGTCTGTAAATCGTGTTGGTACATTTACATATTTTATTTTCCCAATAATCCATTTGTTTTATCATTCGTTCGATTATGTCGACTAGAAATATACTGAAAATACTTATTTTTGAAGTAACAAAGTAATGATTGTTGAATGACAGTTCACTTATAATCACTAATTTTAATTGATTATTGATTATTGAAAATATATTTATATCTCTGTATTCTACACTATTTATTTATTATGTACTGGTAATTTCATCCAATTTGTATCGAAATTTCTTTTAAAAATAAATAAAATATTCGATTTTTTACTTAATGGAGGGTTATACAGAAGCAAATTTTCGTGCTGCCATCTATTTATGTTTTCATTGAACTACCAAGAAATTCACATGGGCGAAACACAAACAAACCGCTGTCAAAATGACAGTTCTTAAAATGAAGCTAAATATGAAAAATAAAGTGTGTGCATGGTTTGTGCAATAGTGACTTCCTTTATTACTATAAGGAATATATGGCCAGTGTTAAATTTATAAAGTTTCCTAAATAATAAACTTCAAAAATAAAAACATAACCTTGTTAAAACACCATCTCAAACGTCAAAACATGGATGTTTGTGTTATGTACTTCCATCTCAACTTTTACCTCATCTTTCTCTTTCTTGCCTGTGACGTCAAAATCATAACCCTCCATTATTGACAGCTTTGCTTTCAGATTGTTAAAAAAAAAAATATTTCATTAAAAATGTGCTATTTCTCTATTTATATAGTTAAAAGAAAGGCCAAATAATGTTTTACATACCTCAAAATTACTATATTTATTGTATAAATTCATTAAAAGTCATATTAAAAATATTGACATCAGCGCCACCAAAACCCTGGAATTAACCAAAATAAGGTGTATCCAGAAAATCGTGATCGTGTCGTCACAAACATTAAAATTTAATAAAAACAATAATATTAATTAACTTATTGTTGATAATTAGACGTTTTATATTATTTTATTGGTAGAATTTTCAACAGTGAACTAATTAATATTATTGTTTTTATTCAATTTAAATATGTGTGACGTCACGATCTCGATTTTATGGATGCACCTTATTTTGGTTAGTTCCAGCGTTTTGGCGGCGCTGATGTCAATATTTTTAATTCTTAAATGTGATTTTTAATGTATTTATACAATAAATGCAGTAATGTTGAAGTACGTAAAACATTATTTGGCCTTTTTTTAATTATATAAATAGAGAAATATTTATTAAAAAAATGTCCATACAATAGTGTAGAATACAGTGATATAATAGTTATTTTTGTACTCATACATTGAAATTTGTTATTTCGCGTTGCCTAAGCAACGTCCGAAATGTCAGATTTCCCGGGTCTCCACCAGATAGACAACCCGGAAATTTCGACGAAAACATTCCTATTTCTAAAGCGTTTATTAATAAATTATATTTATTATAAAATAATATAGTATTTCAAACATTTCTTTACATAATATTAATATAAACAATGATGAAATAAGAATGAAATTGAATTTAAAAGGAACAAATTTAGTGCATTTGGTTACCAAGGTTGGCAATAAAATCTGCCCGGTATGACAGCTGTAAAATACATAACCTACAAATGTAATGTTAGTTACCTCAATATAAATAAGAAATATATAGTTATTTGTATCACAAAGTAGGAAACTGCTATTTTGAGAGTGCGAGTTTATTTTGATAGGACGAGCCGTAGGCGAGTCCTGCAAATACGAGCACTCGCAAAATAGTTTCCAACCGAGGGATACACAAGATTTTTCGCGCCAACATTTATGTAAATTTAATAAATAAATTTAATTTATTACTCATTTTCTTAATGACAGGGAATTTTTTTATCCTGCTAACTTCACAATATTTGAATGTCAATTATATTTATTTTCCAATATCATAACCAAAAATATCTACATATTTTTATTTGGATTTTACACTTCAAATTCAATTATAATTACTTACAAATATGTTTAAAATCCATAAATATTCTGTTTTCTTGTATTGCAAATACGCAATTGTAGTTATATTGCCATAATATTTTTAAGTCAATGTAATACTTTGACATTTCTAGCGTCAGAAGTTAGCTAAAATTAGTGAAGTGGTGCCAACATATAATCATAAAAAGTTAGCAATTTTTGTCGAACTAGTACGACAAAAACATGATTTCCGACCGCTTTAGAGATATGTAATTGTATCAATGTCGGACGGCGGCGCGAAAATAAATTTACAAGTGATATTATAAATATTTTAATTTTTTCTAATATATTAGACAAATTAATTTGTGTGTTTATATTTGTAGTGCAACTTTGACAATTATCAAAATAACTCAGGGTTGGCAAATATCATGATATTTATATAAATATCAAAATATCATAATATCCGATATATATCAGGAATTTCGTTCTTAGGCTATATGCAACAAAAAAACATGAAACGTAAAATACCTTTATTTTGGTAAACAACAAAAATCAAAGTAGTTTAAAATAACAAAAAACAAGACAAAAATTATTATTATTTAAGTAACAAGAAATAACATTTTTCCTAAATATATTATATAAATAGTAAATACCTAAATGAGTAAATACTATTGTAGTTTGACATATGATATAAAATATTCATATTTTTATTTAAGTAACAAAAAATAACATTTTCCTAAATATTTATATTACATAAATATCAAAATAACTTGTCGTTTGACATGTTTTTAAGTTTCGCACAACCGGGCCAAAGGAATATCATCATCATCATCATTATCTTCACGTAACACGACTTCATCACTTTTTGAGAAGACCCAGTCCAAGCTTTTGGCTTTTTTATCGGTATTTTCATTTAAACATTTAAAAACAAATATTAGTTTACTCGCTTTTTCACTCTGGGTATTTATTTTGTAAAAAATTAATGAGTGATATATATCATGATATATATCAATTAATAAATATCGGATATATATCAAGATATATATCATGATATATATCACTTGATATACAGGGTGTAAATCAAAAAGCGGGCCATAGGCGTTTAACATGGGAAATCAGTTTTTCCGTGAACAGAAGTTCCCAAATGGATTTAGACGAAAATGATTCAAATAAAAATTGTAGAGAATTTAATTCTGCATCTAAATCACTAATCAGATTTTATTTTACACGTCTTGTAATCTGTATAACCAATTTTAAAGTTTTATAAATATTGCTCATTTGTAGTGATAGCCATGGAATTCAAACAAAATTACAAACAATCACATATCACTAGCATTATTTATAAAACTTTAAAATTGGTTTTACAGATTACAAGACGTGTAAAATAAAATCTGATTAGTGATTTAGATGCAGAATTAAATTCTCTACAATTTTTATTTGAACCATTTTCATCTAAAACCATTCGGTAACTTTTGCGCACGGAAAAACTTATTTCCCATGTTAAACGCCTATGGCCCGCTTTTTGATTTACACCCTGTATATCTGCCAACCCTGAAATAACGACTTGAAGAACTTCATTTCTTTGTATAGACATAGACTGTTATTAGTTTTATACTTTTCGTACAAGAAATATTGTACAAACCTCTTGCGTAAACTCGGTTCTTTCTGTTAAATAAAATAATGATGTTTAACATGCAGTTGTCAAAAAATATTTTGACATGTTTTGCATTATTATTTTTTGACAACTAATAACATTTTAAAGATTACTTTGTATTTTATATTGATGCTTCACTCCTGAGGATTACTTATCTGTAGATCAGTAAATTGTTACATTATCTGGAACTACACAATATGGCCCAATTATTTAAACGAGGATTGTGGTAATAATTTGAAAAATGTTTATAATATCTGTACAAATAAGAAAATTTAATACAAGTTCATTTACCATTGACAACAAATACATGTTAAGAAAGTACTACTCAAATTCAGATTTCACGAAATATCACTAAAAATTGGCATATACTTTTATTTTATTTCTATATAACATAAACCCTAAGAAACTCGATGCTGTAGAGCGCATCGTCATAACTCTTAAATTTATAGAGCTATGTCAATTTTCGATGTTTTTTGAAATGCTACTTTGAGTGGCTGCAACTCAAAATCTATTAAATATATTGAAAAATAGACTCAGTTCCTTTTCGTTTCATGCATTTTATTACAAATTAGCAAATTTTGAAATTTTTCGATTTCTCTTCCCCAAATTTCGATAGGCGATAACTCGATAAATATAAAAGAAACAGTCTCGCAAACTGGACCACTCGATTCAGCTCGTCAAAATACATAAGTATGTAAAATTTCATTTAAATTGTTTTACGCGTTACAGAGGTAGAGCAAAAAATGTGAAAATGACGTTTTTGGCAAAAAAAACCCTGACATTTGGCCTGAAACAGGTCATTTACAGACTTTTTGCTCTAAAATTTCAACTCACCATCCGAATGTTCTGAAATTTTTAGGGTCTATGTATTTCGATGAACTGAATCCAATGGTTTAGTCTGCAAGTTCGTAACTCGTTTATTATTTGAGATATTGCTGATAGAAATTTTGGAAAAAAAAATCCAAAATTTTAAATTTAAAAAAAATTGGTATTTTGCTATAATATGCACGATTAACACAAAACTGAAGAGTATTTTTCGATATCTTGCGTAATTTTTGAGTTGCAGTTTCTCAAAGTTGCACTTCGAAAAACATCAAAAACCGCCGTATCTCGAAAAATTTAAGAGATATGACGATGCGCTCTGCACCAGTGAGTTTTTTAAGGTTTATTTTATATAGAAATACAATAAAAGTATAAGCCAATTTTTGTGATATTTCGTGAAGTACATCATATAAACTGTGTTTAAATGAGTAAGAAGAATGTTTTACGGAAATAAGAAATATAATAAATTTACAAGTGAATACGGTAAATATTATAAATATTTTAATTGTTTTCTAATATATTAGACAAATTAATTTGTGTGTTTATATTTATAGTTCAACTTTGACCAGTATCAAAAGAACTCCTTGAAGAACTTGATTTCTTTGTATAGATTGTTATTAGTTCTATACTTTTCGTACAAAAAATATTGTACAAACCTCTTGCGTGAACTCGATTCCCGGATTTGTTCACTCATCCGGGAACCAAGCGTTCCCGCATTTGGTATGTAAATAATTATTTCAATAATCAGTATAATAAAGAAGTTATTAGTGAGTATAAGTGAACTGTAGCACGGCGGGCTGAGACTGAAACTTAGGGTTGACAAATAAAACACAACACTTTAAAAATGATAAAAAATTATATTAATTTAAATGGTGAAATGATGAATTTAACAATTTTAGAAACAAATACAAATATTACAACGGCAACAACGTATGAATATGATCTTAGTTACAGTTACGAAAACATGTTTATTACAAATTTTATTTGAAGTTCTACATTTTTTGTAGAGCACTACAGACGTCAGAAGACGTCTGCTCTGTTCAAAATCTAACAACTAACTCCCGTCTTGTGCTAGCCAAACTACCCATGTATCCCACATGTGGTGGAGAGGAAGGGAAAATCTTTCTCACAGAACTAGCACAAGAATTACCTAAAACTAAAACCTTAATCTAGGGTTGGACCAGGATCTGTAAATCTGTCAACCCCAGATGGCATTTCAAGCCGATATTTCAGAATATTTGCCGCGATAAACTCAAATGACTATTTCTGATAACTGAAAACTCTAACACACATGTGTGGTAATAAATTAAACTCAAGAACCCCTGTCAAAGCGATTTTCGATGCATTCATGTCCAAGCACAGTTTGAAACTTGATTCTTTAAAATCGCTTTGACTGTAAAAACAATAAATCGTATTCTGAATGTTCGCCTTGTTACAGAACTGTCATTCAACAATCAATATAAAAGAACAAGTAATATTTAATATTTTTTATTACAATAATACATTGGAAGTTATTAGACATTTGTAGAAACAAATCACTGCGCTCTTCCGCCTGGTCCGGCTTGCCAAGAATCTCTCGTGCGTCCTCGGGCCGTAGGGCCCCCCGGGCCTCTGCCCCGAGCCGCTGTAACACCTCCCGCAAAGCAGAGATCGGCGTGAACCTAGGCTCCAAGCCTAACAAGTCCACAGCATTCCTAGATTTTTTGCAGAGCATTTAATTGTCTACAATGTGGACAACCTTCAACAGTGGATTTACCCTTGGATGGATTTACCCTTGGACGTCGGTAACGTGGTTCTTTTGAAGGAACCAACTCCTCCCTTGACCTGGAGAATCGGACGGATCCTGCAACTGCACCCGGGCAAAGATGGCGTAGTACGAGTCGCTGGCATCAAAACTCCGACTGGCGAGACAACCAGAGCAATAAAAACTATATGTGTGTTGCCCATTAACTAGTGTGCCCCCTTTGCAGTGAGTGCCCTCCAAGACAGAGAGTGTTCTCCGTATAGTGTATTGAAACATGTTCAATGGGGGCCGGGATGTTGGCGCGCTTCTGCACCTCATTTCCTACCCCCAACCCTCTACATTGTGGAGGGGGTGTATGTAAAAGTCACGTATTATATTGATGAGTTAGCTCATCTGGTCCTTCGAGTTCCTAGAAATACAAAACCATTCCTCGATCCTCAAGACGGATCGAATAGACATACAATTGTCACACAAAGCCAATCTCGTGATAAATGTTTATTTTATGTTAAAAAATCAAATGCTGTTTGTAAAGACATTTAAAATTCTAGGTTTTATAAGAAATGTATTTTACAAAAGATTGACATGCCTTGCAATCATTTTGTTTTGATTATCATTTGAAAATTAGAATGTAAATCTATAAATGTTTAATAATAATTACTGTATTTCAATAAACAATTATTTACTTTTTTCAAGACATGGAATACAGCAAATATATGTTTAACATTTTATTCTATTTTTATTTTCGATTTCATTATTCAGGTCAAATCAATTAGGCTCAATTAGTATTTAATAAGATTGCATCGTCGCTTCAACAGGAATCATTAGTGGCCAGCTAAAATATAAATAAGCTGTTGTTACAGTAGACGGATGTTTTCTATCGTCTCATCTCTTTCTAACACAATGAAGGAATACAAGTGAACGTAGAGTGGAGTACCACAGCAGCGCGATACAAGTAGCTAATTGAAATTCCTTTACAATTTGTTCGTTCACTCGCCACTCGTTCGTCTCAGAGCAAAGTCGCGTCGCGTATTCTGTCTTCTTAGAAGGCCATCATATCTAATTCAGGCCGCGAAACTTGATCCGCTGGGTGGAGGGATCGCGAAAGGGGCGCAAAGCATCTCAGAGAATTGCCTCTACGTGGGGTTCAACCTAGATCTTCGAACAAAAAAATAAAAAGGCGAGTTTTGTCGAAATTCTCTGTAGATGTTGTCGGTCCGGGATGTGCCGGTGCACCGCGACGTGTGTGTTATCGTAGGGGTGTAAGGCTTCATACCATTGTTCAATAGGCGTAGAGTAGTCCTTTGTTCCCATTGCGAGGCTTCAAGAGGTGCGTGAGTCACGCCGTGATGAAAACTATTGTGCAATAGTATAGTCGCCAAGCCCCGTAATGCACCCGCGTAACTAGGCGTATTTCCTCCATGGGAGGGGCGTACACCGGCAAAGTGTAACGTTTTGCTAATTGACAACACGCTCCGGTTGTTGTCGTAGAGTCACTTGCGCCCTAGATTGTAAGTTAGCTACAGTTCGGAAAACTGTTAGGTAGGGCTAGACAGGCAAGAAATGAAACCATCATTGAAACCATCATTGAAGCCAACATTGAAGCTGGGGGTGTGCTGTGGGATGAATGGTGTGCTGTGGGATGAATGGTGTGCTGTGGAATGAATGGTGTGTGCTGAAAGAATGATGACCATAACTTGTTCTCTTGTACAATTTACTCCCTTGTATTTTGAGTTTATGTTTCAGATATCATCAAACTTCAACTTATATTTTCCTAATCACAACATGTACGTTTTTTTCAGGTTAATAATTAATCTTTTGTCTAATACATTGTTTTTATGTTTATAGGAACAGGTGGACAACATCAACAAATATTTTCTCCTAACTAAAGTATGTTTTATTTCAGGTTCACAGTTATTCTTTTATCTAATACATTGTGTTTATGTTTATAGGGACTCGTGGACAACATCACCGCAGCCGTCATCACCTCACCCCGACCATCTGGGCTGTCGTCCGCGCCTAGCTTTAAGCAGGTCAAAGTTACCCAGTTTTTACTGAGGTAGTGCGTTTTAAAGCTCATTTTTTAATCATCGTCATCGGAGCCTACATCATCAACATCAACATCTACACCTGGAGGGCTCAAAAACCCTCCGGCAACAGATTCATCAGGACCGACGCCCGCTGCCAGTAACTATGATGTAAGAAAATTTATTTTATTCATAAAAAAAATAATCACAATTTTTATTTCATGTTTAAGTTCTGATTATTTTTTAAGAAAAATATAATTTAATTTATTGATATATATATTTTGATTGCTTCTAATTTAGTTTTGTGTGTTTACAGAAACAGTTGCAGCAGCGATGAAGCCGCACCCCTACTTCAGGTTTTGCCGGGAGTTTTCCTGGAGGGCTAAGGGAGGAATTTCCGGGGGTGAGGTCAGCCTTCTCTCTCTTGTCAATGCAGGGGACTGATCCAGGCTTTACATTTCCAATTAAAATGTTGTATATACAAACATTAAAAATGTATCAACGTCTTCAACAATAAAATGAACTACTTACCAATAAATATGTATTTTAATTTTATAGTATCCCATACACCAATTATATTTTCAGATTACAAAATAAAGAAATCTATGAACTAAATATGTATACCTACTTATTCAGATTGAAAAATAAAGGAATATGTTATATATTTAAAAATTATTTACAAAATATATTTTAATCTATAAGCATTTATAAACTAAATTTAATAATTATATTTTGTATATCTACATAAATATCACAAGTTTACAAATCATTTATTTAAATGTCAAACATATGAATTGTTTCTCTTATTGGAAGTTCTAATATATTATACAAAATAAACAAATTAATCCTGCTAATACTTTGAATTCAATTTAAACTATGTTAGCACTACACTAAAATTGTGATTTTTACTGATATGATTCAAGTAAATGCGTAATTATATGCGTTAAAAAATAGTTGAGATGAAATGATTCGAGCCCGCACATTCCAGACGGCGGATGTCAGCGAGCCCCGCGTCCGAGCGCTGCTGTTGTTAGCTGAACTTTTGCGGTGATTTTTTCTCGTCTAATCGTAAAATGGTTCAAATAAAATCTGCTAAAACTAAATATGTTGTTAGTTTATATTTCATCAACGCATAAATAAATAAAAAAGTATTTCTGATAAAATATCTGGAGGGTTAATGATCACGCTCCAAATTATGGAATTTCCGATATGTAGTTCTTGATGTCGCCTATAAAAATTTCGCAGATGGCGCCAGCTACCACGCTGAAAATCGAACAAAATAGTTATGCATAAGGCAGACTACACACTTGTCATTTATCACCAAGAAGTCACTTCCTTTGGACTAGTGTTTAAGCGGCTGCACTTCTACCGCTAATAAATGGCGGCGCTTTTACCGCTAAATGTGTAAACACGTCAAAATCTTTACGCGGCGGTCAATTTACAGCAGTTGAGAAAAACTTTCAAGTGTGTAACAGGCTTTAAAGGAAGATCTATTCTTGACTCGGATCGATCAATATTTTAGATTCTGCGCAGTTAACAGTTTGTTGAAACATTTGAATAGAATACTTGCAATAAAATATTTTTCCAATAAATCATATGAATTTGTGCTTAATGCATTTATGACTTTTGTAAGCTCAAGATTGTCAAAAGTTATATTGAATTTACTATATATAAACATACTCAAATACTTTTTAAATTATTAATAGCAATGACAATGTTAAACAAAGCCTAAATACACAGCTGCAGGTTTGTGAAGATGCTGAAATATATTCGTGCGCTGACCAGGCGTTGGAATTCCTGCAAAGTAGAGCAGAGTGGGATTCAGGCCGAATTCAGTTACAAAATTATATTTTTATCATGTTTATTTATCATATATGTAAATAAGTTATTTATCTTACAAGTGCGCGACTAACTTGCCTCTAAAGTTAGTAGAGTCCTTCAAAATGGAATATCTAGTTATTATTAGTGACTAGGGGGTATGCTATTTGACGGATAGTGATGACATTTGTTGGATTTGTTAACTAAACTATTGGGAACAAAATGTTTTACACCGCGTTTAAATATCTTTACTAGCGCGCGCCTTACAGGCCACTATATTTAGTACAGTCCTATAAATCGCAATATCTGGTTATTATTATTTATTTGGGGGTATTCTATTTGACGGATAGTGATGACATTTAGTAGATTCATTAAAAAAACTATGGGGAATAACATGGTGTACACCGCGTTCAAATATCTTTACTAGCGCGCGACTTACAGGCTACTAAAGTTAGTAGAGTCCTACAAAAAGCAATATCTGGTTATTATTAGGTGTTTGGGGGTATTCTATTTGACGGATAGTGATGACATTTAGTAGATTTATTTAAAAAACTATGGGGAATAACATGGTGTACACCGCGTTCAAATATCTTTACTAGCGCGCGACTTACAGGCTACTAAATTTAGTAGAGTCCTTCAAAAAGCAATATATGGTTATTATTAGTTGTTTTGGGGGTATTCTATTTGACGGATAGTGATTAAATCTATTAAATTTGTTAATTAAACTATGGGGAACAACATAGTTGATACCGCGTTTAAATATCTTTACTAGCACGCGACTTACAGACCACTAAGCATTGAAAACCATTTGAAATTGTGTTAATTCAATAAACATTTAAAAACCAATTCGAATTTTCCCGCCTTATGATAAAAAGAATTTATTCATTTTTGCTATCGTTGGCAACACTATATTGCAATCAATGTTCCCACACATAGCAAAAATTAATAAATTCTCTTTCTTATCCTAAGGAAAATTCGAATTGGTTTTAAATTGTTTATTGATATACATCGACATTTTAACACAATTTAAAATGGTTTTTAGTAGCACGTAAGTCGCGCGCTAGTAGAGCTATTATGTTGTGGGTAGCACGTTTTGACAGCTGGTTAACAAATAACTAGCAGTAACTTTTTATTGGTGCGTTTTAGAGAAAAATTGATCAAGCAAAAAAGATGCGCAGTACACCACTGACTTCAGATATGTTGTGGGTAACACGCTTTGACGGCTGGTTAACGAGTAATTAGCAGTAACTTTTTACTGGTGCATTTTAGAGAAAAATTGATCAAGCAAAAAAGTTGCGCAGTATACCACTGACTTCAGATATGTTGTGGGTAACACGCTTTGACGGCTGGTTAACGAGTAATTAGCAGTAACTTTTTACTTGTGCATTTTAGAGAAAAATTGATCAAGCAAAAAAGATGCGCAGTATACCACTGACTTCAGATATGTTGTGGGTAACACGCTTTGACGGCTGGTTAACGAGTAATTAGCAGTAACTTTTTACTGGTGCATTTTAGAGAAAAATTGATCAAGCAAAAAAGATGCGCAGTATACCACTGACTTCAGATATGTTGTGGATAACACGCTTTGACGGCTGGTTAACGAGTAATTAGCAGTAACTCTTTACTGGTGCATTTTAGAGAAAAATTGATCAAGCAAAAAAGATGCGCAGTATACCACTGACTTCAGATATGTTGTGGGTAACACGCTTTGACGGCTGGTTAACGAGTAATTAGCAGTAACTTTTTACTGGTGCATTTTAGAGAAAAATTGATCAAGCGAAAAAGATGCGCAGTATACCACTGACTTCAGATATGTTGTGGGTAACACGCTTTGACGGCTGGTTAACGAGTAATTAGCAGTAACTTTTTACTTGTGCATTTTAGAGAAAAATTGATCAAGCAAAAAAGATGCGCAGTATACCACTGACTTCAGATATGTTGTGGATAACACGCTTTGACGGCTGGTTAACGAGTAATTAGCAGTAACTTTTTACTGGTGCATTTTAGAGAAAAATTGATCAAGCAAAAAAGATGCGCAGTATACCACTGACTTCAGATATGTTGTGGGTAACACGCTTTGACGGCTGGTTAACGAGTAATTAGCAGTAACTTTTTACTGGTGCATTTTAGAGAAAAATTGATCAAGCAAAAAAGATGCGCAGTATACCACTGACTTCAGATATGTTGTGGATAACACGCTTTGACGGCTGGTTAACGAGTAATTAGCAGTAACTCTTTACTGGTGCATTTTAGAGAAAAATTGATCAAGCAAAAAAGATGCGCAGTATACCACTGACTTCAGATATGTTGTGGGTAACACGCTTTGACGGCTGGTTAACGAGTAATTAGCAGTAACTTTTTACTGGTGCATTTTAGAGAAAAATTGATCAAGCGAAAAAGATGCGCAGTATACCACTGACTTCAGATATGTTGTGGGTAACACGCTTTGACGGCTGGTTAACGAGTAATTAGCAGTAACTTTTTACTTGTGCATTTTAGAGAAAAATTGATCAAGCAAAAAAGATGCGCAGTATACCACTGACTTCAGATATGTTGTGGGTAACACGCTTTGACGGCTGGTTAACGAGTAATTAGCAGTAACTTTTTACTGGTGCATTTTAGAGAAAAATTGATCAAGCAAAAAAGATGCGCAGTATACCACTGACTTCAGATATGTTGTGGGTAACACGCTTTGACGGCTGGTTAACGAGTAATTAGCAGTAACTTTTTACTGGTGCATTTTAGAGAAAAATTGATCAAGCAAAAAAGATGCGCAGTATACCACTGACTTCAGATATGTTGTGGATAACACGCTTTGACGGCTGGTTAACGAGTAATTAGCAGTAACTCTTTACTGGTGCATTTTAGAGAAAAATTGATCAAGCAAAAAAGATGCGCAGTATACCACTGACTTCAGATATGTTGTGGGTAACACGCTTTGACGGCTGGTTAACGAGTAATTAGCAGTAACTTTTTACTGGTGCATTTTAGAGAAAAATTGATCAAGCAAAAAAGATGCGCAGTATACCATTGACTTCAGATATGTTGTGGGTAACACGCTTTGACGGCTGGTTAACGAGTAATTAGCAGTAACTTTTTACTGGTGCATTTTAGAGAAAAATTGATCAAGCAAAAAAGATGCGCAGTATACCACTGACTTCAGATATGTTGTGGGTAACACGCTTTGACGGCTGGTTAACGAGTAATTAGCAGTAACTTTTTACTGGTGCATTTTAGAGAAAAATTGATCAAGCAAAAAAGATGCGCAGTATACCACTGACTTCAGATATGTTGTGGATAACACGCTTTGACGGCTGGTTAACGAGTAATTAGCAGTAACTCTTTACTGGTGCATTTTAGAGAAAAATTGATCAAGCAAAAAAGATGCGCAGTATACCACTGACTTCAGATATGTTGTGGGTAACACGCTTTGACGGCTGGTTAACGAGTAATTAGCAGTAACTTTTTACTGGTGCATTTTAGAGAAAAATTGATCAAGCAAAAAAGATGCGCAGTATACCATTGACTTCAGATATGTTGTGGATAACACGCTTTGACGGCTGGTTAACGAGTAATTAGCAGTAACTCTTTACTGGTGCATTTTAGAGAAAAATTGATCAAGCAAAAAAGATGCGCAGTATACCACTGACTTCAGATATGTTGTGGGTAACACGCTTTGACGGCTGGTTAACGAGTAATTAGCAGTAACTTTTTACTGGTGCATTATTGAGAAAAATTGATCAAGCAAAAAAGATGCGCAGTATACCACTGACTTTAGATATGTTGTGGATAACACGCTTTGACGGCTGGTTAACGAGTAATTAGCAGTAACTCTTTACTGGTGCATTTTAGAGAACAATTGTTCAAGCAAAAAAGATGCGCAGTTTACCACTGACTTCAGATATGTTGTGGGTAACACGCTTTGACGGCTGGTTAACGAGTAATTAGCAGTAACTTTTTACTGGTGCATTTTAGAGAAAAATTGATCAAGCAAAAAAGATGCGCAGTATACCACTGACTTCAGATATGTTGTGGGTAACACGTTTTGACGGCTGGTTAACGAGAAATTAGCAGTAACTTTTTATTGGTGCGTTTTAGAGAAAAATTATTCAAGCAAAAAAGATGCGCAGTATACCACTGACTTCAGATATGTTGTGGGTAACACGCTTTGACGGCTGGTTAACGAGTAATTAGCAGTAACTTTTTACTGGTGCATTATTGAGAAAAATTGTTTAAGCAAAAAAGATGCGCAGTATACCACTGACTTCAGATATGTTGTGGGTAACACGTTTTGACGGCTGGTTAACGAGAAATTAGCAGTAACTTTTTATTGGTGCGTTTTAGAGAAAAATTATTCAAGCAAAAAAGATGCGCAGTATACCACTGACTTTAGATATGTTGTGGGTAACACGCTTTGACGGCTGGTTAACGAGTAATTAGCAGTAACTTTTTACTGGTGCATTATTGAGAAAAATTGATCAAGCAAAAAAGATGCGCAGTATACCACTGACTTCAGATATGTTGTGGATAACACGCTTTGACGGCTGGTTAAGGAGTAATTAGCAGTAACTCTTTACTGGTGCATTTTAGAGAAAAATTGTTCAAGCAAAAAAGATGCGCAGTATACCACTGACTTCAGATATGTTGTGGGTAACACGCTTTGACGGCTGGTTAACGAGTAATTAGCAGTAATTTTTTACTGGTGCATTTTAGAGAAAAAGTGTTCAAGCAAAAAAGATGCGCAGTATACCACTGACTTCAGATATGTTGTGGGTAACACGCTTTGACGGCTGGTTAACGAAGTTGAAAATAGGGTAGTATTTTACGGGTTGTTTGTTGTTTCAACTGCGATTACGCAAGAAATACTAACCCTAGGCTATTTTAAATCGCAGATTCGAAATCTATGGACCTTAATGAAGGGTGTCGCGCCCTTATCTCAATTTTTTTTACCCCAAAATTTAATAGTAAAAACACCAAGACTATAGTCCAACTTTTTTTTGGAAAAAACCCAAAAAAATCGAGTTAAGGGTGGATTCCTATAGATTCAGCCCTAAAAACTCCAATGGCGGTCTCGAAAATTGGCGCTCACCCTTAAATTTGGGGTAATTCAAATCAAATTTTATGTTCTTTATGTAGTATGTATATAAGGTTCATTATTGCATGTCACATTTCCTCAGCGTACCAGCATTTTTATATATTATGAACGGCAAGTTAGAAGTGATACATATTATGAACCACAAGTCCGCAGTGGGTCATAACATATAAAAGTTAAATGCGAATTACGTAAGAAATACTAACCCCAGGCTATTTTAAATCACAGATTCGGAATCTACAGACCCTAAAGAAGGGTGTAGCGCCCTTATCTCAATTTTTTTACCCCAAAATTTAATAGTAAAAACACCAAGACTATAGTCCAACTTTTTTTTGGAAAAAACACACAAAAATCGAGTTAGGGGTGGATTCCTATAGATTCAGCCTTAAAAACTCCCGTGGCGGTCTCGAAAATTGGCGCTCACCCTTAAATCTTATGTAATTAAATAAAGCAAAGTAAATACTGCTCTAATTATTTAACTACACATCCTATTGCAAAATAGTTGGTGAAATCGTATTCAGCACATTCTAAAAGGGGTATACAATCATTTCCAGCCCTTTAAAGTTAATATTAAGGGTGATTTTTAAGGGAAACTATAGTGGAAACTTCAAAGCGTCATATCTCGAAAACGGTAAGAGATACCGCAAAAATAACGAAATTTCGCCGTTCCCTGTGATTTGACCCCTGAAAAACCGCTATTTTTCTACAACATTCAATGCTCAATTATATGCGTTAAAAACTAGTTCAGATGAAATGATTTGATCCCGCACATTGCAAGCGCCAAATGCCAGCGAGCGACGCGTCGGAGCCCTGGTGTTGTTGGCTGAACATTGCGGTGATTTTTTCTTCGTCTAATCGCAAAATGTTTCAAATAAAAGTTGCTAAGAATTAAATAATAAACAATTAATATCAATATATCTTTACTGTAAAATGACTAGAATAGCCAAAAATTATGAAAATCAGTTTCAAATAAATTTCAGATATGTAGTTCCTGATGTCGCCTAGAGGAATTTGGCAGATGGCGCCAGCTACCACGCTGAGAATTGAACAAATTAGTAAAGCTAAGGCAGGCTACACACTTACTGTTTTTTCATTAATAAGTCACTTCCTTTGGCCAATCTTTAAGCGGCTGCACTTCTACCGCTAATAAGTAGCGACGCTTTTACCGCTCAATGTGTAGACACGTCAAAATCTTTACGCAGCGGTCAATTTACAGCAATAGAAAAAAAACTGTCAAGTGGGTAGCCTGCCTTAGTCTTTGTTCTATTTATCGAAAAATCAATAATTTGGATTCGGCGCAATGAGTTTTAATTTGAAATATTAATCGATATGATTTAAAATCATTTATTTCACATCATTCATTTAAAAATTTTGAAATATACAATATATACAATATACAATCACTTCTAGCCCTTTACAGTTAACTTGAAAGTAAATAAAACATTTTTATTTCTGTAACAATATCTTTATTATCTCAATGCATAAGTACAAGTTATCATTTATTTATTATTATAACTTAAATAAAACACAAGAGTACAAGTATATAATTTTTATTATATTATTTATTTAAAATGAATACAAAGTTCAGATCTCCTGGATTGACATTGGAAGAAAGAGACTGAAACTCCTCTGGCATTCGCCTGACATCCTGGGGAAACTTCCGGAAAACCCAGGACAGAAGAGCAGCGTCGCCGCCCACTAAACAAACACAAATACATCAGTAAGTAAATCAATTCACTAATGAGTTAATTTAATGAACTTACATTGGTGTTGGAAACGGCGAACTATGTTGAAGAATTCCTTGAAGGCTGCATCTGCCAGCCGCAAACTCTTGGCTGAAACAACACAATAAATAAGAAACTGCAAATGAAAATGAAACAATGTATAATTACATGTGTGGAGTAGAAAGTAAACACGTAGAAATCCAGCGAAGACGACCAAGTTCCCTGTGTCATCTTCATTCCTATTTTAAGAAAGAGAACAAAAACAATCCACAAAAATAAAACAAACAGTAAACACCTATACTAAAAGGACGAGAAAAAAGCACAAAGATATATAAATAAAGAGAAATTCAGGACGAGAAGTTCTGTCCCACGGCGGACGATTCATTTCCATCAGCGGTAGAATCTGCAACTTCATCCCTCGATGGTAGACACAGGAACATTGCCCATCTCTCACGGTGGCTGACTCTGCACTGATTCTAGAAAAATAAAAACAATAAATTAGAAATAAATAAACAACAGAAATGTTGAAAAAATAAAAATAAATCTTACTTCTAGTACTACTACTTCTTGTCTTCATTATTGTTGATCTCTGTAAACAAATAAAAACAAACAAATTAAAAACATTGAAACAATTTAAATCTGCAAATGAAAACTTACGTATTAAAAATAGAAATCTGAAAGAGAAATGCTGTAAAGGAATACAAGTACATGGGTTAGTAAACTTAAACCTAACTTAAATTAAAGCTGAAATAAAATGGATTAACTTAAAATTAGCTTAAAGGTACCCAAAACCATTAAAGCTAAATTAAAACTAAGATTCACACCACCCCACAGACATTCCAGTGCCTCTTTGACTCTAATAACAGCAACCGGTGTGTTGTGTTTTTCAAAAAAGAAACGTGGGTCGTCTAGCCGAACCCCGCATGGTCTCCTACTTCGCGATCCCGCAGGGGCCCGAGCTCATGTCACAGAATCACGTTAGCCGATCAACTACTTTCTCTGCCATCCGGAATTCACATTGAAAACCTAACCATTCACAAAGAGCCTATCATTTGTGTGGTTGAAAAGTTATCGTGAAGCCTCAGAATCCTGTTAAGGCGCATCGGATGCGATATTTGCCGAGAGATGGTACCAGTCATGACTCTGGATCCACTCTAGAAGATCGGACTGCTGTGAGCATGCCCCACGCGCCGCGTTAGCGCTGAACTAGTAATCGGAATAAATTGAAGACAGAGCGCTTTGCAAAAATCCCGTAAACGGTTCCCGGCTGATTCTACAACGGACACAGAGTATGACCTGCAGCGGTGCGTTCTCACCCACCCACCTACTGACTGTACTAAAGCACTCCAGCTCGTACTGCGTAGGCCGCACATACGAAATCATACTCCGCGAACGTTCACTGATTCTACACGTAGTTGCAACGGACACAACAGTATGACCTGCAGAGGTTTGTTCTCTCCACCCTATAGGAAGATGGACAGACTCACAGACTGTACGAGCCACTCCAGGCATGCACTGCGTGAGCCAAACGTACGAAATCATACTCTTGTGTAGTGAGAGAAGCCCACTCGCGAACGATAAATTTTGATTGTAAGACGAACGTGTGATCAGGCACCTATCACTTCAGTTCGCGAACGCGCCCAGCCTCCATCCAAAATGCCCGACTGCTAACCGATTTCACAAATTTAATCACCCACTTAATCACCCAACGGTCAAACTTGAATTTTATACTTAAATACAGTAATTGCATACCATATTCAACTATAAAATTCACATTTAATGTACGCGAGGAGTTGAGTTTTCACAAAATCAAATAGCACAGAGCGACGCAGCTTCTACCTTCGCGAACAAAACTCAACTGAACGAAATCGAACATGGCAGATAGATACCTCTAGCCATACCCCGCTCCCGCACAATCATTCAAAAGTCACGTAGGCCAGCGCAGATTCAATGCTAAATGGAATGCGACAAGTTTCGACCAACACTAGCCACGCGTTTCCTTGATCAAAACAATCTTCATTGCAATAAAAATACATTTTTACTTTGAAACATTACAAATAAAATATGTAACAATAATAATATTGTTTAATATTACCGATGCTTTCACAGGAGAAGAAAATAAAAATAATTCACACAATGTAATATACATTCATGTCATCCGTATACAACTACCTATTTATTAACAAATTTCTTATTGAAAGTAGAAACTAGAAAGTCCATTTTACTAGTATTTGAATTTAAAAAACCATAAAAATGTCACGCCAATCATTCACAGAAATAACCAACATCTCCTCAGATTTCGACAATTAAATTAAGCCACGCTGTCAATGCTACACAAATACACCATTCGGATTTCAATATACTCCTTTTATATTTATAATAAAATGAAGCACATTAAAATCAGGTTGTTAATTTATTTAAAAAAATAAAATATGTACTATAAATCTTATAACTATATCTAATCGTTACTGATTATGACACTTTGCAAAACGTTTTTCATGTTCTAAAATGATTGGCAAACATTATTCTAATCTAAATGTACTCATTCAAAATTCATATGAATGGCTTATTTTTATTCATCAAATATGAGACTACATGGACAAAAATGATTTATAGATTCATGGAAATCTTTAGGACAGTAAGTGTATAAAGGAAAACATACAGAATAAGTAATAAACATCAAAGTCACTTACGACGTTGGTGGTTTCAAATGATGTTAGATTCCACAGTAAAGGCATCCAGAAGTTGAATTTCAACTTCTCTTCGGCCTTAAAGAGTATTGTGTGGTTTCAAATATCCACAGAATCAATTCAAACACAGAAACAACATACAAACGTAAAATGATTTCTTTCTGTTAATTTTAACGTAAAACTAAGGCATAAGTACTGTATTTCTGTTCATTTTTAACCGGAATCCAAAATAAATAATGTAATAATGGCGAGAATAATGGTCACATCCCTAGCAAATTGAGTAAAAAGACGATTTTACAGATTTTGCATTGTATGTATTTCAGGAAAATTCACAATTTTTCTAGTATTTTCAACTTCATATGGATTTAGTTAATGTTAACAAATACATAAATAAATTTAAGCAAAGAATAAAACACATAAATACCTCTTTCTTTAAAAGCGGGCTGAACAACCTGCACCTCTCTTATGTGGAAACCTCGATCTGTCAAGACAATGTCACCTGTAACAGATTGAAATGAAAGAAATAAACCCCTGAGGAGTTATTTCTGCACATAAAATACAAGTGTCAGTTATTTCTGTAATGTATTATTTATGTTAATGTATGCAAACCTATCAGAAACTTTAAAGTTTTGTGGTGTTTATACGAAGTCCATGTCTGTATCAGTTACTTGGATTTCCAGATCTGTCAAAATATAGCTCAGAACAATCAATTATAACAGCAACTTTCCGACCAAAGGTGTCCAGAAAACCCGGTCGCACATCGTTAGTTTCTCTGTATCTTTCCGTTCTCTTGGTCCGGCTTCTGATAATAATTTGAGGATCTTCTTCCAGCGTCTGGAAGTCAGTCGGATCATCTTGTTTTCCTTTTTTTTTACAGGTGTAGAGGAAACTTGAAACTCCGGTGGTAGTTTGTTTAGAGAAGTTCCATCCACTAGTTTTGATGGCGCACAAAGATTTCCTCCAACCTCTTGGAGTTTAGCCTACATATTTATATTTTAACTCAGTATTAATGTTTCATTCATGTCAATTTCTTTTCTGTCAAAAGTGAGCGCATGTAGCACTCTCACACGGCGATTGCTTGAACTAGATGTACCAGCGGCGTAGATTTCTTTTAAACTATCGTGGGCTATCAATTTTTAATTTATATTTTTTAGATAAAAATATAATTATAACTATTTTTGCCATGTAGTCCATGTAATTTTGAGTTTGTTTGGCTTTTTCTTCTTACTATTTAATGAAGCAATATTAATTTATCAATAAAAGTACATTTGTAATATACAAAACAACTTGAACGCCGCTGGTACAGGTGCAAGTAATCTGATTGGTCGAATGTATGTAGGCGGTTACAATTACAATTTTAAATAATATTTAATGCGTAATTTATAATTTTTATGCAACAAAATTATGCTTTGTAAGTTCATATTGTATGCGGCACAAGGTACTATTATCAGTATTGAATTAGTTCAATGCAAAGTTATCAAATATTCGTTGTTCTTCTATTCTATTGAAATATCTTCTCCATCTTAGTTGTACTTCTTTTACTGGTTTTGTGTTTCAGATAAATATGAAATGTATCTACCATGCTTGCTACATCTTTTATCACTTGTATAGTTTCATCAATGACAGCTAACAAATCTACATTTCAGCTAATTCGCTTGAATATGCAATAAAACACCTAAACCTATATGGATGGGGGGGGGGGGGTTAAATATCCTGTAGAACTGTTGGTCTAGATGTGTTGTCCACTGAACAAAGACCAAGTTATTGATTTTAACACAACAATTTATACACTAAATTAACCACAGAAGAATCCTGAATCGATTGATATAAGTTTTAGATGTGTAATCAACATTATTTTAGGTGAAAAGTTGATTTTTCTACGCACAGAAACACTTTGTTGCACAGTTCACTGACAGCTGACAGATACCAATACAATAATACTAATTTTAAATTCGAAATGGTTTTTAATTTAAACAATGTGTTTAATATATTTAATATTTTTTATTAGGAAGCTATTAGACATTTTGAATAGAATTTTTAAAAATGTTGTGCGGGACTGCGAGTTATTTTTTGTAAATTTGATTTTATTCATAATTTAGTAGTGAAAATGAATATTCAAAAAAAAATTTGCGCGGGACGCTGAGCAATTTTACAAAAATTTGATTTTTTTCATGCATTGAAAGTGAAAATTGAAGTTAAAAAATGTTTGCGTGAAGCGCAAAAGTTAATTCCGAAAAAACAATTTGATTCATGCGTATTTGCTCACAGGCTGTAGTGGAAACATTTTACTTATATCAGTTGTTTTGAATATAAGTCTAGTGTGCCATAAAATATTCATTTTGACATAAAGTATTGTGTACGTTTTAAATAATAATAAACCTCTTGGTTAACTATAGTTTTATTACAATTATTATTATTTAAAGCTAAATAACGTTTGTTTGATATGGAGAAGTATCTCAGACCAAGTAGATTTGAAACAGATCCCGATTCTGCGACTGCTGCTAAAGAATGGACTCATTGGTTAAAAACGTTTGAAAACTTTATGGAAATTGTTGAATTCACAAGTGATGAAGATAAATTGAAAGTATTTATCAATTACTTATCTCATAACGTATACGAGTTAATCAATGACTGTACTACGTACAAAGCAGCAATAACTATACTAAGTGCTATTTATGTTAAAAAGAAAAATGAAATATTTGCACGTCATCTATTAGCATCGAGAAAACAACAGTCTGGCGAGTCAATTGATCAATTTGTCCAAGGGTTAAAGCTTCTAAGCAAAGATTGTGAGTTCACTGACGTTAAAGCTGCTGAACATAGAGACGAATACATACGAGATGCTTTTATAAACGGTCTGACATCTTCACATATAAGACAGAGATTGTTTGAAAATGATTCACTGGACCTATCTGAGGCTGTAAAACAAGCACGAGCTTTAGAATTAGCACAAGTTCAAGCTGAACGATATCCTACTTCTAATTCTTATGTTAATGCTGTTTCTAATCCTTCAGAAGATATCACTAAAGCTCAAAACTCCATCTCAGATGAGGTTGAACATGACATATCTGCTGCTGTCAAAAAAATATACAGGCCCAAGTGTTTCTTTTGTGGAAATGACCGCCACGCCAGAATTAACTGTCCAGCTAGAGAGGCAACTTGTAACAATTGTCATAAGAAAGGACATTATGCCAGAGTTTGCAAAATGAAAGCGAATTCGAATACGTCTGCTGCAATCTTGGCTAATACATCTAGTGGATTTGCTACAGTTTTAAATAATGCCGTAGTTACCGGTAAAGTCAACGGTTTGAAATCTACCTGTTTAATAGACACAGGGAGTTCCACAAGTTTCATCAATTCCGCATTTGTTTCACAAAATCACATCAAAATATATAAGGAGACGGGACAAGTTTCAATGGCAACTACAAGCTTGAAATCAAACATTGAAGGCTATGTTTTAGTTAATCTAGTGTTACTGGGACATGAGTATCCTAGGTTTAAACTAACAATACTCAAAGAATTATGCACTGATGTTCTTTTAGGCCATGATCTTTTGAAACAACATTCAAATGTAGATTTAGTTTTCGGCGGCCAGAAACCACCACTATTAGTTTGTTCCTCTTGCGCAAAAGTGGAACCACCAAAACTGTTCAATGTCCTAACTCCCGATTGTAGACCTATAGCTACAAAATCTAGAAGATATTCCAATGACGACATGAATTTTATTAATAAAGAAATAACCAGACTCTTGAAGGAAGATATCATTGAAGAAAGCTGTTCCCCTTGGAGAGCTCAAGTATTAGTTGTTAATAACGGAAATAAAAAACGTCTTTGCATAGATTATTCTCAGACCATAAACAGATTTACTTTATTAGATGCATACCCTCTCCCAAATATTGACGAATTGGTTCGAAAGGTTGCCTTGGATACAGTCTTTAGTACAATTGACCTCAAACAAGCTTACCATCAAGTTCCGATTTCCGTAGAAGAAAAATTATTCACCGCCTTTGAAGCAAATGGACGTCTGTATCACTATAATAGAATACCCTTCGGCGTAACCAACGGTGTGGCTTGTTTCCAAAGAGTAATAGACAAGATCATAGCTGATGAAAAATTAACTGGAGTCTATGCCTATCTTGACGATATCATAGTTTGCGGGAAAGACCAAAAAAAACATGATCAAAATTTGGAAAGACTTTTGCATGTTTTAGAAAAATACAATTTAGTAATTAATGAAAAAAAATGTCAATTCTCCATGTCAAGTATAAGACTACTAGGCCATTTAGTTTCACATAAAAGAATTCAACCAGATCCTGATCGCTTAAAACCGTTATTAGATCTCCCTCTACCTTCGGATACATCTTCTTTGAAACGAGCTCTAGGCCTGTTTGCTCACTATTCCAAATGGATTCCTCAATTCTCAAATAAAATTCGAAATTTAACTGACTGTGTTTCTTTTCCTTTGTCAACAGAAGCATCTCAAGATTTTGAAAATCTCAAAAAAGAAATCTGTAAATCAGTTGTAACAACCATTGACGTAAATATCCCATTAACAGTAGAAACAGATGCTTCAGACGTGGCCGTAGCTGCAACTTTAAGTCAAGAGGGACGTCCCGTGGCCTTCTTCTCACGAACTTTAAACAAATCTGAAAGGTTACATTCGTCAATTGAAAAGGAGGCTGCGGCTATTGTAGAATCTCTAAAAAAATGGAAGGCATTTCTTATCGGCAGAAATTTTCAACTTATCACGGATCAACAAGCCCTCTCATTTATGTTTAATTTGAAACATTCGAGCAAAATCAAGAACGATAAAATTATGAGATGGAGACTTGAATTATCGCCTTACCAGTTTGATATAGTATACCGCCCAGGAAAAGAGAACGTAAAAGCTGATACTCTCTCAAGAATTTGTAGCGCCACATCTGATAAAAAATTATTTGACCTACACCAATCACTCTGCCACCCGGGAATAACGAGGATGTTCCACTGGGTGAAGAGTAAGAACTTAAACTATACGCTAGAAGATGTTAGGAAAATGTCATCTGCTTGTCCGATATGTGCAGAAGTTAAACCGCGATTCCATCACTATCAGGGTCGTCTCATAAAAGCTACTACACCATTCGAACGTCTCAATGTCGATTTTAAGGGGCCGCTCCCTTCCAAGACAAAAAACCGTTATCTACTCACTATCATTGACGAATATTCCCGTTTTCCATTCGCCTACCCATGTTCAGATTTATGTGCTTCAACTATAATTGAATGTTTTTCCCAATTATTCTCAATTTTTGGAGCACCTGCTTATATTCATTCTGATAGAGGCACAAACTTCCTTTCTCGAGAATTAACGGACTACCTTCATTCTAACGGAATAGCTACAAGTCGCACGACCCCATACAATCCACAAGGAAATGGACAGACTGAACGCTACAACGGTACGATCTGGAAGACAATAACTTTAGCTCTTAAAAGAAATCAAATGCGTCCATTAGACTGGGAATGTGTTTTGACAGAGTCACTCCATTCTATCAGGTCCCTTCTATGTACAGCAACTAATTGTACTCCCCACGAAAGATTCTTCAAACATCTTCGGAGATCTATGAATGGAAACTCTTTACCATCCTGGCTAATCGCTCCAGGCCCAGTTTTTCTAAAGAGAAATGTCCGTTCCAGCAAATACGAAGATCTTGTGGAAGAAGTGGACTTAGTTGAAGCCAATCCACAATACGCCCATATAAGACGAAAAGACGGAACTGAATCAACAGTCTCCCTAAGACATTTAGCACCAAGGGGGGAGAAGGACCTTGTAACAACAGAACAAGAAACAACTGAAACACCTGACTCATTCACCATTCCTGACGAAAACACACAGACCTTTGATGCTATTCCTATAGACTCTAACATTCAAGATCCAATTCCAGATTCGCCAACTCAAAATTCTATAAACTCTAGACCTGTCAGAAATAAAAGAAGACCTAATTACTTGGAAGATTACGTTAGCTATTAGGCACCTAATGTTTGTCCTAATACTTTGTTTATGTTTAATGATTTAAAATTTGTTATATTCTATTTAAAATAAGCAGGGAAGAATGTAGTGGAAACATTTTACTTATATCAGTTGTTTTGAATATAAGTCTAGTGTGCCATAAAATATTCATTTTGACATAAAGTATTGTGTACGTTTTAAATAATAATAAACCTCTTGGTTAACTATAGTTTTATTACACAGGCAAATCAATAAAATAAATCCCAACCCCCCAGCATATTTTTCTTTTTAAATTATAGAATATCGGACCTGATCTGCTCTTTGGACCGGTCCGTCGTACAATACAACAATTTTTACAAAGAAATATTGCAATATAAGATATAATACATTTTATTGCATAAATATTATTCTTCGTTCTGGCTGCTGAAGACGTACATGTTCGAGGGCCAAGTTCTACTCCGGGTGGTGGATGAGGGTGATCGGGAGTTCTTGCGCAGTGTGTGTGTGACGGCTGGTTGTGTTTCGAACAAAATGTTTCATAATTTTTAAGTAATTAAATCTATTATATCTATGAAATTTCAACGTGTAGATGTTATTAATTTGATCAATTAAATATTTACTTTATCGTACTTTATGCGTAGATAATTTTATATATTCGTTTGTCTTAAAAACTATTGTGTGTAAACGGTACGAACGGGGGGAAGCTAAATAAATATAAAATAACTGTAACGAATACATAAAATTAATGATAAAATGACTGGAAAGCAACAATTCGTTGCATAAATATTATCGAAGCAAAGTTACCGGATGCAGAATGCATTGCCAAATGAAATATCTACTTCCCTTGAACGCTGTTGCTGTCGTCTACCTTGATGGTCCAGGTGCAAACCTCCGCGACCTCCTCACAGCCAGCATCTTCTCCGGATGAAACTGTCTGAGAGCTTCGTGAACTTGAAATCTGCAACATTTTTATGGCATCAGTCACTCCGTCCAGGTGCTCTTCAGACATTCAAGCTTGTTTCAATAATTAGCAAAATTATAACGTTTAAACAATTGTAACATTTGAAAAATCTACTGAATTTATATTGTGTTTAAACAATGCTTCAAATAAAATGTGCAGTGTTATTACATTTTGAATATTTCTTACTAATTAATTGTTAAAGAACACTTATATAATCGCCTGAACCTAAAACTAATATGTGTATATTTCGGAACGGAGGGTGAGCTACTTATACCTAACTTAAACTAAATAGCGACTATATAAATGATAATTGAATTATTGACATTGCAAAACCAAAACATAGATAATTCACTTGAAACATTTAATGTTATAACAATTTAGGAATCTTTGGCTCAAGTCTTTCTGAACCACAAGTATGTAGTAAAATATCGTGGCATAATTATAGAACACACGAAACAATTAAACGTTATAATTTGAAAGATGCAAATAAATATAAAGAAATTTATCTTTTGTATGTTCTGCAGCAAAGATCAGCTACTCGGATGCGCATCTCACATGCAACAATGGTTATTGAATACTGAAATGCGACAAAATACATAGTAGTATCAATAAATTGTCATCAAAGTCCATGAACACAAAGCCACTACATACACATCACATTGTATCACGACGTACTTTGAACTTTCTTCACTCACAGCTCACACATCTACATTTCAGCTAATACGCTTGAATATGCAATAAAAGACATAAACCTTTATAGGGGGGGGTGTTTATGTATCCCGTAGAACTGTGGATCTATGTGTTGAATATTTTTCACTGAATAAAACTAAAGTTTTTGATTTCACCAATAATTTATACACTAAAATGATCGCGGAAGGATACTGAATCGATTGATGTCTTTTATATGTAATCGATATTATTTTGGGTGAAAATTGATGTTTGTACGCACACGAACACTTTGTTGCACAGCTCACTGACAGATCGAAAACAATTGAACTGTAGGTAGTGGCGCGAAGCACGAATCAACTTTAAATTCAAAATTTTCTTGAGAAATTGTTCTTAATTCATATGATGTTTCTAACATTTTATAATTTTGCTCTAAATCATGAAAATTAATTTAAAAATTATTTTGCGCGGGACGGTGGACTATTTGTTGTAAATTTGATTTTGTTCACAAATTTAAGTGAAAATTAATTTTCAATTAAGTTTCAAATAATTAAATCTACTATATCTATCGAATTTCAAAATGTAGCTGTTATTAATTTTCAATTAAACATTGATTTTATCATCCTTTTTGGGTAGATAATTTGATATATTCGTTTATCTTAAAAACTAGCATGTGTGTACGAACGGGGGCCAGCTAAATACATATAAAATAAATGTAACGAATACATAAAATTAATAATAAAATGATTGAAAAAGCAACAACGTGTTTTTATAAAATATTCTTTATGTAACAAAACACATAAAAAAATAAATTGGCTGTATTTGTTGAACCACTGTTCACATAATACCACCTCTTTATTTGACTTACTAGGAAAACTGTAGGTGACCAAAACAACTTAAAAGAAGCTGAAACAAGCACTTTGTAACACTGAATAAATATATTAAATATTGCTAAAGTTACAAAATTAATAAATAAACAGTCTTAAAGACAGAAATATAATTTTATTGTGATGGGAAGAATACAATAAGTGAGAGAAAATAAAACGAAATACTGTAATATAAAAATCACGAGCGAAGTGACAAGAAAATGTTCAAGAAAATAAAAGCTGCGACACATCCGGTGACAACATCCGGTAAGAACATCTGCTGCGTGTGAGCGCTCCACTAACACGAAGAGGACAAGTCCTTGAAAAGCTCTGGTTATGTGAATTCAACGATAAATATTTAAAAAAAAATGTATTAGAACAAAATTATAATAAAATAAACAAAAAATAAAAATTATTATTTTCATTTTACTCTATCTTGGAAATGTCCACACAGACGTCGAACACGACGTTCCACGAGGGAAAGTCATACCCTGCATCGTACTCAAGGTCAGGTGTGAAGGTGCGCGAGTGTCCAGTGGCGGGGTCAGTGACCCGCGCCGAGCAACGGAACATGTGCAGCTGTTCACCCGGCACCGGGATGTGCACCTGGAGGATTAACTGTGAGTCGGATAACCTGTACGTGCACACAGCGGTGCCGGCGGCACTAGTTAAGAGACAATACTGGTATTTGGTATTCTGTTTCGCCCACCACGTGGAGCCGGCCCTGTACGTGACGTCCTGGTGCGCAGAGCCGTAGTGCGCGGTCCGTGTGCCTCGCGACACATCCGCTCTGCATATGTAACAGTAGGTGCGCTGCTGGCAGAAGTACCACTGGTGTTTACTGCACTTGTTGTAGTAGTCAGTGTACGTGCAGCCCTGGGTTCGATTCTCGCAGGCTGACTTGGGGGCGCAGCGCTCGCACCACCCACCCGGGCACGTCGACACTGCTCTGCAGGTGCGGCACTTCCCCACCGCCCGCGCCAGCTGCTCGGCCGCGGCGCTCACCCTCCGCTTCAGAGTGACGGTGAACGTGGTGCCGTCAAACCCGCCCAGCACGGCGAGGAGGGCGTTGGTGTCCAAGGCTAGCGACGAGTCCTCCTGGATCGCCAGGCAGCCTTCCGGCGCCACTTGTCCTGCCTTCGTCAACTGTTCAATACCGCGTTTGATGTCGAGGGTGTAGCTGTAGTCCGAGGCCTGGTTCGCACCGCCCACCAAGCGCACCGCGTGGAAGATCTTCCCCGTGGCCACGCACACCTTGGTGTGCAGCAGGAACAGCAGCTGGAACGCCGAGATGACGTAGTTGCGCAGACTGGCCGCGGCGATGTCGTGGGTGAGGCTGCAGGGGTTGTCGAGCACGCGGTCCGGGTGCTCCCCGCGGCAGTGCGCCAGCATGGCCGCGCGGGGGCCCACCCAGCACCGGGCACACGTAGCGGCGGTACTCGTGCGCGATCTCTTCTGCCTCCGCTGCGAACGGCACCGTCTCGCGGCACCCGAGCTCCCAGTTCTTACATGGAAATTTTAGGAGCTTTGCTACGGCCTGGTATTGCATGTTGAGGGTGGCTGGGTGCTTGGGGGCGTAGCACTGGCCGCACACCCCCGCCCCGTCGTGCTGCAGGTACACGGGGCTCCTCGAGAGGTACCCCTCGCGGCTGCCGCACTTCAGGTCTTCCAGGACGTCCGCTGGAATGTCCATGCTCTTCTCGTGCTGACTTATTTACAACCTAGCACAGAAAAGCAACTATTAGTTCATTTATAATTAAATAAGCAACACAAATTCAGCAAAAAAATCAAGATGATAAAAAACGTTTAAAACTATAAATATTGAAACAAAACAAATTACATCCTATCTCACCTCATCGAACAAAAGAAAGCGCAATAATTCCGGGAATACCCTATTTCACAAGTACTTTGAAAAACTGTCTCTGTATTGAAAAAGTTTTGCAATTCTTCCTGAAAATTTCCGGCAAATTCACAATTGATTAACGTAAAATAATTTATTCGTATTATTTATATTTCTAATTTTATCCATAGATGAACAAAATAACTAGGCTTTATCGAGGGGTCAAAATAGTTTGTGAACATATATTTTATGACAGTTTTTTTTTTTTGAACAATTTATTTTTTAAAGTTTAATTATTATTTTACAAAGATTACCTTAAATCTAAGTGGTAACAACTATGATAGGTTAATGCTCCTGTTAGATAACTAACATATCATCAAATAAAATAATTATATACAATAAAGTTTAAAAAAGTTAACAGGGTCATAAGGAGTGATGTGGAGAAGATAGGATTAAAGGTGTAATTAGATATATGTGTTTGCACAAAGCAAATACATTTTAAATATTTGAAAAGTTACAAACTAAAAATAAAACTACCTAAAATGAGAACCTATTTTAACAATAAACTAATTAAAACTAAGTAACACTAAGAATTCTGACAGAAAATTTTAAAGATTATTATGAGATTCAAAGCAAGAAAAGTATTTTTAAATAAAAAATAACAGAAACAGAGTGATAGTTAAATATTATGTGGTAAAATGTTGTCAGTTATTCCTGAAAGCTTTCATTGAAGATCGGTAATGTTTGGTTTGTCAATTTGTGGGTATGTCGTACAGTGTCGTCACCATATCGTATTCCCGTCATGTTATGAATCAGTTCGCTGTCTTCAGAGGGAGTCAGCCATGTGTTACGAGTGTCTTCATGAAGTGTTGTTATTCGTGTATATCTGTCATAGCCAGTGACTAATCGAAGCATTTTGTTTAGCAATACTCGCAGGGGCTCTAGTGTTGTGGGTGACAGGTGTGTGAGAGCTGGAGCTGCGTCTGATTAGTGTTGTACACATGAGTTTCTTGGTATCTGGCGTGAGTGTACTGTTTTTGCAAAGTAGAGAATATATTTGTTTGATGGTGAAGTGAGCTTTCTGAATTGTTTTGTTAATGTGTGTGTGAGAGTTCAATCTTCTGCGGGTGTAATTTTGCGTGATTTGAGTTTCAAGGGAGAGTAAATGTTAATTTTTGTGAATTTTCGAGAGAAGATTATGGCCTCTGTTTTGTTAGCGTTGAATTTGATCTTCCAAGTGTCAGTGTAATTTAGTATTAAATTGAAATGTTTCTGTATTTGTCGAGCAGCACCTTCGGCAGAGTGTCTATGTGCATAAATGGCTGTATCGTCTGCGAATTGTGCAGTGTTCGTGTTAGCGCATGTCGGCATGTCATGAATATAAAGAATAAATAGCAAAGGTAAATTGTCTGTTTGTTAAGTATGAGTGGAATAGTTTAGTAAGTGTAGGTGTTAGGTTCATTTTAATTAATTTGTACAAAAGCCCATCAATCCAAACGGTGTCAAAGGCTTTTTCTATGTCTAGCAGTGTCATAACAGTAACATTATGTTTGTTCAAATTGTGTATTGTGTCATTTATGAGTCGTGTTGATTGTTGCATAGTGCTACGATGATGTCTGAAACCGAATTGGTGATCTGGGAGTATTTTGTTATGCTTTAATTATTTACCAGGAAGTGTGATTTAAATAATTTTCTAAATTTATGTGACTACAATTATTTACAATCCCTACTGTTTGAGATCCGTTAGACACAGCAACACTAACGTTACAATACTTTTAAAAAATCATTGCGGCTTAATGGATAACAATTAAGACTTTTTACAACTGCAAATAGTCTTCAATTTAGATTAAGCTTCATAAAAAAATATTTTAAATGGTGAAAGACCTCATTATGTAGCTCCGAGTTAAATTTGTATATCTACATGGCCTTTTGTATAATTGAAACAGTTTTGTTTGTATATAGTGATTGTTATACCTGAGAACAGTTTCTCGTTGTTTCAGGAACTCCAGTGACAATTTCATACTTTTACTTAACGCTTCAATCATGTTTGCATTGAAGTAAGCAAATAATTCAACACAATTATCATGAATAGAAGGAAGGTTTATTTTCTCAGTTCTGTCAATTTCCTTGAAAAAAATAATAACACTTATTTAAAATAATTAGATATAAGTAAAAATGTACCTTTTTCGTCTGGAGCAGTAAGTTTAGTGACGGAAGTTATTGGTTTTGTAGCTCTTTCGGGCTCCGTGATTGAGTCCATGAACTGATTTATTAACTCGAAGACTGCTCTTTCTATCTATATTCAATAATTTTTTTCCATTAAAGTGATTTATTGGTTTAAAATCACTGTCCTGTCCACAGGTTCCACTACAATTATTTCCGATGATTAAAGAGTTTTATTCAAACCTTTTTTCTTCCAAATTGACAACCTACAACAAAATATCCAATGATCAAATTTTGAGGTTAACATGACACAGTTAAGAATATCTTTTACAACCAGTCACTCACCGCCGTTCTAAAATTTTCTTTGAACCCGTGGTCTTAGCACATATTTTTATTAATTCGTTTTTAAGCGAATTTAAATTCATATTAATAAATAACTGATGAGCAAACAATAAACTATACCAAACTTCGACTGTGCGCACCTCGCGGAGACATATCGAACTAAAGTAGTGTAAATGATCTACCAACAATAAAAACGCAAACACAGTTTTGACAGCTTTATTGACAAATAAAAAACACCAGATTTCATTTTATAAATTATTTATTGACAAAAACATAACATAACGAACCAATTAGTGAGTATTTAATTAAAATGGTATTTGTAGATGTGTTGACCTGCTGCCACTGCGTGGGCCATCAAAGTTTCTGCAGCTCGTAGTTACCGCGGTCGATCCAGTATCTAAACGGAAACAAATGTATTCGCGAATTAATTGGAGGTTAAGTTGAATTCACTCGTCATCAAACACTCAAAACACACTCACCATTCATAGCGTTTCTCATTCCAGTAACTCTTGTAACCATCCCAGCCATTTGGGTCTTGTATTTATTCTGGTCGTCCGTCACTCTTTCGTCCATTTTAGTAATTCGGCCTCTCTCGTGGCCAAAACATCGGCCAAATGGTCAACATGAGCTTGCTCTTGACACTTGAGGCGATGGCGGAGTTCTTTGTCGGATTGAATGTCACTTAATTCTAAACAAAATACAAATTGTTAGTTTGTTATCTTAAGATAATTCAATTATTTTTAATTAACTTACACTTTCAATCAGTCTGGACCCCCCTCTCAATATAAAAAGGGGGGTCTATCGCGGTGTGCCGCGATATAAAAGTCGGTGTAATATCGTCCGTTATAGTAGCTCGACTTGTTGACGCAACCTGTGATTGAGACCCCCGGCAGATCTGCACCGGGGGCTCTTCTTCATAATCTGGTGAGTGGCGCCGTTTTCTGCTGGGTCTTCTGTAATAAAAAATATATCATTAAATTCAATAATATTCCATATACATACACACACACACACACAATACATGACATTACATGAATAAGATTGACTATAAAATCACTGGACACAGCACAAAGTTAAACGTCAACCCTCGCATAATGCTAGTATTTGTTAATATCACAAAATAATGATGCAACTATATGAATTGGAAGACTTGACAGCAGACAGAATGTTCTCAGAGTCAAAAAAGCATTTCTAAACGTCACAATATGTATGTATTATTTTATTATACCTGTATTATAAAACGATAATAAATACTTACGTCATATTGAAATTTAGAACCAAATTGAAGACCGAAACTTGACAGCAAATTTTCACAACTATTTACTATTTACAACATTCATTTATTTAACTTGACAACCAATCAGTGCTAGCCTTAAAAAACATACATTTGTTTGTTTGGAAACCAAACAATATGTATTTAAATATTTACCAATGTGTCTTTTTATAATTTGAAACTAATTACTAAATCCTATCGCCATCAACACCGAGCTTGATGGTCTAGGTCACAAAGTAATAACATAGGAAGAGACAAAACTCAATGTATTAAAATCGAAGTGTTGACAGCAGCGCACCACTAGTAGGTGGAAGAACTATAATGACAGCTAGCGATTTCATTGGTATTTTGTACATTCAAAATTAAAAACATTCATTGATTTCATTGGTATTTTGTACATTCAAAAATAAAAACATATATTGAAATTAAAGTTTGAAGAGATATGTATATTTTATTTAAAATATATTTTATATAATAAATATATATCTATTATGTACATAAACAAAAAATAAATAGACCATTTCAAAAATTCAAAGCGCATGTGCGAACTGTGAGACTGCAACAAAATTTAGTGCCGTATGCCCGTCTCTGTCTACATCAGGGGTGGGCAATGTCCGGCCCGCTGGCCAACTCCGGCCCACGAGTTCCAATCCGGCCCGCGAGATCTTTAGAATAATAAATAAATATTTTCAAAAAGAAAAATTTTAAATTAGGTTAGAACCCAACATAAAGAAAAAGGGGAGATTTACTGTTTAATTTTCGATATAATTCGTCTAGTTTAAATTAAGAAATAAATGTAGTACTTAGTTAATTGTGTTTTATTATTGTTTTTTATTTTTCAGAAAAAATTATACGTAACAAAAATGTGTCAATTAACAACTACTGCCCGCTTACGAAACGTAAATCTTATTCCGGCTCCTACAAAAGGTTGGCCACCCCTGGTCTATATGACAGTTCTATCTCTGCTGTAAAGTTTGAGGTTTGATTTAGATTCTTAAAACTTATGAAACTTTTATTAGTAGTTTTATTATGCAAATGATTGTTGACTAATACTCATGTTACACTTATTTCGATTTTAAATTATGTTTTCATTTGTATCATGAGCATTTTAAAATTAAAATATTTGAATTCATTGTGACACTTCCCAATGCCGCCATTTTCAGCACTAAATTTGTAGTTCGAAACTTGAATGTAGAGGTCGCGCACATTTTTGAAATGGTCTATTAGACAATATGAATGAATGCTATTTGCTGCTCACGTATAGGTGGTTCCGGGTGACGTTTTTTAAATAAGATGCCTACATGTGGAGGACGTAATAACTTCGCAGATTTGGTATCAAGCTTGATGTGTAGTTCGAAAATATACGGTTTTGTTTGATTTTAAATTGGCTTTATAGTTCCTGAAATCCATTATATTATAAAATAATTAATATTTAGAATGTCTCAAAAACTTACTTTTATGCTTAATTTCCGTGTATTTAAAGGTTTTCCACGGTTTACGACTTTAAGTTGCACATCAGCTTGTTTAATTTTATAGTTAATGTCAGTAACACACAGATTGTATTTTTTAAATGACAGATTGAAGTTTGAATTTGACAGTATAAACAAAATGCGTTTTGTTTACTACCTATTACTAGATGTAAAAATACAAAACAATGTAGTTTTAGTTTTCCAGGCAGTTGTGGCGGCGCTGCTGCTAACCAACTGAAAATGAACACGAGTTTTACCCCCGTGTTTGACAGTACTATAGGTACTATATAAATAATTTTCACACAAACAAAATGAAACGGTTTGTCAACCAACAATTCATCATGGTAACCATAGTAATAATTAAAGAGAAGAGAGCGCATCGACTTATCTGGCCTGTTGATTGGTTAGCAACTGAATGGAAATAATTTTGATTAAATATGATTGGTTTTTAGGTAAGATGGAAATAATATTTCCGTCGCCTCTCTATATATCGTGGGCAATTGTTCCTTTTGGCAGATGGTGTGTCAAATGGAAATGAACAATTTTCTGTGATGGTCGCCTAAAAATAATTGTATGATTGCTCAGCTGAGAGGTAGTGAGTATAACTTGACTTTGCTTCTTATCACTTCCGTAGTCATACCTGGTCCACAGCCAGCCACAGCACACGCGGCCAATTAGACGTGAAGGACTGCATCACGTCGAAGATGCCTTTGAGCGACTGGTGGTGCATGGCCACGCCCTCGTGGGGGATGTTGTAAGGCGGTTAACATCACCTGGGAAGAGCAAAATAAATAGCACGATGATTACAAGTTACTGATCAAAGAACTGCTCAAGTTTTCGTTTTACTTAAGTCATTTGTATCACAAGGTTGGAAACTGCTATTTTGAGAGTGCGAGTTTATTTTGATACGAGCACTCGCAAAATAGTTTCCAACCGAGGGATACACAAGATTTTTCGCGCCAACATTTATGTAGATTTAATTTATTACTCATTTTCTTAATGACAGGGAATTTTTTTATGTTGCTAACTTCACAATATTTGAATGTCAAATATGTCTATTTTCCAATATCATAACCAAAAATATCTACATATTTTTATTTAGATTTTACACTGCAAATTCAATTATAATTACTTACAAATATGTTTAAAATCCATAAATATTATGTTTTCTTGTATTGCAAATACTCAATTGTAGATATATTGCCATAATATATTCAAGTCAATGTAATACTTTGACATTTCTAGCGTCAGAAGTTAGCTAAAATTAGTGAAGTGATGCCAACATATAACCATAAAAAGTTAGCAACTAGTTCGACAAAAACATGATTT
The DNA here is from genome assembly GCA_963942605.1 of Poecilus cupreus. Classification (NCBI taxonomy): domain Eukaryota; kingdom Metazoa; phylum Arthropoda; class Insecta; order Coleoptera; family Carabidae; genus Poecilus; species Poecilus cupreus. The sequence goes on from OZ012713.1 coordinate 38,761,762, forward strand.
CCGCTTTAGAGATATGTAATTGTGTCAATGTCGGACGGCGGCGCGAAAAATAAATATTTTCGTTCGTTTTACATACGAGTACATCAAGTTTGAACCTTTGATTTTGAGTTAAATGTTTTCCTTTATCATCTAAATAAATAACTGATGCAATACAAGCAACCAAAATAGTACTTCATCTTCAAAATGATCTGCAAACTTGTGACACACCATAATTTTAAATAATTCTGTTGTACATTTTTATTACAAAGCAAACTTGTAGAACGGCAATTTTGGTCATCGGTAGTTTTCGTAGCGAATACTTACAGCTTCTTTTTCGGTAATGGGGAATCGATCTCCTCGAAGATCTTGTAAAACTTGGTGATATAACAACTCTTTCTCGACGGGATCATCCAAATTCATGTACTGGTCCAAGAACAAATGTTTCTTGAATAAGAAGAAATGATGCTGTCTTCGTACAGTTTTCAAAGTTCCATTTGCACCATTCACCTATAAACAACAAATAAACATAACCACAAAATAATAAACTCTTGAGTTTGATCTATAAATCCTTTGCTAACACTAAAATAAAACTAACTCTAATAAAAACTTGCTAATATCTAAGATGTAGAAAACATTCCGAAATTTTGAGTTGTAAATCCTCAAACATATCAGATTATAATTTGTTCTTTAATAAATCCCATGCTTTATCAATCAACAAATAAATTTAATGGAACTTGCATTCGGTGTTGCCAACTATCGTACATCTGCCGGAACTGCGTTTCATAAAGTCGTAAAATAATGGATTGCTTTAAAACTGATTTCAGAGTTTTAATGATGATTTTGGCGTTTTTCAGTGCCGATTTTAAATATATTATTTTATTTGAAATCGTCATTAAAAGCTCAAAAATCGTCACTAAAGTAACCCAATATACGACAATGGGGTCATAAACCTTTTTTCGTTTTATTTTTTTTCTGTAAATTTGAGTAAAGTTATGAATATAGATACTAATTTTAATATTAAAAGGCATGTAGTTATAAAGATATGATTTTTTGAAATGGGCACCTTATTTCAAATTTTTCGCTCGTGACGTCAGCATGTTATACTACTACAAAACACGCTCTAGCGGAGAAAGAGGAACTACACCTACTGTCAAATTGACTGTTATCAGTCATTGTTATTTACTGAGAGGTTTTTACAAATGTAGTTTATTCACATTACCTGGGCAAATTAATATAATAAATATACTAAACATAAGTTTAATTTGAAAATCGTTGTTAACTGCAACATATGACTTGAGATGACAGATGTGATAATGAGACTACCGACATTACCGACAAGCGACAAGATATAATACAACAAAGCATTTTGTTTTAACACGTCCTAAACTCTTTGACTAAAAATGTTATAATTAACGAATATCTAATTTAATTTATCGGAGTATTCATTTTAATAATAAGTAATTATTGCAACACTGAAAAGCAAGTTTTTATTTGTTATCAACATCTCTTTCGCCTTGCCATGCTTTACATTCTATTACAGAATGACGTCAAGATTTTGCAACCGCGAAACTTCAAAAAAGGAAATTATGAATGAAAAGTTGAAAAATTATAAGAAATATTGAATAATGTGTGACTGAAATGATCTAAATTTTTATGATTTGTAAAAAAACACAACTTTTTTTTAAAAGTGTATGACCCCATTTTGAGCAACGCAGTGTTGGCAACCGTTAAATAATTATTGTACAATTAGGATCATTTTGGCAGATATATTGACGTACTATAGTAAATTTGGACGTAACATGAAACAAAATTTGCAAGAAGAATTAACTAATTAATTCCGATGACGAAATTGAGGACAAAACACATAATTTTGAGTGTTATTTACGATAACTTCACTTCTCGAGGTTGGCAACACTGACTGTCAGTTTCAATTGACAACTGACAGATGTATAAACTTAACCTATATTGTAATTTTTTTACAGTTTTTTCGAGTTTTAGATTTCAAATAAAACTTAATATGTACCTCGGCATTGAAGTCCTTTTTTATCACTCACATGGTTTATTCGTGATGAAAATTCAACTTCACTGCCTTGACACATAAATAACTATATTATTTTGTGCTTCATCAAGTAGTGCATTATGTATTTAATAGGTTTGTTCCAAGTGGTCATTTCTGACATGTTTGTGACAAATGTCAGTGCGCCTGCGAAAAATTTAAACAAGTTAACTTTAAAACATAAACTTCATTTCTTTTTTGTGGCGAAAAATGTATGAATTTCTTTATTTATATTTATATTTAAGGTTAGCTGTCAAAACAAAAAATGAGCATGCACATACGCTTCATTCCATTCACCGTTCCAGTCATCCAGTCTATGTTTCAAACTTAACTTGTCTACATTTTTCGCAGGCGCACTGACATTTGTCACAAACATGTTACAAACATGTCCGAATGACCACTTGGAACAAACCTAATAGCAAGTATTTGTTTTTGATAATTCCCTGGCACTAGTATTTGATTAAAAATAGCATTTATTTAATTAATTTTTATATACCCAAATGAAGGAAATTACGATTAGAATAACATTTATTAGATACAGAATTTTTTCTCTACAAAAAACCAGTATTTGAAAAATTCAAATTTAACATTGAAATCACTATGATAAAAACTATGTAAAGTTTTGAATCATTCTCAATCAATCCTTTGTTAACTGAACAAAAAACAAACAAAAAATGAGCATGCAAATAGAAGAAATTTGTTTCATTCGAACATCATGCACATAACCTATAAACAAAGTCCATGCACAAAAAAGTAACCAATCAATGATTACGTGTTTTATTTTAGTGTTAATTCGGAGTAGACCACTTGCACCCATAAAATACTACATTGGCAACACAAACCGTATCTACCTGGTTGGCCATGCGGTACCGCTCCCATTTGCTCATGACATCGGCCACCTTCTCCTCAGCCATGACGTGCCCAGCACCTCGTAGATAGCGTAGCCGAGCGCGTGGCTGATGGATGGAACTCTACTGAAATGGACACGGGGCGGCGATTGATGGTGCAGATGATTTCTTCGCGAGATGGAGGCCATTGGCGACGGCGGGTACCTTGCGTTTTCTACAGACACTGGAAGAAAATGAGCGTGGTACAATAAACCAAATTATAATTCAACAACTTGTACGACACGAGATGTCCCACTTAGTGGGGTAGCACGCACCCAGAAACACAGTCAACCAACAATCAAACATTCCTATCCTGACACACCACTTTCGCCTCGTCCACATTCATACATCATTCGTTCACGCAACTAACCATCAATCAGACCCAACCAGTTATTCCTCGGACGCCCACACAATATATTAGTTTCACCAACCTTTCATTCGACATTCGCTCAACATGTCCAAACCACCTCAACTGACTCACTCCCACTTTCTTAACAACATTCTTCTCAATCTTACATTCACCGTACACCAATGTATTCCCGTACACGATCACGTCTCGTATACCCACACACTCCTCTCAAATATCTCATTTCTACAGCAGTTATACGTCGTTCATGCTTCTTCATCCACACCCAACATTCAGTAGGCACTAACACACCATTATACACACTCAAATACATTCACGTTTCGAGCAAATGTACCCAGAGCACCCAATACCTTGCACCCTGCAGACACTCGCCTTTCAATCTCCCGGTCGATACGTCCATCCCTCGAGAACATACTACCCTGATATACAAATTCATTCCCTTGTTCCAGTCTCACACCATTCACTGAAACTTTACAATCAGTCACCAAATCATTCTTTTCAAACACCAACACTTTACATTTATCGACATTCAATAGCAGATTTAAACCTTTCTCTACTTCATTTATACTCCCAATCATTCTTCTCAATTGCTCCTCAGTTTCACCCAACACAACAACATCATCCGCAGAAGCTAACGCAGGCGCTACACGTCCACCAGTACGTACACCATCCGTTCCATTCAATGCCTTTCGTAACAACACATCCAGATACAAATGAAACAACCACGGAGACATTCCACAAGCCTGTTTCACATACGAAACCAATCACTCCATCTACCATCAACTCTCACTTCGTACAACGCTCGAATCGCTCCCAACACATTACCATCCCACATAGTCGCTCAAAGAACACTGTTATACGCTTTCTTTAAATCGAGAAAGCCACAGAACACCTGTTTGTTCTGATCAAGTGACTCCTCAACAATCATTCGAAGAGAAAACAATTGATCTACACAACGATTATCTAAAGAGTTTATGTAACGAGTGACATTATATTTATTCTGCGACCTCAAATGAAAAGAAGATTCGTAAAAAATGTTGAATGCCATTTTGTAAACTTACTTACATATTTCCCCTCTTCGGTAACAGAATCACTAGCGCACCGTTTGAGATGCGCAATGAGGTACTTGCGATAACAGAGCGCGCCAGCGACCAGTGGCGTAGATTCACCCGGGAGTTAGGATCCGGGTGATCTGTTGTCAGTTGCATGTATAATTCACATAGTAATGTTTCCTTTCGCGTACAACGTTCCATTATACTCTGGATGAGATTGACGTGTTCGTCTTCTGCTCTTCTCACTGTATCACCTGGAATGGGGGTTACTGAATTGGATACAAATACAGAAACATGCATTCAATTAATAAACGATCAAATAAGTTATTTATGCAATGGGGACATTTAAAAAGACAACATTTGGCTCATTCTATGAACATTCCAATATAGAAAATAACAAATTAAAAATTTAATACTTTTTATTCCTAAATTTGATAAACTCTCATTAATCATAAAAAATTATTTTCCTATTTCACGTTCACAAAGTCGATTTTGTGACACTGTTTTTCTCAAAAACAATGCCACACAAAATTGAATTTTGTATAACTGTTTTTGGGGAACTTATTATTTGTAAAATTGTCAGTCTGTCAAACTTGAAGCTGTCATTGCTCACGTAAAATAATTGTTATTACTTTTTTATTGATAATTTAACTCCAAAATAAAGTCAGTTATAAAGAAAAATAGTATTTTACTTTACAAGTGGGCAAAGTAAGGAATTACCCATGAGAGAAATTTAACCGAGTGGGTAATTCCACTTTGTCCACGTGTGAAGTATAACGTTTTATCCAACATCTCTTAATTAAAGAAATATTATTTGACAGTGACATAAGCTTTAAACTTAATAAATTAAAATGTCAATCGAAGTAGTTACCATGGTGTTGTGTGTTATTATTATTATAAATAAAAAAATACTCACTAGTGACTTTCTTCAAAATGATACCCACTGGTGGGTAATCTGTTACATTCCTTGTTAAAAATCGCCATTGTTATAGAGCATTTTTTGAGAGGTGTTGGATAAACAATTTTATCACTGTCAAATATTATTTCTTTAATAAATGTTGCCTATATTAAGAGGTATAAGTGGTATAGGGTAAAGGTAACATGTTGCTGTCTAAAAAGGAGAAGCCAGCTGACGAAATGTAGTTTGAAATTTGCTCACTAGAGTGACATTGCTGTTATTGGTCGTGAATAAATGACGTAGCTCTGATATACATCAAAGAAGATTATACCTCGCAAACTAAACATTTGTTAGACATTAACTACAGAAAACATGCGTATGTTGTTACCGTTTTGTCCAAGCCCCGCAGAGGTCTGCATGACCTGCTCCTCGACCCCTGGGAGTTTGGTCATGCTCAGAAGGCGAGGGGAACCCCTTGTACGTCTCGCCATGGTCAGATAGGTCTTGTGGCTTCCGCAGCGCGTCGCTGTCGACTAGTGTTCTTCGGCAGTTCACTAGATTGTGGTAGAGACGCACGCGGTCCTCGTTCGTTATACCTGAAGAATTAATTAATTAATTCAAGTTTGTAAGCAAAAATATCTAATGTACTCAGTGAATATAGTAAAACCGGAACGATGACTTGTAGGCTTTTATGAAAGCGAAAAACGAGCCTCAGACAGATAGATGTTGGTTTAACAGTTGTTTGTAGACCAGTATCTATGGCTGGTACCATGAGCTCTGTTTTTGGGTGTTTTGACAGTTAACCATAAATTAACTTGTTTACATTTTTCGCAGGCGCAGTGAAATTGTCACAAACTTGTCAGAAATGACCACTTGGATCAAACCTGTAACTTCTGGGAACTCACTCACCTTGACAACACTATGTACAGCTTGAGCATAGAGCAAATTAACCTCAACCGGATCCTGGCTAAGCTCTCGATTGAAGATAAATCTATTCTCCCCGCTGCTGAGGGTGGCACTAGGTCCACGGCGACCGATGGTAGGAAACGATGAGCCCGTGGTACCCAGCTTGCTCTGTTTCTGTTCCCAAGCGACGATGATGTCGTACGAGTTCCTCGGCGTCGGGTCGACTCTGGTCTAGCGTGCGGAGACGCAACCGCTCGGCTAGTTTGCGAGCTGCATCACCGGCTGTGTCTGTTGGGTCCAGGAAGAAGAAACGGCACACGATTGTGCCGAGACGTCGCATTGCCTGAATCACATGATTTCATTTCATTTATAATTAACCTGACACTTTCAGCAACATCAATTATTATATTGTTGGGGAAAATAATGGGGCCATACACTTAAAAAAAAAAGTTGTTTTTTACAAATTATAAAAATTTAGATCATCTCAGTCACATATTCAATATTTCATATAATTTTTCAACTTTTCATTCATAATTTCCTTTCTGAAGTTTCGCGGTTGCAAAATCGTGACGTCATCTTGTAATAGAATGTACAGCATGACAAGGCAAAAGAGGTGTTGATAACAAATAAAAACTTGCTTTTCAGGGTTGTAATAATTACTTATTATTATTAAAATGAACACTCTGATAAATTAAATTAGGTATTCGTTAATTATAACGTTTTTAGACAAAGAGTTTAGGACGTGTTAAAATAAATTTTTCAGTTGGTGTAGTTCCTCGCTCTGTGTTTCGTAGAATTACAAGATGACGTAGGTGCCGACGTCACAAGCGAAAAATTTTAAATGGGATGCCAATTTTAAAAAATCGTATTAAAATTAGTATCTATATTTATAATTTTACTAAAACTTACAGAAAAAAAAGGTTTATGACCCCATTCTGGCAATATAAAAAATGTATTCTATCTACAACTAAAGATAATTGACATCAAATATGACAATGAATGCATGAGCAATATAGGTTTGCATGCGTCTGCCCTCACCAGATTACATTCCCCTTGCCATTAATATAAGCTTATGCTCTCTTCTCTATCGTCTTTCCTCCAAGTATCATACAGTATTATATTATTAGTAAGTTGGTCACACTTGCCCAAGCTATTCCACACATCTGTGCGAAATATACAATTTTCATGCATTGTTTATTGTGGAGAAAGTGTAATTTTCAGTAGTGATAGTATGAAAATTCAACTTGACGACTCAAAATGAACTCGATAAAAGCATGTTGCTAAGCTAGTAGTGAACAAAATATGAGTTATCATGGTGTAAGTTTTAACAGTACTAACTTTTTTGATTAACTGTCACTCACCGCAACTTCAACTGAGGACGGCGGAAACTCCCTGCAGGTCACAAACACCACTGCACGTACTGCTTCAGAGACAGAGCAGCAGCCAGATGCGCTCGCTCCACTCTACGTTGCTCCTCGCGTTCGATGCCGCAGCCGATGATGCTCTGGATCACTGAGGGTTCGCGGTCGGAGTTTAGTTCGCCGCGGGTGTATTTGCAGAGATCCTGGAATTTAAATGAAATCAATATAACGGGTGTCTACTTTTTCTAAAAGTATCAATTTTAGAACAAAAGTGTAATACAACTATAATAACACTGTTTAATGAAACAGGAAGTGTTATTCCTCTTTATAAGAAATGCAGAGTAATAAACGAAAATGATGAAGAACAGAATAAACGATCATAAACTAAATGTAGTATTTTGAGCGACAAAGAATCCAAGTAATAGTGTACGTTAAATTGCTACTGAAATAAATGTACATAAATGTTGATAGTATTAATAAAATTACATATTACTATAGCTAAATATGAAGTTGTATGTTGTTGTATAAAATGGTGATTGTATCACCTGAAATATAATAATATTGGAACGTCAACTGACGCTGAAAATGCGAGCCGAGAGAAACAGTCAATCGTTTGGGAACCTGTCTTTGTTTTACAGTCCGCTTAGAAAGTTGATTTTTACAAAAAAAAAAAATAATTAAAATTCAATGATTTTAAAATAAAATGTTTATATAAAAATCAAATAATCAATTTATACAAATAAGTTCAACTGATTACGATGTATGTGAATTTAATGGAACTTTCAAATAATTGAACAATATACTGTTAGATATTATTTAACATTTTTGTATAAGACTACGCATACATGTTTTAACATAGCAACCGCTCAACAAACTCATAGCAACCGTTCTATAAACAAATGTTAGACAAAGAAGGGTGACCCTATGACATCTATCTATTGCAGGTTTTTCGCTTTCATAAAAACCTAGAAATTAGTGTTGCAATATTATTATATTCCAGTGCCGGCGACACAGAAAGTAAAATATGAAAAATAGTAATATTGTAATTCAATAATTTGACAGTTCAAAATGAAACAAATAAGCAAAAAAAAAAATTATGGCAACTAAAAATGTGACACTGAGCATTTTTAAAATGATTTATATTTCTATTTTCATAATAATAAAATAACCTTTATTTGACAGTTAAGGTGAACCATACGGGCTGAAGATAGCGCAAGATGAACATGACTTTTTTGAAACAATATATCATTATTATAATAAATGAAACATATAATGTTTTATACCTACGTTTGTAGATAAAAGTCCAAAGTTTTGTAATAAATTTTAAAATGCCAATTTTGTTTGCATATTATACATGAACATAATTTTCAAAGTAGTCAAATATATGTCACACATTCCCATGAACGACGACAGTAATGCAAATAATGTGTATATTTATAAATATGATCGTCTATAACATACTAAAATTATTTTACATTTGAATTTACAGTTTTTGAGAAACAAATAAAAATATACCAAAAAGTGTGTTTTTTGGTATATTCTTATTTGTTTCTCAAAAACTGTAAATTCAAATGTAAAATAATTTTAGTATGTTATAGACGATTATATTTATAAATATACGAATTATTTTCATTACTGTCGTCGTTCATGGGAATTAGAAATTCAGTATCAAAATTCTGAATTTTTGACCAACTAGACTTCAACGAATATTTTTTTATAGTTGAATGTTTCAGTTATCCTTTTCATCCACATATATAAATACTAGAATGTTCAAAGACTTCACAGTAATAATTGTTTTGTTTTTCGATAAGAATAATTGTAAGAAATAATTTATTGAAATTTGAATTTGCAAAACAAAATTCATGGGAGTGAACGAACCCAACGAAAATATGTTCTTCATCTGACATTGCAATGTACAAGTCACTGTAAAAAATCCATGATATTTTGACGAATGGAGGTTGTTGGACCATAAAGAACATGAAAATAAATAAAGAATACAGAATTTGCTGTTTTTTTAAAAAATAAAGGATTCGTTCTTTCGACGTGTATGTTTGACCTTAAACGTCATTTTGTTTCAATACCATGACTATTTACAATAAAGAAATAATTCTTAAATAACTTAAAAATGTGATTTCTGACTTGGATGCAAAATTTATCTACATTTATATGAAACACTTTTGTGTAAAATAACTGGCCACTTTTACACAGGAAAAACTTATAAATCAACTGATGTAATTAGTTCGAGAAATAAGACATATTTAAAATAAACTCACCCTGAACACAGAGCAGGCGACATTGACATCCGGATTGTTGAAGTAGTTCTGTGCAACTCAACAATGTCATGGAATGTGTCTTCCATCGCCTTCTCCTGCTCTTTGGTCTCGTTGAATTCTTGTAGCTTCTTCTCCACACGGAACTTGCGTCGTTGTTCACGTTCGGGGTCGTCTTCGCGATTATTTCATTTCTCATGGATGAATTTAAAAACGTGTGTGTCGCAGTCGGTAGGATTCGAACCTACGCTCCCAGAGGGAATCTGATTTCTAGTCAGTAACAGTACTTGGTGACCGAGACTTGGGTGATAGGCGTGGGAGACACAACTAGGTTCATCTCGCGGTAGCACAGACTCATAGATTGGCTCTTGAGAGCCACTGACGCAAATGATGTTATTACCTTTTTGGTCTAATATTTTAATGTACACTTTTTTTGAACCATGTATTTATTAAATATATCACAATAAACCATCCATGTAAAAACGGCAACAGCATTTATTTTTAGTGCAGTGATGGAAATACGAACTTAAATACATATAGAACTTATGTATTGTTACGGTAAGAGTTGTAACATATCAGATACAAAGATATATGTCTAAACGTATATAAAATACAGTATTATATTTATGGATGTTGCATAAATGATACAATGCGCGGTGTAGAGTTAAAGGCAATTTTTTACACTTCATTCCAGCATTATGTTAAATAATAATTAATTTAAATTACATATAATTCACGAATGGGAAATGAATGGACCTGATAACAGCGATAGTATTTTATATATTATGTGTCTATTTTGAGTGACGTTTCATTATGAATAATTTTAATTTTCCTGAAATTGAATAAGTGGCGGGAGAAGTGCAGTTCACGTCACTATCTTCTCTCTCACTTTCTCCCACCCATTTGAATCAAATCAGCAATAGTGGGAGAAAGCGAGAAAGAAGATAGTGACGTGAACCGCACCACAAGAAAGCTGTACTATAATTATATTTCTATATTGCTTCTACTTATTTTTATATTTTCTGACAAATATTTTTGACAGGTTTTATTTCGGTTTCGTAATTAACTGGGGACAATTTGTTCAATGATATTTTGGGTAAACCTGTCGAACTACTTTACCTCCGATTTTGATGAAACTTTGTCAAAAAATTCCTACTAACATATATGGGAAAAATAATAACAGACGCGGATGACTTTGAATAAAAAAACAACTTTTGCAATACCTGTTCTGTAAGTTACCCATTAATAACAAAATTTAAACACAGTAAGTGGAACTTTTATTGCACAACTGGTTTTCATGGTTACATCATTTACTTACCGACCACGGTGGATGGTAAGTGAAACTTACCGTTCATGGTGGATGGTAAGTAAATATATATCATTCAAATTTTATTTTTAACCTCAATCTGACAGCTGTTAATTTTGATACCTATTTTTCCTTTTCTTATATTTACGCAGGTATTGCAAAAAATATCTTACTAACCTCGAACTGTAAGTGATTTTTTAGGCTTCGAATGTTTAGGAAATCTCGACCCTACGGGTCTCGACATCCCAAACTACATTCTCGACCTGAAAACTATCACTTACAGTTCACGGTACGTAATATACTATTAATGGGTTACTTTATTTATTCAACTTGGAAGGTGAAAGCGAGTTATTTTCAGATACGTTCCATTAAAAATGAGTACTGGGATTCGAGTTCGTCTTAGGCTTAGGGTTTCTTTGTGAAAAGTGCGGGCGAAATGACAAACTATTAATTTCAAATGTTTTACAGTGAACTAATAATGAGATTATGTATCACCGTATGTAACACTAAAATATTCTGTTTTACAACTAAAAATTTAATCCGGATTAACATTAGGTTTAATTAACACAGAATTTAGAATTTTTTTATAATCTACCAGCGGTGGAATTTGAAATTTTATACTTTCGGGATTAAAGGTGACACTTCAGTCCTCGAAAAGGAAGAACAAAGTATGTTATTTATTCCCGGAAACGCAAAAAACTTGTTTCTCACCTCCACATCCAAGGCTTCAACAAGCTCGTCATTAATCATCAATAATCTGATTGCGCGATGCCGGTTCAACATCCGATAGAAACGCAAACAAATTATCCAGGTCCACCGCTTCAGACGCAGGTTCCGTTGCCAGACGCGGATTCAACTGCTCGTATTCGTTTCTCTCCCTCTGCTTTCTCTCTTTTCCTCATCTCTTCTTCCACGCGGCGCATTTCTCGAAGCGCTGCTGCTACTTCTCGAGCAAACACTCCTCGAAGATGTGCTTGTATCACAATGACTGCTCGACGTTTCCGGAGGAACTCGATTCGGAGTTGCCATCCTCTGTAAGCGTGTTGTATTCTTTGGTAGTTCTTCCTATAAGTTTTTTGGATTAGTATAGCTCGTGAGGTTAAATTTTACTTCGAGCGTCTTCAAGAGGTTCGTAAATCTTTGAGAGATGTCATGGGCTTCTAGTATGTGTTTACAAGCTAGCTGAACATCCGGTGGTAATTTATTTTTGGTTAAGCAGTGATACCGAGCAGTAAAGTCCTGGAAGGGCATGTGGATGATGTCCAAGACGAGGGTGTCGTTGTAGTTTCTTGGCGTTGGGTTTGATGCAAGGGTTGCTGGATTGTAGTGCCTCCTACGTTGCCTACGGTTGCTACTTTCGCGCTTAACAAATCCTGCAAGAAATAATTATTTCTTTAGCTAGGCACTAAAATGCCAGATTTACAGCAGAGGCTGCCGTTTCATTGACGAGGCGAAACGAGATGAACAAATTTTTTTTTGCCGATTTAAAATTAATATTAATTTAGTGTTTATTTTATATACATATTTTGAAGGTTATCGCTGTCAAATTATTTTGCCATGTACCTGTTCAACAGTTGCTATGAGTTTGTTGACGGTTACTATGCGTTTGTCACCCACAAAAACATCAAATTATACTATGCCATTGTCTTTGAGTCCAGTTTACATGTTCTCTAGCCCATTTTAGTCTATTTTTTTTTGTAATTTAGGTAATAAAGGATTTTCTTTTGCCTATTGAAAAAAATCAAATCAGCTGTTAACTATTTTTAGTTCAAAAAATCAATAAATATAACCTTATAGAACTTGTATCCTATTTTTCGAATAGTTCGCTTCGTTGTGGCCATCGAAACTTCTTTTGCTATACTTTCCCTCCATAGCGTAGTTATTTCTTTAGTATTCGACAGCCGGTTTGTTTTTATAATTCTACGTAAAGACCGTTTATCTGCTTACGTAATTGTAGATGGCCTGCCGGTTTTGGTTTGTTGTTCGACTTCACCGGTTCTTTTATACAAATTAATAATATCTTGCACTGTAGAACGCGGAAATGAATGCGAAACAGATATACGACGTGTCGAAATGCCTTTTTTATGGGCATTAATGATGGATAAGCGCAAATCTTTACTTAAAGATTTACCACGCGGCATTTTACTTAAATATTAACGTACAAACACAGTGTATTATTATTATTGTGTCTCACAGCACGTATACAACTAATATTGACAAATATTTGTCGATTTGTTCAGTATGTGTATTGTTTTAACAGTAGCGCATTAATTCCCGGGCGATGTAACGCAATATTAAATATCGGCCGAACTATTATGAGCTGTCCGTTCACTAATGTTTTTGTTATATTAATTTAGTTCATTATGTTATTCGGATGAAATATTCAGCTTTCGTAAGGTTAAAGTATATATTTTAATACAGTCGAAACAATTTTGTCGAAATGTCTCATCATTTGTGTAAGTTTTATGATTTGTTTAGGCCTCTGCTTGAAAATGTAACCCGACCGAACTATTATGAGCCTGGGCTCGTACTAAGTTTATTGTCAATTTGAATTCACAGTTTCTGAGTAACAAATATAAATGTACCAAAAAACACACTTTTTGGTATATTTTTATTTGTTTCTCAAAAACTGTAAATTCAAATTGAAAATAAACTTAGTATGTTATAGATGATCATATTTATAAATATACACATTATTTGCATTACTGTAGTCGTTCATGGGAATGTGTGACATATATTTTACTACTTTGAAAATTATGTTCATGTATAATTTGCAAACAAAACTAGCTTTTTAAAATTTATTTCAAAACTTTACTTTTATCTACAAACGTAGATATAAAACATTAGATGTTTCATTTATTATATTATTGATATATTGTTTCAGAAAAGTCATAAGTTGCAACTAACGATTTCCAAGTTAAACGTGTGTTTATTATATTTGTTATTTTATTTTCCCGGTTACTATGTTTGTAAAAACCTCTCAGCAAATAACAATGACAGATGACAGTCAATCTGACAGCAGGTGTAGTTCCTCGCTCTCCGCTAGAGCGTGTTTTGTAGAAATACAAGATGACGTAGGTGCTGACGTCACAAGCGAAACATTTGAAATGGGATGCCAATTTGTAGGGGTGGTTGAGGCAGGGGGAGAGGTATGGGGGCGCGATTTCCAGTTTGGGCTGAGTTGAAGTTTGTTGGATAAGTTTGCGGGTGGCTTTACCGCACTGTACATAAAAAATATTTTAATGTTTCTTCTTTTGGATAATTATACAGAGTTGCATTTAAGGTACGAATGCATTTGGTTTTTAAAGTGTGTTAAATGTCCTTAAAAATAAGCTATCTCATCAAGTTCCAGAGATACGGCCCTGGAAAGTTGTTCATATAATCAAATATAAAAATCATTGCTTACATAAATCCCAATTAAATAATGCAACCGATTTAAACAATTAAAGTTTAATTAAAGCTTATTTTACTCGAAAATGTCTTTCAAAAATATAGAACAGTTAATTTTCAACCATATTTTCGAGAATTGTGTCAATTCACATTTTAATTATTAAAAAAATAATTGCCAAAGCAAAATTAATAAAAATACAGATATTGGGTTTTTAAAGAGTGCGGAATCAAAAAATGTTGACAAAATTCAGCTAGCTTTTCTAGTTCCAGAGATATGGATCAAATAGTTTCACCAGTCTGCGTCATTTCACATTTTAATTAATAAAAAATTAATTGCTGTAGCAAAAGTAATAAAAATACAGTTATTTGGTTTCTAAAGTGTTTGGAATCCAAAAATGTCAACAGAATTAAGATATCTTGTCTAGTTCCAGAGATACAGTCCCGGAAAGTTTAAATATTTTTTTAATTAACAAAAAATTAACTAACCAATAAATTTTATTAAAATTTTGGATATTTGGTAGTTAAAATACACCGAGTCCAAAAATATCCTCAGATTTATGTTATCTTGTTTAGTTTTAGAGATACTACTCTGGAAAGTTCTTCAAATAAAATATTTTCTCTAATTTACCTCATTTTATATTTTAATTAATAAAAAATTAATTAACCGACCAATTTAATTAAAACTATATTTATTTAATTTTTAAAGAGTGAGGAATCCAAAAATATTCTCAAAATTGAGCTATCTCGTCTAGTTACAAAGATACAACCCGTAAAATTTATGTAAATACTCGTAAAACATCTCACCTGATGTTTTCCAACTAAATTCGGAACCGGCTGTCGAATGCTCCTCATATTCAACTTCGCCACATCATGTGTAAAGGGTTTAACAACCCTTTGTGCCCCTCTTCTGGAATAACAGTAATGACAGTGTTGTTTTTCAACGGTAGAGGGGCGTTGCCGCTGTGTCAAGAATTGTTGTTGGAGTTGAGGATTCTTTCGAGCCTCCGTCGCCCTTTTCGGGGGCTTCGCCCCCCTGACCTTGAAAGCGGTTTTAATCGTGACGATTTTGCACCGGGACTTTTTGTCCGGCTTTCAGAACAATGCTTGCTCCATCTGTAGAGTTAGTTGGAATTACGACATCCAACGAGAGGGTCGCCTCTGCGCGGTCACCCCCTGCCGTTGCCAAACCCCTGCAGGAATCCTGAACCGACGGCTGAACGGATGGCTCGGACCTGGAGGCCTTGGCCTGAACCTGCAGGTCAGTTTCAGAGAGTTAGACACGAAATGAAACATATTTGATCTATTGAAAAAAATAATTTAAGTTTGAAGCCCTATAACTTAAAAAATATAGTAACTAGACAGATGAGACCCAGGCCACTCGATCCAGCGCAGTTTCAAAACCAAATATCCATATTTGTACTTAGGTTTGTTCAGTGGTACCAGCACAACAAAATAATTACTGACATTCCGGTTGAACCATAGTTCCGGTTGAGTACAACAGTAGTTGTAATTGTTGTGTTGGTATCACGGGACAAACCTAAGTACAAATAAAGATATTTGATGTTGAAACTACGCTGAATCGAATGGTGTGAGCCCCATTCATCCAGCTAGTATAGATTCAAACTTATAGGGCCCCAAATTTGCACAAACTTTCTAATGGCAATTTTTTTGATAAATATTTGTTCAACAGTAACTATTTTATTTTGTTGGTATCACCGGACGTAACTAAATAAAAACATGGATATTTACTCTATAAACTGCGCAGAATCAAATGGTCTAGTTTTCAGATCCGTATTTTATCTAGTTCCAGAAATACATTCATTAAGTACAATAAAAAATAAACATACCACTATTATAATTGGCGAGCCTCTATTCCGCCTGCGAGAGCTTCCTCTCTTTCCGGTCAATCAAGAGGGACTCATGTTTAAATGGGTCTTTGTTCAATCCCCCCCAACACAATTTCGTAACATCTTTCACCGAAAGATGCGCATCAAGATTTCATTCATCCACAACCCGATCAGCCATACCTAAAATTGATTTAAAGCTTATTTATAACCGGCTTTAAAATTTAAAAACTCTCATACCTTGTTTGTCGTATCTTTTCTTCTTCTTTTCTAGACAGTTATCCATTACGTTTCTATACACAAAACATAGTTTTTTCTGTTCGTATCTGAAAATCATCAAATTGATCAGGAACATAAAAGAACTCAATTTTAAATGTTCATAAAATAAAAACTAGACAAGCTATAAAAAATCTGATTAGACCTTGAGATTACACGCACATTAATTAGTAATTAATCATAAACTCATTGATCTATTCACGAATTACACATTAACTTGATTATTTTATAAAGAACCACTTTATCAATCAGCAACTTCAACAACTCATGAAACAAAATCTAGCCAAGCTATTGAAAATCTGACTCTAATTAGTAATTAACTATAAACTTATTAACACATTCAAAAGAAGCATTTTATTACACATAACTGGAGTTAAATTTGAATCCTACGGTTAGTTTTTGTGTTTAATACACAACACATTGGAGTAACACACAGTGAAAGCCAAGAAAAACATTTCATTTAAAAGTTATTTCATCAACAAATTAATGTATATTTCAGGAATTATTAATATCATACATAAAATAAGTACGTTGTACCTTTTTGATGCAAAATTTACTGGAAATCATCTAATTAATGTAACTATGCCTCAGAAACTTAGGCTTCTGTAAACTACCACTTCCGATTGATGTTCTTCCAAAATCTAATCAGCTAGCTTCATTTAATAAAACATCGTCTCATCAAGAAATCATCGTGTAAATAGTGCGATAGTAAGCTAGACGTTGACCTACTAACATACAAAGGAAAATCGATAATGTTAAAAAGAGAAAGAGAATCGGCAGCTTACAAGTACGACAAAGAAGGAATGTGTTGCAACTTTACGTTTATTTTGCTCTATGTTTAATAAGGTTAGTTTGGTGAACAGATTTAATTTTAAGATTATAATGTTTTCTTCTCTTTAGTAGGTTTGGAAACATTGCTTAAAAGACGTGTGAGAGATGTTTTCTTCAAGTTATAAAGTAGAAATAATCATATATTACATTATTTACAAAAATCGCAAATGCAAATCTAATAAATATCAAGTTAACCTAACTTGTAAACGTGAATTGGAATGTGACATTTTTATAAGTGCACAGACAGGTATTGTACGATGTATTTATTTGCATATAATTCTTCCAAAATATATTTTATTTTTGTCATATGTGACTTTGATTTTTATTGCCTTGAATAAATATATTTAAAATATGTATAAATAAAACATGTGGTGGCATCTAACGGTTGTGGCCGCAATTATAATTACTATGGCAAACACTTTACCTTTTTTTACCTTTGAGTTGATCTCTGTTGTTTTAAATTGTTTATGATTTCGATGAAGCCTTTAAAATAATTATTGAATATTTAATGGAATATAAGCTTTACAAATATATTTGAGCAATTGCCAACTCATACACAGTGTTGCCAACGTAGGGATTTTTGACAACAATAAGGAATTAGGGAATTTTACAAGTTAGTATGATATTTAACTAAAAATAATTTGTGTCGAAAATTATTTAAATTGATATTTAAAATAATTCTAATATCCTTTTAATTACGCTTTATAAATGAACATTGTGCTGCTATCTGTTGTCACGTTGTGTTGCATGTAATTATTTTTCAATACATTTATTATTTAATTACTTTATATCAATGTCGCCATTAATTTACCCTGTGTTTGACATATATACTTATTATATAAGTTAGTAGTTATGTGAGCGGAGAACGTTTGTTATGGTAAAATAACGCAACACTGAAATTTTATTCATATTGAAAATCTAGGGAATTCCAGGGATATTTGGGCGATGGTTTAGGGATTATTTGACTGACTCGGTTGGCACCACTGCTCATACATAACCTTAATTTAAGTTTTCACGAATATCAACAAATACTTGGATGTGAAAAAATGTCAGTCAGAAGGAAAAATATTAATTGCAAAAAGACTATTTCGACGTGACAATAATTCTTCAATTCCTAGTAATGCAGTAAGTATTACTTTCAATGTGACGTTTCATTTTTGTATGAATTTATTTTATTTCAGTGAAGCCAAACTGTTCAGAACAGAAAGAACAAAAAACCAAATATCCAAACTGTACATCATCTCAAGAACAATGTTAGTTCAACTACAAAGAATTTGGCTGAACGTCGACTGCAAAACTTACGACATTCGGAAGGTCTTCCCGGACTTGCTTCTGCATCAAATAGGTACAAATTAATCCCTTTGTCTCTTGAAACAATTCTGAAATAAATATTTGAATGAAAGCAGCCCAAACGTACGATCGAAATCAGAAGCTTGTACTTCTGAAAAAGTTCCCGACAAAGCGGAAATTGAAATTGACCTGGGCGAGGAAATGGGTTGAACTGTTTGAAAGTTGAGGTTATGTGGTTGTATTTGTTAGTCCCAGATGGAATCCGTGACTCGCTGAACTAGAAGACGTTGTTGAGGTTTGCTGGTTCGATGCCAGGTGATGACATTATTAAATCGTTGAAAGCTACGCGATGAGATCTGTTACTAACTAGGCTGAAAACCAGCAACGAATGCTACACAGAAACTACAAGAGATTCGACAGGAAATCGATCAAACTAAACCGGAAGTGGAACAAGTGACAAGAATTGAAACCAAGTTGAAGCATTGAATAGGTAAGTAAGTAACATGTAATAATAGTGGAACGCTCGTTGACACAGAAGAGTGCTCGTTCCACTACACTATGTGTCAGTGGTTACGAGAGAGACAGCCACATTTCTTTGCTCTCTCATCCCTCCATCTAACCTCTATTTCGCGGTTCATTCTGTCTCTATTCGTTGCCGTGTTTCATTATCTGTCTGTCTGTCATTCTGTGGTTCGTCATTGTCTCCGCGTCGTACATCAGTATCGGTGTCTGTCTGTCTGTCTGTCTGGAGTTACGGTTTCTCAAAAACTACTAAACTGAACATTGTGATATTTTGTTTACATCAATTGTATCCCCTCTGGAACAGCTGATTAGCTTTTGGTGATAATCCAATAACCGGAAGTGCTAGTTTACTTGAAGCCCTATTTTAAAATTATTTTAAAATATCTCAGTAAATTATCATTTAATGAAAATGTTGTTATTAGAATAATGTTTAAAATATTATTATCTATAATTAATGTTTGCAACATTTTCCTCTCACTGTCGCCATTTACGAGTTACAACACGTTATGCCTATGTCACATCTGTGTGATTCTGTGCGATGTTCGATGAAACCGAGCGGCGTGCAATAAAAAACCGTTCAGGAGGTGTCACACTGGTATAACAAAGTCATACGAAAATGTTCCCTTCTTTAGATTAGTCTCTATATGCGTCACTTGTTTTGACATATAGATAACCTATATTTTAATGGAAATAACAATTAAACGTGTTTGTAATGATTTATAGTTATTGTAATTTGGCCCAAGTAAAGCACTTCTTTACGTATATAATAATTATTGGGCATTAAAATGAGTTGAAGCAGTAGAAATTCAGAAGAAATATATATTTTAATATCAGGCTGTGCATATTATATACACAATAAAATTTGAACGAAACATAAAAACAAAGATCAATAAGGTCTAAGAACTTATTAAGGAAATAAATGAAATTATAGAGCTAGAATTTTATTGTACACGAATTCAGATTACACGATAAAGAAGCGTATAATTTTTTTAAGATGATATTTATTTTAATTAGTTGCTTAACATCGTGTCTTCCGTGACCAGTTGATTTACCCCATTTTTTGACATCTACTAAACAACAAAACAAAATTTAATATATCATATTTCAGTTAATAAAATAAACAACTTACGTTCAGAATGCTTAATGCTTTACAATTTCACATTCACGCCCCCTTTACACAAAAAATAACAAACAAAACATTACACACAAGAGTTAAAAAGATTGTTATTCTATAATTATCTATTATAAAAATGTAACAAAAAATTAACCCCAAAAATATATAAACAAACAATTAAATTGTACACTTAAAACACCACACTAAAAGAAAATTAACTAATTAATGTAAAACTATATTGACAAACTAAATAGAACACCCTTGTAGAATACTACGTAAAATAATATTATTAATATAAAAAAAATAAAAACGAAAACAAATGACAGAAACTGTAAAGGGGAGTGAATATAGATGCAACAAAATTCATCGTAGTGAAACCAGAAGCGAACGGTTTATCGTACTTTGTATTTTTCATCTAGCACCGCCTGGTTTCATCGTACATCGTACAGAATCATATAGATGTGACACCGGCATTAGTTAGTGGTGGTCCGTGTTCGATAAGAAATCAATGGCGGGCGGGTGGTGCTGTGCTGCCCATTTGTTGTTGTTCCATCTGGCGGTGCGCGTACAAACTAAACGCAAGTGATTTCCTGAACAAAATGTGTAAACATGTATTGAAACCGGAAGTGGAAGTTTGAGCGAATGTCGAAGGAAACGAATATGAGCGGGTGAGATTGATTCATCTATGAACACGTTGCTGGAATCACACATTCAAATCATCGTCTGCATTCTAATACTCACTTCAAATAATTCCAAACAAATTAACCGTAAGTAAATAAAGCACTAATAAGTGAAATAATATTTTTGACAGATAAGTTGAACAGTGGTTTAACACAATGGTAAACCAATAATCTAGTGCCAAAAGTACTGCCAACGTCTGAAGAATGTTTCCAATTCTTGTTACTTTTCTTCCTAAAATTACAGTTCAGTTTTGTTATTTACACAATATTTAATAAATATTCCACTCATTTGTGAGTGTAGAAGAAGATTATTGATTTTGATGTGTGATTAATTAAATTAAAAACAATGACACTTCATAGTTCACACTTTTGCCACTGATATCGCGACAGTAGTTGAATTTTTTCTCTGATTAGTTTGACGGAAGTAAAGTGTAATTTAAAAAGAAATTCAATGCGGAATTATTAAAAATGCAGTGTTAATGTGTTTTGCTGAGTACAGAAGTGTGCGCGGGTGAAAAATGTGTATTTGAAACATCAAAATGAACCATTCAAGTTTCATCAGCAAGATACATGTCTCTAGCGGCATTTTGAGATAAATAGACGGATACAAAATATCAGTAATCTTTAATAAGCGATGAAAATAATCTGTGAAAAGTTGATAGAACATTGAGATAGAAATAGATTGTTTATATATTGCTGTTCGCCTACTTTTCATTTTAAATATGTTTTACCGTTAAAAGTCAAGTAGTAGGTCAAGGTTTTCTTATGTTTTAGTTTTTATTTTTAATTGTTAAGAGTTTACTTGTTTTACGTCGTTATGTATTTTTGTTATTCAAATTGCAAAATTTTCCAAATAAACATCGTTTCGTTTCAATTCTATTTGATTGTGTAAATAGATGTGAATTTCACGCTGGTGACCGCGCAGCTTATGATCTGCAAATCGACGTGTCTTGTGCCAAGCGAGGGACCCGCGATGCGCCCCGTTCCACCTGCAGCGCCCCCGACAGAGAGTTCGGCGTGTACCTAGTTTCCGATGGTAGAACAAGTAAGTGCACAGTATTCCTAGATTGCAGAGCATTTAACTGGCAGGTTCATGAAGGGGATTAGGGTTAACTTTATTCTTTCATCATCTATAACTTTGTTTCTAAATTAATTGTATTATCAAAATGTGTCAAAGTTTATTCAAACCAATCTTGATTACAACCTTAGTTAATAGTTTTTAGTTGGAAATATATAATTTAGAAGGTGATCATTTTTTGTATATTTCAGAAAATGTCGGATGGCGATAGTCCGGCCCACCGGGAACTGATCGGAGAGCTTTGTAGCAGCGAGCCACTGGCTGCAACACTCGAGACTGCCTTGGCGGGAGCTGATCGGAGAACCTTGTAGCAGCGAGCCATTGGCTTCACCACTAGAGACTGCCTTGGCGGGAGCTGATCGGCGGACTGTGCCTCTAGCAGAGCGGACAGCTGTGAGTGCAACTAGTGTTGGTGTGTATCTGTACAATTAGAAGAGACAGGAAGTGCAATCTTGACCACTGGCTTGGTTCACAAGTTGTGTAATCTTGGTTGTTTCGCTCGGTTTGTTCGACTGCTGATGACAGCCTCGTTGTATTGAATTGTAATTCCATTCACGGTGGATTGGAATCGGGTGCAGAGTTGGCACTTCCTGGTTTCCATCTTGGATGGTGCGTTGCTTTTGGTAAACTGGCAAAGTCTAGGGAAATGTAGGAATCGCTGAAATGATGTCTGTGTGTGTGGATAGCTGGATGATAGTTTACTAGACACCCGAAACAATAAATTCCATTTTTACACACGAGAGGAAAGCGCTTGTTTTCCTCTCGATAAAACACAGGAACACAGAATGCACTTGTATAATCATTAATTATTCTCTTGTTTTGTATTTTTACATTTCATGGCTGACTATGTTATTATTGTACATGTTTATCGTTCAATTAGTGTTTTACTCTCAGCTCAAAACATACAAATGTGGAAACATCTTATTTTTGCTTTGACGTCCAGCCCTATTTACAATGATGATACTGGCTAATTGATAAGAGTCAAAAGCCAAGTCTGAGTAAAATAAATGGCCCCCTAATAATGTTGTCCCCGCCGTGCAATGACGCCGCGCTCTTCCTCGAGCTGGAAGATCGGTTTCCGTTTGCACAGAATTCTTACTAAATCCTATCGTCACCAACACAGAGCTTGGTGGCCTAGGTGCTCTTGTTTCATTCAATTATTTTTAATTAACTTACACTTTTAATCCGTTTGGACCCCCCTCTCTTTATAAAAAGGGGGGTCCATATAAGTGTGTCGGGAAATACAAGTTGGCGAAGTATCATTAGTTATTGTTCCACGATCTGTACTTGCGACCACGGTTTGAGACCCCCGTGCAGATCTGCCGGGGGTCTCTTCTGGGGTGTGTGGTCTTTTTCTTTTTCTTTCTAATCTGTAATAAAAAATATATCATTAAATTCAATAATATTCCATATACACACACATACACACACACCGTGAAGTTGTACTTTCTGCGTAGTCGATCCAGAATCTAAACGGAAACAAATTGTTAGTTTGTTATCTTAAGATAATTCAATTATTTTTAATTAACTTACACTTTCATCAGTCTGTACCCCCCTCTCAATAAAAAAAGGGGAGTCTATAATAGTGTGACGGGATACACATGTCGGGGAAATATCAACAGTCATTGTTCCTCGACTTGTCGATTCTACCATCGCCTGAGACCACCGGTTTACAGGCGCCGGGGGCTCCTCTATTTCTGGATCTAATTTTTTTGGAAGAAATTACTAAAATGTAGTAATTATACATAATATGTATTTAAATATTTACCAATTTGAAACTAATTACTAAATCCTATCGCCATCAACACCGAGCTTGATGGTCTAGGTGCTCTACTATTCACATGTCATTCAATACATACATGTGACAATTCAATCGTTTCCGTTTGCGAAGCCAAATCGGCTACCGTTTGTGTCGAAATACTTTTAATGCATGAGAAAATAAAATACAATGTGCAAGAATAAATAATTAAATACTAACCTTGCGAATAAATAAACTTACTCTTTAAAATACACGTAAATACAAAACATAACCTAAAAACCTTCAAAATGTTATTTTCAACAATCATCAGTTGTTTTTTATTTCTAATCCTGCCGTGTTTGTGAAAACTAATCAGCACACAGACATCATCGCGAAACTAGTAAAAGCGTATTCTAGGGACCCTAAAACGTGCTCACTGAAAACTCACTAGCATTTTGTAAGCAATGGCAATCATTTCCTAGTGACACTTCCCGTGACAACGCGTTTCTTGCGAGTCGCCGGTTTACCAATGAGTTTTTGTAATAGTTTAAGATGTACAAACCTTTCAAGGGTTTTCTTGTATTTATTTATTTTTGTTTAAATATGTTTCATGTAAACTTAATAAATTATGTACGACTGTAAAAATAATAAAACCTACCTTTCAATTCAAACATGTTTATTTCATTGTCTTATTTTCGCTAATAAAAACGACTTGAAAATAACATAACCTAGAAGCCAAAATGTCTATCACCAATACTACCGCATAACATTAATTCAAAATGTAAACAGACATCAGAACATCACGCTAAATTCATTGGTTCAGTTCTCCAGCGCCAATTTCCACTCATTTTGTAACAATTCATTAAAAAACTATTCAAATTATTGATAAAAAATCACTACATTTCACTGGCTGTTTGACACTTTCAAATTGTATGTCTCATACATCAAAATGGTTGTACAAACTTTAATAATCACTTCTGTGCACATAAATATGTCCATAAGTTAATAATTATTGAGTAATTCATTAAAATAAATAAGTAAATTTATGTTAGACAGTGACAGATCATTTTGGCGCCATCTCTGTAAGTATCCATGAACTACGATGCTCAATCGATCGTCCGTTACATTTATTAATTTATAATTAAAATTTGTATTGATTACTAAATGAATTATTTGTTAATATAGTATAATATTAGTATTATATTGTATAAATATACAGGTAAATAAAGATGACATAATTTTTTGACAGGCAAGACTAACTCAGTGGTAGATATTTCGGGACAAAAATACTGCCAACTTATACAATAAAATTACCATTAACACAATTTATTTTCTTTACTTATATCATTTTATTTATTTCCTTTAATTACTCGATAATAACAATTAATTCACGTATTAACGACAATAAAAATAATTGTTATATTAAAATAAGAGTAAGTGACAGTTCGTAGTTTACGCGTTTAGACGCAGATGTCACTAGCGGTAAATATCAACTGTCACTAGTCCATTTCCTGCTGTCAAAGTTTTATTTCGTGAATAATTCAATAAAAATGAAATAAACAACTTTTACAATGATTAAATTATCAAGTTTGATTGTTAAATTGAGTGTGTGTAGTGAGAGATTGTGTATAAACAGCAACAGATGGTTCTTGCTACAATCTAGTGCGAATTAATGTGGCCCGCAACATTGGACTCGAGCAGACAGTTCCTGGGAATGGATTGGATGAGGTATGGTACAATGTGATTATGTAGTTCAGAATTTCAAATCAAACTCATTCACATATGTGAATGTTTATCGTAATTTCATTCAAGACAACAAAGTTTTTATGTTTAGCTTCACGAGTATTCGCAATTCCGTGATATCTTGAACGATTTAAGATATTTTGCCTTTAGAAATGTAATCCATGTACGTATGAAATACAAATATTTTAATTTTATATTTAGAAAGTAGGTAATGAATTATTTCTTCGTACAGAGCAGTGTTTTAAGCTCGGTTTTAGCGCTGTTCAATGTTCTGAAACTATTTTATAAAAAAGTACTTCAAATAAAAGTGGTGGATAATGTATTTCTCTCTAACTTCTATTTGAAGTATTTTTTTATAAAATAATTTTAGAACATTGTCCAGCGCTAAAACCGAGCCCAAAACGCCCAAAAACAGAGCTCGTGGTACCAGCCAATGTTTCCTTGCGTCTGTAAATCGTATTGGTACATTTACATATTTTATTTTCACAATAATCCATTTTTATTATCACTCGTTCGATTATGTCGACTAGAAATATACTGAAAATACTTATTTTTGAAGTAACAAAGTAATGATTGTTGAATGACAGTTCACTTATACTCACTAATTTTAATTGATTATTGATTATTGAAAATACATTTATTTCACTGTATTCTACACTATTTATTTATTATGTACTGGTGTTTCATTCCAATTTGTATCGAAATTTCTTTAATAAATAAATAAAATACTCGATTTTACTTAATTATTGACAGCTTTGCTTTCAGGTTGTTTAAAAAAAAACTATTTAATTAAAAATGTGCTATTTCTCTATTTATACAGGGTGTTAATACTAAGTCGTTACACCCGAAAATGGTAGATAGAACTCATTAAAACAAACAACTTTTTTTAGTTCAAATTTTTTATTTGGAGCCCCATTTCATAGTTATTGGCGTTCTCTTGTTTTTCGAAAAATCGCCATAACTCCCTTATTTTAAAGAATAATTAAAAAATACAAAAACTTTAAGCATTTGCTTTTGGTTCTCTAAAACACTTGTATTAAGAATTATTTTCTATTTCATCAAATAACAAAATGGCGACCAATCAAAAATTTCTAAACAAGATATTTTGAAAACCACCCCATCGATTTTTAAAAATAAAACATTTTTAAAATCCTTATACTTTCTATTACAATATTTGTCTGAAACATTTTTTTCCATCTGGCCAACAAAAGTTTTTATTGAAATTGAATTGCAAGATAAATTTTAACAAACTGCAACAATCATTTAAAACAAAGTAGGCTTGCTGCCATTAAACAAGAAAAACAAGAAACAAACAAGAAAAATAAAACAATAAACAATGAATCAACAAGGGTGGGACTAAATATTATTTTCAAAGTGGCCACCATTCGCAGCAACGCAAGCCCGGCAGCGTGCTTTGATGTTGGTGGAGACCTTCGCAAGGACTGCCTGCTTCTCTTTTATATCTTCTGCTGCAGCCACGATTCTAGCCACTAGTTCTAACTCTGTGTTCACCGGTGTCTCGTAAACAGAGGTCTTCATCTGACCCCAAAAAAAGAAATCTAGTGGAGTTAGGTCGGGGCTCCGGGCTGGCCACGCAACTGGAACTCTCCTCCCAATCCACTTATTCGGGTATTTTCTATTTAACAATGCGGTGACTTCTCGCGTTGTGTGAGCCGGTGCCCCATCATGCTGAAACCAAAGTCTCCGCCTTATGTTTAGTGGCAAGTCTTCAAGTAGTTCCGGCAGCACATTAACCAAGAAAATAAAATAATTTTCCCCATTCAAACGGTTTGGGAGAACGTAGGGTCCAATAACGTACTCCCCTATAATTCCAGCCCATATATTTACCGCAAAACGTTGTTGATGTGCGCGAATAAATGGTGCTTGGGGATTCTCGTCAGCCCACAAATGATTATTTTTAGAATTAAATACCCCGTCCCATGTGAAGCAAGCTTCGTCGGTAAACAAAACAAATTTTTCAAAATGCCTTCTCAGATTACAATGTCGAAGGAGCCAACGACAGAACAATAGTTTTGGCTGGAAGTCGTCAGGTCCCAAAGCTTGAACTTTTTGCCTAGAGTACGGGTAAAGGCCCTGCTCATTCAGAACTTGCCAAACACTGACATGATTCACATTTAATCTGTTCCCTATTATTCTTGTGCTCGTCGATGGCTCATCTTCAATAATGTTAAGTACAGCCTCTTCAAATCTAGGGGTTCGACGTACCCTGTTGGCGTTTCCACCAGTTGGTGGCCACTTTGAAAATAATATTTAGTCCCACCCTTGTTGATTCATTGTTTATTGTTTTATTTTTCTTGTTTGTTTCTTGTTTTTCTTGTTTAATGGCAGCAAGCCTACTTTGTTTTAAATGATTGTTGCAGTTTGTTAAAATTTATCTTGCAATTCAATTTCAATAAAAACTTTTGTTGGCCAGATAGAAAAAAATGTTTCAGACAAATATTGTAATAGAAAGTTTATGGATTTTAAAAATGTTTTATTTTCAAAAATCGATGGGGTGGTTTTCAAAATATCTTGTTTAGAAATTTTTGATTGGTCGCCATTTTGTTATTTGATGAAATAGAAAATAAATGTAAATACAAGTGTTTTAGAGAACCGAAAGCAAATGCTTAAAGTTTTTGTATTTTTTAAATATTCCTTAAAATAAGGGAGTTATGACGATTTTTCGAAAAACAAGAGAACGCCAATAACTATGAAATGGGGCTCCAAATAAAAAATTTGAGCAAAAAAAAGTTGTTTGTTTTAATGAGTTCTATCTACCATTTTCGGGTGTAACGACTTAGTATTAACACCCTGTATAGTTAAAAGAAAGGCCAACTAATGTTTTACATACCTCAAAATTACTATATTTATTGTATAAATTTATTAAAAGTCATATTAAAAATATTTAAAAATTGAATTAAAAATATTGACATCAGCGCCGCCAAAACCCTGGAATTAACCAAAATAAGGTGTATCCAGAAAATCGTGATCGTGCCGTCACAAACATTAAAATTTAATAAAAACAATAATATTAATTAACTTATTGTTGATAATTAGACGTTTTATATTATTTTATTGGTAGAATTTTCAACAGTGAACTAATTAATATTATTGTTTTTATTCAATTTAAATGTGTGTGACGTCACGATCTCGATTTTATGGATGCATATTATTTTCGTTAGTTCCAGCGTTTTGGCGGCGCTGATGTCAATATTTTTAATTCAAATTTTAAATGTGATTTTTAATGTATTTATACAATAAATGCAGTAATGTCGAAGTACGTAAAACAGTATTTGGCCTTTTTTAATTATATAAATAGAGAAATATTTATTAAAGAAATGTCGATACAATAGTGTAGAATACAGTGATATAATAGTTATTTTTGTACTCATACATTGAAATTTGTTATTTCGCGTTGCCTAAGCAACGTCCGAAATGTCAGATTTCCCAGGTCTCCACCAGATAGACAACCCGGAAATTTCGACGAAAACATTCCTATTTCTAAAGCGTTTATTAATAAATTATATTTATTATAAAATAATATAGTATTTCAAACATTTCTTTACATAATATTAATATAAACAATGATGAAATAAGAATGAAATTGAATTTAAAAGTAACAAATTTAGTGCATTTGGTTACCAAGGTTGGCAATAAAATCTGCCCGGTATGACAGCTGTAAAATACATAACCTACAAATATAATGTTAGTTAGGGGTAAATAGCTCCGTGGTAATGTGTCGGACTGTGGATCGTGAGATCCTCAGTTCGAATCCCACTGCCGACAGTTACAAATTTAAATTTACCCCTGTGGTTCCCCCTCCACTAACAACTTTGGGGGCTATGACTTGACGGCTGGTAACCGCATTTCATACGCAAAAATATATCACCTACCGAGATCTGCGTAAGCAGAGTGCCACGCCCTTAATGGGTAAAAGGCGTGATGATATATTTATTTTATTTATATTACCTCAATATAAATAAGAAATATATAGTTATTTGTATCACAAGGTTGAAAACTGCTATTTTGAGAGTGCGAGTTTATTTTGATAGGACTCGCCTACGGCTCGTCCTGCAAATACGAGCACTCGCAAAATAGTTTCCAACCGAGGGAAACACAAGATTTTTCACGCCAACATTTATGTAAATTTAATAAATAAATTTAATTTATTACTCATTTTCTTAATGACAGGGAATTTTTTTATCTTGCTAACTTCACAATATTTGAATGTCAATTATATTTATTTTCCAATATCATAACCAAAAATATCTACATATTTTTATTTGGATTTTACACTTCAAATTCAATTATAATTACTTACAAATATGTTTAAAATCCATAAATATTCTGTTTTCTTGTATTGCAAATACGCAATTGTAGATATATTGCCATAATATTTTTAAGTCAATGTAATACTTTGACATTTCTAGCGTCAGAAGTTAGCTAAAATTAGTGAAGTGGTGCCAACATATAATCATAAAAAGTTAGCAATTTTTGTCGAACTAGTACTACAAAAACATGATTTCCGACCGCTTAAGAGATATGTAATTGTATCAATGTCGGACGGCGGCGCGAAAATAAATTTACAAGTGAATACAGTAAATATTATAAATATTTTAATTTTTTCTAATATATTAGACAAATTAATTTGTGTGTTTATATTTGTAGTGCAACTTTGACAATTATCAAAATAACTACTTGAAGAACTTCATTTCTTTGTATAGACATAGACTGTTATTAGTTTTATACTTTTCGTACAAGAAATATTGTACAAACCTCTTGCGTAAACTCGGTTCTTTCTGTTAAATAAAATAATGATGTTTAACATGCAGTTGTCAAAAAATATTTTGACATGCTTTTCATTATTATTTTTTGACAACTAATAACATTTTAAAGATTACTTTGTATTTTATATTGATGCTTTACTCCTGAGGATAACTTGTCTGTAGATCAGTAAATTGTTACATTATCTGGAACTACACAATATGGCCCAATTATTTAAACGAGGATTGTGGTAATAATTTGAAAAATGTTTATAATATCTGTACAAATAAGAAAATTTAATACAAGTTCATTTACCATTGACAACAAATACATGTTAAGAAAGTACTACTCAAATTCAGATTTCACGAAATATTACTAAAAATTGGCATATACTTTTATTTTATTTCTATATAACATAAACCCTAAGAAACTCAATGCTGTAGAGCGCATCGTCATTTCTCTTAAATTTATAGAGCTATGTCAATTATCAATGTTTTTTGAAATGCTACTTTGAGTGGCTGCAACTCAAAATCTATTAAAGATATTGAAAAATAGACTCAGTTCTGTTCGTTTCATGCATTTTATTACAAATTAGCAAATTTTGAAAATTTTGATATTTTTCGATTTTTGTCCCAAATTTCGATAGACGACGATAACTCGATAAATATAAAAGATACAGTCTCGCAGACTAGACCACTCGATTCAGCTCGTCAAAATACATAAGTGTGTAAAATTTCATTTAAATTGTTTTACGCGTTACAGAGGTAGAGCAAAAAATGTGAAAATGACGTTTTTGGCAAAAAAAACCCTGACATTTGGCCTGAAACAGGTCATTTTCAGACTTTTTGCTCTAAAATTTCAACTCACCATCCGAATGTTCTGAAATTTTTAGGGTCTATGTATTTCGATGAACTGAATCCAATGGTTTAGTCTGCAAGTTCGTATCTCGTTTATTATTCGAGATATTGCTGATAGAAATTTTGGAAAAAAAATCCAAAATTTTCAATTTAAAAAAAAATTGGTATTTTGCTATAATATGCACGATTAACACAAAACTGAAGAGTATTTTTCGATATCTTGCGTAATTTTTGAGTTGCAGTTCCTCAAAGTTGCCCTTCGAAAAACATCAAAAACCGCCATATCTCGAAAAATTTAAGAGATATGATGATGCGCTCTGCACCAGTGAGTTTTTTAAGGTTTATTTTATATAGAAATACAATAAAAGTATATGCCAATTTTTGTGATATTTCGTGAAGTACATCATATAAACTGTTTAAATGAGTAAGAAGAATGTTTTACGGAAATAAGGAATATAATAAATTTACAAGTGAAATCGGTAAATATTATAAAAATTTTAATTGTTTTCTAATATATTAGACAAATTAATTTGTGTTTATATTTATAGTTCAACTTTGACCAGTATCAAAAGAACTCCTTGAAGAACTTGATTTCTTTGTATAGATTGTTATTAGTTCTATACTTTTCGTACAAAAAATATTGTACAAACCTCTTGCGTGAACTCGATTCCCGGATTTGTTCACTCATCCGGGAACCAAGCGTTCCCGCATTTGGTATGTAAATAATTATTTCAATAATCAGTATAATAAAGAAGTTATTAGTGAGTATAAGTGAACTGTAGCACGGCGGGCTGAGACTGAAACTTAGGGTTGACAAATAAAACACAACACTTTAAAAATGATAAAAAATTATATTAATTTAAATGGTGAAATGATGAATTTAACAATTTTAGAAACAAATACAAATATTACAACGGCAACAACGTATGAATATGATCTTAGTTACAGTTACGAAAACATGTTTATTGCAAATTTTATTTGAAGTTCTACATTTTTTGTAGAGCACTACAGACGTCAGAAGACGTCTGCTCTGTTCAAAATCTAACAACTAACTCCCGTCTTGTGCTAGCCAAACTACCCATGTATCCCACATGTGGTGGAGAGGAAGGGAAAATCTTTCTCACAGAACTAGCACAAGAATTACCTAAAACTAAAACCTTAATCTAGGGTTGGACCAGGATCTGTAAATCTGTCAACCCCAGATGGCATTTCAAGCCGATATTTCAGAATATTTGCCGCGATAAACTCAAATGACTATTTCTGATAACTGAAAACTCTAACACACATGTGTGGTAATAAATTAAACTCAAGAACCCCTGTCAAAGCGATTTTCGATGCATTCATGTCCAAGCACAGTTTGAAACTTGATTCTTTAAAATCGCTTTGACTGTAAAAACAATAAATCGTATTCTGAATGTTCGCCTTGTTACAGAACTGTCATTCAACAATCAATATAAAAGAACAAGTAATATTTAATATTTTTTATTACAATAATACATTGGAAGTTATTAGACATTTGTAGAAACAAATCACTGCGCTCTTCCGCCTGGTCCGGCTTGCCAAGAATCTCTCGTGCGTCCTCGGGCCGTAGGGCCCCCCGGGCCTCTGCCCCGAGCCGCTGTAACACCTCCCGCAAAGCAGAGATCGGCGTGAACCTAGGCTCCAAGCCTAACAAGTCCACAGCATTCCTAGATTTTTTGCAGAGCATTTAATTGTCTACAATGTGGACAACCTTCAACAGTGGATTTACCCTTGGACGTCGGTAACGTGGTTCTCTTGAAGGAACCAACTCCTCCCTTGACCTGGAGAATCGGACGGATCCTGCAACTGCACCCGGGCAAACTCCGACTGGCGAGACAACCAGAGCAATAAAAACTATATGTGTGTTGCCCATTAACTAGTGTGCCCCCTTTGCAGTGAGTGCCCTCCAAGACAGAGAGTGTTCTCCGTATAGTGTATTGAAACATGTTCAATGGGGGCCGGGATGTTGGCGCGCTTCTGCACCTCATTTCCTACCCCCAACCCTCTACATTGTGGAGGGTAAGAAGGGAGTCTTGAATTGGAAGGTTGAACTCTAACATCTGTAACCGTCATTGTATAAATGTTTTTTTTTGTGTGTTGAATAAAAGTATCAACTGTTCATCACGTATTATATTGATGAGTTAGCTCATCTGGTCCTTCGAGTTCCTAGAAATACAAAACCATTCCTCGATCCTCAAGACGGATCGAATAGACATGCAATTGTCACACAAAGCCAATCTCGTGATAAATGTTTATTTTATGTTAAAAAATCAAATGCTGTTTGTAAAGACATTTAAAATTCTAGGTTTTATAAGAAATGTATTTTACAAAAGATTGACATGCCTTGCAATCATTTTGTTTTGATTATCATTTGAAAATTAGAATGTAAATCTATAAATGTTTAATAATAATTACTGTATTTCAATAAACAATTATTTACTTTTTTCAAGACATGGAATACAGCAAATATATGTTTAACATTTTATTCTATTTTTATTTTCGATTTCATTATTCAGGTCAAATCAATTAGGCTCAATTAGTATTTAATAAGATTGCATCGTCGCTTCAACAGGAATCATTAGTGGCCAGCTAAAATATAAATAAGCTGTTGTTACAGTAGACGGATGTTTTCTATCGTCTCATCTCTTTCTAACACAATGAAGGAATACAAGTGAACGTAGAGTGGAGTACCACAGCAGCGCGATACAAGTAGCTAATTGAAATTCCTTTACAATTTGTTCGTTCACTCGCCACTCGTTCGTCTCAGAGCAAAGTCGCGTCGCGTATTCTGTCTTCTTAGAAGGCCATCATATCTAATTCAGGCCGCGAAACTTGATCCGCTGGGTGGAGGGATCGCGAAAGGGGCGCAAAGCATCTCAGAGAATTGCCTCTACGTGGGGTTCAACCTAGATCTTCGAACAAAAAAATAAAAAGGCGAGTTTTGTCGAAATTCTCTGTAGATGTTGTCGGTCCGGGATGTGCCGGTGCACCGCGACGTGTGTGTTATCGTAGGGGTGTAAGGCTTCATACCATTGTTCAATAGGCGTAGAGTAGTCCTTTGTTCCCATTGCGAGGCTTCAAGAGGTGCGTGAGTCACGCCGTGATGAAAACTATTGTGCAATAGTATAGTCGCCAAGCCCCGTAATGCACCCGCGTAACTAGGCGTATTTCCTCCATGGGAGGGGCGTACACCGGCAAAGTGTAACGTTTTGCTAATTGACAACACGCTCCGGTTGTTGTCGTAGAGTCACTTGCGCCCTAGATTGTAAGTTAGCTACAGTTCGGAAAACTGTTAGGTAGGGCTAGACAGGCAAGAAATGAAACCATCATTGAAACCATCATTGAAGCCAACATTGAAGCTGGGGGTGTGCTGTGGGATGAATGGTGTGCTGTGGGATGAATGGTGTGCTGTGGAATGAATGGTGTGTGCTGAAAGAATGATGACCATAACTTGTTCTCTTGTACAATTTACTGCCTTTTATTTTGAGTTTATGTTTCAGATCATCAAACATCAACAAATATTGTATTTCCAAATCACAACATGTACGTTGTTTTCAGGTTCACAATTATTCTTTTGTCTAATACATTGTTTTTCTGTTTATAGGAACAGGTGGACAACATCAACAAATATTTTCTTCTAACTATGTATGTTTTTTTCAGGTTCACAGTTATTCATTTATCTAATACATTGTTTTTATGTTTATAGGGACTCGTGGACAACATCACCGGAGCCTTCATCATCTTACCCCGACCATCTGGGCTTTCGTCCGCGCCTAGCTTTAAGCAGGTCAATAGTACCCAGCTTTAGCTGTGGTAGTGCGTTTTAAAGCTCATTTTTTAATCATCGTCATCGGAGTCTTCATCATCAACATCAACATCTACACCTGGAGGGCTCAAAAACCCTCCGGCAACAGATTCATCAGGACCGACGCCCGCTGCCAGTAACTATGATGTAAGAAAATTAATTTTATTTGTAAAAAAATAATCACAATTTTCATTTCATGTTGTTGTTTATTTTTAAAGAAAAATATAATTTAAATTATATATTTATTTTGATTGTTACTAATTTAGTTTTGTGTGTTTCCAGATACAGTTGCAGCAGCGATGAAGCCGCACCCCTACTTCAGGTTTTGCGGGGAGTTTTCCTGGAGGGCTAAGGGAGGAATTTCCGGGGGTGAGGTCAGCCTACTCTCTCTCGTCAATGCAGGAAACTGATCCAGGCTTTACATTTTAAATTGAAATGTATATAAATTGAAATGTATATACAAACAAAAAAAAATGTATATATTTAAAACGCAATTATAAACAAAATTTAATAATTATATTTTTTTGATTTACTTAAATATCCTAAGTTTACAACACTTTTATAAATGTCAAGCATATGAATTGTTTCTCTTATTAGAAGTTCTAATATATTACATGCGTTAAAAAATAGTTAAGATAAAATGATTTAACCCCGCACATTGTAAGCGCCAAATGCCAGCGAGCGACGCGTCGGAGCCCTGGTGTTGTTGGCTAAACTTTTGCGGTGATTTTTTCTTCGTCTAATCGCAAAATGGTTCAAATAAAACCTGTTAAGAATTAAATAATAAACAATTAATATCAATATATCTTTACTGCAAAATGACTAGTATAGCCTTAAATTATGAAAATCGGTTTCAAATAAATTTCAGATATGTAGTTCTTGATGTCGTCTATAGGAATTTCGCAGATGGCGCCAGCTACCACGCTGAAAATTGAACCAAATAGTTATAATAAAGCAGGCTACACATTTGCCGATTTTTGCCAAGAAGTCACTTCCTTTGGCTATGTCTTTAAGTATTGTTGTTCTTCTATCGCTTATAAGTGGCGACACTTTTACCGCTAAATGTTTAAACACATCAAAATCTTTACGCGACTGTCAATTTACCGCAGTAGAAAAATATTGTCAAATATGTACCCGGCTTTAAATAAATCTATATATCAGAAATTCCATCGATCAATATTTTGGATTCTGCGCAGTTCTGTAAAATTTATTCATCAGTTCATAATATATAAATTTTAAATACATAATTTATAAGGGCTGTCCCTTTTAAATGGTTAGATATATCGCGGATCTGAAAACAACACCCCTAGATACAGCCCTGCTCTATCTGATCAGCGAGAGAAAACCCCCAAGAAGTTGAAAATAGGGTAGTATTTTACGGGTTGTTTGTTGTTTCAAATGCGAGTTACGCAAGAAATACTAACCCTAGGCTATTTTAAATCACAGATTCGGAATCTACAGACCCTAATGAAGGGTGTCGCTCGCTTATCTCAATTTTTTTTACCCCAAAATTTAATAGTAAAAACACCAAGACTATAGTCCAACTTTTTCTTGGAAAAACACCAAAAAAATCGAGTTAGCGGTGGATTCCTATAGATTCAGCCCTAAAAACTTCAATGGCTGTCTCGAAAATTGGCGCTCACCCTTAAATCTTATGTAATTAAATAAAGCAAAGTAAATACTGCTCTAATTTTTAACTACACATCCTATCGAAAAATGGTTGGTGAAATAGTGTTCAGCACATTCTAAAAGGGGTATACAATCATTTCCTGCCCTTTAAAGTTAATATTAAGGGTGATTTTTAAGGGAAACTATAGTGGAAACTTCAAAGCGTCATATCTCGAAAACGGTAAGAGATACCGCAAAAATAACGAAATTTCGCCGTCCCCTGTGATTTGACCCCTGAAAAACCGCTATTTTTCTACAACATTCAATGCTCAATTATATGCGTTAAAAACTAGTTCAGATGAAATGATTTGATCCCGCACATTGCAAGCGCCAAATGCCAGCGAGCGACGCGTCGGAGCCCTGGTGTTGTTGGCTGAACTTTTGCGGTGATTTTTTCTTCGTCTAATCGCAAAATGTTTCAAATAAAAGTTGCTAAGAATTAAATAATAAACAATTAATATCAATATATCTTTACTGTAAAATGACTAGAATAGCCAAAAATTATGAAAATCAGTTTCAAATAAATTTCCGATATGTAGTTCCTGATGTCGCCTAGAGGAATTTGGCAGATGGCGCCAGCTACCACGCTGAGAATTGAACAAATTAGTAAAACTAAGGCAGGCTACACACTTACTGTTTTTTCATTAATAAGTCACTTCCTTTGGCCAATCTTTAAGCGGCTGCACTTCTACCGCTAATAAGTAGCGACGCTTTTACCGCTCAATGTGTAGACACGTCAAAATCTTTACGCAGCGGTCAATTTACAGCAGTAGAAAAAAAACCGTCAAGTGGGTAGCCTGCCTTAGCCTTTGTTCTATTTATTGAAAAATCAATAATTTGGATTCGGCGCAATGAGTTTTAATTTGAAATATTAATCGATATGATTTAAAATCATTTATTTCACATCATTCATTTAAAAATTTTGAAATATACAATATATACAATATACAGTCACTTCTAGCCCTTTACAGTTAACTTGAAAGTAAATAAAACATTTTTATTTCTGTAACAATATCTTTATTATCTCAATGCATAAATACAAGTTATCATTTATTTATTATTATAACTTAAATAAAACACAAGAGTACAAGTATATAATTTTTATTATATTATTTATTTAAAATGAATACAAAGTTCAGATCTCCTGGATTGACATTGGAAGAAAGAGACTGAAACTCCTCTGGCATTCGCCTGACATCCTGGGGAAACTTCCGGAAAACCCAGGACAGAAGAGCAGCGTCGCCGCCCACTAAACAAACACAAATACATCAGTAAGTAAATCAATTCACTAATTAATTAATTTAATGAACTTACATTGGTGTTGGAAACGGCGAGCTATGTTGAAGAATTTCTTGAAGGCTGCATCTGCCAGCCGCAAACTCTTGGCTGAAACAACACAATAAATAAGAAACTGCAAATGAAAATGAAACAATGTATAATTACATGTGTGGAGTAGAAAGTAAACACGTAGAAATCCAGCGAAGACGACCAAGTTCCCTGTGTCATCTTCATTCCTATTTTAAGAAACAGAACAAAAACAATCCACAAAAAGAAAACAAACAGTAAACACCTACACTAAAAGGAAGAGAAAAAAGCACAAAGATATATAAATAAAGAGAAATTCAGGACGAGAAGTTCTGTCCCACGGCGGACGATTCATTTCCATCGGCGGTAGAATCTGCAACTTCATCCCTCGATGGTAGACACAGGAACATTGCCCATTTCCCACGGTGGCTGACTCTGCAATGATTCTAGAAAAATAAAAACAATAAATTAGAAATAAATAAACAACAGAAATGTTGAAAAAATAAAAATAAATCTTACTTCTAGTACTTCTATTTCTTGTCTTCATTATTCTTGATCTCTGTAAACAAATAAAAACAAACAAATTTAAAACATTGAAACAATTTAAATCTGCAAATAAAAACTTACGTATTAAAAATAGAAATCTGAAAGAGAAATGCTGTAAAGGAATACAAGTACATGGGTTAGTAGACTTAAGCCTAACTTAAATTAAAGCTGAAATAAAATGGATTAACTTAAAATTAGCTTAAAGGTACCCAAAACCATTAAAGCTAAATTAAAACTAAGATTCACACCACCCCACAGACATTCCAGTGCCTCTTTGACTCTAATAACAGCAACCGATGTGTTGTCTGTTTTCAAAAAAGAAACGTGGGTCGTCTAGCCGAACCCCGCATGGTCTCCTACTTCGCGATCCCGCAGGGGCCCGAGCTCATGTCACAGAATCACGTTAGCCGATCAACTACTTTCTCTGCCATCCGGAATTCACATTGAAAACCTAACCATTCACATAGAGCCTATCATATGTGTGGTTGAAAAGTTATCGTGAAGCCTCAGAATCCTGTTAAGGCGCATCGGATGCGATATTTGCCGAGAGCTGGTACCAGTCATGACTCTGGATCCACTCTAGATGATCGGACTGCTGTGAGCATGCCCCACGCGCCGCGTTAGCGCTAAACTAGTAATCGGAATAAATTGAATCGATGGTCTTCACGTGAAGACAGAGCGCTTTGCAAAAATCCCGTAAACGGTTCCCGGCTGATTCTACAACGGACACAGAGTATGACCTGCAGCGGTGCGTTCTCACCCACCCACCTACTGACTGTACTAAAGCACTCCAGCTCGTACTGCGTAGGCCGCACATACGAAATCATACTCCGCGAACGTTCACTGATTCTACACGTAGTTGCAACGGACACAACAGTATGACCTGCAGAGGTTTGTTCTCTCCACCCTATAGGAAGATGGAGAGACAACACTGACTGTACGAGCCACTCCAGGCATGCACTGCGTGAGCCAAACGTACGAAATCATACTCTTGTGTAGTGAGAGAAGCCCACTCGCGAACGATACATTTTGATTGTAAGACGAACGTGTGATCAGGCACCTATCACTTCAGTTCGCGAACGCGCCCAGCCTCCATCCAAAATGCCCGACTGCTAACCGATTTCACAAATTTAATCACCCACTTAATCACCCAACGGTCAAACTTGAATTTTACACTTGAATACAGTAATTGCATGCCATATCCAACTATAAAATTCACATTTAATGTACGCGAGGAGTTGAGTTTTCACAAAATCAAATAGCACAGAGCGACGCAGCTTCTACCTTCGCGAACAAAACTCAACTGAACGAAATCGAACATGGCAGATAGATACCTAAAACCATACCCCGCTCCCGCACAATCATTCAAAAGTCACGTAGGCCAGCGCAGATTCAATGCTTTCGATGCTAAATGGAATGCGACAAGTTTCGACCAACACTAGCCACGCGTTTCCTTGATCAAAACAATCTTCATTGCAATAAAAATACATTTTTACTTTGAAACATTACAAATAAAATATGTAACAATAATAATATTGTTTAATATTACCGATGCTTTCACAGG
This sequence comes from Poecilus cupreus, assembly GCA_963942605.1. Taxonomy (NCBI): domain Eukaryota; kingdom Metazoa; phylum Arthropoda; class Insecta; order Coleoptera; family Carabidae; genus Poecilus; species Poecilus cupreus. The sequence goes on from OZ012713.1 coordinate 38,801,880, forward strand.
AGAAGAAAATAAAAAAATAATTCACACAATGTAATATACATTCATGTCATCCGTATACAACTACTTATTTATTAACAAATTTCTTATTGAAAGTAGAAACTAGAAAGTCCATTTTACTAGTATTTGAATTTAAAAAACCATAAAAATGTCACGCCAATCATTCACAGAAATAACCAACATCTCCTCAGATTTCGACAATTAAATTTAGCCACGCTGTCAATGCTACACAAATACACCATTCGGATTTCAATATACTCCTTTTATATTTATAATAAAATGAAGCACATTAAAATCAGGTTGTTAATTTATTTTTAAAACTAAAATATGTACTATAAATCTTATAACTATATCTAATCGTTACTGATTATGACACTTTGCAAAACGTTTTTCATGTTCTAAAATGATTGGCAAACATTATTCTAATCTAAATGTACTCATTCAAAATTCATATTAATGGCTTATTTTTATTCATCAAATATGAGACTACATGGACAAAAATGATTTATAGATTCATGGAAATCTTTAGGACAGTAGGTGTATAAAGGAAAACATACAGAATAAGTAATAAACATCAAAGTCACTTACGACGTTGGTGGTTTCAAATGATGTTAGATTCCACAGTAAAGGCATCCAGAAGTTGAATTTCAACTTCTCTTCGGCCTGAAAGAGTATTGTGTGGTTTCAAATATCCACAGAATCAATTCAAACACAGAAACAACATACAAACGTAAAATGATTTCTTTCTGTTAATTTTAACGTAAAACTAAGGCATAAGTACTGTATTTCTGCTCATTTTTAGCCGGAATCTAAAATAAATAATGCAATAGTGCATCGTAATGAATGTGTCGCTTGATTGGCCCGTGAAACCTTTTGAAATGAAAGAAATAAACCCCTGGGGAGTTATTTCTGCACATAAAATACAAGTGTCAGTTATTTCTGTAATGTATTATTTATAGATGTATGAAAACCTATCAGAAACTTTAAAGTTTTGTGGTGTTTATATGAAGTCCATGTCTGTATCAGTTACTTGGATTTCCAGATCTTTCAAAATATAGCTCAAAACAATAAATTATAATAGCAACTTACCGACCAAAGGTGTCCAGAAAATCCGGTCGCACATCGTTAGTTTCTCTGTATCTTTCCGTTCTCTTGGTCCGGCTTCTGAAAATAATTTGAGGATATTCTTCCAGCGTCTGGAAGTCAGTCGGATCATCTTGTTTCCCTTTTTTTTACAGGTGTAGAGGAAACTTCAAACTCCGGTGGTAGTTTGTTTAGAGAAGTTCCATCCACTAGTTTTGATGGCGCACAAAGATTTCCTCCAACCTCTTGGAGTTTAGCCTACATATTTATATTTTAACTCAGTATTAATGTTTCATTCATGTCAATTTCTTTTCTGTCAAAAGTGAGCGCATGTAGCACTCTCACACGGCGATTGCTTGAACTAGATGTACCAGCGGCGTAGATTTCTTTTAAACTATCGTGGGCTATCAATTTTTAATTTATATTTTTTAGATAAAAACATAATTATAACTATTTTTGCCATGTAGTCCATGTAATTTTTAGTATGTTTGGCTTCTTTTTCTTACTATTTAATGAAGCATCATTAATATATCAATAAAAGTACATTTGTAATATACAAAACAACTTGAACGCCACTGGTACAGGTGCAAGTAATCTGATTGGTCGAATGTATGTAGGCGGTTACAATTACAATTTTAATGCCCAGTTGCACCACTCTCACTTAAACGTTAAGTGTTCCTTAAAATTCTAAGTAATCCTTAAATATAAAAATTTCGTTGCACCAGCCAAATTTCAGCACTTAAATTGACTTAAGGAATGCTTAAACTAAGTGTCCGATGTTGGCCACTTAACGTCTACTTAACAAAGGAACTGTCAAATATTTGTATTTGTCATTAGGAAGAATGTTAAATTATTATTATGATATTGATTACGACGATAACGAAATGCATGTTTTGGAAGATATTCGATATATAAATAATCCTCCGAGAATAATATAAGAACGGTATTTACCGCTTTTATATGAAATTAATTGGCGATAATTTCCCATACTTCTTCTTTCTTTTTATTTGTAATTGTATTTGCCGTTTTATTTTCTTTAATATTCTTATATTCTGGAACGGATTGTAACAGAAATAACTTCTCGTCCGTTGTGAAATTTGCGGATCTTTTCCTTTTCTTTTCATTTTTCGGTTACATTTTAATACTAGAATCGTATTTTTGTGATTGCTAATATCACTAAATAATATTATTTCAAATTTATTAACCTACTTCTTGACCCTTCTCGATAAATTAATGAATGACATGAACGTTTGACAGGTTTGAAATGTCACAAACAATAAACAAATTTTCTTGACAGTTTAAACTTACTAGATTCTAACATTAGAAAATGAAAATTTTGTTAACACTAGAATGCCCGGACAGGTCAAAATGAGCGTTTTTACAATTTAAAATGTTCTTAGTCACAGATATTCTGGACATTCTAATGTTAAGTTACCAAAGATTCTTCTTCGTTTTTGATATTCATTTTTAGATCTTTAGTTTTAGATATAGAATGTAGAACTAAGTAATGACTAACTAAGCAATGCTTAAATTCAACGTGTGCAACAAACTTAAAATATAAGGATTCCTTAGTTTTAAGCAATGCTTAGTAAAGTTTAGTTTTAAGGAAGGGCGGTGCAACTGGGCATAAATAATATTTAATGCGTAATTTATAATTTTTATACAACGAAATTATGCTTTGTAAGTCCATATTGTATGAAACATCAACGGCACAAGATACTATTATCAGTATTGAATTAGTTTATTAGCCAATAAGTATGATTTTATTAAAAATCACAAGAGTAAAGTACCTTTTTGCAGCCGCCGAAAATTTTCATACGTTACATGCAATTGTAGTACGTTATAATGAACTGGGATATGAATTATGAAGCTGATCGATCGTTTGAGTTAGCCAATAAAAATGATTTTATTAAAAATCACAAGAGTAAAGTACCTTTTTGCAGCCGCCGAAAATTTTCATACGTTACATGCAATTGTAGTACGTTATAATGAACTGGGATATGAATTATGAAGCTGATCGATCGTTTGAGTTAGCCAATAAAAATGATTTTATTAAAAATCACAAGAGTAAAGTACCTTTTGCAGCCGCCGAAAATTGTCTGAAACGAAATTAAAAATCGAAAACAGCGAACGCAAATGTTACATGGTGCAGGGAGGACGCAGCGCGGCAGGCAGAGGAATGTTAAAAACACGTAAATTTATCTTGCTCCAAATAACAATTATACGCGATTAAAAAACATGTATTATACATCAAAATGACCGCTGAACTCTCCTCTTTCTACCAGTATATAAATTGTATATGTTAATATGTCCGAAACGAAATTAAAAATCGAAAACAGCGAACGCAAATGTTACATGGTGCCAGGAGGACGCAGCGCGGCAGGCAGAGGAATGTTAAAAACACGTAAATTTATCTTGCTCCAAATAACAATTATACGCGATTAAAAAACATGTATTATACATCAAAATGACCGCTGAACTCTCCTCTTTCTACCAGTATATAAATTGTATATGTTAATATGTCTGAAACGAAATTAAAAATCGAAAACAGCGAACGCAAATGTTACATGGTACAAGGAGGACGCAGCGCGGCAGGCAGAGGAATGTTAAAAACACGTAAATTTATCTTGCTCCAAATAACAATTATACGCGATTAAAAAACATGTATTATACACCAAAATGACCGCTGAACTCTCCTCTTTCTACCAGTATATAAATTGTATATGTTAATATGTCTGAAACGAAATTAAAAATCGAAAACAGCGAGTGCAAATGTTACATGGTGCAAGGAGGACGCAGCGCGGCAGGCAGAGGAATGTTAAAAAAACGTAAATTTATCTTGCTCCAAATAACAATTATACGCGATTAAAAAACATGTATTATACATCAAAATGACCGCTGAACTCTCCTCTTTCTACCAGTATATAAAATGTATATGTTCATATGTCTGAAACGAAATTAAAAATCGAAAACAGCGAACGCAAATGTTACATGGTGCAGGGAGGACGCAGCGCAGCAGGCAGAGGAATGTTAAAAAAACGTAAATTTATCTTGCTCCAAATAACAATTATACGCGATTAAAAAACATGTATTATACATCAAAATGACCGCTGAACTCTCCTCTTTCTACCAGTATATAAATTGTATATGTTAATATGTCTGAAACGAAATTAAAAATCGAAAACAGCGAACGCAAATGTTACATGGTGCCAGGAGGACGCAGCGCGGCAGGCAGAGGAATGTTAAAAACACGTAAATTTATCTTGCTCCAAATAACAATTATACGCGATTAAAAAACATGTATTATACATCAAAATGACCGCTGAACTCTCCTCTTTCTACCAGTATATAAATTGTATATGTTAATATGTCTGAAACGAAATTAAAAATCGAAAACAGCGAACGCAAATGTTACATGGTGCAGGGAGGACGCAGCGCGGCAGGCAGAGGAATGTTAAAAACACGTAAATTTAACTTGCTCCAAATAACAATTATACGCGATTAAAAAACATGTATTATACATCAAAATGACCGCTGAACTCTCCTCTTTCTACCAGTATATAAATTGTATATGTTAATATGTCCGAAACGAAATTAAAAATCGAAAACAGCGAACGCAAATGTTACATGGTGCAAGGAGGACGCAGCGCGGCAGGCAGAGGAATGTTAAAAAAACGTAAATTTATCTTGCTCCAAATAACAATTATACGCGATTAAAAAACATGTATTATATATCAAAATGACCGCTGAACTCTCCTCTTTCTACCAGTATATAAATTGTATATGTTAATATGTCTGAAACGAAATTAAAAATCGAAAACAGCGAACGCAAATGTTACATGGTGCAAGGAGGATGCAGAGCAGCAGGCAGAGGAATGTTAAAAACACGTAAATTTATCTTGCTCCAAATAACAATTATACGCGATTAAGGAACATGTATTATACAGCAAAATGACCGCTGAACTCTCCTCTTTCTACCAGTATATAAATTGTATATGTTAATATGTCTGAAACGAAATTAAAAATCGAAAACAGCGAACGCAAATGTTACATGGTGCCAGGAGGACGCAGCGCGGCAGGCAGAGGAATGTTAAAAAAACGTAAATTTATCTTGCTCCAAATAACAATTATACGCGATTAAAAAACATGTATTATACATCAAAATGACCGCTGAACTCTCCTCTTTCTACCAGTATATAAATTGTATATGTTAATATGTCTGAAACGAAATTAAAAATCGAAAACAGCGAACGCAAATGTTACATGGTGCAGGGAGGACGCAGCGCGGCAGGCAGAGGAATGTTAAAAAAACGTAAATTTATCTTGCTCCAAATAACAATTATACGCGATTAAAAAACATGTATTATACATCAAATGACCGCTGAACTCTCCTCTTTCTACCAGTATATAAATTGTATATGTTAATATGTCTGAAACGAAATTAAAAATCGAAAACAGCGAACGCAAATGTTACATGGTGCAAGGAGGACGCAGCGCGGCAGGCAGAGGAATGTTAAAAAAACGTAAATTTATCTTGCTCCAAATAACAATTATACGCGATTAAAAAACATGTATTATACATCAAAATGACCGCTGAACTCTCCTCTTTCTACCAGTATATAAATTGTATATGTTAATATGTCTGAAACGAAATTAAAAATTGAAAACAGCGAACGCAAATGTTACATGGTGCAAGGAGGACGCAGCGCGGCAGGCAGAGGAATGTTAAAAAAACGTAAATTTATCTTGCTCCAAATAACAATTATACGCGATTAAAAAACATGTATTATACATCAAAATGACCGCTGAAGTCTCCTCTTTCTACCAGTATATAAATTGTATATGTTAATATGTCTGAAACGAAATTAAAAATCGAAAACAGCGAACGCAAATGTTACATGGTGCGGGGAGGACGCAGCGCGGCAGGCATATGAATGTTAAAAAAACGTAAATTTATCTTGCTCCAAATAACAATTATACGCGATTAAAAAACATGTATTATACATCAAAATGACCGCTGAACTCTCCTCTTTCTACCAGTATATAAATTGTATATGTTAATATGTCTGAAACGAAATTAAAAATCGAAAACAGCGAACGCAAATGTTACATGGTGCAAGGAGGACGCAGCGCGGCAGGCAGAGGAAGTTTAAAAACACGTAAATTTATCTTGCTCCAAATAACAATTATACGCGATTAAAAAACATGTATTATACATCAAAATGACCGCTGAACTCTCCTCTTTCTACCAGTATATAAATTGTATATGTTAATATGTCTGAAACGAAATTAAAAATCGAAAACAGCGAACGCAAATGTTACATGGTGCAAGGAGGACGCAGCGCGGCAGGCAGAGGAATGTTAAAAAAACGTAAATTTATCTTGCTCCAAATAACAATTATACGCGATTAAAAAACATGTATTATACATCAAAATGACCGCTGAAGTCTCCTCTTTCTACCAGTATATAAATTGTATATGTTAATATGTCTGAAACGAAATTAAAAATCGAAAACAGCGAACGCAAATGTTACATGGTGCGGGGAGGACGCAGCGCGGCAGGCATATGAATGTTAAAAAAACGTAAATTTATCTTGCTCCAAATAACAATTATACGCGATTAAAAACATGTATTATACATCAAAATGACCGCTGAACTCTCCTCTTTCTACCAGTATATAAATTGTATATGTTAATATGTCTGAAACGAAATTAAAAATCGAAAACAGCGAGTGCAAATTTGACCTGCTGAAAGGAGGAGGAAGAGCAGCAGGCACAGGAAGTTTAAAAACACGTAAATTTATCTTGCTCTAAATAACAATTATACGCGATTAAAAAACATGTATTATACATCAAAATGACCGCTGAACTCTCCTCTTTCTACCAGTATATAAATTGTATATGTTAATATGTCTGAAACGAAATTAAAAATCGAAAACAGCGAACGCAAATGTTACATGGTGCAAGGAGGACGCAGCGCGGCAGGCAGAGGAATGTTAAAAAAACGTAAATTTATCTTGCTCCAAATAACAATTATACGCGATTAAAAAACATGTATTATACATCAAAATGACCGCTGAAGTCTCCTCTTTCTACCAGTATATAAATTGTATATGTTAATATGTCTGAAACGAAATTAAAAATCGAAAACAGCGAGTGCAAATTTGACCTGCTGAAAGGAGGAGGAAGAGCAGCAGGCACAGGAAGTTTAAAAACACGTAAATTTATCTTGCTCCAAATAACAATTATACGCGATTAAAAAACATGTATTATACATCAAAATGACCGCTGAACTCTCCTCTTTCTACCAGTATATAAATTGTATATGTTAATATGTCTGAAACGAAATTAAAAATCGAAAACAGCGAACGCAAATGTTACATAGTGCAGGGAGGACGCAGCGCGGCAGGCAGAGGAATGTTAAAAAAACGTAAATTTATCTTGCTCCAAATAACAATTATACGCGATTAAAAAACATGTATTATACATCAAAATGACCGCTGAAGTCTCCTCTTTCTACCAGTATATAAATTGTATATGTTAATATGTCTGAAACGAAATTAAAAATAGAAAACAGCGAGTGCAAATTTGACCTGCTGAAAGGAGGAGGAAGAGCAGCAGGCACAGGAAGTTTAAAAACACGTAAATTTATCTTGCTCCAAATAACAATTATACGCGATTAAAAAACATGTATTATACATCAAAATGACCGCTGAACTCTCCTCTTTCTACCAGTATATAAATTGTATATGTTAATATGTCTGAAACGAAATTAAAAATCGAAAACAGCGAACGCAAATGTTACATGGTGCAAGGAGGACGCAGCGCGGCAGGCAGAGGAATGTTAAAAAAACGTAAATTTATCTTGCTCCAAATAACAATTATACGCGATTAAAAAACATGTATTATACATCAATATGACCGCTGAACTCTCCTCTTTCTACCAGTATATAAATTGTATATGTTAATATGTCTGAAACGAAATTAAAAATCGAAAACAGCGAACGCAAATGTTACATGGTGCAGGGAGGACGCAGCGCGGCAGGCAGAGGAATGTTAAAAAAACGTAAATTTATCTTGCTCCAAATAACAATTATACGCGATTAAAAAACATGTATTATACATCAAAATGACCGCTGAACTCTCCTCTTTCTACCAGTATATAAATTGTATATGTTAATATGTCTGAAACGAAATTAAAAATCGAAAACAGCGAACGCAAATGTTACATGGTGCAAGGAGGACGCAGCGCGGCAGGCAGAGGAATGTTAAAAAAACGTAAATTTATCTTGCTCCAAATAACAATTATACGCGATTAAAAAACATGTATTATACATCAAAATGACCGCTGAAGTCTCCTCTTTCTACCAGTATATAAATTGTATATGTTAATATGTCTGAAACGAAATTAAAAATCGAAAACAGCGAACGCAAATGTTACTTGGTGCAGGGAGGACGCAGCGCGGCAGGCAGAGGAATGTTAAAAAAACGTAAATTTATCTTGCTCCAAATAACAATTATACGCGATTAAAAAACATGTATTATACATCAAAATGACCGCTGAACTCTCCTCTTTCTACCAGTATATAAATTGTATATGTTAATATGTCTGAAACGAAATTAAAAATCGAAAACTGCGAGTGCAAATTTGACCTGCTGAAAGGAGGAGGAAGAGCAGCAGGCACAGGAAGTTTAAAAAAACGTAAATTTATCTTGCTCCAAATAACAATTATACGCGATTAAAAAACATGTATTATACATCAAAATGACCGCTGAACTCTCCTCTTTCTACCAGTATATAAATTGTATATGTTAATATGTCTGAAACGAAATTAAAAATCGAAAACAGCGAACGCAAATGTTGCATTGTGTAAGGAGGACGCAGCGCGGCAGGCAGAGGAATGTTAAAAAAACGTAAATTTATCTTGCTCCAAATAACAATTATACGCGATTAAAAAACATGTATTATACATCAAAATGGCCGCTGAAGTCTCCTCTTTCTACCAGTATATAAATTGTATATGTTAATATGTCTGAAACGAAATTAAAAATCGAAAACAGCGAGTGCAAATTTGACCTGCTGAAAGGAGGAGGAAGAGCAGCAGGCACAGGAAGTTTAAAAACACGTAAATTTATCTTGCTCCAAATAACAATTATACGCGATTAAAAAACATGTATTATACATCAAAATGACCGCTGAACTCTCCTCTTTCTACCAGTATATAAATTGTATATGTTAATATGTCTGAAACGAAATTAAAAATCGAAAACAGCGAACGCAAATGTTACATGGTGCAAGGAGGACGCAGCGCGGCAGGCAGAGGAATGTTAAAAAAACGTAAATTTATCTTGCTCCAAATAACAATTATACGCGATTAAAAAACATGTATTATACATCAAAATGACCGCTGAAGTCTCCTCTTTCTACCAGTATATAAATTGTATATGTTAATATGTCTGAAACGAAATTAAAAATCGAAAACAGCGAACGCAAATGTTACATGGTGCAGGGAGGACGCAGCGCGGCAGGCAGAGGAATGTTAAAAAAACGTAAATTTATCTTGCTCCAAATAACAATTATACGCGATTAAAAAACATGTATTATACATCAAAATGACCGCTGAAGTCTCCTCTTTCTACCAGTATATAAATTGTATATGTTAATATGTCTGAAACGAAATTAAAAATCGAAAACAGCGAACGCAAATGTTACATGGTGCGGGGAGGACGCAGCGCGGCAGGCATATGAATGTTAAAAAAACGTAAATTTATCTTGCTCCAAATAACAATTATACGCGATTATAAAACATGTATTATACATCAAAATGACCGCTGAAGTCTCCTCTTTCTACCAGTATATAAATTGTATATGTTAATATGTCTGAAACGAAATGAAAAATCGAAAACAGCGAGTGCAAATTTGACCTGCTGAAAGGAGGAGGAAGAGCAGCAGGCACAGGAAGTTTAAAAACACGTAAATTTATCTTGCTCCAAATAACAATTATACGCGATTAAAAAACATGTATTATACATCAAAATGACCGCTGAACTCTCCTCTTTCTACCAGTATATAAATTGTATATGTTAATATGTCTGAAACGAAATTAAAAATCGAAAACAGCGAACGCAAATGTTACATGGTGCAGGGAGGACGCAGCGCGGCAGGCAGAGGAATGTTAAAAAAACGTAAATTTATCTTGCTCCAAATAACAATTATACGCGATTAAAAAACATGTATTATACATCAAAATGACCGCTGAACTCTCCTCTTTCTACCAGTATATAAATTGTATATGTTAATATGTTTGAAACGAAATTAAAAATCGAAAACTGCGAACGCAAATGTTACATGGTGCAAGATTGAACTGTAGGTAGTGGCGCGAAGCACGAATCAACTTTAAATTCGAAATTTTCTTGAGAAATTGTTCTTAATTCATATGATGTTTCAAATATTTTATAATTTTGCTTAGGAAGCTGCTCTAAATCACGAAAATTAATTTAAAAATTATTTTGCGCGGGACGGTGGACTATTTGTTGTAAATTTGATTTTGTTCAAATTTAAAAGGAAAATTAATTTTAAAAAAAAAATTTGCGTGGGACGCTGGGCGATTTTTCGAAATTTTGATTTTGTTCATGCATTTTAAGTGAAAATTGAAGTTAAAAAATGTTTGCGTGAGGCGCAAAGTTAATTCCGAAAAAATATTTGACTTCATGCGTATTTGCTCACAGGCAAATTAATAAAACATAAATCCCAACGCCCCCCAGCATATTTTTCTTTTTTTTTTTAAGAATTATCGAATATCGGACCCGATCTGTTCTTTGGATCGGTCCGTCAACAAATAAATTGTACAATACAATAATTTTTACAAACAAATATAAGATAATATAATAATACATTTTATTGTGCAAATCTGCTTCTTCGTTCTGGCTGCTGAAGACGTACATGTTCGAGGGCCAAGTTCTACTCCGGGTGGTGGACGCGGATCACCGGCAGTTCTTGCGCAGTTTGTGTTTGACGGCTGGTTGTGTTTCGAGTTGAAAAACACTGAACAAAATGTTTCAAAAGTTTTAAATAATTAAATCTACTATATCTATCGAATTTCGAAATGTAGTTGTTATTAATTTTCAATTAAACATTGATTTTATCATCCTTTTTGGGTAGATAATTTGATATATTCGTTTATCTTAAAAACTATCATGTGTAATGTGTACGAACGGGGGCCAGCTAAATACATATAAAATAAATGTAACGAATACATAAAATTAATAATAAAATGACTGAAAAAGCAACAACGTGTTTTTATAAAATATTCTTTATGTTACAAAACACATAAAAAAATAAATTGGCTGTATTTGTTGAACCACTGTTCACATAATACCACCTCTTTATTTGACTTACCAGGGAAACTGTAGGTGACCAAAACAACTTAAAAGAAGCTGAAACAAGCACTTTGTAACACTGAATAAATATATTAAATATTGTTAAAGTGACAAAATGAATAAATAAACAGTCTTAAAGACAGAAATATAATTTTATTGTGATGGGAAGAATACAATAAGTGAGACAAAATAAAACGAAATACTGTAATATAAAAATCAGGAGCGAAGTGACAAGAAAATAAAAGCTGCGACACATCCGGTAAAAACATCTGCTGCGTGTGAGCGCTCCACTAACACAAAGAGGACAAGTCCTTGAAAAGCTCTGGTTATGTGAATTCAACGATAAATATTAAAAAAAAAAATGTATTAGAACAAAATTATAATAAAATAAACAAAAAATAAAAATTATTATTTTCATTTTACTCTATCTTGGAAATGTCCACACAGACGTCGAACACGACGTTCCACGAGGGAAAGTTGTCTTTGTTCAGATCAATGTGCCAGTCATGATAGTTATTGTACACAAGGTCAGGTGTGAAGGTGCGCGAGTGTCCAGTGGCGGCGTCAGTGACCCGCGCCGAGCAACGGAACATGTGCAGCTGTTCACCCGGCACCGGGATGTACACGTCGAGGTCGAACTGTGAGTCGGATAGCGAGTACCAGCACACAGCGGTGCCGGCGGCACTAGTTAAGAGACAGCGCTGGCATTTGGTGTTCTGTTTCGCCCGCCACGTGGAGCCGGCCCTGTACGTGACGTCCTGGTGCGCAGAGCCGTAGTGCGCGGTCCGTGTGCCTCGCGACACATCCACATCGCATATGTAACACTGGGTGCGCTGCTGGCAGAAGAAATACTCGTGTTTACTGCACTTGTTAGAGTAGTCAATGTACGTGCAGCCCTGGGTTCGGTACCTGCAGGCTTGCTTGTCGGGGGCGCAGCGCTCGCACCACAAACCCAGGCACGTCAACACTGCTCTGCATTTGCGGCACTTCCCCACCGCCCGCGCCAGCTGCTCGGTCGCGGCGCTCACCCTCCGCTTCAGAGTCACGGTGAACGTGGTGCCGTCAAACCCGCCCAGCACGGCGAGGAGGGCGTTGGTGTCCAAGGCTAGCGACGAGTCCTCCTGGATCGCCAGGCAGCCTTCCGGCGCCACTTGTCCTGCCTTCGTCAACTGTTCAATACCGCGTTTGATGTCGACGGTGTAGCTGTAGTCCGAGGCTTGGTTCGCACCGCCCACCAAGCGCACCGCGTGGAAGATCTTCCCCGTGGCCACGCACACCTTGGTGTGCAGCAGGAACAGCAGCTGGAACGCCGAGATGACGTAGTTGCGCAGACTGGCCGCGGCGATGTCGTGGGTGAGGCTGCAGGGGTTGTCGAGCACGCGGTCCGGGTGCTCCCCGCGGCAGTGCGCCAGCATGGCCGCGCGGGGGCCCACCCAGTCGCAGCGGGCGGAGCCCAGCACCGGGCACACGTAGCGGCGGTGCTCGCACGCCGCCTCGTGCGCGATCTCTTCTGCCTCCGCTGCGAACGGCACCGTCTCGCGGCACCCGAGCTCCCAGTTCTTACATGGAAATTTTAGGAGCTTTGCTACGGCCTGGTATTGCATGTTGAGGGTGGCTGGGTGCTTGGGGGCGTAGCACTGGCCGCACACCCCCGCCCCGTCGTGCTGCAGGTACACGGGGCTCCTCGAGAGGTACCCCTCGCGGCTGCCGCACTTCAGGTCTTCCAGGACGTCCGCTGGAATGTCCATGCTCTTCTCGTGCTGACTTATTTACAACCTAGCACAGAAAAGCAACTATTAGTTAATTTATAATTAAATAAGCAACACAAATTCAGCAAAAAAATAAAGATGATAAAAAACGTTTAAAACTATAAATATTGAAACAAAACAAATTACATCCTATCTCACCTCATCGAACAAAAGAAAGCGCAATAATTCTGGGAATACCCTATTTCACAAGTACTTTGAAAAACTGTCTCTGTATTGAACAAGTTTTGCAATTCTTCCTGAAAATTTGCGGCAAATTCACAATTGATTAACGTAAAATAATTTATTCGTATTATTTATATTTCTAATTTTATCCATAGATGAACAAAATAACTAGGCTTTATCGAGGGGTCAAAATAGTTCGTGAACATATATTTTATGACAGTTTTTTTTTTTTTGAACAATTTATTTTTTAAAGTTTAATTATTATTTTACAAAGATTACCTTAAATCTAAGTGGTAACAACTATGATAGGTTAATGCTCCTGTTAGATAACTAACATATCATCAAATAAAATAATTATATACAATAAAGTTTAAAAAAGTTAACAGGGTCATAAGGAGTGATGTGGAGAAGATAGGATTAAAGGTGTAATTAGATATATGTGTTTGCACAAAGCAAATACATTTTAAATATTTGAAAAGTTACAAACTAAAAATAAAACTACCTAAAATTAGAACCTATTTTAACAATAAACTAATTAAAACTAAGTAACACTAAGAATTCTGACAGAAAATTTTAAAGATTATTATGAGATTCAAAGCAAGAAAAGTATTTTTAAATAAAAAATAACAGAAACAGAGTGATAGTTAAATATTATGTGGTAAAATGTTGTCACTTATTCCTGAAAGCTTTCATGGAAGATCGGTAATGTTTGGTATGTCAATTTGTGGGTATGTCGTACAGTGTCGTCACCATATCGTATTCTCGTCATGTTATGAATCAGTTCGCTGTCTTCAGAGGGAGTCAGCCATGTGTTACGAGTTTCTTCATGAAGTGTTGTTATTCGTGTATATCTGTCATAGCCAGTGACTAATCGAAGCATTTTGTTTTGCAATACTCGCAGGGGCTCTAGTGTTGTGGGTGACAGGTGTGTGAGAGCTGGAGCTGCATGTTAGTACAGGTCTGATTAGTGTTGTACACATGAGTTTCTTGGTATCTGGCGTGAGTGTACTGTTTTTGCAAAGTAGAGAATATATTTGTTTGATGGTGAAGTGAGCTTTCTGAATTGTTTTGTTAATGTGTGTGTGAAAGTTCAATCTTCTGCGGGTGTAATTTTGTGTGATTTGAGTTTCAAGGGAGAGTAAATGTTAATTTTTGTGAATTTTCGAGAGAAGATTATGGCCTCTGTTTTGTTCCAAGTGTCAGTGTAATTTAGTATTAAATTGAAATGTTTCTGTATTTGTCGAGCAGCACCTTCGGCAGAGTGTCTATGTGCATAAATGGCTGTATCGTCTGCGAATTGTGCAGTGTTCGTGTTAGCGCATGTCGGCATGTCATGAATATAAAGAATAAATAGCAAAGGTAAATTGTCTGTTTGTTAAGTATGAGTGGAATAGTTTAGTAAGTGTAGGTGTTAGGTTCATTTTAATTCATTTGTACAAAAGCCCATCAATCCAAACTGTGTCAAAGCGAATCGGGTGCAGAGTTGGCACTTCCTGGTTTCCATCTTGGATGGAGCGTTGCTTTTGGTAAACTGGCAAAGTCTAGGGAAATGTAGGAATCGCTGAAATGATGTCTGTGTGTGTGGATAGCTGGATGATAGTTTACTAGACACCCGAAACAATAAATTCCATTTTTACACACGAGAGGAAAGCGCTTGTTTACAGGAACACAGAATGCACTTGTATAATCATTAATTATTCTCTTGTTTTGTATTTGTACATTTCATGGCTGACTATGTTATTATTGTACATGTTTATCGTTCAATTAGTATTTTACTCTCAGCTCAAAACATACAAATGTGGAAACATCTCTTTAGTAAATAAGAATATAATAAACTTGGTTTATTTTTGCTTTGACGTCCCAGCCCTATTTACAATGATGATACTGGCTAATTGATAAGAGTCAAAAGCCAAGTCTGAGTAAAATAAATGACCCCCTAATAATGTTGTCCCCGCCGTGCAATGACGCCGCGCTCTTCCTCGAGTTGGAAGATCGTTTTCCGTTGCACAGAATTCTTACTAAATCCTATCGTCACCAACACAGAGCTTGGTGGCCTAGGTGCTCTTCTCTTTCATTCAATTATTTTTAATTAACTTACCCTTTTGATTTTCTTTGTTTGGACCGCCCTTTCTGTCTGGAGGGGGGGGTCTGTGGTTGTATGTCTGTCGTATACCGGGAGACAATCTGTTATTGTCCCCTGGTCTTTTACTTTTATTTCTGTTTGTGTCCCCCGGTTCTTTAGCACCGGGGGCTGCTCGTCGTCGGATGTGCGGGGTCGTTTTATGCCGCGTCTTCTGTAATAAAAAATATATCATTAATTTCAATAATATTCCATATACACACACATACACACACACCGTGAAGTTGTACTTTCTGCGTAGTCGATCCAGAATCTAAACGGAAACAAATTGTTAGTTTATCTTAAGATAATTCAATTATTTTTAATTAACTTACGTTATTAACTTGAATCCCCCTCTCCGTCTGGAGGGGGGGCTCCGTGCTCGTATGCCTCTCATATATAGGGGGACAATTTGTCATTGTCCCCCGTTCTTGTACTTCTACGGACGACTGAGTCCCCCGGTTCTGCACCGGGGGCTCCTCGTTGTTTTCGGATGTGCGGGGTCGTTTTATGCCGCGTCTTCTGTAATAAAAAATATATCATTAAATTCAATAATATTCCATATACATACACACACACACACAATACATGACATTACATGAATAAGATTGACTATAAAATCACTGAACACAGCACAAAGTTAAACGTCAACCCTCGTATAATGCTAGTATTTTTTAATATCACAAAATAATGATGCAACTATATGAATGGGAAGACTTGACAGCAGATAGAATGTTCTCAGAGTCAAAAAAGCATTTCTAAACGTCACAATATGTATGTATTATTTTATTATACCTGTATTATAAAACGATAATAAATACTTACGTCATATTTAAATTTAGAACCAAATTGAAGACCGAAACTTGACAGCAAATTTTCACAACTATTTACTATTTACAACATTCATTTATTTAACTTGACAACCAATCAGTGCTAGCCTTAAAAAACATACATTTGTTTGGTTTCCAATATTGGAAACCAAACAATATGTATTTAAATATTTACCAATGTGTCTTTTTATAATTTGAAACTGATTACTAAATCCTATCGCCATCAACACCGAGCTTGATGGTCTAGGTGCTCTACTATTCACATGTCATTCAATACATACATGTGACAATTCAATCGTTTCCGTTTGCGTAGCCAAACCGGCTACCGTTTGTGTCGAAATACTTTTAATGCATGAGAAAATAAAATACAATGTGCAGGAATAAATAATTAAATACTAACCTTGCGAATAAATAAACTTACTCTTTAAAATACACGTAAATACAAAACATAACCTAAAAACCTTCAAAATGTTATTTTGAACAATCATCAGTTGTTTTCTATTTCTAATCCTGCCGTGTTTGGTACTAAATTAAAAGTTTCACAGCACTGATTTAAAATCGAGTTTTTAATTATTTACGAAATGTGACACATGTCATTGTCATGAAATACTATTGGATTATCACTGAAAACTAATCAGCACACAGACATCATCGCGAAACTAGTAAAAGCGTATTCTAGGGACCCTAAAACGTGCTCACTGAAAACTCACTAGCATTTTGTAAGCAATGGCAATCATTTCCTAGTGATACTTCCCGTGACAACGCGTTTCTTGCGAGTCGCCGGTTTACCAATGAGTTTTTGTAATAGTTTAAGATGTACAAACCTTTCAAGGGTTTTCTTGTATTTATTTATTTTTGTTTAAATATGTTTCATGTAAATTTGTAAACCTAATAAATTATGTACGACTGTAAAAATAATAAAACCTACCTTTCAATTCAAACATGTTTATTTCATTGTCTTATTTTCGCTAATAAAAACGACTTGAAAATAACATAACCTAGAAGCCAAAATGTTTATCACCAATACTACCGCATAACATTAATTCAAAATATGAACAGACACAGAAAACATTAGAACATCACGCTAAATTCATTGGTTCAGTTCTCCAGCCCCAATTTCGACTCATTTTGTAACAATTCATTAAAAAACTATTCAAATTATTGATAAAAAATCACTACATTTCACTGACTGTTTGACACTTTCAAATTGTATGTCTCATACATCAAAATTGTTGTACAAACTTTAATAATCACTTCTGTGCACATAAATATGTCCATAAGTTAATAATTATTGAGTAATTCATTAAAATAAATAAGTAAATTTATGTTAGACAGTGACAGATCATTTTGGCGCCATCTCTGTAAGTATCCATGAACTACGATGCTCAATCGATCGTCCGTTACATTTATTAATTTATAATTAAAATTTGTATTGATTACTAAATGAATTATTTGTTAATATAGTATAATATTAGTATTATATTGTATAAATATACAGATAATAAAGATGACATAATTTTTTGACAGGCAAGACTAACTCAGTGGTAGATATTTCGGGACATAAATACTGCCAACTTATACAATAAAGTTATCATTATGAACACAATTTATTTTCTTTACTTATATCATTTTATTTATTTCCGTTAATTACTCGATAATAACAATTAATTCACGTATTTATGACAATAGAAATAATGAATAATGAATAATTCAATAAAAATACAAATAAACAACTTTTACAATGATTAAATTATCAAGTTTGATTGTTAAATGGAGTGTGTGTAGTGAGAGATTGTGTATAAACAGCAACAGATGGTTCTTGCTACAATCTAGTGCGAATTAATGTGGCCCGCAACATTGGACTCGAGCAGACAGTTCCTGGGAATGGATTTGATGAGGTATGTTACAATGTGATTATGTAGTTCAGAATTTCAAATCAAACTCATTCACATATGTGAATGTTTATCGTAATTTCATTCAAGACAACAAAGTTTTTATGTTTAGCTTCACGAGTATTCGCAATTCCGTGATATCTTTAACGATTTAAGATATTTTCCTTTTAGAAATCTAATCCATGTACGTATTTCCATATGAAATACAAATATTTTAATTTTATTTTGAGCAAGTAGGTAATAAATAAATTCTTCGTACACACAATGGCTGGGACCACGAGCTCTGTTTTTGGGTGTTTTAAGCTCGGTTTTAGCGCTGTTCAATGTTCTGAAACTATTTTATAAAAAAGTACTTCAAATAAAAGTGGTGGATAATGTATTTCTCTGTACCTTCTATTTGAAGTATTTGTGTTATAAAATAATTTTAGAACATTGTCCAGCGCTAAAACCGATCCTAAAACACCCAAAAACAGAGCTCGTGGTACCAGCCAATGTTTCCTTGCGTCTGTAAATCGTATTGGTACATTTACATATTTTATTTTCCCAATAATCCATTTGTTTTATCATTCGTTCGATTATGTCGACTAGAAATATACTGAAAATACTTATTTTTGAAGTAACAAAGTAATGATTGTTGAATAACAGTTCACTTATACTCACTAATTACTTCTGCATTATACTGATTATTGAAAATATATTAATATCACTGTATTCCACACTATTTATTTATTATGTACTGGTATTTCATTCCAATTTGTATCGAAATTTCTTTAAAAAATAAAAAAAATATTCGATTTTTTACTTAATTATTGACAGCTTTGCTTTCAGATTGTTAAAAAAAAAAATATTTCATTAAAAATGTGCTATTTCCCTATTTATATAGTTAAAAGAAAGGCCAAATAATGTTTTACATACCTCAAAATTACTATATTTATTGTATAAATTCATTAAAAGTCATATTAAAAATATTGACATCAGCGCCGCCAAAACCATGGAACTAACTAAAACAAGGTGTATCCAGAAAATCGTGATCGTGTCGTCACAAACATTAAAATTTAATAAAAACAATAATATTAATTAACTTATTATTGATAATTAGACGTTTTATATTATTTTATTGGTAGAATTTTCAACAGTGAACTAATTCATATTATTGTTTTTATTCAATTTAAATATGTGTGACGTCACGATCTCGATTTTATGGATGCACCTTATTTTGGTTAGTTCCAGCGTTTTGGCGGCGCTGATGTCAATATTTTTAATTCAAATTTTAAATGTGATTTTTAATGTATTTATACAATAAATGCAGTAATGTTGAAGTACGTAAAACATTATTTGGCCTTTTTTAAATTATATAAATAGAGAAATATTTATTAAAAAAATGTCGATACAATAGTGTAGAATACAGTGATATAATAGTTATTTTTGTACTCATACATTGAAATTGGTTATTTCGCGTTGCCTAAGCAACGTCCGAAATGTCCATTTCCCAGGTCTCCACCAGATAGACAACCCGGAAATTTCGACGAAAACATTCCTATTTCTAAAGCGTTTATTAATAAATTATATTTATTATAAAATAATATAGTATTTCAAACATTTCTTTACATAATATTAATATAAACAATGATGAAATAAGAATGAAATTGAATTTAAAAGGAACAAATTTAGTGCATTTGGTTACCAAGGTTGGCAATAAAATCTGCCCGGTATGACAGCTGTAAAATACATAACCTACAAATGTAATGTTAGTTACCTCAATATAAATAAGAAATATATAGTTATTTAAACTGCTATTTAATTGTGAAAACATACAAAACCAATACTATGAGAACATATTCCAAGTCAATATTACGGAATATTTTTTCTAAATTTAAATAAAAAGAGTTTATAATATAATATAATAATAATTATTTTGAGCCCTTATTTAAAAAGAAAATAATTCATGCAATAGAGGGTTAACTATTAACTTCACAACAAAATGTATTTGTTTAGTTTTTACTTGCGATACATGAATCTCATAATTGATCCAGAATGGAAGCTGAAAGTTATGCTAATTAATTTTATAATTTTCATTTGTATTGAGGAATTATAAACTCTTTTTATTTAAATATAGAACAAATGTTCCGTAATATTGACTTGGAATATGTTCTCATAGTATTGGTTTTGTATGTTTTCACAATTAAATTCTATTCCAAATTGATAATGCTAAATAATTTACGAAAATCAACATTGGGATGTTTTTGTATACAAAAGTTATATTTTTAAAATATTTATTTTGTTAAATATATTCATAGAAGTGAATATATTGCAAGTACAGCTGAAGATTAAGATCTTTTGTTTCCTAAGTATACAGGGGCAAAGTGACATTGGTAAAGAATTCTGAGAATTTGCGAGTACAATTATTTTCGGTCAAATGAGTAAATTCACTAATTATCATGAACAACAATCTCACACTATATTGTTGTCAAAAAAGTTTTTGCTCGAAATATTCTTTAGAATTATGCCAAATAACTAATAGAAATGTCTGAATTCCCGTAAAAATGTGTGTTCTAATTATATTTATAAGTTATAGAAATACAAGTATTATTTCACGAATTCAAAGATATATCTAGTATAATAAAATAAATTATGGTAAGTTATTTCAATAGTTATTTGTCAAACTAGAGAGGAAAGCGCTTCTTTTTACCCCTCGAGTTCGAAGTTTGCCTCATGAGCGCAGCGAGTGAGGCATTTCGAACGAGAGTGGAAGAAGAGCTTTCCTCTCGAGTTAGACACAACATTTTTTTCACGACATGTTTCTAAAAACGATTTTCTCGGATCTAAAATACACTTTGAGAACTCAACTGACAGACTGACACGTTAAAAATTAGGTTATCAGGCACAAGGCGGTGTGGCAGTGTTGCCAATGAACCAATCTTAAATATCTTTAATTAGTTGTCAAATTGTGATTTGATAAGAAAAAGAAAAATATAAAACATAATTGTAAGATAGTTTAAAGTATGTATATCACTAAAATAAGGATTTTCAATAAAATTAGGAATTTATTTTCAATTTTTGTAATATATTTTTTGTAAATAACATTCATACACACAAAGAAATATGTACACTATTCCAACACTAGGTAGTGTACCATCGAGTCCACACTATTTTTAGTGTTAAATTTAACACTATAAATAGTGTTTATATTTAGTGTTATTATACACTACATATAGTGTATATATTTTACTAGTGTGTAGTGTTACATTAAGTGTTATTCTAAAGTGTTATAATTAGTGTCAATATAGTGTTGTTTTATAGTGTTAGAATGATATTAATGCCGTGTAAAGTAATAGTTAAATAGTGTTACATTTTAGTGTAAAAATGTTCTGGCTCGTGTTAATGCAGTGTGAGTGAATACTTTATTTAGTGTTGGGTTCAAGTGCTAAATTAGTGTTTAATTTACATAACGTGTAGTGTTAAAATTTAATATGCTATACTGCTGTACCCATGGGTACATAGGATTCTGAAAATAAAAACTATATAAAATATATTTAAATTAATTTTATTTAAATAAAAAGAAAAACATTCTTGATTACAAGGGGTGTATTAGGTGTCATCGTATATAAAATACTGATATATTGAAGATACACTTGGTCCTTCAGCTATTAGGAACGGTTGGTTCGTTGATTTTCCAATTACAATTTCACCGTTTGAAATATTTGTCTAAAAATAATAATTATATCATTATTTTGTTTTTAATTTATATATTATATTTACCAGCTTGAACACAAATAATGTTTTCTTTATTGTTGCAAGTTCGTCCTTTAGCAGGCGATAGCAACAATTGCACCAATGCAAATAATTTTCTTGTACGTATATTCCATACTACAAAAGAGTGAATAATTAATTTAATAAATAAATATTGTATACCAACCTTAATCTATTATATCCCGATCACCAGTAATAAAAGAATATTTTTATTGCTTCGATTGTATTGTAAATGATTAATATTTGTTTCCTTTTCTCTTGTAATTTATTCTCAAAACTTTGTAATTCCGGGAACATAACCGAAAATCTTGTTTAATCTAAAATAAAAATTTGCAGTATAAAATTAGGCAGCAAATACAACAAATATTATAAAATTACTAACCAAACCAGGTGTACATATATTTCTAGGCCAAGGAGTGTTTTTTAATTATATCAAAAACTTTTTTCCAAGTTCGAATCTTGTTTTAGTAAATTTATAGTTTTTTCTATAAATTAGTACGTTCTTTCTCAACTTAAATTCTTGTAGTCTTCGTAAATATTTTGGGCTTTTGCCCAAACAGCCACAGAATTAAGCATATATTTAATGAAACTCATACTAAGTTTAATACCATAACAGCAAACAACAGAACAAAATGAATACTACGCCGGAGTTTAAGTCCGAACATGTAAATATCAACACTAGTCTAGTGTCGAAGGCAACACTAATGTAACACTGTGGTAGTTTTAAATTTGACCACGTGACAGTAATAACACTGAACAAACACTATAGTAGTGTTACATTTGATGACGTCATATTTGTTACACTAAACTAACACTTTCTTAGTGTTATGAATAAATTTAACACTATTTTCTCTAACACTTCAGAATGTGAAATCATATTTGTAACACTAATTTCTTTAGTGTTGCTTTCACATTTACTGGGTTGAATTAGTGTGAAAATCATTTTTTGTTACAGTTAAATTTAACACTAAAAATTTTAACACGGGCCGATTTCTTTCTGTGTATTGGCAACACTTCTGTATTTTCCTCTCTAGAGAGGAACGACACATTTTCCTCACTATCTCGGGAGAAGAACGGTGGGGTTTCCTATCATGTCGTGAAAAAAAGAAATTGTAGAATTATTGCAAAAATATACAGGGTGTTCAATTTAAGTGTGCCACCATTGCTATCTCGAGAACTATAAGAGCTACGAGGTTGGTTAAATTAGCAAACAATTTCTATTTTACAAGACTACTTTAATGAGCTAAAAAAATATTTTTTTTAACTAGTGGTTCTCAAAATATGGGGTGCAACTATCTTATTTTAAATGGCAACCTATATTTTTTATTTGCTTATTCGATTCAGTATTTTTTTCCTAATTCACATGTAATGACCAAATAATACAAAATATCTGAGAAAAATGCAAAATTAGAAATGTGTCATATTTATTTAATATGCCCATACAAAGTTTGTCATGGAAGAAAAACAATAAATCAAATGCAGAAATAATTGCAAAAACTGTAATTATGAGAATAATTATTCATTTTGTTGTTACAACACAGAAATACAGAGGTACACTTCAAAAAACTAATATTAACAATATTTTGATTTATTTGTTTCCTTCCATGGCAAACTTTGTATAGGCATATTTAAATAAAAATGATACATTTTTAATTATGCATTTTTCTCAAATATTTTATTATTATTTGGTCATTACATGTGAATATCATTGAATTCAGAAAAAAATACTGAATCGAATAAGCAAATAAAAAAAATAGGTTGCCATTTAAAATAAGAAAGTTGCCCCCCGCATTTTGAGAACCACTGGTCTAAAAAAATTCTTGTTTCGCTCATTTTAATTGTCTTATAATATAGAAATTGTTTACTAATTTAACCGACCTCGTAGCTCTTATAGTTCTCGAGATAGCAATTGAACATGTTTGAAATATTTTTGTAAATGAAGCAATAATATTACTATTTATTATTTTGTTTCGTTTCTTTTGTGTTTAATACCTATGAGTGATTCAGTAATTTTGGCGAAATCAATAACTAAAAGTATTACATTCAATTAAAAATTCTATGAAGTTTGTCAAACTTATTTGAATGCTCAACGTTTTACAGAAATAATGATTCGGCATTCATTAGTTACTTTTAAATTTGTACTATTTATGATACAGTTTCTATATACAAATAAATTCAAAATACAAAAATTATTTCAGAAAACCTTTAATTCAGAAATGTTAACAAATTTTTAACATCGTAGCATTTGAAAAAATACATTCATATTTCAATAAAATACGTATTTTTTTGTAACTTTCAAATAAATAAAATTTCATTTCGCGTAGGTTTAACGAATATATTATTATAAACTAATTCCTCTATTATTAATGTGTACATGAATAATTTGTATTTACTTAAAAATATTATTTTCGGGAAAATTTACCTATACTGTACCATGAGTTAGAAATTATAATAAATTTCTATATGAAAAATGTTTCCGTAAATATAACACGGTTATAAATATAAATTCCAGGCATATTTTATATAATTTATTTTGAAAAATTAGTATAATAACATATTTGTTAGATCGGAAATATAAATTTGTATTGAGAAGTGAATAGGGGTAAATATTCTAATTCATTATTTAAAATATATTCACTAGGGTCGATAATGTCTATGAAATTATTGTAGTCAATATTATGACATATTTTAGACCGATATGGAAAAGTATTCTAAGCAAATATTTAAAAATATATTCCAATTCGATAACATTCAAACACCATATTTATATTTAATTTTGTTATTCATATAAGTGGATTTTTCTTCTATTGGTTTACATTTAAACCAGTTAGGAATGGTTAACCATCCGTGTTGACTCATCTAAAACCATTAATTTTTATTGATAAAGAAGAGATTAAAATATTTTTGTTGAGAAAGATTTAAATAAATAATTATATAAATAATGTAATTACATAAAAGCTATTTATTTTGCCAGATAAATTTTTGTTAGTACGAAACCTTGTTACCTAGCAACAAGAAAACTGTTTAAAAAAATCACGACATCGTAGGTGGAGTGATTTTATTTTTACCTCCCGCCACATCCTGTAATTCATATCCCAGTTCAGTATAACGTACTACAATTGCATGTAACGTATGAAAATTTTCGGCGGCTGCAAAAAGGTACTTTACTCTTGTGATTTTTAATAAAATCATTTTTATTGGCTAACTCAAAAGATCGATCTGCTTCATAATTCATATCCCAGTTCATTATAACGTACTACAATTGCATGTAACGTATGAAAATTTTCGGCGGCTGCAAAAAGGTACTTTACTCTTGTGATTTTTAATAAAATCATTTTTATTGGCTAACTCAAAAGATGGATCTGCTTCATAATTCATATCCCAGTTCAATATAACGTACTACAATTGCATGTAACGTATGAAAATTTTCGGCGGCTGCAAAAAGGTACTTTACTCTTGTGATTTTTAATAAAATCATTTTTATTGGCTAACTCAAAAGATCGATCTGCTTCATAATTCATATCCCAGTTCATTATAACGTACTACAATTGCATGTAACGTATGAAAATTTTCGGCGGCTGCAAAAAGGTACTTTACTCTTGTGATTTTTAATAAAATCATTTTTATTGGCTAACTCAAAAGATGGATCTGCTTCATAATTCATATCCCAGTTCAATATAACGTACTACAATTGCATGTAACGTATGAAAATTTTCGGCGGCTGCAAAAAGGTACTTTACTCTTGTGATTTTTAATAAAATCATTTTTATTGGCTAACTCAAAAGATCGATCTGCTTCATAATTCATATCCCAGTTCATTATAACGTACTACAATTGCATGTAACGTATGAAAATTTTCGGCGGCTGCAAAAAGGTACTTTACTCTTGTGATTTTTAATAAAATCATTTTTATTGGCTAACTCAAAAGATCGATCTGCTTCATAATTC
Organism: Poecilus cupreus; assembly: GCA_963942605.1. Classification (NCBI taxonomy): domain Eukaryota; kingdom Metazoa; phylum Arthropoda; class Insecta; order Coleoptera; family Carabidae; genus Poecilus; species Poecilus cupreus. The sequence continues at coordinate 38,827,810 of OZ012713.1, forward strand.
ATATCCCAGTTCATTATAACGTACTACAATTGCATGTAACGTATGAAAATTTTCGGCGGCTGCAAAAAGGTACTTTACTCTTGTGATTTTTAATAAAATCATTTTTATTGGCTAACTCAAAAGATCGATCTGCTTCATAATTCATATCCCAGTTCAGTATAACGTACTACAATTGCATGTAACGTATGAAAATTTTCGGCGGCTGCAAAAAGGTACTTTACTCTTGTGATTTTTAATAAAATCATTTTTATTGGCTAACTCAAAAGATCGATCTGCTTCATAATTCATATCCCAGTTCAGTATAACGTACTACAATTGCATGTAACGTATGAAAATTTTCGGCGGCTGCAAAAAGGTACTTTACTCTTGTGATTTTTAATAAAATCATTTTTATTGGCTAACTCAAAAGATGGATCTGCTTCATAATTCATATCCCAGTTCAATATAACGTACTACAATTGCATGTAACGTATGAAAATTTTCGGCGGCTGCAAAAAGGTACTTTACTCTTGTGATTTTTAATAAAATCATTTTTATTGGCTAACTCAAAAGATGGATCTGCTTCATAATTCATATCCCAGTTCAATATAACGTACTACAATTGCATGTAACGTATGAAAATTTTCGGCGGCTGCAAAAAGGTACTTTACTCTTGTGATTTTTAATAAAATCATTTTTATTGGCTAACTCAAAAGATCGATCTGCTTCATAATTCATATCCCAGTTCATTATAACGTACTACAATTGCATGTAACGTATGAAAATTTTCGGCGGCTGCAAAAAGGTACTTTACTCTTGTGATTTTTAATAAAATCATTTTTATTGGCTAACTCAAAAGATCGATCTGCTTCATAATTCATATCCCAGTTCAGTATAACGTACTACAATTGCATGTAACGTATGAAAATTTTCGGCGGCTGCAAAAAGGTACTTTACTCTTGTGATTTTTAATAAAATCATTTTTATTGGCTAACTCAAAAGATCGATCTGCTTCATAATTCATATCCCAGTTCAGTATAACGTACTACAATTGCATGTAACGTATGAAAATTTTCGGCGGCTGCAAAAAGGTACTTTACTCTTGTGATTTTTAATAAAATCATTTTTATTGGCTAACTCAAAAGATCGATCTGCTTCATAATTCATATCCCAGTTCAGTATAACGTACTACAATTGCATGTAACGTATGAAAATTTTCGGCGGCTGCAAAAAGGTACTTTACTCTTGTGATTTTTAATAAAATCATTTTTATTGGCTAACTCAAAAGATCGATCTGCTTCATAATTCATATCCCAGTTCATTATAACGTACTACAATTGCATGTAACGTATGAAAATTTTCGGCGGCTGCAAAAAGGTACTTTACTCTTGTGATTTTTAATAAAATCATTTTTATTGGCTAACTCAAAAGATCGATCTGCTTCATAATTCATATCCCAGTTCATTATAACGTACTACAATTGCATGTAACGTATGAAAATTTTCGGCGGCTGCAAAAAGGTACTTTACTCTTGTGATTTTTAATAAAATCATTTTTATTGGCTAACTCAAAAGATCGATCTGCTTCATAATTCATATCCCAGTTCAGTATAACGTACTACAATTGCATGTAACGTATGAAAATTTTCGGCGGCTGCAAAAAGGTACTTTACTCTTGTGATTTTTAATAAAATCATTTTTATTGGCTAACTCAAAAGATCGATCAGCTTCATAATTCATATCCCAGTTTATTATAACGTACTACAATTGCATGTAACGTATGAAAATTTTCGGCGGCTGCAAAAAGGTACTTTACTCTTGTGATTTTTAATAAAATCATTTTTATTGGCTAACTCAAAAGATCGATCTGCTTCATAATTCATATCCCAGTTCATTATAACGTACTACAATTGCATGTAACGTATGAAAATTTTCGGCGGCTGCAAAAAGGTACTTTACTCTTGTGATTTTTAATAAAATCATTTTTATTGGCTAACTCAAAAGATCGATCTGCTTCATAATTCATATCCCAGTTCATTATAACGTACTACAATTGCATGTAACGTATGAAAATTTTCAGCGGCTGCAAAAAGGTACTTTACTCTTGTGATTTTTAATAAAATCATTTTTATTGGCTAACTCAAAAGATCGATCTGCTTCATAATTCATATCCCAGTTCATTATAACGTACTACAATTGCATGTAACGTATGAAAATTTTCGGCGGCTGCAAAAAGGTACTTTACTCTTGTGATTTTTAATAAAATCATTTTCATTGGCTAACTCAAAAGATGGATCTGCTTCATAATTCATATCCTAGTTCACTATAACGTACTACAATTGCATGTAACGTATGAAAATTTTCAGCGGCTGCAAAAAGGTACTTTACTCTTGTGATTTTTAATAAAATCATTTTTATTGGCTAACTCAAAAGATCGATCAGCTTCATAATTCATATCCCAGTTTATTATAACGTACTACAATTGCATGTAACGTATGAAAATTTTCGGCGGCTGCAAAAAGGTACTTTACTCTTGTGATTTTTAATAAAATCATTTTTATTGGCTAACTCAAAAGATCGATCAGCTTCATAATTCATATCCCAGTTTATTATAACGTACTACAATTGCATGTAACGTATGAAAATTTTCGGCGGCTGCAAAAAGGTACTTTACTCTTGTGATTTTTAATAAAATCATTTTTATTGGCTAACTCAAAAGATCGATCTGCTTCATAATTCATATCCCAGTTCATTATAACGTACTACAATTGCATGTAACGTATGAAAATTTTCGGCGGCTGCAAAAAGGTACTTTACTCTTGTGATTTTTAATAAAATCATTTTTATTGGCTAACTCAAAAGATCGATCTGCTTCATAATTCATATCCCAGTTCACTATAACGTACTACAATTGCATGTAACGTATGAAAATTTTCGGCGGCTGCAAAAAGGTACTTTACTCTTGTGATTTTTAATAAAATCATTTTTATTGGCTAACTCAAAAGATCGATCAGCTTCATAATTCATATCCCAGTTTATTATAACGTACTACAATTGCATGTAACGTATGAAAATTTTCGGCGGCTGCAAACAGGTACTTTACTTCTGTGATTTTTAATAAAATCATTTTTATTGGCTAACTCAAGCGATCGATCAGCTTCATAATTCATATCCCAGTTCATTATAACGTACTACAATTGCATGTAATGTATGAAAATTTTCGGCGGCTGCAAAAAGGTACTTTACTCTTGTGATTTTTAATAAAATGGTGGGTCATAACATATAAAAGTTAAATGCGAATTACGTAAGAAATACTAACCCTAGGCTAATTTAAATCACAGATTCGAAATCTACGGACCCTAATGAAGGGTGTAGCGCCCTTATCTCAATTTTTTTTTACCCCAAAATTTAATAGTAAAAACACCAAGACTATAGTCCAACTTTTTCTTGGAAAAACCCCAAAAAAATCGAGTTAGGGGTGGATTCCTATAGATTCAGCCCTAAAAACTCCCGTGGCGGTCTCGAAAATTGGCGCTCACCCTTAAATCTTATGTAATTAAATAAAGCAAAGTAAATACTGCTCTAATTATTTAACTACACATCCTATTGCAAAATAGTTGGTGAAATCGTATTCAGCACATTCTAAAAGGGGTATACAATCATTTCCAGCCCTTTAAAGTTAATATTAAGGGTGATTTTTAAGGGAAACTATAGTGGAAACTTCAAAGCGTCATATCTCGAAAACGGTAAGAGATACCGCAAAAATAACGAAATTTCGCCGTCCCCTGTGATTTGACCCTTGAAATACCGCTATTTTTCTACAACATTCAATGCTCAATTATATGCGTTAAAAACTAGTTCAGATGAAATGATTTGATCCCGCACATTGCAAGCGCCAAATGCCAGCGAGCGACGCGTCGGAGCCCTGGTGTTGTTGGCTGAACTTTTGCGGTGATTTTTTCTTCGTCTAATCGCAAAATGTTTCAAATAAAAGTTGCTAAGAATTAAATAATAAACAATTAATATCAATGTATCTTTACTGTAAAATGACTAGAATAGCCAAAAATTATGAAAATCAGTTTCAAATAAATTTCAGATATGTAGTTCCTGATGTCGCCTAGAGGAATTTGGCAGATGGCGCCAGCTACCACGCTGAAAATTGAACAAATTAGTAAAACTAAGGCAGGCTACACACTTACTGTTTTTTCATTAATAAGTCACTTCCTTTGGCCAATCTTTAAGCGGCTGCACTTCTACCGCTAATAAGTAGCGACGCTTTTACCGCTCAATGTGTAGACACGTCAAAATCTTTACGCAGCGGTCAATTTACAGCAATAGAAAAAAAACTGTCAAGTGGGTAGCCTGCCTTAGTCTTTGTTCTATTTATCGAAAAATCAATAATTTGGATTCGGCGCAATGAGTTTTAATTTGAAATATTAATCGATATGATTTAAAATCATTTATTTCACATCATTCATTTAAAAATATTGAAATATACAATATATACAATATACAATCACTTCTAGCCCTTTACAGTTAACTTGAAAGTAAATAAAACATTTTTATTTCTGTAACAATATCTTTATTATCTCAATGCATAAGTACAAGTTATCATTTATTTATTATTATAACTTAAATAAAACACAAGAGTACAAGTATATAATTTTTATTATATTATTTATTTAAAATGAATACAAAGTTCAGATCTCCTGGATTGACATTGGAAGAAAGAGACTGAAACTCCTCTGGCATTCGCCTGACATCCTGGGGAAACTTCCAGAAAACCCAGGACAGAAGAGCAGCGTCGCCGGCCACTAAACAAACAGAAACACATCAGTAAGTAAATCAATTCACTAATGAGTTAATTTAATGAACTTACATTGGTGTTGGAAACGGCGAACTATGTTGAAGAATTCCTTGAAGGCTGCATCTGCTGGCCGCAAACTCTTGGCTGAAACAACACAATAAATAAGAAACTGCAAATGAAAATGAAACAATGTATAATTACATGTGTGGAGTAGAAAGTAAACACGTAGAAATCCAGCGAAGACGATTAAGTTCACTGTTTCATCTTCATTCCTATTTTAAGAAACAGAACAAAAACAATCCACAAAAATAAAACAAACAGTAAACACCTACACTAAAAGGAAGAGAAAAAGCACAAAGATATATAAATAAAGAGAAATTCAGGACGAGAAGTTCTGTCCCACGGCGGACGATTCATTTCCATCGGCGGTAGAATCTGCAACTTCATCCCTCGATGGTAGACACAGGAACATTGCCCATCTCTCACGGTGGCTGCCGCAGCTACTGCTCCAACGACGGTTGTCTCAGCTACATTGCCCATTTCCCACGGTGGCTGACTCTGCACTGATTCTAGAAAAATAAAAACAATAAATTAGAAATAAATAAACAACAAAAATGATGAAAAAATAAAAATAAATCTTACTTCTAGTACTTCTATTTCTTGTCTTCATTATTCTTGATCTCTGTAAACAAATAAAAACAAACAAATTAAAAACATTGAAACAATTTAAATCTGCAAATGAAAACTTACGTATTAAAAATAGAAATCTGAAAGAGAAATGCTGTAAAGGAATACAAGTACATGGGTTAGTAGACTTAAACCTAACTTAAATTAAAGCTGAAATAAAATGGATTAACTTAAAATTAGCTTAAAGGTACCCAAAACCATTAAAGCTAAATTAAAACTAAGATTCACACCACCCCACAGACATTCCAGTGCCTCTTTGACTCTAATAACAGCAACCGGTGTGTTGTCTGTTTTCAAAAAAGAAACGTGGGTCGTCTAGCCGAACCCCGCATGGTCTCCTACTTCGCGATCCCGCAGGGGCCCGAGCTCATGTCACAGAATCACGTTAGCCGATCAACTACTTTCTCTGCCATCCGGAATTCACATTGAAAACCTAACCATTCACATAGAGCCTATCATTTGTGTGGTTGAAAAGTTATCGTGAAACCTCAGAAAACTGTTAAGGCGCATCGGATGCGATATTTGCCGAGAGATGGTACCAGTCATAACTCTGGATCCACTCTAGATGATCGGACTGCTGTGAGCATGCCCCACGCGCCGCGTTAGCGCTAAACTAGTAATCGGAATAAATTGAATCGATGGTCTTCACGTGAAGACAGAGCGCTTTGCAAAAATCCCGTAAACGGTTCCCGGCTGATTCTACAACGGACACAGAGTATGACCTGCAGCGGTGCGTTCTCACCCACCCACCTACTGACTGTACTAAAGCACTCCAGCTCGTACTGCGTAGGCCGCACATACGAAATCATACTCCGCGAACGTTCACTGATTCTACACGTAGTTGCAACGGACACAACAGTATGACCTGCAGAGGTTTGTTCTCTCCACCCTATAGGAAGATGGACAGACTCACAGACTGTACGAGCCACTCCAGGCATGCACTGCGTGAGCCAAACGTACGAAATCATACTCTTGTGTAGTGAGAGAAGCCCACTCGCGAACGATAAATTTTGATTGTAAGACGAACGTGTGATCAGGCACCTATCACTTCAGTTCGCGAACGCGCCCAGCCTCCATCCAAAATGCCCGACTGCTAACCGATTTCACAAATTTAATCACCCACTTAATCACCCAACGGTCAAACTTGAATTTTACACTTGAATACAGTAATTGCATACCATATCCAACTATAAAATTCACATTTAATGTACGCGAGGAGTTGAGTTTTCACAAAATCAAATAGCACAGAGCGACGCAGCTTCTACCTTCGCGAACAAAACTCAACTGAACGAAATCGAACATGGCAGATAGATACCTAAAACCATACCCCGCTCCCGCACAATCATTCAAAAGTCACGTAGGCCAGCGCAGATTCAATGCTTTCGATGCTAAATGGAATGCGACAAGTTTCGACCAACACTAGCCACGCGTTTCCTTGATCAAAACAATCTTCATTGCAATAAAAATACATTTTTACTTTGAAACATTACAAATAAAATATGTAACAATAATAATATTTTTTAATATTACCGATGCTTTCACAGGAGAAGAAAATAAAAAAATAATTCACACAATGTAATATACATTCATGTCATCCGTATACAACTACCTATTTATTAACAAATTTCTTATTGAAAGTAGAAACTAGAAAGTCCATTTTACTAGTATTTGAATTTAAAAAACCATAAAAATGTCACGCCAATCATTCACAGAAATAACCAACATCTCCTCAGATTTCGACAATTAAATTAAGCCACGCTGTCAATGCTACACAAATACACCATTCGGATTTCAATATACTCCTTTTATATTTATAATAAAATGAAGCACATTAAAATCAGGTTGTTAATTTATTTTTAAAACTAAAATATGTACTATAAATCTTATAACTATATCTAATCGTTACTGATTATGACACTTTGCAAAACGTTTTTCATGTTCTAAATTGATTGGCAGACATTCTAATTTAAATGTACACATTCAAAATTCATATTAATGGCTTATTTTTATTCGTCAAATATGAGACTACATGGACAAAAATGATTTATAGATTCATGGAAATCTTTAGGACAGTAGGTGTATAAAGGAAAACATACAGAATAAGTAATAAACATCAAAGTCACTTACGACGTTGGTGGTTTCAAATGATGTTAGATTCCACAGTAAAGGCATCCAGAAGTTGAATTTCAACTTCTCTTCGGCCTTAAAGAGTATTGTGTTGTTTCAAATATCCACAGAATCAATTCAAACACAGAAACAACATACAAACGTAAAATGATTTCTTTCTGTTAATTTTAACGTAAAACTATGGCATAAGTACTGTATTTCTGCTCATTTTTAGCCGGAATCAAAAAAAAATAATGTAATAATTTCGAGAATAATGGTCACATCCCTAGCAAATTGAGTAAAAAGACGATTTTACAGATTTTGCAATGTATGTATTTCAGGAAAATTCACAATTTTTCTAGTATTTTCAACTTCATATGGATTTAGTTAATGTTAACAAATACATAAATAAATTTAAGCAAAGAATAAAACACATAAATACCTCTTTCTTTAAAAGCGGGCTGAACAACCTGCACCTCTCTTATGTGGAAACCTCGATCTGTCAAGACAATGTCACCTGTAACAGATTGAAATGAAAGAAATAAACCCCTGGGGAGTTATTTCTGCACATAAAATACAAGTGTCAGTTATTTCTGTAATGTATTATTTATATATGTATGAAAACCTATCAGAAACTTTAAAGTTTTGTGGTGTTTATATGAAGTCCATGTCTGTATCAGTTACTTGGATTTCCAGATCTTTCAAAATATAGCTCAAAACAATAAATTATAATAGCAACTTACCGACCAAAGGTGTCCAGAAAATCCGGTCGCACATCGTTAGTTTCTCTGTATCTTTCCGTTCTCTTGGTCCGGCTTCTGAAAATAATTTGAGGATCTTCTTCCAGCGTCTGGAAGTCAGTCGGATCATCTTGTTTCCCTTTTTTTTACAGGTGTAGAGGAAACTTCAAACTCCGGTGGTAGTTTGTTTAGAGAAGTTCCATCCACTAGTTTTGATGGCGCACAAAGATTTCCTCCAACCTCTTGGAGTTTAGCCTACATATTTATATTTTAACTCAGTATTAATGTTTCATTCATGTCAATTTCTTTTCTGTCAAAAGTGAGCGCATGTAGCACTCTCACACGGCGATTGCTTGAACTAGATGTAACAGCGGCGTAGATTTCTTTTAAACTATGGTGGGCTATCAATTTTTAATTTATATTTTTTAGATAAAAATATAATTATAACTATTTTTGCCATGTAGTCCATGTAATTTTGAGCATGTTTGGCTTTTTTTTCTTACTATTTAATGAAGCATTATTAATTTATCAATAAAAGTACATTTGTAATATTCAAAACAACTTGAACGCCACTGCTAGAGGTGCAAGTAATCTGATTGGTCGAATGTATGTAGGCGGGTACAATTACAATTTTAAATAATATTTAATGCGTAATTTATAATTTTTATACAACGAAATTATGCTTTGTAAGTCCATATTGTATGAAACATCAACGGCACAAGATACTATTATCAGTATTGAATTAGTTTATTAGCCAATTTTATTAAAAATCACAAGAGTAAAGTACCTTTTGCAGCCGCCGAAAATTCTCTGAAACGAAATTAAAAATCGAAAACAGCGAACGCAAATTTGACCTGCTGAAAGGAGGAGGAAGAGCAGCAGGCACAGGTAGTTTAAAAACACGTAAATTTATCTTGCTCCAAATAACAATTATACGCGATTAAAAAACATGTATTATACATCAAAATGACCGCTGAACTCTCCTCTTTCTACCAGTATATAAATTGTATATGTTAATATGTCTGAAACGAAATTAAAAATCGAAAACAGCGAGTGCAAATTTGACCTGCTGAAAGGAGGAGGAAGAGCAGCAGGCACAGGTAGTTTAAAAAAACGTAAATTTATCTTGCTCCAAATAACAATTATACGCGATTAAAAAACATGTATTATACATCAAAATGACCGCTGAACTCTCCTCTTTCTACCAGTATATAAATTGTATATGTTAATATGTCTGAAACGAAATTAAAAATCGAAAACAGCGAGTGCAAATTTGACCTGCTGAAAGGAGGAGGAAGAGCAGCAGGCACAGGTAGTTTAAAAACACGTAAATTTATCTTGCTCCAAATAACAATTATACGCGATTAAAAAACATGTATTATACATCAAAATGACCGCTGAACTCTCCTCTTTCTACCAGTATATAAATTGTATATGTTAATATGTCTGAAACGAAATTAAAAATCGAAAACAGCGAACGCAAATGTTACATGGTGCAGGGAGGACGCAGCGCAGCAGGCAGAGGAATGTTAAAAAAACGTAAATTTATCTTGCTCCAAATAACAATTATACGCGATTAAAAAACATGTATTATATATCAAAATGACCGCTGAACTCTCCTCTTTATACCAGTATATAAATTGTATATGTTAATATGTCTGAAACGAAATTAAAAATCGAAAACAGCGAGTGCAAATTTGACCTGCTGAAAGGAGGAGGAAGAGCAGCAGGCACAGGTAGTTTAAAAACACGTAAATTTATCTTGCTCCAAATAACAATTATACGCGATTAAAAAACATGTATTATACATCAAAATGACCGCTGAACTCTCCTCTTTCTACCAGTATATAAATTGTATATGTTAATATGTCTGAAACGAAATTAAAAATCGAAAACAGCGAACGCAAATGTTACATGGTGCAGGGAGGACGCAGCGCAGCAGGCAGAGGAATGTTAAAAAAACGTAAATTTATCTTGCTCCAAATAACAATTATACGCGATTAAAAAACATGTATTATATATCAAAATGACCGCTGAACTCTCCTCTTTCTACCAGTATATAAATTGTATATGTTAATATGTCTGAAACGAAATTAAAAATCGAAAACAGCGAGTGCAAATTTGACCTGCTGAAAGGAGGAGGAAGAGCAGCAGGCACAGGTAGTTTAAAAACACGTAAATTTATCTTGCTCCAAATAACAATTATACGCGATTAAAAAACATGTATTATACATCAAAATGACCGCTGAACTCTCCTCTTTCTACCAGTATATAAATTGTATATGTTAATATGTCTGAAACGAAATTAAAAATCGAAAACAGCGAACGCAAATGTTACATGGTGCAGGGAGGACGCAGCGCAGCAGGCAGAGGAATGTTAAAAAAACGTAAATTTATCTTGCTCCAAATAACAATTATACGCGATTAAAAAACATGTATTATATATCAAAATGACCGCTGAACTCTCCTCTTTATACCAGTATATAAATTGTATATGTTAATATGTCTGAAACGAAATTAAAAATCGAAAACAGCGAACGCAAATGTTACATGGTGCAAGGAGGACGCAGCGCGGCAGGCAGAGGAATGTTAAAAAAACGTAAATTTATCTTGCTCCAAATAACAATTATACGCGATTAAAAAACATGTATTATACATCAAAATGACCGCTGAACTCTCCTCTTTCTACCAGTATATAAATTGTATATGTTAATATGTCTGAAACGAAATTAAAAATCGAAAACAGCGAACGCAAATGTTACATGGTGCAGGGAGGACGCAGCGCGGCAGGCAGAGGAATGTTAAAAAAACGTAAATTTATCTTGCTCCAAATAACAATTATACGCGATTAAAAAACATGTATTATACATCAAAATGACCGCTGAACTCTCCTCTTTCTACCAGTATATAAATTGTATATGTTAATATGTCTGAAACGAAATTAAAAATCGAAAACAGCGAACGCAAATGTTACATGGTGCAGGGAGGACGCAGCGCGGCAGGCAGAGGAATGTTAAAAAAACGTAAATTTATCTTGCTCCAAATAACAATTATACGCGATTAAAAAACATGTATTATACATCAAAATGACCGCTGAACTCTCCTCTTTCTACCAGTATATAAATTGTATATGTTAATATGTCTGAAACGAAATTAAAAATCGAAAACAGCGAACGCAAATGTTACATGGTGCAGGGAGGACGCAGCGCGGCAGGCAGAGGAATGTTAAAAAAACGTAAATTTATATTGCTCCAAATAACAATTATACGCGATTAAAAAACATGTATTATACATCAAAATGACCGCTGAACTCTCCTCTTTCTACCAGTATATAAATTGTATATGTTAATATGTCTGAAACGAAATTAAAAATCGAAAACAGCGAACGCAAATGTTACATGGTACAGGGAGGACGCAGCGCAGCAGGCAGAGGAATGTTAAAAAAACGTAAATTTATCTTGCTCCAAATAACAATTATACGCGATTAAAAAACATGTATTATACATCAAAATGACCGCTGAACTCTCCTCTTTATACCAGTATATAAATTGTATATGTTAATATGTCTGAAACGAAATTAAAAATCGAAAACAGCGAACGCAAATGTTACATGGTGCAAGGAGGACGCAGCGCGGCAGGCAGAGGAATGTTAAAAAAACGTAAATTTATCTTGCTCCAAATAACAATTATACGCGATTAAAAAACATGTATTATACATCAAAATGACCGCTGAACTCTCCTCTTTCTACCAGTATATAAATTGTATATGTTAATATGTCTGAAACGAAATTAAAAATCGAAAACAGCGAGTGCAAATTTGACCTGCTGAAAGGAGGAGGAAGAGCAGCAGGCACAGGTAGTTTAAAAACACGTAAATTTATCTTGCTCCAAATAACAATTATACGCGATTAAAAAACATGTATTATACATCAAAATGACCGCTGAACTCTCCTCTTTCTACCAGTATATAAATTGTATATGTTAATATGTCTGAAACGAAATTAAAAATCGAAAACAGCGAACGCAAATGTTACATGGTGCAGGGAGGACGCAGCGCAGCAGGCAGAGGAATGTTAAAAAAACGTAAATTTATCTTGCTCCAAATAACAATTATACGCGATTAAAAAACATGTATTATATATCAAAATGACCGCTGAACTCTCCTCTTTATACCAGTATATAAATTGTATATGTTAATATGTCTGAAACGAAATTAAAAATCGAAAACAGCGAACGCAAATGTTACATGGTGCAAGGAGGACGCAGCGCGGCAGGCAGAGGAATGTTAAAAAAACGTAAATTTATCTTGCTCCAAATAACAATTATACGCGATTAAAAAACATGTATTATACATCAAAATGACCGCTGAACTCTCCTCTTTCTACCAGTATATAAATTGTATATGTTAATATGTCTGAAACGAAATTAAAAATCGAAAACAGCGAGTGCAAATTTGACCTGCTGAAAGGAGGAGGAAGAGCAGCAGGCACAGGTAGTTTAAAAACACGTAAATTTATCTTGCTCCAAATAACAATTATACGCGATTAAAAAACATGTATTATACATCAAAATGACCGCTGAACTCTCCTCTTTCTACCAGTATATAAATTGTATATGTTAATATGTCTGAAACGAAATTAAAAATCGAAAACAGCGAACGCAAATGTTACATGGTGCAGGGAGGACGCAGCGCAGCAGGCAGAGGAATGTTAAAAAAACGTAAATTTATCTTGCTCCAAATAACAATTATACGCGATTAAAAAACATGTATTATATATCAAAATGACCGCTGAACTCTCCTCTTTATACCAGTATATAAATTGTATATGTTAATATGTCTGAAACGAAATTAAAAATCGAAAACAGCGAGTGCAAATTTGACCTGCTGAAAGGAGGAGGAAGAGCAGCAGGCACAGGAAGTTTAAAAACACGTAAATTTATCTTGCTCCAAATAACAATTATACACGATTAAAAAACATGTATTATACATCAAAATGACCGCTGAACTCTTCTCTTTCTACCAGTATATAAATTGTATATGTTAATATGTCTGAAACGAAATTAAAAATCGAAAACAGCGAACGCAAATGTTACATGGTGCAGGGAGGACGCAGCGCGGCAGGCAGAGGAATGTTAAAAAAACGTAAATTTATCTTGCTCCAAATAACAATTATACGCGATTAAAAAACATGTATTATACATCAAAATGACCGCTGAACTCTCCTCTTTCTACCAGTATATAAATTGTATATGTTAATATGTCTGAAACGAAATTAAAAATCGAAAACAGCGAACGCAAATGTTACATGGTGCAGGGAGGACGCAGCGCGGCAGGCAGAGGAATGTTAAAAAAACGTAAATTTATCTTGCTCCAAATAACAATTATACGCGATTAAAAAACATGTATTATACATCAAAATGACCGCTGAACTCTCCTCTTTCTACCAGTATATAAATTGTATATGTTAATATGTCTGAAACGAAATTAAAAATCGAAAACAGCGAACGCAAATGTTACATGGTGCAGGGAGGACGCAGCGCAGCAGGCAGAGGAATGTTAAAAAAACGTAAATTTATCTTGCTCCAAATAACAATTATACGCGATTAAAAAACATGTATTATACATCAAAATGACCGCTGAACTCTCCTCTTTCTACCAGTATATAAATTGTATATGTTAATATGTCTGAAACGAAATTAAAAATCGAAAACAGCGAACGCAAATGTTACATGGTGCAGGGAGGACGCAGCGCAGCAGGCAGAGGAATGTTAAAAAAACGTAAATTTATCTTGATCCAAATAACAATTATACGCGATTAAAAAACATGTATTATATATCAAAATGACCGCTGAACTCTCCTCTTTATACCAGTATATAAATTGTATATGTTAATATGTCTGAAACGAAATTAAAAATCGAAAACAGCGAACGCAAATGTTACATGGTACAAGGAGGACGCAGCGCGGCAGGCAGAGGAATGTTAAAAAAACGTAAATTTATCTTGCTCCAAATAACAATTATACGCGATTAAAAAACATGTATTATACATCAAAATGACCGCTGAACTCTCCTCTTTCTACCAGTATATAAATTGTATATGTTAATATGTCTGAAACGAAATTAAAAATCGAAAACAGCGAGTGCAAATTTGACCTGCTGAAAGGAGGAGGAAGAGCAGCAGGCACAGGAAGTTTAAAAACACGTAAATTTATCTTGCTCCAAATAACAATTATACACGATTAAAAAACATGTATTATACATCAAAATGACCGCTGAACTCTCCTCTTTCTACCAGTATATAAATTGTATATGTTAATATGTCTGAAACGAAATTAAAAATCGAAAACAGCGAACGCAAATGTTACATGGTGCAGGGAGGACGCAGCGCGGCAGGCAGAGGAATGTTAAAAAAACGTAAATTTATCTTGCTCCAAATAACAATTATACGCGATTAAAAAACATGTATTATACATCAAAATGGCCGCTGAACTCTCCTCTTTCTACCAGTATATAAATTGTATATGTTAATATGTCTGAAACGAAATTAAAAATCGAAAACAGCGAACGCAAATGTTACATGGTGCAGGGAGGACGCAGCGCGGCAGGCAGAGGAATGTTAAAAAAACGTAAATTTATCTTGCTCCAAATAACAATTATACGCGATTAAAAAACATGTATTATACATCAAAATGACCGCTGAACTCTCCTCTTTCTACCAGTATATAAATTGTATATGTTAATATGTCTGAAACGAAATTAAAAATCGAAAACAGCGAACGCAAATGTTACATGGTGCAGGGAGGACGCAGCGCAGCAGGCAGAGGAATGTTAAAAAAACGTAAATTTATCTTGCTCCAAATAACAATTATACGCGATTAAAAAACATGTATTATACATCAAAATGACCGCTGAACTCTCCTCTTTCTACCAGTATATAAATTGTATATGTTAATATGTCTGAAACGAAATTAAAAATCGAAAACAGCGAACGCAAATGTTACATGGTGCAGGGAGGACGCAGCGCAGCAGGCAGAGGAATGTTAAAAAAACGTAAATTTATATTGCTCCAAATAACAATTATACGCGATTAAAAAACATGTATTATATATCAAAATGACCGCTGAACTCTCCTCTTTATACCAGTATATAAATTGTATATGTTAATATGTCTGAAACGAAATTAAAAATCGAAAACAGCGAGTGCAAATTTGACCTGCTGAAAGGAGGAGGAAGAGCAGCAGGCACAGGAAGTTTAAAAACACGTAAATTTATCTTGCTCCAAATAACAATTATACGCGATTAAAAAACATGTATTATATATCAAAATGACCGCTGAACTCTCCTCTTTATACCAGTATATAAATTGTATATGTTAATATGTCTGAAACGAAATTAAAAATCGAAAACAGCGAACGCAAATGTTACATGGTGCAAGGAGGACGCAGCGCGGCAGGCAGAGGAATGTTAAAAAAACGTAAATTTATCTTGCTCGAAATAACAATTATACGCGATTAAAAAACATGTATTATACATCAAAATGACCGCTGAACTCTCCTCTTTCTACCAGTATATAAATTGTATATGTTAATATGTTTGAAACGAAATTAAAAATCGAAAACTGCGAACGCAAATGTTACATGGTGCAAGATTGAACTGTAGGTAGTGGCGCGAAGCACGAATCAACTTTAAATTCTAAATTTTCTTGAGAAATTGTTTTTAATTCATATGATGTTTCTAATATTTTATAATTTTGCTTAGGAAGCTGCTCTAAATCACGAAAATTAATTTAAAAATTATTTTGCGCGGGACGGTGGACTATTTGTTGTAAATTTGATTTTGTTCAAATTTAAAAGGAAAATTAATTCTCAAAAAAAAATTTGCGTGGGACGCTGGGCGATTTTTCGAAATTTTGATTTTGTTCATGCATTTTAAGTGAAAATTGAAGTTAAAAAATGTTTGCGTGAGGCGCAAAATTAATTCCGAAAAAATATTTGACTTCATGCGTATTTGCTCACAGGCAAATTAATAAAACATAAATCCCAACGCCCCCCAGCATATTTTTCTTTTTTTTTTAAAGAATTATCGAATATCGGACCCGATCTGTTCTTTGGATCGGTCCGTCAACAAATAAATTGTCCAATACAATAATTTTTACAAACAAATATAAGATAATATAATAATACATTTTATTGTGCAAATCTGCTTCTTCGTTCTGGCTGCTGAAGACGTACATGTTCGAGGGCCAAGTTCTACTCCGGGTGGTGGACGCGGATCACCGGCAGTTCTTGCGCAGTTTGTGTTTGACGGCTGGTTGTGTTTCGAGTTGAAAAACACTGAACAAAATGTTTCAAAAGTTTCAAATAATTAAATCTACTATATCTATCGAATTTCGAAATGTAGCTGTTATTAATTTTCAATTAAACATTCATTTTATCATCCTTTTTGGGTAGATAATTTTACGAGGGTGGGTCAATAAGTACCTGTGTTTGAAAACAGAGTGCGTTTTTGAGGGACGGTAGCACTACCATCAAGTACTGCCATCTTTTAAACGTCGTCATACAAAATTTCAGACTGATTCATAAGTTAGTTCTGATTTGACAGTTATTTGTATTAAGCTTGTTTGCTGTTTTTAAATAAAATGGAAAAACAACAATATCAATCCGTAATTCGCTTTTTATTTTTGGAAGGAAAAACTTGCGAAGAAATAAAAGAAATGCTAGATGCTGTTTATGGGGACCTTTCTCCATCAATGATAACCGTGAGATATTGGTTTAATCAATTTAAACACGGCCGTTCATCTGTTTTTGATGAGGAGCGCCCAGAACGCCCGGCAAACGTGGTTACTGAAGAAATCGTTGAAAAGGTCCACGTAATGATTCTCGCTGACCGCCGAATGAAAGTGCGCGAAGTAGCAGAGGCTGCTGGCGTGACGCACGGATCGGCAATTAATATTTTAGATAATAAGTTAGGCATGAGAAAGTTGTCGGCCCGGTGGGTGCCGCGATTGCTAAGGGTGGACAACAATCAGGTACGGAAGACAATGTCGAAGCAAAGTTTGGACCTCTTTAAGCGAATTCCGCGCCGAGTCGTCACCGTTGATGAAACCTGGATCCATCACTACACGCTAGAGACCAAGGAGCACCAGGAGATTCCACTCACATGTAAAAAAATGGTATCGTCGTTGCCATGGTAATTATAATTGCGGCCACAACCGTTAGATGCCACCACATGTAATATTTATACATATTTTTAAAATATAATTATTTTATTCAAGACAATAAAAATCTAAGTCACATATGTCAAAAATAAAATATATTTTGAAAGAATCCATTTGCATGATACAATTTATATCAGTGAATTTAACAATGTCATTCTATTCACAATTCATCTAACGTTGATATTTTTCATCATACACCCAGACCATGCTAACTTCCCAGAGAAAGGCATATATTTCTTGCCGCATCTTTGAAAAATATTGAAAACATAATTAATAATTATATTCTATCGGATTTACTTGTGCATTGAAAATAGCGACAAATTTATCTATGGTCAAATTTAGTTTAAGTGTAGAATTCCATCACGCAATGCTCTATGAATCTTTCAATTTATTATTTAAAGGAAAATGATTGGTGGAAAAGAAAGTCCTCGTTTCGAACTTAATAGATTATTGAAATTCGTATATATGTACTTCCCATAGTTGATGGAAATCCACTGAAAATTAATATTCAATGATAATTACATAAATATCAATATTTGTAATTTAAGTACTTACAACATCGTACCATTGTACATCAATGAAATATTACTTCACATAACGCTGAAATTCTAATTTTAAGAACTTTTCAATATAAACTTGTGTTTTTGGAAAATTTATGACAGATGTGACAATTTAATAATTGCTTTAAATAAATCGTAGCCTACGTTAATATTCTGTAAGCAAATATAAGTGCGGCCAGATCCGGCAGATGGCTCGCACAACGCGAACCTAATTTTACTATGCAAGTGAAATCTCCTGGTGCTCCTTGCTAGAGACCAAACAACAGTCAAAACAATAGACTTTCCCGGGTGAACCTGCTCCGAAAAAGGCAAAGACGGTCCCATCGGCTGGAAAGGTCATGGCCACGATTTTTTGGGATTCCAAGGGAATAATCCTCATGGACTTTTTGGAGAAAGGATGCACGATCACGGGAATGTATTACAGTGACTAGTTGGATCAATTTAACGAGAAATTTAAAAAAGACACGGCCCCATTTGGCAAAGAAAAAAATTCTGTTCCACCACGACAATGTCCCTGCTCATTTATCCGGAATCGTCGCGGCCAAAATGCATGAATTGCGGTACAAACTGTTGCCGCACCCACCGTACTCGCCCTACCTGGCTCCCAGCAATTGTTTTCTGCTCCCCAACTTGAAAACGTGGCTCGCGGGAAAAAAATTCAACTTATATGAGGAGTTCATCGCCGCGACAGAAGCCTATTTTGTGGGGTTTGAAAAAACATATTTTTTGGAGGGGTTAAATAAATGGCAGGGTCGTTGGGAAAAGTGTATCGCCCTGAAAGGAGATTATGTCGAAATATAAAAACAAAAAATGTCAAAAATCTTGCGTCTTCATTTCTAACACAGGTACTTATTGACCCACCCTCGTATATATCCGTTTATCTTAAAAACTATCATGTGTAATGTGTACGAACGGGGGCCAGCTAAATACATATAAAATAAATGTAACGAATACATAAAATTAATAATAAAATGACTGAAAAAGCAACAACATAAAAAAATAAATTGGCTGTATTTGTTGAACCGCTGTTCACATAATACCACCTCTTTATTTGATTTACCAGGGAAACTGTAGGTGACCAAAACAACTTAAAAGAAGCTGAAACAAGCACTTTGTAACACTGAATAAATATATTAAATATTGTTAAATAAATAAACAGTCTTAAAGACAGAAATATAATTTTATTGTGATGGGAAGAATACAATAAGTGAGAGAAAATAAAACGAAATACTGTAATATAAAAATCAGGAGCGAAGTGACAAGAAAATAAAAGCTGCGACACATCCGGTGACAACATCCGGTAAAAACATCTGCTGCGACATCGAACACGACGTTCCACGAGGGAAAGTCATAGCCTGCATCGTACACAAGGTCAGGTGTGAAGGTGCGCGAGTGGATAGCGGTGCCGGCGGCACTAGTTAAGAGACGTGAAGCCGGCCCTGTACGTGACGTCCTGGTCGCATCTGACACACTGGGTGCGCTGCTGGCAGAAGTAGCACTCGTGTTCGCACCACAAACCCAGGCACGTCGACACTGCTCTGCAGGTGCGGCACGGCGAGGAGGGCGTTGGTGTCCTGGATCGCCAGGCAGCCTTCCGGAGCCACTTGTCCTTTCTTCGTCAACTGTTCAATACCACGTTTGATGTCGACGGTGTAGCTGTAGTCCGGGGCTTGGTTCGAACCGGCCGAGATGACATAGTTTCGCAGACTGGCCGCGGCGATGTCGTGCGCCAACATGGCCGCGCGGGGGCCCACCCAGCACCGGGCACACGTAGCGGCACCGTCTCGCGGCACCCGAGCTCCCAGTTCTTACCCCGTCGTGCTGCAGGTACACGGGGCTCCTCGAGCTGCCGCACTTCAGGTCTTCCAGGACGTCCGCTGGAATGTCCATGCTCTTCTCGTGCTGACTTATTTACAACCTAGCACAGAAAATCAACTATTAGTTCATTTATAATTAAATAAGCAACACAAATTCAACAAAAACATCAAGATGATAAAAAACGTTTAAAACTATAAATATTGAAACAAAACAAATTACATCGTATCTCACCTCATCGAACAAAAGAAAGCGCAATAATTCCGGGAATACCCTATTTCACAAGTACTTTGAAAAACTGTCTCTGTATTGAACAAGTGTAACAGTGCGTGGCCAAGCTGTAAACGTGTAATACTGAAACACATTTTACTGGTGATGACAAAAGGTTGCTTTAATGAAATATTATTATATTTAAATTGAGCAAAATTTACAAACAAATACAAATATTAAAATTGACGCAAACGTATAATTATGTTACCTAGTTACAGTTACCAATATTTTAAATAGACGATATTTCTTTATGGCTACATCTTGTAGCGCTGTTTGACTCTCAAAACGTTACTCTTCAGTACTCTCCGGTACTGTCTGTTGGACTGTCAAAAAACTGTCCTTTTAAACAGCTAAAGTATGTCATCAAGTTGATCGTGTCATCATTATCTGTGTCTGCAAATATCAAAGGAATGTCTTTGCACACGCAATAGAGACCTACTTGTGCATTAATTCCAATTGATATTTGCAATAATCGTACAAGCGCGGTTATTGAACTGTAAAATGCTGAACAAACAATTTGGAAGAACGCGCTTGTTACACTACCCTCCTCTTAACAAATGACACGGTCAACTTGATACTAAAACAAAGTGACATACAATAATTACATTGAATTATGCAGTAACTACTAATACAACCAATGCAAATACTAACAATAAATCAAAATATACCACAATAAAACAAATAAAAACCAAATGAACCAAAGGAATTAACTACAATTTCTACACAATCAAAGCTTTCAAATGAACAATAAAACTGACGTAAATATTTAAACTTATCGTTATACAAACTAAATGAACATAATCTTAAAATGTTTGAAAAGTTGTTATCCAACGAAAATATACATCTTAATGTAAATATAAATAAAAACACAATTATTGTCCATACAAGTCGTAACACTTCGCAGGTAGTTTGGGGTACGTGTCCTCGGGGTGTAGGAACACTCAGCTGGAGGGCATAATGTCCACTACACAACACTACCACTGTCACTATCTCGGCACTGGGGGGCAAGGGGCGATGAGGGGGTGGCGGCTCCTCGCAGAACAAGGGTCGAAGACACTTGACGACAATCAGCTGACGACGGTAACACCAGCTGATTCTTCGATGTGGACTTGACGACCACTCCTTGTTGGGGCGCAACAGAAGACGACCTCTCACCTGGCGTACACCGGTGGAAATGGGCTGCTGCTGCCGGTTTCCACCGACTGCTAGAGCTACGCATCTGGTTCACGGAGTGTGAACCCTGTTCACTTGCTGTGAATAACTCTTCCTGCGGTAGATCGCTATTCTCTACCTCTTCAGTGGTGCTGGTATCAATGTACGGTTCTTCTTCTTCTGTACTACCTTCCAGGGTGTTTTCTTCTTTTTCCTGCATCACCATGCCGTTTACATGCATATCAGCTTTCTCCATCTTCTCAGGAACAACAGCAGCCTCGCGCTACCTCCGGCTGAGATGGAATTCGGTTGTGGAGGTTAAACCCATAACTGTGTGGTGGTACTAGGTACCGCTCATCGAATTCCCCGTGACCGTCATCGGTCTTGGTTGCTGCTGTTGTTGCCCAGCCGAACTCCACCACTTCGGAGCTGGCGATGGACACAAAAATCGGCATGGTGCTGCACCCAACGGAAATGGCAAATACCTGTCATACCCTGGCAAGGTATTGTCCAACTCGTAACCCAGGTGTGCAAACATAGTTACGAGCGGATGCGGCGGCGCAACAACACTTGAACCCGCGTACATTTTTACTAACACACTGAACTACTATACACTGAATTTAATATTTTTGGTAACTGAACCAACATATTAGTACGTTGCGTCGCTGAACACGAAAAAACGAACTAAACAAAATTATTTAAACGCCAAAAGAATCAAAACTAAATGGCTGAACAATACCTAAAGTGACTTATACACAAAATGACTGCGCCAGTAATCACGATTGATTACACTAAACACTTATAATCGCGTACAAAACACTTTAACTGAATGAACGGGAACGCAAGAACTTTTTATACCGCGCGAATTTTAAATAAAACAAAAATTAAAATTCTTTGACGCAGTATCCTACCGACTGTTGCCAATGTAACAGTGCTGGGGCCGAGCTGGAAATGTGTTAGTTACTGAAACACATTTTCAGCTCTGAAAATTTCCGGCGAATTCACAATTGATTAACGTAAAATAATTTATTCGTATTATTTATATTTCTAATTTTATTCAGAGATGAACAAAATAACTGGGCTTTATCGAGGGGCCAAAATAGTTCGTGAACATATATTTTGACAGTGAACACTTGGAAATCAATCAATAGGTTTATTTTTAAAAATACAACCTCTACTAGTTTCGACGTCTTCATCAGTTGGTGAATATTCTTAATAACAATTAACGTATTTTTTAGCTGTTAACCTGATGATGACCAAATAAATAACTCGAAATCGATTGTCAATATGAATAGTAATTTAGTAGAGGTTGTTGGTTAAATTTTTAAGTTTACATTATCATAATATGATATGTTCACGAAATTTTTGTATTTTGTAAGCGAATTTATTTTGTTCAACTTCGAATTTTGAGCAAGTGCTCAGTTTTACTAATTTATTAGATACACTATTTATAATAGTAAGTAAAGTTATACTTGTATAAATAAATAAAATAGTATGTCATTTGAGTCCGATAATATAACGAAAAAGAAAAAATAATTGTATGATTGCTCAGCTGAGAGGTAGTGAGTATAACTTGACTTTGCTTCTTATCACTCCCGTAGTCATACCTGGTCCACAGCCAGCCACAGCACACGCGGCCAATCAGACGTGAAGGACTGCATCACGTCGAAGATGGTGGCTTCAGCTGGCGTCATGCCTTTGAGCGACTGGTGGTGCATGGCCACGCCCTCGTGGGGGATGTTGGGCACGAAGGCAGTCGCTGAGCTCCAGCTGGGCTTGCAAGGCGGTTAACATCACCTGGGAAGAGCAAAATAAATAGCATTTGTATCACAAGGTTGGAAACTGCTATTTTGCGAGTGCGAGTTTGTTTTGATAGGACGAGCCGTAGGCGAGTCCTGCAAATACTAGCACTCGCAAAATAGTTTCCAACCGAGGGATACACAAGATTTTTCGCGCCAACGTTTATGTAGATTTAATTTATTACTCATTTTCTTAATGACAGGGAATTTTTTTATGTTGCTAACTTCACAATATTTGAATGTCAAATATGTCTATTTTCCAATATCATAACCAAAAATATCTACATATTTTTATTTAGATTTTACACTGCAAATTCAATTATAATTACTTACAAATATGTTTAAAATCCATAAATATTATGTTTTCTTGTATTGCAAATACTCAATTGTAGATATATTGCCATAATATATTCAAGTCAATGTAATACTTTGACATTTCTAGCGTCAGAAGTTAGCTAAAATTAGTGAAGTGATGCCAACATATAACCATAAAAAGTCAGCAACTAGTTCGACAAAAACATGATTTCCGACCGCTTTAGAGATATGTAATTGTGTCAATGTCGGACGGCGGCGCGAAAAATAAATATTTTCGTTCGTTTTACATACGAGTACATCAAGTTTGAACCTTTGATTTTGAGTTAAATGTTTTCCTTTATCATCTAAATAAATAACTGATGCAATACAAGCAACCAAAATAGTACTTCATCTTCAAAATGATCTGCAAACTTGTGACACACCATAATTTTAAATAATTCTGTTCTTTTTCGGTAATGGGGAATCAATCTCCTCGAAGATCATGTAAAACTTGGTGATATAACAACTCTTTCTCGACGGGATCATCCAAATTCATGTACTGGTCCAAGAACAAATGTTTCTTGAATAAGAAGAAATGATGCTGTCTTCGTACAGTTTTCAAAGTTCCATTTGCACCATTCACCTATAAACAACAAATAAACATAACCACAAAATAATAAACTCTTGAGTTTGATCTATAAATCCTTTGCTAACACTAAAATAAAACTAACTCTAATAAAAACTTGCTAATATCTAAGATGTAGAAAACATTCCGAAATTTTCAGTTGTAAATCCTCAAACATATCAGATTATAATTTGTTCTTTAATAAATCCCATGCTTTATCAATCAACAAATAAATTTAATGGAACTTGCATTCGGTGTTGCCAACTATCGGACATCTGCCGGAACTGCGTTTCATAAAGTCGTAAAATAATGGATTGCTTTAAAACTGATTTCAGAGTTTTAATGATGATTTTGGCGTTTTTCAGTGCCGATTTTAAATATATTATTTTATTTGAAGTCGTCATTAAAAGCTCAAAAATCGTCACTAAAGTAACCCATTACGCAGTGTTGGCAACCGTTAAATAATTATTGTACAATTAGGATCATTTTGGCAGATATATTGACGTACTATAGTAAATTTGGATATGAAACAAAATTTGCAAGAAGAATTAACTAATTAATTCCGATGACGAAATTGAGGACAAAACACATAATTTTGAGTGTTATTCACTTCTCGAGGTTGGCAACACTGACTGTCAGTTTCAATTGACAACTGACAGATGTGTAAACAACCTATATTGTAATTTTTTTACAGTTTTTTCGAGTTTTAGATTTCAAATAAAACTTAATATGTACCTCGGCACTGAAGTCCTTTTTTATCACTCACATGGTTTATTCGTGATAAAAAATTGAACTTCACTGCCTTGATACGTAAATAACTATATTATTTTGTGCTTCATCAAGTAGTGCATTATGTATTTAATAGCAAGTATTTGTTTTTGATAATTCCCTGGCACTAGTATTTGATTAAAAATAGCATTTATTTAATTAATTTTTATATACCCAAATGAAGGAAATTACGATTAGAATAACATTTATTAGATACAGAATTTTTTCTCTACAAAAAACCAGTATTTGAAAAATTCAAATTTAACATTAAATCACTTTGATAAAAACTATGTAAAGTTTTGAATCATTCTCAATCAATCTTTTGTTAACTGAACAAAAAACAAACAACAAATGAGCATGCAAATAGAAGAAATTTGTTTCATTCGAACATCATGCACATAACCTATAAACAAAGTCCATGCACAAAAAAGTAACCAATCAATGATTACGTGTTTTATTTTAGTGTTAATTCGGAGTAGACAACACAAACCGTATCTACCTGGTTGGCCATGCGGTACCGCTCCCATTTGCTCATGACATCGGCCACCTTCTCCTCAGCCATGACGTGCCCAGCACCTCGTAGATAGCGTAGCCGAGCGCGTTTTCCTGCAGGCCGATCTTCGTGCGGATGATCTCCATGACGTCCTTCGCAGTGGCTGATGGATGAAATGGACACGGGGCGGCGATTGATGGTGCAGATGATTTCTTCGCGAGATGGAGGCCATTGGCGACGGCGGGTACCTTGCGTTTTCTATAGACACTGGAACGTCACGCTATGTCCCACTTAGTGGGGTAGCACGCACCCAGAAACACAGTCAACCAACAATCAAACATTCCTATCCTGACACACCACTTTCGCCTCGTCCACATTCACACATGCTCGTTTATTCTTCACACTCGGAATCATTCGTTCACGCAACTAATCATCAATCATACCCAACCAGTTATTCCTCGGACGCCCGCGCAATCGTTCACCCACATACCGGGTGTCTGTCTTAAAGGTGTACGTAGGAGATGAACATGGGAAATCAGTTTTTTGCGTGCTGTTGCTCGGTGTTCTATCGGACAACAATGATTGTACTACCAATCGAAAGATATCATTTTTCTGAATCAAACGATGTAAAATACACTACTGTTTAGTGGTAATTTGGTTCCGTAAATTAATTTTTAAATTTTGAAAATTCTCCGGTTTATTCAATTTTTATCGTAAATAAATATAGTCACCTATGGCTGTTTTATTTTGATTTCTGTCAAGCTATTTATTTGACGTTTCTGACTTTTAGACTTGTTAAAGACAGTTTGTAAAAATATGGCTAGTTATACTACCGAAGAGCGTACTTTTATAGTAAAACTATTTGTTGGAGGAAATAGTTAGCTCAAAGTGCGAGATCTATTTTCTATTAAGTTTATGAATCGACCGAATCCAAGTGCATCCACAAACGCCAGCATCCATGAAAAATACACGTGAGCTTAGTAATTGCAATTTAGCAAGAGCAGAAGAACGTGCTTTATTGGCAGAAAGGGTTTTAGGAATGATAAATGTAGATCCTTCGTATAGCACTAGATTTTTTTTGAAATTTATTGGGTGTACATCGTTCATATTTTGAAAAAAAAGTTCTTATTCCTACAAAATGCACTGCAATCAAGAACTTTTACCATTTGACGAAGAAAGTGGAAGAGTATTTTGTGAAGATATACCAAACAGAGCTAATAAAAATGAAATTCTTTGGCATCGATTTAAAAAACTTAACTCTTAATAAATTAATATTATTTAAAGAAAACTGGTTTTTAGACTTTCATTTATTTAATAAAATATTTACTCAAAAATTATAATAGTACGCTTGTCATTACTGTATATAACCATATTTTACAAATTGACAGAAACGTCAAATAAATCACTTGAAAGAAATCAAAACAAAACAGTCATAGGTAACTACATTTATTTTCGATAAAAATTGAATAAATTGGAGGATTTTCAAAATTTAAAAATTATTTTACTGAGCCAAATTACTACTAAATTGTAATGTGTGTTACATCATTTGATTCAGAAAAATGATATCTTTCGATTGGTACTACAATCATTGTTGTCCGGTAGAACACCGAGCAGCAGCACGCAAAAAACTGATTTCCCATGTTACTCTCCTATGTACACCTTTAAGACAGACACCCGGTATATTAGTTTCACCAACCTTTCATTCGACATTCGCTCAACATGTCCAAACCACCTCAACTGACTCACTCCCACTTTCTACTCAATCTCACACTCACCATACACCAATTCTTCTCAATCTTACATTCACCGTACACCAATGTATTCCCGTATACGATCACGTCTCGTATACCCACACACTCCTCTCAAATATCTCATTTCTACAGCAGCTATACGTCGTTCATGCTTCTTCATCCACACCCAACATTCAGAACCATACATCAATGTAGGCACTAACACACCATTATACACACTCAGATACATTCACGTTTCGAGCAAATGTACCCAGAGCACCCAATACCTTGCACCCTGCAGACACCCGCCTTTCAATCTCCCGGTCAATACGTCCATCCCTCGAGGACATACTACCCTGATATACAAATTGATTCACTTGTTCCAGTCTCACACCATTCACTGAAACATTACAATCAGTCACCAAATCATTCTTTTCAAACACCAACACTTTACATTTATCAACATTCAATAGCAGATTTAAACCTTTCTCTACTTCTTTTATACTCCCAATCATTCTTCTCAATTGCTCCTCAGTTTCACCCAACACAACAACATCATCCGCAGAAGCTAACGCAGGCGCTACACGTCCACCAGTACGTACACCATCCGTTCCATTCAATGCCTTTCGTAACAACACATCCATATACAAATTAAACAACCAAGGAGACATTCCACAACCCTGTTTCACATACGAAACCAATCACTCCATCTACCATCAACTCTCACTTCGTACAACGCTCGAATCGCTCCCAACAAATTACCATCCCACATAGTCGCTCAAAGAACACTGTTATACGCTTTCTTTAAATCGAGAAAGCCACAGAACACCTGGTTGTTCTTATCAAGTGACTCCTCAACAATCATTCGAAGAGAAAACAATTGATCTACACAACGATTATCTAAAGAGTTTATGTAACGAGTGACATTATATTTATTCTGCGACCTCAAATGAAAAGAAGATTCGTAAAAAATGTTTAATGCCATTTTGTAAACTTACTTACATATTTCCCCTCTTCGGTAACATAATCACTAGCGCACCGTTTGAGATGCGCAATGAACTATTTTGCGCGGCGGAAGGATAACAGAGCGACAGCAGCGCCCAGTGGCGTCGATTCACCCGGGAGTTGGGATCCGGGTGATCTGTTGTCTGTTTAATCAGTTCACACAGTAATGTTTCCTTGCGCGTACAACGTTCCATTATACTCTGGATGAGATTGACGTGTTCGTCTTCTGCTCTTCTCACTGTATCACCTGGAATGGGGGTTACTGAATTGGATACAAATACAGAAACATGCATTCAATTAATAAACGATAAAATAAGTTATTTATGCAATGGGGACATTTAAAAAGACAACATTTGGCTCATTCTATGAACATTCCAATATAGAAAATAACAAATTAAAAATTTAATACTTTTTATTCCTAAATTTGATAAACTCTCATTAATCATTTATTTCTACACATAAAATTATTTTCCTATTTCACGTTCACAAAGTCGATTTTGTGACACTGTTTTTTTCAAAAACAATGTCACACAAAATTGAATTTAGTAAAACTGTTTTTGGGGAACTTATTATTTGTAAAATTGTCAGTCTGTCAAACTTGAAGCTGTCATTGCTCACGTAAAATAATTGTTATTACTTTTTTATTGATAATTTAACTCCAAAATAAAGTCAGTTATAAAGAAAAATAGTAATTTACTTTACAAGTGGGCAAAGTAAGGAATTACCCATGAGAGAAATTTAACCGAGTGGGTAATTCCACTTTGTCCACGTGTGAAGTATAACGTTTTATCCAACATCTCTTAATTAAAGAAATATTATTTGACAGTGACATAAGCTTTAAACTTTATAAATTAAAATGTCAATCGAAGTAGTTACCATGGTGTTGTGTGTTATTATTATTATAAATAAAAAATACTCACTAGTGACTTTCTTCAAAATTATACCCACTAGTGGGTAATCTGTTACATTCCTTGTTAAAATCGCCTTAGTTATAGAGCATTTTTTGAGAGGTGTTGGATAAACAATTTTATCACTGTCAAATATTATTTGTTTAATAAATGTTGCCTATATCAAGAGGTATAAGTGGTATAGGGTAAAGGTAACATGTTGCTGTCTAAAAAGGAGAAGCCAGCTGACGAAATGTAGTTTGAAATTTGCTCACTAGAGTGACATTGCTGTTATTGGTCGTGAATAAATGACGTAGCTCTGATATACATCAAAGAAGATTATACCTCGCAAACTAAACATTTGTTAGACATTAACTACAGAAAACATGCGTATGTTGTTACCGTTTTGTCCAAGCCCCGCATAGGTCTGCATGACCTGCTCCTCGACCTCTGGGAGTTTGGTCACGCTCAGAAGGCGAGGGGAACCCCTTGTACGTCTCGCCATGGTCAGATAGGTCTTGTGGCTTCCGCAGCGCGTCGCTGTCGACTAGTGTTCTTCGGCAGTTCACTAGATTGTGGTAGAGACGCACGCGGTCCTCGTTCGTTATACCTGAAGAATTAATTAATTAATTCAAGTTTGTAAGCAAAAATATCTAATGTACTCAGTGAATATAGTAAAACCGGAACGATGACTTGTAGGCTTTTATGAAAGCGAAGAACGAGCCTCAGACAGATAGAGGTTGGTTTAACAGTTGTTTGTAGACCAGTATCTATGGCTGGTACCACGAGCTCTGTTTTTGGGTGTTTTGACAGTTAACCTTAAATATGACCACTTGGATCAAACCTGTAACTTCTGGGAACTCACTCACCTTGACAACACTATGTACAGCTTGAGCATAGAGCAAATTAACCTCAACCGGATCCTGGCTAAGCTCTCGATTGAAGATAAATCTATTCTCCCCGCTGCTGAGGGTGGCACTAGGTCCACGGCGACCGATGGTAGGAAACGATGAGCCCGTGGTACCCAGCTTGCTCTGTTTCTGTTCCCAAGCGGCGATGATGTCGTACGTGTTCCTCGGCGTCGGGTCGACTCTGGTCTAGCGTGCGGAGACGCAACCGCTCGGCTAGTTTGCGAGCTGCATCACCGGCTGTGTCTGTTGGGTCCAGGAAGAAGAAACGCCATACGATTGTGCCGAGACGTCGCATTGCCTGAATCACATGATTTCAATTCATTTATAATTAACCTGACACTTTCAGCAACATCAATTATTATATTGTTGGGGAAGATAATGGGGTCATACACTAAAAAAAAAAAGTTTTTTTTTACAAATTATAAAAATTTAGATCATTTCAGTCACATATTTAATATTTCTTATAATTTTTCAACTTTTCATTCATAATTTCCTTTATGAAGTTTCGCGGTTGCAAAATCGTGACGTCATCTTGTAATAAAATGTACAGCATGGCAAGGCAAAAGAGGTGTTGATAACAAATAATAACTTGCTTTTCAGGGTTGTAATAATTACTTATTATTATTAAAATGAACACTCTGATAAATTAAATTAGGTATTCGTTAATTATAACGTTTTTAGACAAAGAGTTTAGGACGTGTTAAAATAAATTTTTCAGTTGGTGTAGTTCCTCGCTCTGTGTTTCGTAGAATTACAAGATGACGTAGGTGCCGACGTCACAAGCGAAAAATTTTAAATGGGATGCCAATTTTTAAAAATCGCATTTAAATTAGTATCTATATTTATAATTTTACTAAAACTTACAGAAAAAAAGGTTTATGACCCCATTCTGGCAATATAAAAAATGTATTCTATCTACAACTAAAGATAATTGACATCAAATATGACAATGAATGCATGAGCAATATAGGTTTGCATGCGTCTGCCCTCACCAGATTACATTCCCCTTGCCATTCATATAAGCTTATGCTCTCTTCTCTATCGTCTTTCCTCCAAGTATCATACAGTATTATATTATTAGTAAGTTGGTCACACTTGCCCAAGCTATTCCACACAACTGTGCGAAATATACACATTTCATGCATTGTTTATTGTGGAGAAAGTGTAATTTTCAGTAGTGATAGTATGAAAATTCAACTTGACGACTCAAAATGAACTCGATAAAAGCATGTTGCTAAGCTAGTAGTGAACAACATATGAGTTATCATGGTGTAAGTTTTAACATTACTAACTTTGTTGATTAACTGTCACTCACCGCAACTTCAACTGAGGACGGCGGAAACTCCCTGCAGGTCACATTACAATTCTAAACACCACTGCACGTACTGCTTCAGAGACAGAGCAGCAGCCAAATGCGCTCGCTCCACTCTACGTTGCTCCTCGCGTTCGATGCCGCAGCCGATGATGCTCTGGATCACTGAGGGTTCGCGGTCGGAGTTTAGTTCGCCGCGGGTGTATTTGCAGAGATCCTGGAATTTAAATGAAATCAATATAACGGGTGTCTACTTTTTCTAAAAGTATCAATTTTAGAACAAAAGTGTAATTCAACTATAATAACACTGTTTAATGAAACAAGAAGTGTTATTCCTCTTTATAAGAAATGCAGAGTAATAAACGAAAATGATGAAGAAAAGAATAAACGATCATAAACTAAATGTACTATTTTGAGCGACAAAGAATCCAAGTAATAGTGTACGTTAAATTGCTACTGAAATAAATGTACATAAATGTTGATAGTATTAATAAAATTACATATTACTATAGCTAAATATGAAGTTGTATGTTGTTGTATAAAATGGTGATTGTATCACCTGAAAAATAATAATATTGGAACGTCAACTGACGCTGAAAATGCGAGCCGAGAGAAACAGTCAATCGTTTGGGAACCTGTCTTTGTTTTACAAAAAAAAATAATTAAAATTCAATGATTTTAAAATAAAATGTTTATATAAAAATCATATAATCAATTTATACAAATAAGTTCAACTGATTACGATGTATGTGAATTTAATGGAACTTTCAAATAATTGAACAATATACTGTTAGATATTATTTAACATTTTTGTATAAGACTACGCATACATGTTTTAACATAGCAACCGCTCAACAAACTCATAGCAACCGTTCTATAAACAAATGTTAGACAAAGAAGGGTGACCCTATGACATCTATCTATTGCAGGTTTTTCGTTTTCATAAAAACCTACAAATTAGTGTTGCAATATTATTATATTCCAGTGCCGGCGACACAGAAAGTAAAATATGAAAAATAGTAATATTGTAATTCAATAATTTGACATTTCAAAATGAAACAAATAAGCAAAAAAAAATTTTATGGCAACTAAAAATGTTAGACTAAGCATTTTTAAAATGATTTATATTTCTATTTTCATAATAATAAAATAACCTTTATTTGACAGTTAAACGTCATTTTGTTTCAATACCGTGACTATTTACAATAAAGAAATAATTCTTAAATAACTTAAAAATGTGATTTCTGACTTGGATGCAAAATGTATCTACATTTATATGAAACACTTTTGTGTAAAATAACTGGCCACTTTTACACAGGAAAAACTTATAAATCAACTGATGTAATTAGTTCGAGAAATAAGACATATTTAAAATAAACTCACCCTGAACACAGAGCAGGCGACATTGACATCCGGATTGTTGAAGTAGTTCTGTGCAACTCAACAATGTCATGGAATGTGTCTTCCATCGCCTTCTCCTGCTCTTTGGTCTCGTTGAATTCTTGTAGCTTCTTCTCCACACGGAACTTGCGTCGTTGTTCACGTTCGGGGTCGTCTTCGCGATTATTTCATTTCTCATGGATGAATTTAAAAACGTGTGTGTCGCAGTCGGTAGGATTCGAACCTACGCTCCCAGAGGGAATCTGATTTCTAGTCAGTAACAGTACTTGGTGACCGAGACTTGGGTGATAGGCGTGGGAGACACAACTAGGTTCATCTCGCGGTAGCACAGACTCATAGATTGGCTCTTGAGAGCCACTGACGCAAATGATGTTATTACCTTTTTGGTCTAATATTTTAATGTACACTTTTTTTGAACCATGTATTTATTAAATATATCACAATAAACCATCCATGTAAAAACGGCAACAGCATTTATTTTTAGTGCAGTGATGGAAATACGAACTTAAATACATATAGAACTTATGTATTGTTACGGTAAGAGTTGTAACATATCAGATACAAAGATATATGTCTAAACGTATATAAAATACAGTATTATATTTATGGATGTTGCATAAATGATACAATGCGCAGTGTAGAGTTAAAGGCAATTTTTTACACTTCATTCCAGCATTATGTTCAATAATAATTAATTTAAATTACATATAATTCACGAATGGGAAATGAATGGACCTGATAACAGCGATAGTATTATGCAAATTTTATATATTATGTGTCTATTTTGAGTGACGTTTCATTATGAATAATTTTAATCTTCCTGAAATGGAATAAGTGGCGGGAGAAGTGCAGTTCACGTCACTATCTTCTCTCTCACTTTCTCCCACCCATTTGAATCAAATCAGCAATAGTGGGAGAAAGTGAGAAAGAAGATAGTGACGTGAACCGCACCACAAGAAAGCTGTACTATAATTATATTTCTATATTGCTTCTACTTATTTTCATATTTTCTGACAAATATTTTTGCCAGGTTTTATTTCGGTTTCGTAATTAACTGGGGACAATTTGTTCAATGATATTTTGGGTAAACCTGTCGAACTACTTTACCTCCGATTTTGATGAAACTTTGTCAAAAAATTCCTACTAACATATATGGGAAAAATAATAACAGACGCGGATGACTTTGAATAAAAAAACAACTTTTGCAATACCTGTTCTGTAAGTTACCCATTAATAACAAAATTTAAACACAGTAAGTGGAACTTTTATTGCACAACTGATTTTCATGGTTACATCATTTACTTACCGTCCACGGTGGATGGTAAGTGAAACTTACCGTTCATGGTGGATGCTAAGTAAATATATGTCATTTAAATTTTATTTTTAACCTCAATCTGACAGCTGTTAATTTTGATACCTATTTTTCCTTTTCTTATATTTACGCAGGTATTGCATAAAATAACTTACTAACCTCGAACTGTAAGTGATTTTTTAGGCTTCGAATGTTTAGGAAATCTCGACCCTACGGGTCTCGACATCCCAAACTACATTCTCGACCTGAAAACTATCACTTACAGTTCACGGTACGTAATATACTATTAATGGGTTACTTTATTTATTCAACTTGGAGGTGAAAGCGAGTTATTTTCAGATACGTTCCATTAAAAATGAGTACTGGGATTCGAGTTCGTCTTAGGCTTAGGGTTTCTTTGTGAAAAGTGCGGGCGAAATGACAAACTATTAATTTCAAATGTTTTACAGTGAACTAATAATGAGATTATGTATCACCGTATGTAACACTAAAATATTCTGTTTTACAACTAAAAATTTAATCCGGATTAACATTAGGTTTAATTAACACAGAATTTAGAATTTTTTTATAATCTACCAGCGGTGGAATTTGAAATTTTATACTTTCGGGATTAAAGGTGACACTTCAGTCCCCGAAAAGGAAGAACAAAGTATGTTATTTATTCCCGGAAACGCAAAAAACTTGTTTCTCACCTCCACATCCAAGGCTTCAACAAGCTCGTCATTAATCATCAATAATCTGATTGCGCGATGCCGGTTCAACATCCGATAGAAACGCAAACAAATTATCCAGGTCCACCGCTTCAGACGCAGGTTCCGTTGCCAGACGCGGATTCAACTGCTCGTATCCGTTTCTCTCCCTCTGCTTTCTCCCTTTTCCTCATCTCTTCTTCCACGCGGCGCATTTCTCGAAGCGCTGCTGCTACTTCTCGAGCAAACACTCCTCGAAGATGTGCTTGTATCACAATGACTGCTCGACGTTTCCGGAGGAACTCGATTCGGAGTTGCCATCCTCTGTAAGCGTGTTGTATTCTTTGGTAGTTCTTCCTATAAGTTGTTTGGATTAGTATAGCTCGTGAGGTTAACATTTTACTTCGAGCGTCTTCAAGAGGTTCGTAAATCTTTGAGAGATGTCATGGGCTTCTAGTATGTGTTTACAAGCTAGCTTAACATCCGGTGGTAATTTATGTTTGGTTAAGCAGTGATACCGAGCAGTAAAGTCCTGGAAGGGCATGTGGATGATGTCCAAGACGAGGGTGTCGTTGTAGTTTCTTGGCGTTGGGTTTGATGCAAGGGTTGATGGATTGTAGTGCCTCCTACGTTGTCCACGGTTGCTACTTTCGCGCTTAACAAATCCTGCAAGAAATAATTATTTCTTTAACTAGGCACTAAAATGCCAGATTTACAGCAGAGGCTGCCGTTTCATTGACGAGGCGAAACGAGATGAACAAATTTTTTTTTGCCGATTTAAAATTAATATTAATTTAGTGTTTATTTTATATACATATTTTGAAGGTTATCGCTGTCAAATTATTTTGCCATGTACCTGTTCAACAGTTGCTATGAATTTGTTGACGGTTACTATGCGTTTGTCACCCACAAAAACATCAAATTTTGATTCATCACTCCAAATTATACTATGCCATTGTCTTTGAGTCCAGTTTACATGTTCTCTAGCCCATTTTAGTCTATTTTTTTTGTAATTTAGTTAATAAAGGATTTTCTTTTGCCTATTGAAAAAAATCAAATCAGCTGTTAACTATTTTTATAGTTCGCTTCGTTGTGGCCATCGCAACTTCTTTTGCTATACTTTCCCTCCATAGCGTAGTTATTTCTTTAGTATTCGACAGCCGGTTTGTTTTTACAATTCTACGTAAAGACCGTTTATCTGCTTACGTAATTGTAGATGGCCTGCCGGTTTTGGTTTGTTGTTCGACTTCACCGGTTCTTTTATACAAATTAATAATATCTTGCACTGTAGAACGCGGAAATGAATGCGAAACAGATATACGACGTGTCGAAATGCCTTTTTTATGGGCATTAATGATGGATAAGCGCAAATCTTTACTTAAAGATTTATCACGCGGCATTTTACTTAAATATTAACGTACAAACACAGTGTATTATTATTATTGTGTCTCACAGCACGTATACAACTAATATTGATAAATATTTGTCGATTTGTTCAGTATGTGTATTGTTTTAACAGTAGCGCATTAATTCCCGGGCGATGTAACGCAATATTAAATATCGGCCGAACTATTATGAGCTGTCCGTTCACTAATGTTTTTGTTATATTAATTTAGTTCATTATGTTATTCGGATGAAATATTCAGCTTTCGTAAGGTTAAAGTATATATTTTAATACAGTCGAAACAATTTTGTCGAAATGTCTCATCATTTGTGTAAGTTTTATGATTTGTTTAGGCCTCTGCTTGAAAATGTAACCCGACCGAACTATTATGAGCCTGGGCTCGTACTAAGTTTATTGTCAATTTGAATTCACAGTTTCTGAGTAACAAATATAAATGTACCAAAAAACACACTTTTTGGTATATTTTTATTTGTTTCTCAAAAACTGTAAATTCAAATTGAAAATAAACTTAGTATGTTATAGATGATCATATTTATAAATATACACATTATTTGCATTACTGTAGTCGTTCATGGGAATGTGTGGCATATATTTTACTACTTTGAAAATTATGTTCATGTATAATTTGCAAACAAAACTAGCTTTTTAAAATTTATTTCAAAACTTTACTTTTATCTACAAACGTAGGTATAAAACATTAGATGTTTCATTTATTATATTATTGATATATTGTTTCAGAAAAGTCATAAGTTGCAACTAACGATTTCCAAGTTAAACGTGTGTTTATTATATTTGTTATTTTATTTTCCCGGTTACTATGTTTGTAAAAACCTCTCAGCAAATAACAATGACAGATGACAGTTAATCTGACAGCAGGTGTAGTTCCTCGCTCTCCGCCAGAGCGTGTTTTGTAGAATTACAACATGACGTAGGTGCTGACGTCACAAGCGAAACATTTGAAATGGGGTGCCAATTAGTAGGGGTGGTTGAGGCAGGGGGAGAGGTATGGGGGCGCGATTTCCAGTTTGGGCTGAGTTGAAGTTTGTTGGGGAAGTTTGCGGGTGGCTTTACCGCACTGTACATAAAAAATATTTTAATGTTTTTTTTTTTTGGATAATTATACAGAGTCTCATTTAAGGTACGAATGCATTTGGTTTTTAAAGTGTGTCGAATCCAAAAATGTCCTTAAAAATAAACTATCTCATCAAGTTCCAGAGATACGGCCCTGGAAAGTTGTTCATATAATCAAATATAAAAATCATTGCTTACATAAATCCCAATTAAATAATGCAACCGATTTAAACAATTAAAGTTTAATTAAAGCTTATTTTACTCGAAAATGTCTTTCAAAAATATAGAACAGTTAATTTTCAACTATATTTTCGAGAATGGGGTCAATTCACATTTTAATTATTAAAAAAATAATTACCAAAGCAAAATTAATAAAAATACAGATATTGGGTTTTTAAAGAGTGCGGAATCAAAAAATGTAGATAAAATGCAGCTAGCTTTTCTAGTTCCAGAGATACAGTCCCGGAAAGTTTAAATATTTTTTTAATTAACAAAAAATTAACTAACCAATAAATTTTATTAAAATTTTGGTTATTTGGTAGTTAAAATACACCGAGTCCAAAAATATCCTCAGATTTAAGTTATCTTGTTTAGTTTTAGAGATACTACTCTGGAAAGTTCTTCAAATAAAATATTTTCTCTAATTTACCTCATTTTATATTTCAATTAATATAAATTTAATTAACCGACCAATTTAATTGAAACTACACTTATTTGATTTTTAAAGAGTGAGGAATCCAAAAATATTCTCAAAATTGAGCTATCTCGTCTAGTTACAAAGATACAACCCGTAAAATTTATGTAAATACTCGTAAAACATCTCACCTGATGTTTTCCAACTAAATTCGGAACCGGCTGTCGAATGCTCCTCATATTCAACTTCGCCACATCATGTGTAAAGGGTTTAACAACCCTTTGTGCCCCTTTTTTGGAATAACAGTAATGGCAGTGTTGTTTTTCAACGGTAGAGGGGCGTTGCCGCTGTGTCAAGAATTGTTGTTGGAGTTGAGGATTCTTTCGAGCCTCCGTCGCTCTTTTCGGGGGCTTCGCCCCCCTGACCTTGAAAGCGGTTTTAATCGTGACGATTTTGCACCGGGACTTTGTGTCCGGCTTTCAGAACGATGCTTGCTCCATCTGTAGAGTTAGTTGGAATTACGACATCCAACGAGAGGGTCGCCTCTGCGCGGTCACCCCCTGCCGTTGCCAAACCCCTGCAGGAATCCTGAACCGACGGCTGAACGGATGGCTCGGACCTGGAGGCCTTGGCCTGAACCTGCAGGTCAGTTTCAGAGAGTTAGACACGAAATGAAACATATTTGATCTATTGAAAAAAATAATTTAAGTTTGAAGCCCTATAACTTAAAAAATATAGTAACTAGACAGATGAGACCCACGCCACTCGATCCAGCGCAGTTTCAAAACCAAATATCCATATTTTTGTACTTAGGTTTGTTCAGTGGTACCAGCACAACAAAATAATTACTGACATTTCGGTTGAACCAAAATTTTGGTTGAGTACAACAGTAGTTGTTGTTGTTATGTTGGTATCACTAGACAAACCTAATTACAAATATGGATATTTGGTTTTGAAACAACGCTGAATCGAATGGTGTAAGCCCCATTCATCCAGCTAGTATAGATACAAACTTATAGGGCCCCAAAGTTGCACAAACTTTCTAATGGCAATTTTTTTGATAAATATTTGTTCAACAGTAATTATTTTATTTTGTTGGTATCACCGGACGTAACTAAATAAAAACATGGATATTTACTCTATAAACTGCGCAGAATCAAATGGTCTAGTTTTCAGATCCGTATTTTATCTAGTTCCAGAAATACATTCATTAAGTACAATAAAAAATAAACATACCACTATTATAATTGGCGAGCCTCTATTCCGCCTGCGAGAGCTTCCTCTCTTTCCGGTCAATCAAGAGGGACTCATGTTGAAATGGGTCTTTGTTCAATCCCCCCAACACAATTTCGTAACATCTTTCACCGAAAGATGCGCATCAAGATTTCATTCATCCACAACTCGATCAGCCATACCTAAAATTGATTTAAAGCTTATTTAAAACCAGCTTTAAAATTTAAAAACTCTCATACCTTGTTTGTCGTATCCTTTCTTCTCTAGACAGTTATCCATTACGTTTCTATACACAAAACATGGTTTTTTCTGTCCGTATCTGAAAATCAACAAATTGATCAGGAACATAAAAAAACTCAATTTTAAACGTTCATAAAATAAAAACTACACAGGCTATTAAAAATCTGATTAGACTTTGAGATTCCCCGGACTTTAATTAGGAATTTACCATAAACTCATTGATATATTCCACGAATTACACATTAACTAGATCATTTTCTAAAGAACCACTTTGTCAATCAGCAACTCCAAAAATCCAAAATTTCATAAAACAAAATCTAGCCAAGCTATTGAAAATATGTCCAGACATTGAGATTTCCGGGTCACTAGTTGGTATTTAACCATACACTCATGAACACATTCGCAAGATTACATCTTGGAGAGATGATTTTCTAAAGATCCATTTTAATAAACATAGCTGGAGTTACAGTTGAATCCTGCGGTTAGTTTTCGTGTTTAAAACACAACACATTGGAGTAATACACAGTGAAGGCCAAGAAAAACATTTTATTTAAAGTATATTTCATCAAGATATCAGCACGAAATAATTTTACCTGCAGTTTGCATATATGTTGATGAGAAAGAGTTTCAAGAACCTTGAGTTCAAGTTCGCTGGAGGCAAATCGTCCTGTTCAACAAACTCCTTTTTCTATGCTTTATGTTTGGCAATGAACTTGAAACTTGACATTTTAAATTCAAATATGAATGTCAAAGCATTTTCGGCGTTACCGCTAGAGCGCCAATACCAACGTAACAGAAATAACATTATTTTGTAACTTTGAAACAAATCAATGTATGTTTCAGGAATTATTATTATCATACATAAAATAAGTATGTTGTACCTTTTTGATGCAAAATTTACTGGAAATCATCTAATTAATGTAACTATGCTTCAGAAAACTAGTCTTGTGTAAACTACCACTTCCGGTTGATGTGCTTCCAAAATCTAATCAGCTAGCTTCATTTAATAAAACACAAGAAGAAATCATCGTCTAAATAGTGCGATAGTATGCTAGACCACAGTATAAGAATTCTTATACTGTGGCTAGCCGGCTAGACATTGACCTACTAACATACAAAGAAAAATCGATAATGATGAAAAGAGAAAGAGCATCGGCGGCTAACAAGTACGACAAAGAAGAAATGTGTTTCAACTTCATGTATATTTTGGTCCATGTTTAATAAGGTTAGTTTGGTAAACAGATCAATTTTACCAATAAAATATATTTTGGAAGAATTATTAGCAAATAAATACAACGTACAATACCTGTCTGTGCAATAATAATAATGGCACATTCCATTTCACGTTTACAAATATCAATGTCGCCATTAATTTACCCTGTGTTTTGACATATATACTTATTATATAAGTTAGTAGTTATGTGAGCGGAGAACGTTTGTTATGGTAAAATAACGCAACACTGAAATTTTATTCATATTGCAATTCTAGGGAATTCCAGGGATATTTGGGCGATGGTATAGGGATTATTTGACTGACTCGGTTGGCAACACTGCTCATACATAACCTTAATTTCAGTTTTCACGAATATCAACAAATACTTGGATGTGAAAAAATGTCAGTCAGAAGGAAAAATATTAATTGCAAAAAAATCATTTCGACGTGACAATAATTCTTCAATTCCTAATAATGCAGTAAGTATTACTTTCAATGTGACGTTTCATTTTTTGTATGAATTTATTTTATTTCAGTCAATCCAAACTGTTCAGAACAGAAAGAACAAAAAACCAAATATCCAAACTGTACGTCATCTCAAGAACAATGTTAGTTCAACTACAAAGAATTTGGCTGAACGTCGACTGCAAAACTTACGACATTCGGAAGGTCTTCCTGGACTTGCTTCTGCATCAAATAGGTAAAAATGAATCCCTTTGTCTCTTGAAACAATTCTGAAATAAATATTTGAATGAAAGCAGCCCAAACGTACGATCGAAATCAGAAACTTGTACTTGTGAAAAAGTTCCCGACAAAGCGGAAATTGAAATTGACCTGGGCGAGGAAATGGGTTGAACTGTTTGAGGTTATGTGGTTGTATTTGTTAGTCCCAGATGGAATCCGTGACTCGCTGAACTAGAAGACGTTGTTGAGGTTTGCTGGTTCGATGCCAGGTGATGACATTATTAAATCGTTGAAAGCTACGCGATGAGATCTGTTACTAACTAGACTGAAAACCAGCAACGAATGCTACACAGAAACTACAAGAGATTCGACAGGAAATCGATCAAACTAAACCGGAAGTGGAACAAGTGACAAGAATTGAAACCAAGTTGAAGCATTGAATAGGTAAGTAAGTAAGAGTGCGCGTTCCACTACACTATGTGTCAGTGGTTACGAGAGAGACAGCCACATTTCTTTGCTCTCTCATCCCTCCATCTAACCTCTATTTCGCGGTTCATTCTGTCTCTATTCGTTGCTCTCATTCTCTGTCTGTCTGTCATTCTGTGGTTCGTCATTGTCTGTCTGTCTGTCTGGAGTTACGGTTTCTCAAAAACTACTAAACTGAACATTGTGATATTTTGTATATATCAATTGTATCCGCTCTGGAAGAGCTGATTAGCTTTTGGTGATAATCCAATAACCGGAAGTGCTAGTTTACTTGAAGCCCTATTTTAAAATTATTTCAAAATATCTCAGTAAATTATCATTTAATGAAAATGTTGTTATTAATGTTTAAAATATGATTATCTATAATTAATGTTGGCAACATTTGCCTCTCACTGTCGCCATTTACGAGTTACAACACGTTAGTTAGTGGTGGTCCGTGTTCGATAAGAAATCAATGGCGGGCGGGTGGTGCTGTGCTGCCCATTTGTTGTTGTTCCATCTGGCGGTGCGCGTACAAACTAAACGCAAGTGATTTCCTGAACAAAATGTGTAAACATGTATTGAAACCGGAAGTGGAAGTTTGAGCGAATGTCGAAGGAAACGAATATGAGCGGGTGAGATTGATTCATCTATGAACACGTTGCTGGAATCACACATTCAAATCATCGTCTGCATTCTAATACTCACTTCAAATAATTCCAAACCAATTAACCGCAAGTAAATAAAGCACTAATAAGTGAAATAATATTTTTGACAGATAAGTTGAACAGTGGTTTAACACAATGGTAAACCAATAATCTAGTGCCAAAAGTACTGCCAACATCAGAATAATGATTCCAATTCTTGTTACTTTTCTTCCTAAAGTTACAGTTCAGTTTTGTTATTTACTCAATATTTAATAAATATTCAACTCATTTGTGAGTGTAGAAGAAGGTTATTGATTTTGATGTGTGATTCATTAAATTAAAAACAATGACACTTCATAGTTCACACTTTTGCCACCGATATCGCGACAGTAGTTGAATTTTTTCTCTGATTAGTTTGACGGAAGTAAAGTGTAATTTAAAAAGAAATTCAATACGGAATTATTAAAAATGCAGTGTTAATGTGTTTTGCTGAGTACAGAAGTGTGCGTGGGTGAAAAATGTGTATTTGAAACATCAAAATGAACCATTCAAGTTTCATCAACAAGACACATGTCTCTAGCGGCATTTTGAGATAAATAGACGGATAAAAATATCAGTAATCTTTAATAAGCGATGAAAATAATCTGTGAAAAGTTGGTAGAACATTGAGATAGAAATAGATTGTTTATATATTGCTGTTCGCCTACTCTAATATGTTTTACCGTTAAAAGTCAAGTAGTAGGTCAAGGTTTTCTTATGTTTTAGTTTTTATTTTTAATTGTTAAGAGTTTACTTGTTTTACGTCGTTATGTATTTTTGTTATTCAATTTGCTAAATTTTCCAAATAAACATCGTTTCGTTTCAATTCTATTTGATTGTGTAAATAGATGTGAATTTCACGCTGGTGACCGCGCAGCTTATGATCTGCA
The DNA here is from genome assembly GCA_963942605.1 of Poecilus cupreus. NCBI lineage: Eukaryota > Metazoa > Arthropoda > Insecta > Coleoptera > Carabidae > Poecilus > Poecilus cupreus. The sequence continues at coordinate 38,870,890 of OZ012713.1, forward strand.
AATCGACGTGTCTTGTGCCAAGCGAGGGACCCGCGATGCGCCCCGTTCCACCTGCAGCGCCCTCGACGGAGAGTTCGGCGTGTACCTAGTTTCCGATGGTAGAACAAGTAAGTGCACAGTATTCCTAGATTGCAGAGCATTTAACTGACAGGTTCATGAAGGGGATTAGGGTTAACTTTATTCTTTCATCATCTATAACTTTGTTTCTAAATTAATTGTATTATCAAAATGTGTCAAAGTTTATGCTAACCAATCTTGATTACAACCTTAGTTAATAGTTTTTAGTTGGAAATATATAATTTAGAATGTGATCATTTTTTGTATATTTCAGAAAATGTCGGATGGCGATAGACCTGCCCACCGGGAACTGATCGGAGAGCCTTGTAGCAGCGAGCCACGGGCTTCAACACTAGAGACTGCCTTGGCGGGAGCTGATCGGAGAACCTTGCAGCACCGAGCCACTGGCTTCAACACTAGAGACTGCTTTGGCGGGAGCTGATCGGAGAACCTTGCAGCACCGAGTCACTGGCTTCAACACTAGAGACTGCCTTGGCGGGAGCTGATCGGCGGACTGTGAGTCTAGCAGAGCGGACAGCTGTGAGTGCAACTAGTGTTAGTGTGTATCTGTACAATTAGAAGAGACAGGAAGTGCAATCTTGACCACTGGCTTGGTTCACAAGTTGTGTAATCTTGGTTGTTTCCCTCGGTTTGTTCGACTGCTGATGACAGCCTCGTTGTATTGAATTGTAATTCCATTCACGGTGGATTGGAATCGGGTGCAGAGTTGGCACTTCCTGGTTTCCATCTTGGATGGTGCGTTGCTTTTGGTAAACTGGCAAAGTCTAGGGAAATGTAGGAATCGCTGAAATGATGTCTGTGTGTGTGGATAGCTGGATGATAGTTTACTAGACACCCGAAACAATAAATTTCATTTTTACACACGAGAGGAAAGCGCTTGTTTACAGGAACACAGAATGCACTTGTACAATCATTAATTATTCTCTTGTTTTGTATTTGTACATTTCATGGCTGACTATGTTATTATTGTACATGTTTATCGTTCAATTAGTGTTTTACTCTCAGCTCAAAACATACAAATGTGGAAACATCTTATTTTTGCTTTGACGTCCAGCCCTATTTACAATGATGATACTGGCTAATTGATAAGAGTCAAAAGCCAAGTCTGAGTAAAATAAATGACCCCCTAATAATGTTGTCCCCGCCGTGCAATGACGCCGCGCTCTTCCTCGAGCTGGAAGATCGGTTTCCGTTTGCACAGAATTCTTACTAAATCCTATCGTCACCAACACAGAGCTTGCTGGCCTAGGTGCTCTTGTTTCATTCAATTATTTTTAATTAACTTACCCTTTCATCAGTCTGTACCCCCCTCTCAATATAAAAAGGGGGTTCTATCGTGGTGTGCCGCGATGTAAAAGTCGGTGAAGTTAAAGTAGCACGATTTGTTGACGGAACCTCTGACTGTGTGCCCCGGCAGATCTGCACGGGGGTCTCTTCTTCATAATCTGGTGAGTGGCGCCGTTTTCTGCTGGGTCTTCTGTAATAAAAAATATATCATTAAATTCAATAATATTCCATATACACACACACACACACACACACAACAAGTCGTCTGTTTGCTTGTGATTGGCTGCCTGGTTTTTTGACATGAATTTGAATTCTTACTAAATCCTATCGCCATCAACACCGAGCTTGATGGTCTAGGTGCTCTACTATTCACATGTGACAATTCAATCGTTTCCGTTTGCGTTTGAACATATTTGTTTGTAATGTATCTGGAACAAATATCTCAAATGTCATAATTATGCAGTATATAAATATGTATTGAAATAATTACCCAATTTTCTTTTCAAGTTTCTAATTTTCTTTTTATGCCATTTAATTTCTGTAATAAAAAATGTAAATAATTATATTACGCATTCCATGTACAGCTTGGAAACACTTTTAAAATGTAATTATTTACGAAATGTGACACATGTCATTGTCATGAAATACTATTGGATTATCACTGAAAACTAATCAGCACACAGACATCATCGCGAAACTAGTAAAAGCGTATTCTAGGGACCCTAAAACGTGCTCACTGAAAACTCACTAGCATTTTGTAAGCAATGGCAATCATTTCCTAGTGATACTTCCCGTGACAACGCGTTTCTTGCGAGTCGCCGGTTTACCAATGAGTTTTTGTAATAGTTTAAGATGTACAAACCTTTCAAGGGTTTTCTTGTATTTATTTATTTTTGTTTAAATATGTTTCATGTAAACTTAATAAATTATGTACGACTGTAAAAATAATAAAACCTACCTTTCAATTCAAACATGTTTATTTCATTGTCTTATTTTCGCTAATAAAAACGACTTGAAAATAACATAACCTAGAAGCCAAAATGTTTATCACCAATACTACCGCATAACATTAATTCAAAATGTGAACAGACATCAGAACATCACGCTAAATTCATTGGTTCAGTTCTCCAGCGCCAATTTCCACTCATTTTGTAACAATTCATTAAAAAACTATTCAAATTATTGATAAAAAATCACTACATTTCACTGGCTGTTTGACACTTTCAAATTGTATGTCTCATACATCAAAATGGTTGTACAAACTTTAATAATCACTTCTGTGCACATAAATATGTCCATAAGTTAATAATTATTGAGTAATTCATTAAAATAAATAAGTAAATTTATGTTAGACAGTGACAGATCATTTTGGCGCCATCTCTGTAAGTATCCATGAACTACGATGCTCAATCGATCGTCCGTTACATTTATTAATTTATAATTAAAATTTGTATTGATTACTAAATGAATTATTTGTTAATATAGTATAATATTAGTATTATATTGTATAAATATACAGGTAAATAAAGATGACATAATTTTTTGACAGGTAAGACTAACACAGTGATAGATATTTCGGGACAAAAATACTGCCAACTTATACAATAAAATTACCATTAACACAATTTATTTTCTTTACTTATATCATTTTATTTATTTCCTTTAATTACTCGATAATAACAATTAATTCACGTATTAACGACAATAAAAATAATTGTTATATTAAAATAAGAGTAAGTGACAGTTCGTAGTTTACGCGTTTAGACGCAGATGTCACTAGCGGTAAATATCAACTGTCACTAGTCCATTTCCTGCTGTCAAAGTTTTATTTCGTGAATAATTCAATAAAAATGAAATAAACAACTTTTACAATGATTAAATTATCAAGTTTGATTGTTAAATTGAGTGTGTGTAGTGAGAGATTGTGTATAAACAGCAACAGATGGTTCTTGCTACAATCTAGTGCGAATTAATGTGGCCCGCAACATTGGACTCGAGCAGACAGTTCCTGGGAATGGATTTGATGAGGTATGGTACAATGTGATTATGTAGTTCAGAATTTCAAATCAAACTCATTCACATATGTGAATGTTTATCGTAATTTCATTCAAGACAACAAAGTTTTTATGTTTAGCTTCACGAATATTCGCAATTCCGTGATATCTTGAACGATTTAAGATATTTTGCCTTTAGAAATGTAATCCATGTACGTATGAAATACAAATATTTTAATTTTATATTTAGAAAGTAGGTAATGAATTATTTCTTCGTACAGAGCAGTGTTTTAAGCTCGGTTTTAGCGCTGTTCAATGTTCTGAAACTATTTTATAAAAAAGTACTTCAAATAAAAGTGGTGGATAATACATTTCTGTGTATCTTCTATTTGAAGTATTTGTGTTATAAAATAATTTTAGAACATTGTCCAGCACTAAAACCGAGCCCAAAACACCCAAAAACAGAGCTCGTGGTACCAGCCAATGTTTCCTTGCGTCTGTAAATCGTATTGGTACATTTACATATTTTATTTTCCCAATAATCCATTTGTTTTATCATTCGTTCGATTATGTCGACTAGAAATATACTGAAAATACTTATTTTTGAAGTAACAAAGTAATGATTGTTGAATGACAGTTCACTTATAATCACTAATTTTAATTGATTATTGATTATTGAAAATATATTTATATCTCTGTATTCTACACTATTTATTTATTATGTACTGGTAATTTCATCCAATTTGTATCGAAATTTCTTTTAAAAATAAATAAAATATTCGATTTTTTACTTAATGGAGGGTTATACAGAAGCAAATTTTCGTGCTGCCATCTATTTATGTTTTCATTGAACTACCAAGAAATTCACATGGGCGAAACACAAACAAACCGCTGTCAAAATGACAGTTCTTAAAATGAAGCTAAATATGAAAAATAAAGTGTGTGTATGGTTTGTGCAATAGTGACTTCCTTTATTACTATAAGGAATATATGGCCAGTGTTAAATTTATAAAGTTTCCTAAATAATAAACTTCAAAAATAAAAACATAACCTTGTTAAAACACCATCTCAAACGTCAAAACATGGATGTTTGTGTTATGTACTTCCATCTCAACTTTTACCTCATCTTTCTCTTTCTTGCCTGTGACGTCAAAATCATAACCCTCCATTATTGACAGCTTTGCTTTCAGATTGTTAAAAAAAAAAATATTTCATTAAAAATGTGCTATTTCTCTATTTATATAGTTAAAAGAAAGGCCAAATAATGTTTTACATACCTCAAAATTACTATATTTATTGTATAAATTCATTAAAAGTCATATTAAAAATATTGACATCAGCGCCACCAAAACCCTGGAATTAACCAAAATAAGGTGTATCCAGAAAATCGTGATCGTGTCGTCACAAACATTAAAATTTAATAAAAACAATAATATTAATTAACTTATTGTTGATAATTAGACGTTTTATATTATTTTATTGGTAGAATTTTCAACAGTGAACTAATTAATATTATTGTTTTTATTCAATTTAAATATGTGTGACGTCACGATCTCGATTTTATGGATGCACCTTATTTTGGTTAGTTCCAGCGTTTTGGCGGCGCTGATGTCAATATTTTTAATTCTTAAATGTGATTTTTAATGTATTTATACAATAAATGCAGTAATGTTGAAGTACGTAAAACATTATTTGGCCTTTTTTTAATTATATAAATAGAGAAATATTTATTAAAAAAATGTCCATACAATAGTGTAGAATACAGTGATATAATAGTTATTTTTGTACTCATACATTGAAATTTGTTATTTCGCGTTGCCTAAGCAACGTCCGAAATGTCAGATTTCCCGGGTCTCCACCAGATAGACAACCCGGAAATTTCGACGAAAACATTCCTATTTCTAAAGCGTTTATTAATAAATTATATTTATTATAAAATAATATAGTATTTCAAACATTTCTTTACATAATATTAATATAAACAATGATGAAATAAGAATGAAATTGAATTTAAAAGGAACAAATTTAGTGCATTTGGTTACCAAGGTTGGCAATAAAATCTGCCCGGTATGACAGCTGTAAAATACATAACCTACAAATGTAATGTTAGTTACCTCAATATAAATAAGAAATATATAGTTATTTGTATCACAAAGTAGGAAACTGCTATTTTGAGAGTGCGAGTTTATTTTGATAGGACGAGCCGTAGGCGAGTCCTGCAAATACGAGCACTCGCAAAATAGTTTCCAACCGAGGGATACACAAGATTTTTCGCGCCAACATTTATGTAAATTTAATAAATAAATTTAATTTATTACTCATTTTCTTAATGACAGGGAATTTTTTTATCCTGCTAACTTCACAATATTTGAATGTCAATTATATTTATTTTCCAATATCATAACCAAAAATATCTACATATTTTTATTTGGATTTTACACTTCAAATTCAATTATAATTACTTACAAATATGTTTAAAATCCATAAATATTCTGTTTTCTTGTATTGCAAATACGCAATTGTAGTTATATTGCCATAATATTTTTAAGTCAATGTAATACTTTGACATTTCTAGCGTCAGAAGTTAGCTAAAATTAGTGAAGTGGTGCCAACATATAATCATAAAAAGTTAGCAATTTTTGTCGAACTAGTACGACAAAAACATGATTTCCGACCGCTTTAGAGATATGTAATTGTATCAATGTCGGACGGCGGCGCGAAAATAAATTTACAAGTGATATTATAAATATTTTAATTTTTTCTAATATATTAGACAAATTAATTTGTGTGTTTATATTTGTAGTGCAACTTTGACAATTATCAAAATAACTCAGGGTTGGCAAATATCATGATATTTATATAAATATCAAAATATCATAATATCCGATATATATCAGGAATTTCGTTCTTAGGCTATATGCAACAAAAAAACATGAAACGTAAAATACCTTTATTTTGGTAAACAACAAAAATCAAAGTAGTTTAAAATAACAAAAAACAAGACAAAAATTATTATTATTTAAGTAACAAGAAATAACATTTTTCCTAAATATATTATATAAATAGTAAATACCTAAATGAGTAAATACTATTGTAGTTTGACATATGATATAAAATATTCATATTTTTATTTAAGTAACAAAAAATAACATTTTCCTAAATATTTATATTACATAAATATCAAAATAACTTGTCGTTTGACATGTTTTTAAGTTTCGCACAACCGGGCCAAAGGAATATCATCATCATCATCATTATCTTCACGTAACACGACTTCATCACTTTTTGAGAAGACCCAGTCCAAGCTTTTGGCTTTTTTATCGGTATTTTCATTTAAACATTTAAAAACAAATATTAGTTTACTCGCTTTTTCACTCTGGGTATTTATTTTGTAAAAAATTAATGAGTGATATATATCATGATATATATCAATTAATAAATATCGGATATATATCAAGATATATATCATGATATATATCACTTGATATACAGGGTGTAAATCAAAAAGCGGGCCATAGGCGTTTAACATGGGAAATCAGTTTTTCCGTGAACAGAAGTTCCCAAATGGATTTAGACGAAAATGATTCAAATAAAAATTGTAGAGAATTTAATTCTGCATCTAAATCACTAATCAGATTTTATTTTGCACGTCTTGTAATCTGTATAACCAATTTTAAAGTTTTATAAATATTGCTCATTTGTAGTGATAGCCATGGAATTCAAACAAAATTACAAACAATCACATATCACTAGCATTATTTATAAAACTTTAAAATTGGTTTTACAGATTACAAGACGTGTAAAATAAAATCTGATTAGTGATTTAGATGCAGAATTAAATTCTCTACAATTTTTATTTGAACCATTTTCATCTAAAACCATTCGGTAACTTTTGCGCACGGAAAAACTTATTTCCCATGTTAAACGCCTATGGCCCGCTTTTTGATTTACACCCTGTATATCTGCCAACCCTGAAATAACTACTTGAAGAACTTCATTTCTTTGTATAGACATAGACTGTTATTAGTTTTATACTTTTCGTACAAGAAATATTGTACAAACCTCTTGCGTAAACTCGGTTCTTTCTGTTAAATAAAATAATGAAGTTTAACATGCAGTTGTCAAAACATATTTTGACATGCTTTTCATTATTATTTTTTGACAACTAATAACATTTTAAAGATTACTTTGTATTTTATATTGATGCTTCACTCCTGAGGATTACTTATCTGTAGATCAGTAAATTGTTACATTATCTGGAACTACACAATATGGCCCAATTATTTAAACGAGGATTGTGGTAATAATTTGAAAAATGTTTATAATATCTGTACAAATAAGAAAATTTAATACAAGTTCATTTACCATTGACAACAAATACATGTTAAGAAAGTACTACTCAAATTCAGATTTCACGAAATATCACTAAAAATTGGCATATACTTTTATTTTATTTCTATATAACATAAACCCTAAGAAACTCGATGCTGTAGAGCGCATCGTCATAACTCTTAAATTTATAGAGCTATGTCAATTTTCGATGTTTTTTGAAATGCTACTTTGAGTGGCTGCAACTCAAAATCTATTAAATATATTGAAAAATAGACTCAGTTCCTTTTCGTTTCATGCATTTTATTACAAATTAGCAAATTTTGAAATTTTTCGATTTCTCTTCCCCAAATTTCGATAGGCGATAACTCGATAAATATAAAAGAAACAGTCTCGCAAACTGGACCACTCGATTCAGCTCGTCAAAATACATAAGTATGTAAAATTTCATTTAAATTGTTTTACGCGTTACAGAGGTAGAGCAAAAAATGTGAAAATGACGTTTTTGGCAAAAAAAACCCTGACATTTGGCCTGAAACAGGTCATTTACAGACTTTTTGCTCTAAAATTTCAACTCACCATCCGAATGTTCTGAAATTTTTAGGGTCTATGTATTTCGATGAACTGAATCCAATGGTTTAGTCTGCAAGTTCGTAACTCGTTTATTATTTGAGATATTGCTGATAGAAATTTTGGAAAAAAAAATCCAAAATTTTAAATTTAAAAAAAATTGGTATTTTGCTATAATATGCACGATTAACACAAAACTGAAGAGTATTTTTCGATATCTTGCGTAATTTTTGAGTTGCAGTTTCTCAAAGTTGCACTTCGAAAAACATCAAAAACCGCCGTATCTCGAAAAATTTAAGAGATATGACGATGCGCTCTGCACCAGTGAGTTTTTTAAGGTTTATTTTATATAGAAATACAATAAAAGTATAAGCCAATTTTTGTGATATTTCGTGAAGTACATCATATAAACTGTGTTTAAATGAGTAAGAAGAATGTTTTACGGAAATAAGAAATATAATAAATTTACAAGTGAATACGGTAAATATTATAAATATTTTAATTGTTTTCTAATATATTAGACAAATTAATTTGTGTGTTTATATTTATAGTTCAACTTTGACCAGTATCAAAAGAACTCCTTGAAGAACTTGATTTCTTTGTATAGATTGTTATTAGTTCTATACTTTTCGTACAAAAAATATTGTACAAACCTCTTGCGTGAACTCGATTCCCGGATTTGTTCACTCATCCGGGAACCAAGCGTTCCCGCATTTGGTATGTAAATAATTATTTCAATAATCAGTATAATAAAGAAGTTATTAGTGAGTATAAGTGAACTGTAGCACGGCGGGCTGAGACTGAAACTTAGGGTTGACAAATAAAACACAACACTTTAAAAATGATAAAAAATTATATTAATTTAAATGGTGAAATGATGAATTTAACAATTTTAGAAACAAATACAAATATTACAACGGCAACAACGTATGAATATGATCTTAGTTACAGTTACGAAAACATGTTTATTACAAATTTTATTTGAAGTTCTACATTTTTTGTAGAGCACTACAGACGTCAGAAGACGTCTGCTCTGTTCAAAATCTAACAACTAACTCCCGTCTTGTGCTAGCCAAACTACCCATGTATCCCACATGTGGTGGAGAGGAAGGGAAAATCTTTCTCACAGAACTAGCACAAGAATTACCTAAAACTAAAACCTTAATCTAGGGTTGGACCAGGATCTGTAAATCTGTCAACCCCAGATGGCATTTCAAGCCGATATTTCAGAATATTTGCCGCGATAAACTCAAATGACTATTTCTGATAACTGAAAACTCTAACACACATGTGTGGTAATAAATTAAACTCAAGAACCCCTGTCAAAGCGATTTTCGATGCATTCATGTCCAAGCACAGTTTGAAACTTGATTCTTTAAAATCGCTTTGACTGTAAAAACAATAAATCGTATTCTGAATGTTCGCCTTGTTACAGAACTGTCATTCAACAATCAATATAAAAGAACAAGTAATATTTAATATTTTTTATTACAATAATACATTGGAAGTTATTAGACATTTGTAGAAACAAATCACTGCGCTCTTCCGCCTGGTCCGGCTTGCCAAGAATCTCTCGTGCGTCCTCGGGCCGTAGGGCCCCCCGGGCCTCTGCCCCGAGCCGCTGTAACACCTCCCGCAAAGCAGAGATCGGCGTGAACCTAGGCTCCAAGCCTAACAAGTCCACAGCATTCCTAGATTTTTTGCAGAGCATTTAATTGTCTACAATGTGGACAACCTTCAACAGTGGATTTACCCTTGGATGGATTTACCCTTGGACGTCGGTAACGTGGTTCTTTTGAAGGAACCAACTCCTCCCTTGACCTGGAGAATCGGACGGATCCTGCAACTGCACCCGGGCAAAGATGGCGTAGTACGAGTCGCTGGCATCAAAACTCCGACTGGCGAGACAACCAGAGCAATAAAAACTATATGTGTGTTGCCCATTAACTAGTGTGCCCCCTTTGCAGTGAGTGCCCTCCAAGACAGAGAGTGTTCTCCGTATAGTGTATTGAAACATGTTCAATGGGGGCCGGGATGTTGGCGCGCTTCTGCACCTCATTTCCTACCCCCAACCCTCTACATTGTGGAGGGGGTGTATGTAAAAGTCACGTATTATATTGATGAGTTAGCTCATCTGGTCCTTCGAGTTCCTAGAAATACAAAACCATTCCTCGATCCTCAAGACGGATCGAATAGACATACAATTGTCACACAAAGCCAATCTCGTGATAAATGTTTATTTTATGTTAAAAAATCAAATGCTGTTTGTAAAGACATTTAAAATTCTAGGTTTTATAAGAAATGTATTTTACAAAAGATTGACATGCCTTGCAATCATTTTGTTTTGATTATCATTTGAAAATTAGAATGTAAATCTATAAATGTTTAATAATAATTACTGTATTTCAATAAACAATTATTTACTTTTTTCAAGACATGGAATACAGCAAATATATGTTTAACATTTTATTCTATTTTTATTTTCGATTTCATTATTCAGGTCAAATCAATTAGGCTCAATTAGTATTTAATAAGATTGCATCGTCGCTTCAACAGGAATCATTAGTGGCCAGCTAAAATATAAATAAGCTGTTGTTACAGTAGACGGATGTTTTCTATCGTCTCATCTCTTTCTAACACAATGAAGGAATACAAGTGAACGTAGAGTGGAGTACCACAGCAGCGCGATACAAGTAGCTAATTGAAATTCCTTTACAATTTGTTCGTTCACTCGCCACTCGTTCGTCTCAGAGCAAAGTCGCGTCGCGTATTCTGTCTTCTTAGAAGGCCATCATATCTAATTCAGGCCGCGAAACTTGATCCGCTGGGTGGAGGGATCGCGAAAGGGGCGCAAAGCATCTCAGAGAATTGCCTCTACGTGGGGTTCAACCTAGATCTTCGAACAAAAAAATAAAAAGGCGAGTTTTGTCGAAATTCTCTGTAGATGTTGTCGGTCCGGGATGTGCCGGTGCACCGCGACGTGTGTGTTATCGTAGGGGTGTAAGGCTTCATACCATTGTTCAATAGGCGTAGAGTAGTCCTTTGTTCCCATTGCGAGGCTTCAAGAGGTGCGTGAGTCACGCCGTGATGAAAACTATTGTGCAATAGTATAGTCGCCAAGCCCCGTAATGCACCCGCGTAACTAGGCGTATTTCCTCCATGGGAGGGGCGTACACCGGCAAAGTGTAACGTTTTGCTAATTGACAACACGCTCCGGTTGTTGTCGTAGAGTCACTTGCGCCCTAGATTGTAAGTTAGCTACAGTTCGGAAAACTGTTAGGTAGGGCTAGACAGGCAAGAAATGAAACCATCATTGAAACCATCATTGAAGCCAACATTGAAGCTGGGGGTGTGCTGTGGGATGAATGGTGTGCTGTGGGATGAATGGTGTGCTGTGGAATGAATGGTGTGTGCTGAAAGAATGATGACCATAACTTGTTCTCTTGTACAATTTACTGCCTTTTATTTTGAGTTTATGTTTCAGATCATCAAACATCAACAAATATTGTATTTCCAAATCACAACATGTACGTTGTTTTCAGGTTCACAATTATTCTTTTGTCTAATACATTGTTTTTCTGTTTATAGGAACAGGTGGACAACATCAACAAATATTTTCTTCTAACTATGTATGTTTTTTTCAGGTTCACAGTTATTCATTTATCTAATACATTGTTTTTATGTTTATAGGGACTCGTGGACAACATCACCGGAGCCTTCATCATCTTACCCCGACCATCTGGGCTTTCGTCCGCGCCTAGCTTTAAGCAGGTCAATAGTACCCAGCTTTAGCTGTGGTAGTGCGTTTTAAAGCTCATTTTTTAATCATCGTCATCGGAGTCTTCATCATCAACATCAATATCTACACCTGGAGGGCTCAAAAACCCTCCGGCAACAGATTCATCAGGACCGACGCCCGCTGCCAGTAACTATGATGTAAGAAAATTAATTTTATTTGTAAAAAAATAATCACAATTTTCATTTCATGTTGTTGTTTATTTTTAAAGAAAAATATAATTTAAATTATATATTTATTTTGATTGTTACTAATTTAGTTTTGTGTGTTTCCAGATACAGTTGCAGCAGCGATGAAGCCGCACCCCTACTTCAGGTTTTGCGGGGAGTTTTCCTGGAGGGCTAAGGGAGGAATTTCCGGGGGTGAGGTCAGCCTACTCTCTCTCGTCAATGCAGGAAACTGATCCAGGCTTTACATTTTAAATTGAAATGTATATAAATTGAAATGTATATACAAACAAAAAAAAATGTATATATTTAAAACGCAATTATAAACAAAATTTAATAATTATATTTTTTTGATTTACTTAAATATCCTAAGTTTACAACACTTTTATAAATGTCAAGCATATGAATTGTTTCTCTTATTAGAAGTTCTAATATATTACATGCGTTAAAAAATAGTTAAGATAAAATGATTTAACCCCGCACATTGTAAGCGCCAAATGCCAGCGAGCGACGCGTCGGAGCCCTGGTGTTGTTGGCTAAACTTTTGCGGTGATTTTTTCTTCGTCTAATCGCAAAATGGTTCAAATAAAACCTGTTAAGAATTAAATAATAAACAATTAATATCAATATATCTTTACTGCAAAATGACTAGTATAGCCTTAAATTATGAAAATCGGTTTCAAATAAATTTCAGATATGTAGTTCTTGATGTCGTCTATAGGAATTTCGCAGATGGCGCCAGCTACCACGCTGAAAATTGAACCAAATAGTTATAATAAAGCAGGCTACACATTTGCCGATTTTTGCCAAGAAGTCACTTCCTTTGGCTATGTCTTTAAGTATTGTTGTTCTTCTATCGCTTATAAGTGGCGACACTTTTACCGCTAAATGTTTAAACACATCAAAATCTTTACGCGACTGTCAATTTACCGCAGTAGAAAAATATTGTCAAATATGTACCCGGCTTTAAATAAATCTATATATCAGAAATTCCATCGATCAATATTTTGGATTCTGCGCAGTTCTGTAAAATTTATTCATCAGTTCATAATATATAAATTTTAAATACATAATTTATAAGGGCTGTCCCTTTTAAATGGTTAGATATATCGCGGATCTGAAAACAACACCCCTAGATACAGCCCTGCTCTATCTGATCAGCGAGAGAAAACCCCCAAGAAGTTGAAAATAGGGTAGTATTTTACGGGTTGTTTGTTGTTTCAAATGCGAGTTACGCAAGAAATACTAACCCTAGGCTATTTTAAATCACAGATTCGGAATCTACAGACCCTAATGAAGGGTGTCGCTCGCTTATCTCAATTTTTTTTACCCCAAAATTTAATAGTAAAAACACCAAGACTATAGTCCAACTTTTTCTTGGAAAAACACCAAAAAAATCGAGTTAGCGGTGGATTCCTATAGATTCAGCCCTAAAAACTTCAATGGCTGTCTCGAAAATTGGCGCTCACCCTTAAATCTTATGTAATTAAATAAAGCAAAGTAAATACTGCTCTAATTTTTAACTACACATCCTATCGAAAAATGGTTGGTGAAATAGTGTTCAGCACATTCTAAAAGGGGTATACAATCATTTCCTGCCCTTTAAAGTTAATATTAAGGGTGATTTTTAAGGGAAACTATAGTGGAAACTTCAAAGCGTCATATCTCGAAAACGGTAAGAGATACCGCAAAAATAACGAAATTTCGCCGTCCCCTGTGATTTGACCCCTGAAAAACCGCTATTTTTCTACAACATTCAATGCTCAATTATATGCGTTAAAAACTAGTTCAGATGAAATGATTTGATCCCGCACATTGCAAGCGCCAAATGCCAGCGAGCGACGCGTCGGAGCCCTGGTGTTGTTGGCTGAACTTTTGCGGTGATTTTTTCTTCGTCTAATCGCAAAATGTTTCAAATAAAAGTTGCTAAGAATTAAATAATAAACAATTAATATCAATATATCTTTACTGTGAAATGACTAGAATAGCCAAAAATTATGAAAATCAGTTTCAAATAAATTTCAGATATGTAGTTCCTGATGTCGCCTAGAGGAATTTGGCAGATGGCGCCAGCTACCACGCTGAGAATTGAACAAATTAGTAAAACTAAGGCAGGCTACACACTTACTGTTTTTTCATTAATAAGTCACTTCCTTTGGCCAATCTTTAAGCGGCTGCACTTCTACCGCTAATAAGTAGCGACGCTTTTACCGCTCAATGTGTAGACACGTCAAAATCTTTACGCAGCGGTCAATTTACAGCAATAGAAAAAAAACTGTCAAGTGGGTAGCCTGCCTTAGCCTTTGTTCTATTTATCGAAAAATCAATAATTTGGATTCGGCGCAATGAGTTTTAATTTGAAATATTAATCGATATGATTTAAAATCATTTATTTCACATCATTCATTTAAAAATTTTGAAATATACAATATATACAATATACAATCACTTCTAGCCCTTTAAAGTTAATATTAAGGGTAATTTTTAGGGGAAACTTTATTCATCGGTCCATAATTTATATGCATGTTTGTAAAATTTAGTCTTCGGTCCATAATAAATATCATGGACATACCTTTGAAACGGTTAGAGATATCGCGAATCTTAAAATAAACGTCCCGAGACACAGCCCTGCTCTATCTGATCAGCGAGAGAAAACCCCCAAAAAGTTAAATTTAGGGTAGTTATTTAAGGGTTGTTTGTTGTTTCAAATGCGAGTTACGCAAGAAATACTAACCCTAGGCTATTTTAAATCACAGATTCTAAATCTACGAACCTTAATGAAGGGTGTCGCGCCTTTATCTCAATTTTTTTTACCCCAAAATTTAATAGTAAAAACACCAAGACAAGTCCAACTTTTTCTTGGAAAAACCCCAAAAAAATCGAGTTAGGGGTGGATTCTTATAGATTCAGCCCTAAAAACTCCAATGGCGGTCTTGAAAATTGGCGCTCACCCTTAAATCTTATGTAATTAAATAAAACAAAGTAAATACTGCTCTAATTATGTAAATACACATCCTATCGCAAAATGGTTGGTGGAATCGTATTCAGCACATTCTAAAAGGGGTACACAATCATTTCTAGCCCTTTACAGTTAATTTGAAAGTAAATAAAACATATTTTATTTCTGTAACAATATCTTTATTATCTCAATGCATAAATACAAGTTATCATTTATTTATTATTATAACTTAAATAAAACACAAGAGTACAAGTATATAATTTTTATTATATTATTTATTTAAAATGAATACAAAGTTCAGATCTCCTGGATTGACATTGGAAGAAAGAGACTGAAACTCCTCTGGCATTCGCCTGACATCCTGGGGAAACTTCCGGAAAACCCAGGACAGAAGAGCAGCGTCGCCGCCCACTAAACAAACAGAAATACATCAGTAAATAAATCAATTCACTAATGAGTTAATTTAATGAACTTACATTGGTGTTGGAAACGGCGAACTATGTTGAAGAATTCCTTGAAGGCTGCATCTGCTGGCCGCAAGCTCTTGACTACGAGGTTTGCAACTCTCTTGAAGACTCTTCATCTGCATCTGCCAGCCGCAAACTCTTGGCTGAAACAACACAATAAATAAGAAACTGCAAATGAAAATGAAACAATGTATAATTACATGTGTGAAGTAGAAAGTAAACACGTAGAAATCCAGCGAAGACGACCAAGTTCCCTGTGTCATCTTCATTCCTATTTTAAGAAACAGAACAAAAACAATCCACAAAAACAAAATAAACAGTAAACACCTACACTAAAAGGAAGAGAAAAAGCACAAAGATATATAAATAAAGAGAAATTCAGGACGAGAAGTTCTGTCCCACGGCGGACGATTCATTTCCATCGGCGGTAGAATCTGCAACTTCTTCCCTCGATGGTAGACACAGGAACATTGCCCATTTCCCACGGTGGCTGCCGCAGCTACTGCTCCAACGACGGTTGTCTCAGCTACATTGCCCATTTCCCACGGTGGCTGACTCTGCACTGATTCTAGAAAAATAAAAACAATAAATTAGAAATAAATAAACAACAGAAATGTTAAAAAAATAAAAATAAATCTTACTTCTAGTACTTCTATTTCTTGTCTTCATTATTCTTGATCTCTGTAAACAAATAAAAACAGAAAAAATTTAAAACATTGAAACAATTTAAATCTGCAAATGAAAACTTACGTATTAAAAATAGAAATCTGAAAGAGAAATGCTGTAAAGGAATACAAGTACATGGGTTAGTAGACTTAAACCTAACTTAAATTAGAGCTGAAATAAAATGGATTAACTTAAAATTAGCTTAAAGGTACCCAAAACCATTAAAGCTAAATTAAAACTAAGATTCACACCACCCCACAGACATTCCAGTGCCTCTTTGACTCTAATAACAGCAACCGGTGTGTTGTGTTTTTCAAAAAAGAAACGTGGGTCGTCTAGCCGAACCCCGCGTGGTCTCCTACTTCGCGATCCCGCAGGGGCCCGAGCTCATGTCACAGAATCACGTTAGCCGATCAACTACTTTCTCTGCCATCCGGAATTCACATTGAAAACCTAACCATTCACATAGAGCCTATCATATGTGTGGTTGAAAAGTTATCGTGAAACCTCAGAATTCTGTTAAGGCGCATCGGATGCGATATTTGCCGAGAGCTGGTACCAGTCATGACTCTGGATCCACTCTAGATGATCGGACTGCTGTGAGCATGCCCCACGCGCCGCGTTAGCGCTAAACCAGTAATCGGAATAAATTGAATCGATGGTCTTCACGTGAAGACAGAGCGCTTTGCAAAAATCCCGTAAACGGTTCCCGGCTGATTCTACAACGGACACAGAGTATGACCTGCAGCGGTGCGTTCTCACCCACCCACCTACTGACTGTACTAAAGCACTCCAGCTCGTACTGCGTAGGCCGCACATACGAAATCATACTCCGCGAACGTTCACTGATTCTACACGTAGTTGCAACGGACACAACAGTATGACCTGCAGAGGTTTGTTCTCTCCACCCTATAGGAAGATGGAGAGACTCACAGACTGTACGAGCCACTCCAGGCATGCACTGCGTGAGCCAAACGTACGAAATCATACTCTTGTGTAGTGAGAGAAGCCCACTCGCGAACGATACATTTTGATTGTAAGACGAACGTGTGATCAGGCACCTATCACTTCAGTTCGCGAACGCGCCCAGCCTCCATCCAAAATGCCCGACTGCTAACCGATTTCACAAATTTAATCACCCACTTAATCACCCAACGGTCAAACTTGAATTTTATACTTGAATACAGTAATTGCATACCATATCCAACTATAAAATTCACATTTAATGTACGCGAGGAGTTGAGTTTTCACAAAATCAAATAGCACAGAGCGACGCAGCTTCTACCTTCGCGAACAAAACTCAACTGAACGAAATCGAACATGGCAGATAGATACCTAAAACCACACCCCGCTCCCGCACAATCATTCAAAAGTCACGTAGGCCAGCGCAGATTCAATGCTTTCGATGCTAAATGGAATGCGACAAGTTTCGACCAACACTAGCCACGCGTTTCCTTGATCAAAACAAGCTTCATTGCAATAAAAATACATTTTTACTTTGAAACATTACAAATAAAATATGTAACAATAATAATATTGTTTAATATTACCGATGCTTTCACAGGAGAAGAAAATAAAAAAATAATTCACACTATGTAATATACATTCATGTCATCCGTATACAACTACCTATTTATTAACAAATTTCTTATTGAAAGTAGAAACTAGAAAGTCCATTTTACTAGTATTTGAATTTAAAAAACCATAAAAATGTCACACCAATCATTCACAAAAATAACCAACATCTCCTCAGATTTCGACAATTAAATTTAGCCACGCTGTCAATGTTACACAAATACACCATTCGGATTTCAATATACTCCTTTTATATTTATAATAAAATGAAGCACATTAAAATCAGGTTGTTAATTTATTTTTAAAACTAAAATATGTACTATAAATCTTATAACTATATCTAATCGTTACTGATTATGACACTTTGCAAAACGTTTTTCATGTTCTAAAATGATTGGCAAACATTATTCTAATCTAAATGTACTCATTCAAAATTCATATTAATGGCTTATTTTTATTCGTCAAATATGAGACTACATGGACAAAAATGATTTATAGATTCATGGAAATCTTTAGAACAGTAGGTGTATAAAGGAAAACATACAGAATAAGTAATAAACATCAAAGTCACTTACGACGTTGGTGGTTTCAAATGATGTTAGATTCCACAGTAAAGGCATCCAGAAGTTGAATTTCAACTTCTCTTCGGCCTGAAAGAGTATTGTGTGGTTTCAAATATCCACAGAATCAATTCAAACACAGAAACAACATACAAACGTAAAATGATTTCTTTCTGTTAATTTTAACGTAAAACTATGGCATAAGTACTGTATTTCTGTTCATTTTTAACCGGAATCCAAAATAAATAATGTAATAATGGCGAGAATAATGGTCACATTTCTAGCAAATTGAGTAAAAAGACGATTTTACAGATTTTGCATTGTATGTATTTCAGGAAAATTCACAATTTTTCTAGTATTTTCAACTTCATATGGATTTAGTTAATGTTAACAAATACATAAATAAATTTAAGCAAAGAATAAAACACATAAATACCTCTTTCTTTAAAAGCGGGCTGAACAACCTGCACCTCTCTTATGTGGAAACCTCGATCTGTCAAGACAATGTCACCTGTAACAGATTGAAATGAAAGAAATAAACCCCTGAGGAGTTATTTCTGCACATAAAATACAAGTGTCAGTTATTTCTGTAATGTATTATTTATGTTAATGTATGCAAACCTATCAGAAACTTCATAGTTTTGTGGTACTTATATGAAGTCCATGTCTGTATCAGTTACTTGGATTTCCAGATCTTTCAAAATATAGCTCAAAACAATAAATTATAATAGCAACTTACCGACCAAAGGTGTCCAGAAAATCCGGTCGCACATCGTTAATTTCCCTGTATCTTTCCGTTCTCTTGGTCCGGCTTCGGAAAATAATTTGAGGATCTTCTTCCAGCGTCTGGAAGTCAGTCGGATCATCTTGTTTCCCTTTTTTTTACAGGTGTAGAGGAAACTTCAAACTCCGGTGGTAGTTTGTTTAGAGAAGTTCCATCCACTAGTTTTGATGGCGCACAAAGATTTTATCCAACCTCTTGGAGTTTAGCCTACATATTTATATTTTAACTCAGTATTAATGTTTCATTCATGTCAATTTCTTTTCTGTCAAAAGTGAGCGCATGTAGCACTCTCACACGGCGATTGCTTGAACTAGATGTACCAGCGGCGTAGATTTCTTTTAAACTATCGTGGGCTATCAATTTTTAATTTATATTTTTTAGATAAAAACATAATTATAACTATTTTTGCCATGTAGTCCATGTAATTTTTAGTATGTTTGGCTTCTTTTTCTTACTATTTAATGAAGCATCATTAATATATCAATAAAAGTACATTTGTAATATACAAAACAACTTGAACGCCACTGGTACAGGTGCAAGTAATCTGATTGGTCGAATGTATGTAGGCGGTTACAATTACAATTTTAAATAATATTTAATGCGTAATTTATAATTTTTATACAACGAAATTATGCTTTGTAAGTTCATATTGTATGCGGCACAAGGTACTATTATCAGTATTGAATTAGTTTATTAGCCAATAAGTATGATTTTATTAAAAATCACAAGAGTAAAGTACCTTTTTGCAGCCGCCGAAAATTTTCATACGTTACATGCAATTGTAGTACGTTATAAAGAACTGGGATATGAATTATGAAGCTGATCGATCGTTTGAGTTAGCCAATAAAAATGATTTTATTAAAAATCACAAGAGTAAAGTACCTTTTTGCAGCCGCCGAAAATTTTCATACGTTACATGCAATTGTAGTACGTTATAAAGAACTGGGATATGAATTATGAAGCTGATCGATCGTTTGAGTTAGCCAATAAAAATGATTTTATTAAAAATCACAAAAGTAAAGTACCTTTTTGCAGCCGCCGAAAATTTTCATACGTTACATGCAATTGTAGTACATTATAATGAACTGGGATATGAATTATGAAGCTGATCGATCGTTTGAGTTAGCCAATAAAAATGATTTTATTAAAAATCACAAGAGTAAAGTACCTTTTTGCAGCCGCCGAAAATTTTCATACGTTACATGCAATTGTAGTACGTTATAATGAACTGGGATATGAATTATGAAGCTGATCGATCGTTTCAGTTAGCCAATAAACATGATTTTATTAAAAATCACAAGAGTAAAGTACCTTTTTGCAGCCGCCGAAAATTTTCATACGTTACATGCAATTGTAGTTCGTTATAATGAACTGGGATATGAATTATGAAGCTGATCGATCGTTTGAGTTAGCCAATAAAAATGATTTTATTAAAAATCACAAGAGTAAAGTACCTTTTTGCAGCCGCCGAAAATTGCCTGAAACGAAATTAAAAATCGAAAACAGCGAACGCAAATGTTACATGGTGCAGGGAGGACGCAGCGCGGCAGGCAGAGGAATGTTAAAAAAACGTAAATTTATCTTGCTCCCAATAACAATTATACGCGATTAAAAAACATGTATTATACATCAAAATGACCGCTGAACTCTCCTCTTTCTACCAGTATATAAATTGTATATGTTAATATGTCTGAAACGAAATTAAAAATCGAAAACAGCGAACGCAAATGTTACATGGTGCAGGAAGGACGCAGCGCGGCAGGCAGAGGAATGTTAAAAAAACGTAAATTTATCTTGCTCCCAATAACAATTATACGCGATTAAAAAACATGTATTATACATCAAAATGACCGCTGAACTCTCCTCTTTCTACCAGTATATAAATTGTATATGTTAATATGTCTGAAACGAAATTAAAAATCGAAAACAGCGAACGCAAATGTTACATGGTGCGGGGAGGACGCAGCGCGGCAGGCAGAGGAATGTTAAATAAACGTAAATTTATCTTGCTCCAAATAACAATTATACGCGATTAAAAAACATGTATTATACATCAAAATGACCGCTGAACTCTCCTCTTTCTACCAGTATATAAATTGTATATGTTAATATGTCTGTAACGAAATTAAAAATCGAAAACAGCGAACGCAAATGTTACATGGTGCAAGGAGGACGCAGCGCAGCAGGCAGAGGTATGTTAAAAAAACGTAAATTTATCTTGCTCCAAATAACAATTATACGCGATTAAAAAACATGTATTATACATCAAAATGACCGCTGAACTCTCCTCTTTCTACCAGTATATAAATTGTATATGTTCATATGTCTGAAACGAAATTAAAAATCGAAAACAGCGAACGCAAATGTTACATGGTGCAGGGAGGACGCAGCGCGGCAGGCAGAGGAATGTTAAAAAAACGTAAATTTATCTTGCTCCAAACAACAATTATACGCGATTAAAAAACATGTATTATACATCAAAATGACCGCTGAACTCTCCTCTTTCTACCAGTATATAAATTGTATATGTTAATATGTCTGAAACGAAATTAAAAATCGAAAACAGCGAACGCAAATGTTACATGGTGCAAGGAGGACGCAGCGCGGCAGGCAGAGGAATGTTAAAAAAACGTAAATTTATCTTGCTCCAAATAACAATTATACGCGATTAAAAAACATGTATTATACATCACAATGACCGCTGAAGTCTCCTCTTTCTACCAGTATATAAATTGTATATGTTAATATGTCTGAAACGAAATTAAAAATCGAAAACAGCGAACGCAAATGTTACATGGTGCAAGGAGGACGCAGCGCGGCAGGCAGAGGAATGTTAAAAAAACGTAAATTTATCTTGCTCCAAATAACAATTATACGCGATTAAAAAACATGTATTATACATCAAAATGACCGCTGAAGTCTCCTCTTTCTACCAGTATATAAATTGTATATGTTAATATGTCTGAAACGAAATTAAAAATCGAAAACAGCGAGTGCAAATTTGACCTGCTGAAAGGAGGAGGAAGAGCAGCAGGCACAGGAAGTTTAAAAACACGTAAATTTATCTTGCTCGAAATAACAATTATACGCGATTAAAAAACATGTATTATACATCAAAATGACCGCTGAACTCTCCTCTTTCTACCAGTATATAAATTGTATATGTTAATATGTCTGAAACGAAATTAAAAATCGAAAACAGCGAACGCAAATGTTACATGGTGCAAGGAGGACGCAGCGCGGCAGGCAGAGGAATGTTAAAAAAACGTAAATTTATCTTGCTCCAAATAACAATTATACGCGATTAAAAAACATGTATTATACATCAAAATGACCGCTGAAGTCTCCTCTTTCTACCAGTATATAAATTGTATATGTTAATATGTCTGAAACGAAATTAAAAATCGAAAACAGCGAACGCAAATGTTACATGGTGCAGGGAGGACGCAGCGCGGCAGGCAGAGGAATGTTAAAAAAACGTAAATTTATCTTGCTCCAAATAACAATTATACGCGATTAAAAAACATGTATTATACATCAAAATGACCGCTGAACTCTCCTCTTTCTACCAGTATATAAATTGTATATGTTAATATGTCTGAAACGAAATTAAAAATCGAAAACAGCGAACGCAAATGTTACATGGTGCAAGGAGGACGCAGCGCGGCAGGCAGAGGAATGTTAAAAAAACGTAAATTTATCTTGCTCCAAATAACAATTATACGCGATTAAAAAACATGTATTATACATCAAAATGACCGCTGAAGTCTCCTCTTTCTACCAGTATATAAATTGTATATGTTAATATGTCTGAAACGAAATTAAAAATCGAAAACAGCGAACGCAAATGTTACATGGTGCAGGGAGGACGCAGCGCGGCAGGCAGATGAATGTTAAAAAAACGTAAATTTATCTTGCTCCAAATAACAATTATACGCGATTAAAAAACATGTATTATACATCAAAATGACCGCTGAAGTCTCCTCTTTCTACCAGTATATAAATTGTATATGTTAATATGTCTGAAACGAAATTAAAAATCGAAAACAGCGAGTGCAAATTTGACCTGCTGAAAGGAGGAGGAAGAGCAGCAGGCACAGGAAGTTTAAAAACACGTAAATTTATCTTGCTCCAAATAACAATTATACGCGATTAAAAAACATGTATTATACATCAAAATGACCGCTGAAGTCTCCTCTTTCTACCAGTATATAAATTGTATATGTTAATATGTCTGAAACGAAATTAAAAATCGAAAACAGCGAACGCAAATGTTACATGGTGCAGGGAGGACGCAGCGCGGCAGGCAGAGGAATGTTAAAAAAACGTAAATTTATCTTGCTCCAAATAACAATTATACGCGATTAAAAAACATGTATTATACATCAAAATGACCGCTGAACTCTCCTCTTTCTACCAGTATATAAATTGTATATGTTAATATGTCTGAAACGAAATTAAAAATCGAAAACAGCGAACGCAAATGTTACATGGTGCAGGGAGGACGCAGCGCGGCAGGCAGAAGAATGTTAAAAAAACGTAAATTTATCTTGCTCCAAATAACAATTATACGCGATTAAAAAACATGTATTATACATCAAATTGACCGCTGAACTCTCCTCTTTCTACCAGTATATAAATTGTATATGTTAATATGTCTGAAACGAAATTAAAAATCGAAAACAGCGAACGCAAATGTTACATGGTGCAAGGAGGACGCAGCGCGGCAGGCAGAGGAATGTTAAAAAAACGTAAATTTATCTTGCTCCAAATAACAATTATACGCGATTATAAAACATGTATTATACATCAAAATGACCGCTGAAGTCTCCTCTTTCTACCAGTATATAAATTGTATATGTTAATATGTCTGAAACGAAATTAAAAATCGAAAACAGCGAGTGCAAATTTGACCTGCTGAAAGGAGGAGGAAGAGCAGCAGGCACAGGAAGTTTAAAAACACGTAAATTTATCTTGCTCCAAATAACAATTATACGCGATTAAAAAACATGTATTATACATCAAAATGACCGCTGAACTCTCCTCTTTCTACCAGTATATAAATTGTATATGTTAATATGTCTGAAACGAAATTAAAAATCGAAAACAGCGAACGCAAATGTTACATGGTGCAGGGAGGACGCAGCGCGGCAGGCAGAGGAATGTTAAAAAAACGTAAATTTATCTTGCTCCAAATAACAATTATACGCGATTAAAAAACATGTATTATACATCAAAATGACCGCTGAACTCTCCTCTTTCTACCAGTATATAAATTGTATATGTTAATATGTCTGAAACGAAATTAAAAATCGAAAACAGCGAACGCAAATGTTACATGGTGCAGGGAGGACGCAGCGCGGCAGGCAGAGGAATGTTAAAAAAACGTAAATTTATCTTGCTCCAAATAACAATTATACGCGATTAAAAAACATGTATTATACATCAAAATGACCGCTGAACTCTCCTCTTTCTACCAGTATATAAATTGTATATGTTAATATGTCTGAAACGAAATTAAAAATCGAAAACAGCGAGTGCAAATTTGACCTGCTGAAAGGAGGAGGAAGAGCAGCAGGCAGAGGAAGTTTAAAAACACGTAAATTTATCTTGCTCCAAATAACAATTATACGCGATTAAAAAACATGTATTATACATCAAAATGACCGCTGAACTCTCCTCTTTCTACCAGTATATAAATTGTATATGTTAATATGTCTGAAACGAAATTAAAAATCGAAAACAGCGAGTGCAAATTTGACCTGCTGAAAGGAGGAGGAAGAGCAGCAGGCAGAGGAAGTTTAAAAACACGTAAATTTATCTTGCTCCAAATAACAATTATACGCGATTAAAAAACATGTATTATACATCAAAATGACCGCTGAAGTCTCCTCTTTCTACCAGTATATAAATTGTATATGTTAATATGTCTGAAACGAAATTAAAAATCGAAAACAGCGAGTGCAAATTTGACCTGCTGAAAGGAGGAGGAAGAGCAGCAGGCACAGGAAGTTTAAAAACACGTAAATTTATCTTGCTCCAAATAACAATTATACGCGATTAAAAAACATGTATTATACATCAAAATGACCGCTGAAGTCTCCTCTTTCTACCAGTATATAAATTGTATATGTTAATATGTCTGAAACGAAATTAAAAATCGAAAACAGCGAGTGCAAATTTGACCTGCTGAAAGGAGGAGGAAGAGCAGCAGGCACAGGAAGTTTAAAAACACGTAAATTTATCTTGCTCCAAATAACAATTATACGCGATTAAAAAACATGTATTATACATCAAAATGACCGCTGAACTCTCCTCTTTCTACCAGTATATAAATTGTATATGTTAATATGTCTGAAACGAAATTAAAAATCGAAAACAGCGAACGCAAATGTTACATGGTGCAAGGAGGACGCAGCGCGGCAGGCAAAGGAATGTTAAAAAAACGTAAATTTATCTTGCTCCAAATAACAATTATACGCGATTATAAAACATGTATTATACATCAAAATGACCGCTGAAGTCTCCTCTTTCTACCAGTATATAAATTGTATATGTTAATATGTCTGAAACGAAATTAAAAATCGAAAACAGGGAGTGCAAATTTGACCTGCTGAAAGGAGGAGGAAGAGCAGCAGGCACAGGAAGTTTAAAAACACGTAAATTTATCTTGCTCCAAATAACAATTATACGCGATTAAAAAACATGTATTATACATCAAAATGACCGCTGAACTCTCCTCTTTCTACCAGTATATAAATTGTATATGTTAATATGTCTGAAACGAAATTAAAAATCGAAAACAGCGAACGCAAATGTTACATGGTGCAGGGAGGACGCAGCGCGGCAGGCAGAGGAATGTTAAAAAAACGTAAATTTATCTTGCTCCAAATAACAATTATACGCGATTAAAAAACATGTATTATACATCAAAATGACCGCTGAACTCTCCTCTTTCTACCAGTATATAAATTGTATATGTTAATATGTCTGAAACGAAATTAAAAATCGAAAACAGCGAACGCAAATGTTACATGGTGCAAGGAGGACGCAGCGCGGCAGGCAGAGGAATGTTAAAAAAACGTAAATTTATCTTGCTCCAAATAACAATTATACGCGATTAAAAAACATGTATTATACATCAAAATGACCACTGAACTCTCCTCTTTCTACCAGTATATAAATTGTATATGTTAATATGTCTGAAACGAAATTAAAAATCGAAAACAGCGAGTGCAAATTTGACCTGCTGAAAGGAGGAGGAAGAGCAGCAGGCAGAGGAAGTTTAAAAACACGTAAATTTATCTTGCTCCAAATAACAATTATACGCGATTAAAAAACATGTATTATACATCAAAATGACCGCTGAACTCTCCTCTTTCTACCAGTATATAAATTGTATATGTTAATATGTCTGAAACGAAATTAAAAATCGAAAACAGCGAGTGCAAATTTGACCTGCTGAAAGGAGGAGGAAGAGCAGCAGGCAGAGGAAGTTTAAAAACACGTAAATTTATCTTGCTCCAAATAACAATTATACGCGATTAAAAAACATGTATTATACATCAAAATGACCGCTGAAGTCTCCTCTTTCTACCAGTATATAAATTGTATATGTTAATATGTCTGAAACGAAATTAAAAATCGAAAACAGCGAGTGCAAATTTGACCTGCTGAAAGGAGGAGGAAGAGCAGCAGGCACAGGAAGTTTAAAAACACGTAAATTTATCTTGCTCCAAATAACAATTATACGCGATTAAAAAACATGTATTATACATCAAAATGACCGCTGAAGTCTCCTCTTTCTACCAGTATATAAATTGTATATGTTAATATGTCTGAAACGAAATTAAAAATCGAAAACAGCGAGTGCAAATTTGACCTGCTGAAAGGAGGAGGAAGAGCAGCAGGCACAGGAAGTTTAAAAACACGTAAATTTATCTTGCTCCAAATAACAATTATACGCGATTAAAAAACATGTATTATACATCAAAATGACCGCTGAACTCTCCTCTTTCTACCAGTATATAAATTGTATATGTTAATATGTCTGAAACGAAATTAAAAATCGAAAACAGCGAACGCAAATGTTACATGGTGCAAGGAGGACGCAGCGCGGCAGGCAAAGGAATGTTAAAAAAACGTAAATTTATCTTGCTCCAAATAACAATTATACGCGATTATAAAACATGTATTATACATCAAAATGACCGCTGAAGTCTCCTCTTTCTACCAGTATATAAATTGTATATGTTAATATGTCTGAAACGAAATTAAAAATCGAAAACAGGGAGTGCAAATTTGACCTGCTGAAAGGAGGAGGAAGAGCAGCAGGCACAGGAAGTTTAAAAACACGTAAATTTATCTTGCTCCAAATAACAATTATACGCGATTAAAAAACATGTATTATACATCAAAATGACCGCTGAACTCTCCTCTTTCTACCAGTATATAAATTGTATATGTTAATATGTCTGAAACGAAATTAAAAATCGAAAACAGCGAACGCAAATGTTACATGGTGCAGGGAGGACGCAGCGCGGCAGGCAGAGGAATGTTAAAAAAACGTAAATTTATCTTGCTCCAAATAACAATTATACGCGATTAAAAAACATGTATTATACATCAAAATGACCGCTGAACTCTCCTCTTTCTACCAGTATATAAATTGTATATGTTAATATGTCTGAAACGAAATTAAAAATCGAAAACAGCGAACGCAAATGTTACATGGTGCAAGGAGGACGCAGCGCGGCAGGCAGAGGAATGTTAAAAAAACGTAAATTTATCTTGCTCCAAATAACAATTATACGCGATTAAAAAACATGTATTATACATCAAAATGACCACTGAACTCTCCTCTTTCTACCAGTATATAAATTGTATATGTTAATATGTCTGAAACGAAATTAAAAATCGAAAACAGCGAGTGCAAATTTGACCTGCTGAAAGGAGGAGGAAGAGCAGCAGGCAGAGGAAGTTTAAAAACACGTAAATTTATCTTGCTCCAAATAACAATTATACGCGATTAAAAAACATGTATTATACATCAAAATGACCGCTGAACTCTCCTCTTTCTACCAGTATATAAATTGTATATGTTAATATGTCTGAAACGAAATTAAAAATCGAAAACAGCGAGTGCAAATTTGACCTGCTGAAAGGAGGAGGAAGAGCAGCAGGCAGAGGAAGTTTAAAAACACGTAAATTTATCTTGCTCCAAATAACAATTATACGCGATTAAAAAACATGTATTATACATCAAAATGACCGCTGAAGTCTCCTCTTTCTACCAGTATATAAATTGTATATGTTAATATGTCTGAAACGAAATTAAAAATCGAAAACAGCGAGTGCAAATTTGACCTGCTGAAAGGAGGAGGAAGAGCAGCAGGCACAGGAAGTTTAAAAACACGTAAATTTATCTTGCTCCAAATAACAATTATACGCGATTAAAAAACATGTATTATACATCAAAATGACCGCTGAAGTCTCCTCTTTCTACCAGTATATAAATTGTATATGTTAATATGTCTGAAACGAAATTAAAAATCGAAAACAGCGAACGCAAATGTTACATGGTGCAGGGAGGACGCAGCGCGGCAGGCAGAGGAATGTTAAAAAAACGTAAATTTATCTTGCTCCAAATAACAATTATACGCGATTAAAAAACATGTATTATACATCAAAATGACCGCTGAACTCTCCTCTTTCTACCAGTATATAAATTGTATATGTTAATATGTCTGAAACGAAATTAAAAATCGAAAACAGCGAACGCAAATGTTACATGGTGCAAGGAGGACGCAGCGCGGCAGGCAGAGGAATGTTAAAAAAACGTAAATTTATCTTGCTCCAAATAACAATTATACGCGATTATAAAACATGTATTATACATCAAAATGACCGCTGAAGTCTCCTCTTTCTACCAGTATATAAATTGTATATGTTAATATGTCTGAAACGAAATTAAAAATCGAAAACAGCGAGTGCAAATTTGAGCTGCTGAAAGGAGGAGGAAGAGCAGCAGGCACAGGAAGTTTAAAAACACGTAAATTTATCTTGCTCCAAATAACAATTATACGCGATTAAAAAACATGTATTATACATCAAAATGACCGCTGAACTCTCCTCTTTCTACCAGTATATAAATTGTATATGTTAATATGTCTGAAACGAAATTAAAAATCGAAAACAGCGAACGCAAATGTTACATGGTGCAGGGAGGACGCAGCGCGGCAGGCAGAGGAATGTTAAAAAAACGTAAATTTATCTTGCTCCAAATAACAATTATACGCGATTAAAAAACATGTATTATACATCAAAATGACCGCTGAACTCTCCTCTTTCTACCAGTATATAAATTGTATATGTTAATATGTCTGAAACGAAATTAAAAATCGAAAACAGCGAACGCAAATGTTACATGGTGCAGGGAGGACGCAGCGCGGCAGGCAGAGGAATGTTAAAAAAACGTAAATTTATCTTGCTCCAAATAACAATTATACGCGATTAAAAAACATGTATTATACATCAAAATGACCGCTGAAGTCTCCTCTTTCTACCAGTATATAAATTGTATATGTTAATATGTCTGAAACGAAATTAAAAATCGAAAACAGCGAACGCAAATGTTACATGGTGCAGGGAGGACGCAGCGCGGCAGGCAGAGGAATGTTAAAAAAACGTAAATTTATCTTGCTCCAAATAACAATTATACGCGATTAAAAAACATGTATTATACATCAAAATGACCGCTGAACTCTCCTCTTTCTACCAGTATATAAATTGTATATGTTAATATGTCTGAAACGAAATTAAAAATCGAAAACAGCGAGTGCAAATTTGACCTGCTGAAAGGAGGAGGAAGAGCAGCAGGCAGAGGAAGTTTAAAAACACGTAAATTTATCTTGCTCCAAATAACAATTATACGCGATTAAAAAACATGTATTATACATCAAAATGACCGCTGAACTCTCCTCTTTCTACCAGTATATAAATTGTATATGTTAATATGTCTGAAACGAAATTAAAAATCGAAAACAGCGAGTGCAAATTTGACCTGCTGAAAAGAGGAGGAAGAGCAGCAGGCAGAGGAAGTTTAAAAACACGTAAATTTATCTTGCTCCAAATAACAATTATACGCGATTAAAAAACATGTATTATACATCAAAATGACCGCTGAAGTCTCCTCTTTCTACCAGTATATAAATTGTATATGTTAATATGTCTGAAACGAAATTAAAAATCGAAAACAGCGAACGCAAATGTTACATGGTGCAAGGAGGACGCAGCGCGGCAGGCAGAGGAATGTTAAAAAAACGTAAATTTATCTTGCTCCAAATAACAATTATACGCGATTAAAAAACATGTATTATACATCAAAATGACCGCTGAACTCTTCTCTTTCTACCAGTATATAAATTGTATATGTTAATATGTCTGAAACGAAATTAAAAATCGAAAACAGCGAACGCAAATGTTACATGGTGCAAGGAGGACGCAGCGCGGCAGGCAGAGGAATGTTAAAAAAACGTAAATTTATCTTGCTCCAAATAACAATTATACGCGATTAAAAAACATGTATTATACATCAAAATGACCGCTGAACTCTCCTCTTTCTACCAGTATATAAATTGTATATGTTAATATGTTTGAAACGAAATTAAAAATCGAAAACTGCGAACGCAAATGTTACATGGTGCAAGATTGAACTGTAGGTAGTGGCGCGAAGCACGAATCAACTTTAAATTCGAAATTTTCTTGAGAAATTGTTCTTAATTCATATGATGTTTCAAATATTTTATAATTTTGCTTAGGAAGCTGCTCTAAATCACGAAAATTAATTTAAAAATTATTTTGCGCGGGACGGTGGACTATTTGTTGTAAATTTGATTTTGTTCAAATTTAAAAGGAAAATTAATTTTCAAAAAAAAATTTGCGTGGGACGCTGGGCGATTTTTCGAAATTTTGATTTTGTTCATGCATTTTAAGTGAAAATTGAAGTTAAAAAATGTTTGCGTGAGGCGCAAAGTTAATTCCGAAAAAATATTTGACTTCATGCGTATTTGCTCACAGGCAAATTAATAAAACATAAATCCCAACGCCCCCCAGCATATTTTTCTTTTTTTTTTTAAGAATTATCGAATATCGGACCCGATCTGTTCTTTGGATCGGTCCGTCAACAAATAAATTGTACAATACAATAATTTTTACAAACAAATATAAGATAATATAATAATACATTTTATTGTGCAAATCTGCTTCTTCGTTCTGGCTGCTGAAGACGTACATGTTCGAGGGCCAAGTTCTACTCCGGGTGGTGGACGCGGATCACCGGCAGTTCTTGCGCAGTTTGTGTTTGACGGCTGGTTGTGTTTCGAGTTGAAAAACACTGAACAAAATGTTTCAAAAGTTTGAAATAATTAAATCTACTATATCTATCGAATTTCGAAATGTAGCTGTTATAAATTTTCAATTAATCATTGATTTTATCATCCTTTTTGGGTAGATAATTTGATATATTCGTTTATCTTAAAAACTATCATGTGTAATGTGTACGAACGGGGGCCAGCTAAATACATATAAAATAAATGTAACGAATACATAAAATTAATAATAAAATGACTGAAAAAGCAACAACGTGTTTTTATAAAATATTCTTTATGTAACAAAACACATAAAAAAATAAATTGGCTGTATTTGTTGAACCGCTGTTCACATAATACCACCTCTTTATTTGACTTACCAGGAAAACTGTAGGTGACCAAAACAACTTAAAAGAAGCTGAAACAAGCACTTTGTAACACTGAATAAATATATTAAATATTGTTAAATAAATAAACAGTCTTAAAGACAGAAATATAATTTTATTGTGATGGATAGAATACAATAAGTGAGACAAAATAGAACGCAATACTGTAATATAAAAATCAGGAGCGAAGTGACAAGAAAATAAAAGCTGCGACACATCCGGTGACAACATCCGGTAGAAACATCTACACAGACATCGAACACGACGTTCCACGAGGGAAAGTCATAGCCTGCATCGCACACAAGGTCAGGTGTGAAGGTGCGCGAGTGGATAGCGGTGCCGGCGGCACTAGTTAAGAGACGTGAAGCCGGCCCTGTACGTGACGTCCTGGTCGCATCTGACACACTGGGTGCGCTGCTGGCAGAAGTAGCACTCGTGTTCGCACCACAAACCCAGGCACGTCGACACTGCTCTGCAGGTGCGGCACGGCGAGGAGGGCGTTGGTGTCCTGGATCGCCAGGCAGCCTTCCGGAGCCACGAGTCCTTTCTTCGTCAACTGTTCAATACCACGTTTGATGTCGACGGTGTAGCTGTAGTCCGGGGCTTGGTTCGAACCGGCCGAGATGACATAGTTGCGCAGACTGGCCGCGGCGATGTCGTGCGCCAACATGGCCGCGCGGGGGCCCACCCTCTCTTCTGCCTCCGCTGCGAACGGCACCGTCTCGCGGCACCCCAGCTCCCAGTTCTTACCCCGTCGTGCTGCAGGTACACGGGGCTCCTCGAGAGGTACCCCTCGCAGCTGCCGCACTTCAGGTCTTCCAGGACGTCCGCTGGAATGTCCATGCTCTTCTCGTGCTGACTCATTTACAACCTAGCACAGAAAATCAACTATTAGTTCATTTATAATTAAATAAGCAACACAAATTCAGCAAAAAAATCAAGATGATAAAAAACGTTTAAAACTATAAATATTGAAACAAAACAAATTACATCGTATCTCACCTCATCGAACAAAAGAAAGCGCAATAATTCCGGGAATACCCTATTTCACAAGTACTTTGAAAAACTGTCTCTGTATTGAAAAAGTTTTGCAATTCTTCCTGAAAATTTCCGGCAAATTCACAATTGATTGACGTAAAATAATTTATTCGTATTATTTATAATTCTAATTTTATTCAGAGATGAACAAAATAACTAGGCTTTATTTATTTACATAATTTTGAGTGTTATTTACGATAACTTCACTTCTCGAGGTTGGCAACACTGACTGCCAGTTTCAATTGACAACTGACAGATGTATAAATTTAACCTATATTGTAATTTTTTTACAGTTTTTTCGAGTTTTAGATTTCAAATAAAACTTAACATGTACCTCGGCATTGAAGTCCTTTTTTATCACTCACATGGTTTATTCGTGATAAAAAATTGAACTTCACTGCCTTGTTACATAAATAACTATATTATTTTGTGCTTCATCAAGTAGTGCATTATGTATTTAATAGCAAGTATTTGTTTTTGATAATTCCCTGGCACTAGTATTTGATTAAAAATAGCATTTATTTAATTAATTTTTATTTACCCAAATGAAGGAAATTACGATTAGAATAACATTTATTAGATACAGAATTTTTTCTCTACAAAAAACCAGTATTTGAAAAATTCAAATTTAACATTAAATCACTTTGATAAAAACTATGTAAAGTTTTGAATCATTCTCAATCAATCTTTTGTTAACTGAACAAAAAACAAACAAAAAATGAGCTCGAACATCATGCACATAACCTATAAACAAAGTCCATGCACAAACAAGTAACCAGTCAATGATTACGTGTTTTATTTTAGTGTTAATTCGAAGTAGACAACACAAACCGTATCTACCTGGTTGGCCTGGTTGGCCATGCGGTACCGCTCCCATCTGCTCATGACATCGGCCACCTTCTCCTCAGCCATGACGTGCCCAGCACCTCGTAGATAGCGTAGCCGAGCGCGTTTTCCTGCAGGCCGTCCATGAAATGGACACGGGGCGGCGATTGATGGTGCAGATGATGTCTTCGCGAGATGGAGGCCATTGGCGACGGCGGGTACCTTGCGTTTTCTATAGACACTGGAACGTCACGCTATGTCCCACTTAGTGGGGTAGCACGCACCCAGAAACACAGTCAACCAACAATCAAACATTCCTATCCTGACACACCACTTTCGCCTCGTCCACATTCATACATGCTCGTTTATTCTTCACACTCGGAATCATTCGCTCACGCAACTAACCATCAATCATACCCAGCCAGTTATTCCTCGGACGCCCACGCAATATATTAGTTTCACCAACCTTTCATTCGACATTCGCTCAACATGTCCAAACCACCTCAACTGACTCACTCCCACTTTCTTAACAACATTCTTCTCAATCTTACATTCACCGTACACCAATGTATTCCCGTATACGATCACATCTCATATACCCACACACTCCTCTCAAATATCTCATTTCTACAGCAGTTATACGTCGTTCATGCTTCTTCAACCACACCCAACATTCAGAACCATACATCAATGTAGGCACTAACACACCATTATACACACTCAGATACATTCACGTTTCGAGCAAATGTACCCAGAGCACCCAATACCTTGCACTCTGCAGACACCCGCCTTTCAATCTCCCGGTCAATACGTCCATCCCTCGAGAACATACTACCCTGATATACAAATTGATTCACTTGTTCCAGTCTCACACCATTCACTGAAACATTACAATCAGTCACCAAATCATTCTTCTCAAACACCAACACTTTACATTTATCGACATTCAATAGCAGATTTAAACCTTTCTCTACTTCTTTTATGCTCCCAATCATTCTTCTCAATTGCTCCTCAGTTTCACCCAACACAACAACATCATCCGCATAAGCTAACGCAGGCGCTACACGTCCACCAATACGTACACCATCCGTTCCATTCAATGCCTTTCGTAACAACACATCCAGATACAAATTAAACAACCACGGAGACATTCCACAAGCCTGTTTCACATACGAAACCAATCACTCCATCTACCATCAACTCTCACTTCGTACAACGCTCGAATCGCTCCCAACAAATTACCATCCCACATAGTCGCTCAAAGAACACTGTTATACGCTTTCTTTAAATCGAGAAAGCCACAGAACACCTGGTTGTTCTTATCAAGTGACTCCTCAACAATCATTCGAAGAGAAAACAATTGATCTACACAACCATTATCTAAAGAGTTTATGTAACGAGTGACATTATATTTATTCTGCGACCTCAAATGAAAAGAAGATTCGTAAAAAATGTTGAATGCCATTTTGTAAACTTACTTACATATTTCCCCTGTTCGGTAACAGAATCACTAGCGCACCGTTTGAGATGCGCAATGAACTATTTTGTGCGGCGGAAGGATAACAGAGCGACAGCAGCGCCCAGTGGCGTAGATTCACCCGGGAGTTAGGATCCGGGTGATCTGTTGTCTGTTTAATCAGTTCACACAGTAATGTTTCCTTGCGCGTACAACGTTCCATTATACTCTGGATAAGATTGACGTGTTCGTCTTCTGCTCTTCTCACTGTATCACCTGGAATGGGGGTTACTGAATTGGATACAAATACAGAAACATGCATTCAATTAATAAACGATCAAATAAGTTATTTATGCAATGGGGACATTTAAAAAGACAACATTTGGCTCATTCTATGAACATTCCAATATAGAAAATAACAAATTAAAAATTTAATACTTTTTATTCCTAAATTTGATAAACTCTCATTAATCATTTATTTCTACACATAAAATTAATTTCCTATTTCACGTTCACAAAGTCGATTTTGTGACACTGTTTTTTTCAAAAACAATGCCACACAAAATTGAATTTTGTAAAACTGTTTTTGGGGAAATTATTATTTGTAAAATTGTCAGTCTGTCAAACTTGAAGCTGTCATTGCTCACGTAAAATAATTGTTATTACTTTTTTATAGATAATTTAACTCCAAAATAAAGTCAGTTATAAAGAAAAATAGTAATTAACTTTACAAGTGGGCAAAGTAAGGAATTACCCATGAGAGAAATTTAACCGAGTGGGTAATTCCACTTTGTCCACGTGTGAAGTATAACGTTTTATCCAACAGCTCTTAATTAAAGAAATATTATTTGACAGTGACATAAGCTTTAAACTTTATAAATTAAAATGTCAATCCAAGTAGTTACCATGGTGTTGTGTGTTATTATTATTATTATTAGTCACTAGTGACTTTCTTCACTAGTGGGTAATCTGTTACATTCCTTGTTAAAAATCGCCATTGTTATAGAGCATTTTTTGAGAGGTGTTGGATAAACAATTTTATCACTGTCAAATATTATTTCTTTAATAAATGTTGCCTATATTAAGAGGTATAAGTGGTATAGGGTAAAGGTAACATGTTGCTGTCTAAAAAGGAGAAGCCAGCTGACGAAATGTAGTTTGAAATTTGCTCACTAGAGTGACATTGCTGTTATTGGTCGTGAATAAATGACGTAGCTCTGATATACATCAAAGAAAACATGCGTATGTTGTTACCGTTTTGTCCAAGCCCCGCATAGGTCTGCATGACCTGCGCCTCGACCTCTGGGAGTTTGGTCATGCTCTGCGGCGAGGGGAACCCCTTGTACGTCTCGCCATGGTCAGATAGGTCTTGTGGCTTCCGCAGCGCGTCGCTGTCGACTAGTGTTCTTCGGCAGTTCACTAGATTGTGGTAGAGACGCACGCGGTCCTCGTTCGTTATACCTGAAGAATTAATTAATTAATTAAAGTTTGTAAGCAAAAATATCTAATGTACTCAGTGAATATAGTAAAACCGGAACGATGACTTGTAGGCTTTTATGAAAGCGAAAAACGAGCCTCAGACAGATAGAGGTTGGTTTAACAGTTGTTTGTAGACCAGTATCTATGGCTGGTACCACGAGCTCTGTTTTTGGGTGTTTTGACAGTTAACCTTAAATTAACTTGTTTACATTTTTTGCAGGCGCAGTGAAATTGTCACAAACTTGTCAGAAATGACCACTTGGATCAAACCTGTAACTTCTGGGAACTCACTCAGCTTGACAACACTATGTACAGCTTGAGCATAGAGCAAATTAACCTCAACCGGATCCTGGCTAAGCTCTCGCTTGAAGATAAATCTATTCTCCCCGCTGCTGAGGGTGGCACTAGGTCCACGGCGACCGATGGTAGGAAACGATGAGCCCGTGGTACCCAGCTTGCGATGATGTCGTACGTGTTCCTCGGCGTCGGGTCGACTCTGGTCTAGCGTGCGGAGACTCAACCGCTCGGCTAGTTTGCGAGCTGCATCACCGGCTGTGTCTGTTGGGTCCAGGAAGAAGAAACGGCATACGATTGTGCCGAGACGTCGCATTGCCTGAATCACATGATTTCATTTCATTTATAATTAACCTGACACTTTCAGCAACATCAATTATTATATTGTTGGGGAAGATAATGGGGTCATACACTTAAAAAAAAAACTTGTTTTTTTTACAAATTATAAAAATTTAGATCATTTCAGTCACATATTTAATATTTCTTATAATTTTTCAACTTTTCATTCATAATTTCCTTTCTGAAGTTTCGCGGTTGCAAAATCGTGACGTCATCTTGTAATAAAATGTACAGCATGGCAAGGCAAAAGAGGTGTTGATAACAAATAATAACTTGCTTTTCAGGGTTGTAATAATTACTTATTATTATTAAAATGAACACTCTGATAAATTAAATTAGGTATTCGTTAATTATAACGTTTTTAGACAAAGAGTTTAGGACGTGTTAAAATAAATTTTTCAGTTGGTGTAGTTCCTCGCTCTGTGTTTCGTAGAATTACAAGATGACGTAGGTGCCGACGTCACAAGCGAAACATTTTAAATGGGATGCCAATTTTAAAAAATCGTATTAAAATTAGTATCTATATTTATAATTTTACTAAAACTTACAGAAAAAAAGGTTTATGACCCCATTCTGGCAATATAAAAAATGTATTCTATCTACAACTAAAGATAATTGACATCAAATATGACAATGAATGCCCTCACCAGATTACATTCCCCTTGCCATTAATATAAGCTTATGCTCTCTTCTCTATCGTCTTTCCTCCAAGTATCATACAGTATTATATTATTAGTAAGTTGGTCACACTTGCCCAAGCTATTCCACACAACTGTGCGAAATATACACATTTCATGCATTGTTTATTGTGGAGAAAGTGTAATTTTCAGTAGTGATAGTATGAAAATTCAACTTGACGACTCAAAATGAACTCGATAAAAGCATGTTGCTAAGCTAGTAGTGAGAAACATATGAGTTATCATGGTGTAAGTTTTAACATTACTAACTTTTTTGATTAACTGTCACTCACCGCAACTTCAACTGAGGACGGCGGAAACTCCCTGCAGGCCACAGTTATCTAAACACCACTGCACGTACTGCTTCAGAGACAGAGCAGCAGCCAAATGCGCTCGCTCCACTCTACGTTGCTCCTCGCGTTCGATGCCGCAGCCGATGATGCTCTGGATCACTGAGGGTTCGCGGTCGGAGTTTAGTTCGCCGCGGGTGTATTTGCAGAGATCCTGGAATTTAAATGAAATAAATATAACGGGTGTCTACTTTTTCTAAAAGTATCAATTTTAGAACAAAAGTGTAATACAACTATAATAACACTGTTTAATGAAACAGGAAGTGTTATTCCTCTTTATAAGAAATGCAGAGTAATAAACGAAAATGATGAAGAAAAGAATAAACGATCATAAACTAAATGTACTATTTCGAGCGACAAAGAATCCAAGTAATAGTGTACGTTAAATTGTTACTGAAATAAATGTACATAAATGTTGATAGTATTAATAAAATTACATATTACTATAGCTAAATATGAAGTTGTATGTTGTTGTATAAAATGGTGATTGTATCACCTGAAATATAATAATATTGGAACGTCAACTGACGCTGAAAATGCGAGCCGAGAGAAACAGTCAATCGTTTGGGAACCTGTCTTTGTTTTACAGTCCGCTTAGAAAGTTGATTTTTACAAAAAAAAAAAATAATTAAAATTCAATGATTTTAAAATAAAATGTTTATATAATCAATTTATACAAATAAGTTCAACTGATTACGATGTAAGTGAATTTAATGGAACTTTCAAATAATTGAACAATATACTGTTAGATATTATTTATCATTTTTGTATAAGACTACGCATACATGTTTTAACATAGCAACCGCTCAACAAACTCATAGCAACCGTTCTATAAACAAATGTTAGACAAAGAAAGGTGACCCTATGACATCTATCTATTGCAGGTTTTTCGCTTTCATAAAAACCTAGAAATTAGTGTTGCAATATTATTATATTCCAGTGCCGGCGACACAGAAAGTAAAATATGAAAAATAGTAATATTGTAATTCAATAATTTGACAGTTCAAAATGAAACAAATAAGCAAAAAAAAAAAATTATGGCAACTAAAAATGTTAGACTGAGCATTTTTAAAATGATTTATATTTCTATTTTCATAATAATAAAATAACCTTTATTTGACAGTTAAGGTGAACCATACGGGCTGAAGATAGCGCAAGATGAACATGACTTTTTTGAAACAATATATCATTATTATAATAAATGAAACATATAATGTTTTATACCTACGTTTGTAGATAAAAGTCCAAAGTTTTGTAATAAATTTTAAAATGCCAATTTTGTTTGCATATTATACATGAACATAATTTTCAAAGTAGTCAAATATATGTCACACATTCCCATGAACGACGACAGTAATGCAAATAATGTGTATATTTATAAATATGATCGTCTATAACATACTAAAATTATTTTACATTTGAATTTACAGTTTTTGAGAAACAAATAAAAATATACCAAAAAGTGTGTTTTTTGGTATATTCTTATTTGTTTCTCAAAAACTGTAAATTCAAATGTAAAATAATTTTAGTATGTTATAGACGATTATATTTATAAATATACGAATTATTTTCATTACTGTCGTCGTTCATGGGAATTAGAAATTCAGTATCAAAATTCTGAATTTTTGACCAACTAGACTTCAACGAATATTTTTTTATAGTTGAATGTTTCAGTTATCCTTTTCATCCACATATGTAAATACTAGAATATTCAAAGACTTCACAGTAATAATTGTTTTGTTTTTCGATAAGAATAATTGTAAGAAATAATTTATTGAAATTTGAATTTGCAAAACAAAATTCATGGGAGTGAACGAACCCAACGAAAATATGTTCTTCATCTGACATTGCAATGTACAAGTCACTGTAAAAAATCCATGATATTTTGACGAATGGAGGTTGTTGGACCATAAAGAACATGAAAATAAATAAAGAATACAGAATTTGCTGTTTTTTTAAAAAATAAAGGATTCGTTCTTTCGACGTGTATGTTTGACCTTAAACGTCATTTTGTTTCAATACCATGACTATTTACAATAAAGAAATAATTCTTAAATAACTTAAAAATGTGATTTCTGACTTGGATGCAAAATTTATCTACATTTATATGAAACACTTTTGTGTAAAATAACTGGCCACTTTTACACAGGAAAAACTTATAAATCAACTGATGTAATTAGTTCGAGAAATAAGACATATTTAAAATAAACTCACATTGACATTATCCGGATCGTACATATGTATATGCGAGTTAGGTCTTGCGAGTAAGCGTGGCCATGATGGTGATTGTTGAAGTAGTTCTGTGCAAACTCAACAATGTCATGGAATGTGTCTTCCATCGCCTTCTCCTGCTCTTTGGTCTCGTTGAATTCTTGTAGCTTCTTCTCCACACGGAACTTGCGTCGTTGTTCACGTTCGGGGTCGTCTTCGCGTTGGTGGCGCCACGACTGAGGCTAGAAAGAATCAATCATTCATTTCTCATGGATAAAATTAAAAACGTGTGTGTCGCAGTCGGTAAGATTCGAACCTACGCTCCTAGACGGAATCTGATTTCTAGTCAGACAAAGAAAATGATGAAAGTTGAATTCGAAATGCTTGAAAAGAATTGAATATCTCAGCCCGCACCGCGAAGACGGTCGACTAAGCCTCTCCTCGCCGGTACTTGGTGACACACAACTAGGTTCATCTCGCGGTAGCACAGACTCATAGATTGGCTCTTGAGAGCCACTGACGAAAATGATGTTATTACCTTTTTGGTCTAATATTTTAATGTACACTTTCATGTAAAAACGGCAACAGCATTTATTTTTAGTGCAGTGATGGAAATACGAACTTAAATACATATAGAACTTATGTATTGTTACGGTAAGAGTTGTAACATATCAGATACAAAGATATATGTCTAAACGTATATAAAATACAGTATTATATTTATGGATGTTGCATAAATGATACAATGCGCGGTGTAGAGTTAAAGGCAATTTTTTACACTTCATTCCAGCATTATGTTAAATAATAATTAATTTAAATTACATATAATTCACGAATGGGAAATGAATGGACCTGATAACAGCGATAGTATTATGTAAATTTTATATATTATGTGTCTATTTTGAGTGACGTTTCAATATGAATAATTTTAATCTTCCTGAAATGGAATAAGTGGCGGGAGAAGTGCAGTTCACGTCACTATCTTCTCTCTCACTTTCTCCCACCCATTTGAATCAAATCAGCAATAGTGGGAGAAAGTGAGAAAGAAGATAGTGACGTGAACCGCACCACAAGAAAGCTGTACTATAATTATATTTCTATATTGCTTCTACTTATTTTCATATTTTCTGACAAATATTTTTGCCAGGTTTTATTTCGGTTTCGTAATTAACTGGGGACAATTTGTGCAATGATATTTTGGGTAAACCTGTCGAACTACTTTACCTCCGATTTTGATGAAACTTTGTCAAAAAATTCCTACTAACATATATGGGAAAAATAATAACAGACGCGGATGACTTTGAATAAAAAAACAGCTTTTGCAATACCTGTTCTGTAAGTTACCCATTAATAACAAAATTTAAACACAGTAAGTGGAACTTTTATTGCACAACTGGTTTTCATGGTTACATCATTTACTTACCGACCACGGTGGATGGTAAGTGAACTTACGGTTCAAGGTGGATGGTAAGTAAATATATGTCATTTAAATTTTATTTTTAACCTCAATCTGACAGCTGTTAATTTTGATACCTATTTTTCCTTTTCTTATATTTACGCAGGTATTGCAAAAAATAACTTACTAACCTCGAACTGTAAGTGATTTTTTAGGCTTCGAATGTTTAGGAAATCTCGACCCTACGGGTCTCGACATCCCAAACTACATTCTCGACCGAAAAACTATCACTTACAGCTCACGAGACGTAATGTACTATTAATGGGTTACTTTATTTATTCAACTTGGAAGGTGAAAGCGAGCTATTTTCAGATACGTTCCATTAAAAATGAGTACTGGGATTCGAGTTCGTCTTAGGCTTAGGGTTTCTTTGTGAAAAGTGCGGGCGAAATGACAAACTATTAATTTCAAATGTTTTACAGTGAACTAATAATGAGATTATGTATCACCGTATGTAACACTAAAATATTCTGTTTTACAACT
Organism: Poecilus cupreus; assembly: GCA_963942605.1. NCBI lineage: Eukaryota > Metazoa > Arthropoda > Insecta > Coleoptera > Carabidae > Poecilus > Poecilus cupreus. The sequence goes on from OZ012713.1 coordinate 38,913,484, forward strand.
AAAAATTTAATCCGGATTAAAATTAGGTTTAATTAACACAGAATTTAGAATTTTTTTATAATCTACCAGCGGTGGAATTTGAAATTTTATACTTTCGGGATTAAAGGTGACACTTCAGTCCTCGAAAAGGAAGAACAAAGTATGTTATTTATTCCCGGAAACGCAAAAAACTTGTTTCTCACCTCCACATCCAAGGCTTCAACAAGCTCATCCATCTTGTCGCCAATTTCATCAATAATCTGATTGCGCGATGCCGGTTCAACATCCGATAGAAACGCAACACAAATTATCCAGGTCCACCGCTTCAGACGCGGATTCAACTGCTCGTATTCGTTTCTCTCCCTCTCTTTTCCTCATCTCTTCTTCCACGCGGCGCATTTCTCGAAGCGCTGCTGCTACTTCTCGAGCAAACACTCCTCGAAGATGTGCTTGTATCACAATGACTGCTCGACGTTTCCGGAGGAACTCGATTCGGAGTTGCCATCCTCTGTAAGCGTGTTATATTCTTTGGTAGTTCTTCCTATAAGTTTTTTGGATTAGTATAGCTCGTGAGGTTAACATTTTACTTCGAGCGTCTTCAAGAGGTTCGTAAATCTTTGAGAGATGTCATGGGCTTCTAGTATGTGTTTACAAGCTAGCTTAACATCCGGTGGTAATTTATTTTTGGTTAAGCAGTGATACCGAGCAGTAAAGTCCTGGAAGGGCATGTGGATGATGTCCAAGACGAGGGTGTCGTTGTAGTTTCTTGGCGTTGGGTTTGATGCAAGGGTTGCTGGATTGTAGTGCCTCCTACGTTGCCCACGGTTGCTACTTTCGCGCTTAACAAATCCTGCAAGAAATAATTATTTCTTTAACTAGGCACTAAAATGCCAGATTTACAGCAGAGGCTGCCGTTTCATTGACGAGGCGAAACGAGATGAACAAATAATTTTTTTGCCGATTTAAAATTAATATTAATTTAGTGTTTATTTTATATACATATTTTGAAGGTTATCGCTGTCAAATTATTTTGCCATGTACCTGTTCAACAGTTGCTATGAATTCGTTGACGGTTACTATGCGTTTGTCACCCACAAAAACATCAAATTATACTATGCCATTGTCTTTGAGTCCAGTTTACATGTTCTCTAGCCCATTTTAGTCTATTTTTTTTTGTAATTTAGTTAATAAAGGATTTTCTTTTGCCTATTGAAAAAAATCAAATCAGCTGTTAACTATTTTTAGTTCAAAAAATCAATAAATATTACCTTATAGAACTTGTATCCTATTTTTCGAATAGTTCGCTTCGTTGTGGCCATCGCAACTTCTTTTGCTATACTTTCCCTCCATAGCGTAGTTATTTCTTTAGTATTCGACAGCCGGTTTGTTTTTATAATTCTACGTAAAGACCGTTTATCTGCTTACGTAATTGTAGATGGCCTGCCGGTTTTGGTTTGTTGTTCGACTTCACCGGTTCTTTTATACAAATTAATAATATCTTGCACTGTAGAACGCGGAAATGAATGCGAAACAGATATACGACGTGTCGAAATGCCTTTTTTATGGGCATTAATGATGGATAAGCGCAAGTCTTTACTTAAAGATTTACCACGCGGCATTTTACTTAAATATTAACGTACAAACACAGTGTGTTATTATTATTGTGTCTCACAGCACATATACAACTAATATTGACAAATATTTGTCGATTTGTTCAGTATGTGTATTGTTTTAACAGTAGCGCATTAATTCCCGGGCGATGTAACGCAATATTAAATATCGGCCGAACTATTATGAGCTGTCCGTTCACTAATGTTTTTGTTATATTAATTTAGTTCATTATGTTATTCGGATGAAATATTCAGCTTTCGTAAGGTTAAAGTATATATTTTAATACAGTCGAAACAATTTTGTCGAAATGTCTCATCATTTGTGTAAGTTTTATGATTTGTTTAGGCCTCTGCTTGAAAATGTAACCCGACCGAACTATTATGAGCCTGGGCTCGTACTAAGTTTATTGTCAATTTGAATTCACAGTTTCTGAGTAACAAATATAAATGTACCAAAAAACACACTTTTTGGTATATTTTTATTTGTTTCTCAAAAACTGTAAATTCAAATTGAAAATAAACTTAGTATGTTATAGACGATCATATTTATAAATATACAAATTATTTGCATTACTGTAGTCGTTCATGGGAATGTGTGGCATATATTTTACTACTTTGAAAATTATGTTCATGTATAATTTGCAAACAAAACTAGCTTTTTAAAATTTATTACAAAACTTTGGACTTTTATCTACAAATGTAGATATAAAACATTAGATGTTTCATTTATTGTATATTATCTTGCGCTATCTTCAGCCCGTATGGTTGACCTTAAGTTATAAGTTGCAACTAACGATTTCCAAGTTAAACGTGTGTTTATTATATTTGTTGTTTTATTTTCCCGGTTACTATGTTTGTAAAAACCTCTCATCAAATAACAATGACAGATGACAGTCAATCTGACAGCAGGTGTAGTTCCTCGCTCTCCGCTAGAGCGTGTTTTGTAGAATTACAAGATGACGTAGGTGCTGACGTCACAAGCGAAACATTTGAAATGGGATGCCAATTTGTAGGGGTGGCTGAGGCAGGGGGAGAGGTATGGGGGCGCGATTTCCAGTTTGGGCTGAGTTGAAGTTTTTTATTTTACTAGAAAATGTCTTTCAAAAATATAGAACAGTTAATTTTCAACCATATTTTCGAGAATGGTGTCAATTCACATTTTAATTATTAAAAAAATAATTACCAAAGCAAAATTAATAAAAATACAGATATTGGGTTTTTGAAGAGTGCGGAATCAAAAAATGTTGACAAAATTCAGCTAGCTTTTCTAGTTCCAGAGATATGGATCAAATAGTTTCACCAGTCTGCGTCATTTCACATTTTAATTAATAAAAAATTAATTGCTGTAGCAAAAGTAATAAAAATACAGTTATTTGGTTTCTAAAGTGTTTGGAATCCAAAAATGTCAACAGAATTAAGATATCTTGTCTAGTTCCAGAGATACAGTCCCGGAAAGTTTAAATATTTTTTAATTAACAAAAAATTAATTAACCAATAAATTTTATTAAAATTTTGGTTATTTGGTAGTTAAAATACACCGAGTCCAAAAATAACCTCAGATTTAAGTTATCTTGTGTAGTTTTAGAGATACTACTCTGGAAAGTTCTTCAAATAAAATAATTTCTCTAATTTACCTCATTTTATATTTTAATTAATAAAAAATTAATTAACAGACCAATTTAATTAAAACTAAAATTATTTGATTTTTAAAGAGTGAGGAATCCAAAAATATTCTCAAAATTGAGCTATCTCGTCTAGTTACAAAGATACAACCCGTAAAATTTATGTAAATACTCGTAAATCATCTCACCTGATGTTTTCCAACTAAATTCGGAACCGGCTGTCGAATGCTCCTCATATTCAACTTCGCCACATCATGTGTAAAGGGTTTAACAACCCTTTGTGCCCTTCTTTTGGAATAACAGTAATGGCAGTGTTGTTTTTCAACGGTAGCAGGGCGTTGCCGCTGTGTCAAGAATTGTTGTTGGAGTTGAGGATTCTTTAGAGCCTCCGTCGCCCTTTTCGGGGGCTTCGCCCCCTGACATTGAAAGCGGTTTAGTCGTGACGATTTTGCACCGGGACTTTTTGTCCGGCTTTCAGAACGATGCTTGCTCCATCTGTAGAGTTAGTTGGAATTACGACATCCAACGAGAGGGTCGCCTCTGCGCGGTCACCCCCTGCCGTTGCCAAACCTCTGCAGGAATCCTGAACCGACGGCTGAACGGATGGCTCGGACCTGGAGGCCTTGGCCTGAACCTGCAGGTCAGTTTCAGAGAGTTAGACACGAAATGAAACATATTTGATCTATTGAAAAAAATAATTTAAGTTTGAAGCTCTATAACTTAAAAAATATAGTAACTAGACAGATGAGACCCACGCCACTCGATCCAGCGCAGTTTCAAAACCAAATATCCATATTTGTACTTAGGTTTGTTCAGTGGTACCAGCACAACAAAATAATTACTGACATTCCGGTTGAGTACAACAGTAGTTGTAATTGTTGTGTTGGTATCACGGGACAAACCTAAGTACAAATAAGGATATTTGATGTTGAAACTACGCTGAATCGAATGGTGTGAGCCCCATTCATCCAGCTAGTATAGATTCAAACTTATAGGGCCCCAAAGTTGCACAAACTTTCTAATGGCAATTTTTTTGATAAATATTTGTTCAACAGTAACTATTTTATTTTGTTGGTATCACCGGACGTAACTAAATAAAAACATGGATATTTACTCTATAAACTGCGCAGAATCAAATGGTCTAGTTTTCAGATCCGTATTTTATCTAGTTCCAGAAATACATTCATTAAGTACAATAAAAAATAAACATACCACTATTATAATTGGCGAGCCTCTATTCCGCCTGCGGGAGCTTCCTCTCTTTCCGGTCAATCAAGAGGGACTCATGTTTAAATGGGTCTTTGTTCAATCCCCCCAACACAATTTCGTAACATCTTTCACCGAAAGATGCGCATCAAGATTTCATTCATCCACAACTCGATCAGCCATACCTAAAATTGATTTAAAGCTTATTTAAAACCAGCTTTAAAATTTAAAAACTCTCATACCTTGTTTGTCGTATCCTTTCTTCTCTAGACAGTTATCCATTACGTTTCTATACACAAAACATGGTTTTTTCTGTCCGTATATGAAAATCAACAAATTGATCAGGAACATAAAAAAACTCAATTTTAAACGTTCATAAAATAAAAACTACACAGGCTATTAAAAATCTGATTAGACTTTGAGATTCCCCGGACTTTAATTAGGAACTTACCAGAAACTCATTGATATATTCCACGAATTACACATTAACTAGATCATTTTCTAAAGAACCACTTTGTCAATCAGCAACTCCAAAAATCCAAAATTTCATAAAACAAAATCTAACCAAGCTATTGAAAATATGCCCAGACCTTAAGATTTCCGGGTCTCTAATTGGTAATTAACCATACACTCATGAACACATTCGTAAGATTACATCTTGGAGAGATGATTTTCTAAAGATCCATTTTAATAAACATAACTGGAGTTACAGTTGAATCCTGCGGTTAGTTAGTTATTGCAGTAATACACAGTGAAGGCCAAGAAAAACATTTTATTTAAAGTATATTTCATCAAGATATCAGCACGAAATAATTTTACCTGATATAGTTTGCATATATGTTGATGAGAAAGAGTTTCAAGAACCTTGAGTTCAAGTTCGCTGGAGGCAAATCGTCCTGTTCAACAAACTCCTTGTTCTATGCTTTATGTTTGGCAATTAACTTGAAACTTGACATTTTAAATTCAAATATGAATGTCAAAGCATTTCTCGGCGTTACCGCTAGAGCGCCAATACCAACGTAACAGAAATAACATTATTTTGTAACTTTGAAACAAATCAATGTATATTTCAGGAATTATTATTATCATACATAAAATAAGTATGTTGTACCTTTTTGATGCAAAATTTACTGGAAATCATCTAATTAATGTAACTATGCTTCAGAAAACTAGTCTTCTGTAAACTACCACTTCCGGTTGATGTGCTTCCAAAATCTAATCAGCTAGCTTCATTTAATAAAACACAAGAAGAAATCATCGTCTAAATAGTGCGATAGTATGCTAGACCACAGTATAAGAATTCTTATACTGTGGCTAGCCGGCTAGACATTGACCTACTAACATACAAAGAAAAATCGATAATGATGAAAAGAGAAAGAGCATCGGCGGCTAACAAGTACGACAAAGAAGAAATGTGTTTCAACTTCATGTATATTTTGGTCCATGTTTAATAAGGTTAATTTGGTAAACAGATCAATTTTAAGATTATATTGTCATTAATATTTGTTTTCTTCTTTTCAGTAGGTTTGGGAACATTGCTTAAAAGACGTGTGAGAGATGTTTTCTTCAAGTTATAAAGTAGAAATAATCATATATTACATTATTTACATAAATCGCAAATGCAAATCTAATAAATATGAAGTTAACCTTAAGTAATTAAATAATAACATGCAACACAACGTGACAACAGATAGCAGCACAATGTTCATTTATAAAGCGTAAATAAAAGGATATTAGAATTATTTTAAATATCAATTTAAATATTTTTCGACACAAATTATTTTTAGTTAAATTAGAGCTCTAGAACAATATTCTAGTACCTTAGTTAAATATCATACTAACTTGTAAAATTCCCTAGATTTCACTAAAAATTCCCTAATTCCCTATTGTTGTCAAAAATCCCTACGTTAGCACCACTGTGTATGAGTTGGCAATTGCTCAAATATATTTGTAAAGCTTATCCTATCAAATCTTACATTTAATTTTATATTCCATTAAATATTCAATTATTATTTTAAAGGCTTCATCGAAATCATAAACAATTTAAAACAACAGAGATCAACTCAAAGGTAAAAAATGGTACAGTGTTTGCCATAGTAATTATAATTGCGGCCACAACCGTAAGATGCCACCACATGTTTTATTTATACATATTTTAAATATATTTATAATTATTTTATTCAAGACAATAAAAATCAAAGTCACATATGACAAAAATAAAATATATTTTGGAAGAATTATTAGCAAATAAATACAACGTACAATACCTGTCTGTGCAATAATAATAATGGCACATTCCAATTCACGTTTACAAATATCAATGTCGCCATTAATTTACCCTGTGTTTTGACTTGACATATATACTTGTTATATAATTTAGTAGTTATGTGAGCGGAGAACGTTTGTTATGGTAAAATAACGCAACACTGAAATTTTATTCATATTGCAAATCTAGGGAATTCCAGGGATATTTGGGCGATGGTTTAGGGATTATTTGACTGACTCGGTTGGCACCACTGCTCATACATAACCTTAATTTCAGTTTTCACGAATATCAACAAATACTTGGATGTGAAAAAATGTCAGAAGGAAAAATATTAATTGCAAAAAGACCATTTCGACGTGACAATAATTCTTCAATGCCTAATAATGCAGTAAGTATTACTTTCAATGTGACGTTTCATTTTTTGTATGAATTTATTTTATTTCAGTCAATCCAAACTGTTCAGAACAGAAAGAACAAAAAACCAAATATCCAAACTGTACATCATCTCAAGAACAATGTTAGTTCAACTACAAAGAATTTGGCTGAACGTCGACTGCAAAACTTACGACATTCGGAAGGTCTTCCTGGACTTGCTTCTGCATCAAATAGGTAAAAATTAATCCCTTTGTCTCTTGAAACAATTCTGAAATAAATATTTGAATGAAAGCAGCCCAAACGTACGATCGAAATCAGAAACTTGTACTTGTGAAAAAGTTCCCGACAAAGCGGAAATTGAAATTGACCTGGGCGAGGAAATGGGTTGAACTGTTTGAAAGTTGAGGTTATGTGGTTGTATTTGTTAGTCCCAGATGGAATCCGTGACTCGCTGAACTAGAAGACGTTGTTGAGGTTTGCTGGTTCGATGCCAGGTGATGACATTATTAAATCGTTGAAAGCTACGCGATGAGATCTGTTACTAACTAGACTGAAAACCAGCAACGAATGCTACACAGAAACTACAAGAGATTCGACAGGAAATCGATCAAACTAAACCGGAAGTGGAACAAGTGACAAGAATTGAAACCAAGTTGAAGCATTGAATAGGTAAGTAAGTAACATGTAATAATAGTGGAACGCTCGTTGACACAGAAGAGTGCTCGTTCCACTACACTATGTGTCAGTGGTTACGAGAGAGACAGCCACATTTCTTTGCTCTCTCATCCCTCCATCTAACCTCTATTTCGCGGTTCATTCTGTCTCTATTCGTTGCCGTGTTTCATTATCTGTCTGTCTGTCATTCTGTGGTTCGTCATTGTCTCCGCGTCGTACATCAGTATCGGTGTCTGTCTGTCTGTCTGTCTGGAGTTACGGTTTCTCAAAAACTACTAAACTGAACATTGTGATATTTTGTTTACATCAATTGTATCCCCTCTGGAACAGCTGATTAGCTTTTGGTGATAATCCAATAACCGGAAGTGCTAGTTTACTTGAAGCCCTATTTTAAAATTATTTTAAAATATCTCAGTAAATTATCATTTAATGAAAATGTTGTTATTAGAATAATGTTTAAAATATTATTATCTATAATTAATGTTTGCAACATTTTCCTCTCACTGTCGCCATTTACGAGTTACAACACGTTATGCCTATGTCACATCTGTGTGATTCTGTGCGATGTTCGATGAAACCGAGCGGCGTGCAATAAAAAACCGTTCAGGAGGTGTCACACTGGTATAACAAAGTCATACGAAAATGTTCCCTTCTTTAGATTAGTCTCTATATGCGTCACTTGTTTTGACATATAGATAACCTATATTTTAATGGAAATAACAATTAAACGTGTTTGTAATGATTTATAGTTATTGTAATTTGGCCCAAGTAAAGCACTTCTTTACGTATATAATAATTATTGGGCATTAAAATGAGTTGAAGCAGTAGAAATTCAGAAGAAATATATATTTTAATATCAGGCTGTGCATATTATATACACAATAAAATTTGAACGAAACATAAAAACAAAGATCAATAAGGTCTAAGAACTTATTAAGGAAATAAATGAAATTATAGAGCTAGAATTTTATTGTACACGAATTCAGATTACACGATAAAGAAGCGTATAATTTTTTTAAGATGATATTTATTTTAATTAGTTGCTTAACATCGTGTCTTCCGTGACCAGTTGATTTACCCCATTTTTTGACATCTACTAAACAACAAAACAAAATTTAATATATCATATTTCAGTTAATAAAATAAACAACTTACGTTCAGAATGCTTAATGCTTTACAATTTCACATTCACGCCCCCTTTACACAAAAAATAACAAACAAAACATTACACACAAGAGTTAAAAAGATTGTTATTCTATAATTATCTATTATAAAAATGTAACAAAAAATTAACCCCAAAAATATATAAACAAACAATTAAATTGTACACTTAAAACACCACACTAAAAGAAAATTAACTAATTAATGTAAAACTATATTGACAAACTAAATAGAACACCCTTGTAGAATACTACGTAAAATAATATTATTAATATAAAAAAAATAAAAACGAAAACAAATGACAGAAACTGTAAAGGGGAGTGAATATAGATGCAACAAAATTCATCGTAGTGAAACCAGAAGCGAACGGTTTATCGTACTTTGTATTTTTCATCTAGCACCGCCTGGTTTCATCGTACATCGTACAGAATCATATAGATGTGACACCGGCATTAGTTAGTGGTGGTCCGTGTTCGATAAGAAATCAATGGCGGGCGGGTGGTGCTGTGCTGCCCATTTGTTGTTGTTCCATCTGGCGGTGCGCGTACAAACTAAACGCAAGTGATTTCCTGAACAAAATGTGTAAACATGTATTGAAACCGGAAGTGGAAGTTTGAGCGAATGTCGAAGGAAACTAATATGAGCGGGTGAGATTGATTCATCTATGAACACGTTGCTGGAATCACACATTCAAATCATCGTCTGCATTCTAATACTCACTTCAAATAATTCCAAACAAATTAACCGCAAGTAAATAAAGCAGTAATAAGTGAAATAATATTTTTGACAGATAAGTTGAACAGTGGTTTAACACAATGGTAAACCAATAATCTAGTGCCAAAAGTACTGCCAACGTCTGAATAATGTTTCCAATTCTTGTTACTTTTCTTCCTAAAATTACAATTCAGTTTTGTTATTTACACAATATTTAATAAATATTCAACTCATTTGTGAGTGTAGAAGAAGATTATTGATTTTGATGTGCGATTCATTAAATTAAAAACAATGACACTTCATAGTTCACACTTTTGCCACCGATATCGCGACAGTAGTTGAATTTTTTCTCTGATTAGTTTGACGGAAGTAAAGTGTAATTTAAAAAGAAATTCAATACGGAATTATTAAAAATGCAGTGTTAATGTGTTTTGCTGAGTACAGAAGTGTGCGTGGCTGAAAAATGTGTATTTGAAACATCAAAATGAACCATTCAAGTTTCATCAACAAGACACATGTCTCTAGCGGCATTTTGAGATAAATAGACGGATAATAAATATCAGTAATGTTTAATAAGCGATGAAAATAATCTGTGAAAAGTTGGTAGAACATTGAGATAGAAATAGATTGTTTATATATTGCTGTTCGCCTACTCTTCATTTTAAATGTGTTTTACCTTAAAAATTCAAGTAGTAGGTCAAGGTTTTCTTATGTTTTAGTTTTTATTTTTAATTGTTGAGAGTTTACTTGTTTTACGTCGTTATGTATTTTTGTTATTCAAATTGCAAAATTTTCCAAATAAACATCGTTTCGTTTCAATTCTATTTGATTGTGTAAATAGATGTGAATTTCACGCTGGTGACCGCGCAGCTTATGATCTGCAAATCGACGTGTCTTGTGCCAAGCGAGGGACCCGCGATGCGCCCCGTTCCACCTGCAGCGCCCCCGACAGAGAGTTCGGCGTGTACCTAGTTTCCGATGGTAGAACAAGTAAGTGCACAGTATTCCTAGATTGCAGAGCATTTAACTGGCAGGTTCATGAAGGGGATTAGGGTTAACTTTATTCTTTCATCATCTATAACTTTGTTTCTAAATTAAAATTATCAAAATGTGTCAAAGTTTATTCAAACCAATCTTGATTACAACCTTAGTTAATAGTTTTTAGTTGGAAATATATAATTTAGAATGTGATCATTTTTTGTATATTTCAGAAAATGTCGGATGGCGATAGACCTGCCTACCGGGAACTGATCGGAGAGCCTTGTAGCAGCGAGCCACTGGCTGCAACACTAGAGACTGCCTTGGCGGGAGCTGATCGGAGAACCTTGTAGCAGCGAGCCATTGGCTTCACCACTAGAGACTGCCTTGGCGGGAGCTGATCGGCGGACTGTGAGTCTAGCAGAGCGGACAGCTGTGAGTGCAACTAGTGTTGGTGTGTATCTGTACAATTAGAAGAGACAGGAAGTGCAATCTTGACCACTGGCTTGGTTCACAAGTTGTGTAATCTTGGTTGTTTCCCTCGGTTTGTTCGACTGCTGATGACAGCCTCGTTGTATTGAATTGTAATTCCATTCACGGTGGATTGGAATCGGGTGCAGAGTTGGCACTTCCTGGTTTCCATCTTGGATGGTGCGTTGCTTTTGGTAAACTGGCAAGTCTAGGGAAATGTAGGAATCGCTGAAATGATGTCTGTGTGTGTGGATAGCTGGATGATAGTTTACTAGACACCCGAAACAATAAATTCCATTTTTACACACGAGAGGAAAGCGCTTGTTTTCCTCTCGATAAAACACAGGAACACAGAATGCACTTGTATAATCATTAATTATTCTCTTGTTTTGTATTTTTACATTTCATGGCTGACTATGTTATTATTGTACATGTTTATCGTTCAATTAGTGTTTTACTCTCAGCTCAAAACATACAAATGTGGAAACATCTTATTTTTGCTTTGACGTCCAGCCCTATTTACAATGATGATACTGGCTAATTGATAAGAGTCCAAAGCCAAGTCTGAGTAAAATAAATGGCCCCCTAATAATGTTGTCCCCGCCGTGCAATGACGCCGCGCTCTTCCTCGAGCTGGAAGATCGGTTTCCGTTTGCACAGAATTCTTACTAAATCCTATCGTCACCAACACAGAGCTTGGTGGCCTAGGTGCTCTTCTCTTTCATTCAATTATTTTTAATTAACTTACACTTTCATTCAGTTTGGACCCCCCTCTCAGTATAGAAAGGGGAGTCTATCGTGGTGTGCCGCGATGTAAAAGTCGGTGAAGTTAAAGTAGCACGATTTGTTGTCGGAACCTCTGACTGTGTGCCCCGGCAGATCTGCACGGAGGTCTCTTCTGGGGTGTGTGGTCTTTTTCTTTTTCTTTCTAATCTGTAATAAAAAATATATCATTAAATTCAATAATATTCCATATACACACACACACACACACACACAACAAGTCGTCTGTTTGCTTGTGATTGGCTGCCTGGTTTTTTGACATGAATTTGAATTCTTACTAAATCCTATCGCCATCAACACCGAGCTTGATGGTCTAGGTGCTCTACTATTCACATGTGACAATTCAATCGTTTCCGTTTGTGTTTGAACATATTTGTTTGTAATGTATCTGGAACAAATATCTCAAATGTCATAATTATGCAGTATATAAATATGTATTGAAATTATTACCCAATTTTCTTTTCAAGTTTCTAATTTTCTTTTTATGCCATTTAATTTCTGTAATAAAAAATGTAAATAATTATATTACGCATTCCATGTACAGCTTGGAAACACTTTTAAAATGTAATTATTTACGAAATGTGACACATGTCATTGCCATGAAATACTATTGGATTATCACTGAAAACTAATCAGCACACAGACATCATCGCGAAACTAGTAAAAGCGTATTCTAGGGACCCTAAAACGTGCTCACTGAAAACTCACTAGCATTTTGTAAGCAATGGCAATCATTTCCTAGTGATACTTCCCGTGACAACGCGTTTCTTGCGAGTCGCCGGTTTACCAATGAGTTTTTGTAATAGTTTAAGATGTACAAACCTTTCAAGGGTTTTCTTGTATTTATTTATTTTTGTTTAAATATGTTTCATGTAAACTTAATAAATTATGTACGACTGTAAAAATAATAAAACCTACCTTTCAATTCAAACATGTTTATTTCATTGTCTTATTTTCGCTAATAAAAACGACTTGAAAATAACATAACCTAGAAGCCAAAATGTCTAACACCAATACTACCGCATAACATTAATTCAAAATCAGAACATCACGCTAAATTCATTGGTTCAGTTCTCCAGCGCCAATTTCCACTCATTTTGTAACAATTCATTAAAAAACTATTCAAATTATTGATAAAAAATCACTACATTTCACTGGCTGTTTGACACTTTCAAATTGTATGTCTCATACATCAAAATGGTTGTACAACCTTTAATAATCACTTCTGTGCACATAAATATGTCCATAAGTTAATAATTATTGAGTAATTCATTAAAATAAATAAGTAAATTTATGTTAGACAGTGACAGAACATTTTGGCGCCATCTCTGTAAGTATCCATGAACTACGATGCTCAATCGATCGTCCGTTACATTTATTAATTTATAATTAAAATTTGTATTGATTACTAAATGAATTATTTGTTAATATAGTATAATATTAGTATTATATTGTATAAATATACAGGTAAATAAAGATGACATAATTATTTGACATGCAAGACTAACACAGTGGTAGATATTTCGGGACAAAAATACTGCCAACCTGTACAATAAAGTTAACACAATTTATTTTCTTTACTTATATCATTTTATTTATTTCCTTTAATTACTCGATAATAACAATTAATTCACGTATTTATGACAATAGAAATAATTGTTATATTAAAATAAGAGTAAGTGACAGTTCGTAGTTTACGCGTTTTGACGCAGATGTCACTAGCGGTAAATATCAACTGTCACTAGTCCATTTCCTGCTGTCAAAGTTTTATTTCGTGAATAATTCAATAAAAATACAAATAAACAACTTTTACAATGATTAAATTATCAAGTTTGATTGTTAAATTGAGTGTGTGTAGTGAGAGATTGTGTATAAACAGCAACAGATGGTTCTTGCTACAATCTAGTCCGAATTAATGTGGCCCGCAACATTGGACTCGAGCAGACAGTTCCTGGGAATGGATTTGATGAGGTATGTTACAATGTGATTATGTAGTTCAGAATTTCAAATCAAACTCATTCACATATGTGAATGTTTATCGTAATTTCATTCAAGACAACAAAGTTTTTATGTTTAGCTTCACGAGTATTCGCAATTCCGTGATATCTTTAACGATTTAAGATATTTTGCCTTTAGAAATGTAATCCATGTACGTATGAAATACAAATATTTTAATTTTATATTTAAAAAGTAGGTAATGAATTATTTCTTCGTACAGAGCAGTGTTTTAAGCTCGGTTTTAGCGCTGTTCAATGTTCTGAAACTATTTTATAAAAAAGTACTGCAAATAAAAGTGGTGGATAATGTATTTCTCTGTATCTTCTATTTGCAGTATTTGTGTTATAAAATAATTTTAGAACATTGTCCAGCGCTAAAACCGAGCCTAAAACACCCAAAAACAGAGCTCGTGGTACCAACCAATGTTTCCTTGCGTCTGTAAATCGTATTGGTACATTTACATATTTTATTTTCACAATAATCCATTTTTATTATCACTCGTTCGATTATGTCGACTAGAAATATACTGAAAATACTTATTTTTGAAGTAACAAAGTAATGATTGTTGAATGACAGTTCACTTATACTCACTAATTACTTCTGCATTATACTGATTATTGAAAATATATTAATATCACTGTATTCTACACTATTTATTTATTATGTACTGGTGTTTCATTCCAATTTGTATCGAAATTTCTTTAAAAAATAAATAAAATACTCGATTTTACTTAATTATTGACAGCTTTGCTTTCAGGTTGTTTAAAAAAAAACTATTTAATTAAAAATGTGCTATTTCTCTATTTATATAGTTAAAAGAAAGGCCAACTAATGTTTTACATACCTCAAAATTACTATACATTTCGTACATTAGTGAGCGTTCCAGTATTACTATAATTAATTAACTTAAACTCTGATAATGATTCCTGAGACCGTGAGTTCGAATCCTATCCTATGAGAATACTGATTAAAAAACAACTTCCGCTATTTATTCTTCCAATTTTCGTCCATTGTTTCAATAAAACATTTATTTTCAATCTTTTCTATTCAAAGCACACTACATATTAATCCAATTAATATAAATTTAAAATGCTATTTTCTCAGTATTTTGAGAACCACTGGTTTAAAAAAATATTTTTTTAGCTCATTAAAATAGTCTTTAGAAATTGTTTGCTAATTGAAGCACCTCGTAGCTCTTATAGTTCTCGACATAGCAATGGGGGCGCACTTAAATTGAACAGCCTGTATTTATAAATATTAAATTCTGATGTAATGTCCTTCAGGCCAACAACGTCGTCCTCAGCGATCTGCTGCTAGACCGCCACCACGAAAAGTGATTATATTAATATTATAATAGTTTAAAACTAATTGTATTTTTATTGGCACCATGTAACAAATTCTGCATTTGTTGTATATATTGACAAATAAATATTATTAAAATGTTATTGTTTAAAATATATACCTTAATATCTTTTAAACGGTAGCAAATATCGAAAAATGTTTCAAATAAAAATTGTAGTCAATATTTTTCTACATATTTTTCATAATAACAAGTTTTGTTGTAACTCAATTATTTACAGAGTTAAACACAAATTAAAAACCTAATCTCAAAAAAATTTATAAAACATTCTCTAATTTGTTAACAATACAAAATATCGAAAAAAGTTTCAAATAAATATTGTAGCCAATATTATTCTACAACTTTTTGTATATAACAAAATTTGTTGTAGCTCAATTATTTACTAAGATATACCCAAAAAACTGTTTTGGGTTTCAAGTAAACTACCACTTCCGGTCAATAGTAGAAAATTTCGAAAAATGTTTTAAATAAAAATTGTAGCAAATACTATTCCATATATTTTTTATAATAACAAGTTTTGCTGTAACTCAATTATTTACTGAGATAAACACAAATTTATAAACATAACCTCAAAAAAATTCTCTAATTTGTTATCGGTACAAAATATCGAAAATAGTTTCAAATAAAAATTGTAGCCAATATTATTCCACATCTTTTTTATTACAACAATTTTTTTATAACTCAATTATTTATTAAGATATTCTCATAAAACTGTTTTGGGCATCAAATAAATAACCACTTCCGGTCAATAGTAGAAAATTTCGAAAAATGTTTCAAACAAAAATTGTAACCAATACTATTGTACATATTTTTGTATATAACAATTTATTTTGTATCTCAATTATTTACTGAAATATTTCAAAAAAACTGTTTTGGGCTTCAAGTAAACTACCACTTCCGGTAAATGGATTAGCACCAAAATTTAAATAACTTGCAACCTAGCCTTGAGAATTCTATATATAAAATTTTAACGTGATATCTTCAATAAATTTTGAGTTATCGTGATTAATATTATTAGATGTTATTTAAAAAATACCAAAAAATTGTATTTAATTTTCTATATTTTTGTAAATAAATTTCTTTATTTTTCTGTGAAGTTTGAACATCGCAGCGTTTGTTGAATACAAAATAATAATTGTATAATATTGTTACAGTTGGTAACATTGCGCAACATCACACCGTACAATTCCAACAGTTGGCAACACTCAAAAGTGACAGCTAGGTTACGTGCTTGCTTGACAAGTTTCTATAAATACATTTATTCTTTTAGCAGATGTGCTAAACTAACTTAAAACCGTTTTTAACAATCATATAAATAAATATTAAATTGTTTTAGGTAAGTATTATTACATTTGAAACAATGAAATTGTAATTTGTTGAACCATAACCTACAAATTACATTTTTAGCTGTCAATATGGTACAAGCCGAGTTTCAAGCTGTAGTTTTTGGGGCCGGAAAGGGGTCTAGAATGCCTGAAATTACTTCAGGTACCCCAAAATGTTTACTGCCAGTCGGTGGTAAACCAATGGTTTGGTATCCGTTGCAAATGTTGGAAAATGCAGGTTTCCAAGGTACAGTCAAAATAAATTTTTTACAAACACATCTTTTGTAGCTTTCACTCTTCTTACGACTATTTATAACTCTAATTCTTACTAATTTATTGCTCAAATTGCTCTGTATATTAATTTAAGGTTAGAATTCAATTTAATTTGATCGAATTTTAAATTAAAAATGTCACTTTTTCAAAACAAATAAATATGTCATCCCGCTATTTTTTCTTGTCTAAATATTTAATTTTACCCAAAACAGACTTTGATTTGTTGTATTTTACGAGTCCCGTCAAAAAATAACCTCAAATTTTTTTTTAAAAAAATAAAATAAAAGGTAACAATTTCTAATATTCCATGACGCATAACTCAAAAACTAGTCACGTGACCATTTTCAAATTTCATATTTACGCTTTAGAGGTACATGTTAAGGTCTGGTTAAAATTTGGCGGAAATACTTCAACCGGAAGTGGTAGTTTACTTGACACCCAAAACAGTTTTTTTGAAATATCTCAATAAACAATTGAGTTACAAAAAATTTTGTTATATACAAAAATATATAAAATAATATTGGCTACAATGTTTATTTGAAACTATTTTCGATATTTTGTGCCGTTAATAAATTACAGAATTTTTTTTGAGGTTATGTTTTTAAATTTGTGTTTATCTCAGTAAATAATTGAGTTACAAAAAATTTGTTATAAACGAAAATGTGTAGATTAATATTGTCTACAATGTTTATTTGAAACTATTTTCGATATTTTGTGCCGTTAACAAATTACAGAATATTTTTTGAGGTTATATTTATAAATTTGTGTTTATCTCAGTAAATAATTGAGTTACAAAAATTTCTGTTATTAACAAAAATGTGTAGATTAATATTGTCTACAACTTTTGTTTGAAACATTTTTCTCTATTTCTTCCAGATGCGATTTTAATCGTCCTTGAAACTCAAAAACTCGAAGTGCAGTTAGCCCTCGACAAAACTGACTTGACCATCAAAATTGATTACTTTACAATTCCAGCAAATGAAGATCTAGGAACAGCTGACTCTCTTCGAATGCTGGGGGATAAAATTATGTACGATGTGATTTGTGTTTCTTGTGATTTAGTTACAGATGTTGATTTACACGAGGCAATGAATGTTTTTCGAAAACATAGTGCGTCAATTGTTAGTATTTTTTTTAATCCGCAAACAAATGATGGATTAGTTATTCCTGGACCCAAAGCGAAGCATAAGCCAGGTAGGCATTTGTTTATTTGTAGGGTTTAATAATTGAAAGTAGCTACAATTGATTTTAAATTTGTTAGTTTGTTTTTGTGCAATAATTATTTTTGTGAGTGTTTTATAAGAAAATGATTCAAATGAAATTTGTAGGGAATTGAATTCTGTACCGGAAACAGTTTGTCCCACTCATTTATCTTGCTTAGTTCCGATTGAAATTGGCTTTAAATTAAAGGTTAGAATTTTGTTGAATTTTCTTTAAATTGTTAATTGGTTTTTGTGCAATAATTATTTTCCTGAATATTTTACAAAAAAATACTTCAAATAAAACTTGTAGACAATTGAATTCTGTACAGGAAACAGTTTATCCCACTTGTTTATCTTGCTTATTTCCGTTTTAAATCGGGTTTAAATTTAGGGTTAGAATTTTGTTGAATTTTTTTAAAATTCTGAATTAGTTTTTGTGCAATAATTAATTCCCTGAATATTTTACAAAAAAATGGTTCAAATAAATCTTGTAGAAAATTAAATTCTGTACCGGAAACAGTTTGTTTCACGTATTTATTTTGATTACTTCCGGTTTAAACTAGCCTTAAAGTTATGGTTTTATGTTTAAAAATTTTTTGGACACATTTTTGATATTTACGTGGTTTTTTCGAAACCGGAAGCAGATGTAAAAAAATACACATATCCTGTTTTGTTCTAAATTTCATTGGCTACATCTTTCATTTGTCACTTTTTTTTTTAACTTGCTTTACTTTAGTTGTAAACTTAAAAAATTGTTGACGCGACAAAATGAGTTATTGTACAATAATTCTTTTCTTGATTATTTTACAAGAAAATGCTTCAAATAAAATTTGTAGGGAATTAAATTCTGTACCGGAAACAGTTTATCCCACTTGTTTATCTAGCTTACTTCCGGTTTAAATCAAGTTCAAACTTAGAGTTGTATGTTGCACAATTACGTTTGAGACTTCCGGTAGTTTTACTCAAAACCGGAAACAGATACAAGAAAATTCCAAATAACCATTTTTGTTCCAAATTTCATTGGCTACAACTTTTATTTGACACATTTTCTTGTAGCTAGCTTCACATTTGAAATAAACTGTAAATAAAAAAAATATGATGCGTTAGTGCATTTTTTCAAAATAACTCGAAATCTGAAATGAGTTATTGTAATATAATAGGTTTCCTGAATATTTTACAAGAAAATGCTTCAAATAAATCTTGTAGACAATTGAATTCTGTACCGGAAACTGTTTGTTTCACTTGTTTATCTTGATTACTTCCGGATTAAACTAGCCTTAAATTTATGGATTTATGTTTAACAATTTTTTGGATAAATGTTTTGACATTTACGAAGTTTTTTCGAAACCGGAAACAGATACAAGAAAATTCCAAATAACCATTATTGTTTCAAATTTCATTGGCTACAACTTTTATTTGACACATTTTCTTGTAACTAGCTTCACATTTAAAATGAACACATAAATATACAAAATAAACGTTTCTTTTAGAGCGCGATCTAGTTGGAATCGATTCATCAACTTCTAGGTTAGTTTTTCTAGCAAGCGCGAGTGATTTCGAAGAGAACTTAACTATCTCTAAATCTTTACTAAAAAAACACACACACATAACATTACACAGTAATTTGACAGATGCTCATTTGTACATCATGAAAAAATGGATTTGCAAATACCTTCAACACGAAAAAACTTTCAGTACAATTAAAGGCGAACTTCTGCCTCATATTATTAAAAAGCAACTGTCAAAACCAAACAAAATGGTGGACGACAAAACAGCATCAATTGTCAACACTGAAATGCGCAACGATATTTTTACATTTGCAAAAGAAAATGAGCTTGATTTACTAATTCGACAAGCTTCAAGTTTTAACGACCATTTTGGAGATTTAAAAGAATGTTACCATAATGACGTCATAAGATGTTTCGCGTACATTGCTGCCAAAACTAAATTTGGGGTTAGGATGAACACCATTCCAGCGTTTTGGACAGTCAACAATAAGGTGAGTAATTTTTATTTCAAAATTACTAACAAAAAAAAATTTTTCGATGTTAATAACTCAAAAACTGTTCCTACGATTTTTTTCAAATTGCATATTTAGACTCAAAAGGGTTTAGAGGTGAGCTGGTAAAATTTTTGTGGTAATCCATGTACCGGAAGTGGTAGTTTACTTGAAGAGTAAAAATGTTTTTTGAGGATATCTCAGTAAATAATTGAGATACAAGAAATTTTGTTGTAATGAAAAAGGTGTAACTTATTATTAGTTACAATTTTTGTTTGAAACTTTTTTCCATATTTTGTACCGTTTAGGAATTAATGACTTATTTATACAGGAAGTTGTGTGTTGTCCACACCAAAATTTAAAGATTTTATACTTTGAATGTACATTTTCGAGTTGTTTTATTTGAACCTGTGAAATTATTGAATTACAACCTCTATTTTTTATAATATTTTATTTTGTTCGCCGCCGGAGTAAAAGTGTTACCAAGGAGACACTTTTAAGCCGGCGGCGAAAAAATTGAACTTCTATTTGTTATTTGTTGAATACAAATATGTAACAATGTATTTTTCTGATGTTTGAAGAAATAGTTATTTATTTAACTAGGCACCAAAGTAGCAGATTTACAACAGAAAATATTCATATTGAAAATATGCCTATCTGTCAGTCTGTCTGTCTGTCTTTTTAGTCTGTTTTTTAGTATGTCTGTCGGTATGTTTGTCTGTCTGTCTGTAAGTCTGTATGTCTGTCAGTATATTTGTCTGTCTGTCTGTCTGTCTTTTTAGTCTGTTTTTCAGTATGCCTGTCTGTCAATCTGTCTGTCTGTTTGTTTGTCAGTCTGTCTTTCTGTTAGTCTGTTTGTCAATAAGTCTGTCTCAGTGTGTCTGTCTGTCTGTTTATCAGTCTGTCTGTCTGGCAGTTTGTTCATCTGTGACAGTCTGTCTGTCTGTCAGTCTACCTGTCTGTTAGTCTTCAGTCTATTTGTCAATAAGTCTGTCTGTCTGTCTGGCAGTCTATCCATCTGTGACAGTCAGTCTGTCTGTCAGTCTATCTGTCTGTTAGTCTTCAGTCTGTTTGTCAATAAGTATGTCTATCTATCTGTCAGTGTGTCTGTCTGTTTGTTTATCAGTCTGTCTGCCTGGCAGTTTGTCCATCTGTGACAGTCTGTCGGTCTATCTTTCTGTTAGTCTGCAGTCTGTCTGTCAATGAGTCAGTCTGTCTGTCTGGCAGTCTGTCCATCTGTGACAGTCTGTCAATCTGTCTGTTAGTCTATCTGTCTGTCTATCTATCTGTCTGTTAGTCTTCAGTCTGTTTGTCAATAAGTCTGTCTATCTATCTGTCAGTATGTCTGTCTATCTATCTTTTTGTCAGTCTGTCTGTGAGTCAATCAGTCTGTCTGTCTGTCTGTCAGTCTGTGTGGATCTCTGGAATTACTAAACCAAAAATTTTGATATTTTGTATAAATCAATTGTATCTCCTTTGGAAAAGCTGATTAGTTTTTGGTGATAATCCAATAACCGGAAGTGGTAGTTTACTTGAAGCCCTATCAAGTTATTTTAAAATATCTCAGTAAATTATTGTTATTAATGTTTCAAATATTATTATTGTCTGAAACATTTTCCTCTTACTGTCACCATTTACGAATTACAACACGTTGAAGAAAAATTATATTTTGATATTTTCGTTTAAATCTGCTAACCTGTTTTTTGTAAAAACAAAACAACGGTTGAAAAGTATCAGTTTTTGACATGTGTCATAATGTTTTGAAGGGATGAGCGTTTCTTGATAGTAGTGGTGCATTGATCGATAAGAAATCTATGGCGGGAGGTACTGTGCTGCCTACAAATTTTTTTTTTCTTTTTGTAATATTTAACACCGTTGAGACAAATTTCTAATCATGTCTGAAAATAGTAACTTTTTCTGTGGCTAGTTTAAGATATTCAACATTTAACTTAAAATGTTTTTTATATTTCTATACCTAAATTTGATATTTCAGATCATAGATCTATGGCCAAAGATCACCTACGGCAAAGATCTGACCTTGAAAGATTCCAAAGCAGAGATAAACTCCAATCAAGTTGACGAAAAATGTATTATTTGGGATGGAGTAAAATTAAACGAAAAAACTTCGTTTAAAAGTGCTATTATTGCTTCAGGCACTGAAATTCAAAGCAAAACCAGAATATTTAACTCTGTTGTTATGAACAATGTTGTTGTACAAGAACGGTAAGTAATTTTATCTTGTAAAATACTCAAAACTGTTGAACCTTACATTTTATCGTCAATACACACTTTCCTGTGACATTAGCAACTTTGCACTTAATTTAAACGTGAACTAAACAAGATAAATGAATGATCCAAGCTGTATTCGATGCAGAATTCAATCCTCTACACCTTTTATTTGAAGCATTTTTTTGTAAAATGCTCCAGGAAAAAATGGCGGCCCCAAAACTGTGAACCCTTATACTTCAACTCCAATACATACTTCCCTGTTACATTAGCAACTTTGTACCTAATTTAATCCTAGATTAAACAAGATAAATGAATGATCCAAACTGTTTTCGATACAAAATTTAATCCTCTATAAGTTTTATTTGAAGCATTTTTTTGTAAAATGCTCAGGGAAAAAATGGCGGCCCCAAAACTGTGAACCCTTTCACTTCAACTCCAATACACACTTTCCTGTGACATTAGCAAATTTGCACTAAATTTAAACCAGAATTAAACAAGATAAATGATTAATCCAAACTGTATTCGATGTAAAATTCAATTCTCTATAAGATTTATTTGAAGCATTTTTTTTTTGTAAAATGCTCAGAGAAAAAATGGCGGCCCCAAAACTGTGAACCCTTACACTTCAACTCCAATACATACTTTCCTGAGACATTAGCAACTTTGCACTTAATTTCACCCAAAACTAAACAGATAAATGAGTGGTCCAAACTGTATTCGATACAAAATTTAATCCTCTTCAAGATTTATTTGAAGCGTTTTTTTTTTAAATACTCAGGGAAAAAATGGCGGCCCCAAAACTGTAATGCCTTACACTTCAATTCAAATACACACTTTCCTGTGACATTAGCAACTTTGCACCTAATTTAATCCTAGATTAAACAAGATAAATGAGTGGTTCAAACTGTTTTCAATACAAAATTTAATCCTCTACAGTATTTATTTGAAGCATTTTCTTATAAAATGCTCAGGGAAAAAATGGCGGCACAAAAACCTAACTTTTACGCCCAGTCACATGCCATTTGCCATTAGCAATTTTAAGCCAAATTTAAACTAGAATTAAACAAGATAAATGAGTCTTTCAAACTGTATTCGATACAAAATTTAATTCTCTACAATTTTTATTTGAAGCATTTTTTTGTAAAGTACTCAGGGAAAAAATGGCGGCCACTAAACTATGAAGCCTTACACTTCAATTCCAATACACACTTTCCTGTGACATTAGCAACTTTGCACGTAATTTAAACTTGAACTAAACAAGATAAATGATTGATCCAAACTGTTTTCGATACAAAATTTAATCCTCTACAAGATTTATTTGAAGCATTTTCTTATAAAATGTTTAGGAAAAAAATAGCGGCCCCAAAACTGTGAACCCTTACACTTGAACTCCAATACACACTTTCCTGTGACATTAGCAACTTTGCACTTAATTTAAACCAGTATTAAACAAGATAAATGAGTGGTCCAAACTGTATTCGATACAAAATTTAATCCTCTCCATGTTTTATTTAAAGCATTTTTTTGTAAAATACTCAGACAAGCAATGGTACCAACAAAACTGTTGAAGCATTTTTACACTTTTTTGCCAATACTTCCCTGTGACATTAGCAACTTTGCACTTAATTTAAACCAGAACTAAACAAGATAAATGAATGATCCAAACTGTTTTCGATGCAGAATTCATTCCTCTGCAAGATTTATTTGAAACATTTTTTTCTAAAACACTCAGGGCAGCAATGGCGGCCAAAAAACTAAAATAGCCTTACACTCTAACATCAAGTCAAACTCCCGCGAATTCCAACATAATTTTTTTTTCAGCTGCGCTATTGAAAACTGCATCGTCTGTGATGGCGCTGTAATCGAGAGCGGTTCACAACTGAAAGACTGTCTGGTAGGTTCACAACATACTGTTCCTGAAAACTCATCACATTCGAAAGAAGTTTTGACAGATTCTGATAAACTTATGGAGTTTTAATTAATTAATTAATAAATTTTTTAATTAATATATAATGTGTTTTATTTATGTTTTATTTGTTGTGGTGTTGGAGGTTAGAGGTTGGAGTTGGGCAGTTGTAGTACAGTGCTTTGAAATGATTTTGTTTCTCCAAAAAAATTAGGAAATAAAAAAAAATTTAATATTTTATACCCATATTTTTTTTTTTTGAATATTTTTAGGTACCAGCCGTATTTTTTTTGCTCCTAAGGTAAGTTACATATCTTAATAAATAATTGAGATATATATTATACAATATTAATATATTTGTTTTATCCCCGATGAATTATTTTGAGCATATCTCAAAAAACAATTGAGTTATACAAAAATTTGTTATATTCAAAAATATGTAGAATAGTATTGGCTACAATTTTTATTTGAAACTTTTGTTTATATTTTGTACCGTTTACAAATTAAAAAGTCTAAATTGCAAATATGTATTCAAAAATTCAACATTCCAAAACAATAAAATTATTCCAGTACATATTTTTAGGACGCGTAGTAGTTTTATCAGACAGTTTTGTCAAAACGGGTAGTAGCAAATTCATCAAATAATATTTCAATGTTTTGTTTCGTGTATATTGTGTAGAATACCAGCAAAATCGCGATTATATTTTCAGCGTTTCAAGCTAAAAATAGAAATATCTCTCTTCAGGTTTTTTCAGGTTTAACCTCACTTTCAATTGTCTAAAAGTCCACAGGCTGCTAGATTTATTTTTGATAATTATCTGCGTAGAATGTGCAAGTCACTCATTTTAATTTGACAAGAAAATTTTGTAGGTTAAAGTTTGATTTGTTATATTTATTCATGTTTTGAAATAAGTGTAAAATATTGTAGATACAATTATATTGTGACAATTGTTTGATATTTCAATGAAACTAGGCCTCATAAATAATTATGGCACAAGCTATCCTGTATACTAATACTTCTAAGTACAATTTTAATCTCATACAAAAATATTTTCCTGTCAAATTTGGCTGCCAATAAAATTTGTATTCAACAAAACATTGTATATTTTATAATTGAAATCTGCTGTATCTAGAATATCAAATACATAAAAATCTGTTGTGGGCAGCACAGTACCTCCCGAACAATGCAGAAACGCCCCTTAAAAAAATTATGACACATGTCAAAAAATGACATTTTTCAACCGTTGTTTTGTTTTTCAAAACACACAGCTTAGCAGATTTAAACGTAAATATCAAAATATTTCTTAAACTTGTAATTCGCAAATGGTGACAGTTTCAAACAATAATAATATTTGAAACATTAATAACAATAATTTACTGAGAAATTTCAAAATAATTTGATAGGGCTTCAAGTAAACTAGCACTTCCGGTTATTGGATTATCACCAAAAACTAATCAGCTCTTCCAAAGATGACAGAATTGATATATACAAAATATCAAAATTTTCAGTTTAGTAGTTTTTGAGAAATATTAACTCCAGAGATCCACACAGACTGACAGACAGACAGATTGTCAAACAGACTGACAAACAGCCAGAGAGACAAATTGACAGACTGATAGACAGACAGACATTGGACATACTAATAGAGAGACAAACTGCCAGACTGACAGACAGACACACAGACTGATAAGACAGATTGCCAGACAGACAAACAGACTAATAGACAGACAGACAATGGACAAACAGAAAGTCAATCTGACAGACTGACAAACAGGTACACAGACTGATAAGACAGACAGACATACTGAAAGACAGACATAGTGACAGATTGTTAGACAGACAGACTGACTAACAGATATACTGACAGACAGACACACAGACTGATAGACAGACAGAAAACGGACAGACAAATAGAGAGATAAACTGACAGACCGACAGACATACTGACTGACAGACAGACATATTGACAGATTATCAGACAGACAAACCAACAAACAGACAGACTGACAGACAGACAAACAGCCTGGCATACAAACAGACTACCAGACAAACAGACTGACAGACAGACAATGGACAGACAAACAGAGAGACAAACTGGCAGACTGATATACAGACACACAGACAGATAGACAGACACACATTATGGCAGACTGACAGACAGACACACACACAGAAATAATCGCAAAACTATTAAAATCGTATTCTAGGGACCCTAAAACGTGCTCATCTATAAACTCACTACCCTATTTTAGCATGATTCCTATACCTCCTTTACAGGATGTGGCGGGAGGTAAAATTGTTTTTACTCTCGTACACACTTAAATATTTGAAAGAACAAATTTAAATTTCATATTTTTAGAACTTGTATGTTTACATTACAAGTTGATTAGTTTTAAGTGCTAATCCAATAACCGGAAGTGGAAGTATATTTGAATTTTAAAACATAAATAATTTGACATTTTACAAAGCTTTTTTCCTATTTTATGCAATTTAAAAATTGTAACATTTTATTTTTTTGTAAATGTGTGTATTTATTAAAAACGTCTCCAAAATATAGTTTTGTAAACGTGGCAACACTGTAGAAAAAACATGTACTATAAAATAATATATTTTTACTTTCTTATACAAAGTATAAGAAAGTATTGGAATCACGAAAAAAATCGCTGACGAGATTTTTGCGGAATTATTTTGACGTCCACTGAATCCGTTACGACCAATTACTCAATGATGTCTGTGTGTGTGGATGGATGGATGAATGTCTGTGTGCGCAATATCTCATATCTCATGAACGAGACAAGATTCGTAAACGAAACTTGGAATTTATAAGTTTCATGAAAAAATGAAGAGCTGAGTTGATTTTGAATGAAATTGAAAAACCGGAAGAGGAAGTTTACTGGACACAAAACAATAAATTTATTTCAAAAATAGAATCAGCTGTGAGAAAAAGTTTCAAATGAAAGATGTTAGCAAAAGTATTTGGAACATAAAATGTTATTTGCACTTTTCTAATTTTTAGAAAAATATTTAAGAATATCTTAGTTTCAAATAATTGTCAAAATAGTTGCAAGGAACAAGTCATACGTGTTCAGTTGGTTTTATTTGTATAAGAAAGTAGTGTGGTGCCCACACCAGATTTTTATGTTCTAAAATCGATGATAAATATTTGATACAAAGATTAATTATCTAAATAAACCTACCTTACAAGTCTGGACGTTCGTCATTTTGGATTCCACAGAAAAAACATTTATTAATATTTAGTTTATTAAAAACACAAAACACATATTTCAAAAGATGTTTAATAATACAATTTATCATATATTAGTTGATAAATAATAAATAATTAGTAATTAAAACACTTTAACACAGCACATTGTAAACCACAAACTACCAACAACAGAAACAAACGACAATCGCGCAGCGCTACTCGCGATTGGTCCAAGAAAAAGGCGCTAAATTTAAAATTTATTTTTATAATTTTTTCATCTTTCACGTTTATATTTGTAAGGGAGGTATTGTGGGAGTCTAAAATTTTTTTTTGGGTTCCTACAATATTGTGTTATTATTTATATGATGCTATATGTTTATTTGTCTGTCTGTGTGTGTGTATGTATATTTGAATTCTAGTTGTTTGTATCGAAATTTGTGGTTTATTTGAAGGTCTATCAGACTGTTTTGTGTCATAAAATAAATGAATTACGGCAAAATTAAATGCTATTATTCTTCAAACATATAAAATAGAATTACAAATCATTAAAAAATGCCATAAATTTAGAAATTCTGATGTTGGCCAGCACATAACCTCCCGCCCAATACTACTCTTAAACGGAACAAAATATTATTTGATGATACAGAAACATACCTTCTTATTTGTTTATTTTCTATTTATATTTGAGAATTTTAATTTTATTTCGTATATTTATTTAATTTTTTGACATATATTTCATTAAGAAAACAGCTTCACAATCAAAATGACATGTGTCACATTTCGTAAAAATTTTTAAATGTTTCCATGGTGTACAAGGAATGCAAGATTTGTGAAATCTAATTTCTTTATATTTTATTATCTCTACATCTAATAAAAATTAATAAAATTAGTGTAATCAAAACACATGTAAAATTAAATATTCTTCAACTTTCAAAATAACATAAATTGCTGAAAAAGGAAATTTAACCGTGTTTTTCACGAAAAACTGTTAAGGGCTTCAAGTAAACTGCTACTTCCGGTTGACCAATTTCATCCAAAATCTAATCAGCTCTTCATTTCAATATAAGAAGCAATAATTCACAAAATTGTATTTTTTGGTATTATGGTATTTGAGTTATGCGAGACGAAAAAATTGCCACAGACTACACACACACACAGACATACACACATACATACATACATACATACATACATACAGACATCATCGTGAAAATAGTAAAATCGTATAGTAGGGACCCTAAAACGTGCTTATTCATTGAAAACTCACTACCCAATTTTTTGACCAAAAACAATACCTCCCTTACCTAGAGGTAGGCGGGAGGTAAAAATGATAGCAACAGTAAATGGAGACCGTTTAAAGCCATGAAAACTGAATATTTCGTTCCCCAATTCAATAGCGTTAATGTGGCAAGGCGGTGGTTTCAACAAGACGGCGCAACATGTCACACAGCGCACTTCAATCGACGGACACACAGACATCATGGTTGCAAAAATTGTAAAAGCGTATTGTAGGTGTTTATTCATTGAAAAAGCACTACCCAATTTTTTGACCAAAAACAATACCTCCCTTACCTAGAGGTAGGCGGGAGGTAAAAATGATAGCAACAGTAAATGGAGACCGTTTAAAGCCATGAAAACTGAATATTTCGTTCCCCAATTCAATAGCGTTAATGTGGCAAGGCGGTGGTTTCAACAAGACGGCGCAACATGTCACACAGCGCGCTTCAATCGACGGACACACAGACATCATGGTTGCAAAAATTGTAAAAGCGTATTGTAGGTGTTTATTCATTGAAAAAGCACTACCCAATTTTTTGACCAAAAACAATACCTCCCTTACCTAGAGATAGGCGGGAGGTAAAAATGATACTGACAGTTAATAGAGACCGTTTAAAGCCATGATAACTCAATGTTTCGTTCCCCAATTTAAAAGCCTTAATGTGGCAAGGCGGTGGTTTCAACAAGACGGCGCAACATGTCACACAGCGCGATTCAATCAACGGATTTGCTTGCTAGATCTCTTTGGATTATTTTCTGCGGAGATATTTGAAGTCGCTAGACTTGCCAAATAACAAAATACTATGATTTTAATGTGTTTTATTTCATTTTAAAATTCTATACCTCTAAAATAATCAAGATAAATTTTCCAGAAATAATTTCTTCAAAATGTGTGTAATAATGAATTGTTAATAACCCTTTTGTGATTTGAAAAGCTGTCTACTTAAATTGGTTTCATAATTAGTATGTATATTAATTAAGTAGCTCATTAAAATATTCCAAAATAAATCACTTATTAGAATTTAATTACTCAGGTCTTTCCATTAAACTAGTAATTAACTTTTCTTTTATTTTATACAAAAACCCAAATTGAAATACATCAGTACCAAATTTACTTAAATACGTATTAAATTTATTGATATTATTTATGAAAAATTTCATTAAAAAAAAATCAGAGGTGGACAACACATAACTTCCCACCCAATACAACTCTTAAACAGTACAAAATAGTATTTGATGATACAGAAACATACCTTCTTATTTATTTATTTTCTATTTATATTTGAGAAATTTAATTTTCTTTCGTATATTTATATAATTTTTTGATAACTACTCAAAAGTAGGCGGGAGATAAAAACGTGCCTTTGAAAATTATAGAGTTTTTCTCGAAATAAATAAAAATAGGGAAAAATGTTTCAAACAAAATTTGTAGCCAAAGCTATTTTACATCTTTAATTAACAACAATTTTTTTGTATCTTAATTATTATTTGAGATATTCTCAAAAAACTGTTTTGTTCTTCAAGTAAACTACCACTTCCGGTTGAGCAATTGCTACCAAAATCTAGCCAACATACAACTAAACCCTCTTAAGAGTAAATATGAAATTTCAATTTGATATATTGAAGTTTAATGGTGTGCAGCACAGAACTTCCCGAATAAAATAGCTGATATCTTGTAAAAGGTACAAAATATAAAAAAAAGTTTCAAATAAATATTGTAGCCAATATTATTTTACATATTTTTTGTTACAACAATTTTTTTGTAACTCAATTAGTTACTGAGATATTCCTAAAAAACTGTTTTGGTTTACAATTAAACTACCATTTCCGGTTGAGCAATTGCTACCAAAATCTAGCCAACATACAACTAAACCCTCTTAAGGGTAAATATGAAATTTCAATTTGATATTTTGAAGTTTAAGGGTGGGCAGCACAGAACTTCCCGAATAAACTAGCTGATATCTTGTAAACGGTACAAAATATAAAAAAAAGTTTCAAATAAATATTGTAGACAATACTATTTTACATCTTTTTTATTATAACAAATTATTTTCTATCTCAATTA
This sequence comes from Poecilus cupreus, assembly GCA_963942605.1. Classification (NCBI taxonomy): domain Eukaryota; kingdom Metazoa; phylum Arthropoda; class Insecta; order Coleoptera; family Carabidae; genus Poecilus; species Poecilus cupreus. Next base: position 38,944,165 of record OZ012713.1, read on the forward strand.
TTTACTGAGATATTCACAAAAAACTGTTTAGGTCTTCAAGTAAACTACCACTTCTGGTTAATGGATTACCACAAAAATTTAATCAGCTTGTCAGCAGACCTTGTAAATTCTATATATAAAATTTGAAAGTTTTCTACTCTTGTATATATATCATCATTATTTCAATTTTTTTTGAAAAATTCACAATTTCGCGCCAAATTATCGTAGGTACTCGAAACTTGAGAAACATAAAGGAAATTGTTTGAACTTTATTGTCCAGTTTGCCAATTGAGTCTACGATTTTTTTGGCACTGCGTATGAGCTGTCAAAGTTAGACATTTTTTATAGGGGGTGGGAGGGGGGTTGATATCATATTGACTAGCATCACATTAAAGAGAACATTTCAAAGTTTCTAACACTCAAAGAATCATCCAATTTCATCTAAATGCAACCGAGTTATGGCACACGGAAATTTAGACATTTTTGGTGCATTTTCAACTGCTGCGTTTTCTTTCTTTGAGTGTATATAAATTCGCGAATAATTTCTCATATAATAATACATTATTGAGGAAAAAGAAAATAACGTTTTTTTTTACTTTAAATCTGCATATATGTGCTGACGTTTTGTTATGTAACTAACAAATACAATATTGACAATAACTAAATAACTTAAATATACAAAATTGTTTGTTTCCTGTTCTATAGAACAATTGAAATTGTTAAAATTGTTTAATGAGTAAATATGCAATAACGTCATCAATGATAAATCATTATATGCATATTTCAAGAAAAATATTGTATGTTAATTGTACATTCTTTTGTAAAATACATTTTTTAAGTACATAGAATATATAATTGTGCTAATGATTTTTGCATATAATTATTATTGAATTTATAAAGATACACTACCAATTGTTAAAATATGAATACAAAATAATATTGGTTTCTGGAAAGTTGGTATGCCCTTTGAAATATATTCAGAACAACGCCCGTAAAATGATGTTATCAGTACTGGTTTCAAATGTTCAAGGTCAAACATACGCGTCGAAAAAACTTTTATAAAAACAGTAAATTCTATATTTTTCATTTATTTTATTTTATGTTCCAACAACCTCCATCCGTCAAAATTTCATGGGTTTTTTACAGTGACTTGTACATTGCAATGTCAGATGAAGTACATATTTTCGTTGGGTTCGTTCACTCCCATGAATTTTGTTACGCAAATTCAAATTTGAATAAATTATTTCTTACAATTATTCTTATCGAAAAACAAAACAATTATTACAGTGAGGTCTTTGGACATTCTAGTATTTATATATGTGGATGAAAAGGATAACTGAAACATTCAACTATAAACAAATATTCGTTGAAGTTGGACAAAAATTCAGAACTTTGATACCGCATTTCTCATTCCCATGAACGACTACAGTAATAAAAATAATTCGTATTTTTGTAAATATGATCGTGTATAACATACTAAGTTTATTTTCAATTTGAATTTACAGTTTTTGACGAACAAAAATTAAAAATTGATTGGTATATTTTTATTTGTTTCTCAAAAACTGTAAATTCAAATGAAAAATAATTTTAGTACGTTATAGACGATCATATTTATAAATATACAAATTATTTGCATTACTGTAGTCGTTCATGGGAATGTGTGACATATATTTTACTATTTTGAAAATTATGTTCATAAATAATTTGTAAACAAAATTAGCTTTTTAAAATTGATTACAAAACTTTGGAGTTTTATCTACAAATTAAATATTGTACAACTTTCAAAATAACATAAATTGTTGAAAAAGGAAATTTAACCGTGTTTTTCACGAAAAACTGTTAAGGGCTTCAAGTAAACTGCTACTTCCGGTTGGCCAATTTTATCCAAAATCTAATCAGCTCTTCATTTAAATATAAGAAGCAATAATTCAAAAAATTGTATTTTTTGGTATTATAGTATTTGAGTTATGCGAGACGAAAATATTGCCACAGACTACATACACACACACACACACACACACACACACACACACACACACACACACATACACACACACACATACATACATACATACACACACACACACACACTCACACATACATACATACATACATACAGACATCATCGCGAAAATAGTAAAATCGTATTGTAGGGACCCTAAAACGTGCTTATTCATTGAAAACTCACTACCCAATTTTCTGACCAAAAACAATACCTCCCTTACCTAGAGGTAGGCGGGAGGTAAAAAGTTTCAAACAAAAATTGTTGCTTATATTATTTAACAGCTTTTTGATTAATTATAACAAAATTTATTTTTAATTGTAAAACGTACAAATTATTTCAAAACCAAAACAGTTTCTTAGGTATATCTCAGTAAATAATTGACCTACAAAAAATTTGTTTATTTACAAAAAGATGTGGAATAGTATTTGCTACAATGTTTGTTTGAAACTTTTTTTGATGTTTTGTACCGTGTACAAATTATTAACCTATTTAAATGGGAAGTTCTGTGTTGTGGCACCAAAATATCACGCTATCATTTTGAAATTTTATATTTAGCCTCTAGCAGGACGAATTGTAAACTGATTAGATTTTGGTAGCAATTCTCAAACCGGAAGTGGTAGTTTACTTGACGCCCAAAACAGTTTTTTAAACATATCTTAGTAAATAATTGACCTACAAAAATTTTTGTTATATAAAGAAAGATGTGGAATTGTATTAGGTACAATTTTTGTTTGAAACTTTTTTTGATATTTTGTACCGTTTACAAATTATCAACCTATTTAAATGGGAAGTTCTGTGTTGTTGCACCAAAATATCACGCTATCATTTTGAAATTCTATATTTAGCCTCTAGGCTGTCTAATTGTAAAATGATTAGATTTTGGTAGTAATTTTCAAACCGGAAGTGGTAGTTTACTTGAAGCTCTAAATAGTTTTTTGGGTAAATCTCAATAAATAATTGGCATACAAAATTTTTTGTTATATACAAAAAGCTGTAGAATAGTATTAGCTACAATTTATATTTCAAACTTTTTTTGATATTTTGTACCGTTTACAAATTATTAACCTATTTAAATGGGAAGTTCTGTGTTGTGGCACCAAAATATTACGATATCATTTTGAAATTTTATATTTAGCCTCTAGGAGGACTAACTATAAACTGATTAGATTTTGGTAGCAATTCTCCAAGCAGAAATGGTAGTTTACTTGAAACCCAAAACAGTTTTTTGTGCATATCTCAATAAATAATCAAGTTACAATAAAATATGTTATATACAAAAAGATGTAAAATAGTATTGGCAACAACTTTTATTTAAAACTTTTTTTGATATTACACACCGTATAAAAGTTACAACACTTTTTGTAGTGCGCATGCTCAGTAGAACACTCCATGACATACAGTTCAATGGTTTATCCCGACCAGCGCCTCTGGTGAGCAATATATATACCTTTCCTTTGCCCAGTCTATCTTTATCACGGGCTGTGTTAGTTGGTCGCTGTTAACCTAAAACCGTTACTTAACCAAACACGCCTTTTTAATAAATACTTCTTAAAATATTAGTGAAAATAATTCATTGTTGTTGAATCTAATAACTTTATAGTGTTTCTAGAAAAGTTAGTGATTGTCTGGGAGTTTTAAACAAGAAGTTTTGTATTTGTAACATTGTTAAATTAGTGATTTAGTTTTACGAGTGATGTATTCTTTTAATATTACAGTGTTCATGTGATACTAAATTCAGATTATTTTAGTTTTTTCTGCAGCAATTTATAAAAGGTAGGTACAGTTTTATTTTGTTCAACTCTGTGTTTTAACCTGCAAATTATATTGATTGATTCCCAAAAGTGTTATTTTTAAGCTTGCTATTAAATTGGTACAAATTTTCATACGTTTTTCTGACGTTTCCTGATTTTTTCCGAGAGTTTTGTTGACTAAATGTTTCATTGTTGTAATCAGTGTGTTTTATAAATATTTTCTCGCGGAATAATCAATGTATTTAACATAAAAACTGCAAATATTCATTAATAAATCATCTATTGATATCAAATATAACTGTTTTACCGATATTTCTTCTGAAATATATTCAAAATAAAGTAGAAAAAATAATTTTTATGTAAATTGTGTAATGCTGTAATTTTCAACCCACTGTAAATTAAAAGTTATGGGTTTCAAGGTTGATTAATATTTAAATTAATTTTACTAATGTGCTGTGGCCAGCAAAATACCTCCCACCATAGATTTTTTATCAAACTATACAGGAACACCTATCAAAAAATGTTCATCATTTAAAATAAATAGTTTTCAATTATGACACATGTCAAAATAAATAAATAAATAGTTTACTGCAATACCAACTGTCAAAGATGTATTTTGACATATTTTCTCGGTTCAAATTTAATTAATTCGTTATATTAAAATACATAAAAATATACTCTAATATACTAATGACGATTTTGATAATTAATTGTAATTAATTGTGTGTGTTAATTAATTAAAACGTATCATCAAGTAATTTGCTTGTTTATGTAGTGGCAACATTTATGTTTAAAATTAAAATTTGTATTTATTTATTTATTGTGAATTTACCTTTAAATATAACCTACCACAAAAATGTGGATTTAGGAATCGTGAAAAACATCTAAATCAATATTTTTATTAGTAAGCATGTGTTAGTATCCTTAGAACGCATTTTTACTGTTTTCTCGACGCTGTCTGTGTGTGTAGATGGATGTATGTATGTGCGGAATTTCGCGGCATTTTCTCAAGTGCTACTGACCATAAAATTATAAAATTTTGTATTTTGCTTTTGTACATTCTACGGAAGAGCCTCGTTGATTTTAGTGACAATTCGTCAACCGGAAGTGGTAGTTTACTTGAAGAACGATTACGTTTTTCTTGAATATATCGATAAATCAACTATTTAGACAATTTTAATTGAAATTTTATCTAAATCGAAGGCTATTTGTAGTTTTAAAAAGTCTAAATTGTAATTCAAGCTGCAATATTAAAAAAAAATGTTGTGACGTCATAGTTATCGTATTGTGGTTCGCAAACAGTTGAAATTGTAAATAAAAACTTTTTTGCTACCAAACACAAGACAAAACCAGCAAATTTAATATCTACGGGAGATTTGAGCACTTTCTCTCCCGGCGTGAAGGAAAATGCTCAATATTGTGAAAAATTAAACCAATAAAAGTAATTATCATAAATTATATTACAATTCAAATAATTTTGAAATAAAAAACCATCACAAATATTGGTATAGTGAAAAAATCTGATGAGGCCAGCACATAACCTCCCGCCAAATACAACTCTTAAACGGTACAAAATAGTATTTGATGATACAGAAACATACCTTCTTATTTGTTTATTTTCTATGTATATTTGAGAATTTTAATTTTATTTCGTATATTTATTTAATTCTTTGACATATAATTCACTAAGAAAACAGCTTCACAATCACAATGACATGTGTCACATTTCGTAAAAAATTTAACATTTTTAAGTGTTTCCATGGTGTACTAGAAATACAAGATTTGTGAAATCTAATTTCTTTTTATTTTATTATCTCTAAATTTAATGAAAATTAATGAAATTAGTGCAATCAAAACACATGTAAAATTAAAAATTCTTCAACTTTCAAAATAACACAAATTGTTTAAAAGGAAATTTAACCGTGTTTTTCACGAAAAACTTTTAAGGGCTTCAAGTAAACTGCTACTTCCGGTTGACCAATTTTATCCAAAATCTAATCAGCTCTTCATTTAAATATAAGAAGCAATAATTCACAAAATTGTATTTTTTGGTATTATAGTATTTGAGTTATGCGAGACAAAAATTGCCACAGACTACACACACACACACACACACACACACACACACATACATACACACACACACACACACACACACACATACACACACTCTCATACATACATACATACATACATACATACATACATACATACATACATACATACATACATACACACAGACATCATGTTTGCGAAAATAGTAAAATCGTATTGCCATTGAAAACTCACTACCCAATTTTTTGACCAAAAACAATACCTCCCTTACCTAGAGGTAGGCGGGAGGTAAAAATAGTCCTCGGCTTCGTCTCGTGCTTCAATTTACTCCGCGAGAAAAAAAATCATACACTTCTTTCCCTTACTGTATAATATAATATTATATCATCGTTTTTTGTATCATATTTAATTGTCAATGTCGATATATTATTGAATATGCTATATATATTTATACAATATTTAAAAACAAAATATTTTAATGATATGGTAATTATTAGATAAACATAAAATAGCAAATACGTTAATTCTCATAATGTGTATTCAGTATTTATAGAAATACGATAAATTTTTATAGTAAAATAATTTTTATACTCTCAAAGGTAAATATTCAAATTTATTTTTTCTTGTCGGGATCTAAAATATCACTTTTAAATCCGCGACGTTACAAACAATTTAGAACAGGATAGATATACACTATAATACTTGGACGTCATCATAAATTATTTTAAAACTGAAATATTTTAATAATTAATAACATTTTTTAAACTTCTGTTATACCTAGTACGATATTTCTAAGTCTAGACATAAAACAAATGAATTATTCGCCATTTTGTGGTTCAAAATTAGCTTTGTACGTATGAGAAAGTTGTGTGTTATCCACATCAGATTAATTGTTTAAAAGCTTCATTCGATAGCTTTAAATTTAAATAAAACTTTCTGCATAATTTTTGCAACATTGCAATCCGAATAATGTTCTAATTTATTTACATCATCATATACGTGTGATGACGTCATCAATGTTTCACAATACATATGTGAAAAATAACAAAATAAATGTGTCGAAAATATGTATATTGGTCATAGCTCACTTTCTTTTTACTTTCCTCAAACTTTATATACGTGATGTCTGAAGAAACTCGCGATAAAATTTAAAATATTTTTTGTCAGATGTAACATCATTGTAAAATTATTAAAATCGCATTTTAGGAACATTAGCACTGAAAACTCACTACCGAATTGTTATTGTTGTTAAATTTGAATAAAACAGTTGATGGTCAACGGTTAATCAATAAAATAAAAGCATAAAAATTAGGGAACAATAAAAATTAAATATTCGTAACTGTTTAAAAATCAATTGATTTTTGCACTGAAATTGAGTTAGTAATAATTCTTTGTGCGTCAGCAAAAAATACCGGATTATGCACCTTATTTACATATTGCATATGCATTAGTGTAGTTGACGTGCTTTGCTAATTTTTTTTTATTATTGTGTATGTATTAATAAATAATTATTATTAAAATGTAAATTTAATATTATTCGTACGTCATGATTTGTTGTCGTATTTAAAGACGATTTCTTTTGGACGTATCTCAATAAATAATTGAGTTATGAAAAAAATTGTTATGTTTAAAAATACGTAGAATATTATTGGCTACAACTTTTGTTTGAAACATTTTTTTATATTTTGTACCATTTAGCTAAAATTCCCTAATATATTTTAATGCACCAATTTTGTTTTCTATACAAAATAAGATAAGAAGTTAGTACAAGATGAACATGAGTTTTCTGAAACAATATATTATTATTATAATAAATTAAACATAAATTGTTTTATACCTACATTTGTAGATAAAAGTCCAAAGTTTTGTAATCAATTTTAAAAAGCTAATTTTGTTTACAGATTATACTTGAACATAATTGTCAAAGTAGTAAAATATATGTCACATATTTTCATGAACGACTACAGTAATGCAAATAATTTGTGTATTTATAAATATGATCCTCTATAATGTACTAAAATTATTTTTCATTTGAATTTACAGTTTTTGAGTAACAAATAAAATATACCAATCAATTTTTAATTTTTGTTCGTCAAAAATTATAAATTTAAATTGAAAATAAACTTAGTATGTTATAGATGAGCATATTTATAAATAATTATTTTCATTACTGTAGTCGTTCATGGGAATGAGAGACACAGTCTCAACTAGACTTCAACTAATATTTTTTTATAGTTAAATGTTTCATTTATCCTTTTCATCCACATAAATAAATACTAGAATGTTCAAAGACCTAACTGTGATAATTGTTTTGTTTTTCGATAAGAATAATTGTAAGAAATAATTTATTCTAAATTGTATTTGCAAAACAAAAAAAGTGAACGAACCCAACGAAAATATGTACTTCATCTGACATTGCAATGTACAAGTCACTGTAAAAAATCCATGAAATTTTGACGTATGGAGGTTGTTTGACCATAAAATAAAATAAATGAAGAATATAGTATTAGCTGTTTTTTTTAAATTAAAGGATTTGTTATTTTTGAAGCGTATGTTTGACCTTTAGACTGATTTTTATTTTCACCTAGACCCCTAGACTCTTAGAGTTCTAGACTTGTATACTTCTAATCTAACAGTTAAGCTATCGTCTTTTGTATGTAACATAAGATGGTCCAATTCAGATTTATTATTAGGCCAAGGCCACTTTAAAAATGTGTAGGTTGGTATTTTAATAGCATACAACAGTAGGCGGGTCGACTATTTTTTTACTAACAAAAATTTACTCTCGTGTTCAATGATGTGTACATGAAAGTTCGAAATGCCTTTATGCATGATTTAGGGTAAATACAGTGTGTTCTACCCCTATATTTAAGGGAGAAAATCTTGTTGAAGACTAGCCTCAAATATTTTGAACTAGATTTTGAGTCATTTCTTTTCTCAACTATCTTTTCGAGTGTTATTAAAAAAAAAAGAAAAGCCTATTATTAGAAATAAATTTGACAATCTTCAAGGGCCGGGGTTCGAGTCTCAGATGAGCTGGAGAATGTCTCAGGATTAATTTAGTTATAATAAAAAATGTGTGGAATAATATACGCTACAGTTTTTGTTTTAATTTTTTTTACTTCCCGCCATGTCCTGTAAGGAGATATAGGAATTATGGTAAAAATTTTGTAGTGAGTTTTCAGTTGAGCACGTTCTAGGGTCCTTATAATACAATTTTAATAGTTTCGCAACGATGATGTCTCTGTGTGTGTGTGTGTGTGTGTGTGTGTCTGACAGTCTGTCTGTCAGTCTATTTGTTTGTCAGTCTAGCTGTTTGACAAAACTATCAATATATCTGTCTGAAAATCTGCCTGTCTGTTCGTCAGTCTGTCTGTCTGTTTGTCTGTCTAACTGTTTGTCAGTCTGTATGTCTGTCTATCTGACTGTTTGTCAGTCTGTCTGCATGTCAGTCTGTCTGTCTGACAATCTGCCTGACTATCTTTCTGTCTGTCTGACAATCTGTCAATCTGATTATCTATCTATCTTTCTATCTATCTGTTAGTCTGTCAGTCTGTGTGTGTGTCTGTCTGACTGTCTGTTCGTCAGTCTGTTTGTAACTTTGTCTGTCTGTCAGTCTTTCTGTTTGTCAATTTGTCTGTCTGTCAATCTGTTTGTCAGCCTGTCTGTCTGTTTGTCTGACAATCTATCTGGCTGTCAGTCTATCAGTCTGTGTGTTTGTCTGTCTGTCTAGCAGTTTGTCTCTCTATCTGTCTGACAGTTTATCTGTTCGTCAGTCTGTCTGCTTTTCAGTTTGTCTGCCAAACAATCTGTCAGTACGTCTGTCTGTCAGTCTGTCAGTTTGCCTGTTTGACAATATGTCAATCAGTCAGTCAGTCTGTCTGTCTGACAATTATGGTTTAATAGCAATTAATGTTTCAAATATTTTTCTCTTACTGTCACAATTTACAACTTACAACACGTAAATAGTAATATTATCAAATGAGTAATAATGACCATAATCCTGAATGCAATACTGTACTGTAAATTCGAAAATCACTTTTGGAAATTATCAAAATTCGTTTGAAAATACACGTTGAAAAACGTCAACATAAAAATATTAAAAATACACAATAACAACTGAGTAAATAATGACCATAATCCTGTATACAATACTGTACTGTAAATCCAAAAATCACTTTTGAAAATGATCGAAATTCGTTGAAAACACACGTTGAAAAAACGTCAACATCAAAATACACAATGACAACTGACTATATGTCAACTGTCAAACTTTTTTTTAAATAACAGTGAAGTATAGATTTCTGCGTCTGTGATTGGTTGAGAAGAGTGAATTATGAATCATAATTCATCGAAAAAATTTAAATAATTGGGATATATATTTATACAGAAGTAGAAAAATATTTTTTTGCCAATTGATGATAAAATTGACACTTTACAGACTGCTAACATTCTGTAATATATTACTTTTACTACCTATGCTGTAAAAATATTTTTTTCTTAACCGGGAGAGAAACTAGGTTTCTATATCAAAATAATGACAAAAGCAGCCAATTTTGTATATGCGCGAGATTTGTTCACTTTCTCTCCCGCCGTGACTGTTGTGAGAGAAAGTACAAGAAACAAGTCATACGTATTCAGTCGGTTTTACAGGTAATACAAATTTTTTTTAAAAATATTTGATAGTCGAGAAATTATTTATTAATCCACGAATATAATATATTTATTTATAATCTAGTGAGCTATGCATTTGAAATAAAAAATAGTTTATATTACATCTTTAAAATAGCAGTGAATTATGGATTTCTGCGTCTGTGATTGATCGAAAATTCTTAAAAAAAATTAAATATTTGCAATATATTTATACAGAGTATAAAAAAATATATTTTGATATTTTCGTTTAAATCTGTAAACCTGTACTTTAAAAAAAAATCTGGTGTGGGCACCACACTACTTTCTTATACAAATAAAACCAATTAAACATGTATGACTTGTTCCTTGCGTATGACTTTATTTTGACAATTACTTGATATATATTTATTTTAAAATAGAAATTAATTAATATCTAGTCTTCAAAACTTTCTAACTAATAATACAAATATTACTTATTATTAAACATATTTGTGACACTTCACAATTATTTGACACGTTTGACACATAGATATTAAAAATGTTTTAGTTTTTGTTCGCATTGTAACTAAGATTATAGAAATATATTCTTAAATATTTAATTTAGTTTTTCTCAAAATTAGATAAGTGCAAATAACATTTTATATTCCAAAATATTTTTGCTAATATCTTACATTTGTAACTTTTTCTCACAGCTGATTCTATTTTTGAAATAAATTTATTGTTTTGTGTCCAGTAAACTTCCTCTTCCGGTTATTCAATTTCATTCAAAATCAACTCAGCTCTTCATTTTTTCATGAAACTTATAAATTCCAAGTTTCGTTTACATATCTTGTCTCGTTCAAAAGATATTGCGCACACAGACATCCATCCATCCACACACACAGACATCATTGAGATATTGGTTTTAACGGATTCAGTGGACGTCAAAATATTTCCGCAAAAATCTCGAGGATTTTTTTCGTGATTCTAATACTTCCTTATACTTTGTATAAGAAAGTAAAAGCGACGATTGAAAAATGTCAATTTGACATGTGTCATAATTTTTTGAAGGGATGAGCGTTTTTTGATTGTTTTGGTCCGTGTTTCTTTATTGTTTGATAAGAAATTTGTTACGTGTTTTATTATAACAGTAAAATTTTTTTCATACTTTATATAATTCATAATTTTAGTTATCAACTGTTCTAATTTAATTAATCAACTAATTTTTTAGCCAATTTTTTTGTGGACTAGTTAACTGCCAATTTAAAAAATTTTGTAATAGTGAAAGTTAAACTATTATTCGAAATTTAATATCAATGATTTTTGCAACTTAACTCGTCATCCTTAAAAATAGAATTAATTAATCAATTATGGTAATTAAATATTTTTAGTGCTCAATTTGTTTGGATAAAATTACTCTTTGATCTTTGAAACATTAAAAATAATTTAGAATGTACTCCTTCAAAATTTTTTTATTTTTTTTATTGTATGAAATTTTAGGAAAATAAAATAATTATTTGTAGTTTAAAAAAATCTTAATTGTTATTCATTAAACTGCAATGATTTTTTAAAATCGTGACGTCAAAGTTGTCAATAAAGGCTTAATGATTTAGAAAAGATTTTGTCCAAACAGCTTCACTGTTTTTGAAATAATCACTGAAATACAAACAAACATAAATTTAAATATTTTTGGCAATGTTTAATTTAGTAATTTTCCATATATTTCAACCTACAAAATAAAACCTTGAATAATAATTTCGTAGCAAATAATAAATTATTAACTAAAAGTTCATTAACACTAACACGAGGTCAAAAACTGCATTATCAGAAGGCCATGAGATTAAGTAATAAGTCAATGATTTTTCCATTGGTTATTAGAATTTAATGTATGTATTGAATATATATTTCAATGCTATTTTTTGTTATAGCTGTCAATTTTAATCTATTTATTTTACAGCAAAAATACATTGAATAAAACTTGTTCAAAATTAAAAATGCATGCAATATATTTTGGAATAAATGGTATCATGTATATTTTAATTATGTACCATGAAAAGTTATTTTAATTCCATTCAAAATAATTTACATTTTCTACTGTTTGAGATTTACAACACTCAACAATATTAAACGTTGCAATATTTAAAAAAATTATTTCAGCTTAATGAATAACAATTAAGATCTTTAACCTCCCGCCATATTCTGTAAGGGAGGTATAGGAAGCATGCTAAAAATTCGGTAGTGAGTTTTCTGTGGATGAGCATGTTTTAGGGTCCCTAGGATATGATTTTAATAGTTTCGTCATGATAATTGTGTGTGTCTGTCTGTCTGTCTGTCAGGCTATCTGTCTGACAATCTGTTGTATGTTTATATGTCAGTATGTCTTTTTGTCAGTCTGTTTGTCTGTCTGTCAGTCTATCTGTCTGACAATCTGTTGTATATCTGTTTGTCAGTATGTCTGTCTGTCTGTTTGATAATCTGTCAGTATGTCTGTCTGCCAGTCTGTATGCCTGTCTGTCTGTCAGTCTGACAATCTGTTGTATATCTGTCTGTCTGCCAGTCTGTATGCCTATCTGTCAGTCTGTCTGTCTGTCTGACAATCTGTTGTATGTCTGTCTGTCAGTCTGTCTGTCTGACAATCTATTGTATGCCTGACTATTAGTATGTCTGTCTGTCTGTCTGACAATCTGTCAGTATGTCTTTCTGCCAGTCTGTATGCCTGTCTGTCAGTCTGCCTGTCTGTCAGTCTGACAATCTGTTGTATATCTGTCTGTATGCCTACCTGTCAGTCTGTCTGTCTGTCTGACAATCTGTTGTATGTCTGTCTGTCAGTATGTCAGTCTGTATGTCTGACAATCTATTCTATGCCTGACTGTCAGTATGTCTGTCAGTTTGTTTGTCAGTCAGTCTGTCTGTTTGACAATCTGTTGTATGTCGGACTGTCAATATGTCTGTAAGTCTGTCTGTTAGTCTGTATGTCTGTCAGTCTGTCTGTGTGACAATCAGTTGTATGTCTGTCTGTATGTTTGTTTGTCATTCTATCTGTCTGACAATCTGTTGCATATCTGTCTGTCAGTCTGTATGTCTGTCTGTCTATCTGTTTGTCATTCTGTCTGTCTTACAATCTGTTATATGTCTGTCTGTCAGTATGTTTCGTCTTTTCAGTCTATTGGTCTGTCTGTTTGTCAGTCAGTCTGTCTGACAATATGTCAGTATGTCTGTCTGACAATATGTCAGTTTTTCTGTTTGTCAAGTCTGTCTATCCGTCTGTCTGTTAGTCTGTTTGCCTGTTTGACAATCTGTCAGTCTGTCTATCTTTCAGTCGTTCTGTCTGTCTATTTGACTATCAGTCAGTATGTCTGTCTGTCTGTCTGTCAGTCTGGAGTTACGGTTTCTCAAAAAAGTGCTAAACAGAAAATTGTGATATTTTGTATATATCAATTGTATCCCCTTATGAAGAGCTGATTAATTTTTGGTGATAATCCAATAACCGGAAGTGGTAGTTTACTTGAAGCCCTATCAAGTTATTTTGAAATATCTCAGTAAATTATTGTTATTAATGTTTAAATATTATTATTGTCTGAAACATTTTCCTCTTACTGTCACCATTTACGAATTACAACACGTTAAAGAAAACTAACATTTTGTCATTTACGTTTTTAATCTGCAAATCTATGCTTTTTTAAAAAACAAAACGGTTGAAAACTGTCATTTTTGACATGTGTCATAATGTTTTGAAGGGATGAGCGTTTCTTGATAGTGGTGGTTCACTATTTGATAAGAAATCTATGGCGGGAAGTACTGTGCTGTCTACAACATATTTTTAATAATGCAGATAGTCTTCAAATTAAATAAAGTTTAATATAAAACAATAGTTCTGGACCTCTTTGGAGGATCTTCGTATTTTTTTATAGTTTTCGAGTTATTATTTATTAATAATGGCAAACTGAAAAATAATACACTTTGTATATTTTCCACAATTCTTTAGAAACACTTGGTTCTCAATTGTCCAGCTAAACTAGCAGGCGAGGTTATAAAAATCCACGCGTACCAACTTATTGATTTGAACTCTCTGACCCCGTTTCTTTCACGCGGGATTCGAACACGTGCTCTGTAAGGTTTTGTATGGGTTTAGTTAAATATATATGTCGTTTTAAACAAATGAAATCCTAGAATATTATTTGCAACTTGTTCGTAACTCTTTGGTGTGCATTAGACTATAATAAATCTGTTGTGGGCAGCACAGTACCTCCCGCCATAGATTTCTTATCAAACAATGCACGACCAATATAAAGAAACGCTTATCCCTTCAAAACATTATGACACATGTCAAAAATGACATTTTTTCCATTTTTAAACCGTTGTTTTGTATTTCTCATATAGCAAAAATTTTGCAGATTAAAAACAAAAATGTCAAAATTTATTTTTACTTTCTTATACAAAGTATAAGGAAGTTTTGGAATTATGAAAAAAATCATTGACAATTTTTTTGCGGAAATATTTTGACGTCCAATGAATCCGATAAGACCAATTTCTCATGATGTCTGTGTGTGTGGATGGATGAATGTCGTGTGCGTAATATCTCATGAACGAGACAAGATATGTAAACGAAACTTGGAATTTATAAGTTTTATGAAAATATGAAGAGCTGAGCTGAGTTTGAATGAAATTGATAAACCGGAAGAAGAAGTTTACTGGACACACAAAACAATAAAATTAATTTTTGGCTAGTTTATTAAATAAAAATAAAATTGTTACAGTCCTACAAACTCTAGCCGTTATACTCGCTTTTAGTACCATTTATTTTTTGCTAGTTTTTTAAATAAAAATAAATTTAAGTCAATTCTGCAACTTCTAGCCGTTATACTCGCTTTTATTACTATTTATTTTTGGCTAGTTTCTAAAATAAAAATAAATTTGTGACAGCTTTACAAGCTCTAGCCGTTATACTCGCTTTTGTTTCTATATATTTTTGTCTAGCATCTGAAATAAAAACAAATTTAGGATAGTCCTACAAACTCTAGCCGTTATACTCGATTTTATTATTATTTATTTTATGATATCCTTTCAAATAATTGTACATTTAAGACTGCCTTATAAACTCAAGCCGTTATACTCAATTTTGTGCTGTTTTTAGCCTGACACAAAACAATATATTAAATATTTTTTTTCAAACATTTCAACAGCTGTGACAAAAAGTTTCAAATTAAAGATGTTACCAAGAATATTTGGAATATAAAATGTTATTAGCACTTTTCTAATTTTAAGAAAAACTAAATTAAATGTTGAAGAATATATTTCAATAATCTTAATTACAATGGGAACAAAAACTAAAACATTTTTAATATCTATGTGTCAAACGTGTCAAATAATTGTGAAGTGACAAAATATGTGTCTTTTGAAATAATATAAAAGCATTATTTGTATTGTTAATTAGAAAGATTTAAAGACTAAATATTAATTGATTTCTATTTTAAAATAAAATTATAGTTACAATGAGAACAAAAAATTTATCGTGTTGTAATTCGTAAATGGTAACAATAAAATAAAAATGTTTCAAACAATAATATTTGAAACACACAACATTAGTATATTGTGTCATTAGGAGTAAATGTGATACTTTGTGTGCTGAGCATGTAAGTTTGAACGACGAGCGAAGCGAGTCGAACAATTACATACGAAGCACCCAAAGACACATTTACTCCGAATAACACTTGCTATTTTTTCTTCAAACATAGAAAATAAAATTATAAATATTATAAAATGCTCAAAACTTCAAAAAATATTCTGTCTTATCTAGCATTTCAAGTTGCCGTAGAATATGCTGTTTTGTTATTTTTGTTTATTTGTTTCATTTTTAACTGTCAAATTATTGAATTACAACCTAACTATTTTTCATAATATTTTACTTTGTCCGCCGGCGGCGTAAATGTGTTGCCAAGGATACACTTTTACGCCGGCGGCGACAATATTGAACTTCTGCTTGTTGAATACAAATACATAACAACGTACTTTTATGACGTTTGAAGAAAAAATAATTTACTGAGATATTTCAAAATAACTTGATAGGGCTTCAAGTAAACTAGCACTTCCGGTTATTGGATTATCACCAAAAACTAATCAGATCTTCCAAAGGGGATACAATTGATATATACAAAATATCACAATTTTCAGTTTAGTAGTTTTTGAGAAACCGTAACTCCAGACAGACAGACAGACTGACTGACAGAAAGATATAACTTACAAACAGACGTACTTACAGATTGTCAGACAGATAGACAAGGCAGACATACTAACACAGATATACTGACAGACAGACGTACTGACATTTTCAGACAGACAGACTGACAAACAGACAGATTGATAGACTGACAAGACAAACATACTGACAAAACAAATATACAACAGATTGTCAGACAGACAGACTGACAGACACGCAGACATACAGACTGACACATAGACAGACACACAGACAAACAGACACACAGACAGACAGATAGATAGACAGACAGACAGATAGATAGACAGACAGACAGACAGACAGATAGATAGACAGACAGACAGATAGATAGACAGACAGACAAATTGACAGAATGTTAAACAGACAGACTGACAAACAGTTAGAGTTAGTAGTTTTTAAGAAACCGTAACTCCAGACAGACAGACAGACTGACAGACAGATAGATATAACTTACAAACAGACGTACTTACAGTTTGTCAGACAGATGGATAAGACAGACAGACAGACAGACAGACATACTGACATTATCAGACAGACAGACTGACAAACAGACAGATTGATAGACTGACAAGACAAACATAATGACAAAACAAACATACAACAGATTGTCAGACAGGCAGACTGACAGACACGCAGACATACAGACTGACACATAGACAGACACACAAACAAACAGACACACAGACAGACAGATAGATAGACAGACAGACTAATTGACAGAATGTTAAACAGACAGACTAACAAACAGTTAGAGTTAGTAGTTTTTAAGAAACCGTAACTCCAGACAGACAGACATTCAGACACACACACAGACATCATCAACGCGAAACTATTAAAATCGTATTGTAGGGACCCTAAAACGTGCTCACTACTGAAAACTCACTGAATTTTTAGTATGATTTCTATACCTCCCTTACAGGATATTGTGAGAGATAAAAAACATTTTATTTACTTTAATATGTAGAAAACTGATTGTTGAAAATCTTTGCGTGTTTGGTTCAACCCCCGCCCCTCGCATTGTGTGACGTCACCAGTCTGACCGTCGCCAACAAACCCATAACATCGTGAGTGAATATTCCATCGACTTTTAGTTAATAGAATTTTTTTCTAACGTGTATTTAAGAATTAAAGTTCTTTCGTTTATGTATAAACATTAACAGCTCAAATATCTATTTAAAAAATAATTTTCAAATTTTATTTTTAACCTTAAGGAGGTCAGATTAAAGACTTATTGTATTCAATAGTTATTTATTTTACAAGTGGGTAATTCCACTTTGCCCACGCGTGAAGTATAACGTTTTATCCAACACCTCTTAATAAATGCAAAATTTATTAAAGAAATATTATTTGACAGTGATATATGCTTTAAATTAAATTAAAATGTCAATCGAAGTAGTTACCAAAGTGTTGTGTGTTATTATTATTATTGTTATAAATAAAAAAATACTCACTAGTGACTTTTCTCAAAATTATACCCACTAGTGGGTAATCTGTTACTTTCCTTGTTTAAATGTTTAAAATCGCTGTAGTTATAGAACATTTATTGAGAGGTGTTTGATTAATTGTTTAAACAAAATACTTTAGTTTGCTAAAGAAACATTAAAACTATTGTGAAATATTGGATAAAATAAAATTAACACAATTTTGAAATTAAGATCATTTTATCTCCCGCCTACCTCTAGGTAAGGGAGGTATTGTTTTCGGTCAAAAAATTAGGTAGTGATTTTTCAATACGATTTTACTATTTTCGCCATTATTTTTGGATAGTCCTACAAACTCTAGCCGTTATACTCACTTTTATTACCATTTATTTTTGGGTAGTTTTTAAAATAAAAATAAATTTAGGACTGATTTACACATTCTAGCCGTTATACTCGCTTTCGTTGCTATTTATTTTTGTCTAGCATCTAAAATAAACACTAATTTAGGACTGTCTTATAAACTCTAGCCGTTATACTCGATTTTATTTCCATTTATTTGTGACTAGTTTTTAAAATAAAAATAAATTTAGGACTGATTTACAAGTTCTAGCCGTTATACTCGCTTTTATTATAATTTATTTTATGCTAGCTTTTCAAATAAATGTATACTTATTATAAATTCAAGCCGTTATACTCAATTTTGTGCTGTTTTTGATCTGACACAAAACAAAAAATTACATTTTTTTCAAAAATAGAATCAGCTGTGAGAAAAAATTTTGCCCTGATGTCTGTCTGACTGTCTGTCTGTCTGTCTGTCTGTCAGTCTGTCTGTTAGTCTGTCTCTCAGTCTGTCTGTCTGTCTGTTTGTCAGTATGTCTGTCTGTCAGTACGTTTGTCTCTCAGTGGGTATATCTATCTTGCAGTGTGTCTGTCTGTCTGTAAGTCTGTCTGTTTTTCTGGGTTTCTGACTGTCTTTCTGTCAGTATGTCTGGTTCTCAGTGTCTGTCTGTCTGTTTGTCAGTATGTTTGTGTGTATGTATGTATTGGTGGATGGATGGATGAATATATGTGTAAGTGTATGTGTGTGTAGTTTGAGGCAATTTTTTTGTCTCGAATAACTCAAATACTATAATATCAAAAAATACAATTTTATGTATTTTTGCATCTTATATTTAAATGAAGAGCTGATTAGATTTTGGATAAAATAGGTCAACCGGAAGTAGCAGTTTACTTGAAGCCCTTAACAGTTTTTCGTGAAAAACACGGTTAAATTTCCTTTTTCAACAATTTATGTTATTTTGAAAGATGTAGAATATTTAATTTTACATGTGTTTTGATTACACTAATTTTATAAATTTTCAGTAGATTTAGAGATAAACATGTAAATTAAGAATTTAGTAGCCTTTTCTTGTTTTTGTTTAGTTTGACTTGTTTGATTAGTTACGTCATAATATTTGAAAGGATCGAGAATATTATAAAAGTAATAAAGGGACTTTTATTCAATTCTAATATTTTAGGTAATATTGTGTTAATATCTGTTATAATTCCTAATAATAATAAATTCTAATATTTTAGCAATAGTAATAATTGTCTACTTTATTAAAGAATTACAAACATTTTAAAATTTTTAATTTTTACGAA
Organism: Poecilus cupreus; assembly: GCA_963942605.1. NCBI lineage: Eukaryota > Metazoa > Arthropoda > Insecta > Coleoptera > Carabidae > Poecilus > Poecilus cupreus. The sequence goes on from OZ012713.1 coordinate 38,963,866, forward strand.
ATGTGACACATGTCATTGTGATTGTGAAGCTGTTTTCTTAGTGAAATATATGTCAAAAAATAAAATAAATATACGGAAGAAAAGAAAATTAAAAAAATATAAATAGAAAATAAACAAATAAGAAGGTATGTTTCTGTGTCATCAAATAATATTTTGTGCCGTTTAAGAGTTGTATTTGGCGGGAGGTTATGTGCTGGCCACATCAGATTTTTTTTTGTGTAAACTCACTACCGAAGGTTCACGAACAATAAGTATAGTTTATCACAGGTTAAACATGTGTCGTATTATTAATGAATTAGCACAAATATAAATTTGATAGCCTGGGAAAATAAATCTAAATTCATTCAATAGCTATTGTACAAAAATAAAAAACGAATTACGTTTGTGAAATTGTCATACGTAATTTGCAATTTAGAAATTATAGCATATGAACAATTGAATGTAATACATAAGACATTAGTATTGTTTCTCGAGCAGAACAAAAGGTAAGCACTTGTTTTGTTTTTGTCTTAAAATTATTTTAGGTTAGCTTAAATCATCTATTTACTAGTATAGTATACACCAAATTCATTACTTTGATTTCTATATAATCCCTGCAATTTCGACTACAATAGCGTAAACCGGTTATGGTGAACTTACAGGAATAGAAAACAGGTTTAGCTTACAAGTTCTTTCAGGTCAAAATCGCTTACACAACAATACATATACAGGCTGTTCATTTTATTATTTTTATGTATTTGTAAAACGTCAGCTCGCTAATGAGGCAGTGATGGCTGTGAGCATGAAAAATATTAGGTGTTTATTTTAAACGGTACACTATTGATATTTCGAGAACTATAAGAGCTACGAGGTCGGTTAATTTAGCAAACATTTTCTATATTATAAGACAATTAAAATGAGCGAAACAAAAATTTTTTTAGACCAGTGGTTCTCAAAATACAGGCTGCAACTTTCTTATTTTAAATGGCAACCTATTTTTTTTATTTGCTTATTCGATTCAGTATTTTTTTCTGAATTCAATGATGTTCACATGTAATGACCAAATAATACAAATTATTTAAGAAAAATGCAAAATAAAAATGTATCATTTTTATTTAAATATGCATATACAAAGTTTGCTATGGAAGAAAACAAATAAATCAAATGCAGAAACAATTGAAAAGACTGTAGTTATGAGAATAATTATTAATTTTCTTGTTACAATAACTACTAACTAATATTAAAAATCTGCTGTGGGCACCACACAACTTTCTTATACAAATAAAACCAACTAAACATCTATGACTTGTTCCTTGCGTATAACTATTTTGACAATTATTTGACATATAAATATTATACTTGTTCAATTTTTAGTTCTCAGTTATGATTTTAATTTAAAATATTAATTAATATCTAGTCTTTAAAACTTTCTAACTAATAATACAAATATTGCTTTTATAATATTTAAAACGACACATATTTTGACACTTCACAATTATTTGACACGTTTGACACATAGATATTAAAAACGTTTTTGTTTTTGTTCTCAGTGTAACTAAAATTATAGAAATATATTCTTAAATATATAATTTAGTTTTTCTTAAAATTAGAAAAGTGCAAATTAACATTTTATATTCCAAATATTTTTGCTAACATCTTTCATTTGAAACTTTTTCTCACAGCTGATTCAATTTTTGAAATAAATTTATTGTTTTGTGTCCAGTAAACTTCCTCTTCCGGTTTATCAATTTCATTCAAAATCAACTCAGTTCTTCATATTTTCATGAAACTTACAAATTCCAAGTTTCGTTTACGAATCTTGTCTCGTTCATGTGATATGAGATATTGCGCACACGGACATACATCCATCCATCCACACACACAGACATTGTTGAGAAATTGCTCTAACGGATTCAGTGGACGTCAAAATATTTCCGCAAAAATCTCGTAACCGATTTTTTTCATGATTCTAATACTTCCTTATACTTTGTATAAGAAAGTTAAATTTGTTTTTTTTTTTTTACAAAATGTAGAATATAAGTAATTATTGTTTTGAAAAAGTTCTGGGGATTTTTCTATTTGTGTGTTATTGTTATTAATTATTAAACTTATCATTTGTTATCACCAAAAAGTTTTTGTGTTTTAGTTCACCCTTATTTTCAGTTTCTCAACTTTCCCTTGTTTTCCTACTAATTTGAAATACTTAAAGTTTTCAAACTATTTTAAAAACAGTAGCAGAAGAAACAATATATTTATTTTATGTATCATTTAAAAAGAGCAATAAAATTAATAATTATACGTTGCATCTTTCGCTTTTGAAAAGGTCGTTTATCTGGTTTTCAATGATTATTTTACCTTGAGTTTGTAAAAGTTAAAAACAAAATAATTTTTCTGTTTTCAAGTACATTTTTCATGGTTGAATATAATATTTTGTTTTTATAAAAAAAAAATCATACATTTAAACCATTAAATATAAATATATTTTTAACTTATAAAGTAATGAAAAACAACATCAATAATTTATAAAATAAACTGTTATGGTTAGCACAGTACCTCCCGCCATAGATTTCTTATCAAACAATGCACAACCACTATCAAGAAACGCTCATCCCTTCAAAACATTATGACACATTTAAAAAAAATTACATTTTTCAAGTCTTTTGCTTTAAAAGAAAATGTCAAAATATAATTTTTCTGTAACGTGTGTAATTCGTAAATGGTGACAGTAAGAAAACAAAAGAAACTGGTTTTGTTTCAAAAAATAATTAAAGATATATTTGAAAAATTTTTCTGATTTCAAACTTGTCAATAAATTATAATTTATTGAGATATTTCAAAATAAGACAGACATACTGACAGACAGACAGACCTACTGACAGACAGACAGACAAACTGGCAGACAGACTAACAGACTTACGACAGACAGACAAACTGATAGACATAGAGACAAACAGACAAACAGATACACAGACTGACAGATAGACATACTGACAGACAGAGAGACAAACTGACAGACAGACTTTCAGACTGACAGACAGACATCCTGACAAACAGACATTCTTTCAGACTGACTGACAGACATACACACAGACTTTCAGGCTGACAGACAGACATACAAGCAGACTGACAGACTTACGACAGACAAACAGACCGACTTTTAGACTGACAGAGAGACAAACTGACAGACAGACACACAGACTGACAGACAGAGAGACAAACTGACAGACAAACAGATACACAGACTGACAGATAGACATACTGACAGACAGAGACAAACTGAAAAACAGACTTTCTGACTTACAGACAGACATACTGACAGACAGACTTTCAGACTGACAGACAGACATGCTGACAAACAGACATTCTTTCAGACTGACTGACACATACACACAAACAGACTTTCAGACTGACAGACAGACATACCGACAGATTGTCAGACAGACATACTGACAGATTGTCAGACAGACATACAAGCAGACTGACAGACTTACGACAGACAAACAGACAGACTTTTAGACTGACAGAGAGACAAACTGACAGAGAGACACACAGACTGACAGACAGACTTACTGACAGACAGAGAGACAAACTGACAGACAGACAGACACACAGACTGACATGTCTATCACATACTGACAGACAGAGACAAACTGAAATACATACTTTCAGTCTTACAGACAGACATACTGACAGACAGACAGACTTTCAGACTGGCAGACAGACACACAGACAGACAGACATACTGACAGACGACGAACTTTCAGACTGACAGACAGACAGAATTTCAGACTGATAGACAGACATACTGACAGATTGTCAAACAGACAGACTGACAAACAGACAAACAGACAGACATCAATTTCAAAAATGATTTCCGAATTTACAGTAGTTGAAAAAATTCAGTAATAATAAACATACTATAATAGGTACTGCCATATTGAATGAACTTCCTTTTTATACCGGATACGGAAATCCTTTTGTATGAAACACACGTTCTTTCGACCACGTCGTATGTTGATAAACGTGCCAGAATTTTCTTAGTATATACAGGGTGTATGCATTAAAACGACCAGTTAATTTTTAAGGCTAAATATTGACTTTAGAGAAAAATGTTATATACAAAATATGTCCAGGAAAAAGGGCCCTATTTAATAGAAATAACACACAGAAAATTAAACCAGTGGTACTTAAACAATATACATTTTTAAATAGTAATCTGGTTTAATTTTCTAGTTGTTATTTCTATTAAATAGGGCCCTTTTTCCTGGTCACTTTTTGTATATAACATTTTTGTCTAAATTCATTAGTTCGCACAAAAAATCATTGGTTGTTTTAAATGTAACACCCTGTATTTCGGTGCCCAAAAAAATACAACATATTTAATACTTTCTTCCACATAGCATATTTCCAATGAAGTATATGTTTTGGTGTGTCTAGAGTCCTCAATGAGGTCTGTGTGAGTGGATGGATGAGTGTCTGTATATTCTAAAACTCCAAAACGAAAAAAGATATAACGAAATTTTATAATTTGAAGTTACATTAAAATGCATAGAACTAAGTTTACTTGATACACAAAACAAATGAAGGTATTATTTGCAATCCTAAAACAGTTATTTTTAAGTCAAGGCACTAAAGTATAATGTTTTATTATGAATAAACCGTAATATTTTACAATATATTTTGTTCGAAATTGTTTACTTATTAAAACTAAAAACATTTATTTTATTTATCACTTTATAATTTTTTCATCGGTACAATTTTTTTGTTGAATATTTATTTGTGTATCTAGGCACTAAAGTATAATTTTTTATTACGGTTAAACCATCCATTTTTTTCGAATCATTAAATTATTAATTAAAAACAAATAAGTAACATTATGTATTTGTAAAACGTCAGCTTGCTAATGAGGCAGTGATGGCTGTGAGCATGAAAAATTCTAGTAGTCGAGCTGTCAAATTAGTTTTGAATTTTTATTATTTTATATATTTTAAGACATGTTTTGTATGTGATCTGCAGTAAATTAAATAACTTATTATCAAAGATTAATAATAAATAAATTCACCAATAGTATTATAGAGCAAACATGTTTAATATTTTTGGTTTGTAATAATTCACGTTTGACGTAAGAGTCTGTAAAGTTTAGCTTTAGCTAGTTTGGTTGACTTCGCGTAGAATATCGTGTATTGATTACAGAAAAAAAAATATATATATATAATATTATTTTGTACCAATTTTATTTTAAAGTATTTGTTTTAAAAATAATTTTAGAAAATTGTACAGCATAAATACACTTCTCTTATAATACCCAAATAACCCAAATAACCCAAATAACTCAAATAACCCAAATCCCAAAGCTATTATGATTTATATACATTAGAAAACCAAACACAAAATATACAAAAAATATTTATTTCAATAATCATCTATTCGATCACTTTCTACATATTTTATCAATAATGTGACAATAGCAAACCATCAATTTTTTCCGATAAATATCCTGATATTATCACTGTAATTTAAACATCATTTGTATCGTTATTTATGTATTAAATGTTACGTATACCGGGTGTTCTATTGGTCTTTATTTTTACCTCCCGCCACATCCTGTAAGGGAGGTAAAGGAATCATGTTAAAAATTGTGTAGTGAGTTTTCAGTGATGAGCGCGTTTTAGGGTCCCTACAATACGATTTTAATGGTTTCGCGATGATGTCTGTGTGTGTCTGTCTGTCTGTCGGTCAGTCAGTCAGCCTGTCTGTCTGTCTGTCTGGTTGTCAGTCTGCCTGCTTGTCGTCTGTCTGTTTGTCAGTGTGTCGGTCTGACAATCTGTCTGTATTTCTGCCTGTCAGTATGTTTGGTTCTCAGCCTGTCTGTCTGTATGTCAGACTGTCTGTCTGTCTGTTTGTCTGTATGTTTGTCAGTATGTTTGTCTGTTAGTACGTCTGTAAGTACGTCTGTATCTCAGTGGGTCTGTCTGTCAGTCTGTCAGTCTGGCAGTATGTCAGTCTGTCTGTCTGTCTGTCTGTCTCTGTCTGTCTGTCTGTCTGTCTATCTGTCAGCCTGTCTGCCTGTCTGTCTGGTTGTCAGTCTGTCTGCCTGTCGTCTATCTGTTTGTCAGTGTGTCTGTCTGACAATCTGTCTGTATTTCTGCCTGTCAGTATGTTTGGTTCTCAGCCTGTCTGTCTGTATGTCAGACTGTCTGTCTGTCTGTCTGTCTATCTGTTTGTCAGTATGTTTGTCTGTTAGTACGTCTGTATCTCAGTGGGTCTGTCTGTCAGTCTGGCAGTATGTCAGTTTGTCAGTCTGTCTGTCTGTCTGTCTGTCTGTCAGCCTGTCTGCCTGTCTGTCTGGTTGTCAGTCTGCCTGTCTGTCTGCCTGTCGTCTGTCTGTTTGTCAGTGTGTCTGTCTGACAATCTGTCTGTATTTCTGCCTGTCAGTATGTTTGGTTCTCAGTCTGTCTGTCTGTATGTCAGACTATCCGTCTGCCTGTTTGTCAGTATGTTTGTCAGTATGTTTGTCTGTTAGTACGTCTGTATCTCAGTGGGTCTGTCAGTCAGTCTGTCAGTCAGGCAGTATGTCAGTATGTCAGTTTGTCAGTCTGTCTGTCTGTCAGCCTGTTAGTTTGTCTGTCAGTCTGTGTGGATCTCTGGAGTTACGGTTTCTCAAAAACACTAAATTGAATATTTTGATATTTTGTATAAATTAACTCAGCTATTCATATTTTCATGAAACATAAATTCCAAGTTTCGTTTACATATTTTGTCTCGTTCATGAGAAATTGCGCACACGAACATCCATCCACACACACAGACATCATTAAGTGGACGTCAAAATATATAACATGATTCCAATACTTCCTTAAACTATGTTTAATACCAAATGTTTTAATATATATTTTTTGATTTATTATTTATTTTGTTATATTGTGAAGTTCCATAAATTTACTAATTTTTTTTTCTTTTGTTGCAGATATTTATACAATGACACATTTAGTAACGAGCGTCATAGATCAGTATCATGATATTTTGGACAATAAAAGTGGTAAGTATTTTTTTAAAATATTTTATTAATTAATCAACAAAATTATTTAAACAAATATATTCAACATGTTATTAACGAAAGCGAATAATTATTATTAAATTTTTATTTAGAAAATAATTTAAGTATCTACGTATAATGATTTAGACAATTTATTATTTTGACATTGACGTTATAACGTTACGCATTTGTTCATCTCTTGTTTTTAATTCCATGTCTGTTACTATAAATTCGCAATTCCTTGAATTTTCTAATTTAATTTCTGCAGTTATGAACCAATCAAAATGAATTTTGTTTACTGATCCGGATGTAGAATTTTATGCTAAACAACATTTATTTGAAACATTTTTGTATAAAATAATTTGGAAAGCAATGCGAACCTAAAAACTGATTTACCGTGTTAAACGCCTATGTTTCACTTTTCAATATACAACTCATCCTAATGAATAATGACCATAATCCTGAATATAATACTATACTTTTTCTACTCTTGTAAAATCGGGAATCACTTTTGAAAATGATCAAAATTCGTTGAATTCGCAAATAAAAATACGAAATGACAAACTGACTAAATGTCAACTGTCATGGCCGTTGCTTGGTGATCCACATCACGCCTTTAAAATAACAATGAATTATAGATTTCTGGGTCTGTAATTGGTTGAAAAAAGTGGATTATAAAAATTTAAATAATTGGGATATATTTTATGCAGAAGTAAAAAAAATAAATTTTGTTATAAATAATAAAAAAATATTTAAAACTTTTGTTAAAATTTGGTTAGGCGGCAGGTTATGTGCTGCCCACATCATATTTTTTGCAATAAATATTTGTACAATACAATAATTTTGTTATAACGATAATATTATGTTTTAAATAAATCACAACCTACTAAATTTATTTTTATAAAATATTCAATATTTTTCTTACTAAAAAAAAATCTGGTGTGGGCAGCACACTACTTTCTTATACAAATAAAACCAACTGAACACGTATGACTTGTTCCTTGCAACTATTTTGACAATTATTTGATATATAGATGTTAAACCTGCTTAATTTTGTTTTCAGTCTTCAAAACTTTCTAACTAATAATACAAATATTACTTATTATTACACATATTTGTGACACTTCACAATTGTTTGACACGTTTGACACATAGATATTAAAAATGTTTTAGTTTTTGTTCCCATTGTAACTAAGATTATAGAAATATATTCCTAAATATTTAATTTTTCTCAAAATTAGAAAAGTGCAAATAACATTTTATATTCCAAATACATTTGCTAACATCTTTAATTTGAAACTTTTTCTCACAGCTGATTCTATTTTTGAAATAAATTTATTGTTTTGTGTCCAGTAAACTTCCTCTTCCGGTTTTTCAATTTCATTCAAAATCAACTCAGCTCTTCATTTTTTCGTGAAACTTATAAATTCCAAGTTTCGTTTACATATTTTGTCTCGTTCATGAGATTGCGCACACGGATATACATACATCCATCCACACACACAGACATCATTGAGAAATTGGTTTTAACGGATTCAGTGGACGTCAAAATATTTCCGCAAAAATCGCATTAGCGATTTTTCTCGTGATTCCAATACTTCCTTATACTTTGTATAAGAAAGTAAAAAATTAATAAAAAAATTAGGAAAATATTAGTTTGAAAATTATCTTAACATATAATTATAGTTCCGTTATATATCTTGTCTACTATATAATAACACTTTTTTAAATTACAGTTTTTAAATCGACCTAAAAAATTATAAACAAACAAAAAATTTATTCTATTTCTCAACTTATGTATTATACAACTCTGTTAATATTACATGAAATATTTAGACAAAAAATGAAACCTGTATTAAGTTTGTAACCAAATTTCATTTTCGGAAGTCATTTTGGAACCAGTTTTAAACCAGTTATTTGCTATAAAATTATTTACAGCATTTTTTGGTAACATATGATGTAATATAGAAATTTATGGCAATATTAAATTCATTTTGTGATGAACAGTAATTTGTAATAATTAAAATTATGAAAAATACAAATAAATCTTTGTTTTCCTACAAAAAAAAATCTGATATGGACAGCACATAACCTCCCGCCCAATACAACGGTACAAAATGGTATTTGATGATAAAAAATTTATTTTCTTTCGTATATTTATTTATTTTTTGACATTTCACTAAACAAACAACTAAATCACTTTGACATGTGTCACATTTCGTAAAAAACTCAAAGTTTTTAAGTGTTTCCATTTAATTATTATCTCTAAATCGAATTAAAATCTATGAAATTAGTGTAATCAAAACACATGTAAAATTAAATTATCTTCAACTTTCAAAATAACATAAATGGATGAAAAATTAAATTTAACTTTGTTGTTTTACGGAAAACTGTCAAAGAGTAAACTGCAACTTCCGGTTGACCAATTTTATCCAAAATCAAATCAGCGTTTCATATAAGTACACTCGAGAAAAAAAAACACAGCACTTGAAAATGCACCAAAAATGTCTAAGTTTCCGAGTGTCATAACTCGGTTGCATTTAGTTGAAATTGGATGATTCTTTGAGTTTTAGAAACTTTGAAATGTTCTCTTTAATGTGATGCTAGTCAATATGATATCAACCCCCTCCCACTCCCTATAAAAAATGTCTAACTTTTACAGCTCATACGCAGTGCCAAAAAAATCCTAGACTCAATTGGCAAACTGGGCAATAAAGTTCAAACATTATCGTTTAAGTTTCTCAAGTTTCGCCAATTCGGCGCGAAATTCTGAATATACTATAATACCAAAAAATACAATTTTGTGAATTATTGCTTCTTATATTTAAATGAAGAGCTGATTAGATTTTGGATAAAATTGGTCAACCGGAAGTAGCAGTTTACTTGAAGCCCTTAACAGTTTTTCGTGAAAAACACGGTTAAATTTCCTTTTTCAACAATTTATGTTATTTTGAAAGTTGTAGAATATTTAATTTTACATGTGTTTTGATTACATTAATTGTATTAATTTTTATTAGATTTAGAGATAATAATTTAATTTCATTTGCATTCACACTTAAAAATTATCAATTGTTTACGAAATGTGACACATGTCATTGTGATTGTAAAGCTGTTTTTTTATTGAAATATATGTCAAAAAATTAAATAGAAATACGCAATAAAATTAAATGGCTCAAATATAAATAGAAAATAAACAAATAAGAAGGTATATTTCTGTATCATCAAATACTATTTAGTACCGTTTAAGAGTAGTATTGGCCGGGAGGTTATGTGCTGGCCACATCAGATTTTTTTCTGTACATTTCCTTATAGTAAAAGTATAAAATAAACAAAATTTTTGAGTGATTCATTGCGTCTTGTAAAACATAATATAGTAGTTTTACTAATACAACATTACGCCTTCATAAATGATCAGACTATACGTAATTATTCATGCTAAACACACAAGAATGTGACCTACTTCGTATTTCCAAGTCGGTTGACTTTGGCAGACGTACCGTGTGAAATATACAGGGCCGTACTGAAATATATTTTCAATATTTTGTAGTCGAAATTTTCCTAAATATTGTAGCAAAATATTGGGTGTTTCATTGGTTTATATACATTTAAATTTACTGTATTATTTTGAATATTACGAAAGTATATTTTATTACAATATCCAATTATTATTATTTTTTTTGTGAATTCGATACACTAAAGTACACGATATTTTTACGTGAAGTTAGCCAAAATAGTAGCAAAGTTAAACTTTACATACTCTCATGTCAAAACTTGAATTGCAAACCTAAAATTGGAAATACAAATGTTTGCTCTATCATATTATTGGTGAATTTATTTATTATTTAGCTTTGATAATAATTTATCGGATTTAATGCAGATCACATGCAGAGCACGTCTAAGAATATATAAAAAAAATATTGAAAATTATAATAAAATTTGACAGCTTGACTCCTAGAATTTTTCATGCTCACAGCCATCACTGCCTCATTAGCTAGCTGACGTTTTACAAATACATAATGTTATTTATTTATGTTTTTAATTAATTATTTAACGATTTCGGAAAAATGGATGGTTTAACCGTATAAAAAATTGTACTTTAGTGCTGGCTCACGGAATATATATATAATTTAGTTTTTCTCAAAATTAGAAGCATGTACAAGAAAAGTGCAAATAACATTTTATATTCCATATATATATTTTAAAGGTGATTCTATTTAAAAAAAAAATCTGATGTGTCCAACACATAACCTCCCGCCCAATACTATTCTTAAACGGTACAAAATAGTATTTGATGATATAGAAACATACCTTCTTATTTGTTTATTTTATTTATATTTGAGAATTTTAATTTTCTTTTGTATATTTATTTAATTTTTTGACATATATTTCACTAAGAAAACAGCTTCACAATCACAATGACATGTGTCACATTTCGTTAAAAATTGAAAATTTTTAAATGTTTCCATGGTGTACTAGGAATGCAAGATTTTTGTGAAATCTAATTTCTTTATATTTTATTATCTCTAAATCTAATGAAAATTAATAAAATTAGTGTAATCAAAACACATGTAAAATTAAATATTCTTCAACTTTCAAAATAACATAAATTGTTGAAAAATGAAATTTAATTGTGTTTTTCACGAAAAACTGTTAAGGGCTTCAAGTAAACTGCTACTTCCGGTTGACCAATTTTATCCAAAATCTAATCAGCTCTTCATTTAAATGTAACAAGCAAAAATTCACAAAATTGTATTTTTTGGTATTATAGTATTTGAGTTATGCGAGACGAAAAGATTGCCACAGACTACACACACACACACACACACACACACACACACACATACATACATACATACATACATACATACATACACACATACATACATACAGACATCATCGCGAAAATAGTAAAATCGTATTGTAGGGACCCTCAAACGTGCTTATTCATTGAAAACTCACTACCCAATTTTTTGACCAAAAACAATACCTCCCTTACCTAGAGGTAGGCGGGAGGTAAAGTAAACTTCCTCTTTCGGTTTGTCAATTTTATTCAAAATCAACTCAGCTGTTCATATTTTCAAGAAACCTATAAATTCCAAGTTTCGTTTACATATCTTGTCTCGTTCATGAGATATTGTGCACACGGACATCCATCCATCCACACACACAGACATCAAAGAGAAATAGGTCTTAACGGATTCAGTGGACGTCAAAATATATATTTCCGCAAAAATCTCGTCACCGATTTTTTTCATGAATCCAATACTTCCTTATACTTTGTATAAGAAAGTAAAAATGAAAATAAAAAATAAGTTTGAAACATGTATTTCTTTCAAGGAAAAGAACAACATAATAATAAATTTGCTATCATTTATCGTTAAAATTACACATTTTACACGAAAAGCGCATTAATTTATGAATCACTTCGTCAACTGTCAAACGTCAAACTGTAGACATAAGAATATCCAATTAATTTTTCATTGGATTTAATAATGACTTCAAAAATTTCCCAGCATATAACCTCCCGCCCAATACTTCTCTTAAACGGTACAAAATAATATTTGATGATACAGAAACATACCTTTTTATTTGTTTATTTTCTATTTATTTGTATGCTTTGAGAACATTAATTTTATTTCGTATATTTATTTAATTTTTTGACATATATTTCAATAAGAAAACAGCTTCACAATCACAATGACATGTCACACATTTCCATCTGACGATGTCTGTGTGCGTGAATGGATGTGTGTCTATATGTTCAATAATTCAAGAACAGTACAACATTTACAGTTTATAATTATATATTTCATTATATTATTTCGTGACAATTATTTGACATACAATATTTATTTGTGTATTAAGGCACTAAAGTATAACTTTTTATATTTTGCTTCTATAATAAAGCTATTATGACATCCAAAGGAGTTTCATAATAGCTCAATTGAGTGTTATAATAGAGCAGTACCATTTATATTTTCTACGTAGGTAAAAAACTGATGTGGGCAACACATAACCTCCCGCCCAATACTACTCTTAAACGGTACAAAATAATATTTGATGATACAGAAACATACCTTCTTATTTATTTATTTTCTATTTATTTGTATGTTTTGAGAACATTAATTTTATTTCGTATATTTATTTAATTTTTTGACATATATTTCAATAAGAAAACAGCTTCACAATCACAATGACATGTCACACATTTCCATCTGACGATGTCTGTGTGCGTGAATGGATGTGTGTCTATATGTTCAATAATTCAAGAACAGTACAACATTTACAGTTTATAATTATATATTTCATTATATTATTTCGTGACAATTATTTGACATACAATATTTATTTGTGTATCAAGGCACTAAAGTATAACTTTTTATATTTTGCTTCTATAATAAAGCTATTATGATATCCAAAGGACTTTCATAATAGCTCAATTGAGTGTTATAATAGAGCAGTACCATTTATATTTTCTACGTAGGTAAAAAAACTGATGTGGGCAACACATAACCTCCCGCGCAATACAACTCTGAAACGGTACAAAATAATATTTGATGATACAGAAACATACCTTCTTATTTATTTATTTTCTATTTATATTTGAGAAATTTAATTTAATTTCGTATATTTATTTAATTTTTTGACATTTCACTAAGAAAACAGCTTCACAATCACAATGACATGTGTCACATTTCGTAAAAAAATTTTAAGTGTTTCCATGACACAGAATGCAAGACTTATGAAATCTAATTTCTTTATATTTAATAGGGTAAAAAATCTTTAAAATAATCTAATAAATGCAGATATTTTAAACACATGGTATAGAAGTATTAGAAAAGCTTTATTTGTTTACTTTGTTAAAACAAAAAACAGATGAATACACATTTGTTTTTCTTCTGTTCTCTGAGAATAACACACAATAAAATTATTTAATCGACTACAAATAAAAAACTTAAACAAAGCATTATAAAAATATAGTTTTTTTTTAATAACGTTTATTTTTTGTCAACTTCTTCAAATTTTTGCTTTCTAGAATTTCAAATTGTGAAAGTATTCTAATATATATTTTTACATCTATTACCTGTGTCAAAAATATGCTGTACTATAATTTAAAGTTTAAAGTTCTACATAAAAAAAAATCAGAAAATAATAAACTATTTTCTGAAATCGATACTAAAGTACATAATATTACTGTACGAAGTTAGCAAAAATAATAGCTAAAGTTAAACTTTATTGACTCTAATATCAAACTTGAATTACAAACCTAAAATAACAAACAAGTTCTTCTATAATGCTATTGGTGAATTTATTTATTATTTAGCTTTGATAATAATTTATTGGATTTAATGCAGATCACTTGCAGAACACGTCTGAGAATATATAAAAAAAAATTGTAAATTATAAACTAATTTGACAGCTCGACTCCTAGTACTTTTCATGCTCACAGCCATCGCGTACTCATTAGCTAGCTGACGTTTTACAAATACATAATACTATTGATTTATGTTTTAAATTAATATTTAACGATTTCGAATAAATAAAATGTATATTCGTAATAAAAAATTATACTTTAGTGCCTTGTTATACAAATAACTATTTTACCTCCCACTACATCCTGTAAAAAAATGCTAAAAAAATAGTAAAATATTATTGTAGGGACCCTAAAACGTGCTTAAAAATTGAAAACTCACTACCCAATTTTTTACCAAAAACAATACCTCCCTAGAGGTAGGCGGGAGGTAAAATAGCATTTAAACCTCTATTCTTATAGTTACCAGCCGTCATATTACTGTCACCAACCAAAACTTCAAAAAGATAATTAAAATATTATAATTACATCTATTTATAAACCAATATACAAAAATTCATTTTAGTTTATTATTGTTTATATTTATAGAATAACACAAACAATAATTCAATTAGTTTTTATCTGATTAAAAAGGTCATTTAACTCTACACAAGTTCAAGATCAAATCATGGAATTTATGTGATAACATATTTTTTATTATAAGTATTTCCTAATTAAAGATAATTGCTTATTTATGTTATTTTCCTTATCGAAAATGAATTATAAGCAATATCAAAGTTTCCCACATTAATTTAAAGGGAAAACCTTCAAATAAAAGTTGTAGGGAATTTAATTCTGCATCTAAAACTGTTTAGTTCATTCATTTATCTTGTATAGTTCTCATTTAAAATAGGTTTAAAGTTAGTACAGACACGGGAGGGTGACTCATTGTTAGAGTGTAAGGCCTCAACAGTTTTTAGGCCGCCATTGCTGCTCTGATGATTTTACAAGAAAATGCTTCAAATACAATTTGTAGAGAATTGTATTCTGCATCTAAAACTGTTTGGTTCATTCATTGATCTTGTTTAGTTCTGGTTTAAATCAAGTTTAAATTTAGTAACGGCTCGGCGTTAGCGTGTAAGGCCCCAACAGTTATTTGTTAAATTTAGTAAGGGCTCTGCGTCAGCGTGTAAGGCCCCAACAGTTTTTTTGTTAAATTTAGTAAGGGCTCTGCGTAAGTGTGTAAGGCCTCAACAGTAATGGCTCAGTGTTAGCGTGTAAGCCCCCAACAGTAATGGCTCAGTGTTAGCGTGTAAGGCCCTAACAGTTTTTTGGCCGCCATTTTTTCCCTGAGCATTTGACAAAAAAAAGCTTCAAAACAATTTTGTAGAGAATTAATTTCTGCATCAATACATTGTAGTACGTTACATGTCCGTCAAATAGCAACCCCCAAAAATGCGAATGAAGTAAAAACAACAGAGGTAAATATAAAATTGGAGACATTACCAGCTGTAAGAATCGAACCATGGCCCTTATGGTTACAATTCGATGCGGTATACATTTAAAAACAAGTGACTGTAGTACCACTTCAGCTTGGTTTACCTGTATTTTGCATTATTCATAAATATAAGTCGGTATGACATGAAAATGATTTTATGAGCAATAAAGATAAAAAATTTGAAATTCACGGTAAATATTGGAAAGCAAATAAAATTTCTAATAAGTCTAATATTATAAGGTACAATTAAAGCCAATGTTGTAAAATTGCTGGGAAATAACATTTGTTAATCTACTTATCTAAGTAATTAATATTTAATACAAAACTGACAACACAATTTTCTACACATGTTGATGAATAAAATATAATATTTCAATTTCAAAGTTCACCATCGAAAACTCGAGAACTATAAGAGCTACGATTTTAGTTAAATTAGACTAAAGTTGCTACATTAGTAGAACAATTTAATAATGTTTTTGTTTTCCCGAAAAAATGCATAGGTCACTAGATATGAACATATTTATATTTTCGTTGATTTTTAAATAATTTCTAATCTATAGTATGTTCAAAAAAAAGTTTCAAATAAAAAATATATATATTTTTACTGTCTATCCAGTGAAGCAGAAAAATAATTTTTTCTATGGCACATATTCGAGATAAAAAAAATTTAAACGGAACCAATAGTAAAAAATTTGTTGTGGGTAGTACAGTACTTCCCGCCATAGATTTCTTATCACACAACCACTGTCAATCACTTATTTCTTCAACAAATTATGACACATGTCAAAACATGACATTTTTCAATCGTTTTGTTTTTTTAGAAAACAGGTTAACAGATTTAATCAAAAGTGTTATTTACGATAACTTCACTTCTCGAGGTTGGCAACACTGACTGTCAGTTTCAATTGACAACTGACAGATGTATAAACTTAACCTATATTGTAATTTTGTTACAGTTTTTTTGAATTTTAGATTTCAAATTAAACTTAATATGTACCTCGGCACTGAAGTTCCTTTTTATCACTCACATGGTTTAATAAATTCCATATTCGTGATGAAAAATTGAACTTCAGTTCCTTGATACATAAATAACTATTTTTATACATTAAATAAATCTGTAAATATATAATTTTTATGTATTAAATTAGTCTATAATATATACATTTTTATACTTTATACAAAAGTATATATTTTTTATTATGAATTTGGGAGTTATTTATTTATTTAGCCAATAATAATGAAATAAAAAAATTTAATTATAAATAAATGAGAAATTTACTTTAATTATTGTAGTATTTAAAAAATTACATATAATTAATACGAATTATTAAATAGTTATTTGTATATCAAGGCAATAAAGTACAATTTTTTATTACGGATAAACCAACCATTTTTTCCGAAATCGTTAAATATTAATTAAAAACATAAATAAATAGCTTTATGTATTTGTAAAACGTCAGCTAGCTAATGAGGCAGTGATGGCTGTGATCATGAAAAATTCAAAGAGTCGAGCTGTCAAATTTATTTATAATTTTTATTATTATTTTTTTATATATTCTTAAACGTGTTCTGCATGTGATCTGCATTAAATCCGATAAATTATTATTGAAGATAAATAATAAATAAATTCACCAATAATATTATAGATTAATTTGTTTGTTATGTTAGATTTGTAATTCAAGTTTGATATAAAAGTCAATAAAGTTTAATTATAGCTACTATTTTGGCTAACTTCGCATGGGAATATTCGTTTAATTATCGATTTCCCAAAAAAATATAGTTTTATTTGAAATATTATTATGATCCACCAATATGACGTCACATCCGGAGCAACACATAAATTTAAATACAAATAGGAAATACCATAAAGTTATTTAATAATTCGTTTCGTCGAATTCGACAAATTCGTCATAATATATATTTAAATACCTGCCTATATACTCATTATGTCGAAACAATTTTACCAAAAACAAGAGAAAGTTAAGTAAATTTGTCTTTTGTATTAACACTCAGCTTATTGGAATAATATACAGGACCGGCTTTACAAATATTGTGACGTATAGTTCGTTCACTTATATGTCTTTATACTTTCTTACAAAGTATAAGAAAGTATTGGAATCACGAAAAAAATCGTTGACGAGATTTTTGCGGAAATATTTTGACGTCCACTGAATCCGTTAAGACCAATGCCTCAATGATGTCTGTGTCTGTGTGTGTGGATGGATGGATGGATGTTCGTGTGCGCAATATCTCATATCATATGAACGAGACAAGATTCGTAAACGAAACTTTTTTTATTTTGTAATTGGGTTTTTTTCTAAATTGAAGACTATCTACACTTTTTAAAATCTGGTGTGTGCAGCACACTACTTTCTTATACAAATAAAGCCAACTGAACATGTATGACTTGTTCCTTGCAACTATTTTGACATTTATTTGACATATAGATGTTAAACCTATTTAATTTTGTTGTCAGTCTTCAAAACTTTCTAACTAATAATACAAATATTACTTATTATTACACATATTTGTGACACTTCACAATTATTTGACAGGTTTGACACATAGCTATTAAAAATGTTTTAGTTTTTCTTCCCTTTGCAACTATAGAAAATATTCTTAAATATTTAATTTTTCTCAATATTAAAAAAGTGCAAATAACATTTTATATTCCAAATACTTTTGCTAACATCTTTCATTTGAAACTTTTTCTTACAGCTAATTCTATTTTTGAAATAAATTTATAGTTTTTTGTCCTGTAAACTTCCTCTTCCGGTTTTTCAATTTCATTCAAAATCAACTCAGCTCTTCATTTTTTCATGAAACTTATAAATTCCAAGTTTCGTTTACAAATCTTGTTTCGTTCATGTGATATGAGATATTGCGCACATAGACATTCATCCATCCAGCCACACACACAGACATCATTGAGATATTGGTCTTAACAGATTCAGTGGACGTCAAAATATTTCCGCAAAAATCTCGTCAGCTTTTTTTAATAAATATTTTAATAATTAATAATGTTTTTAAATCATTTTCCTGTAAAATTCTTAGGAAATAAATGACGAAAAAAAATACATTGTTTGTTTCTTTTGGGACGCCCCGTATATACGCATATGTATACCTTACGTGTAGGAATTTGAAGTACTGTAGTGTACTACTAAGTATATTATTATCATATGAATTTAGTTTAAGAAAGTAGAACAAATTATAAGTGTGCTATTGGAAAATTCATTCATTGTTGAAACCAATACATTTAGATTTCATTTTCTTTACTTTCTTAATTATTTTACATGAAAATACTTCAAATAAAACTTGTAGAGAAATAAATTCTGCATCGAAAACAGTTTGTCTCATTCATTTATCTTGTTTAGTTCTAGTTTGAATTAGGTTTAAATTTAATGTTGACAAAAGAGGGTGTACGCGTAATAGTGTAAGGCTTTAACAGTTTTGGGACCGCCATTGCTCCCTTGATAATTTTACAAGAAAATGCTTCAAATACAATTTGTAGAGAATAAAATTCTGTATCTAATACAGTTTGGTTCATTCATTTATCTTATTTAGTTCTAGTTTAAAATAGGTTTAAAGTTACTGTTGACAAAAGAGGGGTTACTCGTTAGAGTGTAAGGCCTCAACAGTTTTGTGTCTATCATTGCTCCCTTGATAATTTTACAAGAAAATGCTTCAAACAAGTCATGTAGAGAATTAAATTCTGTATCTAATACAGTTTGGTTCATTCATTTATCTTGTTTAGTTCTAGTTTAAAATAGGTTTAAAGTTACTGTTGACAAAAGGTGCTTATGCGTAAGAGTGTAAGGCCTCAACAGTTTTGGGGCCGCCATTGCTCTCTTGATAATTTTACAAGAAAATGCTTCAAATATATCTTGTAGAGAATTAAATTCTGCATCGGTGACAGTTTGATTCATTCATTTATCTTGTTTAGTTCTAGTTTAAAATAGGGTTAAAGTTAGTATTGACAAATGGGGCTTATGCGTAAGAGTGTAAGGCTTTAACAGTTTTGTGTCTATCATTGCTCCCTTGATAATTTTACAAGAAAATGCTTCAAACAAATCATGTAGAGAATTAAATTCTGTATCTAAAACAGTTTGGTTCATTCATTTATCTTGTTTAGTTCTAGTTTAAAATAGGTTTAAAGTTACTGTTGACAAAAGAGGGGTTACTCGTTAGAGTGTAAGGCCTCAACAGTTTTGTGTTTGTCATTGCTCCCTTGATAATTTTACAAGAAAATGCTTCAAACAAATCATGTAGAGAATAAAATTCTGTATCTAAAACAGTTTGGTTCATTCATTTATCTTGTTTAGTTCTAGTTTAAAATAGGGTTAAAGTTAGTATTGACAAATGGGGCTTATGCGTAAGAGTGTAAGGCTTTAACAGTTTTGTGTCTATCATTGCTCCCTTGATAATTTTACAAGAAAATGCTTCAAACAAATCATGTAGAGAATAAAATTCTGTATCTAAAACAGTTTGGTTCATTCATTTATCTTGTTTAGTTCTAGTTTAAAATAGGGTTAAAGTTAGTATTGACAAATGGGGCTTATGCGTAAGAGTGTAAGGCTTTAACAGTTTTGTGTCTATCATTGCTCCCTTGATAATTTTACAAGAAAATGCTTCAAACAAATCATGTAGAGAATAAAATTCTGTATCTAAAACAGTTTGGTCCATTCATTTATCTTGTTTAGTTCTAGTTTAAAATAGGGTTAAAGTTAGTATTGACAAATGGGGCTTATGCGTAAGAGTGTAAGGCTTTAACAGTTTTGTGTCTATCATTGCTCCCTTGATAATTTTACAAGAAAATGCTTCAAACAAGTCTTGTAGATTATTTTTTGACGTTTATTTAAACCAATCAAATGCTTTATTGTATGTCACGTGTCTGCGTTTTAACCAATCCTGTCATTATTATACTGAGAATAATGCTCTTGTGATAATTCCCGGCAATTTTCTCTGTAGCTTTTTTGTTTTTGTTGACAGATGTCAGATGTCAGATAGTTATCATCAATACAAGTAAAAATGAGCAAAAAAGATTGATTTAGTGGCTTGCCTGATGAAGAAATCAAAAAATAATCTAATTAAATATAACTCGAGAGTTCGATAAATTAGAAAATAATTCTCCAGTATCTTTCTCAAACTTGTCGCCATTTGGCAATAGCCACTCAAGCCCTACGGGCTTTCGTGGCTATTGCCTGGCAACAAGTTTTCGAAAGATCTGTCAAATTATTTTCAATTTATTCTCACCCTCTTGTTATATTATTACTGAGAATAAAATTCTGCATCTAAATCTAATATGAAATATTGCTTAATTACAATTGAAATGAGGTCTAATTAATTTAACAGTTTTTGGGGGGCGTGAGATGGACTATACGTAAGTGTGTAAGGCCCCAAAAATTTTTAGAATAATTTTCCCAAGGAGCTTATGCACATTTGCAGTACTACCAACTACACATCACTACATAACTTCCATTGGCGCGAAATTCAAACTGTTACATTATTTCTCAACAAATCTCATACCTTTTACAATTAAACCAATAATAACTATTAATAAAACATCATTTCTTTTCAGATCCGCGGGTGTCTAACTGGTTCATGATGTCCAGTCCCCTACCAACGCTTTTCATTTGTCTTGGGTATGCGTACTGTGCCCGAGTGATTGGACCGAAAGTTATGGAAAATCGGAAACCGCTTGGTTTACGGAAAACTCTTATAGTATATAATGCACTTCAGACTGTTTTTAGCGCATGGATTTTTTATGAGTATTTGCAAAGTGGTTGGTGGGGTAATTACAGCTTTCGGTGTCAGCCTGTGGATTATTCGTCGACGCCGTTGGCCATGAGGGTGAGTGGAATGTTTTAATTAGTTGTAATTATTTTTTATTTGTTTATACTTTTTGGAAGAGTCTACACAAATTTTTACAACTTAACTTTTTTATTATAAAAAATAGAAAAATTTTCTTTATATAAAAGTTTTATTTTATTAAATATTCTATTTGATTTGACAGCTACATAATTATTTTATAAAGTCAGGTTTACATGATACAACTATCAACTTTTATTTTTTGTTTATGGAAACCTAAAACTGTTTTATTAAATTATAAACCGTAATTTTTTTTTCTTTTGGTCTATGTATTACTTGTCATAAAAAACTATATTTTATAAACTAATTTTATGCATAAAAAAATATAATAATTGTTTTTTTTTATTATTACAGAAGTTCAATTAATGTTTTATGATAGGTGAAAATGTTTTATAAAAATTCATATATTTTTGTGTATTTTTAATTAATTTCTTAAACATATTACAAGATACAAAACAAATTTTCAAATAAAAGTTGTTCTCCATAATATTTAGAACAAAAAAAAAATTATTTGTAATTTTTTCGTATCAACTTTTGGTTTTAAGAAAAACTACTTATTTGCTACCAAAACTCATTTTTACCTCCCGCTACATCCTGTAAGGGAGGTAAAGGAATCATGCTAAAAATTGGGTAGTAAGTTTTTAGTGTATGAGCACGTTTAGGGTCCCTACAATACGATTTTACTATTTTCGCAACCATGATGTCTGTCTGTCAGTCTGTCAATTTGTTAGTCTGTCTATTTGTTAGTCTGTCTGTTTGACAAACTCTGAGTATGTCTATCTGTCAGTATGTTTGTCTATCAACTCTGTCAGTCTCTCTGTCTATCTGATAATCTGTCAGTTTGTCAGTCTGGCTGGTTGTTAGTCTGTCTGTCTATCTGCTAGTCTGTCTGTCAGTCTTTCAGTTTGTCAGTCTTTCAGTTTGTCAGTCTGTCTGTCTGTCTGTCTGTCAGTGTTCCTGTCTGACAATCTGTCAGTATGTCGGTCTGTCAGTGGTTCTCAATGTGTCAGTCTGTTTGTATGGAAATCTGTCGGTATGTTTGTCTGATATGTCTGTCTCTCAGTCTGTCTGTGTGTCTGACAGTTTGTCTATCTGTCAGTCTGTCTGTTTGTTAGTATATCTGTCTGTTAGTTCGTCAGTCTCTCAGTGTGTCTGTCAGTTTGTCTGTTTGTCAATCTGTCTGTCTGACAATCTGTCAGAATGTGTGTCTGTCAGTATGTTAGTATGTTTGTCTGTCAATCTGTCAGTCTGTCTGTCAACCTTTCTGTGTGTGTGTGTGTGTCTGTCTGTCTGTCTGGAGTTACGGTTTCTCAAAAACTACTAAACTGAAAATTTTGATATTTTGTATATATCAATTGTATCCCCTTTGGAAGAGCTGATTAGTTTTTGGTGATAATCCAATAACCGGAAGTGGTAGTTTACTTGAAGCCCTGTCAAGTTATTTTGAAATATCTCAGTAAATTATTGTTATTAATGTTTCAAATATTATTATTGTTTGAAACATTTTCCTCTTACTGTCACCATTTACGAATTACAACACGTTAAACAAAAATAATATTTTGATATTTTCGTTTAAATCTGCTAACCTGTGTTTTTTGAAAAAACAAAACAACGGTTGAAAAATGTCATATTTGACATGTGTCATAATGTTTTGAAGGGATGAGCGTTTCTTGATAGTGGTGGTGCATTGTTCGATAAGAAATCTATGGCGGGAGGTACTGTGCTGCACACAACAAATTTAATACATAAAAAAATATAATTATTTGTTTTTTAATTATTACAGGTGAAAGTGTTTTATAAGAATTAATATTACAGTTAATCACATTTTGTGTATTTTAAATTAATTTCTTTTAAACATTTTACAAGATACAAAAAAAATTTCAAATAAAAGTTGATCTCCATAATATTTAGAACAAAAAAGATTATTTGTAATTTTTTCATATCAACTTCTGGTTTTAAGAAAAGTTATTTATTTGCTACCAAACTCATTTTTAAAATGGCAAACTTGTAAAATATCATGCGATAAACATAACCAAAAAAAAAAAAAAAGAAAAAGAAAAAGAAATAGTGTTTCATTGACACCATATAAAATAAAACTAGCTAACTATCTGCTTTGAATTCTTAATTAATTTTAAATTTTTGGACTTTGCATTCTTCCAATATAAGGATGTCTTTGAACTGTATATAAAACGTGTCCTGATTTTTAATTACATATTTTATCGCATAACTCAAATACTACAAAACCAAAAAATACAATTTTACGTATTTTTGCTTCTTATATTTAAATGAAGAGCTGATTAGATTTTGGATAAAATTGGTTAACCGGAAGTAGCAGTTTACTTGAAGCCCTTAACAGTTTTTCGCGAAAAACACGGTTAAATTTCCTTTTTCAACAATTTATGTTATTTTGAAAGTTGAAGAATATTTAATTTTACATGTAATTTGATTACACTAATTTTATTAATTTTCATTAGGTTTAGAGATAATAAAATATAATGATATTAGATTTCACAAATCTTGCATTCCTAGTACACCATGGAACATTTAAAAATTTTCAATTTTTTACGAAATATGACACATGTCATTGTAATTGTGAAGCTGTTTTCTTAGGGAAATATATGTCAAAAAATTAAATAAATATACGAAAGAAAATTAAAATTCTCAAATATAAATAGAAAATAAACAAATAAGAATGTAAGTTTCTGTATCATCAAATACTATTTTGTACCGTTTAAGAGTAGTATTGTCGGGAGGTTATGTGCTGGCCACATCAGATTTTTTTCTAAACTTATTAGTTAACCAGCAAAACTAATTGATTACTTAAAAAATTTCATTTTGTATTATGTGCAAATTAATGAATTATTAATTATAATATAAATTTGACAGTAATTATATGTTTAACACATTTCATAGCCAGTAATTTGTTTTTAATTGAGCGAAAGTAGAACTGATAATATTTGGAAAGCCCGGGTTTAACTATTTTGATAATTAACCGGATTTTTGATTAGATAAAATGTATTCACTTCAAAATTTTAATTGGGTATTCTCATTTTATATTGTACATTTTAATAGTACGGTTAAAATTAAATAAAACTATTTTTTTTTGATTCCCAATAAATAGCGCAGTAATATTTAATTAAACATTTATTTTTTTGTGTTTCAATTCGATGTATATTTCTCGATAATTCACCGTCCAGAACTTTTTGAACACAAATTGTAATTTCACGTACACAAAAACATTTTGACAATCTCAAGTTTGGGTAGTTGATGGCGCTAGTATCGTAGTTTTGCAGTGAGTACTGCGTATGAAACAGCAAACACGCAAAAACGAAAAAATATATTTTAACTTATACAAAGTATAAGAAAGTATTGGAATCACAAAAAAAATCGTTTTTTGTGGAAATATTTTGACGTCCACTGAATCCGTTACGACCAAGTTCTCATGAGGTCTGTGTGTGTGGATGGATGGATGTCCATATGCGCAATATCTCATGCGCGAGACAAGATATGTAAACGAAACTTCGAATTTATAAGTTTCATGAAAAAATGATGAGCTGAGTTGATTTTGAATGAAATTGAAAAACTGGACACAAAACAATAAATTTATTTCAAAAATAGAATCAGCTGTGAGAAAAAGTTTCAAATGAAAGATGTTAGCAAAAGTATTTGGAATATAAATATTTCTAATTTTGAGAAAAATTAAATATTTAAGAATATATTTCAATAATTTTAGTTACAATGGAACAAAAACTAAAACATTTTTAATATCAATGTGTCAAACGTGTCAAATAATTGTGAAATGTCACAAATATGTGTAATACTAAGTAATATTTGTATTATTAGTTAAAATTAAACAGGTTTAACATCTATATATCAAATAAATGTCAAAATATTAGCAAGGAACAAGTCATACGTGTTCAGTTGATTTAATTTGTATAAGAAAGTAGTGTGGTACCCACACCAGATTTTATGAGCTAAAACGATATATTTACAGCTGTTTTTTGGTGTGTGTAAAACCGGTTTCGCTCGCAATGCCATCTGTTGTTGTATTGTGTCAAATAGATATAGACGCAAACGAGGTTAAATAGAATAAAAATGATTAATTTACAATTCAGTAGCTTAGAAAATAACTATTCAAAAAATGAATAATGTAAGAATTCAAAATTTGAATTGAATAGAAAACATGTGTCTATATAAATGAATAACAATGAAATTGCGATTTAATAATTCAATTGTTTATTCAACCAGAAGCGGAAATTAAAGTGGCAAACTATTTTTTATGATTTTATAATTTATGAAATAAATTATTACCTACGTTTTGCTTGATCAAATTTAAATGCAAAATTTTAATGTAACTAGGTCGTTTGTATTATACAATTAACAATTTAATAATTGTACTTAATTTTGAGAAATAATTTGGGAATGAGAGAGAGAGTAAATACATTTGCATTATATGTCAAAAATATGATTTTATTTTCACCAATTGCACTTTTAAATAAACTTTTTCATAAATAATGTCTTTAAATTATTACATTTATTTCGAAAATTTTCCAACTTTGTCCCCTGACAGCTTTGACTGAAAACTGTTTAAAAAATCTGTTGTGGGCAGCACAGTACCTCCCGCCATAGATTTCTTATCAAACTATTCACGGACCACTACTATCAAGAAACGCTCATCCCTTCAAATAATTATGACACATGTCAAAAACTGACATTTTTCAACCGTTTTGTTTTTGTAAAATACACAGGTTAGCAGATTTAAACGAAAATATCAAAATATAATTTTTTTCAACGTGTTGTAATTCGTAAATGGTGACAGTAAGAGGAAAATGTTTCAAACAATAATAATATTTGAAACATTAATAACAATAATTTACTGAGATATTTCTAAATAATTTGATAGGGCTTCAAGTAAACTACCACTTCCGGTTATTGGATTATCACCAAAAACTAATCAGCTCTTCCAAAGGGGGCACAATTGATATATACAAAATATTAAAATTTTCAGTTTAGTAGTTTTTGAGAAACCGTAACTCCAGACTGACACACAGACGGACAGTCAGACAGACAGATAAACAGACAGATTGACAGACAGATATTGTTAGATTGTCAGACTGGCAGACTGATTGACTGACAGACAGACAGACAGCCGGACAGACAGACAGACGGACAGACAAACAGACAGACACATTGACAGACAGACATACAGACAGACAGACAGACTGAGATACAGACATACTTAGACAAACATACTGACAGATTGTCATACAGACAGACTGACAGACAGACACATTGACAGACAGACATACAGACAGACAGACAGACAGACTGAGATACAGACATACTTAGACAAACATACTGACAGATTGTCATACAGACAGACTGACAGACAGACAGACAGACTGAGATACAGACATACTTAGACAAACATACTGACAGATTGTCATACAGACAGACTGACAGACAGACACACTGAGAACCAGACATACTGATAGACAGACTGACAACCAGACAGACTTACAGATAGACAGTCAGACAGACAGACAATGTACTGACAGACAGACTGACAGATTGTCAGACAGGCAGACTGACAAACAGACATATTGACTGACAGACAGTGTACTGACAAACAAACAGACAGGCAGTGTACTGATAGACAGACATACTGACAGATTATCAGACAGGCAGACTGACAAACAGACAGACTGACTGACAGACAGTGTAATGACAAACAAACAGACATTCAGTGTACTGACAGACAGACATACTGACAGAATATCAGACAGACTGACAATGTATTGACAAACAAGCAGACAAGCAGACTGATAAACAGACAAACACACACACTTACACACACAGACATCATAGTAAAACTATTGAAATCCTATTCTAGGAACCCTAAAACGTGCTCATCCACTGAAAACTCGCTACCCAATTTTTGACCAAAAACAATACCTCCCTTACTATACCTACATTCAACTCAATTTTTCTCGAAACCGACAACAGATACAAGACAATCTCAAATAACATTTTTTATTCCAAATTTTATTTCCTACAACTTACATTTAAAACTTTTTTTCATATCTCGCACCACATTTGAAACAATTTAGTTTTTATTGTTTCTCGCTGAACTAAATTTGAATCGTTTGTTTGGAACCCTAAAATTTTTTACTCAAAACCAAAACCTCCCTTAATAACTATCTTAATTTTAAGTGTCTTTTCTTGCAGATGGCTCAAACTTGTTGGTGGTACTATTTTAGCAAATTCACCGAATTCTTAGACACCCTATTTTTCATCTTACGTAAGAAAACTCAACATGTAAGCACCTTACATGTCATCCATCACGGCTGTATGCCGTTTTCTGTGTGGATGGGCCTGAAATTTGCTCCAGGTGAGTTATATTTCACACGCTACTTTACACTTCACTTTAGCCTACACCAAATCATTTAAATTGAGTTTGCAGTGACTGGGCTGTGAACTAAGTACTGTATTACTGCAGTATTATTCGCTACCTTCAATAACATAACATACAGGGTGTCTCGTAACCTATTAAAAAAAAATTAGTAAAAGTTTTTTAAAAGTTGTACAGTACAAAATATAAAAAAAAGTTTCCAATAAAAATTGTAGACAATAATATTCTACATCTTTTTCAAAATAACAAATTTTTTCCTAACTCTATTATTTACTGAGATATTTACAAAAAACTGTTTTCGTTTTCAATTGTTTTATAATTTGTAAATATAATATTTTCAAGTGAAAATTCATTTTTCATACACCCAGTATTATAGCGTGATAAAATCACAATATCCATGGAAACATACGTATTATTTATTTATTAATAATACATGATACTTGAAAAATGATTTATGTATAAATAAATAAATTATTGTGTTATTAAATATGCATTAGAAAAATATTGAGTAAATGTTTATAAACTGCAGTAATTTTTTCTAAAGTTGTAAATGCGTAATAAACTGTTTTATATTTACAGTATTGGTAATAATAAATATTTAATTTTATCTGTTTTTGAATATGAATTATTTTTTAATTAAAATAATTTATTATTTTTTCATTTTTTTTATTGAATTTTCGATGATATTGAAATTAAACTGTACGAAATATAAAAAAAAATGTTACCAACGATTTTTGAGGTCTTTAATGCCGATTTAAAATAAAATATATTTATTGTATAACTAGGCCCTAAAATATTTTTTATTACTCATATGGTTTATTCCACATTCGTAATAAAAAAATTATACTTTAGTGCCTTGATATACATTATTATTATTATTATTTATACAAAAGTATATCAAAAATAAAAAGAAGAAATAAAACAAAAAAATAAAAAAATTAAAGAAAAAATATAAAATAAATTTATTTGAAATTTATTTGAAATTTATTTGAAATCGTCACTAAAGTACCTCATTATAGGACGATTTTGAGCAACGCAGTGTTGGCAACCATAAAATAATTATTGTACAATTAGGATATATTGACGTACTATAATAAATTTGGACGTAACATTTGCAAGAAGAATTAACTAATTAATTTCGATGACGAAATTGAGGACAAAACAAATAATTTTGAGTGTTATTCACTGTTCGAGGTTGGCAACACTGACTGTCAGTTTCATTTGTCAACTGACAGATGTATAAACTTGACCTATGTTGTAATTGTTTTACAGTTTTTTCGAATTTTAGATTTCAAATAAAACTTAATATGTACCTCGGCACTGAAGTTCCTTTTTATCACACACATGGTTTAATAAATTCCATATTCGTGATAAAAAATTGAACTTCAGTGCCGCGATACATAAATAACTATTTTATATTTTAAATTAATTAATTAATTAGAGCACAAAATTATAATTTTTTATTATGAATTTGGGATTTATTAATAAAAAAACAATAATAATGAAATAAAAAATGTAATTTTAAACAAATGAGAATTTTACTTAAATTATTGTAGTACTTAAAAAATTATATGAAATTAGTAAGAATTATTAAATAGTTATTTGTATATCAAGGCACTAAAGTATAATATTTTGTTACGGATAAACCATCCATTTTTCCAAAATCGTTAAATTAGTAATTAACAACATAAATAAATAACATTATGTATTTGTAAAACGTCAGCTAGCTAATGAGACAGCGATGGCTGTGAGCATGAAAAATATTAGGTGTTTATTTTAAGTGGTACACTATTGCTATTTCGAGAACTATAAGAGCTACGAGGTCGGTTAAATTAGCAAACAATTGCTATATTATAAGACAATTAAAATGAACGAAACAAGAATTTTTTTAGACCAGTGGTTCTCAAAATGCGGGGTGCAACTTTCTTATTTTAAATGGCAACCTATTTTTTTATTTGCTTATTCGATTCAGTATTTTTTCTGAATTCAATGATATTCACATGTAATGACCAAATAATACAAAATATTTGAGAAAAATTCAAAATAAAAATGTATCATTTTTATTTAAATATGCATATGTAAAGTTTGCCATGAAAGAAAACAAGTAAATCAAATGCAGAAATAATTGAAAAAACTGTAATTATGAGAATAATTATTAATTTTGTTGTTACAATACAGTACACTTCAAAAAACTGATATAAAAAATTGTTTGATTTATTTCTTCCATGGCAAACTTTGTATATGCAAATTTAAATAAAAATTATACATTTTTAATTTTGCATTTTTCTCAAATATTTTGTATTATTTGGTCATTACATGTGAATATCATTGAATACAGAAAAAAATACTGAATCGAATAAACAAATAAAAAAAATAGGTTGCCATTTAAAATAAGAAAGTTGCACCCCGCATTTTGAGAACCACTGGTCTAAAAAAATTTTTGTTTCGCTCATTTTAATTGTCTTATAATATAGAAATTGTTCGCTAATTTAACCGACCTTGTATCTCTTATAGTTCTCGAAATAGCAATAGTGTACCACTTAAAATGATCACCTAGTATTTTTCATGCTCACAGCCATCACTGCCTCATTAGCGAGCTGACGTTTTACAAATACATAAAAATAATAAAATGAACAACCTGTATATAATTATTTTCCTGATTTTGAATGTAAATGATTTCTTTCAGGTGGACACAGTACTTTTTTCGCTCTAATTAACACATTCGTACATATAATTATGTATTTTTACTATATGGTGGCTGCCATGGGTCCAGAATACCAAAAATATATTTGGTGGAAAAAGCATCTTACCACACTTCAAATTGTAAGTTTATAAATAATATTTTTTTAGTATTTATTAATTTTTTTTAATTAGCCATTATACTCGCTTTTATTATTATTTATTTAAAGCTAGTTATTAAATAAATATACATTTTGCACAGCCTAACAAACTCTAGCCGTCATACTCGGTTTTATTACCATTTATTTTTGACGAGCTTCTTAAATATAAATAAATTTATGACACACTATAAACTCTAGCTGTTATACTCGCTTTCGTTGATATTTATTTTTGACTAGCATCTTAAAAAAAACACAAATTTAGGACAACCCTACTTTTTCCAGCCGTTATACTCGCTTTTATTACCAATTATTTTTATGCTAGCCTTTCAAATAATTATACATACAGGACTACCTTACAAACTCTAGCCGTCATACTCGCTTTTGTGGTATTTATTTATGGCTAGATATAAAAAATAAATCTTGAACAGCAATATAAATTAGCCGTTATACTCGCTTTTATTATTGTTTATTTAAAGCTAGTTATTATAAATATACATTTTTTCACAGCCTAACAAACTCAAGCCGTTATACTCGGGTTGATTACCATTTATTTCTGGATAGCTTCTTAAATAAAAATAAATTTATGACAGATCTATAAACTCTAGCCGTTATACTCGCTTTCGTTGTTATTTATTTTTGGCTAGCATCTGAAATAAACACAAATTTATGACAGCTCTACAAATTCTAGCCGTTATACTCGCTTTTATTACTATATATTTCTGACTAGCTTCTTAAATTAAAATAAATTTATGACAGCTCTATAAAATCTAGCCGTTATACTCGCTTTCGTTTCTATTTATTTTTGGCTAGCATCTGAAATAAACACAAATTTATGACAGCTCTACAAATTCTAGCCGTTATACTCGCTTTTATTATTATTTATTTTTGGCTAGCTTCTACAATAAAAAAAATTTTGGGCAGCCGTAGAAACTCTAGCTGTTATACTCGCTTTCGTTGCTATTTATTTTTGGCTAGCACCTTAAACAAACACAAATTTAAGACAGCCCTTTAAATTCTAGCCGTTATACTCGCTTTTATTGTTATTTATTTTTGGCTAGCTTCTACAATAAAATAAAATTTTGGACAGCCGTAGAAACTCTAGCTGTTATACTCGCTTTCGTTGCTATTTATTTATGACTAGCACCTTAAACAAACACAAATTAAGGACAGCCCTATAAATTCTAGCCGTTATACTCGCTTTTATTATTATTTATTTTTGGCTAGCTTCTACAATAAAAAAATTTTTTGGACAGAAGTAGAAACTCTAGCTGTTATACTCGCTTTCGTTGGTATTTATTTTTGACTAGCATCTTTAACAAACACAAATTTAGGACAGCGCTATAAATTCTAGCCGTTCTACTCGCTTTTATTATTATTTATTTTTGACTAGCTTCTACAATAAAAAAAAAATTTTGGACAGCCGTAGAAACTCTAGCTGTTATACTCGCTTTCGTTTCTATTTATTTTTGGCTTGCATCTTTAACAAACACAAATTAAGGACAGCCCTATAAACTCTAGCTGTTATACTCACTTTTATTACCATTTATTTTTATGCTAGCCTTTCAAATAATTATACATTTATATTTATACAATTCAAGCTGTTATACTCAATTTTGTGCTGTTTATTTTTGGCTTGATTCTTAAATAATGACACATGTATGAGATCACTTCAAACTCTAGCCGTTATACTCGCTTTTGTAGTATTTATTTAGGGCTAGCAATAGCTTAGATAAACCTAGAACAACACCATAAATTTTATATATATTTTTTGAGCTAATTATGAAATAATAAATATACATTTTGCACTCGTTATACTCGGTTTTGTTCAGTTCAATCAAACGTGTTCAATTGTTTTATATGTATAAGAAAGTAGTGTGGTACCCACACCAGATTTCTCTATGTTTTATTCTCATATTCCAGGTTCAATTCGTGTTCATCTTCGGCCACCAATTCCAGTTGCTATTCACCGATTGCAACTATCCAAAAGTGTTCATGGTCTGGATTGGTTTCCATGGGGTTTTGTTCCTCTTTTTGTTTTCAGATTTCTATAAGGTCAACTATACGGAAAAGGATAGACGGTCCAAGGTCAAGGAGGCCAATTCTGGAGTTTGTATGGTGAGTGTTGTATGGGGAACTTGCGAGTTTTATGGGGAAGAGTTGGGAAAGGCTCGCAATGGGAACCGAAAATTACTTTACTGTTGTTTGAATGGAGGAGGGTGTATGGGTACATGTTAGAGTGTAAGGCTTCGATTTAACTGGGCTAGTCTTTGCTTCCCATAACCAGATTTTTGCGTCCACTGAATCCGTTACGACTAATTTCCCAATGATGTCTGTATGTGTGTGTGTGGATGGATGGATGTCCGTGTGCGCAATATTTCATATCACATGAACGAGACAAGATATGTAAACGAAACTTGGAATTTATAAGTTTCATAAAAAAATGAAAAGCTGAGTTGATTTTGAATGAAGCTAAAAAACCGGAAGAGGAAGTTTACTGGACACACAAAACAATAAATTCCATTTATTTTTAAAATAGAATCAGCTGTGAGAAAAAGTTTCAAATGAAAGATGTTCGGAATATAAAAAGTTATTTGCATTTTTCTAATTTTGAGAAAAACTAAATTAAATATTTAAGAATATGTTTCAGTAATCTTGGGGAACAAAAACTAAAACATTTTAATATCTATGTGTCAAACGTTTCAAATAAATGTGAAGTGTCAAAAATATGTGTCGTGTGAAATATTATAAAAGTAATATTTGTATTATTAGTTGGTGTACATAGGAGATTAACATGAAATAGTATATTCTACAACAAGTAATGGAATGGCACATATTCCACGCGAGCAAAAAGTTTGTAGTCCGAGCCGAAGGCGAGGGCTACAGTTTACGAGTGTGGGATATGCCATTCTGTTACATGTTGTAGACTATACTTTCTATAACAAGATTTTGGAAATTATACAACAATACAAATATAAAACTGTTGAAAACTTCAAACTCAAATAAATCAAATTAAAACAAACAGACGTAACCATAGTAACTGAATCAAGATACTTCATATATCGCGGCTCTGATTCGTCGAAAATATTCTATACGCGGCGTTTTCGTTACAAATTTAATAAATCTGAGAATTTTCAAAACTTTAATAGTTATTTACAGACCAAATGCGGGAACGCTTGGTTCCCGGATGAGCCATAGAACGAATCCGGGAACCGAGTTCACGCCAGAGTTTTGTACAATATTGTTTGTACGAAAAGTATAAAACTAATAACAGTCCATACAAAGAAATGAAGTTCTTCAAGGAGTTATTTTGATAATTGTCAAAGTTGCACTTTAAATATAAACACACAAATTAATTTGTCTAATATATTAGAAAACAATTAAAATTTTTATAATATTTACCGTATTCACTTGTAAATTTATTATATTTCTTATTTATATTGAGGTAACTTACATTACATTTGTAGGTTATGCATTTTACAGCTGTCATATTTGGCAGATTTATTGCCAACATTGGTAACCAAATGCACTAAATTTGTTATTTTATTTATTTATTCCATCATTGTTTATATTAATATTATGTAAAGGGATGTTTGAAAAACTATATTATTTTATTATGAATATAATTGATTAATAAACGCTTTAGAAATAGGAATATTTTCGTCGAAATTTCCCGGTTGTCTATCTGGTGGAGACCTGGGAAATGGACATTTCGGACGTTGCTTAGGCAACGCGAAACAACACATTTCAATGTATGAGTATAAAAAATTAATTTTCGCGCCGCGTCCGTCATTGACACAATTACATATCTCTAAATCGGTCGGAAATCATGTTTTTGTCGAACTAGTTCGACAAAAATTGTTAACTTTTTATGGTTATATGTTGGCATCACTTCACTAATTGTAGCTAACTTCAGACGCTAGAAATGTCAAAGTATTACATTGACTTAAAAATATTATGGCAATATATCTACAATTGAGTATTTGCAATACAAGAAAACAGAATATTTATGGATTTTAAACATATTTGTAAGTAATTATAATTGAATTTGCAGTGTCAAATCCAAATAAAAATATGTAGATATTTTTGGTTATGATACTGGAAAATAAACATAATTGACATTCAAATATTGCGAAGTTAGCAACATAAAAAAATTCCCTGTCATTAAGAAAATGAGTAATAAATTAAATTTATTTATTAAATTTACATAAATGTTGGCGCGAAAAATCTTGGGTATCCCTCGGTTGGAAACTATTTTGCGAGTGCTCGTATTTGTAGGTCTCGCCTACGGCTCGTCCTACCAAATAAACTCACACTCTCAAAATAGCAGTTTCCAACCTTGTGATATAAATAACTATTATTACTGTTTGAATGGAGGAGAGTGCATGGGTACATGTTAGAGTGTAAGGCCTCGAAAAACTGGGCTAGTCGTTGCTTCCCATTGTGGGATGTACTTTTTTGAAATTGTTTTCTTTATTTATTTTCATGTTTTTATGGGGCACAGACCTCCATCTCTCAAACTTTCATCATGGATTTATACATTGACAGTTTTCAGTACAATTCACAAACTAAAAACGAATATTTCAGTTAGGTTTCCTTCAGTTCCAAACATTTTGTTTAGCAAATTCAAATTTGAATGAATTATTTCTACAATTACTTTGACATCTTTGAACATTCTCTAACATATATTTATTTATTCATTTAATGTTCTTTCAGCCCGTTCTCGAATCGGATAACCTCAAAAAATCTTCACAAAATGGCAGCCTAAACAGCTCATACGTCTCTACAGAATACTCAAAAAATCTCAAGCCGTGCTACTCGAACGGCATCAACAAAGGTTTCGTGTCTAACGGCAAGAAAGTCGATTAATCTTTGTACATTTAGGTTAGGTTGATCCAGAATTATTGATTGTTAATACTGTAAATAATCGCGTTTTGGTGGTTTGAGTCGGTTGCGGGACATCAATTGTTTATTTAGGGTTGCAGTGCTGCCAACCATCTAAAATTATTCATGGGGAATTTTCTGATAAATTGATCGTCTTCTTTAATTTTGGATCGCAGATAAACGTAAAGAATATGTAAGCATTTAATTGTTTTTTACATATTTTGTAAATGGAATGTAAGTATATAATTTAGAGTTACTTTGGTATATATTTAATTAATCACTGTTTTATTATTTCATGTTATTTAAAAATATTTTGTGCAAAATAATTAATAAAGCGATTTTTCCTACGTATTGTGTGTTTTATTATAAAAATTTTTTTCTTGAGGTTGGTACACTTTATCGAAAAATGTTTCAAATAAACTTTGTTCAGAATAGTTTGGGGTACCCCCCTAAATTTTTTCATAATTTTAGCAGCTGTGGTTTTCGAAAAATCGTACTCTAAAAACTCTTTAATCATGAATTAATTACGAGTGCGAGCGATTTTTCCTACGTATTGTGTTTTAATAAAAATATTTTTTTCTTGAGGTTGGTACACTTTATCGAAAAATGTTTCAAATAAACTTTGTTCGGAATAGTTTGGGGCGCCCTCCTGAATTTTTTCATAATTTTAGCAGCTGTGGTTTTCGAAATATCGTATTCCAAAAACTCATTAATCATGAATTAATTACGAGTGCAAGCGATTTTTCCTACGTATTGTGTTTTAATAAAAATATTTTTTTCTTGAGATTGGTACACTTTATCGAAAAATGTTTCAAATAAACTTTGTTCGGAATAGTTTGGGGCGCCCCCCTGAATTTTTTCATAATTTTAGCAGCTGTGGTTTTCTAAATATCGTATTCCAAAAACTCATTAATCATGAATTAATTACGAGTGCGAGCGATTTTTCCTACGTATTGTGTTTTAATAAAAATATTTTTTTCTTCAGGTTGGTACATTTTATCAAAAAATGTTTCAAATAAACTTTGTTCGGAATAGTTTGGGGCGCCCTCCTGAATTTTTTCATAATTTTAGCAGCTGTGGTTTTCGAAATATCGTATTCCAAAAACTCATTAATCATGAATTAATTACGAGTGCAAGCGATTTTTCCTACGTATTGTGTTTTAATAAAAATATTTTTTTCTTGAGATTGGTACTCTTTATCGAAAAATGTTTCAAATAAACTTTGTTCGGAATAGTTTGGGGCGCCCCCCTGAATTTTTTCATAATTTTAGCAGCTGTGGTTATCGAAATATCGTATTCCAAAAATCATTAATCATGAATTAATTACGAGTGCGAGCGATTTTTCCTACGTATTGTGTTTTAATAAAAATATTTTTTTCTTGAGGTTGGTACACTTTATCGAAAAATGTTTCAAATAAACTTTGTTCAGAATAGTTTGGGGCGCCCCCCTAAATTTTTTCATAATTTTAGCAGCTGTGGTTATCGAAATATCGTATTCCAAAAATCATTAATCATGAATTAATTACGAGTGCGAGCGATTTTTCCTACTTATTGTGTTTTAATAAAAATATTTTTTTCTTGAGGTTGGTACACTTTATCGAAAAATGTTTCAAATAAACTTTGTTCAGAATAGTTTGGGGCGCCCCCCTAAATTTTTTCATAATTTTAGCAGCTGTGGTTATCGAAATATCGTATTCCAAAAATCATTAATCATGAATTAATTACGAGTGCGAGCGATTTTTCCTACGTATTGTGTTTTAATAAAAATATTTTTATCTTGAGGTTGGTACACTTTATCGAAAAATGTTTCAAATAAACTTTGTTCAGAATAGTTTGGGGTACCCTCCTGAATTTTTTCATAATTTTTGCAGCTGTGGTTTTAGAAATATCCTATTCCAAAAACTCATTAATCATGAATTAATTACGAGTGCGAGCGATTTTTCCTACGTATTGTGTTTTAATAAAAATATTTTTTTCTTGAGGTTGGTACACTTTATCGAAAAATGTTTCAAATAAACTTTGTTCGGAATAGTTTGGGGCGCCCTCCTGAATTTTTTCATAATTTTAGCAGCTGTGGTTTTCGAAATATCGTATTCCAAAAACTCATTAATCATGAATTAATTACGAGTGCAAGCGATTTTTCCTACGTATTGTGTTTTAATAAAAATATTTTTTTCTTGAGGTTGGTACACTTTATCGAAAAATGTTTCAAATAAACTTTGTTCGGAATAGTTTGGGGTGCCCTCCTGAATTTTTTCATAATTTTAGCAGCTGTGGTTTTCGAAATATCGTATTCCAAAAACTCATTAATCATGAATTAATTACGAGTGCGAGCGATTTTTCCTACGTATTGTGTTTTAATAAAAATATTTTTTTCTTGAGGTTGGTACACTTTATCGAAAAATGTTTCAAATAAACTTTGTTCAGAATAGTTTGGGGCGCCCCCTTGAATTTTTTCATAATTTTGGCAGCTGTGGTTTTCGAAATATCGTATTCCAAAAACTCATTAATCATGAATTAATTACGAGTGCGAGCGATTTTTCTTACGTATTGTGCTTTAATAAAAATATTTTTTTCTTGAGGTTGGTACACTTTATCTAAAAATGTTTCAAATAAACTTTGTTCAGAATACTTTGGGGTACATTCCTGAATTTTTTCATAATTTTAGTAGCTGTGGTTTTAGAAATATCGTATTCCAAAAACTCATTAATCATGAATTAATTACGAGTGCGAGCGATTTTTCTTACGTATTGTGCTTTAATAAAAATATTTTTTTCTTGAGGTTGGTACACTTTATCTAAAAATGTTTCAAATAAACTTTGTTCAGAATACTTTGGGGTACATTCCTGAATTTTTTCATAATTTTAGTAGCTGTGGTTTTAGAAATATCGTATTCCAAAAACTCATTAATCATGAATTAATTACGAGTGCGAGCGATTTTTCCTACGTATTGTGTTTTAATAAAAATATTTTTTTCTTGAGGTTGGTACACTTTATCGAAAAATGTTTCAAATAAACTTTGTTCGGAATAGTTTGGGGCGCCCCCCTGAATTTTTTCATAATTTTAGCAGCTGTAGTTTTCGAAATATCGTATTCCAAAAACTCATTAATCATGAATTAATTACGAGTGCGAGCGATTTTTCCTACGTATTGTGTTTTAATAAAAATATTTTTTTCTTGAGGTTGGTACACTTTATCGAAAAATGTTTCAAATAAACTTTGTTCGGAATAGTTTGGGGCGCCCCCCTGAATTTTTTCATAATTTTAGCAGCTGTAGTTTTCGAAATATCGTATTCCAAAAACTCATTAATCATGAATTAATTACGAGTGCGAGCGATTTTTCCTACGTATTGTGTTTTAATAAAAATATTTTTTTCTTGAGGTTGGTACACTTTATCGAAAAATGTTTCAAATAAACTTTGTTCAGAATAGTTTGGGGCGCCCCCTTGAATTTTTTCATAATTTTGGCAGCTGTGGTTTTCGAAATATCGTATTCCAAAAACTCATTAATCATGAATTAATTACGAGTGCGAGCGATTTTTCTTACGTATTGTGCTTTAATAAAAATATTTTTTTCTTGAGGTTGGTACACTTTATCTAAAAATGTTTCAAATAAACTTTGTTCAGAATACTTTGGGGTACATTCCTGAATTTTTTCATAATTTTAGTAGCTGTGGTTTTAGAAATATCGTATTCCAAAAACTCATTAATCATGAATTAATTACGAGTGCGAGCGATTTTTCCTACGTATTGTGTTTTAATAAAAATATTTTTTTCTTGAGGTTGGTACACTTTATCGAAAAATGTTTCAAATAAACTTTGTTCAGAATACTTTGGGGTACATTCCTGAATTTTTTCATAATTTTAGTAGCTGTGGTTTTAGAAATATCGTATTCCAAAAACTCATTAATCATGAATTAATTACGAGTGCGAGCGATTTTTCCTACGTATTGTGTTTTAATAAAAATATTTTTTTCTTGAGGTTGGTACACTTTATCGAAAAATGTTTCAAATAAACTTTGTTCAGAATAGTTTGGGGCGCCCCCTTGAATTTTTTCATAATTTTGGCAGCTGTGGTTTTCGAAATATCGTATTCCAAAAACTCATTAATCATGAATTAATTACGAGTGCGAGCGATTTTTCTTACGTATTGTGCTTTAATAAAAATATTTTTTTCTTGAGGTTGGTACACTTTATCTAAAAATGTTTCAAATAAACTTTGT
This sequence comes from Poecilus cupreus, assembly GCA_963942605.1. Lineage (NCBI taxonomy): Eukaryota > Metazoa > Arthropoda > Insecta > Coleoptera > Carabidae > Poecilus > Poecilus cupreus. The sequence continues at coordinate 39,003,894 of OZ012713.1, forward strand.
TCAGAATACTTTGGGGTACATTCCTGAATTTTTTCATAATTTTAGTAGCTGTGGTTTTAGAAATATCGTATTCCAAAAACTCATTAATCATGAATTAATTACGAGTGCGAGCGATTTTTCCTACGTATTGTGTTTTAATAAAAATATTTTTTTCTTGAGGTTGGTACACTTTATCGAAAAATGTTTCAAATAAACTTTGTTCGGAATAGTTTGGGGCGCCCCCCTGAATTTTTTCATAATTTTAGCAGCTGTAGTTTTCGAAATATCGTATTCCAAAAACTCATTAATCATGAATTAATTACGAGTGCGAGCGATTTTTCCTACGTATTGTGTTTTAATAAAAATATTTTTTTCTTGAGGTTGGTACACTTTATCGAAAAATGTTTCAAATAAACTTTGTTCAGAATAGTTTGGGGCGCCCCCTTGAATTTTTTCATAATTTTGGCAGCTGTGGTTTTCGAAATATCGTATTCCAAAAACTCATTAATCATGAATTAATTACGAGTGCGAGCGATTTTTCCTACGTATTGTGTTTTAATAAAAATATTTTTTTCTTGAGGTTGGTACACTTTATCGAAAAATGTTTCAAATAAACTTTGTTCGGAATAGTTTGGGGCGCCCCCCTGAATTTTTTCATAATTTTAGCAGCTGTAGTTTTCGAAATATCGTATTCCAAAAACTCATTAATCATGAATTAATTACGAGTGCGAGCGATTTTTCCTACGTATTGTGTTTTAATAAAAATATTTTTTTCTTGAGGTTGGTACACTTTATCGAAAAATGTTTCAAATAAACTTTGTTCAGAATAGTTTGGGGCGCCCCCTTGAATTTTTTCATAATTTTGGCAGCTGTGGTTTTCGAAATATCGTATTCCAAAAACTCATTAATCATGAATTAATTACGAGTGCGAGCGATTTTTCCTACGTATTGTGTTTTAATAAAAATATTTTTTTCTTGAGGTTGGTACACTTTATCGAAAAATGTTTCAAATAAACTTTGTTCGGAATAGTTTGGGGCGCCCCCCTGAATTTTTTCATAATTTTAGCAGCTGTAGTTTTCGAAATATCGTATTCCAAAAACTCATTAATCATGAATTAATTACGAGTGCGAGCGATTTTTCCTACGTATTGTGTTTTAATAAAAATATTTTTTTCTTGAGGTTGGTACACTTTATCGAAAAATGTTTCAAATAAACTTTGTTCGGAATAGTTTGGGGCGCCCCCCTGAATTTTTTCATAATTTTAGCAGCTGTAGTTTTCGAAATATCGTATTCCAAAAACTCATTAATCATGAATTAATTACGAGTGCGAGCGATTTTTCCTACGTATTGTGTTTTAATAAAAATATTTTTTTCTTGAGGTTGGTACACTTTATCCAAAAATATTTCAAATAAACTTTGCTCAGGATAGTTTGGGGCGCCGCTCTGAATTTTTTCATTATTTTATCAGCTGTGGTTTTCGAAATATCGTATTCCAAAAACTCATTAATCATGAATTAATTACGAGTGCGAGCGATTTTTCCTACGTATTGTGTTTTAATAAAAATATTTTTTTCTTGAGGTTGGTACACTTTATCGAAAAATGTTTCAAATAAACTTTGTTCAGAATAGTTTGGGGCGCCCCCTTGAATTTTTTCATAATTTTGGCAGCTGTGGTTTTCGAAATATCGTATTCCAAAAACTCATTAATCATGAATTAATTACGAGTGCGAGCGATTTTTCTTACGTATTGTGCTTTAATAAAAATATTTTTTTCTTGAGGTTGGTACACTTTATCTAAAAATGTTTCAAATAAACTTTGTTCAGAATACTTTGGGGTACATTCCTGAATTTTTTCATAATTTTAGTAGCTGTGGTTTTAGAAATATCGTATTCCAAAAACTCATTAATCATGAATTAATTACGAGTGCGAGCGATTTTTCTTACGTATTGTGCTTTAATAAAAATATTTTTTTCTTGAGGTTGGTACACTTTATCTAAAAATGTTTCAAATAAACTTTGTTCAGAATACTTTGGGGTACATTCCTGAATTTTTTCATAATTTTGGCAGCTGTGGTTTTCGAAATATCGTATTCCAAAAACTCATTAATCATGAATTAATTACGAGTGCGAGCGATTTTTCTTACGTATTGTGCTTTAATAAAAATATTTTTTTCTTGAGGTTGGTACACTTTATCTAAAAATGTTTCAAATAAACTTTGTTCAGAATACTTTGGGGTACACTCCTGAATTTTTTCATAATTTTAGTAGCTGTGGTTTTAGAAATATCGTATTCCAAAAACTCATTAATCATGAATTAATTACGAGTGCGAGCGATTTTTCCTACGTATTGTGTTTTAATAAAAATATTTTTTTCTTGAGGTTGGTACACTTTATCGAAAAATGTTTCAAATAAACTTTGTTCAGAATAGTTTGGGGCGCCCCCTTGAATTTTTTCATAATTTTGGCAGCTGTGGTTTTCGAAATATCGTATTCCAAAAACTCATTAATCATGAATTACTTACGAGTGCGAGCGATTTTTCCTACGTATTGTGTGTTTTAATAAAAATATTTTTTTCTTGAGGTTGGTACACTTTATCGAAAAATGTTTCAAATAAACTTTGTTCGGAATAGTTTGGGGCGCCCCCCTGAATTTTTTCATAATTTTAGCAGCTGTAGTTTTCGAAATATCGTATTCCAAAAACTCATTAATCATGAATTAATTACGAGTGCGAGCGATTTTTCCTACGTATTGTGTTTTAATAAAAATATTTTTTTCTTGAGGTTGGTACACTTTATCCAAAAATATTTCAAATAAACTTTGCTCAGGATAGTTTGGGGCGCCGCTCTGAATTTTTTCATTATTTTATCAGCTGTGGTTTTCGAAATATCGTATTCCAAAAACTCATTAATCATGAATTAATTACGAGTGCGAGTGATTTTTCCTACGTATTGTGTTTTAATAAAAATATTTTTTTCTTGAGGTTGGTACACTTTATCGAAAAATGTTTCAAATAAACTTTGTTCAGAATAGTTTGGGGCGCCCCCCTAAATTTTTTCATAATTTTAGCAGCTGTGGTTTTTGAAATATCGTATTCCAAAAACTCATTAATCATGAAATACTGACAAATATTTTTGTCTTCATTTTTTTTGTCAAATATTTACCCAAAAAATAAAACTGTTTAGAATGTTTCCGAACGAGATTACTAGAGCCATCTGTCGGATTTTCCCGAAACTGAAACAGGTAGGTGATAAACAATTCAAATAAATCTGTTACGTACCCCTTGTGAGAAAATTAATAAAGCGTTCTTTCCTAGGTATTGAGTGTTTTAATAAAAAAAAATTTTTCTTGAGGTTGGTACACTTCATCGAAAAATGTTTTAAATAAACTTTGTTCAGAATAGTTTGGGGCACCTTCCTGAATTTTTTCATAATTTTAGCTGCTGTGGTTTTCGAAATATCGTATTCCAAAAACTCATTTTTGTCTTTATTTTTTTTGGCAAACATTTACCCAAAAAATAAATAAAAATAAAACTGTTTAGGATGTTTTCGAACGAGATTACTGCAGCCATCTGTCGGATTTTCTTGAAACTGGAACAGGTAGGTGATAAACAATTGAAATAAAACTGTTACGTACCCCTTGTTAGAATAATTATTAAAGCGATTTTCCTACGTATTGTGTGTTTTATTTTTAAAAAAAATTTTCTTGAGGTTGGTACACTGTATCGAAAAATGTTTCAAATAAACTTTGTTCAGAATAGTTTGGGATGCCCCCCTAAATTTTTTCATAATTTTAGCAGCTGTAGTTTTCGAAATATCGTATTCCAAAAACTCATTAATCATGAAATACTTACAAATATTTTTGTCTTTATTTTTTTTGTCAAACATTTATCCAAAAAATAAATACAAAAATAAAACTGTTTAGAATGTTTTCGAACGAGATTACTGCAGCCATCTCTCGGATTTTCTCGAAACTGAAACAGGTAAGTGATAAACAATTAATATAAAACTGTTACGTACCCCTTGTAAATGTTTTTCTTTCGTTCGCCTCGAGTTTAATTGTGAAAGATTGCAACTAATTATCGGAACTCTGCATGGTCCAGCGGTCAGCGTACTGAGCTGGCAAGGTAGAGGACCCGGGTTCGAGTCCCGGTGGTGGTTATCAACGTCAAATAAAATATGGCTGAATGGATGTATGAATCTGTGGGAGTGGATGTGTGGATGGATGGATGCAAGGAGCTGTGTGGTAGATAGATGAGAGGATGGATCTGTGTGAATGGATGGGTGGATAGGTTTGTGTGAATAAATGAATAGATGGATCTGTGTGGAAGGATGAATTGATCTGTGAGGATTGATAGGTGTATAGATGGATATGTGTGTATGGATGGATCTGGGTGGGTGGAATTGTCTGCGTGAATAGATGTGTCTGTGTGAATGGATGGATGGAACTGTATGGGTGGATAGGTCTGAGTGGATAGATGGATGTATGGATATGTGCGAATGGATGAAAGGATCTGTGTGGATAGCTGTCCATAATATATGCATAGTCTGTAAAGTTTATTCATTGGTTCATAATTTATATGCATAGTCTGTAAAGTTTATTCATTGGTTCATAATTTATATGCATAGGCTGTAAAGTTTATTGATCGGTTCATAATTTATATGCACAGGCTGTAAAGTTCATTCATCGGTTCATAATTTATATGTAGAGGCTGTAAAGTTTATTGATCGGTTCATAGTTTATATGCATAGTCTGTAAAGTTTATTCATTGGTTCATTTATATGCATAGTCTGTAAAATTCTAGAATTCTTTGTCCAAATTACGGACTATAAAATATATATTACGGAGTCTTGTATCTTTTTGTGGGGACTGTAATTTGACGACTGGTAATTATAAATAATATTAGACGTAGTCGTACTTTGATATCTGTAGTTGTAAACTTGCATTATTAATATTTAAATAAATGTCGAGATAATATAATTTTAATACTCATTAATCACGAAGTTGAAATTGATGAGCCATAGTCCTGAATATAATATTATACCTTTTCTATATATATATATATATATATATATATATATATATATATATATATATATATATATATATTCCGAATATTTTTGCAAACATTTGATACTTTATTCACACCTAATTTATTTTTGAAAAATTTAATTTATTGTTTTGTTTTCCGGTTTTTCAATTTCATACAAAATCAACTCAATTCTTCATATATTTATAAAACTTATAAATTGCAAGTTTCGTTTACATATCTTGTCTCGTTCATGAAATATTGTATAGATAGACATTCATCCATTCATGCATCCACACAGACACAGACGACACTGTGAAATTAATCTTGGCAGAATCAGTGGACCTAAAAATATGTATTTTCCCAAATATATCGTAACAATAAATAATAAATTGCTTTGAAATATTTAAGGGATTTTTTTCTGAGGGTAGTTTAATAAAATAATACTTTAATATTTAAAAATGTTTATTTACATATTTCTTACAATAATATTAAATTAAATAAACAACAATTTATTAGTAAACATTTCGGCTGGACCTACAATTACAGATTATTTATTTTAACCTTAAAAAAATTAGTAAAAAATAAAAACAATTTTATTTAAATATACATTAAATATACAGCTTCAAGTATATTGGGTAAAAACACTGAACTATATTAATACTGGAACGCTAATTTCCATTGAAAATGCAAGCCGAAATATTCCAGTTATAAAATTAATAAATAAAATATTTTGAAAAAAAAAATATTTATTTAAGGTAAAAATTAAATAATATTTAGTGTTAGACAAAGAAGAAGATTTAGCAGTTAATAACGTTCCAGTATTATTATGTATCAATGGTTAAAATATTAATTTAATTAAAATGGAATACCAATATCTTAAAATTAATAAATAAATATTTTTGTTTCACTAAACTAAAATGCTAAACGAGTATCCCACGTTTTTGCTACACCCTGTATATATTTCAATGGTACATATACAGGATGGTCCTAGAAACACCATTTACAAAAATACTTATAACATTATTTTTACTCCATTTATTTTTGGTTTCCTAAACATGCTTTTATTCAGGTCTGTCCAGTTTTTTAACTCTTTTATTTTAAATGAAACACCCCATAAATATTTATTGATTTTTTTAGTTGAATAATTTAGCGCGCAAATGGCACATCCTGTATGTAAACTTGTGCAGTAAACAGATAAATAATGATATATAAAATAGATTTTATTTGAAAAGTTTCACTGTATCAAATAAAATAAAATAATTAATAATAAATAGATCAGACACCGATCAATTAATATAAAATATTATTATTTATACCCGAAATAACACTACAGGTATTAGGGATATGAACCAAGGACCTCATAGATACATAAAGGTAAAAATGCCACGAAAATATTTATAATTTTATTTGTTTATATTTTTGTCTGTTGTTTTAAAATATTTTATATTAATTTGTATGTTCAGGAAACCAATTCAAGATCCTTTATAGAAAAAAGAGGCTATTTATTTATATTTGTTTATTTAAAAATATTAAATATTTGGCTATAGCTTAAGTATCGAGTTCAGTTAAAAATTATTAATTAAAATTTTATTGGTTTATTAACATATAAGGACAAACAAAAAAAAGTCTAATTTTTTTTGTATTAAATTTTGTAAATGTGCCCCCCAGGAAAAAATTGTGTACGCCCCTGTATAGGCCTTGAATATATCTTCACTTTTTATTTGAAACTTTTTTTTGTATCATCTACAGTTATTTTAAAAATTAATTGATGAAAACAATTTTATATTTTTCTAATTTATGTCCTGGAGAAAAATAGTTGTGTACGCCCCTGTATTAAAAACATTTATAAATGCACATATAACAGTAGTAAAAAAGTTATTTGTATTTGTCCTTGACTGTAGTACGAATTACATTTTAGTTAATTTTTTTTTATATCGTTCACCAATTTGAATTTAAAATTACTTGAAAAAAAAACATTGATTTTATATTTGTAAATGTGCCCCAAGAAAAATAGTTGTTGACGCCCCTGATTTAACCTTGAAATATACCTTTCTTTTACAATTTAAATATTTTGTAACATTTATTTACCTATTTTGGGGGCTCTTAAAGCAAATCTTGGTTAAATATTTTTGTACCAGCTGTCAAATAAAGGTGCCCAAAATCGCTAGTGGAGCATAAACCATTGAGATTAAGTTAAAAGTGATGATTATTTGTATTTGTGCCCCTCTCAAGAAAATGTTTGTGTACGCCTCTGACTTTTTATCTAAAAGTTTTTTTTGTATTGTTCACGATTTTGGAATTATTTTAGAAAGTATTTGAAAAATGCTGTATAATTTTTTTTAAGTGTGCCCCATGGAAAAATAATAGCGTACGCCCTTGTATAAGCTTTGAAAGAAATAATTGGTGCACATTTTGGACAGTCATGTTAAGGTCCCTAAAAAAATTAAGTTATTTGTACTCTTTTACTCCCCAAGAAAAAAATTGATTTTTATATTTTTAAATGTGCCCCAGTAAAAATAGTTGTGCACGCCCTTGATTTAACCTCAAACATACTAATATACCTTTTTGTTTCAATTATTTTATTTATTTAGGTATTTTAAACAGTTAAGAAAAAACAAATTATTTACTTAATTTAGTTGGGAAATATTGGTGATATATTTTGTACCAGCTGTCAAAACAAGGTCCCTAAAATTGACATACAAAGTGACGAAACCAAACGGAACTATTATTTTTTACCTAAAACTGCTGTCAATTTAAAGTTTAATTTATAATTAAACAAATGAAATGACAAAATGTTTTAAATGTGGTGGAGGCAGCCATCTTGAATTTTGTTAACCTTTTAACAAGTTGTTACTTAAACCATGTAAATAACAACACTTTAAAGCAGACAATTGTAAAATTAAACACATTTTGAAGTGTCTACAAAAAATGTATTTCAAAATAAATTGGTTCAAATTTATAGGTTAATTTTTGTATTGTTTCCACAAAATATTTTGTGTAAAAACAAACTGAAAACAAGATTAAATAATGCCCAATATTTTTCTACAAAGGATCTATAGAATAGCTGTTAAAAAATAACTTAAAAAATTCTAGTCAATATTCTTAACTCTAAATCTTACATTATTACGAATCGTCTCGCTTATCAATGAAAGCTCGGTTCCTAAGTGTGTTATTCTGTGTTGTGTATCCGTTTTTCATCGAACTTATTTTGTCTGACGTTTCGTACAAAGCAGTTTGTCGTGTGAAACACACACCAGGAATAGATTTGTGATGACCGTTCATTTGAGCGTTCTGAAACAGAAAGAATTTGTAAAATGAGGTTTGAAAAAATGTGATTTAAGTTTGGAAATGATAGGTGTTAAGGTTGCTATTGAGAAAACTATATTTGTATGTTATTTTTGACGCTGAATTCGTATCTGAGGTCCAAAAAATTGTACACCCCCTAAATCAATCCTAAACGCTCAAAAAAAAAAGCAGGGTATAAATGATTTAATACTATATGAACTGTCTTAAATTTCAATAAATCAAATTAAATATAAACAAAGTAAACTTAAAAAAGCAGTGTTTGCAAAAAATTTGTGAAGCACAATTTTTTATTTTTTTATACAAAGTAAAAACCAATTTATCACTGATGTCTGTGTGTGTGAAGATGGACGCATGGATGGATGGATGTGCGTGTGTGCAATATCTCATGAACTAGACAAAATATGTAAACGAAATTTGGAATTTATAAGTTTTATGATAATATGAACTGAGGAAAACATTAAAAAATCGGAAAACAAAACAATAATTTTTTTTTTACTTTCTTATACAAAGTATAATTTTGTGGAAATTTTTTGACGTCCACTGTTCTAGCTTCATTATTTAACCGTAAATGAAGTCTGTGTGTATGGATGAATGGATATGTGACAAACTAAAAGAAACTGACACTCAAAACAATTTGATTTATTTCAAACACGAACACAGTTATGAAAAAATGTTTCAACTAAAACTTGTTGTAAATAATATTTGAAACAAAAAATGTTATTTGAGAATTTCTCAAATTTGTGTCCGGTTTTGAGAAAAATAGATATTTGTTGCACCATATCGAGTTTGGTATCAAATTACAAGTTTCAATGAGATAAATTTAATTAATTTATTAAAAAAACACTTTGGGGGTTTCTATTTGACGGAATATTTGTTATTACTCGTGTTTAAAATTTTGACAGATCTCCAAAACATATTTAAAAAAGCATTTAAGGATTTATATGTTTAATTTAAATATTCAAATCATTGTCTAACTTTGACAGCTCGTACGCAGTGCCAAAAAAAAATCGTAGACTCAATTAGCAAACAGGGCAATAAAGTTTAAACATTTTTCTTTCAGTTTCTCAAGTTTCGAGTGCCTACGACAATTTGGCGCGAAATTATGAATGTGAAAATGTTTTCAAACATGGTTTTATGTTAAAATATATTTTATTATGTTCCACCTACCTTTTTAGCTGCTCGTCTTGCTTTATTACTGAGGTATTTCTGTCTGTAAAAGTTGCTAAAGAGGACCAAAAATAGAAGACCATGGGCTCCGATAAAGTAAGAATAACCTTGGGGATAGTCACATTCGATGAAAAGTGTTTGACAGGAATGACCGATAACCAAAACGAATTGAATCTGCAGAAAAACACAAAAATATAAGAATATATATTATGGTGAAAAAAGATGAGAATATGAGACTAAAATATATGTTGACTGCGCAGAATCGATTTGTCTATATTTTGTGTTGTTTATAAATTATTATTAATTCGTTTTAGTGTGTTTCGTTAATTTGCAACTTTACATTTTAATGAATCGCGAGATAAAATATTTATTTGACAGCTCGACTACTGCTTTAAAAGAAATGTGCCCATCACTTTTCAAAGTATAAAAAGTATTTTCTTTCGTATACTTATATAATTTTTTGACATTTCACTAAGAAAACTGGTTCATAATAACAATGACTTGTCACATTTCGTAAAAAAAAAAATTATTTATTTAATGTTTTCATGATGTAGAAATGAAATTTAATTTCTTTATGTTTTATTATCTATACATCTAATGAAACTTAATAAAAATCAAAAAGCAATTTTCAAAATAACATAAATTGTTGAAAAAGGAAATTTAACCGTGTTACGAAAAACTGTTAAGGGCTTCAAGTAAACTGCTACTTCCGGTTGACCAATTTCATCCAAAATCTAATCAGCTCTTCATTTAAATATAAGAAGCATTAATTCACAAAATTGACACACACACACACATATACATACATACATACACACATACATACATACATACATACATACATACATACATACATACACACAGACATCATGGTTGCGAAAATAGTAAAATCGTATTGTAGGGACCCTAAAATATGCTTATTCGCTGAAAACTCACTACCCAAATTTTTGACCAAAAACAATACCTCCCTTACTATGTCTATATTTAACTCAATTTTTCTCGAAACCGGTAACAGATACAAGACAATCTCAAATAACATTTTTTGTTCCAAATTTTATTTCCTACAACTTATATTTGAAACTTTTTTTCATAGCTACCACCATATTTGAAACAATTATGTTTTTATTGTTACGCATTTAAATAAATTTGAATTATTGGTATTTGAGTTATGCGAGACGAAAACACACACACACACACACGCATGCGCGCACACACACACACACACACACACACACACAGACATCATAACAAATTAATAAAACCCTATTGTAGGAACCCTAAAACGTGCTTATTCACAAAACAGTAGAATAATACTCATCATATAATTGACAAAACTCGAAGTTATAAAACACTCTACAGACACACACACATCCACACACACAGACATCATGACAAAAATCCTATTGTAGGGACCCTAAAGCGTGCTTAATTACAAAACAATAGAATAATACTCACCATATATTGACAAAACTCGAAGTTATAAAACACTCTACAGACACACACACAGCCACACACACAGACATCATGACAAAAATCCTATTGTAGGAACCCTAAAGCGTGCTTAATCACAAAACAATAAAATAATACTCACCATTTGCAATAAAGTCAAATGTTTTTTCCACCAAAGATATGGTTGAATTCTCGGCCCCATGGCAGCGAGCATGTAATATGTATACATAACGATATGTACGAAAGTATTTAGAAATCCGAAGAAAGAAGATTGACCGCCTGGGAAGAATTTAACTCCAAACCACACAGACACTGGCATGATGCCATGATGGATGACATGTAGTGTGCTGATATGGTCGAATTTCTTTCGTAGGACGAAGAAAAACTGCAAGAAAATTAGTGTTGAAAGCTTGGAAGTTTATTGTGAAATATGTCGAATGAAATTGAAATTAATTTATTTCACATATAGTGACAGTTATTATTAATAATAAAAGTGTATATATTTTAATTTTAACATATCTTTAAATAATTTTCTGTACGAATTACTTTGATTAAAGTTAAATAATACTAAGTACTAATTGTATACAGGCTGGTCCATCGGTCTGTATTTTAAATTTTACGCGATTATTATAAATATTAACGAAAATTTATTCAGACAAAGTTTATTTTACATTAAAATGTCCATGTACCTACAGGATTAGTTTTTCTACAGGGTGCTCCATTTTCGCGCAATAGTATGCAACTTAGTATTTATAAATGAAACACCCTATATATTTTTACAAAATTTTAAAGATCTAATGTTTCTCTTTAAATAAGTTCTTATTTACTATAGTACTAAAATGATTAGTACAGGAACTATTTACGTTTATAAGATTCAATATTCACACAGAAAATATGCCATATAATTGTGTGTGAATGTTTAAACAATTAGATTAGTTGCTGTCAGATTTTTAATCATTATTATTAACTATTTTCACTTAGTTTAATAACTTTTTTTGTGATATTTTATTTAGTTTGTTGAATTCATGTTCAATTCAAACATTTTTGATAAAATTTATTGTTTTTAATTTCATGGCATACTTTCTGTGTGTGATTCTTCATAAATTAAAATGTCAATAGTTTATGTTTTGATCATTTTAGGACTATAATGAATAAGAACAATTTTAAAGACAAACAAAAGATCTTTCAAATTTTGTAAAAATATATAGGGTGTTCCATTTAAAAATATAAAGTTGCATATCATTGCGAGAAAATGGAGCACCCTGTAGAAAAACTAATTCTGTAGGTACATGGACATTTTAATGTAAAATAAACTTTGTCAGAAAAAAAATTTGGTAATATTTATAATAATCGAATAAAATAAAAAATACAGACCGATGGACCATCCTGTATATTGCATATTTGAGCATTCTTATGCAAATTTCTACAAAATATAATGGGGTCTTTCACCATTTTTTTGTTATTTTTTTTTATGAAACTTTATCCAAATTGAAGAGTATCTACATTTTTAAAAGTCTTAATTGTTATTCATTAAGCCGCAATGATTTTTTTTAAATGTTGTGACGTCATAGTAGAGGTGTTGCTTCACCCAATTAATTATTTATAATTTTTATAATAAAATATTTTTTGTAAATAACATTCATATTGGTATATTTTCCTCTCTAGAGAGAAACAACACATTTTCCTCACTATTTCAAGAAAAGAACAGTAGGGTTTCCTACCATGTCGTAAAAAATCTATATTTTTTTAACAATTTGAAAAATATATCAAATTTTATAACTTTATATAAATAAAAATAGTTATGTAACTTTTTATACAGTAGGTTAAGAATAGTATTGTAATTAAATTACTTACCGTATCAAAAAATTCCGAGAACTTTGACATATAGTACCACCAACATCCTTTGGCCATCTATAAAAAAAAAAAACATAGAAATATTTATTTGCAATCGACACTACTAAAGTGCTCAAAAATCGTCATTAAAATCCCAGAAATCGTCAGTAAAGTACCCCATTTTATGACGCTTTTAAGCAAGGCAGTTTTGGCAACCGTAAAATATTTATTGTACAATTAGGATAATATGAACGTACTATAGTAAATTTAAACGTAACATTTGCAAGAAGAATTAACTAATTAATTCCGATGACGAAATTGAGGACAAAACACATAATTATGAGTGTTATTCAATGTTCGAGGTTGGCAACACTGACTGTCAGTTTCAATTTACAACTGACAGATGTATAAACTTAACCTATATTGTAATTTTGTTACAGTTTTTTTGAATTTTAGATTTGAAATAAAACTTAATATGTACCTCGGCACTGAAGTTCCTTTTTATCACTCACATGGTTTAATAAATTCCATATTCGTAGTAAAAAGTTGAACTTTAGTGCCTTGATACATAAATAACTATTTTATTTGTATGTATAATTTTTTTGCATATTTATTTAAGCATGTATAAATCGTTTTGTCAAAATATAAAAATTATACTTTAGTGTCTTGATTAGGCGGGAGGTTATGTGCTGGACACATCAGTTTTTTTACCAACCTATAAAATATAAATTGTACTGCTTTCTTATAACACTCAATTGAGCTACTATGAAACTCCTTTGGTTGTCATAAAAACTTTAACTTTAACAAAATATAAAAAGTTATACTTTAGAGCCTTGATACACAAATAAATATTGTATGTCAAAAAATTATCATAAAATAATATATAATTATATACTATAAAGTTTGGTTATTCTATATTGTACCGTTCATGAATTATTGAACATATAGACGCACACCCATCCATGCACACAGACGTCGTCAGATGGAAATGTGTGACATGTCATTGTGATTGTGAAGCTGTTTTCTTATTGAAATATATATCAAAAAATTAACTAGAAAAAACTGTAAAAAATTAATATTTAGTTTAAGTTTATACATCTGTCAATTGTCAATTGAAACTAACACTCAATATTGCCAACATTAAACATTGAAGTTACATAAATAACACTCAAAATTATGTTGTTTTTTTTTTGGAATTAATTATTTAATTCTTGATGAAATAAATAGCTTTGTGTATTGTAAGATCCACAGTTCGAATCCCACTACTGACAGCTACCAAATTAAATTTACCCCCTCCACTAATAATTTTGGGGGCTATGATTTGACGGCTGGTAACCGCACTTCATACATAAAAATATAGATCTGCGTAAGCAGAGTGCCACACCCATAATTGGGTAAAACACGTAATGCTATATTTATATGCTTGTACGTTATATATTAGTCTAAATTATTATACTAGTACAATAATTATTTTTGGGTTGCCAACACTGCGTTGCTTAGAATCGTCCTAAAATGTGATACTTTACTGACGATTTCTCAGCTTATTTTAATGACGATATTTGAGTATTTTAGTGATGATTTTAAATAAACTAATATTATTGTGAATATTTAAAATAAACATCGATGAATTATAACAATTATATTTTTTTTGTAATATAAATAATAAATTAATTATTCTTACCCTAACAGCCATCGGGTTATCTGAGAAGTCTACGGGTTGACATCTATAACTATATGTTGTTAACCACCCTGTAATAGAAGCCTAAACAAAAAAAAAAAAATATTAAATTATGTTATTTAAAAAGTATAACAGGGGCAGAAAAAGATTTACGTTTCGTACGCGGGCCGTAATTGTAAATTAACACATTTTAGTTACCAATAATTTTTTTCTGAAAATATAAAAAAACAATAATAAAACAAAATTAACTAAGTACTACATTTATTTCTTAATTTAAACTCGACGAATTATATCGATTATTTTTTGACGTTTCTTTAAACCAATGAAATGCTTTAATGTATATCACGTGTCTGCGATTTAACCAATCCTGTCATTATTATACTGATTATTTTTTGACGTTTCTCTAAACCAATGAAATGCTTTATTGTATGTCACGTGTCTGCGATTTGACCAATCCTGTCATTATTATACTGAGAATAATGCTCTTGTGATTATTCCCGGCAATTTTCTCTGTTGCTTTTTTGTTTTTGTTGACAGATGTCAGATGTCAGATAGTTATCATCAACACAAGTAAAAATGAGCAAAAAGTTAGATTTAGTGGCGTGCCTGATGATGAAATAAAAAAATAATCTAATTAAATATAAATTGGAAAATAATTCTCCAGTGTCTTTCTCAAACTTGTTGCCAGGCAATAGCCAGGAAAGCCCGTAGGGCTTTCGTGGCTATTGCCTGGCAACAAGTTTTCGAAAGATCTGTCAAATTATTTTCAATTTATTCTCACTCTCTTGTTATATTATTATTGAAAATTAAACTGTAATTTTCTTTAAGTTGGGTACCTAATTTAAAATGTTTGTTTTTGAAAATATTTATTTATTATTTCTTCTAAAGATCTCGCGGGTCTATTTGAAACTTTACTCGGGACCATTGTTGTATGTATTTTTAATTTTATGCGATTATTATAAATATTAACGAAATTTTAAATTAAAATGCCCATATATATGTAGCATAAGTTTTTATACCCAGTGCTTCATTTTCTCTTGCTGATTTGCGTCACTCGCCTACGGCTCGTAACGCAAACTTCATCTTCGTGAATAATAAATATCATAATACCTCATATAATAATTTATAATTGTTTGAAAAAAAATTTTCTATAATATTTAAAATAATCAAATAAAAAAAAACGATATAACACACGATATTTAGGTATGAATCAAGTAGTATTTTTTTTTTCTTACCTCGTAGAATAACCAGCAACTTATAAGAACTTGAATAGCATTATAAACAATTAATACTTTTTTTAATTCATACGGTTTCCGATTTTCCATAAGTTTGGGTCCAATTTTCTTGACAAAAATTGCGTAACAAATTGAAATGGCAATTGTGGGAAATGGGCCGGACATCATAGGCCATTTGTTCACACGGGGATCTGCAATTGAGAGAAATAAAACATTATACTTGATCATTTTTACCTTCCGCCTACCTCTAGGTAAGGGAGGTATTGTTTATTGGTTAGGGTAGTGAGTTTTCAATGAATAAGCACGTTTTAGGTTCCCTACAATACGATTTTACTATTTTCACAAACATGATGTCTGTGTGTATGTATGTATGTGTGTATGTATGTATGTATGTATGTATGTATGTATGTATATATGTATGTGTGTGTATGTATGTGTCTGTGTGTATGTGTGTGTGAATGTATGTATGTATGTATGTATGTATGTATGTATGTATGTGTCTGTGTGTGTGTATGTATGTATGGATGTATGGATGTATGTATGGATGTGTGTATGTATGTATGTATGTATGTATGTATGTATGGATGTGTGTATGTATGTATGGATGTGTGTATGTATGTATGTATGTATTTATGTATGTATGTGTGTGTGTATGTATGTATGTATGGATGTGTGTATGTATGTATGTATGTATGTATATATGTATGTGTGTATGTGTATGTGTCTGTGTCTGTGTGTGTGTGTGTGTGTGTGTGTGTATGTATGTATGTATGTATATGTATGTATGTATGTGTGTGTGTATGTATGTGTCTGTGTGTGTGTGTGTATGTATGTATGTATGTATGTATGGATGTGTGTATGTATGTATGTATGTATTTATGTATGTATGTGTGTGTGTATGTATGTATGTATGGATGTGTGCATGTATGTATGTATATATGTATGTGTGTATGTGTATGTATGTGTCTGTGTGTGTGTGTGTATGTATGTGTCTGTGTGTGTGTGTGTATGTATGTGTCTGTGTCTGTGTGTGTGTGTGTGTGTGTGTGTGTATGTATGTATGTATGTATATATGTGTTTTTTCGTCTCGCATAACTCAAATACTATAATACCAAAAAATACAATTTTGTGTATTTTTGCTTGTTAGATTTAAATGAAGAGCTGATTAGATTTTGGATAAAATTGGTCAACCGGAAGTAGCAGTTTACTTGAAGCCCTTAACAGTTTTTCATGAAAAACACGGATAAATTTCCTTTTTCAACAATTTATGTTATTTTGAAAGTTGAAGAACATTTAATTTTACATGTGTTTTGATTACACTAATTTTATTAATTTTCATTGGATTTAGAGATAATAAAATATAAAGAAATTAGTTTTCATAAATCTTGCATTCCTTGGAAACACTTATAATTTTTTTACGAAATGTGACACCTGTCATTTTGATTGTGAAGCTGTTTTCTTAGTGAAATATATGTCAAAAAATTATTAAAATAAATTAAAATTCTCAAATATAAATAGAAAATAAACAAATATTATTTTGTACCGTTTAAGAGTAATATTGGACGGGAGGTTATGTGCTGCCACATCAGATTTTTTACAATTTTTTTCAAGGGTTTTATTGAAAATAAAAAATAAAGAAATTATATAAATATACGAAATAAAAATAAACAAATAAGAAGGTATGTTTATATATAATCAAATACTATTTTGTACTGTTTAAGAGTAGTATTGGGCGGGAGGTTATGTGTTGGCAACATCAGTTTTTTTAGTTTTTTTTAATACACTAAAAAAATCGTAGATACATTTTGTATGAAACACGTATCAAAAGTAATTTATTTCTTTCGTACGGTTGTTTTACTCGGCTTCGCCTCATTTCACAAACTTCCCCATTTTCTATAATTACATAATTCATAAAAATGTCACGTTTAGCAATTGCATTATAAATAATTATTTAATACTTATATTCTTATTTATAAATAAAATTATAAAATAAATCTTTCATATTTCAATTTCAACTTTACTTCCGGTATATAAGAAAGTCCTGTGCAGGCCACATAATAGATTTTTTATGTGTCTTACTTTTTAAAATAAGTTAACAGTTTATAATTCTCAGTATTTTCCGGAAATATTAAACTTTTACTAATAAAAACCACAGCTAGAGAAATAAATACTTGCTTTCACTTAATTCAAAATCTTTTGCGGTATTCAAATACTTTCTTATAAAAATAAACGAAAATCGATACATAAATAATTATTAAAACACAAACAAACATAAATATATACTATTATTTATAAATAACACCCCAAATATTTAAATAAAACTTTAAAATAATTTATGTACATATACAGGTTGTTATTTGCAAATGAAACCAATTAAAAATAACCCTTTTTTATCGATCAACCAAACTTAATAAAGTTCTATTATTATTTGTGTGATTACATGATGACATTACAACATTAATTTAATATTTTCACAATTCACACAGTTGGCATTATGTTATTAAACTTGCGCAAATTATTCTTACTTCATGCAAAATAAACAATAAATGTCAATTTTGTAATAGTGCCATCAGAGACATCTGTTAAGCTCTGGCGAAATTGGCAAACAATATTTGTTTAATCTTTTAAGAAATTTATTATCTAATATTGTAATTTATATAAATAGTTTTTTGTTATACAGGCTTGCCAATCTAAGGAGACATCTTCAATGTTGTTTTAAAAATGTTCAATTATTAGTTTTTCTAATTATTTATATCAAAAAAAAATAAATTGTTTATTTTAGAAGACGAATTTATTGACACTAATATTTTTAATTTTACTTTTATGTATTTCTCTGTGTTATTGATTTATTATTATTGATATAAATGCTGCATATAAATAAATAAATAAATTTAAAAATAAATCAAAAACAAATTATTCTAGCAAATCAGGAAATTATTAAATCATTGTAAAATAAACTATTCATAAACAAATATTTACAATATAACCTTATTTAGAAATTAAATATAAACCCCGATATAAAATATTATAGTTTTCTAGGTTTTTGCAAGCTTAAAACAGCAATTTTATCTTGATTTCACAAAAATTCGCCATTACACACGACAGAAACATGAATATGACAGTTTGAATAGTTGAAACAGCGAATTCAGAAATATATATTTTTGTTTATTTTCTATTTGTATTTGAAAAATTAAATTTTCTTTCATATATTTATTTATTTTTTGATATTTCACTAAGAAAACAGCTTCACAATCAAAATGACATGTGTCACATTTGGTAAAAAATTTTAAATGTTTCCAAGGAATGCAAGATTTATGAAATCTAATTTCTTTATATTTTATTATCTCTAAATCAAATGAAAATTAATAAAATTAGTGTAATCAAAACACATGTAAAATTAAATATTCTACAACTTTCAAAATAACATAAATTGTTGAAAAAGGAAATTTAACCGTGTTTTTCACGAAAAACTGTTACGGGCTTCAAGTAAACTGCTACTTCCGGTTGACCAATTTTATCCAAAATCTAATCAGCTCTTCATTTAAATATAAGAAGAAATAATTCACAAAATTGTATTTTTTGGTATTATAGTATTTGAGTTAAGCGAGACAAAAAAAAAAAACACACACACACACAGACACAGACACAGACACACACACATACATACACACATACATACATACATATACACATCTAGACATCAAGGCAAAAATAGTAAAATCGTATTGTACGGACCCTAAAACGTGTTTATTCATTGAAAACTCACTACCCAATTTTTTGACCAAAAACAATACCTCCCTTACCTAGAGGTAGGCGGGAGGTAAAAATATTTGTCACCCCTTTTGCGTTTCAATCCCTTGTAACATAATACACAAAATAATAATCTTGCCTCATCCATCCATACACACAGTCATTGATACAATAGACAACACACATATTTCCGTGAAAATATAGCAAACAAACTTATATATTACTGCGTAAAACTATAATATTAACATGTATGAAATAATATTGAATCCTCACAAATATTATTTTAAACCTACAAATTCATTTCTCACAATAATCATTATAATTTGAATAAATACTATTAGAAATCTTGTTGTTAAGTGATTTTTTATATTTAAAAATGTCAAGTCATAAGTTTTAATTCTATTCTAATATTTTAAACAAACAAATGATTGTACAAAATTGTACAATAAAGACAAAAGACAAACATATCAATATTAATTTTATTTGTACACGTTTTCTTTAGAAATTCTAGAGGTGAAATGTAAATTCAAGTTAGATAAACAAAATCTTAAATACTTATTTGATGATTTGTTGTTGAAACATTTGAAACTTTGTCCAGAATATGTCAATTATAAAATAGCAAATTATGAGTAGACACTAAAATATCGTAGTAGATATAATAGAAGTAGAAAAAATCTAATCTTAAACGGTACAAAATAGTATTTAATGATACAGAAACATACCTTCTTATTTGTTTATTTTCTATTTATATTTGAGAACTTTAATTTTATTTCGTATATGTATTTAATTTTTTGACATATATTTCAATAAGAAAACAGCTTCACAATCACAATGACATGTCACACATTTCCATTTGACGCCGTCTGTGTGCATGGATGGGTGTGTGACTTTAAGTTCAATAATTCACGAACGGTACAATATAGAATAACCAAACTTTATAGTTTATAATTATACATTATTTTATGATAATTTTTTGACATACAATATTTATTTGTGTATCAAGGCACTAAAGTATAACTTTTTATATTTTGTTAAAGTTAAAGTTATTATGACAACCAAAGGAGTTTCATAATAGCTCAATTGAGTGTTATAATAAAGCAGTACAATTTATATTTTATAGGTTGGTAGAAAAACTGATGAGTCCAGCACATAACCTCCCGCCTAATCAAGACACTAAAGTATATTTTTTTATATTTTGACAAAACGAGTTAAATAAATATACAAAAAAAATTAAACATACAAATAAAATAGTGATTTATGTATCAAGGCACTAAAGTTCAACTTTTCATCACAAATATGGAATTTATTAAACCATGTGAGTGATAAAAAGGAACTTCAGTGCCGAGGTACATATTAAGTTTTATTTGAAATCTAAAATTCGAAAAAACTGTAAAACAATTACAATATAGGTTAAGTTTATACATTTGTCAGTTGTCAATTGAAACTGACAGTCAGTGTTGCCAACCTCGAACAGTAAATAACACCCAAATTTATGTGTTTTGTCCTCAATTTCGTCATCGGAATTAATTAGTTAATTTTTCTTGAAAATGTTACGTCCAAATTTACTACAGTATGTCAATATTATCCTGATTGTACAATAATTATTTAACGGTTGCCAACACTGCGTTGCTCAAATCGTCGTATAATGGGTTACTTTACTGACGATTTCTGAGATTTTAATGACGATTTTTGAGCACTTTAGTAGTGACGATTTCAAATAAATGTATTTTTCTGTATCATCAAATAATATTTTGTACCGTTTACGAGTTGTATTGGGCGGGAGGTTATGTGCTGACCACATCAGTTTTTTTACCAAATTGTACTGCTCTATTATAACACTCAATTGAGCTATTATGAAACTCCTTTGGATGTCATAATAACTATATTATAGAAGCAAAATATAAAAAATTATACTTTAGTGTCTTGATACACAAATAAATATTGTATGTTAAAAAATTGTCATAAAATAATGTATAATTATAAACTATAAAGTTTGGTTGTTCTATGTTGTACCATTCGTGAATTATTAAACCTGTAGACACACATCCATCCATGCACACAGACGTCGTCAAATGGAAATGTGTGATATGTCATTGTGATTGTGAAGCTGTTTTCTCATTGAAATATAAGTCAAAAAATTCAATAAATATACGTAATAAAATTAATGTTCTCAAATATAAATAGAAAATAAACAAATAACAAGGTATGTTTCTGTATCATCAAATAATATTTTGTATCGTTTAAGAGTAGTATTGGGCGAGAGGTTATGTGCTGCACACATCAGATTTTATTATAATACTAAATGTATTTGGTACAGTGAAATGTGTATTATAAGTATGCAGGATATTAAAGTAACTGAGTTCAAAACATGTTTACTGCAATAATTTCAAGTAAAGTAAAAGTAATTTTTCTTACCACTTTTATTATCCATTATGTCATAATACCAGTCCAGCACGTTGAATATTAATTGGGCCATTTTGTGAGAATCTGGAACAAATATTTTGAATTAATTAAGTGTATATTTACTGGAAAAATATTATAAAATAAAAAAAATTAAAATATACCTATGGGTATATATTTAATTAAACCAGAAAACCAGTAATATGGTTCAAATTAAATATAATTAAAATTTCGTAATTTACATTTCAAATCAGGTAGTAAAATTAATGTAAACCTATTTTTAAATTAATTAAATATGGTATACATATGTTATAGTGATCAACAAACAAACAAACAAATGATAAATGTCGACTATAAAGTCCTCAGTTCGAATCCCATCGGAACATAAATTCTGCTTGAGCAACTTGTAAACGGTTCAAAATAGAAAAAAAAGTTTTGAGAAAAAGTTGTAGATAATATTATTTTACATCTTTTTTATTATGACTAATTTTATTCTAAATAAATTATTTACTGAGATATGCTCAAAAATTTTTATAGTTTTGTTTTTATTAAAAAGTATAGGTTAACAGATTTATACGAAAATGTCAAAATAATTTTTCTTTAACGTGTTGTAATTCGTAAATGGTGATAAAAAATTGTTATTAACCATAATTTATTGAGATATTTCAATATAACTGGATAGGGCTTCAAGTAAACTACCACTTCCGGTTATTGGATTACCATTAAAAACTAATCAGCTCTTCCAAAGAGGATACAATTGATTTATACAAAATGAAAAAAATTTCTGTTTAGTAGTTTTTGAGAAACTGTAACTCCAGACTGACAGACATACAGACACACTGGCAGCCAGACTGGCAGACAGACTGACAGACATACAAACTGACAAACATACAGATTGACAGACATACAGACTGAGAAACAGACTAATAGACAGACTGCCCGAATGACAGACAGACAGACATATTATCAAACAGACAGACTGACAAACAGACAGACTGATAGAGAAACAAACAGATAGCCAGACAGACAGACTGACAGACTGAGAGTCTGAAAGACAGACAAATTGACGGATTATCAGACAGACAGACAGACTGACAAACAAACAGACTGACAGATTGACAGAATGACAGACAGAATGACAAACAGATAGACTGACGGTCAGACAGACAGATTGACAGATTGTCAGACAGACTTACTGACAAATAGACAGACAGATAGAAAGTCAGTGAAAGTGACAGACTGAGAGTCTGACAGAAAGACAAACAGACAGACAGACTGACAGACTGACAAACAGACAGACTGATAGAGAAACAAACAGATAGCCAGACAGACAGACTGACAGACTGAGAGTCTGAAAGACAGACAAATTGACAGATTATCAGACAGACAAACTGACAAATAGACAGACTGACAACAAACAGACTGACAGATTGCCAGAATGACAGACAGACTGACAAACAGATAGACTGACGGTCAGACAGACAAATTGACAGATTGTCAGACATACTTACTGACAAATAGATAGACAGATAGAAAGTCAGTGAAAGTGACAGACTGAGTCTGACAGACAGGCAAACAGACAGACAGACTGACAGACTGAGAAACTGACAAACAGACAGATTGACAGATTATCGGGCAGACAGACTGACAAACAGACAGACTGACAAACTAACACTAAGACAGCCAGATTGACGGATTGTCAGACCGACTGACATACTTACTGACACACAGACAGGCAGACAGAAAGATAGACTGACAAACTGAGAGACTGACAGACAGATTTACTGTCACACAGACAGACAGATAGAAAGACAGATAGACTGACAGACTTACTGACACACAGACAGACATACAGAAGACATACAGACTGCCAGACAGACAGACAGACAAACAGACACACAGACAAACAGACAGACAGACTTCCTGACACACAGACATCATCGCGAAACTATTAAAATCATATTCTAGGGACCCTAAAACGAGCTCATCTAAAAACTCACTACCCAATTTTTAGCATGATTCCTATACCTCTCTTAAAGGTACATGGCAGCTTAAAATAAAAAACAGAATACACGTGCTTAAGGTATGACAAATGAATATAAACGAAATGATTTAATAATAATTAAAGTTCATTGAACTTGATGACTTTTACAAATTTACAAATTAACATATATTTTGGAATAATAAATTTAAAATACACACAATGGACATTTGCAATTTTTAATTTATACTGGGTATTTGTATTTTTACTTTCCTCTAAGTAAGGGAGGTATAGAACACACACACACACACACACACACACACACACACACACACACACACACACACACACACACACACACATACACACACACACACACACACACACACGCGCGCGCGCGCACACACACACACACACACACGCACAATTATTACTGTATTAAAAAATATATATTTAGTTACGAAATACACAAAAATTAATTTGTTACTTGCTAACAAATTTGAAATTTGTTAAATTAATAATGGCCTAAAAATTTGGATAAAATTTTGTCGATTTTAACTATAATTTTTTTACTGTGTACTTGCTTATATTTGCGCGAAAATGGATCACCCGGTAGAAAAACTTCAACTGTTTAAAATATAGTTAGTTAATATTTAAAATAATATAAATTCTAAAAGCTTATTTTAATATTAAAAATGTTTTATATTTACTTTACCAATATACAAAAGTAAAACTCGATTTCACCTGAAATAAGCTAACAGAGGTTAAGTCTAGTGTGCCATGACCTTGACCTTTTGGCCATATTAGTGATCTTTCACCGAAATATAAGGAAATTATATAACAGTGATTGCGAAAGTAAAATGTTTAGTATAATAGAATTTAGCGGTCAATGTTAAACTGAGTATTTTCTTTAAAACAAATTGTGTTTTTTTGGACAAATTAAAGACTTTAGAAAAAAATGTTATATACAAAAAGTGATCAGGAAAAAGAGCTCTATTTACTGGAATTAACAAACAGAAAATTAAACCAGTGGTACTCAAACGGTGGAACAAAATAATATTTTTTTAAATAGTAACCTATATAAATTTTTAGTCCATTAAATAGAGAATTTTTTTCTGATTTCAACTATATAAATATTATATAAGGTTGTATAACAATTATTTTGACTTTTTCATAATAATTGTAAAATTATTTCTGATTTTCAATACCATTTTTCTCAAAATAATAAATACATTCCAAGTTTCGTTTACATATTTTGTCTCGTTCATGAGATATTGCGCACACATCCATCCATCCATCCATCCATCCTCACACAAACATAATTCCTATTGGAACTAATGAGCGTAGTGTAAACCGCCTACTCTCAAAATTAAGGTATGTACAATAAAAGTGTAAATAACATTTTATATTCCAAATATTTTGAATCTCTTTCACGATTTAAAAATCTGGTGTGGGCACCACACTACTTTCTTATACAAATAAAACTAATTGAACATGTTGTTCCTTGCGTATGAATTTATTTTGACAATTATTTGATATATAGATGTTAAACCTGTTTCATTTTTTGTTCTCATTGTAACAATGAATTTATTTTAAAATAGAAATTAATTAATATCTAGCCTTCAAAACTTTCTAACTAATAATACAAATATTACTTATTAATACACTTATTTTTGACAGTTCACAATTATTTGACACGTTTGACACATAGATATTAAAAATGTTTTAGTTTTTATTAACATTGTAACTAAGATATATTCTTATATATTTTTCTAAAAATTAGAAAAGTGCAAATAACATTTTATATTCCAAATATTTTTGCTAACATCTTTCATTTGAAACTTTTTCTCACAGCTGATTCAATTTTTGAAATAAATTTATTGTTTTGTGTCCAGTAAACTTCATCTTCCGGTTTTTCAATTTCATTCAAAATCAACTCAGCTCTTCATTTTTTTATAAAACTTATAAATTCCAAGTTTCGTTTACGAATCTTGTCTCGTTCATGAGATATTAGATATTGCGCACTGGCCATCCATCCATCCATCCACACACACAGACACAGACATCATTGAGAAATTGGTGTTAACAGACATCAAAATATTTCCACAATTTTTTTTTGTGATTCCAATACTTTTTTATACTTTGTTTAAAAAAGTAAAAATGAAATTTATGTTTTGTTTTTCGGTTTTTCATGTCATACAAACTCAATTCATATTATCATAAAACTTATAAATAATTCCAAATTTCGTTTACATATTTTGTCTCGTTCATGAGATATTGCGCACACAGACATCCATCCATCCATCCTCACAGAAATATAATTCTTATTGGAACTCATCTGCGTAGTGTAACCCGTTAAGTTCTGTCAGGCAGTGGTACTGACTAACTGGATTAGCAAGATCTCAGCAATATTTTTTATATTTTTTGTTTCATAAATAGTATTATTTTGTTTCATACACAGTATTAAATTTTTGTAAATAATTGGGCTTGTGTAACCAGTACAGAAACCACCAATTTACCGTCGATGTTTTCCAGGTTTTAGGATAAACATAAAGGTTATTTAAATATTAAAATATAAAGTAATATTGAAAGTACATATAAAGAAAAACGTTGCTTAGTTGTTAAGAAAGTTGTTAGTCTACTGTGCAAAAGTTTTTCTAGCAAACAAAATGTTTCTTTGTTATGATAATTGCAATTATGCAAATTAATAACTACGATTTCATTGTCTATTGTTTTCAAGGTAGAGCAATTTATATAAATTTACAATTATTAAATTATTGCCAATATATAAACAGTAAATATAAAGTTATTCGTGTCAAAGATCAACAAAAATATATTCGAATGTATTATAACAATTGCAAATATTTTTTATTTATAAATGATAGTTAGTAACTTTACAAGTGGGCAAAGTTAAAAAATTACCCACGAGAGAAATTTTAGCACACCAGTGTTGATAATTTATCGAGTGGGTAATTACATTTTCCCCACGTGTGAGGTAAAACGTTTTATCCAACACCTCTTAATAAACACAAAATTTATTAAAGAAATATTTTTTGACAGTGACTTATGCTTTAAATTAAATTAAAATGTCAATCGAAATAGTTACCAAGGTGTTGTGTGTTATTATTATTGTTATAAATACAAAATTACTCACTAGTGGCTTTCTCAAAATTATAAAGTGTTACTTGCCTTGTTTATTATAATTGACATAACTAATTTATTAAGTTATAATGACCGGCCAATCCAATCAATTGGTAAATACAAAATTGATAAATGTTATTGGAGCTCATCAGCGTAGTGTAAGCCGCCAATTGTTTCAAAAGCAATGGTACCGACGTACTGGATCAGCGAGATCTACGATCCCAAAAACTAATTTTTTATAACCATTAGGTGTACAGTTCGAATCCCTCATAAGAGAGTAGCAATTTTAACTTTACCACTGTGGTTTACCCTCTAGTAACATCTTTGAGAGTTTATTTATCCAAAAAAAATGTGCATTTTTGTTTTTTATATTTAAATGAAGAGCTGATTGGATTTTGGATAAAATTGGTCAACCGGAAGTAGCAGTTTACTTGAAGCCCTTAACAGTTTTTCGTAGAAAAACACGGTTAAATTTAATTTTTCAACAATTTATGTTATTTTGAAAGTTGTAGAATATTTAATTTTACATCTGTTTTGATTACACTAATTTTATTAATTTTTATTTGTTTTGGAGATAATAAAATATAAAGAAATGTACACCATGGAAACACTTAAATTTTTTTATTTTTTATGAAATGTGACACATGTCATTGTGATTGTGAAGCCGTTTTCTTAGTGAAATGTCAAAAAATTAAATAAATATACGAAAGAAAATTAAATATTTTAAATATAAATAGAAAATATACAAATAAGTAGGTATTTTTCTGTATATCCAATAATATTTTGTACCGTTTAAGAGTAGTATTGGGCGGGAGGTTATGTGCTGCCCACATCAGATTTTTTGTATTTACATTTTTAGGCTAAAATCTCTATGTAGCATAAAAAATATTCACCCAGTATATTATGTCAAACAATATAAAAAAAAATTTTTTTTTGTCTTACCTGTCAAAGAGATTAATAAATAAATAATATTATATATTTAGGTCCAATATATATTTATTGATTTTTTCACTGGTGTTTTATCCAAAACCTGCAAAAAAAACAAATTTAAAATTGATATTTTGGTAATTTTGTTTTTAATAAATTTACAAAAAATTAAAGTATTTGTCAAAAATACACTCAACAAATCCCAATGAAATAATTAAAATAAGTGTCTATAACCACTGTACCACAACTACTACTACCAAAACATGTAAATACAACAATAATATTTGAGAAACAAATTCAATACATGAGTACCAACCAAAGGTTTAAGAAGAAATAAAATGTTTTAATCAAAGCATATTAATTAATTGTGTTAAATATAACAGAGAAAATTATACATATGCAGTATTCAATGACGTCATCAATTAGCATAGCAAACGTGGCGGGAGGAATTTGCATTTAAATATAATTATTTAATTAAATAAAATTTTATATATTTTATATTTAAACAGTAAAAAATTACTTCAATTAATTAATAAGATAATAAAAAGAATTTTTTTTTAATTAAAGGACCCAATAAATGTACCAGAGGTGTGGCCAACACAAGACTTTCTTATACAATAAATCTGAATTATTATATTTAATAATTAATACATTTAACATTTTTCATTGTACTTCACAATTATAATAATTATTGAAATATATTAAACATACATATTCCCGCGATTTTTTTGAAAATGGAAGAAGATACAAGAAAATCACTAATAACATTTTTTGTTCCAAATATTATTGCCCACAATTTTTGTTCGAAACTTTTTTGCGTAACTGTTGTCACATTGAAAATAAATTTAGTATTGTTTTATTACGTCCAGAAAATTTCAACAAAACCTACATATTTCCGAGATTTTTTCGAAAATGGAAGAAGATACAAGAAAATCACTAATAACATTTTTTGTTCTAAATATTGTTGCCCACAATGTTTATTTGAAACTTTTTTGTGTAACTGTTGTTACATTGGAAATAAATTGAGTATTGTTTTATTACATCCAGAAAATTTCAGCAAAACATACATATTTCAGAGATTTTTTCGAAAATGGAAGAAGATACAATATAATCACTAATAACATTTTTTGTTATAAATATTGTTGTCAACAAGTTTTATTTGAAACTTATTTGCGTAACTGTTGTATCATTGGAAATATATTGAGTATTGCTTTGTTATGTCCAGAAAATTTCAACAAAACATACATATTTCCAAGATTTTTTCGAAAATGAAAGAAAATACAAGAAAATCACTAATAACGTTTTTTGTTCCAAATATTATTGCCAACATTTTTTGTTTGAAACTTTTTTGCGTAACTATTGTCACATTGGAAATAAATTGAGTATTGTTTTGTTTTGTCCAGAAAATTACAACAAAACACACATATTTCCAAGTTTTTTTTGAAAATGGAAGAAGATACAAGAAAATTACTAATAAGATTTTTTGTTCTTCATGTTATTGGTAACAATTTTTGTTTCAAACTTTTTTGCGTAACTGTTGTCACATTGGAAATAAATTGAGTATTGTTTTGGTATGTCCCGAAAATTTCAACAAAATTTTTCTAAAAATATAGTTCTTAACTAAATGATTTTTTTTATAAATCGCAATTATTGCATAAGACAGTATTAAATAAATAACTTTAATGTATACATAGATTTGCATGTACGTAACAAATAAATGGCTTTATGATGATATTTGAAATTTTAAAAAGAAAAATTAACATTTTGCAAATACATTTAAATTAATAAAATCTTAATTGAATATTATTTATTCTAATGGGCCGCCTTCAAGTAACTGATAACTAATTTGTCAATTGTAGGTAAACAAGAGTTTTGTATTTTGCCGGATAAATTGTTTCCTAGCAACAAGAAAACTGTTTTAATAAAATAACGACACCGTAGGTCGAGTGATTTTATTTCCTAAAGAATTTTGGAGTTTTTTAGGCGAACTAATAACTTTAGAGAAAAATGTTATATACAAATAATAACCAAGGAAAAGAGCTCTATTTAATAGAGATAATAAACAGAAAATTTATCCAGTGGTACTCAAACCATAGAATAAAATTATATTTTTTTAAATAGTAACCTATATAAATTTTTGGTTTATTAGATAGAGAATTTTTTTCCCTAATTTATTTATTTATCCCTAAAAAGAGCTACCCAGTCTTAAATTATTGAAAATTTTTTTCGAAATGCCCAACTGTTGGGTAATTTTAGTTGAAAAGGGAACATCAACCCAGAATAATTGAAGAAGATATTGAAAGTGTTGTGCTAGCATTTTATTATTTTCTGAGGTTTCTGCATTATGTAGTTCATTTGTTATTATTAATTTATTAGTAAATCATTTTATTTTAGATATAAAAAGGTTGCGGCCTAGGCTATAAACGTATTAATAGTTTATTGCATAGCCTACTACAATATTGTAAAATTATTTCTGATTTTTAATAGCATTTTTCTCAAAATAATTGTTATACAACATCATAGGATATTTATATCGTTGAAATAAAAAAAAATTCTCTATCTAATGCACTAAAAATTTATATAGGTTACTATTTAAAAATATATAATTTTATTGTATTGTTTGAGTACCACTGGTTCAATTTTCTGGTTGTTATTTGTATTAAATAGAGCCCTTTTTCCTGATCATTTTTTGTATATAACATTTTTCTCTAAAGTCATTAATTTGCCCAAAAAACGCTGGATGTTTAAAAGGAACACCCTATATATTGATGTTTCAAAATAATACTGCGTTACGCATAGCATATTTCCAAAGTAGTACATGTTTTGGTGTGTCTAGAATCCTCAAGGAGGTCTGTGTGAGTGGATGGATGTGTGTCTATGTTTTATAACTCCAGGTGAAGGTAAATATACAGTAATAAATATTATTGTTTAGTTGTATTTTTTAATATTTTAGATACGAAATGTCAAGCATACAAATTTTATTTTTTAATTAATATTAAATAATATTAGGTAAAATTCATATCTTAAACTTGTTTGTAATTGTGTACAATTCAAAAGTAAAATCGTACACAAATTTTTATAGTTTTGGTACACCCTGTATATGTGTTTGAAATGCAATTATTCTACGTCAATTGCTACATTTTTATCGCACAGCAAAAATACTTGTATCTAATAATTTAAATTAAACTGCATTTTAATAAAAATTATATATCCTGAATAATACATATTAATTATTATTTTTACATAATTCTTGAACAAAAAAAAATTTATTCACATTACAAGTGAAACAGTTGAAGACTGCAGTTCCTAAGGACCATCAAAAGCTGAATTTTTTTATCTGTAAGCCATATATAATTTTTGTTTAATATATTGGTTTTTTTTATATCGCTATTTTTTGATATTTTTATAAATTTTTATCTATTCACTTTTCAGCAAAATTATAATACAAAAGTTTTTCAGAATTAAAAAATCTGATGTGGCCAAAACGTAACCTCCCGGTCAATACAACTCTTAAACGGTACAAAATATAATTTGATGATACAGAAACATACCTTCTTATTTGTTTATTTTCTATTTATATTTGAGAAATTTAATTTTATTTCGTATATTTATTCAATTTTTTGACATTTCATTAAGAAAACAGCTTCACAATCAAAATGACATGTGTCAGATTTCGTAAAAAAAATTGAACATTTTTAAGTGTTTCCATGGTGTATGAAAATTAATAAAATTAGTGTAATCAAAACACACGTAAAATTAAATATTCTTCAACTTTCAAAATAACATAAATCGTTGAAAAAGGAAATTTAACCGTGTTTTTCACGAAAAACTGTTAAGGGCTTCAAGTAAACTGCTACTTCCGGTTGACCAATTTTATCCAAAACCTAATCAGCTCTTCATTTAAATATAAGAAGCAAAAATTCACAAAATTGTATTTTTTGGTATTATAGAATTTGAGTTATGCGAGACGAAAAAATTGCCACGACTACACACACACACACACACACACACACACACACACACACACACACACATCCATCCATCCATACATATATACACACACACATACACCTAAAGACAGACAGCCATCATAGTAAAACTTATTGTCACAGCTAATTCAGGTAAAAAACTGCGCAAAATTGAGTATAACGGCTTGAGTTTATAAGACAGTTCTAAATATACAATTATTTGAAAGGCTAACATAAAGCAAATGATAAGAAATCGAGTATAACGGCTAGAGCTAGTATGGCTCTCACAAATTTATTTTAATTTAAGAAACTAGCCAAAAGAAATGGTAATAAAAGTGAGTATAACGGCTAGAGCTTAGTGGGTTGCCTTAAATTAGTGTTTATTTTAGATGCTAGCCATAAATAGCAACGAATTCGAGTATAACAGCTAGAGTTTGTTGGACTGTCAAAAATCAATGACGAAAATAGTAAAATTGTTTATTCATTGAAAACTCGCAACCCAATTTTTTTACCAAAAAATAAATGGCTATTTTTTGTGAATTATTGAACATACCGACACACACCCATCCACCCAAACAGATTCTAAAAAAAATTTGAAAAAAAATCCAACTCGGTTATAACGAACAAATGTACACCTCGTTATAACCAAGGTTGCACACTTCAAAAAGTGTTACAGTTTCGTCCACCTCCCATATAGCAACACAATGCAGAATGTGTGAGCATTTCTCTATATATTTTCACTATTTCTAATGTTCAATAAATATTCAAATCACACGAAAAGGCAATTAGATTTTTCTGCAACATTGATAATAAATATTGGTAGACCTGCTTCAAGGTTTCATAACAATGACATCTTATTTATTCACCCGGTGTACTATAATGAAGTTTCACTAAGTTGACATTTTTATTTCCAACATTTGAATTTGTTTAAATTTATTCAGGGATAAACGAAATTCATTAATTGTTATATATAATCAAAACATGACAATATACCAATAAATTCACCAAATTTCATTGACACAACTGTATACGTTTAAATTATTTTAATTATATTTCAAATTGTTTAATTCACTTTTAAAAAAAAAGTTGTTTTTTACAAATTATAAAAATTTAGATCATTTCAGTCACATATTATTCAATATTTCTTATAATTTTTCAACTTTTCATTAATAATTTCCTTTGTGAAGTTTCTCGGTTGCAAAATCGTGACGTCATCTTGTAATAGAATGTACAGCAAGGCAAAACAAAAGAGGTGTTGATAACAAATAATAATTTGCTTTTCAGGGTTGTAATAATTACTTTTTATTATTAAAATGTACATTCTGATAAATTAAATTAGGTATTCGTTAATTATAACGTTTTTAGACAAAGAGTTTAGGACGTGTTAAAACAAAATGCTTTGATGTACTATACTTTGTCGCTTGTCGGTAATGTAGGTAGTCTCATTATCACACCTGTCATCTCAAGTCATATGTTGCACCGATTTTCAAATTAAACTTATGTTTATTATATTTGTTATATTATTTTGTCCAGCTAATATATTTGTAAAAACCTCTCAGTAAACAACAATGACAGATAACAGTCAATTTGACAGTTGGTGTAGTTCCTCGCTCTCCGCTAGAGCGTGTTTCTTAGATTACAAGATGACGTCACAAGCGAAACATTTGAAATGGAATGCCAATCGTATTTTAATAACTAAATACCTTTTAATATTAAAATTAGTATCTATATTTATAATTTTACTCAAACTTACGTTTTCCTCTCATAATAGACAAAATATTTTTTCAAGACATGTTTCTAAAAACAATTTGTTCATACCCTAAATACACTTTGACACCATAACTGACATGTCAAAAGTTAGGTTATCAGAGGTCAGGCGGTATAGCAGTGTTGCCAATGAACCAATCTAAATAAAAGTTGTCAAATTGTGATTTAATGTATGAAAAGAAAAATATAAAACAATTGTAAAATAATTTGAAGGATTTATAATTTTTGCAATGTATTTTTTATTTTTTCACATTCATATTGCTAACACTTCATAGTGTATTATATAACTAGTGCTGAAAGTTGTTTATTTCATACGATACTTTTCAGACGACCACAATGTGTTGTGGGCAGCACAGTACCTCCCGCCATAGATTTCTTATGAAACAATGCACGGACCACTATCAAGAAACACTCAACCTTTCAAAAAATTATGACACATGTCAAAAAATGTCATTTTTTAACCGTTGTTTTGTTTTATTAAACGAAAATATCAAAATATAATTTTTGTTTAACGTGTTGTAATTCGTAAATGGTGACAGTAAGAGGAAAATGTTTCAAACAATAATTGTAAATAATAATATTTGAAATATTAATAACAAAAATTGTTATTTAATCATAATTTACTGAGATATTATAAAATAACTTGATAGGGCTTCAAGTAAACTACCACTTCCGGTTATTGGATTATCACCAAAAACTAATCAGCTCTTTTAAAGGGGATACAATTGATATATACAAAATATCAAAATTTTCTGTTTAGTAGTTTTTGAGAAACCGTAACTCCAGAGATCCACACAGACCGACAGACAGACTGACATACAGACTGACAGACATACAGACAGACAGACTGGCAGACAGATTGGCAGATTGTCAGGCAGACAGACTGACAGACTGACAAACAGACAGACTGACAAACAGGCAGACTGATAGACAAACCGACTGACAGACAGACAGACAGACAGATTGTCAGGCAGACAGACTGACAAATAGACAAACTGACAGACAGACAGAATGAGAGACTGACAGAAAGACAGACAGACAGATTGTCAGGCAGAGAGACTAACAAACAGACAGACTGACAGACCGACAGAACGACAAAATGATAGATCGCCAGACAGACAGACTGACAAACAGACAGACTGACAGACAGGCAGACTGACAGACTGACAGACTGACAGACAGACAGACTGAGAGACTGACAGACAGACAGACTGAGAGACTGACAGAA
Organism: Poecilus cupreus; assembly: GCA_963942605.1. Taxonomy (NCBI): domain Eukaryota; kingdom Metazoa; phylum Arthropoda; class Insecta; order Coleoptera; family Carabidae; genus Poecilus; species Poecilus cupreus. The sequence continues at coordinate 39,038,734 of OZ012713.1, forward strand.
AGACAGACAGACAGACTGACAAACAGACAGACTAACGGACAGACAGACTGAGAGACTGACAGACTGACAGACAGACCGCAGACTGAGCGACTGACAGACAGACAGACAGACAGATTGTCAGGCAGACAGACTGACAAATAGACAAACTGACAGACAGACAGAAAGAGAGACTGACAGAAAGACAGACAGACAGATTGTCAGGCAGAGAGACTGACAAACAGACAGACTGACAAACAGACAGACTAACAGACAGACAGACTGAGAGACTGACAGAAAGACAGACAGGCATATTGTAAGGCAGAGAGACTGACAAACAGACGGACTGACAGACAGACAGAACGACAGATTTATAGATTGCCAGACAAACAGACTGACAAACAGACAGACTGACAGACAGACAGACTGAGAGACTGACAGAAAGACAGACAGACAAAACGACAGATTGATAGATTGCCAGACAGACAGACTGACAAACAGACAGACTAACAGACAGACAGACTGAGAGACTGACAGAAAGACAGACAGGCATATTGTAAGGCAGAGAGACTGACAAACAGACAGACTGACAGACAGACAGAACGACAGATTTATAGATTGCCAGACAAACAGACTGACAAACAGACAGACTGACAGACAGACAGACTGAGAGACTGACAGAAAGACAGACAGACAAAATGACAGATTGATAGATTGCCAGACAAACAGACTGACAAACAGACAGACTAACAGACAGACAGACTGAGAGACTGACAGAAAGACAGACAGGCATATTGTCAGGCAGAGAGACTGACAAACAGACAGACTGACAGACAGACAGAACGACAGATTGATAGATTGCCAGACAGACAGACTGACAAACAGACAGACTGACAGACAGACAGACTGAGAGACTGACAGAAAGACAGACAGACAAAACGACAGATTGATAGATTGCCAGACAGACAGACTGACAAACAGACAGACTAACAGACAGACAGACTGAGAGACTGACAGAAAGACAGACAGGCATATTGTCAGGCAGAGAGACTGACAAACAGACAGACTGACAGACAGACAGAACGACAGATTGATAGATTGCCAGACAGACAGACTGACAAACAGACAGACTGACAAACAGACAGACTGACAGACAGACAGACTGAGAGACTGACAGAAAGACAGACAGACAGACTGACAAACAGACAGACTGACAAACAGACAGACTGACAGACAGACATACTGAGAGACTGACAGAAAGACAGACAGACAGAAAGACAGAGACAGATTGTCAGGCAGAGAGACTGACCAACAGACAGACTGACAGACAGACAGAATGACAGATTGATAGATTGCCAGACAGACAGACAGACAAACAGACAGACTGACAGACAGACAGACACACACACAGACATCATCGTTGCGAAACTATTAAAATCGTATTTTAGGTACCCTAAAACGTGCCCATCCACTGTAAACTCACTACCTATTTTTTAGCAAGATTCCTATACCTCCCTTACAGAATGTGGCTGGAAGAAATAAGAAGGTATGTTTCTGTATCATCAAATACTATTTTATACCGTTTAAGAGTTGTATTGTGCGGGAGGTTATGTGCTAGACACATCAGCTAACTTTATATTAAAGTTAAATTATCAATGTTAAACGAAAAAACTCGTGTATTTGTAGTACAAAAAAAACATTTATTTCTAAAATTCTTCATTAACTCATTTTCACTAAGAATTCGCCTTTATTATTTTACCATCAATTTCACTCTCACTTGTTTACCATCGCGTTTATTTGACACCATTCTCCACTCACCAACCGGTTACGCAACTCTAAAGAAAGGCTACCAACGAAAGAACGAATACAAGTCATACAGCTTGTACTAAATTGTCTTCGCAGTTTTTACAAAGAAACGAGAAATCTGCAAGCATTTTTCTCAGATTTGACATTTTATCTGGGAAGATTTAAGGTTATGTATGGTTGCGACAATGTTAATTATTGGCTATTACAAGTTTTGGAAAAATTGTAATGTTTATTGTGTTGGTAGTTGTTGTTACAGCAAGAATGTAAGAATGTTTATCGTGGTTTATTATATGAGTACTAGTAAATTATTTTTCGAAATGTCAACAACTCGATAAGCTACATTTTCGCATTCACAAAAGGCTGATATATTTGTAAAAATGATAGTTTTAAGTTGAAGAATTAGGGTCATTCATTTTTTACTTTTTTATACAAAGTATAAGGAAGTATTGGAATCACGAAAAAAATCGTTGACGAGATACATATTTTGACGTCCACTGAATCCGTTAAGACCAATTTCTCAATGATGTCTGTGTCTGTGTGTGTGGCTGGATGAATGGATGTCCGTATGCGCAATATCTCATATCACATGAACGAGACAAGATATGTAAACGAAACTTGGAATTTATAAGTTTTATAAAAAAATGAAGAGCTGATTAGATTTTGAATGAAATTGAAAAACCGGAAGAGGCAGTTTTCTGGACACACAAAACAATAAATTCCGTTTATTTCAAAAATAGAATCAGCTGTGCGAAAAAGTTTCAAATGAAAGATGTTAGCAAAAATATTTGGAATATAAAATGTTATTTACATTTTTCTTGTACATGCTTCTAATTTTGAGAAAAACTAAATTATATATTTAAGAATATATTTCTATAATCTTAGTTACACTGGGAACAAAAACTAAAACAATTTTAATATCTATGTGTCAAACGTGTCAAATAATTGTGAACTGTCAGAAATATGTGTAATAATAAGTAATATTTGTATTATTAGTTAGAAAGTTTTGAAGACTAGATATTGATTTATATTCTAAATAAATTCATAGTTGCAATGAAAACAAAAAATTAAACAGATTTAACATCTATATGTCAAATAATTGTCAAAAGTCATACGCAAGGAACAAGTCATACGTGTTCAGTTGATTTTATTTGTATAAGAAAGTAGTGTGGTGCCCACACCATATTTTTACCTCCCGCCTACCTCTAGGTAAGGGAGGTATTGTTTTGGTAAAAAATTGGGTAGTGAGTTTTCAATGAATAAGCACGTTTTAGGGTCCCTACAATACGATTTTACTATTTTCGCAACTATGATGTCTGTGTGTGTGTATGTATGTATGTGTGTGTGTGTGTATGTGTGTATGTGTGTGTGCGTGCGTGTATGTGTGCGCGCGCGCGTATGTATGTGTGTGTGTGTGTGTGTGTGTGTGTGTGTGTGTGTGTGTGTGTGTGTGTGTGTGTGTGTGTGTGTGTGCGTGTGTATGTCTGTGTGTGTAGTCTGTGGCAATTTTTCGTCTCGCATAACTCATATCCTATAGAACAAAAAAATACAATTTTTGGAATTTTTGCTTTTTATATTTAAATGAAGAGTTGATTGGATTTTGGATAAAATTGGTCAACCGGAAGTAGCAGTTTACTTGAAGCCCTTAACAGTTTTTCGTGAAAAACACGGTTAAATTTCCTTTTTCAACAATTTATGTTATTTTGAAAGTTGAAGAATATTTAAATTTACATCTGTTTTGATTACACTAATTTTATTAATTTTAAATTGTGACTGACAGACTGAATAATTACTCTCTCTCATACCCAAATTAAATGTAATATTTAAAAAGTTTAACCCTGGAACGTGTATAATGTAGACGTGATGATCCTCAATTATTTTTGACACTGGAATATTTTTCTGTAAATTTCTTGGAATTGCAATCAAAATAAAATATTTATATTAACAACACAAATTGTTATAAAACAAACCACGAAATATTTGCTTATTGGTAATTGTGTAAACATTATTTAGTGTTTTCTAAGTATTGAACAATAAGGAAACTATATTTTATAACATAATTGTTGTTAGAAAATTATGCAAATATTGTCAAATAGATTTTGAGTTATTTTTTAGATGCACAAAAATTAAAAACTTAAGTATCTTTGGTACGCCTTTATAAAAAAATCTGATGTATCCAGCACATAACCTCCCGCCCAATACTATTCTTATACGATACAAATAGTATTTGATGATACAGATACCTTCTTATTTGTTTATTTTCTATTTATATTTGATTAATTTAATTTTATTACATATATTTATTTATTTTTTGATAAATATTTCACTGAAAAAACAGCTTCACAATCACAATGACATGTGTCACATTTCGTAAAAAAATTTAATATTTTAAAGTGTGAATGCAAGATTTATGAAATTTAATTATTATCTCTAAATCTAATGAAAATTAATAAAATTAGTGTAATCAAAACACATGTAAAATTAAATGTTCTTCAACTTTCAAAATAACATAAATTGTTGAAAAAGGAAATTTAACCGTGTTTTTCACGAAAAACTGTTAAGGGCTTCAAGTAAACTGCTACTTCCGGTTGACCAATTTTATCCAAAATCTAATCAGCTCTTCATTTAAATATAAGAAGCTATAATTCACAAAATTGTATTTTTTGGTAGTATAGTATTTGAGTTATGCGAAACGAAAAATTGCCACAGACTACACACACACACACACACATATACATACACACACACACACACATATACATACACACAGACATACATACATACATACATAAACACATACATACATACACACAGACATACATACATACATAATACATACATACATACATACACACATACATACATACACACAGACATACATACATACATACATACATACATACATACATACATACATACATACATACATACATACATACACACACACATACATACATACATACACACAGACATACATACATACATACATACATACATACATACATACACACATACATACATACACACAGACATACATACATACATACATACATACATACATACATACATACATACATATATACATACATACATACATAAACACATACATACATACACACAGACATACATACATACATACATACATACATAAACACATACATACATACACACAGACATACATACATACATAATACATACATACATACATACACACATACATACATACACATAGACATACATACATACATATATACACACATACATACATACATACATACATACATACATACATACATACATACATACATAAACACATACATACATACACACAGACATACATACATACATACATACATACATAAACACATACATACATACACACAGACATACATACATACATAATACATACATACATACATACACACATACATACATACACACAGACATACATACATACATACATACATACATACATACATACATACATACATACATACATACATACATACACACAGACATACATACATACATAATACATACATACATACATACACACATACATACATACACACAGACATACACACATACATACATACATACATACATACACACATACATACATACACACAGACATACATACATACATACATACATACAACATACATACATACACACACACACATACAGACATACACACAGATATCATGGTTGCAAAAATAGTAAAATCGTATTGTAGGGACCCTAAAACGTGCTTATTCATTGAAAACTCACTGCCCAATTTTTTGACCAAAAACAATACCTCCCTTACCTAGAGGTAGGCGAGAGGTAATTATTAAATGAGTGTAATCAAAACAGATGTAAAATTAAATATTCTACAACATTCAAAATCGTAAAATTATTAATTAATATAAATAAATAGCATTATGTATATGTAAAACGACAGCTAGCTAATGAGTACGCGATGGCTGTGAGCATGAAAAATTCTAGGAGTCAAGCTGTCAAACATAATTATAATTATCATTATTTTTTTTTATATATATTCTTAGACGTGTTCTGCAAGTGATCTGCAATAAATCCAATAATTTATTATCAAAGTTAAACAATAAATAAATTCACCAATAGTATTATAAAATAATTTGTTTATTATTTTAAATGGTTTATAATTCAAATTTAACATAAAATTGTTATATCTACAATTTTATTCAAAATATTTTCTATATTTCATTCCTTAATCCTCTTTAATCTCTTACTGATACCGTAATAGTTTTTGACGTTAAAGATAACGATAAACTAATGACATAATAGACAGTAATTAAAATTTCTAATTCTTCGTTCAGTCTGCACGTTTCGTAGAAAATGGAAAATGAACAAAACGAAGAAGATCTTATCATTTAAGATGACTTAGGTTTTAACAAACTAAGGTATTAAATACTGGGAAATTTTACTCTTTTAGCTTTCAAGAATGAATTGTATAAATTAATGCAAATGAAAAGAAAGTATGCAGAAAAATTTTGTGTTTATTTCTCCAACAAAACGATTTATAACTTTATAAGTTTGTATTTTATGATGTTTAGCAATAAACAATAAAAGATTATTTCAAAAATACGCAATATTATACTTGGTCGCCTCATAATTATTATTGGTGTTGTAAAAATGAAATTATTGAAAGAAATAATAGATATTAGCTAATTCACTAATATTGTTTCACAAACAATAAAAGAGAAATTAATAATTAAGTGCTATTTTACAACATATTTAATTAGTTTTAAGAGTGTAATCTTCATTTGTCTTTATGTGTTCTTGGAAATGGCACAACAAATCAGCTGTGGGCAGCACAAAACTTTCTTATACATATTAATATGAATTTATTTGTAATTAAATATTTTTTTCACTTTTTGTTTTACATATATAAATATGGGATGTCCCAAAATATGTTTTAATAGTTTTTGCTTTAACAAAATAACCGAGTCAATTATTTTTTTTGTAATCTTTGTAGATATCTGTGTGGACGGATGGATGGATGCGTCAAAATGATAAGTGTGCAACTTTTTTGTAATTTTTTATAATTTTTAGAATGAGAAGTGTGCAACGAAAATATCTTTTGTTCATTACAAGCGATTTTATAGATTCTGTGTGCATGGATGGATGTGTGTCTACATGTGAATTTTGTACCCTCGATAATAACGAGATACAATTTTTCTCCGTAATTTTCGTAGATTTTATACGGATGCATGGATGTGAATTGTGCAGGCTCGGTTATAACGAGAAAACTTTTGTTCGCTATAACCAAGGTGAATTTTTTTATTATAATTTTTGTAGGTACTGTGTGAAAGCCTGTTTGTAAAGTGTGCAACCTTGGTTGTAACGAGAAAAACTTTTGTTCGCTATAAACTAAATATATTTTTAACGTATTTTTTATATATTCTGTGTGTATGGGTGGATGTGTGTTTACATGTGAAGTGTGCAAGCTCGATTATAACTGTTGCTCGTTATAAGGTAAGCAAAATGAAATATTTCTTGTAAAAATTTGTAGATTCCGTGTGTATGAATGGATGTATGTGTGTATGTGCAATAACTCATATTATACGATAGGAATAAATTATATAAAAAAAAATCTGGTGTGGCCAACACACAACCTCCCACTAAACAACTTCTAAACGGTACAAAATACAAAAAAAAGTTTCAAATAAAAATTATAGCCAATACTATTCTAAACATTTTTGATTATAAGAAAATTTACTGTAACTCATATGTATTGAGATACGTCCAAAAAACCTAATAGGTCTTCAAGTAAACTACCACTTCCGGTTAATGGATCACCACCAAAATTTAATCAGCCCTTAATCTGAATACATGAATTTTAAATATGAAATTTCAAAGTAATATCTTTATTAGCTTTTGAGTTATTGTATTCTACAGATTCTAAAACGTGTTAATGTGTTGAAAAATCACTACCGGAAATTTTGACGCAACACAATACCTGTTTTATCATCATCATAAAATCATAATAAACTAAATATTTTTGACAATTCAAATCTTATACCTATTTTAATTTTTTTTTTTAATTAAATATCTATTTCTGAAAATAATCAATTCTTACTTTAGTTTAATTCTGATTATTTTGGTTACAAAATAAGCAAAATAAAAAATAATAATTACTAATATAAATAAAGTATTTAATTGTTTCTAAGAATTATTTAAAATATTTTTAGGTTTAAAATTAACTGGACATTTTTTCGCAAAAGAAAATTGATTTCTCATGTTAAAAAAAACATAAATGTTAATTTATTTTACGACTGTAGTATATTGTGTTATTAGCAGTAAATGTGATACTTTGTAGCTCTTCATCTAATTTTTTTTTATTTTATTTTGTAACAAATAGACTTTAATATATGAATATATTTTGTGTTTACATCTATATTGTTATATAATTAAACCTGTAAATAATTATTTAAGATTATATATAAAACCAAGTGACGTCACTGTAATAAATAATCATTTTGAATTATTATTGCTGTTATTTTCACAACACAAAATTTATAACCATAATTGTAAGTTTAACAAGAATTTAAAGATTTCAACAAATAACAACAAAAACACAACTGACACAACACAAAATTCAAAGCCAAGATGGCAGAGATTATGCGCGCGCAATCTCTATCTGTCTCTAGGCGGTATGACGTCACACGAAAAATAATGTACGTTTAATAATTGATATTTAGTTTTTAAATAGTGTTGTGTTTTTACCTCCCGCCTACCTCTAGGTAAGGGAGGTATTGTTTTTGGTCTCTACAATACGATTTTACTATTTTCGCCATGATGTCTGTGTGTATGTATGTATGTATGTGTGTGTGTGTGTGTGTGTGTGTGTGTGTGTGTGTGTGTGTGTGTGTGTGTGTGTGTATGTGTATGTGTATGTGTGTGTGTATGTGTGTGTGTGTGTGTGTGTATGTGTGTGTGTGTGTGTGTGTGTGTGTGTGTGTGTGTGTGTGTGTGTGTGTAGTCTGTGGCAATTTTCGTCTCGCATAACTCAAATACCATAATACCAAAAATTACAATTTTGTGAATTATTTCTTCTTATATTTAAATGAAGAGCTGATTAGATTTTGGATAAAATTGGTCAACCGGAAGTAGCAGTTTACTTGAAGCCCTTAACAGTTTTTCGTGAAAAACACGGTTAAATTTCCTTTTTCAACAATTTATATTATTTTGAAAGTTGAAGAATATTTCATTTTATAAGTGTTTTGATTACACTAATTTTATTAATTTTCATTAGATTCAGAGATAATAAAATATAAAGAAATTAGAGTTTACAAATCTTGTATTCCTAGTACACCATGGAAACATTTAAAAATTTTAATATTTTTAGGAAATGTGACACATGTCATTTTGATTGTGAAGCTGTTTTCTTAGTGAAATGTCAAAAAATTAAATAAATGTACGAAATAAAATTAAAGTTCTCAAATATAAATAGAAAATAAACAAATAAGAAGGTATGTTTCTGTATCTAATAATTTTTTGTACCGTTTAAGAGTAGTATTGGGCGGGAGGTTATGTGCTAGCCACTTAAGATTTTTATAAAATATTTTCAAGCGTTTTATTGAAAATTTGTCACAAATATCATGATAATTTTAAGATGGTTGAAAAGTCTATTACAATTTTTTTCTACGTAAAAAATTATTGTAAGTTTCTGATTTTTTTATTTTGTCTGAAAATTTTTGTATGCTCTGTACGTTATGATACAGCCTGTATATGTAAATTTTTAATATGTCAATACCATCAACTGTCTGAACATAAATTGTTTATTTTGTTCATATTTCACTTTCAGTTTTAATACAAGTAAAATGTATTTTGTTTGACCTTCTTCTTTAACATTCTCGTACTTGACATAGAACTAAAGAAGGTCTATATAATTAAAAGAATGCAATTATGGAATTTTATTTACACGTATTTTATGTTGGATACCCTTGACCCATATCATATATATAATAAAATGTACTTGAATAAAATCTCATGTAGCCAACACATAACTTGCCGCCCAATACTACTCTTAAACGGTACAAAATAATATTTGATGATACAGAAACATACCTTCATATTTGTTTATTTTCTATTTATATTTGAGAACTTTAATTTTGTTTCGTATATTTATTTAATTTTTTGACTTATATTTCAATAAGAAAACAGCTTCACAATCACAATGACATGTAACACATTACCATCTGACGATGTCTGTGTGCATGGATGGATGTGTGTTTATATGTTCAATAATTCACGAACGGTACAACATAGAATAACCAAACTTAACAGTTTATAATTATATGTTTCATTACAATACTTGATGACAATTTCTTGACATAAATTAGTTATTTGTGTATCAAGGCAATGAAGTATAATTTTTTACATTTTGCTGCTATAAAATAGGAGTTTTATAACAGCTAAATCGAGTGTTATAATAGAACTACTGAAATGTCATATGTCAAAAAATGAAGTTAAGGATAGATACAAATGTAAAGTTGGTGTCACATATCAAAGTGTCCAACACAAAATTCCCTGAAAAAAATCTGATGTGGGCAGTACGCAACTTCCCGCCCAATACAACTCTTAAACGGTACTTGATACAGAAAAATACTTTCTTATTAGTTATTTTCAATTTATATTTGAGAAATTTAATTTTATTTCATATATTTATTTATTTTTTTGACATTTCAATAAGAAAACAGCTTCACAATCAAAATGACGTGTTACATTTATTAAAAATAGAGATTTATGAAATTGTTTATATTTTATTATCTCTAAATCCAATGAAAATTAATAAAATTAGTGTAATCAAAACACATGTAAAATTAAATATTCTTCAACTTTCAAAATAACACAAATTGTTGAAAAAGGAAATTTAACCGTGTTACGAAAAACTGTTAAGGGCTTCAAGTAAACTGCTACTTCCGGTTGACCAATTTTACCCAAAATCTATTAAGGTCTTTATTTAAATATAAAAAAACAGAAATACAACAATTTCAACAATATAAATATATTTGGTTGTATAACAATTATTTTGATCTTAAGATCTTAAATGCAAATTCAATTATGTACAACATTTAATTGAAGCTGTTTTTTGTAGCACTCGGTATATAAGAAAAGTAGACAATATTTCAAAATTGAACTGCAAGATTTATTTCAAACATATTTAAAATTGTCAGAATAATAGTTATTTACTTTACAAGTGGGCAAAGTAAGGAATTACCCACGAGAGAAATCTTAGCTCACGAAGCCGAAGGCTGAGTGAGATAATTTTATCGAGTGGGTAATTCCACTTTGCCCACGTGTGAAGTATAACGTTTTATCCAACACTTCTTAATAAATGAAAAATTTATTAAAGAAATATTATTTGACAGTGACATATGCTTTAAATTTTTAAATTAAAATGTCAATCGAAGTAGTTACCAAGGTGTTGTGTGTTATTATTATTGTTATAAATAAAAAAATACTCACTAGTGGCTTTCCTCAAAATTATACCCACTAGTGGATAATCTGTTACTTTGCTTGTTTAAAATCGTCATAGTAATATAGCATTTATTGAGAGATGTTGGATAAAATCATGAAAACGTTAAATTTTGTGGTACTTTTTTGGGAATATCTCAGTAAATAATAGAGCTAGCAAAAATTTTGTTATAACAAAAAATATGTAGAATAGTACTAGCTACAATTTTTATTTGAAACTTTTTTCTATATTTTGCATATTTCTCAGGGGGGCACCATTTTTTTACAACAAAAATTTTGTGTTTTATATTGGTAATATACGTGAAAATTCTTTAAGTTTTTTGAGTATATCTCAGTAAATAATTGAGTTATCAAAAATTTTGTTATTATAGAAAAGATGTAGAATAGTGTTGGCTACAATTTTTATTTGAAACTTTTTTTTATATTTTGCATATTTCTTAGGGGGGCACCATTTTTTTACAACAAAAATTTTGTGTTTTATATTGGTAATATACGTGAAAATTCTTTAAGTTTTTTGAGTATATCTCAGTAAATAATTGAGTTATCAAAAATTTTGTTATTATACAAAAGATGTAGAATAGTGTTGGCTACAATTTTTATTTGAAACTTTTTTTTATATTTTGCATATTTCTCAGGGGGACACTATTTTTTTGACAATACAAATTTAGTGTTTTATATTGGTAATATACGTGAAAATTCTTTAAGTTTTTTGAGTATATCTCAGTAAATAATTAAGTTATCAAAAATTTTGTTATTATACAAAAGATGTAGAATAGTGTTGGCTACAATTTTTATTTGAAACTTTTTTTTATATTTTGCATATTTCTCAGGGGGTCACCATTTTTTTACAACACAAATTTAGTGTTTTATATTGGTAATATACGTGAAAATTCTTTAAGTTTTTTGAGTATATCTCAGTAAATAATTGAGTTATCAAATTTTGTTATAATAAAAAAGTTGTAGAATAGTGTTGTCTACAATTTTTATTTGAAACTTTTTTTAATATTTTGCATATTTCTCAGGGGTGTCATCATTTTTTCTTTTTTACGACAAATATCTACCTTTCGCATCAAAAACAGTAGAAGATCAAGTATTATTGGTTGTTTTGAGCCTTGAGTACTCAGTTCAAAGGTCGGTATGAAGTATTCTGAATCAACAAAACCAATAAATATCTTGTTTCTCAAGTAACACTGTCGTAAAAGAGTTTACTGCAAAATGATGTTTCATTTGACCTTGTCTGAAGAGCCTTGCTTCTATCAAGTGTGCAAATAATGTGTTTTAGTTTGTTTTTTTTTTTTGTAACTTGTAAATATATACGATTTATAAAGGTGGCAAAATATTAATGTTTTATAATTTTCAAATTATATAGGGTTTATTATTTATTTGGAAATAAAATAGAGAGACTGTAAAATAAACTTAATTCGATAGAGATCTTCTGATAAATTATTTAACATATTTTTGACGGCAGAAAACTTAATCTAAATGAATTGGTGTAGGCTCAAGTGAAGGGCTAAGTAACACACCATATAATGTAATAAATATAATAATAAATGTTTATAGCAATTTTATGCAAGTAATTAGTGATTGTACCATTTTATCATTGCAATTACAATTACATTGACAATTACTGTTTTTACCTCCCGCTTACTTTTAGGTAAGGGAGGTATTGTTTTTGGTCAAAAAATTGGGTAGTGAGTTTTCAATTAATAAGCACGTTTTAGGGTTCCTACAATACGATTTTACTATTTACCATGATGTCTGTGTGTATGTATGTATGTATGTATGTATGTATGTATGTGTGTGTGTGTGTGTGTTTGTGCGCGCGTGTGTGTGTGTGTGTGTGTGTGTGTATGTGTGTGTGTGTGTGTGTGTATTTTATACTTCTTTTGATTAAAAACAAAGTATAAAAAAGTATTGAAATCACGAAAAAAATCATTGACGAGATTTATGCAGAAATATTTTGACGTCTACTGAATCCGTTAAGACCAATGCCTCAATGATGTCTGTGTGTGTAGATGGATGGATGTCAGTGTGCGCTATATCTCATATCACATGAACGAGACAAGATTCGTAAACGAAACTTGGAATTTATAAGTTGCATGAAAAAATGAAGAGCTGAGTTGATTTTGAATGAAATTGAAAAACCGGAAGAGGAAGTTTACAGGACACAAAACAATAAATTTATTTCAAAAATAGAATCAGCTGTGAGAAAAAGTTTCAAATGAAAGATGTTAGCAAAAGTATTTGGAATATAAAATGTTATTTGCACTTTTTTAATTTTGAGAAAAATTTAATATTTAAGAATATATTTCTATAATCTTAGTTACACTGGGAATAAAAACTAAAACATTTTTAATATCTATGTGTCAAACGTGTCAAATACTTGTGAAGTGTCAAAATATATGTCGTGTGAAATATTATAAAAGTAATATTTGTTTTATTAGTCAGAAAGTTTTTAGGACAGCTATATATAAAATAAATGTCAAAATAATCGCAAAGAACAAGTCATACGTGTTCAGTTGGTTTTATTTGTATAAGAAAGTAGTGTGCTGCCCACACCAAATTTTTTTTTAATTTAATGACAAAAACACAATAATTTCAGTAGGCCATGAAAACAAATAAATAATATTATTATTAAATATAAAAATAAGTTAAAATAAATTACATTAATCTAAAATTTGTATTTTTACTATTAATTTTTTATATAAAGTTAAACTTCAGTGCCTTGAATAAATAAAATACAATTACCCAATTTGAATTATAGAATAATATTACAGCCTCTACAGTAAAAGCGACACTTTACAGACTGTTATAAATCTATAAAAGATTACCTGTAATATCAATCAATTTCGTTAATCAAAACAATTAATTTTGTCTTAAAAAAAATTATCTGCTACTCTCACATCAATCTCATCACCAATCTAAAGGATCTTCAGTGACAAAAGTTGATCCATAGATCCCCAGAAAATCGCAAACCGGTTTCACACAACTAAAATGTACTTTCAAATTGTGCAAGTAGCACATCATGTAACTGGGCTCAATTATTTTAAATATTATCAGACTTCAAGTTCACTTTCTGTTGTAAAACTTTCTTTTCATCTCTCTTAAGTAACTGGAATTCCACGTTAGGTCATCGTATGTCTCAGAAAATATTGCCAATAAAGTTTTTCTCGTGATGTAAAATTGATATGAAATATATGTTTTTAAATAGTTTATTTATTTAGTTTAGTAAAATACATAAGACTTAAAATGTTTCGTTTGTACATAAATACTTTTGATTGTCAAGTACATCGTTTTTGAAATATAAATAAAAAATCTGATGTGGCCAGCACATAACCTCCCGCCCAATACAACTCTTATACGATACAAAATGGTATTTGATGATACAGAAACATACCTTCTTATTTGTTTATTTTCTATTTATATTTGAGAACTTTAATTTTCTTTCGCATATTTATTTAATTTTTTAACATATATTTCACTAAGAAAACAGCTTCACAATCACAATGACATGTGTCACATTTCGTAAAAAAAATTTTAAATGTTTCCATGGTGTACTAGAAATGCAGGATATGTGAAATCTAATTTCTTTATATTTTATTATCTCTAAATCTAATGAAAATTAATAAAATTAGTGTAATCAAAACACATGTAAAATTAAATATTCTACAACTTTCAAAATAACATAAATTGTTGAAAAAGGAAATTTAACCGTGTTTTTCACGAAAAACTGTTAAGGGCTTCAAGTAAACTGCTACTTCCGGTTGACCAATTTTATCCAAAATCTAATCAGCTCTTCATTTAAATATAAAAAGCAATAATTCACAAAACTGTAGTTTTTGGTATTATAGTATTTGAGTTATGCGAGACGAAAAATTGCCACAGACTACACACACACACACGCGCACATACACACACACACACACACACACACACACACACACACACTCACACACACACACACACACACATACATACATACATACATACATACATACATACAGACAGACATCACTCACTACCCAATTTTTTGACCAAAAACAATAGCTCCCTTACCTAGAGGTAGGCGGGAGGTAAAAATAAACGATGTTGAAAACTTTATTTAATTTTTTTACGAAATGTGACACGTCATTTTGATTGTGAAGCTAATTCGTTAGGGAAATATATGTCAAAAAATAAATAAATATACGAAAGAAAATTAAATTTCTCAAATATCTGTCAGTATCATCAAATATTATTTTGTACCGTTTCAGAGTTGTATTAGGCGGGAGGTTATGTGCTGGCCACATCAGATTTTTTTTTTTATCTAGTTGTACTTTATACATCACCCAGTACATATATAATTTGTATTCTAGTTTCGCTAATCAACAAATAATCAATTCTACTATAAACATTAATCTATTATTGTATCAATAAATCGATTTTAAAAACATATTTACATTAATTATATTCTGCTGTGCATATATCTGCATATTATGTTCGTAGCGAGTATATTGTTGCAAAATTACTAGAGCGTAAATGTAATTTCGAAAATGTGCAGTTTGTAAATTCCGTGTTAGAAAAACAAAGAAAAATTGATTTACGTAATTGATTCAGGTTCTAAAGCAATATATATATATATATATATATATATATATATATATATATATATATATATATATATTACTTCTTATTTAAATGTATAATAATTGCAAATGACACGTTACATACAAAATATTTCAGAACGTACGAAAGAAATTGTCAGCTATGATTTCTTCTTTCTTGGAAATAGTTATTTACATAACAAATGCGGGAACGCTTGGTTCCCGGATGAGCCATAGAACGAATCCGGGAACCGAGTTCACGCAAGAGGTTTATACAATATTTTTTTGTACGTAAAGTATACAACTAATAACAGTCCATACAAAGAAATGATGTTCTTCAAGGAGTTATTTTGATAATTGTCAAAGATGCACAATAAATATAAACACACAAATTAATTTTTCTAATATATTAGAAAACAATTAAAATATTTATAATATTCACCGGCTTCACTTGTAAATTTATTATATTTCTTATTTATATTGAGATAACTAACATTACATTTGTAGGTTATGTATTTTACAGCTGTCATATCGGGCAGATTTTATTGCCAACATTGCTAACCAAATGCACTAAATTTGTTATTTTAAAATTCAATTTCATTCTTATTCCATGATTGTTTATATTAATATTATGTAAAGGAATGTTTGAAATACTATATTATTTTATTATAAATATAATTTATTAATAAACGCTTTAGAAATAGGAATGTTTTCGTTGAAATTTCCCGGTTGTCTATCTGGAGGAGACCTGGGAAATGGACATTTCGGACGTTGCTTAGGCAACGCTAAACAATACATTTCAATATACAAAAAAATCTGTCATGTACGTAAAAATGAAAATGTCTATATGCCAGTCAGTCTGTTTGTCAGTTTATCTGTGTGTCAGTATGTACGTCCTGTCAGTATGTCTGTCTGTCTGACTGTCTGTCTGTGTGCCAGTCTGTCTGTTTATCAATCTGTCAGTATGTTTGTCTGTCTATCAGTCTGTCTGTCTATCAGTCTGTCTGTCTGACAATCTGTCAGTATGTCATGTGTGTCAGTGAGTCGTTCTGTCAGTCTGACAATAAGTAAATATATGTGTCTGTTAGTCTATCTGTCTGTCTGCCAGTGTGTCTGTTTATCAGGCTGTCTGTCTGACAATATGTTAGTATATTTGTGTGTCAGTGTGTAGTTCTGTTATTCAGTATGTCAGTCTGTCTGTCTGTCAGTTTGTCTAAATATCAGTCTATCTGACAATATGTCAGTTTGTTTGTCTGTTAGTCTGTCTGTTTGTCTGTCTGCCAGTTTATCTGTTTATCAGTCTGTCAGTCTGTCTGTCAATTTGTCAGTATGTCATTCAGAATAGCAAAGGTGATACAAAAAGTTATTTCTTTCTTCGTGACTAATAAATGATTAGATTGATTATACATAATTGTAATTGCATTTTAAAATACATACATTTCTTAAGAAAGGTACATTAATTTACCTACAAAAATATTTCAAATGAAAGTTCTTCCCTGTTATTCCAATAAATTAATTACATAGGAAATAATTATGTTTTTCTTTATTATTTTCACTCTAAAGATAAGTAATAAAATTATACCTTTTACCTTCAATTCGTTCAATGCAAAATTTCTAATAATCAGATATTTATAAATAAAAATCTGTTGTGTGCAGCACAGTACCTCCCGCCATATATTTCTTATCGAACAATGCACCACCACTATCAAGAAAGGCTCATCCCTTCAAAACATTATAACACATGTCAAAAAATGACAGTTTTCAACCGTAGTTTTGTTTTTTCAAAAAACACAAGTTAGCAGATTAAAACGAAAATGTCAAAATATGATTTTTCTTCAACGTGTTGTAATTCGTAAATGGTGACAGTAAGAGGAAAAGGTTTCAAACAATAATTGTAGACAATAGTATTTGCAACATCATTTTTTTAACAAAAATTGTTATTAAATCATAATTTACTGAGATATTTCAAAATAACTTGATAGGGCTTCAAGTAAACTACCACTTCCGGTTATTGGATTATCACCAAAAACTAATCAGCTCTTCCAAAGGTGGCACAATTGATATATACAAAATATTAAAATTTTCAGTTTAGTAGTTTTTGAGAAATCGTAACTCCAGAGATTCACAGACTGACAGACAGACAGACAGACAGACTGATAAACAGATAGATTGATAGACAGGCAGACAGGCAGACAGACTGAGAGACAGATATATAGACAGACAGACATACTGACAGATTGTCAGACAGACAGACAGATTTTCAGACAGACAGAGAGACACACTGAGATTAAGATATACTGACAAACAGATATACTGACAGATTTTCATACAGACAGACTGACAACCAGACTGGCAGACAGACAGACAGACTAACAGACAAACAGACAGATGGGCAGACACACTGAGAGACAGACACACTGACAGACAGACAGATAGACAGACAGACAGACACACAGACATCATAGCACAAATATTAAAATCGTTTTGTAAGGACCCTAAAATGAGCTCATTCATTGAGTACTCACTACCGAATTTTTTGACCGAAAACAATACGTCACTTACCTAGAGGTAGGCGGGAGGTAAAACAATGACATATATTGATTTACGTTCCACCCGGTATATATATAAGGAAGTCGTATAGAATTCATATCATTTTTTACATATTTCCATTGATATTAAATAAATTAATTTAAATATATAATATCACAGTAAAATTCCATTATTACTCAATACCAAACACCAAAATCTTAAAATTTTCCATTTGTAAATACTGCCAAGGTGGTCAAGTTAACAATTTGCAAAAATACTTTCTCTCGCAATATCAAAAATAAAATTGCAGATAACTTCAAATATTTTATGAGCACCAGTTTTCCTTGTGTATTGAATTCCAACAAAACATACATAAATTACAAAATTTTTCTTCCGTTTTATTTGATAAGAAATCTATTTTTACCTCCCGCCTACCTCTAGGTAAGGGTGGTATTGTTTTTGGTCTAGAAATTAGGTAGTGAGTTTTCAATGAATAAGCACGTTTTCGCCATTGTTTTTTTTACTGTCCTGCAAACTCTAGCTGTTATACTCGCCTTTATTACCATTTGTTTTTGGCTAGTTTCTAAAATATAATAAATTTGTGACAGCCCTACAAGCTCTAGCCGTTATACTCGCTTTTATTATCATTTGTATTATACTAGCCTTTCAAATAATTGTACATTTATTATAAACTCAAGCCGTTATACTCCATTTTGTGCTGTTTTTTATCTGACATACAAAACCATCTATTCCATTTTTTTCAAAAATAGAAAAAGCTGGAACAAAAAGTTCCGCCATGATGTCTGCTTATCTGTCTGTGTGTGTGTGTGTGAGTATATGTATGTATGGATGGATGGATGTGTGTTTATTGATGGATGTGTGTGTATATGTATGTATGGATGGATAGATGCGTGTGTGTGTGTATGAGTGTGTGTATGTATGTGTGTGTGTGTGTGTGTGTGCGCGCGCGCGCGCGCGTGTGCGTGTGTGTGTGTGTGTGCGTGTGTGTGTGCGTGTGTGTGTGTGTGTGTGTGTGTGTGTGTGTGTGTGTGTGTGTGTGTGTGTGTGAAGTCTGTGGCATTTTTTCGTCTCG